>CM019066.1:138319131-139687194 GCA_009667805.1 Leptobrachium leishanense | reverse complement strand
CGGTCCCCGAAGACTTGCACTCATTACCTCCTGACCAGAAGGAAGGGCCATGGGGACAATCTCTAGCCATGTTGTGGTGACTTCGGGCGAACGGAATAGAACATTCCTACAGCATAAACACCTCGCTATTCTGGGTGGAGAGAAAGGTTAGTACAGCCTGTCTTCTAAGTCTATTCTTCACACTTCTAACATTAATAGTAAAGACTGAAATCGATGCAATAATATTAGAGTAATAAGGAAGGTTAGCCTCGAGGCTTATACATTACAAGGTCCCCAGAAAAAGGAGTCTCATCCTCCTCCTGTGTCTGGGAACTAGGCTTGTGCACCGATTTTTTTTTCGGTTCGATTCGATTTGATTTTTCGGATTTTTAAACTTTTTGATTCGGCTCGTTTCGACCGATTTCTGTTTCGATTCGGTTCGGCTCGACTTGTTTTTCGTGTACATTTTTTTTCTGAATTTCGACCATTTTTCGTATTTTCGTGTCACTTAGCGCGTTTTTGTATCGACTTTTCGTATTTTTGGAAATTTTCGTTTTTCGGAATTGTGAATTGTTTTGGAATATCGACCATTTTTCGTATTTTCGTGTTACTTATCGCATTTTTGTATCGGATTTTCGTATTTTCGAAAATTGTCGTTTTTCCGGAACGTCTGTTCTCCTCGTTTCAAAGCAATAAATTTTGATTTGACACATTTCAAGTACATTCGAAAATTCGGAAAATATTTCGTTTCGGCTCGGAAAACTTTTCGGATCTGCCATTGTCGGATCTAAAAATTTTCGGAAAATAGGCCGCATCCGAAAACACGAATCGGGAAATTTCGTGAAAATTCCGAAATTCCGAAACTCGAAACGCACATCCCTACTGGGAACATCTCCGGGGTGCCTTCTGCAAGCAGCGCGTTCACCTCTCTGTCCACCATCAGCATCTGCTCGGCCGAGATATCATTTTCGGGGCTGTGGGGGGGGGAAGGGGGGTTACGTGCCATTTTACCTGAACCCTCTCCCTGGGAAAGGAGCCCTCCTGTTCCTCCTCGTTGCTTTGCTTCCTCTTGTGAGGACCCACAGCTCGGTCAAAGGTCTTTTCCAGTGTTCCTGCGGGTGGAGGAAGGGGGGTAGGAGTCTTGGGAGGAGTCGGCCACACCAGGAAGAAGAGGGGTTAAAGACCGAGATAGAGGAGGAGAGGGTAGGGGTGTTGGTATTGGGGTAGGGTGTGAGTGGGGAGGGTAGGAAGGGGGGTGGGTAGGGAGGGGGAGCGGTGTCAGAGGTTGGGATGGGGGAAGGGAGTGTCTTGGCCATGGGCTTGGCTGCAAAGGTGGGTGCTGGCCCCATGGGGTCCAGTCCTTTCTTCGCCGCAATGGCGTAGCTGCGTGAAGGACAATCTTTGTACCTATGCTCCGCTTCCCCACACAGGTTACAAGTTGTCCTTTGGGGACAATCTTTGGTGGCATGACCGTCTGTCTTGCACACCTTGCAGCTGTCAGCTGTACAAACCTTGGCCTCGTGACCTTCTCTGCCACAGTACCGACAGCACCTAGGTTGCCCGGGGTAATAGAGGATACCCACAGAGTTCCCCAGGGTGAAGGACTGTGGCAGGTGGGCTAACCCATCAGGAGAGGACGCATCCAGCCGGAGCTGCACTGTCGCCGAGAGCTTTCCCGATCCGACCCCGTTACGGTGCATGATCGTTTGTGGCTCCCTGATGACCGTGCAGAACCTGCGCGGGAAGGTCACTATGTCCTTGTTGGGTGTGAGCGGGTTCCGCATCTGCACCGTGACTCGTTTCTCATCACTCTTTAATAGGCAGTTGCCCAGAAAGCGGGAGAAAGGGGAGTCAGCGGTTGCATTTCTGAAAGCCTCCCAGAAGCGACGACAGATGGCTTTGGTCATAAACATTATGAAGAACACGCCACCTGGGTAGGATTGCATGGTGTGCGTTTCCGCACGTGTGAACCCCTGCTCCAGGACAACCTTGTCCCCGAATGTCACTACGTCCATATCCAGCACTTTGCCGTCTACCTCCTTCAACTTTAGCACGACCGTCTGCCTCATCCACGGTTCCAACTGGGGGACCTCTCCTCTGGATGTTCGGGGCTTCTGACCCCTGGGGGGGGTCTTGGGCCCTTTCTCGTCGAGGGGGGGACTTATCATCTGAAATGCTGGTCCCAGGAAGTTGGGGGTCACTGGTGCTCGCCTTGGTTTCCAGGTGCTTGCTTTTCTTTGTCTTTTTTCTGTGGGTGACAAACCCTTCAGACTCCTCTGCCGTTTCCGCCATCTGGGCCTGGTTACCAGCCTCAGAGGACTGCGCAGACTCTGCCGTGGGTGTTTCCACCTGCGGATTTGTCCTTGCCTTCCTCTTGGCTTTATTGGGTGCCGACTCCTTCTCCATGCCTCCTCAGCTGGCTCTGCCCCCTGCACCTGTTCCTTGGGAGGGGCTCCCGCCACCCCCTTCGTTGCCGCCACCTTTGAAGAAAGCTGTGCTTCCAGCACCGCCACTGCTTTCGCTGCCTAGGCTGCCTTCTTCACAGCTTGCTTTGCCAACTCCTTTAGCTCCGCCTCCGATGCTCTCCTCCGCCGCCGTTGTCGTCTCTGCAAACGCCATCTCCGGTGGTGATGTAGTGGTGTCCCCTTTCTGCGTGCTCTTAGAAGAAAAAGGGATGCTTTTTGCATATGAGGTTGCCATCCTAGGGCCTCTCTTGTCTTTCGCCTTTGAGGTTAGAAAAGAGAGCTTAGGGGATACCACAGGTTGGACCAGCTCTGGTCCCTGCGTGGTATCATCTTTTTAAAAGGAGGCCTTTTTCCCCTTGGAAGTCCTAGTCCTGCTCAGGGTTTGACTTGCACCCACCGTGTCTCCTTTAAAACCTCTTGGGTTTCAGACCGAAGCTTGTCCGTTCAGATATTCGCCTTGTCCACTCAGAGATTGCCCTTGTCCGCTCAGTAAAGGAATAAAGGATCCTTTGACCTTGTCCACTCAGTGTAGTTCTCCCTGTCCGCTCAGATTTACCCACAATGCAGCTAGCAGGGATCTCCCCGCAAGCCTATACCTTGTCCGCTCTGAACTGCCCAGGATGCACCTGGAAGTTCCCACCGCAGGCTAAACCAGATGCTCTACCGTAACCTTATCAGCTCAGCTACCTTGTCCACACAAATTTCGGTCCCTTATCCCGGTGTAAGGATAAGGTTTGATTTTGCACAGTAATGTGGGCTACTTCCCTCCTAGTAGCTCAACCCTACTAGGCTCACAGAATGGGAAATCCTCCTGGATCAGGATACTACACTTGACAGCGCTGTTTCATGTTTATTGGACCTTCATCAGCTAGGAGCTAGGCATGACCAGTTGCAGTGGATGCTTGGACCCGTAGGGTAAATCAGTGCTTTCAAAGGTTGTGGTGGAGGACAAAAAGTGAGATAAAAAGAATCCGCACTATAACTAGTTATGTTTATTATTGCAGAAGCCACTTGCACATCAAAGCAATTCAAAGAACTGCATCCCAGAGCTCCTATGCCACATTCCCCATATGCAGCAAGGTATTCTGGTTAGGATATGCAAATGACATCTGTCTCACTTTTATGCATCCTGGGTATATATATATATATATATACACACCAAGTATACAAATAGGGGGCTGTCAACCCTCATTTGGTATGTAACCCTCCCTGTTCACAGGTGTGTCCCACGGTGGCAGCCTATAAAGGCCTGGGCCTGCTGGGGAGCTCCAGGGTGAGTTTATCCTGTAAGTGTAGATTCGGTCAATTTAGATAGGACCTGTCAAAGATGGAGTACATTGGCATTTGTGACAGGCTTAAGCAAGGTATGATCATACTTTGTGAACTGAATCCCCATCATTTATTACCTCAGTCGGGTTTTTTGTACATTTTGAAATTGTGTTTTTTTTGTTGCAGAAAATGGTGGAAGAAGGTGGTCATTGATAAGGAGTAGGGATGGGCTGCTGGTTCGAATCTGTTCTAAGTTCGATTTGAACATCGGCTGTTCGAAAGTTCGCGAACTGCGAACTTTTCAGGCTGTTCGCAAAAATTTTGATTTTTTTTTTTTTAAATCTTTTTAAAAAATGCTGAGCGCGTCCACCCGCAGGTAGCATTGGCTGTGGAGGACACGTTGAGCGCGTCCTCCCTTTGCAGCCAGCGATCGGCCGGATTCCAGCCGATCGCTGTGCCCCCCGGTGCGGGTTGACATCCTTGATGTCAGCCCAGCATCCGGGACCGCCGCGGGCACCAATGGGATTCAACATTTCCCACACCTTGTTGCTAAAACATCAGGCAGACGTGTCCCTCTAGAAAGGCACTGTAAAGGGCTGCCCGCCAGGGCCTCCCAAGTACCCCATTGAGGAGCGAGTGGCTGCCGGATGACAGAGCTGTGACTGTGCGGGCTGGCCGGCCGGGTGCATGTGGCAGAGAGGCGGCGCAGGGAGGGAGCCACTGCACCTGCGGCCACGGCAGATCCCCCCCCCCACAACCAGGATCCAGGGAGTCCCCACTGACCACCAGGCTAAGGTAAGGCGACACATTTTTTTTTTAAAAATAAAAAAGTCTGAGGACATTTTTAAATGTCCCCGGGAACATAAAATAAAATGTTTTTTTTTTCTTTCTAATACTCACCTGATTCCTGGATCCACCAACAAGCGCAGCCTCCCATCTCCCACGCTGCTAGAAGCTGCATACACTGGCGCGTTGTGTGCAGCTTCTGAGAAGATACGCTATTAGTGTAGAGGGAGCAATGCAAAATGCGCAGCCGGATTCCCCGCTACACTAATAGCGTATATTCTCAGAAGCTGCACACAGCGCGCCGGTTAAAGCTAGTGTCAGACTGTAAAGGTGCTGCCCGGCAGTGTGAGGATTCAAATGCTGCATTAATAATACTGTAAGGGTACTGCCCCGCAGTGTGCGGAATCATGTGCTGCATTAATTATATAATACTGTAAGGCTAAGGTCAGACGAAAGCATTTTTAACGCGCGTTTAGCCGCACGAAATCACGGCCGTGCTAGCAGCAAATGACGTCCAATGCCGGGGAACATACGACGAACGGCCGCACGAAAGTTCGTCCGTGCAACGCAAGTGGCCAGCGAACGCATTTTTTCGAGAACGTCAAACTGCTACTACTGACGTACAGAGTGCGCTGCGGCCGCATAGTGGCGTGTTTGCGTGATTGGGAGACGTCAGACGCTGCACACGTCCGGCCAACATAATGTCCAGACGCAAAAGGCTTTTATTGATGATGCGTACAAAATCACGGACGAAAATGCGCATCGTATGACCGCTATCGCGTATTCCGTGAAAAAATACGTCCATTCGTTCGAACGCACTTTTTCACGGACAACGTGAAAAATGCGTTCGTCTGACCCTAGCCTAAAGGTGCTGCCCAGCAGTGTGATGGTTCATATGCTGCATTATTATACTGTAGAGGTGCTACCCGACAGTGTGAGGATTCATATGCTGCATTAATTATACTGTAAAGGTGCTGCCCGGCAGTGTGAAGATTCAAATGCTGCATTAATTATATTGTAGAGGTGCTGCCCTGCAGTCTGCGGATTCATATGCTGCATTAATTCTTCTTCTTACAAATTTGGTTACTTAACCCGTTTGCGTTTGGATTGTAATATTGTGACATCCAGGGCCCCGGTTGGCGATCGGGGGGGTCTCGGACGCATGGTACCGTCAGCTGGCCGAATGCCAGAAGCTCCGGCGACACCCGGCGCAGCTGTGAGCGATCAGGGGGCAGCTTGATGACGCGGAGCCGCCGGGACCTTTAGATCAGGAGTGCGTGCTGTACACCTTGCCTTGCCATGGAGTTCCATTCCCGCATTGCTAGCTTACCGAATCAGTTTGTATACTTGTTACTGACCCTGCTTGTTCTGAGGACCCGATCTGTTGCCGACTTTGCCTGCCATTTGACTTTCTCTCTGTGTACTCCCTGCCTGTTCTGTTTGCCTCCTGTTGCTACTGGTGTGCGCCGATTCTCACCATATACAGTAGCGCAGTACTAGTGCCTAACCTTTGTTGACCCAGTTTTGTTATAACGACTACTCTCGCTCTTTGCCCCTGTCTGATATATCTGCTGCTTGTTACTGCTGGTGTATGCTACAGATCCTGCCACATATAGTAGCGCAGTACAAGTGCCTAAACGTTGCTGACCCGGTTTTGTTATAATGACTACTCTCGCTCTGTGCCCCTGTCTGGTATATCTACTGCTTGTTACTGCTAGTGTGTGCTACAGATCCTGCCACATATAGTAGCGCAGTACAAGTGCCTAAACGTTGCTGACCCGGTTTTGTTATAATGACTACTCTCGCTCTGTGCCCCTGTCTGGTATATCTGCTGCTTGTTACTGCTAGTGTGTGCTACAGATCCTGCCACATATAGTAGCGCAGTACAAGTGCCTAAACGTTGCTGACCCGGTTTTGATATAACAACTATCGCTCTGTGCCCCTGTCTGGTATATTCTGCTGCTTGTTACTGCTGGTGCGTTTCCAATCTGCCATACACTATAGCGCAGTACAAACTTATATTGATCTCAGTCTGTGGTGTATATTAGGGATGAGCTGTTCGGTTCGGACGGTTCGGAGTTCGGCCCGAACTTTGGTTGTTCAAAAGTTTGCAAACTTCGAACTTTTTGGGTGTGTTCCGTTCGAGTTCGAAAAAAAAAAGACATTTTGAAAAAAGTATAGAAAATGCTTAAAAAAATACAAAAAAATCTAGAAATAAAGAGACTCTTTACTGCAGAATATTATAAGCAACGGTTTATTAGATATTGAATTAAAAACTAATGTGTACGTGCAAAGATTCTCAACTCTTAGGCTAGGGTCAGACTAACGCATTTTTCACGTTGTCCGTGAAAATGTGCGTTCGAAGAATGGACGTATTTTTTCACGGAATACGCAATAGCGGTCATACTATGCGCAGTTTCATCCGTGATTTTGTACGGATCATCAATAAAACACTTCTTGCATCTGGACGTTATGTTGGCCGGACATTAGCAGCGTCTGATGTCTCCAATTCACGCACACACGCCGCTAGCGGACGCAGCGCACTCTGTACGTCAGTACTAGTGGTTTAACGTTCTCGAAAAAATGCGTTCATTTTCCACTTGCGTTGCGCAGCCGGACTTTTGTGCGACCGTACTTCGTATATTGGCCGTCATTGCCCGGCATCTGCTGCTACTACGGCCGTGATTAAGTGCGCCAGAACGCGCGTTCGCACTGCCTCAGTCTGACCCTAGCCTAAATGACCTCTGTTCACAAACGGGCATTAACACCAGGTGTTTTTAGTCTGTTCTAATGAATTTGATACTTTGTATGTATGTAGAGTATACTGAGGGGTTTTGAGAAGTGTTAATTTCTCTCCTCTAATATGCTGCCTTTCTAATGAGACCAAACACGATCATGTAGAAAAAATACAAAATTTCCTCATTTCCCGCTTTTAACATCTAAAGCAATTTTATTTCTCACCTTGGGATTAAAAATTCACAGGGTTATTCAGAGAGCGGTGAAAAGCAGGAGAATAACTGGAGAAGTGAAAATTCTAGGTCAAAATAGCCAAACCATAAAAATTCTCCCATTTATCTCACTTTCCAAATTGGCTATTTGGTCTAGATTGGTCTCTTCTCCTGCCAGTTCTCCTGGCTTACACCTCTCTCTCAGGGTTGTTCAGAGAAAGGTGAAAACCAGGAGAATGGCAGGAAAAGAGAACAATCTGGACCAAATAGCCGATTTGGAACGTGAGATAAGGCTAGGGTCAGACTAACGCATTTTTCGCAGCGACCGTCAAAAAGTGCGTCCGAACGCATTGCCGTATTTTTTCACGGAATGCGCGAAAATGGTCATACGATGCGCATTTTCGTGCGTGATTTTTTACGGATCCAAACCAGGAAACTTTGGGTGTCTGGACGTTATGTTGGCCGGATATGAGCAGGGTCTGACGTCTCCAAATCACGCACACACGCCGCTAGTGGACGCAGCGCACTCTGTACGTCCGTACTAGCGGATCTGCATTCTCGAAAAAATGCGTTCATTTTCCACTTGCGTTGCGCAGCCGGACTTTCGTGCGACCGTACTTCGTATATTGGGCGTCATTGCCGCGTTTGCTGCTAGTGCGGCCGTGATTAAGTGCGGCTAAGCGCACGTTAAAAATTCGCTAGTCTGACCCTAGCCTAAATGGGAGAATTTTTCTGGTTTGGCTATTTTGACCTAGAATTTTCCATTCTCCAGTCATTCTCCTGCTCTTCATCTGAAAGGTGAAACTCAGGAGAATGACTGGAGAATGGAAAATTCTAGGTCAAAATAGCCAAACCAGAAAAATTCTCCCATTTATCTCACTTTCCAAATCGGCTATTTGGTCTAGAATTTTCAATTCTCCAGTCATTCTCCTGCTTTTCACCGCCAAAAAATCAGTAAACTTTTTATGTGTGTCCGAAAATGTCTCCTCTTTTCATACAGACTGCCGCCCCAAGCAGTTGTTTATGGATAGATTAAAGGAAAAGCATTTACCGTCATTTAAAATGTCATTTTTTGTTTTTTACATATTTCTATACATCCTAGAAATCCGCCACTTCACGGGCAGGTTATGGGGACCTCCTAGGCACGATATTTGAAGGAATTTTTCATTTTTATTTTTAACCCTTATTTCATGGAAAACTCACTGTCCCTTAAAAAGGTTTTTTTTAAAACTTGTTGTCCTTGTTTCCTGTCCCCCAGGGAACTACCCGGACCCCCATACACCTTTTATGGCAAATATCTAGCATATATGCCCTCTTGGAGGGCACTCTAAAAACCGAATTTTCAGCCGCATTGACTTGTATTGAGTTCGAGTTCGGGTTCCGATCCGAACATTTGGAAAGTTCGGGTTCGGGTCCGAACCGAACTCGGGGGGTGTTCGACTCATCCCTAGTGTATATTGCTGGTGCTGTCTCCCTGGCCTGTGTGGCTGCTAGAGGTTAGGTTTAATGGTCCCTACCATCCTAAGGATCGGAGGGTTAGAGGTTTGTTACCAGGGATCCTACCAGGTCTGTCCTGGGTAGGGATGAGCCGAACACTCCCCGAGTTCGGTTCGAAGCCGAACCCGAACTTTCCAAAAAAAACACTTTACACATAATAAATTATTGAAAATTCAAATTTTATTGCATATTTTGTTATAATATACAGACATGACATAACGTATACATATAATAATGACATATTATGAATCTGCCGCGTCTGCCAGAAAGAACGATATATAATATGTCTGGGTCATATATCAAAATATGGCTACAAAACGCGGTTAATCATGATGAGCGAAAGCGGTAAAAATTACCTCAGCACAGAGGTGTGAAAAGCCTCAGCAGCGAAAGGGTTAAATGCAGCATATTAGGATGTTTTAGGGAAATTAATTCTCAAATCTCAATCAGAAGCAGACACAACCCCACCCTCAGTATAGTGTACAATGTATCAAATTGATTACCAGACTAAAAACACCTGGTGTTATGCCCGTTTGTGAACAGAGGTCATTTAGAGTTGATAATCTTTCCACGTACACATTAGTTTTTAATTCAATATCTAATAAACCGTTGCTTATAATATTCTGCAGTAAAGAGTCTTGTTATTTCTAGATTTTTTAATAATTTTTTAAGCATTCTCTATACTTTTTTCAAAATTTCTTTTTTTTTTCGAACTTGAACCGAACACACCCAAAAAGTTTGAAATTCATGAACTTTCGAACTGCCAAAGTTCGGGTCGAACTCTGAACCGTCCGAACCGAACAGCTCATCCCTAGTCCTGGGGAATTGTTACAAATATGCGGTGAAAACCGCAGCAAACGTTAGTGCTCACGCAAGTGAGCGTTAACGTTTGCGTTAAGATCGTAATTTTTCCCACTCGTTGTTGCTCAAACATTTCCCATGGCTTCAAATCGTGTTTAAACATGAGCAAAAGCAGTAAAAATTAGATCAGCGCACAGCGGTGAAATGGCTCAGCACTCAGCAGTGAAATGGTTAAAAACATTTTTTTTAAAAAATTTGTTTTTCATTGTTTCCTGTCCCCCAGGGCACTACCCGGACCCCCATACACCTTTTATGAACAATATCTTGCATAGTATATGCCCTCTGGAGGGGACCTTAATTTTCTAACCTTTGAGCCCCATTGACTTGCATTGCGTTCGAATCATGTATGTGTTCGAATTCGAACTTTTTCAAATGTTTGAGTTCGAATGCGAATCGAACACGGGGATGTTCGGCCCATCCCTAATATATGGAGTGCTCTTTCATGGTGTTTTGTATTAAATGTCTTAGATGCACCCGATGTTGTTGGGTTGAGTGCAACCTTCCTGTGGTTTGTATTATACATATATATATATATATATATATATATATATATATATATCTCACTCCTTTTAATTAAACATTAGCACAATTTTTGGTTGAGTTTATGGTGCATACCCTAGTTGGCAGCAGACCCATACCATATATAGTTAATAAGCTCACTAGAAGTTAAATATTAGCACCTCCACAATCGTATTCCATAAAGTGAACAATGCTGCTGCCATTATTCACCTTCTCATTTCCCGTGCCGGAAGCAAGTACAGTGTTTAATACATAGTTATATTATTTATGATTAATAACTAGCCAAAACACAAGCTAAAGTTAATTCACTTTAGAAAAATGCAATAACAGGTTCTCCATTTCTGATTTATTTTTATATTTTTTTTTTACAAACTGTACCTCATAGAATATATAACTACAAACATTTGGATGATAAAATTAGCTCAGCACATGGGCATCAACTGGCCCAGCAGCAAAGGGGTTAAACTGAAATAATACCTTAGAAAACCTGGTAAAGGATTCATAAATTTTTTAATTGGGAAATTGCTTGGTTTAAACTGTTTTAAATAAAATAAGGTAGAAAAAAGCTTTTAGCTCTGTGAAATAAACATTTGAGTTGGCCCCCAGCACAGCCATAACAGCTTCAATGCATATAGGAATGCACTTCATTGCTTTGTAATTGACTATGCAACAAAACGAATTTCTTATGTAAACATTGCACTCTAAAACTGAATAAAATACATATTTGCTATATTACTAATAATAATTAGTTTGTGACGCTGATTTAATGGTTCGCTTTTTTTATAGACTGTTATGTATTTTTATTTACTGATTATGTGTATCATGTACTAGGAACCGGGGGGGGGGGGGATGAGAGGATGAAAGGCTCTCGGTAACCATGACGCTGACACTAGCTCTGGGATGTCAGCGCTTACACGGAACCATCAGGGATGCTGCACGTCACGTGATTGGGTACCAAGCGCCATCCAGAAGCCGCTCTCCTGCCCTGGACGTGACGGCGGCTACAGGTTGCTTTGCTGGGAGCGTTGTATCTGCATAACAATCAGCGCCGCATGACCGCCCGCCGTCTGCCTATAAGGTGAGCGCCTCCAGCCTGCGGCCCTTGACAGCCAGCTCCTGTGCATGGACAGCGCGGTGACATGATCGGCTCGGACCGGTGAGTGATGATTGTACTGGATTTACAGCATGTCACATAGACAGCACTTAAGAAACCGAGGCTGGGGGATGTTTTTTTCCCCTCTTCTCCTTCAAATCGTTATATCCATTAACTCATCATTTCTATTCTATGTCTTCACACACACACACACATATATATGTATATATATTATATATGTAAATTCCACATTATAGTTGTGTGTATGTATATATATATATATGCACATACATCATATTGGGGCTAATTAATGCCATAGGAGGGGCAATGGAAGCAGGTCTCTTGGTAGAAGGTAACTAATTTATAAGCTATGAAAATACTAGCTAAATTACAATTATAAACTGAAAATATTAATAAATACATCAGTTTGTGTCTCAGAGACTAAAGTGGAAACATATCGATAATGTATAAATATTTTATGAAATATACATATTTGTAATTTCATTATTTCTCAGTGTACAGCGGAGGCCCTCTCCAGATTTTTTGAAACTACATTTCCCATGAGCCACAGCCAACCTAATGGTGTCTGAGGATCATGAGAGATGTAGTTCTTAGGCTGGGGTCAGACCAGCGCACTTTTATCGCGCGTTCTGGCGCACTTAATCATGGCCGCACTAGCAGCAAATGACGGGCAATGACGGCCAATATACGAAGTACGGTCGCACGAAAGTCCGGCCGCGCAACGCAAGTGGAAAATGAATGCATTTTTTCGAGAACGCAGAACCCCTAGTACGGACGTACAGAGTGCGCTGCGCCCGCTAGCGGCGTGTGTGCGTGATTTGGAGACGTCAGACCCTGCTCATGTCCGGCCAACATAACGTCCAGACCCAAAAAGTTTCTTGGTTTGGATTCGTAAAACATCACGCACGAAAATGCGCATCGTATGACTGTTTTCGTATATTCCGTGAAAAAATACATCAATGCGTTCGGACGCACTTATTTACGTTCGCGTGTAAAAATGCTTTCGTTTGACCCTAGCCTAAACCATCCGGTGGGCCAAGGTTGCCGACCCCTGACACAAAGCGTAAAGAAAAGCATCAAATAAATGCAGCAGAGTCTGTAATATATATCAATATAAAGCTTTTATTCAGTTGCTATCTGCACATGACACCGTGTAACCTCTGTTTCCATGGAAAGGGAAAGCATCAGTTGACAATTGTGCCCTTGTTAATGCACTGAGAATGTTCATGTTGAGAATTACACAAACATCCTGTTTGTTGCTTGCATTTGATAAGTACATTATAGTATCAGTGTCCTCAATTATACTCTGAGATTCCAGAACCTTCCTATGGTTCCATGACCTCACCTCACTCTTGTTTTGTGCATTGGCTAGTGCATTCTCTGTACATTTCAAAGCTGTGAAGTGCAGGTCAAAGGGGAGAGGTCAGAGTGGAAACAAATACTAACAGGGTTACTCAGAGAAAAGTGAAAATCAGTAGAATTGGCAGGTGAAGAGAACAATCTAGACCAAATAGTCGGTTTGGAAGGTGAGATAAATGGGAGAATTTTTCTGGTTTGGCTATTTTGACCAAGAATTTTCACTTTTCCAGTCATTCTCCTGAATTTCACTTTTCTTAGAATAGACCCTTAAGGCTGGTGTCAGACGAGCGCATTTTGTACGGACTGTGCGCCCCTGCAGTATGGACGCACTTTCTGACGGAAGATGCAGTAGTGGCCACACAGTCCGTTTTTTTCACTGATGTTATTTTTGACGGATGTAGGAGGGAAAATAAATTAAATATGAAAACCAATTTGTCTGTCAAAAATGCTGGACGCACAAATGCAGTCCGTCTGACCTCGTTCATCACTCACACACAAAGCTATGCGGACGTTGCGGACGCAGTGCACTCCGCACGTCCGTTCTAGCGGTTTTACGTTCTTGCCTAACTTGCGTCCATTTGCCACATGCGTTGTGCGGTCTGCAGTTTGGTGCGGACGCACTTCATGTGGGGGCTCCATTGGCGATTATTCTATGCTGCCACGGACGTTATTATGTGTGGAAAAACGGACGTTCACACTGCGCTCGTCTGACATCAGCCTTAATCTGAGCTATTGGGATTTTCTTGTGATGAAAAAGTGATGCCAATGGGATCCATATGGTTTTATGATTCTTATAACAAGCGTTACTCTCCAGTGTGTCTAACGCTGCAGAGAATCTTGTCGGAGATGTATAACAGTGGTGTCGCTACGTGGGGGCCGCGTGTTCGCTCCTTGCGAGCGTCCGAAGCATGCAGCTTCGGCGCTCGCCTGGGGGAAACACGTCACCAGCCAATCGCGGCTGGTCACGTGGCTCCCCCAGGCGAGCGCCCAAGCTGTATGCCGCCGGAAGCTCAGAGGGAGCGAACACGCGGCGGAGGTGAGCTGGGGCATATCCATAAACTGCTGGGGCATATCCATGAGCTGGGCCATTATCCATGAGGT
This sequence comes from Leptobrachium leishanense, assembly GCA_009667805.1. NCBI lineage: Eukaryota > Metazoa > Chordata > Amphibia > Anura > Megophryidae > Leptobrachium > Leptobrachium leishanense. The sequence continues at coordinate 139,673,296 of CM019066.1, read as the reverse complement.
GGGCCATTATCCATGAGCTGGGGCAGTATCCATGAGTTGGGGCAAATCCATGAGCTGGGGCATATCCATGAGCTGAGGCATATCCATGTGCTGGGGCAAATCCATGAGCTGGGGCAGTATATCCATGTGCTGGGGCAGTATATCCATGAGCTGGGGCAGTATATCCATGAGCTGCTGGGGCATATCCATGAGCTGGGGCATATCCATGTGCTGGGGCAAATCCATGAGCTGGGGCAGTATATCCATGAGCTGGAGCAGTATATCCATGAGCTGGGGCAGTATATCCATGAGCTGGGGCAAATCCATGAGCTGGGGCAGTATCCATAAGCTGGGGCAGTATATCCATGAGCTGGGGCAAATCCATGAGCTGGGGCAGTATCCATGAGCTGGGGCAGTATATCCATGAGCTGGGGCAGTATATCCATGAGCTGGGGCAAATCCATGAGCTGGGGCAGTATATCCATGAGCTGCTGGGGCATATCCATGAGCTGGGGCATTATCCATGAGCTGGGGCATTATCCATGTGCTGGGGCAATATCCATGAGCTGGGGCAGTATATCCATGAGCTGGGGCAGTATATCCATGAGCTGGGGCAAATCCATGAGCTGGGGCAGTATATCCATGAGCTGCTGGGGCATATCCATGAGCTGGGGCATATCCATGTGCTGGGGCAAATCCATGAGCTGGGGCAAATCCATGAGCTGGGGCAGTATATCCATGAGCTGGAGCAGTATATCCATGAGCTGGGGCAGTATATCCATGAGCTGGGGCAAATCCATGAGCTGGGGCAGTATCCATGAGCTGGGGCAGTATATCCATGAGCTGGGGCAAATCCATGAGCTGGGGCAGTATCCATGAGCTGGGGCAGTATATCCATGAGCTGGGGCAGTATATCCATGAGCTGCTGGGGCATATCCATGAGCTGGGCCATTATCCATGAGCTGGGCCATTATCCATGAGGTGGGCCATTATCCATGAGCTGCTGGGGCAGTATCCATGAGCTGGGGCAAATCCATGAGCTGGGGCATATCCATGAGCTGGGGCATATCCATGTCCTGGGGCAAATCCATGAGCTGGGGCAAATCCATGAGCTGGGGCAGCATATCCATGAGCTGGAGCAGTATATCCATGAGCTGGAGCAGTATATCCATGAGCTGGGGCAGTATATCCATGAGCTGGGGCAGTATCCATGAGCTGGGGCAGTATATCCATGAGCTGGGACAAATCCATGAGCTGGGGCAGTATATCCATGAGCTGGGGCAAATCCATGAGCTGGGGCAGTATCCATGAGCTGGGGCAGTATATCCATGAGCTGGGGTGAATCCATGAGCTGGGGCAGTATATCCATGAGCTGCTGGGGCATATCCATGAGCTGGGGCATATCCATGTGCTGGGGCAATATCCATGAGCTGGGGCAATATCCATGTGCTGGGGCAATATCCATGAGCTGGGGCATTATCCATGAGCTGGGTCATTATCCATGAGCTGGGGCATTATCCATGTGCTGGGGCAATATCCATGAGCTGGGGCAATATCCATGTGCTGGGGCAGTATCCATGAGCTGGGGCATTATCCATGAGCTGGGGCATATCCATGACAGGAGCTGGGGGCATAGCCATGAGAGGAGCTGGGGCAAAATCCATGAAAGGAGCTGGGGCAAAATCCTTGAGAGGAGCTGGGGCAATATCCATGAGAGGAGCTGGAGCAAAATCCATGAGAGGAGCTGGGGCAATATCCATGAGAGGAGCTAGGGCAGTATCCATGTGTGCTGGGGGCAGTATCCTTGTGTGCTTGGGGCAGTATCCATGTGTGTTGGGGGCATATCCATGAGAGCTGGGGCAATATCCATGTTTGAGCTGGTCTGGGGCAATATATCCATGTGTGAGCTGAGGCGCAATATACACCATAAGTTACCGCACCGGGTGACACCAACCCTAGTGACGCCACTGATGTATAATATGATTCAGATAATGTTTTCTTTTTTCTGTGTTACTCAAATTAACCATTTGTGAATCAATAAAAATGATAAAATGCATAAAACACGCTTTTGCAATAATATGACTAAAATAAATGAACTTGTAGAAAATGTATAAATAAATATATTATACAAAAAGTATGAAGAAAGTAAGCTTTTTGTACACTTTGTTAATACCTTCTTGTCCATTGCAATATGATATGAGAGTTAAAACTTAGTATGTTTCCTTTTTGATTTATTATTTTAAATGCAGAATTAATTATTAATGACAACTGTCCTATGGTACGTAGGTTCCTAGAGCACTAAAGTTTTTATTTTCCAGCTTATGTAATAAGGTCCCTACTGAAGTAATTTGTTATAAGGTATCAATCAATGATCCCGACTGGGTGGAGTAGAGGTAACATCACTGCTCTGCATGGAGAGAGCCTGTGGAGACATGGGTTCAATCCCGGCAAGAGCACCTCTCCAGTAAGTGTCCTTGGGCAAGACACCTAACGATACATACTCGCCACCCAGGACATACTTGAAAACGAGAGAAATCTCAATGTATCCTTCCTGGTAAAATCCTTTAAAAAAAAAAAAGTTTCAGTCGAAATTGACTTGAATCCAAGGGAACATAATGCAGGCATTAAAAATCAATTTTTTCAAAAATATAAATAAACCTTTATCGATGAACTCTGGAACGTCCAAAAACAAACCAGTGAGAACCTCAGGCTTGTGTGTTTAAAATAACTAGTGCTTGTGGCTTCAAAGAAATAAAATAATTTGACGCAGCAAAAATAACAGAACTAATATTGTTCTGTTTGTCCCAGATAAACAGAAGTCACAGCAGTATGCTGAGAATAATTCACTGAGGCAGTCCATTCCACAGCAGAGGGAGGCCTTTGGTTTAAGACAAGTTCATAGTAGATGAAAAGGATCTTTGGCACATTGTGTAATTTGTTTTCAATTAGCTCATTGACCTAGAATGACATGTTTGGTTTAGTTTACTAAACTGCATATTGTGAAGATTTGACAAGGGGTCTGCAGATTTTAATCCAAGCAGGTGAATTGCAACTATTTTCTGACTCAAAATATGCAATTGCCTTGTAAAATTTTCATAATTCGTGGTTTGGTTAATGAATAATTTCTCATGCATAACTTGTTAGAAATTAATTAATCTGGCTTTTACACAGGGCCGCCCAAGTCACTGTGCTGCCTAGAGCCCAGGATAAATTGCTGCCCCCCCTCCCAAAAAAAACCCAAAAACATGTGACGTGTATGAGTGTATCAAAGAGCGTCACAGCATTAAAACTCACAGTAACGTGCGGTGTTTATGAGCGTCTCACAGACCGCCACAGTAATAAAACTCACAGTAATTTGCGGTGTGTTTGAGAATATTACAGAGCCCCACAGCAATAAAACTCACTGCAATGTGTGGAGTGTATGAGCGTATCACAGAACACCACATATCCCAGCCCACTGTCACACACATCCATGCATATATACATACACACATACAGCCACACATCCACATACAGTCACACACACACACACAGTCACACACACACACACATCCACATAAGTTACACACACACACACACACTTTCCATGCATCCCTGGTCCAGGACTCTGGGAAGCAATTGTGTCTTCTCAGCAGCCGTCTGCAAGCCAACCTCCAGCTGCTGCCCCACAAGCACGTCGAGGCCCTGGCCTGGTTTGGTCGAGGGCTGATTGGACATCGGGCCTGGTCGAGGCCAGCCATCGGCCTGCTGGAGAGGTGGGTGCCAACCTACTGAAGGGGCATGCCTTGTCGAGGTCCAGGATGGGCGTTCCATGCTGTAGCCTTTGACCAGGTGGGAAAATGCCACCGTGACAAAGAGTCGCCTGGAGCGGCTGCACCACCCGGCTCCATGGACAGGCTGGCCCTGCTTTTATAAAAAACAGTGTAGCAAGACTTAACAGGAGGTAAATGCTAATATTATATAATTCTTCACACTGCTACGACTTCTTAATAAAGCCAGTTGATTAAAACCTCACTAAAATCTCCGTTCATTAAAATGGATATTCTTGTAGTGTTTAGTTACACTCTGAATATAATGCATATTCTGGTGGAAACGTTAACACTTGCAAGTGAGCCGTTAGTTATAACGATTCTCCTTGCAAATGTCTCTGGATCCCTTGCTGTTCCAGTTCCTGTTGCAGCTCAACTTGTACAGCGCAGTAATGTACCTTTTTGAGTCCTATACTTTCCATATCATATCTGCAACTACATAAACAAAAAAACGAATTAACACTGTAAAAAATTAACTTCCTCGCTACCATGATTGAGTAAACACAATCTTCAAAAGTACATGCAGGTGCCCGAGATCGAGTATACTCGGTCTGGTCTTATTCTGGAGCAATGCAGAGGAATTTTGTTTATTGCAAATTAAACTAGTTTGTAAAAGTTTCCTAAGGCTAGGGTCAGGCGAGCGTGATTTCTACGGACTGTACGTCCGTGCACACGGACGTACGTCAGTACGGAAGACGCAGTAGTGGCCACATAGTCCGTTTATCACTGACGTATATTTTGACGGATGTAGGAGAGAAAATAAAATAAAAAGCAAAACCATTTTGTCCGTGAAAAATGCTGGACATATAAATGCAGTCCGTCTGACCACGTTCCATCACTCACACACAAAGCTATGCAGACGTTGCGGACGCAGCGCACTTTGTGCGGCCGTTCTAGGGGTTGTACTTTCTTGCCTGCCTTGCGTCCGTGGGCTGCGGCCGTTGTGCTTCCGCAGTTCAGTGCGGACATACTTTGTGTAACAGGCTCCAATGGGCTTTCTGTCATGCTATCACGGACGTACTTTTAGGCGCAATCACGGACGTGAACACTACGCTCGTCTGACACCAGCCTAAAAGTTCAGCAAGCAGGACATTAGAGCCGATGTGCTGCAGCTCACAGAACTGCTGTGAATGTCTGTAACGGACACCTACTCCTCTCTGCATGTGTCTCATAAACACATGCAGCAATAGCTAAATTTAAGCGTCATGGTGAGCCCCCTGGCTGTCAAATGAGCTTACTGGTTTGCATCTCTTTGTCAGAATGTATGTATAGACATTCCATATATTGTTACAGTTTGGGTAATGGGAAGTGGTTTTCCATAAACCCACAGGTTTTGGACAGTGGTTTTGTGGAATACTACTTGGTAGTGAAAGTGTTAATAGACTTAAGAGTTGCCTCTCATCCCGCAGTGAAGAAGAATGTATGATTTGCTGCCTCCTTTTGCCATAATACAAACAAATAGCTCTCCATTGTCCATCTGCTGTTAAGCTTTGTCCTGCAAGATAACACCCACTTGATCTTGCAGACATCTTACTAGATCTTCATGGAGTTTTCTGAGTTCCTGGTGAGAATACAAGCAGCAGGCTGCTGGCATCAGTTTATGGCTTGGATCAATTATTGTTAAGGCTAGGGTCAGACGAACGCAGTGCGAACGCGCCTGCAGCCGCACTTTATTACGGCCGTAGTAGCAGCAAATGACGGGCAATGACAGGCAATATACGAAGTACGGCCGCACGAAGGTGCGGCCACGCAAAGCAAGCGGCAAACAAACGCATTTTTTTGAGAACGTCAAACCGCTAGTACGGACGTACAGAGTGCGCTGCGTCCGCTAGCGGCGTGTGTGTGTGATTAGGTGACGTCAGACGCTGCTAATGTCCGGCCTACATAACGTCCAGACGCAAAAAGTGTTTTATTGATGATCCGTACAAAATCACGGAAGAAAATGCGCATCGTATGACCGCTATCGCGTATTCCGTGAAAAAATCCGTCCGTTCATTCGAACGCACTTTTTCACGGACGACGCGAAAAATGTGTTTGTCTGACCCTAGCCTAAAGCATCCCGTTTTCTTTAAAGATTTGTACAGGTTGTTATGATAAAAGGCCATAGAGCAGAGGGCTAGAGGACACTGGAGAAATGTGATGATTAACTCTTTGTTGGCAGAAAATAAACAAATTGTTTCAATTGCAAAGATTCTGTATTTATTACTGTCCACTTTAGAAACTACTAGCTGCTCCCTTACATCTCTTGTTTCTTCAGAGGATCTCTTAACTGAGAGAAACTTAGAACTATATTGGAATATCCGCATCATTTCTATACTTACAGGTCTATTCACTAAAAGGTGAAACTCAGGAGAATTGGCAGGAGAAAAGAACAATCTAGACCAAATTTGGAAAGTGAGATAAATGGGAGAATTTTTCTGGTTTGGCTATTCTGACCTAGAATTTTCACTGCCAAATTCACTGCAAGGTTGGCGAATTTAACTTGCCGAAATTCGGCTAGCGAGAGAGCACCGAAATATCAGTGACCTTTTGGTGCTTTTGAATAACCCCTTTAAATGTTTTAATATCCTATTCACATAGGGTGTTCCACATATATATATTATCAGGGTTATTCAAAGAGAATCGAAAAAGTCACCGCACGTTCGGTGACTTTTTGTTCTCTTCAATTCGGTTCTTTTTGCCGATCCCATTTCGGCGACCCTGCTGTGTATTCAGCGAGCACCACAGGGCCGTCGAAGCGCAGGGAAAAGCCGCCGCAAACCCGACGAAAAGTCACCGCAAAAACCCGGCGAATGCACGCCGAAACCCGCAAAAAAATCTGGATTAACCCGCCGAAGACGCCGGAAAAAGCCGAGCAGGAGCCGATCACATGCAGCGCAGCTGCCGGATAAAGCCGACACCGCAGACGAGTGAAGTGAATAAATTAGCAAAACAGTTTGCATGAATGTTTGAAAAGTGAAACACTGTTTGCAAAGAAACTACTGAGTGAAAATGTCTGAAATTTACATATGAGGTCCAATGAATGATAATAAAAAGGGCTGTTACAGAAAAAATAAGTAAACTTAAAAAAAAAGAAAAAAATTGACTTTTTTGAAAAAAAATAAAAATCCAGAAAAATGCTTACAATATCCAAAAACATCTATAAATAAAGAGACTCTTTACTTCAGAATTTTATAATGAACGGTTTATTAGATATTGAATTAAAACGGGAATATTTTTAACATTGAAGCCTATGGGATTCGCCTGAATAAACCTGTCGAATGAAACCACCGAATGGCAGAGTATTTAGGGAACCTTTCACTGCTGGTTTGTGTTCTCTGAATAGCCGAAGCCGTGCTTTCTTATGGGGTTTTCACTGCCCTCGAACAGGCACCGAATGTGCAGGCAATTCGCCAGGATTTGGTGTATTGCCTGCTCTCTGGATAGCCGAATGGCCAAGAAAGGTAACCGAATGCTGATTTTCAGCGTTCGTTACCTTTCTCCAGCCATTCGGATCTCTTTGAATGACCCTGTATGTTTTTGATTTCCTATAGCTTTGTAAGGCTGGGGTCACACGAGTGGACTTGTGAGCGGAAGGAACGTCTGTAAGAGTGGACGTTCCTTCCACTCTGACGCCCATGTGGCCACCTCACTGAGTGCAGCATGTGGCAACTTCCGATGGAGGATCGCGTTTTGTAGCCCTGTCCTACATCCATTGTAGCTTTTTGACGGGGAGGTCTTCAGCACGTCTGGTGTAGCGCGTGCTACTAGTGCACACGCTACACCGTGTGGCCCTCCCCATTGAAACATCACAAAGATGCAATGGACGCAGGGAGGCAGGGTCACACGGACGCACTCTCACTGGTGTGACCACAGCCTTAGTTGACATACTTTATGCACAACATTTAACTGGTTCATTTACATTACCTGGTTAACCTGCATGTATTTGTGAACACCATCCCAAATTATAATAAAAGAAGTGTAGTAACAATTTTTCTTTTGATCCAGATGGCTTCTAATGACAAACATAATGAGGAGATTCCTGAAAATCTCCAGCCCGGGGACTTGATTGAAATTTTTCGACCAGCATACCAGCACTGGGCTCTTTACCTTGGTGATGGTTACATCATAAATGTTGCTCCAATGGGTAAAATCTTGTTATTGCTTCATTCATTTTTGGTGACTGTTTTCCAAAATTTCGTGCAGTGTTGTAGACTTGCAAATGTGTTTTATTCTTTTATATAAATTCAAATCCTCGCCATTCCTGTGAAAGTAATCTCATTTTATCATAATCATAATTAATGTAATGCATACATTTTTTATTTGTAGCAATTTAGTACAAAATGCCAACGTTTCAAAGGTTTCATGACATATTTGTTAACCCTTTAACTACCAGATTGCTTTCCATAAATGCAATTCTAGGATTCAGTGAATTTATGAAAAACATTTTGCTTTAAACAGAAATCGAAACTGTGCTTCAAATATAGACTGAAGTAAAAAGCACTTTTCAACTGTATGCATTTAGTGACAGGCAGATGGTGACATCTGCTGGCCAAATAGCACATTTACATCTCCAAGGTACATCCTGGGATTTGTTTTTTTCTTACAGGAAAGAAAGGAATCCAAGCTGTATAAATTATTTTGGCACTGTTTTAGCTATCATGCCCAAGGTGCTTTGGTGACTCGTTCTGGAGAGCATTTGCATGTGAATTTTGTTTGCAAAAAAAAAAAATACCTTTGCATTGCTCCATTATTAGTCAACATTAACGGGGTTATTTAGAGAGATTTGAAAAGTCACCGCACGTTTGGTGATTTTTCGTTCCCTGCACTTCGGGGCGATTTGGCGATCCTAGTTCGCCGACCCTGCGGTGTATCAGCAAGCACCGCAGGGTCCCCGTAGTGCAGGGTAAAACCCGCCGCAAACACACCGAACACTCACCGAAACCCGTAGAAACAGCTGGATTAACCACACCGAACACGTCGGAGAAACCCGACTAGCCGCTGATCACAGTGCAGAGCAGCAGCTGGAAAAAGCCGACACGCAGACGAACGAGGTGAAAAAATAAAAAGAACAGTAGGCTTGAAAGTTTGAAAATTGAAATGCTGTTTGGAAAAATACTACTGAACAAAAATGTCTGGAATTTACATATGAGGTCCAATGAATGATAATAAAAAGGTCTGTTACAGAAAAAAGAAAAATCGATGTGAAAAAAAGTTTGCCAAAAACTGCCTAAAAGATCTTAAAAAAATCTATGAATAAAGAGACTTTTTACTGCAGAATATAATAATAAACGGTTTATTAGATATTGAATTAAAACTGGAATATTTTTAACATTGAAGCCTATGGGAATCTCCTGAATAAATCTGTCAAATGAGACCACCGAACGGCAGGGCATTTCGGCAACTTTTCCCTGCTGTTTTGTGTTCTCTGAATAGTTGAAGCATTGCTTCTCTATGGGGATTTCACTGCCCTCGAACAGGCAACGAACAGGCACCGTACGCGCAGGCAATTTGCCAAGATTTGGTGAACTGCCTGCTCTCTAAATAGCCGAACGGCCAGGAAAGGTAACCGTACGCTGAATTTCAGTGTCCGGTTACATTTCAGGGCCAGATCGTCTCTCTTTGAATAACCCTGTAAGTATATTCGAAATCGGGGCACCAGCCTTGCAGATCAAGTATACTCAGTATTTGTGTTGAAGGTGTTAACGATGACAACTTTATTTATACAGTTTTAGTAGGGGAAGATGAAGGTTGGAGGGTTCAGAGAGGGTTTAGAGTTAACTGTGGGACACTGAATGGACACTGCATTAAAAATGAAAAATAAAAATTAATTGAAGGGACACTATTAAAAATGTACTCCCTCCTAATTTTAGATGAGGTGTAAAAGCTCACCTTTTTCCCTCATGCGCACCTCTTCTCCTCTTTGGCTCAGGGCTTCCGAAATGCGGAAGTCCCTGCAGTTGTCTAAAGCAATTTGTGTATTGCTCGGAACTTGCGTACTGTTGTACACAGGTTTTGTGGTGCCTTTGCAAAATGATGGACTGGTTCTGCCTGTGCATCTGTCGAACCAATCCATCGGCTTCTGTCTCCCAAAACACTCACTGCTGTGAACATTCGGATAGAGGATGATGTCAGCACTCCGTGTGTGACAGACAGGGGTACTCCCTCTGCTGGCCAAAAGAAAAAGAAAAAAAAATGAACCTCCCAAGTTTTCAAACAATTTCAAAACATCGGCTGTCATGTCCCGTGTTTTCAAACTTAGGCTGGGGTCAGACGAGCGTAGTGTTCACGTCCGTGATTGCGCCTAAAAGTACGTCCGTGATAGCATGAAAGAAAGTCCATTGGAGCCTGACACATGAAGTACGTCCGCACTGAACTGCGGACGCATGACGGATGCTGCAAACGGACGCAGGTTAGGCAAGAACGTAATACTGCTAGAACGGACGTGCGGAGTGCGCCACGTCTGCAACGTCTGCATAGCTTTGTGTGTGAGTGATGGAGCGAGGTCAGATGGTCTGCATTTATACGTCCAGCATTTTTGACGGACAGAATGTTTTTTCATTGTAATTTATTTTTCCCTCCTACATCCGTCAAAAATAACTTCAGTGAAAAAACGGACTGTGTGACCACTACTGCGTCATCCGTACTGACGATGTCCGTACTGCACGGACGTACAGTCCGTAGAAATCACGCTCGTCTGACCCCAGCCTTAAGGGGCACATTGTGGATCTCATTCGCAAACAAATTTCATTTGCAATAAACAAATTTCCTTTTCATTTCTCCTGAATAAGACCAGATCAAGCATATTCAGTCTCTGGGAAATTGCAAAAGCTTTTCAAGACCAAAGGGGTTATTCAATAAGCGAGAAACTTGCCACCGTATTGTACAGAACGGTGAATTTCACAGTACGGTGCAATTTCATGGCAGTTCATCTATTCAGAAATCTGACAAATCAGCAAATACTGGCAAAATGGCAGCAGAATACGGTGCAGATCACAGCAAAATTGTTCCATAGAGAAGTAATGGTTAATCTATTATAACAGAACGCCGAACTGCACCAAAGTGTGGGCAAAATTTTCTTTATTTTCATTGATTAAGATCGACAGGTTTAAACAGGCAAATCCCATAGTATTCAATGTAAAAAAATATTCTCATTTGTATCCTTTTTTTATTCAACCGTTTATTATTTTCATTTCAGCAAAACATCTTTTTGTTTATTTTTTTGGAACATCATTTTGTATTTATTGTAGTTTGTAGGAAAATTTTTGATTCCTATTTTTTAAAAAAAATTCTGTAACAGACCTTTTTATTATTTTTTATAGAACCTTTTTTATTTAGACACATTTTAATGCATTTTTATTGGTTTAAACACCTTTTAGAAGAATAGCAGACTTTGTTTTCTTTCTGCAGTTCAGCAGCACTAGGCGGTGTTCGACAGTCAGTTTGGCAGACTTTGGGCGGCTCCATGTTCGGCGCACTTTGGGGACACTGCAGTGAATAGTAAATTCACCGCAGGGTCAGCAAAATGGAATCGCCGAAGCGCACCAAAGTGTGCCGAACCAGAAAGCACCGAAATTTCACTGAAATGTCATTGCTTTCTGAATAACCCTTCAAGTGTTCGCGATCATGGCAGGGGCGGATCCCGGGGGGGGGGCAACAGGGTAATTGCCCCCCCCGAGCAGTGCAGATGCCAGGCTGACCTCCAGAACTCAAATCACGATGTGTGCAGTGAATGCAGACATGGTGATTTGCAGAGGCACACACTGCGCAGAAGCACTGTGGATTGCCCCTCCCAGTCATGTGTCAGGGGCGTGTCACGTGGTGATCCTTTTCCCAGTGACCATGTGGCTGAGCCTGTCTCCTTCCATGTCTGCCTGACAGCCACAGGAAAGGGCTGGATCTGAGGCTGCACTGAGCAACAGGATCAGAGGAGAGAGGGGCTGGAGCCTCCATGCAGGGACACCAGGGAGGTAAGTAATGGGTCCCTGAGAGTTTGATCCTTCCTCCAGGGTGTATAACAAAGCTAGAGCTGCCCAGTAATAAACCTCTCAGTTTATGAGTCTGTAAACTGCTCCTTTAGATTGTTAACTCCTGGGTGTCCTCTGCTCATCTAGATTGTAAGCTCCTGGGTGTCCTCTGCTCCTCCAGATTGTAAGCTCCTGGATGCTCTCTGCTCCTCTAGATTGTAAACTCCTGGGTGTCCTCTGCTCCTCCAGATTGTAAGCAACTGGGTGCTCTCTGCTCCTTTACATTGTAAACTCATGGGTGCTCTCTGCTCCTCTAGATTGTAAACTCCTGGGTGCTCTCTGCTCCTCCAGATTGTAAGCTCCTGGGTGTCCTCTGCTCCTCCAGATTGTAAACTCCTGGGTGCTCTCTGCTCCTCTAGATTGTAAACTCCTGGGTGTCCTCTGCTCCTCTAGATTGTAAGCTCCTGGGTGCCTTCTGGTCCTCTAGATTGTAAGCTCCTGTGAGCCGGGCCCTCTGCTCCTCTAGATTGTAAACTCCTGGGTGTCCTCTGCTCCTCTAGATTGTAAACTCCTGGGTGCTCTCTGCTCCTCTAGATTGTAAGCTCCTGGGTGTCCTCTGCTCCTCTAGATTGTAAACTCCTGGGTGTCCTCTGCTCCTCTAGATTGTAAACTCCTGTGAGCCGGGGTCTCTGCTCCTCTAGATTGTAAACTCCTGGGTGTCCTCTGCTCCTCTAGATTGTAAGCTCCTGGGTGCTCTCTGCTCCTCTAGATTGTAAGCTCCTGGGTGTCCTCTGCTCCTCTAGATTGTAAGCTCCTGGGTGTCCTCTGCTCCTCTAGATTGTAAAATCCTGGGTGCTCTCTGCTCCTCTAGATTGTAAGATCATGGGTGCCCTCTGCTCCTCTAGATTGTAAGCTCCTGGGTGCCCTCTGCTCCTCTAGATTGTAAGCTCCTGGGTGCACTCTGCTCCTCTAGATTGTAAGCTCCTGGGTGCTCTCTGCTCCTCTAGATTGTAAGCTCCTGAGTGCTCTCTGCTCCTCTAGATTGTAAGCTCCTGGGTGCCTTCTGGTCCTCTAGATTGTAAACTCCTGGGTGCCCTCTGCTCCTCTAGATTGTAAGCTCCTGGGTGCCCTCTGCTCCTCTAGATTGTAAACTCCTGGGTGTCCTCTGCTCCTCTAGATTGTAAACTCCTGGGTGCTCTCTGCTCCTCTAGATTGTAAGCTCATGGGTGCCTTCTGGTCCTCTAGATTGTAAACTCCTGGGTGCCCTCTGCGCCTCTAGATTGTAAGCTCCTGGGTGCCCTCTGCTCCTCTAGATTGTAAACTCTTGGGTGTCCTCTGCTCCTCTAGATTGTAAACTCCTGGGTGCCCTCTGCTCCTCTAGATTGTAAGCTCCTGTGAGCCGGGCCGGTCTGTAAATTCTCGTGAGTCGGGCTCTCTGCTAAAACACCTTATTTTCTGTCAGTGCCCCTCCCGAGACTAGTCTCTGGATTCGCCCCTGGATCATGGTAGCAATGGGGTTAAATATCAAATTTTTTAAAGTGAACAATTGTGATTTGACAGTAAAATCTTATAATCACACACATATTACTGGACTGAAAATGTAATGCTCAAAATGTAAAATTTGTAATTTGGTGTTTAGAATGCAACACTGAAATAAATACTTTTTGACGTAACTCTATAACTAGCTTGTAAAAATATTCAACTCAAGCCAAAGCAGAGGTCATTTCCTTTCTATCATGGCTAGTTATCCTGATGCATAATACTTGATACATTGCAGTTTGCTAGTGATATTCTATATCACACACATTTCCACTAACCTAACATAAAATGTAAAGCCCTGGCTATTATTACTAACCCTTTCAATGCGGTGGACGCGCTCAGCGCGTCCACCCTCATTGCTACTTGGCTGCGGAGGACGCGCTGAGCGCGTCCTCCCTTTGCAGCCTCGATCAGCCGGTATTCCGGCTGATCGTGCGGCCCCCCGGTGCGGGCTGACATCATCGATGTCAGCCCAGCCTCCGGGACCCCGGCGGGCACGATAGGCGTCATCGCGCATGCGTGATTACGTCTATTTCAGGCACCCCCCCGCCTTGCAGGGAAGGTGCCTGAAGGGGAGGGGGGGAGGTCCTTCGGACCTCTCCCCCTCCCCTTCCCCGCGGGCCAGCGATTAAAGACAGGCACCGCCTGGAAGGGGACAGCCTGCCCTTCCAAGCGGCAGCTGTCTTTAACCCCTAGCGGGCTGGATCGCGATATGGCGCTAACATGCGCCGTATCGCGGTCCCCTCCCGGAGCTGGCCGACATCTTGGATGTCGGCCAAGCTTCCGGGATATCCCCCTAATGACTGGCGTCATCGCGCAGAGCGCGATGGCGCCAGTTTTGAAATTAACCCCTTGCTGCCACCTATAGTGGAGATAAGGGGTTACAATGAACCCCCTATCTCCCGATCCGTGAAAGCTAGGGGTTAATGTTTACTATCATTGGAACGGCCAGAGCGTGGCCTTTCCAATGATACCAAACATGATCATGTACAATGTAAAATATCGTTTTATTAGTGCAACAATATTGTTCCCATTTCAATTATAATGTGAACAATGATGCTGCACTAACGATTTTTTCTATGGGGGGGCATTTGCTAAAAAACACGTAATTTTCCCCAAAAAAGTAACGATTCCTCATTTCTAATTTTTTTAACAAGCGCACCCAATAGAAAATATAACCGCAAACGATCGCTTGTTAAAATGTGAAAAAAACACTTTACACATTGTAAATTATTGAATTCAAATTTTATTGCATTTTTTGTTATAATATACAGCCATGACATAACGTATACATATAATAATGACATATTATGAATCTGCACAGTCTGCCGGAAAGAACGATATATAATATGTCTGTGTCATATATTAAAATAAGGCTTCAAAACGCGATTAAACATGATGAGCTCAGCACAGAGGCGTGAAAAGACTCAGCAGCGAAAGGGTTAATATATATACTGTATTTCCTCGAGTATACCGCTAGATTTTGGTGACAAAAATTTACCTTAAAATTGAAGGGGTCGCGTTATATTCGAGACATCTGCATCGCTTGTAAGAAAGAAAAAGAAAAACTTGCCTTGCTCCGGATCCCAAGTCTCCCAGAAGTTCCGGTAGTCTCGCTGAAGTAAATGCGGGCACCCTGATGCTTGCAAATACTTCAGGAACTCCCAGAGAGGTGGGATCCATCATGGCAAGAGGGCACACTCTGTTTAAGTCAATCATGCACCTCGCTCGCCTCCCTCGGCCATCTAATCACTAGTTAAGAAGACGGGTGGCCGGTAGCTTCATACTTAGTAACAACTGCAATCTTTCTAGAGCAGAACACCCTGGCCTGAGGGGTAGCCTGTGTTAAGAGAATCTGGAACGATTTTAATTGTATACCGGTACAGTAAAATTTTGTTCCTCGCGTTATATTCGAGTCTTGGGTATTCTCTCTTTTCCATAATAAATCCATATCCATCGTGTTATATTCGGGTCGCGTTATACTCGAGTATCTACGGTGTATATATATATATATATTATTTTTTTTAACTGACTTTACAGAAGAGACAACTGCTGCTTCATTTTCAAGTGCCAAGTCGGTGTTCAGCAGGAAGGCCCTGGTGAAGATGCAGCTCCTAAAAGACGTGGTGGGAACTGATACTTATAAAGTGAACAATAAATATGATGATAAATACACACCACTTCCAGCCGATGAAATTATCCAAAGGGCAGAACTACTGATTGGCCAAGACATATGTTATGATCTTCTTGGGAATAACTGTGAACATTTTGTGACACTACTTCGCTATGGTGAAGGTGTATCTGATCAGGTAAGGAATCATTTAAATATTTATGTAATATATAATTGCATTATTATATTCATTTTACTATGTAATTTCATCTTTTTGGTTAGAGGATGCGCTAACAAGTTAACCTACTTCTTTTAATTGTTTTCATATGGTCATAGTGCCAAACTCTGATAGCTTTGATTAGTATACTTTTTAATGGAGTTTAAATGACTTTTATTGATGAATTTAGATTTGTAAATACAATTACATTAAAAGAGTATACCGCATGAAAAGCCGTTCTAGCTACCATCTCATATCTTGAAATAAGGGCTTTTTTATATATATATATATATATATATATATATATATTTAGTATTTATACACTCACCAGCTACTTTATTAGGTACACTTTGCTAGTACCGGGTTGGACCCCCTTTTGCTTTCAGAGCAGCCTTAATTCGTCGTGCATAGATTTAAGGTGTTGGAAACATTCATCAGATTTTTATCCATATTGACATGATAGCATCACGCAGTTGCTGCAGATCTGCCGGCTGCACATCCATGAAGGGAATCTCCCATTCCACCACATCCCAAAGGTGCTCTATTGGATTGAGATCTGGTGACTGTGGAGGCCATTAGAGTACAGTGAACTCATTGTCATGTTCAAGAAACCAGTTTGAGATGATTTGAGCTTTGTGACATGGTGCATTATCTTGCTGGAAGTAGCCATCAGAAGATGAGTACACTGTGGTTATAAAGGGATGGACATGGTCAGTAACAATTCTCAGGTAGGCAGGGGCATTTAAATGATGCTCAATTGGTACTAAAGGGCACAAAACATGCCAAGAAAATATCCCCTACACCATTACACCACCACCATTTGCCGGAACCGTTGATACAAGGCAGGGTGGATACATGATTTCATGTTGTTTATGCAAAATTCGGAATTTACCATCTTAATGTCGCAGCTGAAATCAAGACTCATCAGACCAGGCAACATTTATCCAATCTTCTATTGTTCATTTTTGGTTTCTCTTTAGTTTCTCTTTTTCGGACCACTCTCCGTGAACCCTGGAGATGCTTGTGAGTGAAAATCCCAGTAGATCAGCAGGTTTTGAAATACTCAGACCAGGCCATCTGGCACCATCAACCATGCCACACTCTAAGTCACATAAATCCCATTTCTTCCCCGTTCTGGTGCTCGGTTTGAACTTCAGCAAGTCGTCTTCACCACGTCTAGATTCCATAATGCATTGAGTTGCTGCCATGTGATTGGCTGATTAGCAATTTGTGTTAACATGCATTTGAGCAGGTGTCCCTTTATAAAGTGGCCGGTGAGTGTGTATATGAACATTACAGTATATTTAAATTCAGTACATTAACACCTCGTGCCCCCCCCCCCACTCCAGTGAAGGAAAATCTTACTGTCAGGAAAAATTGGAAACTAGTGCTATTCTCCAATTACTGTTGTTTCACTGGTGCTTGCAACATCGCTGAATATACTTTGGAAGTTTTGAAGTGGGGATTACAATGGGCCTCCCATTCAAACTATGGAGAAAACAACAATAGAAAGCAAAAATAGACAACCTTATCTGAAACTCAAGTGGAAACTACAGTGAAATCTATGCTAAATTACGAAGACAAAATTGTGGTGGATTCTCCACTAAAACCCTCACTGAGTACTAGGCTAGAAAATTTGGTAGAAACAACGGCCTGTTCCATGGTGGATGTTAACATGGAGACGATAAACAGGAAAATCTGCACCTGCAGATTATCCCTTACGGTCTCCATGTTAACATCATATTCTGAGGAATGTGCTATCTCAGCACCACACTCCAGAATGCAATGCTAACTTCCCTGATACTCACAGCAGCGTTTCTATGCCAACGCGAGTATCAACTCCTGTAGTCCATAGGACTCCATGGAGGCTTGCGCTTCCAGGCTGGGAGCTGTGTGCGACCTCGCTCTCACGAGATCACACAGCGCCAAAAAGTAGTAGTGGAGGAAGACTAGTATTTGTTCCCAGTCTCACTCTGCTCCCAGGATGGAGACGTGGCGGATCAGGCTGCCTTTTCGCCGTGGGATGAGAGATGGTTATGAGATATTATGGGGGAGGTTTGTAGCGCGTAAACGATTTTGCATTTACAGAATTAACAACAGCTTTTAGGCGTTGTTAAAATTTTGCTTGTGTGTCCTGAAGGTAATTTGCACTAGCACTTTGTAATAAATTGCATCTCCTCTACCTAACGTGGGGAGCGCAAAGTACAGTAAGCTTGTGCAAGCTACAAGACGTTAAACTCCTATCGCTAACGATTACGGATCCAGATATAACATTAGCACAAACTACGAAATAGAGCCCTACGGTGGAAAGAATGATGGAATGGAATGCAATCTTTGGTGGCAGTTTTCTCTGAACAGTGAATTAACAGTATTTTGGCTGTACTAACTTCACCTCAGTTTGCGGATTTTAAACCATCATTCTTTCAATGAAGGAATGACCACTTAAGTTCTGCAGAAAGAAATTTACTTCAGAAACTGCGTAGGCATAGTATATGAAAAACTCCGTACCTGGCAACCAATGTTTTTAAAACCCCTGCTGAAAACTGAATATTTTCAGGAGAGATCATAGAGAATCATAGAGGCGTTTCTTGCTGTACAAGATGGACAGTAAACTCAAATAGATATCAATAGTAATGGTGAGCTTAGTGTCCATTGTGCCCCTTCCTACCCAGTCGTGTATCCTCGCAGGCTATGACAGCCTATCAAAGCATATGTCTTTGCTCTGCCTGGAAGGCTGTCAATTAGCTCTTACTGGAGAACCTTCTGTGGTTAAGGACAGCAATGTACAGCTCCTTGCATTGCTGTCTGCCAGTGCCTCTCCATTCAAAAGCTTTAGAGTAATTCTTTTGGCTGAACACTTGAGTGCAGACCCAGATTTGCATCTTGGGAGCCTGTAGGCACAGAAATGTGGTGCCCCCCCACAAAAAAACATTCCAAAATTACTTTTTATATTTTCGTTTTCTAATTCTAATTTTTTGAAGAAAAAAAACCTGGAAAAACAGTTTCTCTGTGCGCTCAAATCAAAAGAAGGGGCGGAATCTGTTGCCTTAGCTGAGTTAGTGCAGTGGTATTGTTTGTTTTATAGGTAATAGTATATATTGCCTCTCCCATAGAACAGAGGGGAAAAAAATATTTTGCATTTACTTTTTTCACT
The DNA here is from genome assembly GCA_009667805.1 of Leptobrachium leishanense. Taxonomy (NCBI): domain Eukaryota; kingdom Metazoa; phylum Chordata; class Amphibia; order Anura; family Megophryidae; genus Leptobrachium; species Leptobrachium leishanense. Next base: position 139,654,542 of record CM019066.1, on the reverse strand, counting down.
TTTGTATTTTTTGCATACATGGTCATGTTTGATGTCATTGTAAAGACCAGACTCTGACCTTTCCGATGACACCTCACTTAACCTTGTGCGGTGTTCAATTGAGAGTTGCAGGTTCCAAAGTCCCCCTGTCTCTCCTCACTGCAGTGCCACAGTCTAGGTTGTGAATGAAACAATGTGTTGCATCATCAGCTCCACACTTGCTGGCAGTGTGGTAAATGAGAGGGTGAGTTAGCGCAGCATCACTGTTCACAATATAAGGCCGGGTGCATACGGGACGTTTTCTTTAACGCACAATACGTGCGTTAAAGAAAAACGGTGTCGCACTCGACGCCCGCCCATCCCCCTCGCACGATCCTCCATAGGAGGATCGCAGAGCCCCGTCGACGCGAATCCTAGCGCATCATCACTGTCGATGCGCTAGGATGGGCGACGCCGGTTTTCTTTAACGCACGTAATGTGCGTTAAAGAAAATTTCCCGTGTGCACCCGGCCTAAATGTAAACTGAATAACAGTGCTGTGTTAGAAAAAAAGAGAAAAATATTATTTTATTTGTTATTTCATTGTTACATAAATCTAACCTGGTTATAGTTGGTATCACTGGAAAGGCCTGGCCTTTCCAATTATACCTTATAAGTCCCTCTAGCTCATAGGGCTCCAGTGGTCTAAATAGCTGTAAATTGTAATATATATATATATATATAAACAGCAGAAGGTTGTACTGAAGCTAAACTACCAGCAACAGCGGGTGCATCTAAGACATTGAAAACAAAATACCAGGAAAGAGCACTCCATATCAATGACCACCTTTTCCCATCATTTTCTGTGTTAAAAAAAAAAGCATAGTTTTAAAATTGTTCAAAAAACCTGAGGGAATAAATTATGGGGATTCAGTTCACAACGTATGATCATAGTTAGTATATATATATATATATATATTTTTTTTACAAAGAAAGATGTCCCCTTGTGGCAGACCCCTGTATATTCTAACATTTTTGTTGTTACAAAAAGTATCCCTTTAACTAGTGGAGATCACTAGTGTTTTGTAAGTACACACATGACTCTCTGTAAGCACTGGAAACCTAAACAATCCCAAACCATACATACTTTATAGCCCAATTCTTGCCTGGGAAATAAAATATTGGAAGGACTCTTATGAACCTTATTTCCATATTCCATTTAAATGTTTTGTAATGGATAAATAATACTAGGAAACCAAAATAGTGCTATTTAATTTAGCCCACTCTGCAAGTATTTATGGTAGTAACTTTACTAGAAATGGTGAGTTATTAGAAACTTCTGACTCGTCACTTATTTTAGTACATCATCTGATGTTGTATCTAGGGAAATGGTGTAGAGGTGGTCTGCATACCTTCATATACATCTCTGTATGCATCAAAACATGAGGGTTATTTCATGAAACAGCAATTCATAGGAGATATGTTGTAGCATCTCTGCAGTGTGTTGTGTGTGTGTGTAGGTGTATGTTTTTTTTTTCTTCATTTATATTTAAATATCGACATTTCTATAGTGAACCAGGTGTCAGATTAATCGTCAAGTGCTGCATGACTACACACAGAATCTATAGATAAAAGTGCATATTGTGTGAATTTAGGAAATATTAAGACCTTTAACTTGTCTGGGCAGTTTGTACTTGTAAAAGTATTTAATAAAACAAGTACAGACTAGATAACCAGACTGCTATTCATTTTTACCTGTGTTTCAGCTTCATTATTTTTTTATCTTTTTTCTTCTCACAGGCTAACAGGGCAATCAGCGCAATTGGTTTTGTAACTGCAGCTGCTGGCGCCTTCTCTCTCCTCGGCATATTTCAAAACAAATCAAGACAAGGACATTATTAGTGGAAAACGTGTTGATTGCTGGCTCAGCAATAAATAAAATAAGAACTGGAAATGTGCGCTGAGCGAGGGAGATTATGACTCACAGGAATTTTTTATGAATCAGAAGATTTTCAGCCAGTTGTTTAGTGTGTTTTCCGAATGAATAAAAACATTTAAACACTAATCAACTGTAGCGTTATACATTATTAATAATACAAAAGAAAAGATAATTGGCAATTACTGTTTTTGTGGATGTATTATGCATGCACTGCAACTCATTTAGCTTCTCATGATGCTGGAGGGTTTTTTTGCTCTTTCTGCCAAAGCGACACCTCCTTTGCGTTCTCTTTTGTTAATTTGGTGTCATTACAGACAATTCTTGGACTGTAGTATTTTTTTATTAAAGTTAAAAACTGAAGTTTCAGGCGTCCCTGTCATTTGCTCTAAACCCATTTCCCAGTTGCCAAGTGTGTGCCGTGCAGTAGTGTTCTTTTGGTTTCTATCTAAATCTTGTTAATAGATAAATTGTTGCTAAGAGGGTATGAGCTTCTTACTCAAGTCTATTAAATATTCTTAGGAATAGTAGCAGACCACCAGCTAATGTAATGCCACTTTACTGCTTAGCAACCAGGACCCTATAGACATGAGTAGAACACTGAGGGCTATGTCTTCTACCTGGGTTTAATTGCTCGCTGTGGTGTTCATATAGCTTTGGAGTGCTGCTAAAAAGACTTACAGAAGAGGTTTATATAAACAAATATATTCTATATTCTCAGAAGTCTACAATGATTTCTTTCAAAGACAGAGCTTCAAGACAGAATGATGGTAACAGCCTTGACAATAAATGTCTACATGCAGGCAGAATAGACGTGGCCCTTGGTATCTTGTTCAGTTTCAGAGATGGTCCAGATGCTGGCTCTTAAATTGGCCAGCTCAACACTGTATGGGCTCCCCTCCTCGACGCAGCATCTGTCCTGAGGTACCCTGAGCCAGACCAGTACTCTGCGGTCATCCACTGAACCCAGACAAAGCACCAGACTGTAGCGGCACTAGGCTGCAAGATGGCAGCACACATGTGGCTGATCTCCAGTTAAATGGCAGCTGGTCTGCATCGGACTTTGACTATTATTATTATTCTTTATTTATAAAGACTGTGCATATTTCGCAGCGCTGTACAATGGGCACAATATAGACAGAGGTTACAATACATTGAACAACATTTTGACAAACCAGTACAGGAGGAAACGAAGGCCCTATTCCATGGGAATTTACAATCTAGAAGGGTTGGGGGGTGGAAACAGGAGGAGAGGACTGTAAGATGAGAGTGATGGACTGGTTGCATCAGTGAGTCGGGAGGTAGGCTTCCCTAAATAGGATTGTCTTAGGAGAAAGTCTGACAGTGCGAGGTAAAGCGTTCATGAGGATGGGAGCTGCACATGAGAAATCCAGCAGTCTATCATGGGAAGGGTGAAGCTAGGCGCAGGTCACGGTTTGATCTTAGGGAGCGGGCTGGGTGTATTTGGTGATTGGTGAGGACTGGTAGTGGGGAGCTGAGTTAGTGAGAGCTTTGTAGGTCAGGGTAAGGATTTTGAATTTAATTCTACAGTGGATGGGGAGCCAGTGAAGGGACTCCCAGAGAGGAGCAACAGAGACAGAGCAGCGGGTGAGGTGGATGAGCAGAGGCATTTAGAATAGATTGTAGGGGGGAGAGACAGGAGAGAGGGAGGCCAGCTAGAAGATTATTACAATAGTCAAGTCAGGATATTGCAAGGACATAGGTGAGCAGCTTTGTGGTGTCAACAGTAAGAAATGGCCTAATTCTGGAAATATTACGTAGTTGGTAGCGGCAGGAGGAGGAAAGAGACTGAATGGGGGGAATGAAGGAAAGAGCAGAGTCACGTGTAACTCCGATACAGCGAACCTGGCTTGATGGGGAGATGCCATCAACCATGATAGAGAAGTCAGGAGGTGGGAAGGCTTTAGAGAGAGGAATTAGTAGGAGGTCATTGGTGTCCTATTCCTTTCTCCATTATTGAAGCTTACATAGAAACATAGAAACATAGAAAATGTCGGCAGATAAGAACCTTCCGGCCCATCTAGTCTGCCCAATTACATGGATACTTTACCTGGATTTATCTTTTGTTTAGGATAGCTTAGCAGCCTCGGCTGGATGAAGAGCAAACTGCTGCCACCTGCCTGCCCCTTCTGGCATCTACAGTCAGGCGCAGTAGGCTGTTTTGAGCAGAGGCACTGTACCTTCACTGTACAGCATCTGATAAGATCCGACATGAAGACAGCACTGAGCAGCCAGCAGGGTATGAGAATGGGGCCCCTCATGTGTGTGAGGGGTGGATTTAAGGACATTAACTGTTTGAAGGAGAGAGGGATTTTGGACCCTCACAGTGGGAGGGGGGAATTTGGGGCCCACAGAGTGGAAGTGGGGATTTGGGGTCCTCATTGTGGGAGGAAGGATTTGCAGCCCTCACCATGGGTCCTTTTACTGTGTGTGTAGAAGGAAGGAGGTTGGGGTGATTGCCAGGAGTATTCTACTATGCGGGAAGAGGTTGCATGGCCAGGGATACTGGGGAGGACCTGTCGGGGATTTGACAGTTTTTTGTTTCTTACCCATTCGTTTACCTGTCCCTTGCTGTTCTGGCAGCAGCGGAGCAGCGAGAGGGAGCAGAAGGTGTTAACACAGAGAGCGATCAAGTGGGACAGTTGGATCATCATCAACAGTAGAATGGTATGGATTTTTTCTTCTTCTCTTTATCTTGGGCTGGGTCCCCACTGACCCATTAATGGGGAGCCACAGACAGGGGAAAAGGTTGCATTAGCCTTTTTCCATTAACGGTTCTATTCCGGCCGAGCTTCTTCATCAGCAGCTTGAGCCAGAATATTTTTTAGCAGCTGACTGATACTGGCACCAGCAACCGCACGTCACAGGTGGTATTGACTCCTGGAGCACAACCCTGCATGAGCTTGCTTGAGCATGGTCATGTGAGAACCATGGATGGAACTGCGGAAGAACACTCTGAACTATTTGTTCCCAGTCTGTTACTGCTCTCAGCCAGAGGACAAGGCACATTGCGCCACCCTCTGCACCGTGGGATCTCCGGTAAGGAATTTTTAAGCCCATTAGAATGCTGTTTTAAGTGATTTTGCAAACGCACTTAAAACCAGATTTTGACAATCATTATGCAAATTAAGGCTTTTTATTGTTTGAGATCCTGACTGCTGGCTTACCTAAAGGGGATATACTATTTTTTAGCAGGTTAAATTTATCTTCCTACCGTGCTCTCATTCTACACTACAATACAATGCTCTCTGAAGCACCAGGCTCCTGTGAGTTGCTGAGAGTATCAGGTGACGCACTCAGCATATCACTGGATGTTCATTGAGAAACTAAGCACATACTTGTTTTCTCAATAAGGAGCCAGTGATAGACTGAGGGCGCTCAAAGCTTCCGAGAGGAAGCATTGTGAAATGCAAGGCTAGAGGGACAAGGAAATGGGCCTCAGAAATTTCAGTTTATACTGCTCAGTAATGGTTTAACCCCTAAAGTTAATCTGGGGTGAGGGGGACTGCGATGGGGGGCCCCATCCAGTGATTCAGTAAGGGGATCCAAGAGATCTAATGGCAGCTGTGACAGACCACATGGTACCCCAGCTGGGTACCCTTCATCATTGGGGTCACTTCTTCTGCTGCAACAAGGATGGTCAGTGATTATAGCCCAGGTATCCCTTAAGACCAGTCAAGACGGTTTTAGGTTCAATCAAAGAGGTCTCTTTAATGAAGCTAACCAGGCAGCCTTATATATAGTCTCTCACCATCTGAAACACAATCTTATTATATAAGCCCTCTGCCCTCTTCAGACATTCATCGCCAACCCCCTATATTATTGTACGTTTCTGATGTTTTAAAGTTTTTGCTCCTCAGTGTCTGGGACAAACCCAAGGACAGATAATGGATTAATTTTGCTCAACATTTTCTAGACAAGACAGACCAATGGCAGTCATGGGTGGTAAACAGGATTATAGTCTAAGGCATTAGATAATGGGGCAGTGTTTTCCCCGACAAGGCAGATCAACAAAAGACCACTCAAACACATAGCCAATAACGATATCAACAATACAATATTCATACATAACACAGATGACACCAACACCCGGATAGCCATGAGATGATGCCTAGTCTCCAATTAGGCCGATAGCCTGAAACACCACACAAGATGACTTAAGTTTGGGGGTGATTCCGTTGGGGCTCCTCCTTAATAATCACTGATAGACCAATATTTCTTCTGCCGGATGACTATTTCAACTGCTGCAGACTTTTCCTTCTCTCTATCTGAGCCTTATCGTGCCCACAGGATCCTGGCAAGGGTTGGAGTCACACAAGCTGCTTGTATGAAAGACACACAGACTCAACTTGCGGTTACTTCACAGCCCTTCTAAAGGGCAGTTGGTTTATTCCTAGTTACATGTCTTTCAGAGACTAAGATGTGGACTAATCAAAGTCTACATTGCATATTTTAGAAATGCTGAATACATGGTTTCAAACTTAACAAACAATTCTCAAAAGAAAATTAAACACATATAATAAAATATATTTTGTTTAAACTGCATGACTATGGAAGGAACCTTGGGACTAGTCTTCTTTCAATAGTCCCAAAAACAGGTAAATATTTTTATCTACCTTTGGACCTAAAGCAAGAAATAAAATATTTTTGCTACAAAATATTTTGCAATGCGAGGCTGGTTTATTTTTAACCCTTTCAATCACCCCAATGCAGGCTCTCCAAAAGAGCATAGTTGGTGGGAGGAACCACAGGGGTAGTCCATGGTCAAGCGTTGGATAAACTAAGGTCTGAGAAAATGTGCAAAACGGGGAAAAATTAAGTGGGTAACCAGAAAAAGGTACACAATTTAAATGTTTGGTGGTTCCTGCAGCCATGTCTGTGACAATGCCCCCCCCCCGACCCATAGTCTGGCAAACCCAGCTAGATCCTAAACCGGTCATTCTGGGGTTGTCCAAGAGAGTATTAGGTTCCCAAGATCATTTGCCCGGGAAAACCCATCTGTGTTACTGTTCTGCTTTCCTGGCCGGTACTGGATGGTAAAGTTGTAAGGCTGTAGGGCCAGACTCCAGTGCAGTAAGCGCCCATTATCCCCCGAGACTCGATTTAACCAGATCAAGGGGTTGTGGTCTGTGAGTACGGTGAAGGATTGTCCGTAAAGGTAGGGCTGCAGTTTTTTAAGAGCCCACACCATCGCCAAGCATTTTGTTTCTATGGCCGCGTAGGCCACTTCTCTGGGCAACTAATTGTGGCTCGTATATGCCACCGAATGCTCACAGCCATTGCCCCAAACCTGGTTCTGGACTGCTCCCAACCTAAATGTAGAAGCATCCATGTGGACACAAAATCATTTGGAAGACTGACGAACGTGACGTGGTATTACTATGCAGCCCACCTGACTAGACTGCTCGACTAGATGTCCTTCGGACTGGGGGATAGAGGCCTAGACCTTTAAGAGGCGGTGGCTGGCGCACCATTGTGGACCCTTCCCTGGCTGCCGCGCCATGAGAACATGCCAGGCCTCTTGACAAACACACCAACTCGAGCCACATTGGTGCTCTGGCACCGAATTCGGAGCCGCTTCTCCCTGTCCTCTTACACATCGCCCTTGTTACCATTGAATCAGAAACCTCACAAGCAGAGTACGACCCTCTGTGAGACGTAGATTTACAGAGGGGACACGACTACAGGCTCATCATGTTTTCCGCGATGGTCAGTTCCTAAAACTGACGGAACTCGAAGATACCACTCCCGTCTCTTTCGCAGACGTATTTAACTACCACCAAATACAGGGATATCTACGTAAACTGCCGGGGAATGCATGTCTACTCAGACAGCTGACGCCCTTTGAGAGGTTCTGCAACCTTGGCTTACAACTGGACCACAGCATTTCGGCACTGTATAAGATGATTCAGAAGGCAGACGGGCATGAACCCTGGTTCATGGGCCGCTGGGAGAGAGAACTGCAATTTCCAATCACGACAGAACAGTGGCAGATGACGCTCACACTGACTCATCAAGGATCTCGTATCTTCGCATTCACAGAGACCTCTTATAAAATACTCTCGTTCTGGTACCAGTCCCCGCTGGTCCTTGCCGCGCATCTCATCCTTTGGGGACCCGGGATGTTGGAGAAACTGCTCCCAAGTGGGAACGTACTTTCATGTCTGGTGGGAATGCCCGGCCATCCAGCGGTTTTGGAAAATGATCGCATCGTTGATTTTTATTCTGACAGATACGACACTGCCGCTCCGACCGGAGGTGTTCCTCCTCTTCCATATCGATGCCTCTGTGAAGCGTCTAAAACAATCATTGCTATTAAGGATTTTATTGGGGTTAAGGGCCTTGGTCCCCAGATTCTGGAGGACACCCAGACTTCCAAGTCTGGCAGACTTATCTGACAAAATTGAACGACATCCAAAGGGCAGAGGAGTCGCTGATCTCCTCGGACGCCATGAGACAAAGATTTACGACCACATGGTTTTATTGGAATCAAGCGTCTTCTTATGAGGCATATAAAACACTGAGGGAGGAGTGGGACCGGGCTGGGGAGCTGGATGGTGGGTCTCTTTGAGGGAATCGGATGGCTCTAGGGGACGCATAGTATACCGGCTTATGCAGGCCCACACTGGGAATTTATTCTTTATTATTTTACTGCCACTAATATCAATTTCCATTCCCTGACCATTTTTCCTTCATTTCTCCTCTTCCTTTCCAGCTTACGTTTCTCTTTTCTATTCCCCTCTTCCCCCCTCGCCTTCAGCTGTCCTATTCTCCTTTCCCTCCCCTTCTCTTCCTCTTTCTGTGCTATTCCCCCCCCTTTTTTTTTTCTTCGTTTTTTCGATTTTTCATACTTCGTTTTTTTATACTACAATGTGGATGAGGATGGTTTTTCCCTACTCACTGGAAAGATTGGTTTACATATAATAGCGCTATTATATGTTGTGCACTACAGATGCAGAGCAGACGTGAATGCTATCTGGAACATGTTGACTAGACGTGTCGACTAGAACATGGCTCAAAATTTCAAGTCCCAAGCTACTAGCCAGGCCTTAAGAGTTACTCGCCACTAGTTGCCCCACCTAACCCCTTATCCTGCCCTGCCTCTGCATTCCCACTCGCCCTCATGTAATTTCCACTCGCCAAATGCGAGCAGGCGAGTGGAAATTTTGAGGCCTGGACTAGAATGCTTCATACACATTATACTATGTTTCCTGATTCCATATATTTGATACTGTATGTACCATTGTTATTATATACTCAATAAACTTATTGAATGCAAAAAAAAAAAAAAAATCATTTGGAAGCGTCACTAGTCTGGGGTCAGGCGTTGGATTGACTACTGTCCTGACAAATAGGGGCAAAACGGGGGAAATTAAGCGGGGAAACCAGAAAAAGGAAAAAGATTAAAATGTTAGGTGGTCCCTGCAGCCATGTCTGACAGCAGCCCTGGGTTACATCCCTATCGTCCCATTCCCAATGGTGTTCCTGGTCCACCTCTCTCATCTCCTGGCCAACAGTGTTCCCAGTCAAGGTTTATAGCACTTTGATTTACTTTTCCTCTTGCTCTATTGTGGCTTTGCTCAGTCTCAAGGATATATTCACTAAGCAAAGAGATTTCAGTGAAATTACGGTGCTTTTTCACTTTGGCATTGTTCAATGCACTTCGGTGGTTCCATTTCGCCAACCGTTTGTTGTATTCACTATTCACCTATGGAGTTGCCGAAGCAGCATGAAAAAGTTGGAAAACGTTGCAGAGGAGCACCAAAAAGCGCCTTGAAGAATTCCACTGAACTGAAAAAAAACCACAGAACTTTCCTAGTCTCCTAATAGGTGCTAAAACCAGTAAAAAATTTAAAAGTTTGTAAATAATAAAAAAAAGGTCCATAAAAAATAATAAAAAGGTCTGTTACAGAATAGAAAAAAAATGCCTTTTTAAAAAATTGGGAAACAAAATTTTCATAAACAAAATAGAAAATGGTGTTCTAAAAAATTAAAAGGCTTTTTGCTGAAAATAAAAACAATTAACTTTTTTTTACATTGAAACCTATGAGATTCACCTGTTGAACTGAAAATCTGAAAAACAGGGCATTTCATCCACACTTTGGTGCAGTTCGACATTCTCTGAATAGATTAACCATTACTTCTCTATGGGACAATTTTGCTGCTGCCGAAGATCGCCAAATTGTGGCAAACTGCAACATATTTCACCAGCAATTTGCCTGTATTTGGTGAAGTGACAATTCAGTGAACAGACGAACTGCCCTCGAAATTTGCTCCAAACTGTAAAAATCCCAATGCAAGTCTGTAAATTCCGTTACATTCCCCAAAAGTGACAGTTTGGTGTGACGAACTACCGGTTGGGTGGAGTAGAGGTAACATAACTGCTCTATAACCGTGGAGACTTTTTGAGACGCAGGTTCGATCCTGGCAAGAGCACCTCTCCAGTAAGTGTCCTTGGACAAGACACCTAACGTACATACTCGCCACCCAGGACATACTTGAAAACAAGAGAAATCTCAATGTATCCTTCCTGGTAAAATACTCCGGTGGCGGCCCAGACTGGGTCACTCTCCTAGCTCGTTTGCCCACTAAGGAGGACTTGAGAGAGGTGAACGCCGCCATCATGGCGGAACTACAGCAGGTCAGAGGGGATTTGCAGGGCCTGCATACTAAGATCCACACTGTGGAAGCTACCTGTGATTCCCTGAAGCTACAACAAACTGCCACCTCCATCAAGCTTGACTCACAGACTGAACGACTCAGAGGTATGACGCTCCACCTGGAAGATTTGGACAACCGTGGCAGGCGCAACACCTTGCGGATCCGTGGCCTTACTGACACGGAAGAATCTCCTGCCCATCTTATCCCCATCCTCACTTCCATCTTTAATACCTTGCTCGACAGACCGAACTCTACTCCTATTGCTTTTGTGCGTGCACACTGTGCCTTACGCCCCCGCGGGGATGGACCCCCACGCAATGTCATTTGCTGCCTAGAAAACCTTCCCCTTAAAGAGGACCTTCTACGGGCTGCACGCACCCCCACTCAGATCTCCCATGACGGAGTGGAACTACAGCTTTTCCCGGACTTGTCTCCTGAAACCCTGGCTTTTCGCAGGGCCCTGCGCCCCCTCACAAAGACCCTTCAATCGCAGAAGATCAGATACCGCTGGCACTTTCCCACCGGGCTTATGGTTTCTGCCCCCCAAGGCCCATTCCTGGCACGTTCATCTGCTGATGTGGATACCCTGATCTCTGACCTTCAACTTCCTCCTGTGGAACTATCATGGCCGGACCCAGTGACATTTTATTCCTCCAACCGCCCCAACTTGGCTCCGGGCGCCTTGCCGCAGAATAATAGAAAAGAATAACCTGGATCGGCGCAAATGTTGCTCTCTAGGGTCCTGGATTCTCGCATATATATGTATAAAAAAGGAGACAATAATAGTGCAACACTGATATATACAATATACTGTGATGTATGTAATGTATATCCCACTCACAAGAGTAGAGCCGTAACACTGGCTCTAAGTGGGTCCAGGCATGCGGGTAAATTATCTTCAATTTCTTAGGTGACCCCCACCTTACAGCAAATTTTCTGTCCGAAGTTTATGCAGTGGAAGAAAGGAAAAATTTCCTTGTGTAGATCCACAAACAAAGGTCACAATTTTGTGTACAGATGGAATCGTACTCACATTTTGGGGAGCTCACATAGCTCGTGAATGTATGCCCATAGGTTTTTTTTGGGCCTTGCCGCAGAGACCTACCAAGACTCGTCCTTCCACTGGACGGCACCGGGGTTCGACGACCTAATGCACAAGCCTTCGCCTGTGGGTTTCCCGGCTCTCGCACGAGACCTCTTGCTTAAAGCCTACCCTCACCATCTTTCCCGATGGATCCGTCAACTTCACATCTGCTCCCGTAGTGCACAATCAGACTCATGAAGAGAAGCCACGGTGGGTACTTACGACCCCAGTACGCATGAGATTTTAACTTTGGGGTTTCCCGGCTCCTACACGAGGCCCGTTGCCTAGAGTTTTGGGAGCCCATTGTGACCCCGGATCCCTTGCCCAACCTTGCCCATACCTTATACTTTTTGGCCCGAGGTTTCTTTCCCCTCTCTCCCCTTTTATGGGCATACCCTTCTTTATTACCCCTTCACTCCTCCCTTGAGTTACCCCTTCAATTCCCCCCACCCCGGAGAGCTCTGATGTTGATAGCCTTCCCACTCCATAACCTCTGCAGGTAACACATGGCGCCCGCAACACCAGCTCGCCTAATGCTTTTTTCTATTAACGCCCGAGGCCTCAACACCCCTGAGAAGAGGTCCTTTGCTTTACGGGATTTTCATAGAGCCAGGGCCTCCGTAGTGTTTATTCAGGAAACCCACTTCCGTGCGGGGTCTGCCCCTAAACTAACTGATTCAAGGTTCCCCCTGGGTTACTTCAGCCACAACACCCAAGCCAAATCTAAAGGTACAGCAATATTATTTGCCAAATCTGTTCCCTTTATTCATGTAGCCACGCTTACGGATGGAAACGGACGTTATGTGGTAGTGAAGGGCACGATTTCAGACCGCATGTACACCTTTGCTAACATATACGCACCCAACAAGAGTCAGCATAAATTCCTAGCTAAAATTCTCACAACACTGAACAAATTCTCTAAGGGTTGCCTGGTCCTGGGCGGGGACATTAACCTCCCACTAGATCCCCTGCTTGATACGTCTTCGGGACGCTTCCCCATCCCGCCCATATCTTGCATCGGTTGGCTCACTCCTCCACTCGAATGTACTGGTGGATTGCTGGAGGGCGCTCCACCCCAGTGACAAGGACTATACCTTTTTCTCACACCCAGCCCAGTGTCATGCCCCGCTCCGCGGCCCGCTCCCGGTCCGGACCGCCATGCTGGGAGACCTACTATACTCACCCGAGGTCCCTCGTGACGCGCTGCTCCAAGTTCCCGGTCCGCAGAATGGAGAGAGAGACCCAGGAGACGCCCACGCCGCCGGCCAGATCCGAATGCTGAGAGTGGAAGCGCGCATGCGTGAGCACAAACCTCCCTAAGTAATGTAATGTCTGGTACTCTGATGCCCTCGGCTGGCCGATTAGGGGCACTGCTTGACATCTGTTCTGGAGATCCTCGTATTCCTCCCATTGACCTACCAAAAACTCAGGTACCTCAACTCCACCTACGATACCCAGGTGAAAAGGTATTCCCATGATCCTTTGAACCCTATTTAAACCTGCCGCCCCTCAACACATTAACCAGGTTCTACTGTTGCCTTCCACTTCAGTTTTCCTAGTGCTCCTCGTATTCCTGACCACGTTGCCTTTCTCTGATCATCGACCCGGATTTCCATATCGACCACGCTGCCTTCTTCTGCCCATCGACCCGGATTGCTGTATCGACTACGCTGTCTTCTTCTGCCCATCGACCCGGATTGCTATAGCGACTACGCCGCCTTCTTCTGCCCATCGACCCGGATTGCCATATCGACTACGCTGCCTTCTTCTGCCCATCAACCCGGATTGCTATATCGACCACGTTGCCCTCTTCTGCTCATCGACCCGGATTACCACATCGACCACGTTACCACCTTCGTTACTATTTTGTTATCATTCTAGAACTTTTGTTACTTGATTTACATTCTTTTCCTATGCGCTAAGAATCCCTACTCCTCAAGAAGACCATCCCAGCTGTATCATTGTTCTGGACTTAAGTTACTTTCCTTGTTTCACTAAAGATTGTTTATTTCTACATGGTCTCCTGAATTCCTTACTCCCTCAGCTTCCCACCTAAAATTCCGGCTGCTGCAGTCAATGGCGCGGCTCCTTGAATCACCTCTCTCGGCGGAGGAGCTGGTCGGAGCGCTGAAATCCTCAAAAACTGGTAAATGCCCAGGTCCTGACGGCCTCCCACTAAACTACTACAAACGCTTTCTTAAGACCCTATCCCCACAATTTTTATTGGCCTTTAACTCTATCCCGGAGGGGCGTCTCATCCCGTCTCAGACTCTAACCGCAAACATCACCTTGATACCTAAAGATGGGAGGGACGCTGAACGGTGCAAGAGTTACCGACCCATCTCGCTGCTCAATTGTGACCTCAAATTATTTGCCAAAACACTTGCGTCTCGACTTTTACCCCACATTACTGACTTTATTCACCCTGACCAGACTGGCTTTATTCCAAGCCGTGAAGCTAGAGATAACACCATTAGAGCTTTAACTCTCACGCAAAGGGCTCAACGCCAAGGGGAGGAATTACTGTTTTTGTCCACAGGCGCCGAAAAGGCTTTTGACCTTGTCAATTGAGATTTTTTGTTTGCAACACTCGAACACATAGGTCTTGGCCCACATTTGTGTACCTGGATTCGGGCCCTATACATTAACCCCACAGGCCGAGTCTGTGTTAATGGCATGTACTCTGCCCCACTTAAGATCTGTAACGGGACCTGACAGGGCTGCCCCCTCTCCCCCTCTTGTTCACACTAGCCCTAGAACTGTAAGGATATAGGGTCACCCAGCACGCAGACAAAACCCAGAAAGGCAAGAAAGGACCCTAAACTGAGAAGCTGGTCCTTAGAATGGCCAGGTACTAATCTAGAATACACAGAAGTACAGATTAGGGACAGGAGAGATATCGTAGTATAAACAAGCCAGAGGTCGGTACACGAGGTAAACATATGCCAAGGGATAATGCAGAAAACACAGTCAAAATACAAGCCAGAAGTCAAACCAGAAAATCAATAATCATAAGCTGTAGAAACGCGCTGAAGGCTAGAAATAACCACGTCAGGGCTCAGAGCACAGACTGGAACTGATATTTAAAGGCCTAGATCCCTGACCAGGTGTGGCATACAAAGTGGCCTGATTCAAAGACTGGCGCCCTCTCTGTTGGGAAGGCCGTACTGCAGGAGCAGTAGCAGGCATGACAGTACCCCCCCTCCACGAGCGCCCTCTGGGCGCCGAGATCCCGGAGCAGTGGGATGAGAACGGTGAAAGGCACGGACCAGACGGGGGGCATGGAGATCAGAAGTTGGAACCCATGAGCGTTCCTCCGGGCCATACCCTCTCCAGTGCACCAAATATTGAAGACCACCACGGGAATGACGGGAATCAACAATGGACTGGACCTCAAATTCTTCTTGTCCCTGGACCAGTACAGGACGTGGTCGAGGAATAACAGTGGTGAACCGATTGCACAGAAGGGGCTTCAACAAGGAGGTGTGAAAGGTATTCGGTATACGGAGGGTATGAGGTAGGTCCAGCGCATAACTGACTTCGTTGATACGTCTTAGGACTTTGAATGGACCAATGTACCGCGGAGCAAATTTCATTGATGGCACACGTAACTTAATGTTACGGGTAGACAACCAGACTCTCTGGCCTGGAACATAGGAAGGACCCATCCGCCTATGCCTATCTGCATAGGTCTTCTGTTGGACTGCAGCGTGACAGAGGTTGGAACGTACCAAAGTCCACACTTTATGAAGAGACTGAACATAGGAGTCCAAGTCAGGAAGACCAGTGTCAGCACTAGGGGATGGCAAAAAAGTAGGCTGGAAACAATGGGCAACATAAAACGGGGAGTGACCAGACGAGGCATTAACATTACTGTTCAGAGCAAATTCAGCCCAAGGAAGCAAAGATACCCAATCATCTTGCCCTTGAGAAGAGAAGCTACGAATGTAGTTCTCACTAGACTGATTGGGTGATAAGCAGAAGAAAATGATACTTTAATACCCAACTGTGAACAGAAATTTCTCCAAAATCTAGAAATGAACTGTGGACCCCGATCAGAGACAATTTCATGAGGCAAACCATGTAATCTGAATACCTCTTTGGCAAATGTTGGCTAGACCTTTAGATGTTGGCAATTTCTTGAGAGGAACCAGATGAACCATTTTAGTAAAGCGATCAACAATGGTCAAAATCACTGTATGCCCTTCAGAAGGTGGCAAATCTACTATGAAATCCATAGAAATATGTGACCATGGTTTGTCAGGGATGGCTAGTGGTTGCAATAGCCCTGCAGGACATTGAGTAGAGGCTTTGGATTGTGCACATACCACACATGCCTGTACATATTCTCTCACATCCTTGGCAATGTCTGGCCACCAGTACATCGGTGTAAGGGCTGACAATGTCCTTTTTATACCAGGATGACCGGCTGGCCTGGAGGAGGCATGATAACAAGAGAGTAGTTCCTTTCTTTCTGCGTCAGGAACAAACAACTTGTCAGAAGGAGTCTCAGGAGGAGCTGTACTTTGCATAGCTTGGATACGAGTAAGGAGTGTAGAAGTAAGGGTGAGATGAGTAGCTGCCACTACTCTCTCCAGAGGAACAATCGACTCCACTGGTCTATCTTGCTGTTCTGTGACCTCAAACTGCCTGGAAAGCGCGTCTGCCTTCGCATTTCTGTTACCGGGCCTATAGGTGATTATGTAATTGAAATGAGTCAAAAACATCGACCACCGGGCTTGACGGGATGACAGTCTTTTGGCATCGGCAATAAAGGTCAGGTTTTTATGGTCAGTCAGAATCATAGTGGGAGTAGGAGCTCCTTCAAGTAGGTGTCTCCACTCCTTCAAAGCAGAAATGATAGCCAGGAGTTCTCGGTTACCGATATCATAGTTCCTTTCAGCACTAGATAATTTCTTGGAAAAGAAGCCACAAGGCTTGAGTGGTTGGTCAGGGGATTCTCTTTGGGAAAGAACAGCTCCTACTCCTGTCTCAGAGGCATCAACCTCTAGGATGAAAGGCTTCCTTGGATCAGGGTGGACAAGTATAGGGGCCGTAGAAAAGCCTCTTTAAGAGTCTCAAAGGCTTTAACGGCTTCAGGGGACCAAATACGGGTATTGCTCCCTTCTTGGTCATATTGGTAATGGGTGCCAGTATTGTGGAGAAATTGAGTATGAACCTGCGGTAGTAGTTGGCGAACCCTATGAATCTCTGAATAGCTTTTAGCCCTATAGGACATTGCCAGTCAGTAACAGCAGTAAGTTTAGCCGGGTCCATGGAAAATCCCTCTTTGGAAATGACATAACCTAGAAATGCTAACTTAGGTTGGTCAAAGAGACACTTCTCCAATTTGCAGTAAAGGCCATTGTTCAACAACGTCTGAAGAACCTTTTTAACCTGCAAGTGGTGAGTAGCGAGATCAGGTGAGTAAATAAGTATATCATCCAAATACACGATGACACAGTCGTGTATGAAATCACGCAAAACATCATTTATAAAATCCTGGAACACAGCTGGAGCGTTACAAGGTACTCGTAGTGACCAGATCTGGTATTGAAAGCGGTTTTCCATTCATCACCATCCTTAATGCGCACTAAATTGTACGCGCTTCTTAAATCAAGCTTAGAAAAAATCTGGGAACCTTTTAACCTGTCAAAGAGTTCAGCAATCAATGGAATGGTATAGGCATTTTTCACAGTTATTTTATTTAAACCCCTATAATCTATGCAAGGTCTTAAGTCCCCCTCTTTCTTAGAGACAAAAAAGAACCCAGCACCAGCAGGAGATGTGGATTTCCTTATGAAGCCCTTAGCAAGGGAATCCTTTATGTACTCCTCTAATATGAGGTTTTCATGTTGAGACAGAGGATACACTCGTCCCTTGGGAGGAAAAGTGCCAGGAAGGAGAGTAATAGCACAATCATAGGGTCTATGCTCAGGTAAAGTCTCAGCCCCTCCTTTGTTGAAAACCTCCCTGACCTCCTCATACTGAATAGGAACCAATACAGATAAAGGAGCAGCAGTGGGTACATTTATAGTGTGCACAGACTTGACAGGAATCATGCATGAATCAAAACAAGACTTGCGCCATGACAGAACAGTGTTTCTTCTCCAGTCTATGACTGGATTGTGTTTCTGTAACCAGGGATACCCCAAAACAACAGGACATGAAGGAGATGATAGGAGTTGGCATACCACAGTCTCTTTATGGAGAACTCCTACAGACATGGAAATAGGACTGGTCTCCTTAGAAATATATGGGTTGGAAAGGGGTCTGCCATCTATAGCACGAATAGCTATAGGTGGGTTTTTTTCCACACAGGGAATCCCTTTCTCCAATGCAAAAGTAGTGTCCATAAAATTTTCCTCTGCCCCTGAATCAAGAAGTGCATCTACCTGAATAATGGAGGAACCCACCTCAATCCCAATAGTAAAGTAACAACGCTTTCTATAAACAGAAGGAGATAATGTCATGACCTCTGATACCAGTCCCCTCTCCTCTGAGTTTAATCTCTCCAGACTGCATTGGTTGAGGTACAGAGTTGTCAGATGCAGCAGGGTTAAGCTCTGGAGACACATACGGCATTAACCTATTAGGTTGCGCTTTTGTTTTACACATGTTCCTGATTTGATCCTCCATCTCCATACAGAATGGAATTAGATCATTCAGATTCCCAGGAAGATCTCTTGCTGTAATAGCAAGGGTTAAAGAGTCAGATAAACCCTTCAGAAAACAGGACACCAGAGTTTCATTATCCCAATTAACCTCGGCAGCAAGCGTCTGAAATTCAACAGCGTATTCCAACACAGTTCTGTCTCCCTGACTTAACCTCATTAACCGTTTCATAGCAGGATTTGTTCCTCTGGAAGGGTTAAACACACTTTTTAAGGTGGAAACAAATTCCTCGTAGTTATTTATTATGTGATCATTAGACTCCCAAAATGCAGTAGCCCAGCCTAAGGCCTTGTCTCTGAGATGGTTAAAAAGAAAACACACTTTAGCTCTGTCAGTTATACACATAAGAGGATTTAACTCAAAACATAAATCAATTTGCTTCAGAAATCCTCTGCATGCAGCAGCCTCACCACTGAAAGTAACAGAGGGCAACATTTGCACTGGAACAGCAGAGTTAACCATCGAAGTGTCAGAATGGGTTATAGGAGCAGGTGAAGGAGACTGCACACATTCTGTATTCTCCAAGAGCGTCTCCAGCAACATTGCAAAATGATACATCTTGGCATCAGCCTCCCTTATATGGGTACAGCAAGCAGTAAACTGCTGAGCAATGTCTGCAGGGTCCATGGCCCTGACGTAATGTAAGGATATAGGGTCACCCAGCACGCAGACAAAACCCAGAAAGGCAAGAAAGGACCCTAAACTGAGAAGCTGGTCCTTAGAATGGCCAGGTACTAATCTAGAATACACAGAAGTACAGATTAGGGACAGGAGAGATATCGTAGTATAAACAAGCCAGAGGTCGGTACACGAGGTAAACATATGCCAAGGGATAATGCAGAAAACACAGTCAAAATACAAGCCAGAAGTCAAACCAGAAAATCAATAATCATAAGCTGTAGAACCGCGCTGAAGGCTAGAAATAACCACGTCAGGGCTCAGAGCACAGACTGGAACTGATATTTAAAGGCCTAGATCCCTGACCAGGTGTGGCATACAAAGTGGCCTGATTCAAAGACTGGCACCCTCTCTGTTGGGAAGGCCGTACTGCAGGAGCAGTAGCAGGCATGACAAGAACCCTTCCTATCCACAGTACGAAATTCCCCAGATATCCAAGGACTGAGAGTGGGCCCTACCGAGCAAAAAATTGTGGCTTACGCCGACGATCTACTATTTTTTATCTCCCGAACGGAGACCACCCTACCCAACGTTTTACAAGCATTCCATTGTTACGGCCTATTCTCGAACCTGAAAATTAACTACTCTAAATCGTATATACTTAACATATCCCTGTCCACATGCCGGGCCTCGGCCCTCACACCATACTTCCCCTTTCAATGGGCCACCTCACGTATTAAATATTTAGGAATCTGGGTCACTCAAATCCACTCCCACATGTTTCGAGACAATTTCCTTCCCATCATGGATACTTTCGCCAATGACCTTGGACAATGGGACTATCCACACATCTCATGGCTGGGGAGGGTCCAAGTACTTAAAATGAACCTATTACCACCCCTTCTGTACCTATTTCAGACGATCCCCACCCATATCCCCAATACCTACTTTCGCTCGCTCCGCTCTTTGACTACCACTTAGATATGGCATGGTAGCTGCCCCCGACAACGTTTTACTTGTTTGACTCTACCTAAACTGGAGGGAGGCTTGGTGGTCCCAGACTTTTTTCTGTACTACAAATCATGAGACATGGTCAGGGTGGTGGAGTGGACAAGACTCGGTCCGGCAAAGGCCTGGGGGGAGATCGAGGGGATCGAATCGGGCGTCTCGATCTCGGCGCTTCCGTGGCTGCCCAGACATCACGAACTCCGCCTCGCACGTTCCATGCTTTATACTTTGACGTCCTTACAGATCTGGCACCTGATGAGACAACCCCTGGGGCTTTCCTCTGACGCCTCTCCTCTCACTCCACTGACCTACCACCCCGACTTTCCCCTCGGCCTTAACCCTATGGCCTTCCGAGACCTAATTAGCTCACCTATACCACGTATCCACCACATCTTCCCGAACGGTCGTTTTGTCGCCCTGGGGGAGCTGGTGGGAGGGGAAGCTGTCTTCCTCGCCCTCTACCTCCCCTACCAACAGATATTGAGCTTCATCAAGTCCATCCCCCAACAACCCCACCTGAAAAGACCCCTCACTGACCCCTCATTTGCTCCCGCCAGGGCCCACTACCACATGGCGTGTCCCGCCTTTACTCCCTTCTCCTACATGCCTCTAAGATTCAACCCCCCCAGATACATAGGGAGGTGGGAGACAGTGTTAGGGATATGCCTGTCTGAGAAGGACTGAAGCCGCATATGCGATCTCACGCACCACTGCGCAGTCTCCACTAGAATACAGGAATCAGCCTATAAATTGCTTTCTATGTGGTACAGAACCCCCCAGGTTCTTTGCCGAATGTATCCAGAGGTTGACGATAAATGCTGGCGCTGCGGTGACTCACCAGGTTCCCTCATACATATATGGTGGTATTGCCCCTTGATACGTCCCTACTGGATAAAGATACACCGACTGCTGGGTCTTTTCCTTGACCCCCCCCGACTTTTTACCAGCACCTATGCTATTGCACCACGTCCCATACTCCAGGTATGCATATAAAAACTCTGTTGGTTTATGTATTCTTAAAACGGCGAAAAGCCTGATCCCTTTGTTCTGGCGACGCCCTGAATGCCCCCCCCCCTCGCACTCTGGCTGTCCAGAATGGAAGAATTACACACTACAGAACAATTGTATTTCACTGCCAATCACATGCTCCCCCGCTATCTGACCATCTGGACCAGATGGCTTTTACTCTCCTCGGGGCCTGAATTCAGAGCGATACTGACCACCACATCTACCATCACCCCTCCGTAAAGGTGACTACGCAGCCGCTCTTGCACTTACTCCCCTGTCCACCCTGCCACAGATTTCCCGTTCGATATCAACGTCCGCACTTATCCTGCCTCATGTTTCGTATGTAATATGTCTCCCATCTTCCCCACCCCCTTTTATGCACTAACCGGTCACCCTTCCTCCTCACCCCACCACCGCCTTTCTCTACCAACCCCTCATATACTACTGTAATGATTGCTATTAGAAACATTTAAATACGTAAAGGGAATCCACAAGGTAGAGGAAGGGAGTATATTTAAAAGGAAACAAAGTAGCAAAACAAGAGGACATAGTCTTAGATTAGAGGGGCAAAGGTTTAAAAGTAACATCAGGAAGCATTATTTTACTGAGAGGGTGGTGGATACATGGAACAGTCTTCCAGTTGAAGTGGTAGAGGCCAAAACAGTAATTGAATTTAAGCAAGCATGGGATAGGCATAAGGCTATCCTAAACAAAAGATAAATCCAGGTAAAGTATCCATGTAATTGGGCAGACTAGATGGGCCGAAAGGTTCTTATCTGCCGACATTTTTCTGTTTCTATGTTTCTATTTGACTGGCCTGCGTGTCGAGTCTTGTAATATTCTTATGAACGTTTGTATTGCTCTCTCTTCTAAAGATAATAAACATATATTTACAAAAAAAAAAATACTTTCTCCAAAAAAAACTAAAATCTTGGCAGATCTGAAGGAAGGCATATCACGTCACGTGCTGAACATTTCCAGGGGCACCTTGCGTTCAACAGTAGAACATGCTATTCTGGGATTTCGAGTGATAGCAGATAATGGTAGTCAGCATATTGAACATGTAAAGTCACTGTAGCCATATAATACTGTCAAAAGTAACTGTTACGATGCTATTTGGAACAGCTCCTAAACTACAAAAATTATAACCTTCCCGTCTATGTGTCAGGACAAAATCAAATGGCACGCTGACCACAGTCACTTCTCTCAAATATCTAGGTATGTGGTTAGACCCAAATCTATCCTTTGGCCACCACATCGAAAAACGCCCATCTAAACTTTACCCCAAATTAGGTGTCCTCTACAGAAACAAACCCTGCTCCTTACTCAGCAGCACCTGGGACAAGATATCATGTTTCTGCTGCTCTAACAGCCTTCAACTTCCAGAGACCAGTGTCCAGCAGCAGCAGCACGTCTCCGGTCTCAGAGCAGCTCTTCCTTGGGGCCTTGCATAGCGGCGGGGAGGGATCCCATCTGACCAGGCTGCCAGGGTGAAATGCGTTCGGAGATTATATTTTATGTTTGTTTTATCTGGGGTACCAGAATAAAATAACCTTTCTTTGCAACCATCTGCTGTTGTATGGTCCTTTATGGTATGGTGATGAAGAAACAATCCATCCAGTGCATTTACTAAGGGTTTAACCAAAAACAACCATATAGTAATCCAATACAAAAATTGCATGGATTGCTAATAGAGGGGATGTGGGTCCCCAATAATACACAATTTATTGCGGGTGTAAATAATCAAACCCATAAATACACATGCTAAAAAAAACACATAAATTGGAATATATTGTATGTGTAGTGATAGGTGGAGACTCTTAGAAACCAAAGTAATGGTGCAGCTGCCGGTACATTTAGGAGAACTGCGAACACATTTTGCGTGTACGGCCCCCATTGGTTTACATTGTTTTCGAGTTCGTATTCGAACATTTCGGCCATTCGGATACGAACCGGTCACAGGCGTGTTCGGCTCATCACTACTACTCTATACACGGCGCTCCGTGTCCCTATAATTTATATGATATGGGGTTACTTTTTTTTAATATTTTTATACTATTCCTATTAAATTAACAGTAATTTTTGATGTATTTTATTCAGTAGAAACTTTTTTTTGCCTATATAACATGTGCTTTGTGAAAATAAAACGGTTTTGTGTGTACATTTTAATTTAGTTAGTGGATTCCTGTCTAGTGCGGTGAGAAGCAAACGTAATGTAGTGTAGACACGCTGTGAGGCGGAGCGGAGTGAAGTCAAGCCTGCAAAATGTTTGCTTCACTTCGCTATGCTGTGCGTCGCTACATGCTCAGTGTGTCTCAGCCATTATTCCCGCATCGCTAGCTTACCGAATCAGTTTGTATACTTGTTACTGACCCTGCTTGTTCAGAGGAACCGATCTGTTGCCGACTTTGCCTGCCATTTGACTATTCTCTCTGTGTATTCCCTGCCTGTTCTGTTTGCTTCCTGTTACTACTGGTGTGTGCCAATTCTCACCATATACAGTAGCGCAGTACAAGTGCCTAAACATTGCTGACCCGGTTTTGTTATAGCTGCTGATGTAACTGAATAGATCGGGGATCTCTTCTGCATAGGGACCTGCGAATATTCGAAATTCGATTCGAAATCGAATCGCTGGTCTTATTCGATTCGGATTCGATTTTGAGGCATGATTCGAAAATTTATCGAATCTCTCCGATCGCACGCAGAGCGCGCCTTCCAGACGTGCAGCACATGGCTGCACGTGGCTGGGAAGGAACGGCACGCTCTTAGGCGCCGCCCACCTCAAGTTCCCTTCACAGTGGAGGCTGCGGTGGACTGGAAGGCAGCTGCGGTTGGAGGGAGCTCCTGCAGTGAACAACAAACTACAGTCTCTGGACGTGAGAGAGCTGCAAGGCAAGCAGGCTGAGTCTGTTCTCTGTTGGTGGTGAGTAGTGGTAAAAATAAGTATAAATTTCCCTGGCCTGTGAATGTGAAAATGGTGTCACACGTAGCCAGAAGATGGCCGTCGGGGGGGGGCATCCATTCCAGGGGGTCATTCACTGCTGTCTGCTGCTCTGTGGGAGATAATTATGGGGGTCACTCATTGCTGTCTGCTGCTCTGTGAGATAATTATGGGGGTCACTCACTGCTGTCTGATGCTGTTTGGGAGATAATTATGGGGGTCACTCATTGCTGTCTGCTGCTCTGTGTGGGAGATAATTATGGGGGTCACTCATTGCTGTCTGCTGCTCTGTGAGATAATTATGGGGGTCACTCACTGCTGTCTGATGCTGTTTGGGAGATAATTATGGGGGTCACTCATTGCTGTCTGCTGCTCTGTGTGGGAGATAAATATGGGGGTCACTCATTGCTGTCTGCTGCTCTGTGAGATAATTAGGGGGTCACTCATTGCTGTCTGCTGCTCTGTGTGGGAGATAATTATGGGGGTCACTCATTGCTGTCTGCTGCTCTGTGAGATAATTATGGGGGTCACTCACTGCTGTCTGCTGCTCTGTTTGGGAGATAATTATGGGGGTCAATCACTGCTGTCTGCTGCTCTGTGTGGGAGATAATTATGGGGGTCACTCATTGCTGTCTGCTGCTCTGTGAGATAATTATGGGGGTCACTCACTGCTGTCTGCTGCTCTGTTTGGGAGATAATTATGGGGGTCAATCACTGCTGTCTGCTGCTCTGTGTGGAAGATAAGTATGGGGGTCAATCACTGCTGTCTGCTGCTCTGTGTGGGAGATAATTAATTATAGGGGGGCTGCTCTATTGGAGATAATTAATTATAGGGGGGCTGCTCTATGGGAGATAATTAATTATAGGGGGGCTGCTCTATGGGAGATAATTAATTATAGGGGGGGCTATAGGGGGGCTGCCGCTGCTCTGTGTGGGGAGATAATTAATTTGAAGTGAAACATAGTGAAAGGAACACTGTCTTGAATCACACAGATATACAAGCTCCAAAAATATAACACCTCCTTATTTCCCATTAATAAAACCACATTTTTTTGTAATCAATTTAATTATTTTTTTGTAGACCAATCTGATAAAAAAAAAAACAAAGTCATTCATCTTCAGCAAGACTGACCTGTGAGAGTGACGTCTCTCTCACACTGTCACACACGGTTCACAGAGGAGGCTGAGGTGAGGTCGGGACTCGGGAGTCGACTAGACGACAGGCGCAGTCGGTCCGTGCGAAGAGGACGACGGTGACGTGTTCGTAGGACAGAGGAGCAATTGGCAGGCTGACGCCTGAGCCAAGTTGGGATGGTGATTGGTGAGTATATATAATATTTAATTATCAGTATCCCTGTCACCGCCACGTTTATATTGTGCGTCTTTTGCAGGAAGCCAGGTGATGGAATCAATGGATCTAGTCATTGATTCATTCATAGTCACCAGAAGATGAGAATGGCTGTGCGGACTGGAGGGTGGGGGTGGGCCAGGGGCTTAAAAGTAATTCTGCAATATGTAACTAGTATGACTATGATGAACTTACTACTAGTATGATTAATTTATATGTTATTATTATACTGCAACAAGAGAAATTAATTATATGGGGGCCTGCTCTGTGTGGGAAATAATAAATTATATGGGGGCCTGCTGGCTGCTCTGTGTGGGAAATAATAAATTATATGGGGGCCTGCTCTGTGTGGGAAATAATAAATTATATGGGGCCTGCTCTGTGTGGGAAATAATAAATTATATGGGGGCCTGCTCTGTGTGGGAAATAATAAATTATATGGGGGCCTGCTCTGTGTGGGAAATAATAAATTATATGGGGGCCTGCTCTGTGTGGGAAATAATAAATTATATGGGGGCCTGCTGGCTGCTCTGTGAGACTTGGGAGATAAATTATATGTGAAATGAATGTGAAGAATGTTGAAGGAACATGCACAGATATACAAGCTCCAACTTAGAATATACCCCTTTATTTTCCCATTAATTAAGCCAACTTTTTTTTAAAATACAAATTTTTTATTTATTTTTGTAGACAAATCAATGATCAAATTCAAAATGTCATCTGTGAAAAATCATTTTGAAGTGAAGGAAGATTCCTTAACTTGCAAAGTATGCAAAAAAGCATTCTCATTGCAAGCTACTGGCACAACATCCCATCTTTGGTCTCACCTAGAAAGAAAGCATCCGTCCGTGTATCAACAGGCCAAGACCGATGATACAAAGAAGAAAACATTGGTGTCGGCAGTGGCACGACGTCATTCACTGCCAATGACAGAAGGACATGCTATGAAAAAGCAGACTTGCATTTCAGCTTACAGTTTGACACTTGACGCGTCTACTAAAAAAAAGTATGATGCAGCAGTTTTGAAGTTTATTGTAGCAGATGGCCGGCCATTTGAGAGTGCAGCAGGAAGTGGATTTAAGAATTTGTGTTCAGTGTTAACTAGTGGCCGCTATCAACCGCCCCACCCAACCACACTGTCGCGTAAGCTTGATGACATGGCAAATAACTTGCACCAGAAGTTAGTGCAGTTCCTCAGGTCTGAAATTAATGACTGCCGACCATCCATCACGTTTGATCACTGGAAGGCTGACAATAAGTCAAATTATTTGGTGCTTACAATACATTACATATCCGAGTCATCGTGGGTAATGCAATCCCGTTGCTTATCTGTGGTCAACCTAGAGAATTTGGAAGCTGACCATACAGCGAGGAAAACTTCTGAAATAATTCCAACGAGTTTGCTAAGCATGGATTTGGTGAAGAGAAAATCCTATTTGCCACAACAGACACAACAAACACAATGCCTTGTACTGCTAAAATCCTGGACATACAGTGGCATGGCTGTGCTGCTCACATTTTGCAGCTCACTATAAATGCAGCATTGGATGTTCAAAGAACAGTAAAAAATCTTATAGGCTGTTTGCATTACATTGCTGGGTTTTTTCACTCTTCAACTGTGGGACAAGCTGTATTGACAAAATATCAAGTCGATAAGGGCTTACCCGAATCCAAACCACCACTTGATGTTACAACACGTTTCAATAGTACATATCTGCTGATGGACTGGGTTTCTAGAAATTACGAGTCAATTTCTTTGGCCCTCGTCGATTGTGCAATGAACAAAAAGTGCGCACGAAGCCCTCCACAACCACTTTCAACGCAGTTGCAAGATACGCTGAAGAATGTTCTCCCATTACTCAAACCAACAGCAGAGGCTACAACAATTTTGAGTGCTGACACGCATGTAAGCGTTAGTTTGATTATACCATGTATTTCGGTTCTAAAAGAAGAGCTTGCCAGTGCCACTCTTGCTACGCCTGGCATTCAATGCTTTCGTAATGAGCTTTTACGTCAACTGAATACGCGATTTGATTTGTCCAAAGACTACCTATTAGCAGCCACTTTCATTGACCCCAGATTCAAAACTGTGTTATTCCCTGAACATCAAGTGACACAAGCAAAAGTTTACATAGAGAATATTGCACTGTCGACGTCTTCACCACCTTGGCCTACTACGAGCAATAGCTCCTCCAGTGCACCTGAATTTAATGCCCAGACGAGTGCCACCGATAGCGCCGTACAGTTTGAGTCAACTGTTGTCAACAAGTCCAGTCATAAAGGAAGCCTGCTTGATTCCGTGTTTAAAAAAGTAGACGATGCAAAGAAAGAAGAAGCCACCAGCACCTGGTCAACGGCTCAACAACTTGAAAGTGAAGTCAGTGCATATTTGAAGCAGCCCATAAGTGAACGTGATAGTGATCCGTTGCAGTATTGGAAGGAAAATAAAAGTATCCTACCACTGTTGTCTAGTGTGGCGCGCAACTTACTTGCTATACAAGCAACGAACTGTTCATCAGAAAGGGTTAATTCAGTTGGCGGACAAATAATAACAGATCTTCGCTACAACCTCTCGAGAACTAATGCAGAAACTCTGATTTGGGCTCGGAATAACAAAGATTTACTACTATTTTGACAAATATTGACATGTTAGTAAAGCAGGCACGTGCCGTCAGGGTAGGCAGGTGAGGCAGAGCCTCTCACACGGTCACCTGCCATTAAGCCAGCGTTAAAATAATAAAAGAAACTCAGCTCCTGCTCCACGCTCCCCCAATGTCGACTTTGTCCTCTGTCAGTCTGCCTTTTCCTCTGTGCGCATTCTTTTACAGCCTACGCAATTTGCGTAGCGGTTGTATGCTTCCCCGCTATGCAAATCGCGTAGGCTGCTGCTGCCTGCTGCTCAGGAGGTCTGCAGCCACGCGTCTGTTCGAATAGGAACACACGCGCGCTGCCAACTTCCTGAGCACTGCTCAAATGTTAGTAAAGCAGGGACATGCCTTCAGGGTAGGCAGGTGAGGCAGAGCCTCACTCATGGTCACCTGCCATTAAGCCAGCGTTAAAATAATAAAAGAAACTCAGCTCCTGCTCCACGCTCCCCCAATGTCGGCTTTGTCCTCTGTCAGTCTGCCTTTTCCTCTGTGCACATTCTTTTACAGCCTACGCAATTTGCGTAGCGGTTGTATGCTTCCCCGCTATGCAAATCGCGTAGGCTGCTGCTGCCTGCTGCTCAGGAGGTCTGCAGCCACGCGTCTGTTCGAATAGGAACACACGCGCGCTGCCAACTTCCTGAGCGCTGCTGGAAAGGTCGTCAGAGCCTCAGAGGCCCTGACAGACCAATGGAATAGCTTGGACCAATGGGAAAGCACCATTGGTCCAAGCCATTAAAAAAAAACACCTGCATTGAAGGCTGGCATCTGATTGACAGGAAGGGGCCCAGGCAGCTCCCCCTGCTTCCTCTAGTGGCAGATACAGACTTACAGAGTATGACAGGGGCACAGAAAAACTTTTTTTCTCTATCATTTTATTTTACATCTTACTAAACACAAACCGCAGAAAGTTAGTTAATATATCTGTGTATATCTAGCTCTGACCAGCCTCACCCCATTGACCTCACCGCACGTCCCTCAAGTAAAGTAAAATTAAAAAACTTATAGTGGAAGGTTAAATAAAGGCTATACAGCGGTTACAGCCCTACCTAGGCCTAATGTAACTTTGTAATTTAGTATGGTTATTTAAATCATTTCAATAAAGTTTGCAAAGTTGCAATAATTTAAGCTTGCATTTGAAGTTTTTATTTTACGTTTGATTTTTATGATGTGAAATACTTTGCTATAACCTACTAATGAAACAAATCTGTTAGATTGCAGCTGTAACGTCAGCTGAACCTGCATGCACAAACAAAGCATACCTATCCAGGCTGTATCGTACACAAAATGCTCGAAAGCGGCATTTTTCGTAATTTTTCGATTCGATTCGATATTCGATTCGAATTCGAAACTAACAGCCGATTTGATTCGAGATTCGATTCGAGCGAAAATTTATGATTCGCAGGTTCCTACTTCTGCATTACCAAAACCTCCACCACTGCACTCTTCCACAATACCACAGAGGGGTTACTTACGGTGTGAAGGCACTTGCTGCCACCAAAGGCACAATATTTGGGTGCACTGATGCCTGTACCAGATTCATATCATTTTAATATTGGACTGCAGGGTCCAATCCTGCACTCTTCCACAATACCTCAGAGGGGTTACGGTGTGACGACACTGTTGCCGACACTAAACGCCCAATTTTAAAGCACCTATCGTTACTTTCATCCAAAGCCTGCATAAGTTTCACCATAATTTAGCCAAAAAATCACTATACTTGTTCCGCGTGTCCTAAAATGTCTCTTGTTTTCAAACAGGCTGCCGCCCCAAGCAGTTGTTTATGAATAGATTAAAGGAAAACCATTTACTGTCATTTGAAATGTCATTTTTTTGTTTTTAAATGTTTCTATACATCTTACAAATCCGCCACTTCACGGGCAGGTTATGGGGACCTCCTAGGCACGATATTTGAAGGAATTTTTCGTTTTTATTCTTAACCTTTATTTCATGGAAAACTCACTGTTCCTTTAAAAACGTTTTTTTTTTTAACTTTTTGTCCTTGTTTCCTGTCCCCCAGGACCCCCATACACCTTTTATGGCAAATATCTTGCATATATGCCCTCTTGGAGGGTACTCTAAAAATCGAACTTTCGAGTCCCATTGACTTGCATTGAGTTCGGTTCATGTTCGCGTTCGAACTCGAACTTTTGAAATTGTTCGAGTTCGAATGCGAACCGAACACGGGGTGTTCGGCTCATCACTAATAGTGACTATATTACTTACATATTTATTTTCTGTGTTAATCTGTATATTTGTGTTTTGTTTTTAATATCTTGCATTTGTTACTTTGTATTTCTGTAACGACTGTAAAATCTCAATGTTCTTCAACCCAGGACATACTTGAAAACGAGTGCAATCTCAATGTATCCTTCCTAGTAAAATATATTGCAAATAAATAAATAAATCGTTCTAGCACACACGTCTAGACTATAAGATGTTGTGTGTTCCTCTTTAGGATTTTAAGTATAATGTTGGGGAATGAAGGGGACAAGAATCTCTTGGATACCTAAAACCCAGGTGGAGGATTCAGCAGAGTTTTGGCTACTTTAAACCGCACCTACCAAAACTACCCACAATTGTAGGCCCTAACTGTAGACCTTAAGGGAAATCTGGAGTGAGGGACATGGGACTCTCCCTCTTTTTCTGTATGGTCCCAATCCTACAGCTTCTTGCTTTGTATGTTTTACTAATCTTACAATAAGAAAAAAAGCTTTGAAGGCTTTTATAATAAATATATTGGTTACTGTAAGGTCACAAAAACAGTTACAGCATTCTACACAGGTACCAAATCCCTGAGATCCCATGCTCCTCCATGTCTTTATGGAGTAGTTAGATTTTCCTCTCTACTCCCACTACGCTCAGTTCTCATATCTGTTACCTCAGACAGCCCTTTTCCTGTGTCTACCTCCTTTTCCTATCTAGCTGTTCCTGTACTGTTGTGAGGACTCACCCATGGGCCCCCAGGTCTGCCAAATGACCGACCATTCCGTGGCTCCTCGCGGCAGGCACCGCACTTCCCGGTAGCACCATGGTCAGATCACTTGCCCGGTGCGGCGCATGACTGTGGTCCTTTCCCCCCCCCACACTGGGGCTCGTCTCTGCTGGAGACACATGTCCAGGCAGTGCCTAGGACGGTGGCGGCTGGTGCCTCTGGTTAGGGGGCGCGAACGGGTGGTACCAGAGATAGGAGACACGTGCCCCATGGCCATCGCTTACCTCCTGCCATAAAAGGGCATGGGAAGGTGGAAATGGGCGAAGCGGGGCCAGGATGTGTCCTCAGACATGGAACCCTATTTAAACCCCCTTCCCAAAGCTAAGGTGCTTGATAGTTGTTGTTTCCTTCTATATCTATCTGGTGTTCCTTACAACTGTGTTATCCATATATGAAGCTTGGCTTACCTTCGACCTTGATAATTGCCGCTGCCCCGACCTCTTGCCTTGTCTTGGACTTCACTCTTGCCTTGTGATATTGTTTATCTGCCTCAGACTCCACACTGATCACTCTCTGCCACTACTTAGGAGCTGCATAGCAGAGAACACGTGACACCTGTCCAGCCTCCTCAATTTGTTCAGATCACCCTCTTATTTGCCTTTTGCTTTACCCTTTCAATAATAGAAAAAACAACTTGCTGTGCCCTGCAATCTGCCTGACCACATAACTATCACTGCATCTTGGATTCACACCAGCATAGTACGCATACGCCCCATGACAGTTTGACTCGATTACGGTAAGGTAATTCAGTAGAGTAAATAATGATCACATTGGCAAACAATGTTCCTGATTGCCGTAAGGCAGGTAACATGAGAAAATCAACCTGAGGGGAAAAATCTTTACTTCAAGGAATGCAAGCACTGTATGACCTTCATCTCTAGTTTTTGTGAAAAAAAATCTCTTACATTCTTTGAAAAGGAGAATTTAAGATAGCACTCATTCTCCAGATATTAATTAGTAAAACAAATAAAATGGATTTAAATTATCTTTTATACGATGCCTGATGTTCTTGACTCCACTTTCTGGTATGCTCACACATACCAACTAGTGCTGTATAACAAAGTCAAGAACCACATTTAGGGCTCTATTACATTCTTTGCGCAAAAACGGTCACGCAGCGCAGATTTTTTGCGCACAGCGTCAAACGTTAACGCGCGTAAATTAACGCTGGTATTAAAATCCGAGCGCAATTTTTCATCCGTCAAAAAATAACGCGCGTAAAAAAGACGAGCAAAAACACGCGCACATTAACACTGCGCGCAGAAATCTGTGGGGGGACTGTTTTTTCACGCGATTCAGCCAATCAGAATTAAGAACCACAATTGTCTCCCGTTAAGATTTTACGCCTGTCAAAATCAATCTGACAGGGTAATTCAAAGAGATCCGAATTGCTTGAGAAAGGTAACCGGACGCTGAAAATCAGCGTTCGGTTACCTTTCTTGGACATTATCCAGAGAGCAGGCAATTCGCCAAATCCTGGACATATGGTTCATAAGTTCATAAGTCCATATGTTGCTGAACATGAGCCGATACCATAGCAGTGACGTGCGGTGAGGTCAGTGGCTGGTGAGCACATTCGCAATTTATGCATTTGATTATCGTTATATAGGAGAATAGAGTTACTATTTATAAAGTAAAGTTCGCAAAAATTTGTTTACAAATCTAAGAGCATGCACTTACAATACTGACCAATAGAGGGCACTATTACAACTCTTACGTTAAAGTTCGCCAAACTGAAAGTGCAGGGGAAAAAAAGCAGAGGACAGAGAAGCACAGCAAGGGAGCGTGGAGAGGTGAGTATGAGAACTTTTTTCAATAAATAACATTTTATTTACAGATTAAATATACACACGTCATTACAGCACAATGAGCACATTCATTTACTGGAATGGCAGGTGAGGCCCTGCCACCCCTGCCACCCCAGACTGCACGTCCCTGTTTCATAGCATATAGTCATTCTTGTCAATATCTTCATGCTAGGAGATTTTTCGTTGTTCTGCTTCATGAGAGACTGGAAATCATAATCCTTCTACTTGGTATTTGGATAAACCTGCCAGGTAGTGTAAGCTTTTGGGGCTCCAGATAACGTGAATAGTGCAGGTATTAAACAATTTATGAGAGCAAATATATCTGTCAGTCATTGTCATGGCTCATTAAAAATAAACATAACAAACATTATGTAAATACTTCAGCTGTGCAAAATATTTAGCCAGCTTTTACTTGACTATTTTGGACTGTCATGTTTTAATCCTATTCTTGTCTTAATAAGTAGTTTAGGGGGCATGGCTGGCCGCACGAGGGAGCAGACGTCTTTAAGCTGAGCTCCGTCGGAGTCTGCTATATACGGTGGATTTCGACCTGGATTGTCTCCTGAATCTTCTCTTGGGGAGTCTTTGCGTGGCTGGCCATCGGAAGAAGTGCTCTGGATCCGCTTGGGTCCCCCCCTCCAGAGCCCAGCGGAGATTGGGGCCTTGTTTCCCGGCGCGTGAGCTTGCCCGGTGGCCATTTTGAGGCCTAAACCCTCGCGCTTATTTGGGGCATCCCTCGCTTCCCTTCCCTCCCTCTGTGAAAGGACCCTGCCCGGGGATTCAGCGGAAGCGGGCTTGGAGGATGGAGGGCCCCCGTCCTCTGAACGCGACTGTGGACCCTGTGGCGGAGTTGGTGGAGGAGCGCACGGAATGGAGGCATCTGATGCGCACCTCCCCATGCGGTGATATGGTGGCTGCTTTTGCGGGCTGCTCGGAGTGGATGCTGGAGGCCGAGGAGTGCCTGATGTCGTGCGGTCTTTGGAGCAGATCGGAGGCAGTATTTGTGGATGTCTGGGAGCTGGGAAAGGAGGCCCTGGCTGTGACACGGGTGGTGGAGGCCTTATCTATCGGTCGAGAGCGTGGTCTCCCTATTATGGTAGCGGATTGGGATGCTGGAGGCATGCGGGAGACAGCCGTGCTGGAGATTTCGGAGGAGGTCCCTGAGGAGCCCGCTACTGGCCCCCCAGCGCAGCTTGCGGGGAGAGGGCTGTCTAACGGGCTGAAGCGCTCATCTGGGCCTCGTGACGGGGTCCTTTTAGTGGCGTTGATGACCTGGAGGATGCCGAATTTCCGCGCTACCCGTGGGATGATTCGGCACGGGAGGGCTGAAAACGCGGCAATTCCGCTGGACACAGGCTGAGGTGATCTATGGAGACATTCTTTTTGTTGCTGATCCATACCATCTAGCAGCGATGACCCCCCCCCCCTCCTGTGCAGATTTTTCTTACTCCTCTCCCCAGGCTAAGTTTTTCCTTTTTCATGCTGAGACTGTTTTTGTTTTGCTTTTTACTTTTTCGCATTGTCTCTGCTGGCACTTACTGAGGTCTAGATTACTGTCTGCATCGCCATATGTGATGTCCGCGGACAATATTTTTCTTTCTTTTTACCCCTTGAGCGGTATACCTGTTGCCCTCCTACTGTCTGAGGTTTTTTTTGTCTTTCAATGTGTTTCTACTACTGCTTTTCTGAAGTGTATTTTTGCGCTACCCACTACCCCCCTTCCCTCCTCCCTCTTGTATAATATTATACGCTGAGACCCCCCCCTTTCGGGGGATGTTTATTATTATTTTTTTCTTACATGTGGAACTTATGCTGTGGATGGTCCTGCATGGCCTTTGCTTTATTACGTTTGACTATATGCTGACTTACTTACAAAATAAAAATCTTAAATACAAAAAAAAATAAGTAGTTTAATTCTCTGCTCTCACTAGAATCCTATTACCAACCATTTAATGATCATATTTCATTAGCAGGGTTATTCAAAGAGAATCAAAAAGTCACCGCACGTTCCCAATTCGGCGACCCTGCGGTGTATTCAGCAAGCACCACAGGGCTGTCATAGTGCAGGGATAAGCTGCCACAAATCCACCAGACACTCACCGCAAAATCCGGAAACCGCCGCAAACCCACCGAACACTCACCGAAACCCTCAAAAACATCTGGATTACCCCTCTGAACACGCGGGAGAAACACAAGCAGCCACCGATCAAAGTGCAGAGCAGCCACCGGATAAAGCCGACACCGCAGACGAATGGAGTAAAAAAAAAAAAGCAGTACGCTTGAATGTTTGAAAAGTGAAACGCTGTTTGCAAAGAAACTACAGAACGAAAATGTCTGAAATTTACATATAAGGTCTAATGAATAATAAAAAGGGCTGTTACAGAAAAAAGAAAAGACGCTTTTAAAATAAGAAACGGAAAAACAAATTTGCAAAAAAATCTCCAAAAATGCCTAAAAGATCCTAAAAAAATCTATAAATAGACTTTTTACTGCAGAATATTATAATCAACAATTTATTAGATATTGAATTAAAATGGGAATATTTTTAACATTGAAGCCTATGGGATACGCCTGAATAAATCAGCCGAATGAAACCACCGAACAGCAAGGCAATTAGGCAACTTTTCACTGCTGGTTATTGTTGTCTGAATAGACGAAGCATTGCTTCTCTATGGGGAATCCACTGCCCTCGAACAGGCACCGTATGTGCAGGCAATTCGCCAACTGCCTGCTCTCTGGATAGCCGAATCACCAGGAAAGGTAACCGTACGCTGAATGTTACTGTTCGGTTAACTTTCGGCCACAATTCGGATCTCTGAATAGCCCTGTAGGTGTCTAGGGGATGCTGAAAGAAAGTTAGAACTTCAAGTCAACTGCACAAAGTATAAGAGGGTGTAAAGTCAGACCTCTTCGTAACGAGAGACACTCACAAGTCGTAGTCGTTTTCCATGAGAAATAATATATATGGTTTATTTCAGGGCTCGAGTCGAGCGGGAACGCGCAGGAACGGCGTTCCCGCACTTCTCCCACAGCGGGAACGCTGCGGGAACGCAGCGTTCCCGCTGTGGCCCGAGACGGAACGCTTTAGCAGGCGGCCGCCGCACATTGCCGGCGGCCGCGTGCTTCCTGTTAGAACTGCCGGTGACAGGAAGTGGAGCCGCTCGCCTGGCTGTTTCATAGATCCCAGGCGAGCGGCTGCACTTCCTGTCAGCGGCAGCTGAAGCAGGAAGCACGCGGCCGCCGGCAATGTGCGGCAGGAGCAGCTGAGCAGAGGTGAGCTGGGCTGGGGGCAGTATCCATGAGACCTGGGGGGGCAGTATCCATGAGACCTGGGGCAGTATCCATGAGACCTGGGGCATATCCATGAGTCCTGGGGCATTATCCATGAGAGCTGGGGCATATCCATGAGACCTGGGGCAGTATCCATGAGAGCTGGGGCATATCCATGAGACCTGGGGGTAGTATCCATGAGAGCTGGGGCATTATCCATGAGACCTGGGGCATTATCCATGAGAGCTGGGGCATATCCATGAGACCTGGGGCATTATCCATGAGAGCTGGGGCATATCCATGAGACATGGGGGCAATATCCATGAGAGCTGGGGGCAGTATCCATGAGACCTGGGGCATTATCCATGAGACCTGGGGGCAGTATCCATGAGACCTGGGGCATATCCATGAGACCTGGGGCAGTATCCATGAGACCTGGGGCATATCCATGAGACCTGGGGCATATCCATGAGAGCTGGGGCATGCCCATGAGAGCTGGGGCATTATCCATGAGACCTGGGGGCAGTATCCATGAGACCTGGGGCATATCCATGAGACCTGGGGGCAGTATCCATGAGACCTGGGGCATATCCATGAGACCTGGGGGTAGTATCCATGAGACCTGGGGCATATCCATGAGACCTGGGGGCAGTATCCATGAGACCTGGGGCATATCCATGAGACCTGGGGGCAGTATCCATGAGACCTGGGGCATATCCATGAGACCTGGGGCATTATCCATGAGACCTGGGGCATGTCCATGAGAGCTGGGGCATATCCATGAGACCTGGGGCATATCCATGAGACCTGGGGGCAATATCCATGAGACCTGGGGGCAGTATCCATGAGACCTGGGGCATATCCATGAGACCTGGGGGCAGTATCCATGAGACCTGGGGCATATCCATGAGACCTGGGGGCAGTATCCAAGAGACCTGGGGCATATCCATGAGACCTGGGGGCAATATCCATGAGACCTGGGGGCAATATCCATGAGACCTGGGGGCAGTATCCATGAGACCTGGGGGCATATCCATGAGAGCTGGGGGCAGTATCCATGAGAGCTGGGGGCAGTATCCATGAGACCTGGGGGCATTATCCATGAGAGCTGGGGCATATCCATGAGACCTGGGGGTAGTATCCATGAGACCTGGGGGCATTATCCATGAGAGCTGGGGGGGCATTATCCATGAGAGCTGGGGCAATATATACCCATATGAGCTGGGGCAATTATATCCAAGTGAACTGGGGGCAATTATATCCATGTGAACTGGGGAAAATATATCCATATAACCAGTGCTGTGTATATTATTCTTGGGGTTCAGTGCTGTGTATGTTATTCTGGGGGCTCAGTGCTGTGTATATTATTCTGGGGGCTCAGTGCTGTGCATATTATCCTGGAGGCTCAGTGCTGTGTATGTTATTCTGGGGGCTCAGTGCTGTGTATGTTATTCTGGGGGTTCAGTGTTGTGTATATTATTCTGGGGGCTCAGTGCTGGGTATATTATTCTGGGGGCTCAGTGCTGTGTATATTATTCTGGGGGCACAGTGTTATGTATATTATTCTGGGGGCTCAGTGCTGTGTATATTATTCTGGGGGCACAGTGTTGTGTATATTATTCTGGGGGTCTGTGCCTGGATATATATATATATAAAATGCATTAGTCCAGTTGCCACAATCACGAGTATACCTGTACGTAGTGATACCTTTCACTGATCAGTATAGTTTCCAGTTTACACTCTTGAAAGCTTGTCTTTTAAATGTAAAGTTAACCCAATAAAAATGGTATCACCGGCACGCACTGCTATACTCGTGATATATGTATATATATTCTTCAGGTAATGGGGGTTGTGGAATTTGTGGGTGAGTTCCCTCACTTTTTTTCCCAGGACTTGACCCCTGGTTTATTTCATCGATCAATGCATTGGGTCACCATGTGGCATATAGCAGAATGACAATGGGCGTAAACAAGTACAAGCTTTTTTATACTTTCTGACTAACATTGAGTTCTATCTAGGGCAAACACCCAACTGGTGACGCGCTATCGATATACGTGCCCAAAAACCTGCATTCAATCAGTGGTTAGCCTCTGACCCCAAATCTGCTAATGCTTGACATGTTTGGCCTCGCACACTCTTTCTCATGGCACAAAACTAACAGGGTTATTCAGAGAGCTGTGAAAAGCAGGAGAATGACTGGAGAATGGAAAATTCTAGGTCAAAATAGCCGATTTGGAAAGTGAGATGAAAGAGAATTTTCCATTCTCCAGTCATTCTCCTGCTTCTCACCGCTCTCTGAATAACCCTGTATGTTTCTCATTGCGCCACTTGGCAATAATACTTGGTCACATATCTCAAATGTCTAAGGTCAACGAGTTACCGAAATGATGTCCCAACTATTTGGAGATAAACATGATTGTTCCCGGAAAAACCACATTCGGTGGCCAAGAGAAGAATTCAACAAGATAGCTTGAGGTCCCTTTGTCCTACAATCCCTATCATTACAAGAGAATAAGTGGTATTTTAGGCATGTAAAAATAAGCGGACTCCAAATTAGGCCTAGCAAATATGACATGGGAACAAAACCATGCTTTCTCGTCCAGAGTTGACAGAAAAAAAGACAATTTTAAGGAGAATCCTGTAGTGGCAAATGATTATTTTGTTCTGATTTTGATTCCAAACAATGTCAACTAATACAGATCCTATATAATCTGTATGGAATTATTGGATCAAAGCAAAAAAACCAAAAAGTAGCAAAATTTTAAAAGCTGCTCAGATACACATGCCTACTCATAAAAAAAAAGTGAATTCCCAGTATCGGTGAGACTCAAGCGTATGGTCACAAAAAAATCACATTAACTCTTACCCTTCTTTAGAAAGTTGAGAATTTCTCTGGATCATATAAAAAGGAATTTATGTCCCATATGATGAAAAAATAAAAACGCAAAAAGAATAACGCAGTATGTCTGAATGTATTTTTAGCATTCACACAGTGTCAGGAGTGTGGTGAGCGGGTAAGTTCGGTTTTCGGTAAATGCAGGATGCTACACAGGTTGCAGGGCACGAACCTTAAAAAAAAAAAAAAAACAGATACACAAATAGAACTAATACACAGAATGCAATACAAAAAGAGGAGACTAGAATGTGACTAGACAGAGGAACAAGACATGAAAGGAGCAGACAAAGAAGGGAGCTAGACACAGGGGCGAGACATGAAAGGAGCTGACAAAGAAGGGAGCTAGACACAGGGGCGAGACATGAAAGGAGCTGCCAAGGAATACACTAGAATTTAGGCTAAAAGACAGGAGGGCAATACATTTAACGAGACTAGAAGGAAACTGGGTAAACTAAACATAGTGCTCAGTCCAGTCCACAAAAGCAGGGTTCCTAGGCGTAATATCCAAGGGGCAATTCCATAAGCATAAGTCCAGTAAGAAAGGCAAGGGGTCCGGAATACAAGGAATCTGATTCAACAGGGCTGGGATACAGGAACAAGCAGGGGTCCACACAGCATGAACTTCACAGTCCAACTTCAATGTTGAAGTGAGGAGCATCAGGCGTAGTCTCCCTATATGGAGACCTGGGCAGGTGAGGGGTGATTAACCTAAGGGTTAGACAGATGGGAAACACTGTCCTGGAGGATGGGGGACTGGATGAAGGAGAGGGCTGGATGGGAAACTTGGTTTGGAACAGGGGCATTGTTGCTGGTTCTATGGATGGCACAGACCCAGCTCAGGACCTCTTGTGGCGTCTGCAGCGAGGGACCTGATACACAGACAGGGCTAATCACACTCATATTTGGTAGAACCCTAATTGCCTCTTTCTCATCATCTTGTGAGTTTTCTCGCTCTCCTTTTCCAGTGATTTCTTAGATGACCGCAATTTGTCCTTGTCTTGTCCTTCTTTGAGAAATAAATGAACATATATGTATAGATGAATAAACTCAGGGGCCAGATGATTAATACCTGATGAAAAATTCTAAAAAAAACAGCCATACAAGACAATTTAAAAAATTGGCCATGTGATCTAGAGCCCATTATGGCTCTGTTATTGGCATCTAAGGGATTTAAGGTGAAACACCACAGCCCACTTCCTGTTTTCCTTTTCAGACATCTGCAGGACACTTTATGGGAACCAGATAATATTTCATTTAACCACAACTTTAAAACAAAGTTCAATAAATAAAAATAAAATAATTATTATTATGCTTTATTTATATAGCGCCTCAAATTTTGCAGAATTTTACAAGATCAGTTTACAAGGGATTGA
Organism: Leptobrachium leishanense; assembly: GCA_009667805.1. Classification (NCBI taxonomy): domain Eukaryota; kingdom Metazoa; phylum Chordata; class Amphibia; order Anura; family Megophryidae; genus Leptobrachium; species Leptobrachium leishanense. The sequence goes on along the minus strand of CM019066.1, from coordinate 139,614,298 downwards.
TACATTAGAATACCACACATGGATGATGACCTGATTAAGCGGGACCTGGTTCCCAAGGGAATTTACAATCTATGAGATGTACAAGTATTTTGTGAGGTAGGCACATCCATATTGTTAGGTGTCTTGCCCAAGGACACTCTCTGGTGGCATGTTCTGAGTGGGATTGGGTTGTCTTTCCATGATTGTAGATTAGCGACCTGTGGTTAGGTTGTACTCGCTTCTTGTAAAGTTGAGACATCTCCACAGTTGTATTGGAGGGATGTGCTGGACGGTATCTTGACTCATTTCTCCATGGTCAAGGGTAGAGACATTACCACTGGACTCCACAGTCGATATTATGTGGTAGGCAAGTATGTACAGTTAGGTGTCTTGCCCAAGGACACTTACTGGGGAGGTGCTCTGGTTGGGATTCGAACCTGGTTCTCCACGGTTATAGAGCAGTGAAGTTACCTCTACTTCATATAGCCGGTAATAATATATATTCTGAGGACTAGTTGACACACTGCAATGCATTTTGCTTAGATGAGATTCCTTGGCCAGTCCTTATACATCATCCTTTTGTTATTTATTTTATTATTACAATAATCATTTTACCTCCAAGTCTAACACAGTTTGAAAGATAAGGATTTTTTCTTGCAAATAACGTATCTTGGGGAATCAGGTGGCTTATGGAGCTGGGGAGAAGTCTAAAAAGACCCCTCACCACTACAGTAATATACACAGTTATTCTGGGTATATTGGGCATTATGACATCATCGCACTGGGGTAGAATATAGGCATTAGCTTGGGAAATGGATAGGTTTGTGATCCTGTAGATGGATCGCGTAATACTAATACATGCTTTCTAAATTGATAGCGACCAACATCCCCATGGCAAGCCTTGTGATATATTTATCTTCATTCTAAAATGGTTATACCCCAAGACTGCCATCGTTAGAAAAATGGCAATTATCTTTTAATGACACCTATTCTGGTGCTAGTATTAGAACTAGTAAAAATGTTAGTGGCAATACTGGGTTCTAAGGCCCTCACAACCCCTACTTCCCCATATCCTAGTCAGCTCTGCTGAGATTTTACTGATTTTGCTATGTACTTACACAAGAAAGTCATCTGGCATTCCCCCAATGAAGCTAACAGTCGCAAACTGCTTCACTAGTGTAGAAGGTACCACTCGCTGTGGGCTTTGGAGATAAGTAAATGTGGTGGAAGATGTATGGGAATTGTCATCCGCATTCTAGAGTGAATACAAGCTTGTTTTCCAGGTATCCTTTCCACTAAAGCAGTGGTTCCCAACCGCAGTCCTCAAGTACTCCTAACAGGCCAAATTTTAAGGATTACCTTGGGAAAACTGACTGATTCCTGAAATCACTGAGCAGCAAATCATATCACCTGTGCTTCAGATATCTGGAAAACTTGACCTGTTAGGGGTACTTGAGGACCGCAGTTGGGAACCACTGCACTGAAGCATTAAATTATGTACTAAATAATAAAAATTTTGAATGACCAGGTGTTTATCTTTTTAAAACTGTGTCTTTAGGGACCCTAAACATTAAAATAACAGAAGAACAGACGTCTTAATTACTCACGTCTTCTTTACATAGTAAAATTCAGTAGGCTTGAGCTTAAATGGGCTCCTGAAGATGGTAGAGGACAGAAAGGCCTGGAGGAACGTTGTCCATGGGGTCGTGATGGGTCGGACCACAAAATTCAGTGGTGTCGAGCTTATGTTGACGATGAAGCAGTGTGTACTTACCCACTAAGTCATATTTATGAAAGACGTGTATACAAAAAAACAGGATTTAGCAAGACTTCTATTATAGTGTAATGAAAGCAACAAGAAACATTAGACAGTCACAAAGATGATTTAGCGTTAGTCAATTTATTAATTGCTTTATTTATTTATTTATTTTTGAGAAAAGATTTTACCAGGAAGGATACATTGAGATTTATCTTATTTTCAAGTATGTCCTGGGTGGCGGGTGTGTACCGTTGGGTGTCCTGCCCAAGGGCACTTACTGGAGAGGTGCTCCTGCCAGGATCGAACCTGTGTCTCCAGTCTCTCTCCACGGTTATAGAGCAGTGATGTTGCCTCTACGCCGCCCAGCCGGCACATTTAAATGCAGTTTAGCCAACAGGATAGTCTATTTAATTTGTGCAGACATGAATAATTAACACTTGCACCTGTTAATTTTAGTATCTTGCAACATGTATACAACTAGAAAATTAATTTCTATTCAATGCTAATGTTCTATCTTATTTAATGATAGTAAATTGTTATTCTTGGCAGTATAAACCCATCAGACAGGATTTCAAATTGGAGCTTATTGCCCAACTCAGAAGATGTGTCAGATAACTGGGAGTTACAATTCCTGGCTCTCATTCTTATAAGGTAGTCATGTGACAAACAATACAAATCATTTATCTAGTCTGATTGTTTAATCATAAATTTGAATGTGTATGAATGTGTCTGATTATAACCAAAATATATATATACAAAATAATGCACTTATTTATCACTTTTACTTGACATTACTCTGTGTATCGTTATAAACATAGAAACATAGAAAAATGTCGGCAGATAAGAACCTTTCGGCCCATCTAGTCTGCCCAATTACATGGATACTTGACCTGGATTTATCTTTTGTTTAGGATAGCCTTATGCCTATCCCATGCCTGCTTAAATTCAATTACTGTTTTGGCCTCTACCACTTCTACTGGAAGACTGTTCCATGTATCCACCACCCGCTCTGTAAAATAATGCTTCCTGATGTTACTTTTAAACCTTTGCCCCTCTAATCTAAGACTATGTCCTCTTGTTTTGCTATTTTGTTTCCTTTTAAATATACTCCCTTCCTCTACCTTGTGGATTCCCTTTACGTATTTAAATGTTTCTATCATATCTCTTCTGTCTCGTCTTTTTTCCAAGCTGTACATGTTAAGATCATTAAGCCTTTCTTGGGAACTTTTCTCCTTCAAGCCGTACACCATTTTAGTAGCCCTTCTCTGAACTCTCTCTAAGATGTCTATATCCTTCTGAGATACGGTCTCCAGTACTGCACACAGTACTCCAAGTGAGGTCTCACCAGTGCTCTGTACAGTGGCATGAGCACTTCCCTTTTCCTACTGCTAATACCTCTCCCTACACAACCAAGCATTCTGCTAGCATTTCCTGCTGCTCTATTACATTGACTACTTACCCTTAGATCCTCTGAAATAATGACCCCTAAATCCCTTTCCTCAGATGTTGAGGTTAGGACTGTATCAAATATTCTATATTCAGCCCTTGGGTTTTTACGTCCCAGGTGCATTATCTTGCATTTATCCACATTAAAACTCAATTGCCACAACTCCGACCATTTTTTTAGTTTACCTAAATCATTTGTCATTTGGCTGATCCCTCCAGGAACGTCAACCCTGTTGCAAATTTTTGTGTCATCAGCAAAAAGACATACTTTTCCATTAATACCTTCTGCAATATCACTAATAAAAATATTAAAGAGAATGGGTCCAAGTACTGACCCCTGAGGTACCCCACTGGTAACAAGACCTGGCGCCGAATAAACTCCATTTACCACAACCCTCTGTTGTCTGTCACTCAGCCACTGCCTAATCCATTCAACAATATTGGAATCCAAACTCAAAGATTGCAATTTATTGATAAGCCTTCTATGCGGAACAGTATCAAAAGCCTTACTGAAATCTAAATAAGCAATGTCTACTGCACCACCTGTGTCTATTATTTTTGTTACCCAATCAAAAAAATCAATATGATTAGTTTGGCATGATCTCCCTGAGGTAAACCCATGTTGTTTCTGATCCTGTAATCTATGTGTTTTTAGATGTTCAACAATCCTTTCCTTTAACATGGTTTCCATTAATTTCCCCACTACTGACGTAAGACTAACTGGCCTATAGTTCCCCGATTCCTCCCTACTACCCTTCTTGTAAATGGGCACAACATTTGCTAATTTCCAGTCTTCTGGGACGACTCCTGTTAACAAGGATTGGTTAAATAAATCTGTTAACGGTTTTGCTATTACATCACTGAGCTCTTTTAATAATTTAGGATGGATCCCATCAGGCCCCATTGACTTATTTGTCTTTACTTTAGACAGCTGCTTTAGAACCTCCTCCTCTGTAAACTCATATGTAAATGTCTCTTTAGTGTTCTCTCCTAACTGAGGTCCCTTTCCTTTCTTTTCTTCTGCAAAGACTGAACAAAAATATTCATTGAGGCAGTCAGCGAGACTTTTATCCTCTTCTACATACCTTCCTTCCTTTGTTTTTAATCTAACTAATCCTTGTTTTACTTTTCTTTTCTCGTTTATGTATCTAAAAAATGTTTTGTCCCCCTTTTTTACTGACTGATCTATTTTCTCTTCTGCGTGTGCTTTGGAAGCTCTTATAAATTGCTTTGCCTCTTTCTGCCTAATCTTATAGGTTTGCTTATCCTCTTCACGCTGAGTTTTTTTTTATAATTATTGAATGCTATCTTCTTGTTCTTCACTATTTTGGCCACTTCAGCAGAGTACCACAGTGGTTTCTTCCCTTTTTTGTTTTTGCTAACAAGCCGAATGCAATTTCCTGTGGCCTTCAATAATGCTTCCTTTAAATAATCCCATTTCTCCTGGACTCCCTTTAAACTCCTCCAGTCTGATAATGACTCATTCACACAAAATCTCATTTTAGAAAAATCTGTTTTTTTAAAGTCTAAAACTTTTGTTTTTGTGTGGTGCGGCTCCATCCCTGTTCTTATATTAAACCATACTGATTGGTGATCACTAGATACTTGATCTCTGCCTCCTAGTACACTGTTTATGGGTGTAATCCAGCCAATAACAATAGCTATGCGTTTTCTCTTATAGTAGAAGTATTTTGCTATAATCTGCATCTTTGCCATAATTTATGCCTATAAATCATTTCTGCTGCTGATATGATATATCACTCCAGTGCTGTCTCGACACTGGTTCTGCTGTTGGTTATTTTTGTGTTTTTTCTCTTAATCTGGTAAGTGAATATGCTTATAGGTACTTGTGTTTTATAAACAAATGATCCCAAACAAAACTCCAAATGGAAATTCTATTTAAAAGTAGTATTAATCACATTTTACCTTAATTTTTATAACATGTACATATTTAATACATAAAAACTAAAGAAGTTATTCACAAAGCAAAGCATCAAAATTTTGGTGAAATTTTGGTGCTTTGCACATCGGTGATTCCATTTCGCCGATCCTTAGGCAAATTCAGTATTCACTGCAGGGTCACCGTAGTGAACCAAAGATGGAGTCGCCAAACACTGCCTAGCTGGCCTCTGAATACCGCCGAAGTCCATCCAACTGGCCACTGAGCTGACCATCAAAGACCGCTGAACTGGCCACTGAACTGCAGGTAAAGTCGGGATCAGACAAGCGTTTTGCAGAGCAGAAGGTACATCCATGAGAGTGGACATTTCTTCCACTCGGATGCCTTTCTGGCCAGTGGCCACCTTGCTGAGTGCAGTTTGTGCGCTCCGCGCTGCAAAGCTCGATCCTCCTATTGAGGATCGCGCGTTGCAGCACCGTCGAATGCACGTCATAGCACTTAGACGGGGAGGCTTTAAGCTTGGCCGCAGCACGTCCGCTGTAGCACATGCAATTTGTGCGCACTACAGCATGTGGCTAGCTTTGTCGAAGCCTCACAACGCTGCGACGAATGTCGGGAGGCACATCAGTATGGGCTCACGTAGTGCGCTCGTCTAACCCTGGCCTAGAGAACGGAAATCTGATATTCTCTTGAAAGGTGTTTAAACCAATATAATGTTTAAAGAGGCCCTTTAAAAAATAAACGCCTTTTTTAAAAAAAATTCAAAAAACACAACCTTTAAAAATATTGGAAACAAAAATGTTGTCAAAAAAATACAAAAGGTGTTCTAAAAAATTAATTAAAAGAATTTTTTTTTTTTACATTGAAAACTAGAGGGTTTGTCTGTTTAAACCTGTGGATCTAAAATCATGGCATTTTTTTCTTCAATTTAGTGCAGTTCGGCATTCTCTGAATAGATTAATCATTGCTTCTGTATGGGACAATTTTGCTGCCGCCGGAGACCACCGATCTATGGCAAACTGCACCATAGTTTGCTGTCAATTCACCAGTAGTGAATAGATAAACTGTCCCATTTGGTGCAATTCAGTGGCAAGTTCCCCACTTTGTGAATAACCACTTGAGTTTTAAGCTATAACACTTTTGTGTAACTTCCACTGTTGTCTAGTTGTATTGATGGCAATCAACATGTAGAACCCATTTTCAGTTAATGGGAAATATTTTGTTTGATTACAGTAAATTGGCAATGTTGGCATACCAATACGTATATTTTTAGTCTCTGTTGATGTCTCTTTACAGTTGTGAAAACAGCTTAAATTTTAAGAATATACAGGGGTGTGGAAATTTAAAAAAAATCTACTGGTCCAACGGACTAAGTGGTAGTCCAATCTACTTGTCCCTCAGGACGAGCTTCTTGTCCTGATAAGAAAAATAATTTCAGCAAAATAGTGTTTAAATAGAGGTCTTTATTCATAACAGCCTAGAGAGGCAGCATCAGTTACAGTGGCAAGAAAAAGTATGTGAACCCTTTGGGATTACGTGGAGTTTTGCATGAATTGGTCATAAAATGTGCTCTGATCTTCATCTAAGTCACAACAATTTGAAAAACACAGTCTGCTTAAAATAATACAACACAAACATTATATGTTTTCATGTGTTTATTGAACATAACATGTAAACATTCACAGTGCAGGGTGGAAAAAGTATGTGAACCCCTAGCCTAATGACTTCTCCAAGAGCTAATTGGAGCCAGGAGTGAGCCAACCTTGAGTCCAATCAGTGTGATATTATTGGATGTGTTGCTGAAAGCTGTCCTGCCCTTTAAAACCTTTTGGGTTTACTGGTTTCAAGAAGCACTGCCTGATGTGAACGATGCCTCGCAGAAAAGAGCTCTCAGAAGACCTACAAACAAGAATTGCTGACTTGCATGAAGCTGGAAAGGGTTACAAAAGTATCTCCAAAAGCCTTGATGTTCATGTGTCCACGGTAAGACAGACTGTCTACAAATGGAGAAAGTTCAGCACTGTTGCTACTCTCCCTAGGCGTGGTCGTCCTGTAAAGATGACTGCAAGAGCACAGCACAGAATGCTTAATGAGGTAAAGAAGAATCCTAGAGTGTCAGCTAAAGACTTACAGAAATCTCTGGCACATGCTAACATTTTTGTTGACACATCTACAATAAGGAAAACATTAAACAAGAATGGAGTACATGGGAGGACACCACGGAGGAAGCCATTGCTGTCCAAAAAGAATATTGCAGCACGTTTGAGGTTTGCAAAAGAGCACCTGGATGTTCCACAGCACTACTGGCAAAATATTCTGTGGACAGATGAAACCAAAATTGAGTTGTTTGGAAAAAACATACAACACTATGTGTGGAGAAGAAAAGGCACAGCACACCAACATCAAAACCTCATCCCCACTGTAAAACATGGCAGAGGGAGCATCATGGTTTGGGGCTGCTTTGCTGCCTCAGGGCCTGCACGGATTGTTGTCATTGATGGAAAAATGAATTCCAGAGTTTATCAAGACATTTTGCAGGAAAACGTAAGACCATCTGTCCGCCAACTGAAGCTCCGCAGAGGATGGGTGATGCAACAGGACAATGACCCAAAGCATACAAGTAATTCAACAAAAGAATGGCTTCAACAAAACTAAAAACGCCTTCTGGAGTGTCCCAGTCAGAGTCCTGACCTCAACCCGATTGAAATGCTGTGGCATGACCTTAACCCCTTAAGGGCCGCTGACGTACCCTGTACGTCCTGTCCTCGGGTCTCCCTTAGACCCGCGGACGTACAGGGTACGTCACCGGCGCCAAATCCCCCTCCCGCCCGATACTCACCTCCCTCGTCGGATCCCACGGCGATCTGGCAGGGAGGAAGCCTGCCCATGTGATTTACATGGGCAGGCGAGGCTGATGACGTCGCCACGCTGCGTGGTGACGTCATCAGAAGGTGCCCCCATGTGTTTCAATGGAGGGGAGGGGGAGGCTCCTTCGGAGCCCTCTATCTCCCCAACCATTGAAGCTAGGGAGATGCCGTTTGCACCGCTGGAGAGGGAGAGCCTCCCCTTTCCAGCGGTGTATGTAATTAACCATTTCGCTGCCGGATCACGTTGCGGCGCCAATTGGCGCCAAAACGTGATTTAAACCTGGAGGGGGGCTGACATCTTGGATGTCAGCCAAGCCTCCAGGTCCCCCCCCACCCACTGACAACCTCACCATATGTGTGAGGATGTCAGGGGGCCAGTTAACCCTCTAGCTGCCATGTAGAGATAAGGGGATCCTAAGGATCCCTTTATCTCCCGATCCATGGCAGCTAGATTTGCCATCATTTGAAAGGCCTGATTATGGCCTTTCAAATGATACCAAACATGACCAGGTTTGGTTTTAAAAAAAAATGTAAAAAAAAATTAAATAAAAAAAAAAATAATAAAAAAATTTAAATAAAAAAATGTTTTTTTTTTAAAAGTTTTTTTTGTCTGGGGGGAGTTTAATTAAATAGGACCTAGGCTGTCATCTAAAAATAATTAGCACAAAATGGTCAGAATGAGCGCAGCGCACATAGGTGAACTGGCTCAGCAGTGAAAGGGTTAAAAGGTAAAAACATGTAAAAATTGGGTATTTCTATTCTCGGGATAAAATTTGGAAACTATTTAGCCCGGGTCTTTATTGGTGGTTATAGCTTTAGGGGATTAAATTACGAAAAAGTGTGCTTTTACCATTTTTTTCATCATATTTCATATTTTTTTTATATTAAATTATTGGATATGATGGAAATAATGGTATTTCTAGAAAGTCCATTTAATGGCGGGAAAAAGGGTGTATAATATGTGTGGGTTGAATAAACGAGTAAGAGGAAAATTTGATCTAAACACGAGCAGCGCAGAAACGTAAAAACAGCAGCGGTCACTAAAGGACGGATTTGTGTAAAACCGCCCGGTCACTAAGGGGTTAAGAGAGCGATTCACACCAGACATCCCAAGAATATTGCTACGCTGAAACAGTTTTGTGAAGAGAAATGGTCCAAAATTACTCCAGATCATTGTGCAGGTCTGATCTGCAACTACAGGAAACGTTTGGTTGAGGTTATTGCTGCCAAAGGAGGGTCAACCAGTTATTAAGTCCAAAGGTTCACATACTTTTTCCACCCTGCACTGTGAATGTTTACATGTTCTGTTCAATAAAAACATGAAAACATATAAGGTTTTTGTTGTATTATTTTAAGCAGACTGTGTTTTTCAAATTGTTGTGATTTAGATGAAGATCAGAGCACATTTTATGACCAATTCATGCAAAACTCCACTTAATCCCAAAGGGTTCACATACTTTTTCTTGCCACTGTACACTATATTGCCGAAAGTATTTGCTCACCCATCCAAATAATCAGAATCAGGTGTTCCAATCACTTCCATGGCCACAGGTATATAAAATCAAGCACCTAGACATGCAGACTGTTTTTACAAACATTTATGAAAGAATGGGTCGCTCTCAGGAGCTCAGTGAATTCCTGCGTGGAACTGTGATAGGATGCCACCTGTGCAACAAATCCAGTCGTGAAATTTCCTTGCTCCTAAATATTCCACAGTCAACTGTCAACTGTATTTTAAGAACGTGGAAGTGTTTGGGAACGACAGCAACTCAGCCACGAAGTGGTAGGCCACGTAAACTGACGGAGAGGGGTCAGCGGATGCTGAGGCGCATAGTGCGAAGAGGTCACCAACTTTCTGCAGAGTCAATTACTACAGACCTCCAAACTTCATCTGGCCTTAAGATTGGCTCAAGAACAGTGCACAGAGAGCTTCATGGAATGGGTTTCCATGGCCGAGCAGCTGCATCCAAGCCATACATCAACAAGTGCAATGCAAAGCGTTAGATGCAGTGGTGTAAAGCACGCCGCCACTGGACTCTAGAGCAGTGGAGACGCATTCTCTATAGTGACGATTCGCGCTTCTCCATCTGGCAATCTGATGGACGAGTCTGGGTTTGGTGGTTGCCAGGAGAACGGTACTTGTCTGACTGCATTGTGCCGAGTGTAAAGTTTGGTGGAGGGGGGATTATGGTGTGGGGTTGTTTTTCAGGAGCTGGGCTTGGCCCCTTAGTTCCAGTGAAAGGAACCCTGAATGCTTCAGCATACCAAGACATTTTGGACAATTCCATGTTCCCAACTTTGTGGGAACAGTTTGGAGCTGGCCCCTTCCTCTTCCAACATGACTGTGCACCAGTGCACAAAGCAAGGTCCATAAAGACATGGATGACAGAGTCTGGTGTGGCTGAACTTGTCTGGCCTGCACAGAAGAGTTGAAGCTGTTATAGCTGCAAAGGGTGGACCAACGTCATATTGAACCCTATGGATTAGGAATGGGATGTCACTTAAGTTCATATGCGAGTCAAGACAGGTGAGCGAATACTTTTGGCAATATAGTACATGTGATACTGCCTCTCTAGGCTGTTATGAATAAAGACCTCTATTAAACAGTATTTTGTTGTAATGTATGTATATATATATATATGAAAATAGTGTTTAAATGGAGGTCTTTATTCGTAACAGCCTAGCGAGGCAGCATCAGATACATGTGATGCTGCCTCTCTAGGCTGTTATGAATAAAGACCTCTATTTAAACACTATTTTGTTTATGTATATATATATATATATATATATATATATACATAAAGTCCAAGTGACCCCGCACACCACAAACAAGTTTCTTCTGCTCCGGTGCAAAAATCCAACTGCAATCAATATAATCCAAGTTTCAGATGCACACGGAGGCTTTGTAGAATATAAAAAAATATTAGTTTATTACAAATACTAAACAACAACATGTGACGCTCAAAGAGCATCTAAGTAACCATAGCAATTCAAAGTGCAATACGGAAGGCCAATAGGTACACAATAGTAAACGCATAATAATACAATATATAGAGACACACATATACAAAAAAGTAATGCAGTAAAAACAAATGACCAGCAGGTTTGGTTTGATTTGGCAGGGTACCCCCCATGAATTGGAGAATATCATGACACATCTTAACACCCTGCCCTCTACTGTTTGCCTACCCTTTCATTTTGACCCTGTACAGGTTAATTTTTTGGACCTGAATATTCTAAATAGAGGGACTCTTTGGAGTATTCACTCTTTAGGAAACCAACAGATAGGAATACCCTTCTCCATGCCTCCAGCTTTCATCCAACAAATCTCAAAAAGGCTCTCCCCATCTCGCAATTTTTACGAGTCATGCGCAATAATTCAAATATTTCTACATGTACTCAACAGTTGTCACAAATGTACTCCCGATTTATTAATCGGGGATAAAAGGCAGAATGGCTCGAACAAGCACTTACAAAGGCCCATGAGCGTTTCCAATCCCGAACTGAACTCGTGAAGCCGGACTCTCGCAACACCTTCGTACAGACTTTTCACACTAGGTCACTGGCATTTTCCTGTGTCATTAAACAACATTGGACTATACTACAGAACGATTCTAGGTTGGCAAGTGCCGCCAGGGACCCTCATATGGTGTGTTATATGAGTAACAAAAACCTGCGTGCCTTTCTGGTCCATACTGACCTGTATAACTTTTTTTCGGAATCTAATCCCTTCACGAATCCAGGCTGTGTACGTTGTCTAGGATGCACTACGTGCAGTTCCATGACCCCGGGAAAGACTTTGTATCACCCATTCAGTGGTGAGAAATACCGTATTCGGAATCGTATCACATGCACCACTAACTATGTGATGTATAAGATCTCATGTCCGTGCGGAAGGATTTATTTTGGAAAATCCATCAACAACCTCAGGGAGCGAATGGCCAACCATCGGTCTGCAATTAGGGCTGCCCTTAGTGGCACTGACAACCCACAACCAGTGGCACGTCACTTCTGTGAGGCAGGACACCCTCTATCGAGCATGAGGGTTATGGGCATCGATCATGTCCCCCCCCCCCCATAGCTAGAGGTGGGGACCGGGCGAGGGAGCTATTAAAAAGGGAATCTTTTTGGATTTTTTCTTTAGACGCATTTGCCCCCCGGGGGCTTAATGAGAAAATTTCTTACGTGCCTTTTTTTGCCACTAAGATAGTTTATAAGTGCGTTCTACTGTCTTTTTCATTATTCTTATTATCTCCAATACTCTCTGACCTGTGTCATGATTGTCCTCCTTGACCTGCTGGTCATTTGTTTTTACTGCATTACTTTTTTTGTATATTTTTTTTATATGTGTGTCTCTATATATTGCATTATTATGCATTTACTATTGTGTACCTATTGGGCTTCTGTACTGCACTTTGAATTGCTATGGTTAGTTAGATGCTCTTTGAGTGTGACATGTTGTTGTTTGGTTGCTATGGTTGTTCTATGTTAGATGCACTGACCGCACCTTTGGGTGTGAGTATGTTCACCTGTGGGGTCCTAATTGATATGTGCATATATGTGCTCTCATAACCCTTGTATACCATCCTGAGGAAAGTTCCTATGGGAACTGAAACGTCGAGCTATATGATGTATTTGTAATAAACGAATATTTTTTTATATTCTACAAAGCCTCCGTGTGCATCTGAAACTTGGATTTTATATATATATAATATATATATATATAGATATATACACACTTAGAGGGCTGCAATGTGTATGTATATATACATACTGAGTTCTGAAATGTGTGTGTATATATATATATATATATGTTTATTATTGCAGAAGCCACCTGCACATCAAAGCAATTCAATGAATTGCATCCCAGAGCTCCTGTGCCACATTCCCCATATGCAGCAAGGAACTCTGGGTAGGATATGCAAATGACCTCTGTCCCACTTTTATGCATCCTGGATCTGTAATTACACAGAACCCTAAAATCAATGCTATGCCACACCGTGGCTGTGTAGGAGAGATAAGGTTTATGCAACTGGTCAAAACCACTCCTAGGACAGCGCTGTTTCGGGTTTGTTGAAACCTCATCAGCTAGGAGGTAGGCATGACCAGTTGCAGTGGATGCTTGGACCATAGGTAAGTAAGTGTCTATAAGGGTTGTGGTGAAGGACTAAAAGTGAGATAAAAAGCCTCCACACTATAATAAGTGTGTTTATTATTGCAGAAGCCACCTGCACATCACAGCAATTCAATGAATTGCATCCCAGAGCTCCTGTGCCACATTCCCCATACTTTTAGTCCTTCACCACAACCCTTATAGACACTTACTTACCTATGGTCCAAGCATCCACTGCAACTGGTCATGCCTACCTCCTAGCTAATGAGGGTTCAACAAACCCGAAACAGCGCTGTCCTAGGAGTGGTTTTGACCAGTTGCATAAATCTTATCTCTGCTACAAAGCTACGGTGTGGCATAGCATTGATTTTAGGGTTCTGTGTAATTACAGATCCAGGATGCATAAAAGTGGGACAGAGGTCATTTGCATATCCTACCCAGAATTCCTTGCTGCATATGGGGAATGTGGCACAGGAGCTCTGGGATGCAATTCATTGAATTGCTGTGATGTGCAGGTGGCTTCTGCAATAATAAACACACTTATTATAGTGTGGAGGCTTTTTATCTCACTTTTAGTCCTTCACCACAACCCTTATAGACACTTACTTATATATATACTGTATATATATACAGTATATATATACACAGGTGAAACTCGAAAAATTTGAATATCGGCAAAAGTTAATTTATTTAAGTAATGCAACTTAAAAGGTGAAACTAATATATGAGATAGTTCAAGCAGTGATTTGTCATAATTGTGATGATTATGGCTTACAGCTCATAAAAACCCTGAATCCACAATCTCAGAAAATTTGAATATTGTGAAAAGTTGCCTCTTGTCAAGCCGCTCCTGAACAACAAACAACATCAGAGTCGTCTTACCTGGGCTAAAGAAAAACAGACATGGTCTGTTGCTCAGTGGTCCAAAGTCCTCTTTTCTGATGAGAGCAACTTTTGCATCTCATTTGGAAACCAAGGACCCAGAGTATGGAGGAAGAATGGAGAGGCACACACTGCAAGATGCCTGAAGTCCAGTGTGAAGTTTCCACAGTCTGTGTTGATTTGGGGAGCCATGTCATCTGCTGGTGTTGGTCCACTGTGCTTCATTAAGTCCAGGGTCAACGCAGCCGTCTACCAGGAGATTTTGGAGCACTTTATGCTTCCTTCCACAGATGAGCTTTATGGGGATGCTGACTTCATTTTCCAGCAGGACTTGGCACCTGCCCACACTGCCAAAAGCACCAAAATGGTTCAATGAACGTGGGATTACTGTGCTTGATTGGCCAGCAAACTCGCCTGACCTGAACCCCATAGAGAATCTATGGGGCATTGCCAAGAGAAAGATGAGAGACATGAGACAGAACAATGCAGAAGAGCTGAAGGCCTCTATTGAAGCATCCTGGTCTTTCATAACACCTCAGCAGTGCCACAGACTGATAGCTTCCATGCCACGCCGCATTGAGGCAGTAATTGCTGCAAAAGGGTCCCAAACCAAGTACTGAGTACATATGCATGCTTATACTTTTCAGAGGTCCCATATTGTTCTATGTACAATCCTTGTTTTATTGATTGCATGTAATATTCTAATTTTCTGAGATTGTGGATTTGGGGTTTCATGAGCTGTAACCATAATCATCACCATCACCATTATGACAAAACATGACTTGAACTATCTTGCTTTGCATGTAATGAGTCTCACATATATTAGTTTCACCTTTTAAGTTGCATTACTGAAATAAATGAACTTATGCACGATATTCAAATTTTTCGAGTTTCACCTGTATATACTCATACACACATTTCAAAACTCAGTATGTATATATACACACACACACTGCAGCCCTCAGTGAGTGTATATACATACATATACACACTGAGGGCTGCAATGTGTGTGTATGTATGTATATACAAACACACATTGCAGCCCTCAGTGTGTATGTGTATACTGTATATATATATATATACACACACACATTGCAGCCCTGTGTGTGTGTATACATACAATGTGTATGTATGTAAATATACACAGGGCTGCAATGTGTAGTTATGTAAATACACACACACACAGTGCTGCAATGTGTATATATATATATATTTATATATATATATACACATTGCAGCTGTGTGTGTATTTACATACATACACATTGCAGCCCTGTGTGTATACATACAATGTATATGTATGTAAATACACACACACAGGGCTGCAATGTGTATGTATGTAAATATATATATATATATATATATATATATATATATACACATACACACTGAGGGCAGCCGTGTGTGTATATACATACATACACACACACACTGCAGTCCTCAGAGTGTGTGTGTGGGTATACACACACACACACACACACACACTAACATGTTTCAGACCTCAGACCAGATATGGGGCGCTGTCCGAATGCTCTAACGGCATTCGGACAGGCCCCTGCAGCTGACCGCGTTACTTACAAATCCAACGAGTGTCGCCTGCACAGTTTTCCAGCGGCCGTTCGTTGGGAAGCCCCAAGGCGCGATCTCGCAAGATTGCTCCCTGTTCAATCTCTGAGATCTCGCGAGCTCGTGCCTGGGGGCTTTCCAACGAGCGGCCGCTGGAAGACTGTGCAGGCGGCGCTCGTTGGATTTGTAAGTAACGCGGTCAGCTGCAGGGGTCTGTTCGAATGTTGTTAGAGCGTCGGGTGATATAAATTCCACACCCCTAATATACTTTATGAATTATTTTCTTTGTCAGTTCTTCATCTTGACTCAAATGTTGGGTTATCATACACTTGCAATCGTATGTCTTCTTTATCATTCTCTTGAAGAGAGTAAATTTTCCTGTTGTGTGGAGGCCAGTGTGGGTCTTCATTGACCAGTCTTTGCAATATCCTATACTTGCTTTTTGATTTGTAGTTGAAAAGTCTCTTTAGTAATGTCCATAATTTTCTGTTTTCAATGAAGAATTCCTGCAATAGATAAAAAGAGCACACACGTGATATTCTAGCAGTGTACGATGTCTGCATAAGAACTGGTATTGGTCAGATTTAGATTATTATAAAAATACTAATATGAGTGGAAACATAAGTTGTGTTAAATACTGTAAATTTTGGAAAAATGTTTTATTTATTCAATATCAGGTTGCAATATGAATTTTCAGAAGGACAACCAATACGACCCTTTATAGAACATTGTATTATCATTATTATCATCATTTATATAGCGCCAACAGTTTCCGCAGCGCTTTACAATAACCAAATGGAACGAGATACAGATAAATGGACATAGGAAGGACACAAGAGGTGTAGAGGGCCCGGCTCATAAGAGCTTACAGTCTAGAGGGATTTGGGTTGAGGAAGATAAAGGGAATATTACTGGAGGGCAGGATCATTAGTGCCAGTGGTTTGGGAATGGTGGGGCCATAGAAGCGGCTTCAATCTTTTGTTATTAGGTGAGCAGAGGGAGGAGTTGCATCAGTGATGTGGTACGCTAATCTGAAGAGATGGGTTTTGAGGAATTTCTTGACAGCCTGAAGATCAGGGGAGAGTTTGATAGGGTAAGGCAAGTCATTCCACAGGACCAGACTTGACAGATGACAGATGGAGATCGCCCACCGACCAGAGTTGTCTAGATGGGACGTGCTTGCGGAGTAACAAAGACATATAGGGTGGGGTTTAGCTATTGAGCGAATTGAACGTGAACACCAGTATTTTAAACTGTATCCTGAAACGTACAAGAAGCCAATGGAGGGACCGACAGAGGTGCCAGGTACAAGGGATGCGTCTGGTGAGAAAAATAAGCCTGACCCCTGCATTCATTACAGATTGCAAAGGGGCAATACGGGAGTTGGAGAGGCCAATAAGGAGCGATTTGTAGTTATCAAGTCATGAAATGACAAGAGCATGAACCAGCACCTTTGCAGTATCTTGTGTTAGAAAGGGGCGGAAACGGGCAATGTTTTTGAGTTGGAAGTAACAGGATTTGGTCACTGTCTGGATGTGGGGAGAAAACGTTAGGTCAGAATCAAAAGTGACACCAAGGCAGCGAGCTTGAGACGTTGGGCTAATGAGCGCTCAAGTTAATCATAGAGAGATGGGTGGTATTGGGTTTTCCTTGGAGGGAGGAACAATGAGGATTTCCTTTTTATGGAACATTATGGAAGCGGGAAGACATCCAATTTGAGATGGCAGAAAAACAAACTGGCAGATATTCACTCCAGATGGCCTTGTCATACTGCTCATGGGCATACATTTTTGTTTGGAATATAGAACACATCTACTTGTATGATTGTTCAGTATCAAAAGTGCCTGGTAATCATTTCTGTCTACTCAAAAACAAAGAATCTAATTCTGCAGAAATCTGTAACATCTTTGGAAGTATTAGGGCATGATGGTGTTAAAATGTAAAACTAATGCCAAACTTTTGGTAAAAGGACAAAATGTTCATGGAAAAAGGGGGGATAATATGGCACATAACTGCATGTTCAACCCGGCTGTAAAATGGGAATTAGAGGTGCTGCTTAGATTACCACTTTGCCTGAATAAAAGTTATTTAGGTATATACTTTTATACAACTTGAATAAGTGTAAATGTCTCTAAGATATGTGTAAGAAAGTGATTCAGCAACAAAACTTTAGTGATAGTAAAACTAGCAAACAGACAACCATATTTACTAATGTTACAATATTTAACAACACTACAACTATCAATTTGTACTTATCTCTTACTTTCTCTATCAATCATAACTACCTCTCCAATCTGCTTTTAAGATTTTTAAGTAGCGAAAACACCCATAACGTAGTTAATTGGTCTTTGTGTGCTAGATGCCCCTTTCTTCCCCACCTCAGCAGCCCCTCTCCAACCCACCTCAGCAGCGCCTGTGGAATGTGTCCCTCTTACAATTCAATAGCCTTATGGGTGGAAGAAAGCCTATCACTCAGCTCACTCTGAGACTCACTCAGACAAACATTTTATATTGTGGCAAGAACACTGTAGGCATTATATTGGTGTGTTGTCTGAAAATATATAGATTATTAAAATAATACAATAAATTAATGCAAAATTACCTCAACTGCGTAGGAAACAATAAAAAGCACGACAGTCATGATAAAGACATTTCCCCTCCAATAATAGGGTGTACAGACAAGCTGTAATAGAAAGAAACAGAAACATAAGGCATTTGCATTTCATTTAGATTTGGTTACAGGCAGCACATAATCTTGGATAACAGATCTCTCTCAAACTACAGTATTTCCCCAGCTATAAAAACCCTGTGTCCTTTTTTCCAGTTGGAGTATTTTTGCTTATAACTAGACCTTTACAGTTATCCACAATCCCATGTTGATTGAACCACTTTCATCATAACGCGTTCAAGTTACAGTAGAAATTTTAGGTTTATTACGGGATCTTTAAAGGGGCGCTCTATGAAAAAAAGACGCCTCACACTTTTTTGCCCTTAAATAATTGGGCAAATGCTGCTGACAGCAACCACACAATTATTTTTTTTATATTCTTTTTGGTTCATGAGAGGAATTGGATCGACTAACAGGGTTATTCAAAGAGAATCGAAAAGTCACAATACATTCAGTGACTTTATGTTCCCTGCACTTCGGGGCGATTCGGCGATCCTATTTCGCCGACTCTGCGGTGTATTCAGCAAGCACCGTAGGGCCCCCGTAGTGCAGGGAAACCTGCCGCAAACCTGCTGAACATTCGCCGAAGCTGGATTAACCACGACAAACACGCTGGAGAACCCGACTAGCCGCTGATCACAACGCAGAGCAGCCACCGTAAAAAGCCGTCACGCAGACGAACGAGGTTAAGAAAAAAAACAAAACAATAGGCTTGAAAGTTTGAAAATTGAAACGCTGTTTGCAAAAAAACTACTGAACGAAAATGTCTGGAATTTACATATAAAATGTTATGAATGATAATAAAAAGGGCTGTTACAGAAAAAAGAAAAAACGATTAAAAAAAAAACCAGAAAAAAAAGTTTGACGAAAAAATCCCAAAAATGCATAAAACATCCTAAAAAATCTATAAATAAAGAGACTTTTTACTGCAGAATATAATAATAAACAGTTTATTAGATATTGAATTAAAACAGGAGTATATTTTTAACATTGAAGCCTATGGGATTCTCCTGAATAAATCTGTCGAATGAAACCACCAAACAGCAGGGCATTTCGGCAACTTTTCCCTGCTGTTTTGTGTTCTCTGAATATACGAAGCATTATATCTCTATGGAGGATTTCCCTGCCCTCGAACATGCAGTGTACGTGCAGGCAATTCGCCAACATTTCACAAACTGCCTGCTGCTCTCTGAATAGCCGAATGGCCAGGAAATAGCCGTACTCTGATTTTCAGTGTTCGGTTACATTTAGGGGCCAGATCGGCTCTCTTTGAATAACCCTGTTTGGAAAAGTTTTATTTAACATATAAATTTCACTGCTTCATCAACATCCCCTTTAAGATTTACTTTGTTTTTAAAGAGGGGTTATTTAGTAACTCATGCTGACACCCACTTCGTTTGAGAAGTAGGAAGAAGCTGGAACTATGCAGAAGACAAGTCAGAGTGTGTGTGGCTACCATGCATAAAACCAATCAAATGCTCCCAAACAGGATTAAACTTTTTACCCTACATTTGTGCAAGTGACCTTAAGGCTGGGTTCACACATGCATGTTTTTCAAACGTGCGCAAAACGAGTGTTTTTTTTATGCGCGTTCACACATACGGAAAAAATCGCGAACACGCATTTCAGCGCGTTCGCAGCTATGTCTATGGCCGCGAACGCGCTGCTATGCGCACCAAAAGAAGCTCCCGGACTTCTTTGGGCGCAGGACGTTTTAAAGTGCGTTCCTGCGCGCTTTAAAACGCTTAGGTGTGAACGGGTCCCATTGAAAAGCATGGGATTTCCCAGTCCATGCGTTTTAAAGCGCGCAGGAACGCACTTTAAAACGTCTAGGTGTGAACGGGACCTTACTCATTGCTAGTCAGTAACACTTGACTTTTTCATGAAACTGAAAAGTATCATGGTACTAGACATGTGCATTCGTTTTAGTACTAAAACGATTTAGTCCGAATTTTGGGATAATTTAGTTTTAGTATGACTCAAGAGATACGAAACTGCTCAGTACAAAAAATGAAAGAAACTAAAATAAAATGCACTACATTTTAGTTTCAGTCCTTTTTGTGATATTACATTGAGGAGTGAAGGAGACCAGCAATGAAGAGCGCAACATCCGAAGTTCTGCACCCTCCACATGCCAATGCAGTAGGATGTTCTATACAGAGAGGGGCATGAATTAATGCAGGAGGATGTTCTATACATTATACAGAGAGGGGTATTAATTAATGCAGGAGGATGTTATATACATTATACAGACAAAGGTATAAATTGAGGAGAATGTTCAACACAGAGAGGGACATTAATTTATTCAGGAGGGTGTTCTATATATTATACAGAGAGGGGTATTAATTAATGCAGGAGGATGTTATAAACATTATACAGAGAGGAGCGTTTATTTTTTATCCCTTTAAATCCAGTGGCTGTGAACGCTGAGATAAGCTGCTTGTTATATTATCTCAGTACAATGTATCAGGCTCAGATGTTACAGTAACTGACTGTAACAGCGCTCAGAGTTTCAGTAAAACAAGGAAATAATATTGTTATAACCTCTTATATATAGAAATATTATTTCCTAGTTTTACTGAAACTCTGAGCGCTGTGATGAGCAGCAGTCAGTTACTGTAACAGCTTTGCCTGACACATTGTGCTGAGAGTGAGAGATACTGTAACAAGCAGCGATCTCAGCCCTCTGAGGAGCCACTACAATAGTAATTGTATCCACTGGTTTTCGGATGAATGAAATTAGTTTTCATACTAAAGAACTGAAAACGAATTTCTTCAGCAACTAAATAAATTGCATTTTAGGACTAATCCATTTGTTCAAAACAAAATTTTAGTGCTGTGCACATGTCTACATGGTACCTACCGCCATAGCATGATATACGCTTTCAATATCAGCAAAGTATACAAATATAAAGGCTGCAAGCTGTGCGGGAATCAAGAAACAAAATATGTCTAAGGAAACAAATAAAGAAACTCGATTAGCATATGGAATAATTATTATGATGCTATAAATGCAGAACTTGGTGTCATGTTGTTTTTACTGAATGGTGTGATACAAATATTACCGAATTCAATGAAACTAAAAACTGTAGTAAATTTGTTTAATTTGTAGAATTTTTCAAGGACATATCGTAAACAGAATAAAAAAAAAGTTAATGTTGTTAAATAAAACTCTTTTAGAACAGTAGTAAATGCATGATAATTCCTTTTTTAAACCTGTCTATTCTTGCTATGCCTTCCGCTCATATTGCTGATTTACATTTTGCACTTTATGTTTAGAATTGAAAGCTCATTTATTGCAGTATGCATTTCTAATTCTGCAGGATAGAGAGAGTCGTGCATTCGTTTTCAAATGAATGGAGATTGATCCAGATTTTGGGTGATTTGTTCATTCCTCTGAAACACTCACGAATTAAAGGATATCTCAAGGAATAAACCCAAAAACAATTTCTCGTTTCGGTTTGTGTCAGTGCAACCATGAGTACAACTTTTGGGTGTATGGCATTTAAATAGAATTTAGAAATAGGGGGCTGCTTGGCTTACATACACACACACACCCGCCTATGATTAGCAATTGAAAGGTTAAAGCAGAACAAGTGGCCTGCTTGGCCTCCTCTGATGTAAGCTTTTCGTCACTGGCCATGGGTGAGGGAAGGTGGAGGGAGACAGGAGTTGGCCTGCCGCCCATGGGATTTCCAGCAGCACACCCACTCATATAATTGACTTCTCAGCCATGTTCAACAGGTGAGTGTGTAAATAAATGTTTAATTATCCATGCAGTTACAAGCTTGAGTACACGTGGACAGGATCAACCACCAACAAGAAATACATTTTAACAAAATAGAATATTTTGTCTGAATTTTGGACTAACCAAATCAATGGTCCAATGAAATTCGGATAAACCAAAGTGATCCAAACCTAATTTTTTGCCTGTACACATGACTACTGAGAATTAGACATGTGCATTCGTTTTAGTACTAAAGCGATTTAGTCCGAATTTTGGGATAATTTAGTTTTAGTATGACTCAAGAGAAACGAAACTGCTCAGTACAAAAAACGAAAGAAACTAAAATAAAATGCACTACATTTTAGTTTCAGTCCTCTTTGTGATATTATATTGATGAGTGAAGGAGACCAGCAATGAAGAGCGCAACATCCGAAGTTCTGCACCCTCCACATGCCAATGCAGGAAGATGTTCTATACAGAGAGGGACATTAATTCAGGAGGATGTTCTATATATTATACAGAGAGGGGTATTAATTAATGCAGGTGGATGTTGTATACATTATACAGAGAGGAGTATTAATTAATGCAGGAGGATGTTCTAAACATACAGAGAGGAGCCTTTTTTTTTTTTAGCCCTTTAAATCCAGTGGCTGTGAGCGCGGAGATCGGCTGCTTGTTACATTATCTCTCAGTACAATGTATCAGGCTCAGCTGTTACAGTAACTGACTGCTGCTCATCACAGCGCTCAGAGTTTCAGTAAAACAAGAAAATAATATTGTTCTAACGTCTTATATATAAAAATATTATTTACTAGTTTTACTGAAACTCTGAGCGCTGTGATGAGCAGCAGTCAGTTACTGTAACAGCTTTGCCTGACACAGGGCAGTATTGCAATGTTGGTGCTAACTTAACCAGAGCTGTTATAGCCTATGGAGGTTTTCAGTTACAATAGCTCTGGGAAGTTTACAACAGCTCTGGTTATGTTAGCACCAGCTATATAATATGGCCCACATTGTGCTGAGAGTGAGAGATACTGTAACAAGCAGCGATCTCAGCCCTCTGAGGAGCCACTACAATAGTAATTGTATCCACTGGTTTTCGGATGAATGAAATTAGTTTTCATACTAAAGAACTGAAAACGAATTTCTTTAGCAACTAAATAAATTGCATTTTAGTACTAATGCATTAGTTCAAAACGAAATTTTGTGCTGTGCACATGTCTACTGAGAATAATGTGGGCATCATGTTAATACAATGTATCTGTCAACATTGATTCTATTTCCCCCCCACTACATTTGACAACTTGTGTTGGAACTACTGAGGAATATTGTGCCTCACCTCTCAAAAAGAAATTATAGGAATTTTTAAATAATAGCAAATAATATTTAAGTATTAATTAACATAAGCTCATCTGTCACTTTCAAACGCACTTTCACGGTTTATGTTGTTTTAAGAGTATATTCACTAGGTTGAGTAGGTATGATATAAAGCGGTGTTTCCCATACCTGTCCTCGGGACCCCCCAACGGGCCAGATTTTGCAGATCACCTTGGGGAAATGCAGACTGAATCCTGCAATCACTGAGCAGCTAATCATATCACCTGTGCTGTGCTTCACATATCTGGAAAAAGTGACGCGTCACAGGGTTCTGATTCTGAGGACTGATTTGGGAAACACTGATAGTTCACTTAGAAAATAAATCCTGTAATGGAAACTTTCTTTTCTCTGTGCAAAAATATGTTTTGCATTTTTATTTAAAACGAAATTTCAACTATGTGTGTGCATAATACAAGTTTACTATACTTACACTACTATACTTACAGTTTGTGTATATAGGTTTCCTGAAAGGTTTTCCTTTTGAGTATACAAATTCCAAAATAATGATATTCATACTGTTTATGAACCACATAGTTGTAGTTAAAATATTTTGATTTGCTTGCGGTTCTACGTTTACTGTAACATTGTATATACTGTGATTTAATGGGAGACAACCACTGCAAAACAGAAAACACAAGCAAACAATTCGCATATATATTCAAACCATGAGTAAACAGATTATTAACAGGGTAATTCAAAGAGATCCGAATTGCTTGAGAAAGCTAACCGAACGCTGAAAATCGGCTATCCAGATTGCAGGCAATTCGCCAAATCCTGGCGAATTGCCTGAACATACGGTGCCTGTTCGGTGCCTGTTCGAGGCCAGTGAAATCCCCATGAAAAAGCACTGCTTCGCTATTCAGAGAACACAAACCAGCAGTGAAAGGTTCCCGAAATGCCCTGCCATTCGGTGGTTCAATTCGGCAGGTTTTTTCAGGAGAATCCCATAGGCTTCAATGTTAAACATATTCCGGTTTTAGCTCAATATCTAATAAACCTTTCATTATAAAATTCTGCAGTAAAGAGTCTCTTTGTTTATAGATTTTTTAGGATATTTTAAGCATTTTTCTGATTTTTTTTTTTTTTAAATGGGAGAACTTTTCTGGTTTGGCTATTTTGACCTAGAATTTTCACTTCTCCAGTCATTCTCCTGAGTTTCACCTTTCTTTGAATAGACCTGTATGTGTTATAGTGGCCTGTGCCACATATTCTTATTAGCAGCTCTGTCTGATTTGGGCTCAATGCATGTGTAAAAGCACATTGCGTGCCCAATTGCTGATATGATGCAAATGAAAAATTCAAGCCCGCTTTTTTATTAAAGACACTAATAGAGTTAAAATTTGTTAAGAGAACCTAATTTATTACGTTCTTAGTTCCTTTCCTGGGATTAATTTACTTATTAACATGTTTATTGTACTCCTAATATTTGTATTTGCTGGACATGAGAGTTCTAAGGGTGGGAATGGGTATCAATCTGTCTATTCCTAGCACAGCAGTCACAGTTACAAGTACTTATACATCGGCAACAGATTCCGTAGCGCTTTACAATGGGGAAGCACGAACAGGTGACATAATAACTAATGAAACAAAAGGAACATAGGATAATTGTCCTGCTAATACAGCACTTTATACAAGTGCTCAGCCAGACATCACGTGGCTTACAATCTAAGGGACTAAGGAAAGTGAAACAAAATTGAGCAGGGGGAGTGTGGGGGAGTGTGGATATAATTACCAGAGAGAGTATAGCAGACACTGCATAAAGATAGGTCAAGAGCTTGGGCATGATAAGGTTAAACCGAGAGAGAAGTGAAACAGCTGGAAAAGGGGCCTATATAATTAGGGTAGGGGCTGGGTGAGAGGGTGGATGGGGCAGGCCGGTGGGACAGCAGAGGGGAGCATGAAAGTGGATTGTAGCTGTGGGTTAGAAATACAGTTTAGAGCTGTGGCCAATGGCACGCAACAAATTTATAACGGGAGGAGCAGAACAGACTGAGAATCAGCACAGAATTAAACTAACAAAAAAGGAGAGAAAGGGAAAAAAATCATAAACTAGCAAAAATAGATTCAAAGATAAAAAACAGTAATATTATCGGAGCAGTAACAATATGACAAAAATTGTGTTGATTGAAGAATACCTTTCTGGTTGGATTCAGAGGGAGGAATTGTGGTGAGCTATGGCTTGGTGGTTGTCTTCAGAGGGCAACATGAAAGTGGATTGTAGCTTTCTGGCTGGATTCAGAGTGAATGATTGTGGGAATTGTGGCTTTGCTGGTTGTTTTCAGAGGGGAGCATGGCATGTGAATTTTCTTGTAATGCCATCAATCCTCAAAAGCTTTTATATATATATATATATATATATATGTGTGTTTTTGCTGTGTCGTATTCTTTTAGTCATGTTATCATGATTGATGAGCCATTGTTTCTGTGCAAACGTACACCTGTTTTTAATCTGTGGTTAAGGCTGGGCGTCCACTGGCACCGTATTTGTGCGATGGTGCGATCATCAGATATCGTCCGTCGTCGTCCGTCCGATCCAACAACATGCAGGTGAATGAACCATCGTCCATTGCGTCTGACGTCTGACATCCGTCTTCCAGCGACGGGTAAAGACGGCATCAGATGGGCGATCAGAACCAAATCACTTGTTTGCATTTCATGTATTTCAGCAGATCAGAGAAGATGGATGTGGAGAAACAGGGGAGTTATAAAAGCATTTAAAATAAACTATTTATATATGTATGTGAGATGTGTGGGACTAGCCCTGTTTGTGTAGGGGTGAGGAGTAGGGCAGGGAAGGCTCCTTGGTTAATTGTAAGCTCTTGGGTCCTCTCTGCTACTGTTCTGTGTGTACTTGTATGTATATTTGTATTCTGTCTCACCCATTGTCCCACAAAGGACTGCAGTGTTTAAAAATGCAGAATGAACTGTGTTTTATATGTAAAACCAGTTCATCCTGGTTTTGGCAGTCTCTGCACTCCACCTCTGAAATCTATCTGATCGTCCATAATTGTTCCAACAGATCGCTTGCAGTGGAAGACCCTCGTCAGACGACGTCTGACGTCGTACATAGTCAGATGAACGCATCGGTCGTCTGACTACGGTGCCAGTGGACGCTCAGCCTTAGGCTGGCCGTCCACTGGAACCGTTTTCGTGCGATGGTGCGACGATCATCCGATATCGTCTGTCGCATAGTGAAAAAAATAGGAACAAAAAAAAGGACTGCACTGGTTCCAAAGCAGAATGAACTGGTTTTTGTATGTAAAACCAGTTCATTCTGGTTTTGGCAGCCTCTGCATTCACTCCGCCTCTGAAATCTGATCTTCATCGTCCGTAGTCGTCAGACCAATCGCTTGCAGTGGACGATACTAGTTGTCCGTTGATGCACGTATATGGCAGATCACTGTCATCCATAGTTGCTTGCAGTGGATGACCCCAGTCTGACCAGGTCAGACGACCGACGTCGTCCATGGTGTGATGAAAAAGTCGGTCGTACGACTATGGATCCAGTGGACGCCCAGTCTAAAGCTGCAGGGGATATGTGGCAAGAATTTTCTAGACTGGACAATTTTTCTTCTAGTAACACGTAGAATGTATTCAATTTAAATGGAATTTATCACCAAATATTACTGGGGTTTTTTAAGCAAGAGAATGCCCATGCCCATCATTTCAGATGGAGAACAGTGTATCACACTGTTTCTGAAATGTTTTCTGTACTAGTTATAAAAATAAGTATTTTTTTTCACTGACAGCAATATACCTGGATACAGAATGCACCTGTAGACATGTAACATAATTACTATATTTCCTACATATTTATTTTCTGTGTTAATCTGTATATTTGTGTTTTGTTTTTAATATCTTGGATTTATTACTTTGTATTTCTGTAACGACTGTAAAAATTTAATGTTTCTTGAACCCAGGACATACTTGAAAATGACGGAAATCTCAATGTATCCTTCTTGGCAAAATACTTTATAAATAAATCAATAAATAAAATAAATGTTCAAGGTAATTAATATTACATTGATAAGACTCCTGAATGCCTTTTAGCAAATTATAATAATTCACATATAGCCACAGATGTTAATACCTGATCCTCAAGTGACAGTATTGAATTTCACATGATTTTTGTTTTGTTTCTTCTAGTTCTGTGTTAGCCTGGTACAATGCTATGTTACGATTATGCAAGTTATTCCTATTTAAAGTGAACCTGTACTGGCCAGAAGGACTTTACCTGTCATATCCCATCAGGAAAAGTATATTGCATTGGTTGTAAGGATCAGTGTGATATGGTATCCCTTGATGTGATCCCTTGATGCACTCCAGCACTAGGTGCCACCATGTTTGCACACTGACTTCAAAGTCTATGCTCCAGTCTGCAATCAAGCTAGAGGAATAAGCATAATACAAGTCTTCCACTCAGAGCTATCTCTCAATTGAAATCATGCCACTGGAAGTGAATGACTACAGGGAATAACTCCATTTTCACCAATATATATGTCTTGGCCCAAAACCGCTAACACATATAAATGAGCCTACCTTCTGTTGAGCTCATGTTGGACATGACAGATACACTATAAAAAAAATGGGTCTCAATAAGATTTTGGAAAAAGGCAAGTGAAAATATTAATTAACCCCTTCACTACTAAGTGATTTCCGAAAAAAAACATTGTCAGAAACCTGTGGGTTTTTGAAAAATCATTTTCATTAATTATACAGCAATAAATATTTGGGAATATTCCCAGTGTATTTCTCACTGTAATAATCTATTTGGCAGGCAGATGTCGCCATCCACTGACCAAATTGAGTTACAGCCATTTGAGCTGCAGCTTGTGGTTCCCTGAATCAGCTGCTGAAAGTCCGATTAGGACATTCAGTTAGCAGATTTTAGACTTTTTTTTACCACATTGGGTATTATGCCCACAGGGCTAAAACTTTAGGGGAAACCTCCTGCAGCCCAAAGGAAAATGAAATTCATTTGCAGCAAACAAGTTTAACCCCTTCACTGCTGAGGACATGTGGGACACATCCTCATTGACGCACGGTACATGGTGAGGACGTGCCCCACACGTCATCAGCTTTGCGGGACCCCCGGCGGAGATACTCACCTCTCTGTCTGGGGTCCCATGGCGGTCTGACTTCAGCGTCCTCAGACGCTGAAGTTAAGACCCTCCCGACGTCAATGACGTCATCGCGCCATGCGCGATGACTTCATTTCCAGGCGACCCCTCGGCAATGCCGGGAGATAGCCTGGAAGGGAGGGGGGGATCCGTTTGGATCCCCCTCACTCCCGATCGGGAAGGCACAGCGCCAAAAGCCAGGCACCACTTAAAAGGGGATAGTCTCCCCTTTTAAGCGGTGCCTGGCTTTAACCCCTCAAGCACCGGGTCACACTGCAGCGCCTTGCAGCGTCGAAATGCGGCCTAGCTCTGGTGGGGGCCGCCATATTGGATGGCGGCTCCACCCCCAGGTCCCCCCTTGCTGCCCGATGTCATCGCGCATAGCGTGATGACGTCAAATAGCCGGGGAACCCCTAGCTGCCTGGGGATTTCCCAAGGAAATCCCCTGGTCGAGATAGGGGGTTCCTTTGAACCGTGGAAGCTAGGGAGTCATGGAGGGTGTCATTTGAAAGGCCTGAACATGGCCTTCCGAATGATACCCAACATGACCATGTGCAAAGTAAAATAAAAATGAAAAAAAATATATAAATAAATAAAAAAAATAAAAAACATATTTTTTTGTGTGTTGTTTTTATTAATGCAGCAATATTGTTCACATTTCAATTATAATGTGAACAATGATGCTGCACTAATTATTTTTTTCTATGGGGTGCATTTGCTAAAAATCAGGCAATTTCCCCGAAAAAAAATTAACAAGTCCCCATTTCTAATTTTTGTACAAGCGCACCCCATAGAAAATACAATCTCAAACGCTCATGTGTTAAAAAAGTGAAAAAAAACACTTTACATGCTGCAGATGATTGAAATTTCCAATTTTATTGCATTTTTTGTTATAATATACAAGCAGGACATGACGTATACATATAAAAATGATATATTATGAATCTGCCGAGTCTGCCGGAAAGAACGATATATAATATGTCTGGGCCATATAATAAAATGTGGCTTCAAATCGCGTTTACACATGATGAGCGAAAGCGGTAGAAATGAGCTCAGCACAGGGGCGTGAAATGCCTCAGCAGTGAAACTAACTCGATATTACCTGATGGTGCCTTTGCTGTTCCGAGTTATCTCGATCTCAGTAGTGAAGGGGTTAATAATGTGATTATTGGGGACAAAATTAAAATTCTAGTTATAATTTAGTGGAAGATGATGAAACTGGAGGTTGGATACATTTTTAGGACATTAGAAACTGCATGGTTATTTGGTTTTGGTAGGTGACGACATCCATTGAGTCAGAGCAGATAATACAGTTAATGGGTCACATATGAACTTTCATATTATGTATCTCATTTGCTTTCTTTCCTCCCACCAGTAGATGAATTAAGCAAGAGTAGCTTTATAGTATGCATATGCCTTTTATAATGAACGACGGACTATATATACAATATATATTTTGTAGCTAGTTATTACCTGAAGACATCTGAGTCATTGTACCAAGGCTGTTGCTGAACTTGCGTGAAGCCAATTGTTTGTATGATAAGACTGAAAATGAAATTCAATATTATTGATAGTAAGAGAGGAGGGGCAATAAGCTGCCCAGATGGTCTGTATGAAGCCAACGTCTCAGCTGGGCCTGATAAGCTCACTGGAAATAAAAAAGAAAAAAAGTATACACTTTAACAGTATAACTTTATTAACATAACCCGTTCACTACCAAACATTTTTGTTGAATTTGATTTTATCATAACATTTATTTCAAACATGGGATGTGTAGTTAACGATTATTGGGATAAAATAGAAGTTTTGTACAGAAATTGTTATTCTGAGATTAAAAAATTTAAATAATGTGAATTTGCTCATTTTCATTTTTTCATGTATTCATTTTTCTTTTACAGAAATATTGTTAAAATGTAGATACTGAGGTCTAAATGGTGCCCCTTAACCTTACACAATTTCAAACAGGGTCTGCATTATTATAATACAGTTAGAAAAGACCTTTGTGTTAGATACAGTAACTGTGATAAAGATAAATGATAAAACGGACAGATCTCCTGCTTATGGGGAATTGTAGTGATCATAATGAGATTATTAGCATTGCAGCTTCCAAAAATACCAATAGAATATATAATTAATATCTGTATGTGTCATAATGCCGGAATACGAAGATTACAGTAACACCTTGTTTCTGTGCTGTTCAGGGATTTTCAATCATTAATTATAACCCCCTGAATCTTATCCCTGTAAAGCAGTGGATGACCCAGAACTCTCCCTGTATTCTGCCTTCTCCCTGGCAGCTGTAATGCAGCAGCAATCTATTTAAACTTTTTGTTACGTTGAGGTTTGGGGATACTATTTGCAGATGGTTTTATGTCTATACAGGGTGCTTGGAGAGACATAAAACAAACAATTTTGTGCCCCCACAAGTGACACACTATTCCTGCTTTAAAAAGGTGTGAAAATGATCTTTTAGTATGCTATTTTTGCCAAGGCCTTTGACATTGTAGACCATGGCATTCTATTACAAAAACTTAAAAACTCTGGTATTGGCGATCACACACTAAAATGGTTGCATTAATATATATCCAACCGATCGCAATATGTGTCCATTTCTGGTAGCTCCTCCCTCCCCCTCACAGTCACGTAACGGTGTACCCCAGGGCTCGATACTCGGCCCCCTGCTATTCAAGATATTCATAAATGATCTGCCGAAGCCTCAAATGTACACATGTACGCAGACGACACCGTAATATATACCAGCAAACCAAATCTCCCGCAGCTGGAGGCCATGCTGCAAGAACAATTCAGAGGCAGAAAAGTGGATAGAAAATAACAAACGTTTTCTAAATACTGACAAAACTGTCACGATGCTCTTTGGAACAGCACCTAAACTACAAATTTCCCATCTCTGCATCAGGACAAAATCAAATGCCACGCTGGCCACAGTCACTTCTCTCAAATATCTAGGTATATGGTTAGACCCAAATCTATCGTTTGGCTCCCACATCAAAAACTCTCATCTAAACTTTACCCCAAACTAGGCGCCCTGTACAGAAACAAATCCTGCCTGAGCCCCGCGGTAAGAATGCAGATTGTATAACAAATGCTTATGCCAGCTATTGAATACGGAGATGTAGTATATGCAGCTGCCCCGCAAACACACCTTCATAAACTTACTACATTGTATAACTCATTCTGCCGCTTTGTGCTACAATGTAACTACATGACTCACCATTGTGACATGTTAAAAGAGCTAAACTGCCCGTCACTGGAATCCAGACGTACCATTCACCTTTCCAACCTTGTGTTTAAGAGGTTTTCTGGGAAGCTACCGCCCTACCTGAATAGACTGCTTCCCCTAGCAGTTCCCTTATCCTATAACCTCCGATCCAGGACCAGCACCTTACTTGCAATACCACAATACAAAAAGAAAGTGGCTCAATCCGCATTTTCCTACAGAGCACCGCAATTATGGAATAATCCCCCAAACGCAATCAAATCTTGCCCCAGTCTTAAGTCTTACGAGCTCCCTATTAACATACCCGGATTCAGAATGTACCTGTAAACATGTAACATAATGACTTTATTTCCTCATATTTATTTTCTGTGTTAACCCCTTAACGCCGCAGGACGTACATTTACGTCCTGCATTAGGCGGGCTTTGCCGCCGCAGGACGTAAATGTACGTCCTCGGCGTTTAGAGCCCCCCCGGGAGATACTCACCTCCTCCGGCGGCTCCCACGCTGCTCTGACTCCCCCGGAGTCAGATCAGTGTGATCCCTCCTCCGGCGTTGTGACGTCATCGTGCCGGTGGCGCGATGACGTCAGTTTCAGGCGTCCCCCCCCGCCGGAGCAGGGGAAGCGCCTGGAGGGGAGGGATCCTTCGGATCCCTCTATCTCCCGATCGCCTGGTCCCCGGCGGCTGTGGCCCGCATCGCTGGAAGGGTCACAGCCTGACCTTTCCAGCGATGTGTGGGGGGTTAACCCCTTAGTTGCCAGGTCGCGACCGGGCACTAATTTGTGCCCGATCGCGGCCTATTTCCGGTGGGGGCCGCCATCTTGGATGGTAGCCCCCACCTCTGGGTCACCCCCCGGTCAACTGACTCATCGCGCCATGCGCGATGATGTCAGTTAACCGGGAACCCCTAGCTGCAAAGGGATTTCCCATGGAAATCCCTTGCAGGAGATAGGGGGGTTCTTTGAACCCCTTTATCTCCTGATCGGTGGCAGCTAGGGGGTCATGGCTGATATTGCTGGAAAGGCCAGAGCATGGCCTTTCCAATGATATCAAACATGACCATGGTAAAAGTGAAATAAAAGTGTAAAAAAAGTAAAAATAAAAATAATAAAAAAATAATAAATTAAATAATAAAAAAATAATAAATATAATAATAAAAAAAAAATTTGTTTTTTTTAATGCAGCACTATTGTTCACATTTCAATTATAATGTGAACAATGATGCTTCACTAATGATTTTTTTTTTTGGGGGGTTTAGCTAAAATCACGCAATTTCTCCCCAAAAAAAAAATGGGTTCCCCGTTCTAATTTTTTTAACAAATCTACCCAATAGAATATGACCGCAGAGCCTCGGATAATAAAATTAAAAAAAAAAAACACTTTACACACTGTGGAAGATTGAAATTTTATTGAAAATTCAAATTTTTTTACATTTTTTGTTATAGCATTTTGGCAGGGCATGACATATACATATAATAATGATATATTATTAATCTGCCGAGTCTGACGGAAAGAACGATATATAATTTGTCTGGGTGGTATAAGAATACGTGACTTAAAAATGGTCAAAATGAGCTCAGCAAACTTCTACTTCCGAAACAGCGCCGAAGTTGTAAAATTACTCCCGTCCTTAAGGGGTTAATCTGTATAATTGTTTTGATTTTTTTTTATTATTTTTATATCTTGTATTTAGTACTTTGTTTTTCTGTAACAACTGTAAAAATTACAATGCTCTTCAACCCAGGACATACTTGAAAATGAGTGAAATCTCAATGTATCCTTCCTGGTAAAATACTTTGCAAATAAATAAATAAATAAATAATGAGTGCTTTTTAATGCATTACAATGCAAAATCGACAACTCGATTTTGGGTATGAAGGGGTTAAACACGCGCTTAATTTTAAAACAATATTTCTAGATTTTTTTTAATTATGCAACTTGCCTTCATACTGAGACACAGCTTGATTTTATTAAACATGCACAAATATATGAATGCAACATACTACCTGAGTAATGTGAACACATGATTTGATCTGCACCAGGTACAAGATTAGCCTCTGTATCATTTTGGGCACAGTCAATGTGTTGGGTGGGTTTTGGGCAGATCAGAAAGAGCTGGTCAGATTCATGTCATTAACATAATGCAAATTTGATGATACAGGATACCATTTGTGTGAAAAGTATACATATTTTGATCAAAACCAGGTGCAAAATAGGACCCTGAATCCTCCTGGCAAGGTTGAATTCTTGTTAAAGTACTATGCATGTGTAACATGTAGAGATATTGTGCTATAACAATGTACCAGACTTTCTTAAGTTGGTTGCCAATGTTTGCAGTCCAGTGTAAGAAGTTTTGGATATTCAGTTTTTTATTTGAAAATTTTTATTGTGAATAGTTACGGTGGAAAATAACAAGAAATGTACACGTCTATTCATTAAATGGTGATTTCAGGAGAGCTGGCAGGAAAAGTGAAAATTCTAGGTCAAAATGGCCAAATCAGCAAAATTCTTCAATTTATCTTAGTTTCCAAATCAGCTGTTTGGTCTAGATTGTTCACTTCTCCTGCCAATTCTCCAGAGTTTCACCCTTTTTAGAATAGACCTTATAATAAAGGACAAATGTAAAAATTGAGGTAATTGATTACCAGATTTCAGTTGCCTCAAGTGAAGGCACGGACTGGTAATGAAAAGATGCCCTGGGAAAGGGCATGGATAGTGGCAGGAGGTGATGGGCTGTGGAGGTTTGACCCATGACTATAAAGTAGTATAAATGATGAGGGGATTCGCCCGTAGTGTGCCCGGTGAAATGTACTATACAAGAATCATGGGTGTACAATGTGTGGGGTCATGTCTGGGTTGTAGAATTTGAATCATTCAAATTTGGCTGTATCTACCTAAAGGGCAACATTATTGCAATCCACCATACATCTGCCCAAATGTCAGTCTGGGACTTATCACACTGAGAAAATAAACTACTCATAAAATATAAAAAGATATAGAAATATATCAATATCATAATAAATTATAAAAAATAAATATAAAATATAATCTTTTATTTCTTTACAGATATTTCCGGCTATATTAGTTTATAAAATGATCTTTTTACAGAAACTAAAAGAAACAATAGATACTATGACACTTACTTGTCAGTGAAGCAGCGAAAGAGATGGCAATGTCCAGCATCAAATAATGATGATTTCCTAAAACCTTGTTTTTCTAAAATGGAAAATACGTACAAATAAGTAAAAGTGTTATGAGTTTTGAAATATTCTCACAGAATTGTCAGGGTTATTCAGAGAGAGGTGAAACTCAGGAGAATGATTGAAGAAGTGAAAATTCTAGGTCAAAATAGCCAAACCATAAAAATTCAAACCAGAAGTAATACATATGTAAAAAAACACAAATATACAGATTTACACAGAAAATAAATATGTAGGAAATATACTCACTATGATACATGTTCACAGGTGACGTGTGATTGTTTTGTGTCCATCTCTTCACCACCCCTCCAAACAATATACGTGATATACCTCATAACATTTGGGAGGTCTACTGGAAACCATGATTGTTCTTAGAGGTGCTCCATCTTTATTCCTGACTTTAGATAGATGGGTCACACACAAACAAAATGACTAATAGGTCTATTCAAAAAAGGGTGTAGTCAGGAGAATTGGGAGGAGAAGTGAAAAATCTAGGTTAAGGTAGCTAAACCAGAAAACGTCTCCCATTTATCTCACTTTTCAAATCGGCTATTTGCTCTAGATTGTTCATTCTCCTGCCAATTCTCCTGGTTTTCACCTCTCACTGAATAACCCTGTTAGTGAACCCACGAGAGAGGCTGACCATTTCTCTGAAAGTTCTGAGATGTGTATGTAGCTACAGTATTTGTGCATTTCTCTCTGGGCTATCTGTAAGAAGCCCTGAAATCAATTGAAAAAATAGCTTTCACGTGGGAATGGTTTTGAAAATGGGAACAATATAGAGTTTCCTGGTCACATCTCAAGCATATGTGCCCCAAAATGCATATGGCTGTACTAGCCTTACACAGAGAGGATGATAGTTCATTAAGATTTTAGAAAGAATATACATGTTGAGTATCTTTTATCTGAAAAGTCATTTAATTAACAAAAGTATATACTGTAGATACTCGAGTATACCGCTAGAGTTTGGTGACAAAAATTTACCTTAAAATTGGAGCGGTCGCGTTATATTCGAGACATCTGCATCGCATGTAAAAAAAAAAAAAAAAACTTGCCTTGCTCTGGATCCCAAGTCTCGAGGAAGTTGTGGTAGTCTTGCTTAAGTGAATATGGGCTCCCTAATGCTTGCAAACACTTCAGGAACTCCCGGATTCGAGAGAGGTGGGATCCATCATGGCCAGAGGGCACACTCGGTTTAAGCCAATCAATCACCTCGCTCGACTCTGCCGGCCATCTAATCGCTAGTAAAGAAGACGGATGGCCGCAGATTCATACTTAGCAACAACTGCAATCATTCTAGAGCAGAACACTATGGCCTGAGGGGTAGCCTAACTGTGGTGAGAGAACCTAGAAGGATTTTAAAGGTTTACTGGTACAGTATACTTTTATAATTTTGCTCCTCGCGTTATATTCGAGTCTTGAGTATTCTCTCATTTCCATAATAAATCTCTATCCATCGCCTTATATTCGGGTCGCGCTATACTCGAGTATCTACGGTATTCTCTAAATTTCCATCCAGGCTATGTGGATAGGGAGCCAAACAGCTTGTGTTGAAAGTAGTTTTTTGAACCATTACCGGTTGAAGTGGAATACTAACAGTAGATCTTTTTTTAGTTTATTGCTGTAGGTCTAAAGGAAGTCCACACTGTATGGGGAATAGTGGTCTTTAAAAGCATTCCATTGTCAAAGTGGCTAAGTAATTTTTTTTCGAAAGTCAGGTTGGCTGCACAGCTTAAACATATTAACATTTCACAGTAACAATATTAGTATTTTGAAGATGGAGTTTGTAGAATAATGTATGTTTATTCATATACTGCACCTTCAGTTTAAGAAATGTAAAAGGAACAGGGAACTAGCTAGTGAGCCATATGGTTCACACACATTACTCGACACACTTACAGGTCTATTCACTAAATGATAAAGTCTGGAGAATTTGGCAGGAGAAGAGAACAATCTAGACCAAATAGTCGATTTGGAAAGTGAGATAAATGGGAGATGTTTTCTGGTTTAGCTATCTTAACCTAGATTTTTCTCTTCTCCTGCCAATTCTCCTGACTTCACCCTTTTTTGAATTGACCGATTAGTCATTTTGTTTGTGTGTGGCCCATCTATCTAAAGTCAGGAATAAAGATGGAGCACCTCTAAGAACAATCATGGTTTCCAGTAGACCTCCCAAATGTTATGAGGTATATCACGTATATGGTTTGGATGGGTGGCGAAGAGATGGACACAAAACAATCACACTGCACCTGTAGACATGTAATATAGTGAGTATATTTCATACATATTTATTTTCTGTGTAAATCTGTGTATTTGTGTTATTTTGAATATCTTGCATTTTATTACTTTGTATTTCTGTAACCTACTGTAAAAATTCAATGTTCTTGAACCCAGGACATACTTGGAAACAAGACAAATTTCAATTTGTTCTTCCTGGTAAAATACTTTATAAATAAATAGTCTAAGCTAAGGATGACAAACTCTGGTCCCCAAGCTGCTGCTATACTACAACTCCCATGATTCTCTGGCCATATATTGTATGCCAAGATGTCTGGGAAATGTAGAACATTAACATTTGGGGAGGGGACAGAGATTGACATCCCTGTTGTAAACAGCCCTTTGTTTTGTGTTTTATGCAGACAAACTAAAGGGTTTTAGGTATGTGGCAAGATGCAACCAGCAAATGGGGCCAATTACATAGATGTTCATGCTTCTAGCTTAACTGACCCCTTGATTTTGTTATGTGTAATAACAGTTGAAGGAGCATGGTTTTGATACATAAATATATATGCGTGTCATTTATCCATGTAGAGAAGAAAAGTAAATAATTTAAATATACAATCTATTTTACTATTACATTTCATTGTAACATTTTAAGAAAACAGAGAAAATAAGTCAACAAAAAAAGGGGAGTTGAAGAAAAAAGGGAAATATTAAAGTACACATACCCAAAAGAGAAGCATCATTGAAATCAGTTCAGTTAAAGCATACATTGCAATGTACTTAAACATGCCGAATGAAGTTACAAGACAGTTTCTACCTTCCCTGTAATACAAAGAAAAATATTATGCCAACACTATTTGGACAAACTTATTATTTGCGCATTGCAGCTACAAATTATTATAGTCATTTCCCAAAACATATAGCGCCCAACTCAAATTTGATCACAGCAATCAACTGTGATTGAGCTCTTTCAGGATCAAAGGTCTCAGTTTGCAAATAGGATTCCGGATTTTCCGGCATATAAGGCGACCGGGTATATAAGACGACCCCCTAATTTTCCAGTTAAAACAATAGTTTGTGGGCTATACTCGACGTATAAGACTACACCCCTTCCGAGGCAACACCATTTAAAAACATAAGATTTGATTTAAATAATCTTAATTAAAATGGTTATGACTTACCCGCACATAAAATCCTCGTCCCAATCTGTCAGTCCGCTGGACGTGCGGCAACACTGCATGCATGGCAGCCTCAGCCACATAGAATACACTGCGCTGAGCCAATCACGGCGAGCGATGCACTCCACCTAATAGAAAGCCTGCTCGGATTGGTGGCCTAATGATGTCACATCCTCTGCCAATCCGACCAGGCTTTGTATTCACCAATAGAATACATCACTCGCCGTAACCAGCCCAGCCCGGCACACTGTATGCAGCCAAAGCCACCGCACACACAGTACTGCTGCACATCCAGTGGGCCGACAGACCAGGGACATCCCGAGGCAGCTTGGCCCAAACAAACTAAAGGTTCACATTGTATACCCTGCGTATACATGATGTCACAACCTCTGCCAATCCGAGCAGGCTTTGTAATCTCCAAGACAATACATTGCTCGCCATAACTGTCTCAGCCCGGCACACTGTAGGCAGACGAAGCCACCGCACACACAGGTACTGCCACACATCCAGTGGGCTGACAGACCAGGGACATCCCGAGCCAGTTTGGCCCAAACGAACTAAAGGTTTACACTGTATATTATTATTATACTTTATATAGTGCCAGCATATTCTGCAGCGCTGAACAATGGGCACAATAAAGACAGGGTTACAATACACTGAAACTGAACAACATTTGATAAACCAGTACAGGAAGAAACGAGGGCCCTATTCCCATGGAAACTCACAATCTAGAAGGGTTGGGGTGGAAACAGGAGGAGAGGACCGGAAGGTGAGAGTGATGGACTGGTTGGGGCAGTGAGGTGTATCAATGAGACGGGTGGTAGGCTTCCGCTCATTTTATACCCCGCGTATAAGACGACCTGATTTTTTTGGGGATGTTTTTAAGTATAAAACGTCATCTTATACGCCGGAAAATCCGGTACATAAAATTACTATAGTATTTATACTATTATAGTATAGTTAATGTTTGCGTTAGACCTATCTGTCCTTAGAACATCAGCTCGATCGTTTTGGTGGGAGAATCAGACTTTAGATTTTGTAGTTCATTTTTACATACTGTAAATGCTGTGCCTTAAATTTAATTAAATGAAAATAAATTAAACCATATATGTTTATAGAACCATATGTAAAGGCAAACTAAAATATGATTAAAGCTTAATGGCATTTTACTTTAACCCTTTCGCTGCTGAGCCTTTTCCCACCTCTGTGCTGAGCTCATTTTTACCGGTTTCGATCATCATGTTTAAACGCGTTTTGAAGCCTTATTTTAATATATGACCCAGACATATTATATATCGCTCTTTCCGGCAGACTGTGCAGATTCATAATATGTCATTATTATATGTATACGTTATGTCATGTCTGTATATTATAACAAAAAATGCAATAAAATTAGAATTTTCAATAATTTACAATGTGTTAAGTGTTTTTTTTCACATTTTAAAATGCGATCGTTTGCGGTTATATTTTCTATGGGGTGCGCTTGTTAAAAAAATTAGAAATGAGGAATCGTTCCTTTTTTTGGGGAAAATTCCGTGCTTTTTAGCAAACGCCCCCCCATAGAAAAAATTGTTAGTGCAGCATCATTGTTCACATTATAATTGAAATGGGAACAATATTGTTGCACTAATAAATCTAAAAAAAAAAAAAAAACTTTTTTTTTATTTTTAATTTTTTTTTTACTTTTTACTTTTTACATGGTCATGTTTGGTATCATTGGAAAGGCCACGCTCTGGCCGTTCCAATGATAGTAAACATTAACCCCTAGCTGTTACGGATTGGGAGATAGGGGGTTCATTGGAACCCCCTATCTCCACTATAGGTGGCAGCAAGGGGTTAATTTGAAAACTGGTGCCATCGCGCTCTGCGCGATGACGCCAGTCATTAGGGGGATATCCCGGAAGTTTGGCCGACATCCAAGATGTCGGCCAGCTCCGGGAGGGGACCGCGATACGGCGTATGTTGGCGCCACATCGCGATCCAGCCCCCTAGGCTTTAAAGACAGCCGCCGCTTGGAAGGGCAGGCTGTGCCCTTCTAGGCGGTGCCTGCCTTTAATCGCTGGCCCGCACGGATGGGGAGGGGGAGAGGTCCGAAGGACCTCCCCCCCCTCCCCTTCAGGCACCTTCCCTGCAATGGCGGGGGGTGCCTGAAATAGACGTCATCGCGCATGCGCGATGATGCCGATCGTGCCCGCCGGGGTCCCGGAGGTTGGGCTGACATCGATGATGTCAGCCCGCACCGGGGGGCCGAGCGATCAGCCGGAATAACGGCTGATCGCGGGCTGCAAAGGGAGGAGGCGCTCAGCGCGTCCTCCGCAGCCAAGTACCAATGCGGTTGGACGCGCTGAGCGCGTCCACCGCATTGAAGTGGTTAAAGACTATGACTAAAACTAAAGAAGCACTCCAGAAGCAAGGATGTAATTTATTTACAACGGCGATGTTTCAAATGAACATTCAACCTTTCTCAAATGTTCAGCCGAAACTTCGCTGATGTAAATAAAATACGTTCTTGATTCTGGAGTGCCTGGTCCCTGCTTGCTCTTTTGTCTACATAGTGGTGGCTTCCCTCGACCCCTCGGCACCCAATTTTCACTAATACTCTGTAGCATCCTTTCATCGTACCTGAGTCCCATCATCCCCTTACTGTTTCTCATCATAAAGCTAAGTTTAGTCCCTCCCTAACATTTTTGTCTACTTATTTATTAGTCAACAAAAATGTCAGTTGATTTGGAGTTTTAGTCTTCATAACTTGGTGGACTACATTTTTTGCAGTGGAGAAAATAGTTGATAATTTGTGTCAAAAACGAGGTTATTAGTTGACTAAATTACACTACATAAGCCCACTTATCACCTCATTCCTTTATACAACCAATCAAAAACACTCTAATTACTCACTCTCTATCTTGTAATAGAGTGTTACCCAACCCTGGTCCTCACGTGCCCCTAACTGGCCAGGTTAAGGATAACCTTTAGTAAATGCAGACTATATAGTGCAGTCAGTGAGCAACAAATCATATCCTGTGCTGTGCTTCAGATATCTGGCAAACCTGGCCTGTCAGTAGGTCCTGAGGACAAGTATGGGAAAGACGATTTTATTAGATCTCATGTGATAAAATGTAAAAACACCCCCCCTCGGAAATAAACTCACTTGATCAGTTTTGTTATGCATTCAATATTGGGTGTTTTAGATGTGAATGGAGAAGCCACTGATGCCTCCAACTCTGACAAAGAGATACCAGCGTGAGCCACTTTCAGAGCCTGTAAATAACATCCACAATGTTATAGTTTATCAGAACAATGAAATCTGTGCCACTGGCGCCACCCGTTGGTGGGATTGCAACGATGATGTATACAAAAAAGGCTTTTTTCTTTTTCTGTAACAGACCTTTTTATTATTATTCATAGGACCTTACATGTAATTTTCAGGCATTTTCATGCACTAGTTTTTTTTTTAACACCTTTTAAAATGTGTGGGGCCAAATTACGTTCCTAACGTTAAAACGCGGGCGCAAGGGAGGAAAAACGATCCTAATGTTT
Source organism: Leptobrachium leishanense (assembly GCA_009667805.1). Classification (NCBI taxonomy): domain Eukaryota; kingdom Metazoa; phylum Chordata; class Amphibia; order Anura; family Megophryidae; genus Leptobrachium; species Leptobrachium leishanense. The sequence continues at coordinate 139,572,518 of CM019066.1, read as the reverse complement.
TAACGCTGGATTACAATGCAGGAGCAAAAAATGCTGCCTGCATTGTTACCGCGCAGTAAAATCTGGGATGCTCGCGGCAGCGCTAAGTGCAGCCCCGAGCATCCACTCGATGGAGTCCATAGGACTCCATTGAGTTCCCACCGGCCAGTCGGCGTAGTGATATGCAGGGAGAGACTGGGGGGACTTTTTGGAGATACGGTCTTCGCCTCGGGACAGGAGGTGAGTATAGGATGCTCTTTTTTATTTTTTCGGCTGGTGTTAAGGGATTCTGCAGAAGCGGAATCCGTTAACACCAAGTCCTGGCTGTGGTTAACTTTTTGCCAACCACAGCCAGATGTTAATCAGCGCTAGTAGATTGTAATACTAACGCTGATTAACCCCTTTCGCTCCCCATGTTAAATATAGGGAGCATAAAGTACAGTAACCTCGCGCTGAAAAGCGCAAGGTACCAAACGCAAACGGGTTACTTAACCCGTTTGCGTTTAGATTGTAATATGTGGTAAACACTGCAGCAAACGTTAATGCTTACGCAATGTGCATTAACGTTTGCGTGAAGATTGTAATTTAGCCAGCGGTATTTTTTTTTTTTACCCCTGTTCGGCGTCTTGTCGGCTATTTCCAGCTGCTCGTCAGCGGTCTGTTCGTCGGGGAGCCCCCAGTGATAGGCCAGGCAGCCTCCCATACAGGCTGGAGTGCAGGAGGTGGGGGTCCATGAGCAGCTTCTCAGTGGCCTGATCGTGGATGAGAAGAGCCCGAGGAGGAAGGACAGCACTTTGCAGATCACCCTCAACACCCTGGTGGGGGGCTACCCGGGGGTCCTACATCTGCTTCCTGGAGGGATAAGTGAGACCGGAGGAATAATCTAAGGGGTAGGACCCCCCAATGACACAAATAGGTCCAATGCTATTCTACGGAGCCACTCACTTTGGGAGGCTCCGCAGCATGTAAGTAGGACTCCTCCTTTAATATAAGCGGCACAATTGTCTAACAATATTGTACTATATATGATTTTATACCCAGGAACATCGACGCATGAGACGTATATCCTCCACGAGCAGCGTGACCGTATTGGTGGGAGGGGCCCCCCTGAGTGGCCTGAATGCGCTAACAACGAGCCGATAGGCTCCTCACTTGTGAGTGGAACCTCTGCTATATCGTTATAATATTCATATAACCCTAAGATATTGCACAATTGGGTTGTTCTTTATATAGTGCAGATATCATTGCTACAATTAGACCTTTGATGATATTAGATATACCACACTCTTCACGAAGTAAGAACATGACTGTTATTTGAACATTGGTTGTTGCGCTCCTGTGATACAGATTTGTATGCTTGTGTTATACAAACATGTATGCCTACCCATTGTAATTTACATTTGATGCTTTTTTTGGGATGTGGTCACTTTTCAAATTTTTCAGGTTTAGGTAGAAGGACTGAAATAATCAGACTCAGGTAGGTGGGAAGCAACATGATACTTACCCCACAGTCATTTGCCCCATCTCCACACATACCAGCATAGTAACTAAAAAAAATTACAGATATTTATTCAGCTTCAACATAATAACCACATAATATAATGCTGCAAAAAAAACTGAAAGTCAAAAGAGCAACAGGGGAACCTTCAGAGATTTCTATCTTTAGAAAAGATAGTCAGGGTTATTCAGAGAGGTCCGAAAAGTCATTGCACGTTCGGTGACTTTTTGTTCCCTGCACTTCGGGACGATTCGGCGATTCTAGTTCACCAACCCTGCGGTGTATTCAGCAATCATTGCAGGGCCCCCCGTAGTGCAGGGACAACTCACCGCAAACCCACAGAAACCGCCGCAAAAACCCCGCCAAACATGCCAGAAAAACCTGACAAGCTGCCGATCACAGCTGGAAAAACCTGACAAGCAGGCAAATGTTGTAAAAAAAAAATAGAAAATGTACGCTTGAAAGTTTCGAAATTGAAACACTGTTTGCAAAAAAACTACTTAACGAAAATGTCTGGAATTTTCATATAATGTCCAATGAATGACAATAAAAAGGTCTGTTAAGGAAAAATGAAAAAGGGATCTTTTAAAAAAAAAACTGAAAAAACATTTGCCGAAAAGATCCAGAAAAATGCCTAAAAGATCCTAAAAAACTCTATAAAAAGACTCTTTACGGCAGAATAAAATAATAAACAGTTTATTAGATATTGAATTAAAACGGGAATATTTTTAACATTGAAGCCTAAGGAATTCGTCTTAATAAACCTGCCTAATGAAACCGCTGAACAGCAGAGCATTTCGGCAACTTTTCCCTACTGTTTGGCGTCTCTGAAAAGATGAACCATTGCTTCTCTATGGGGATTTCACTGCCCTTGAACAGGCACCGTACATGGAGGCAATTCGCCAGAATTTGGCGAATTGCCTGCTCTCTGAATAGCCGAATGGCCCCGAAATGTCCCCCGTTCACTGAATTTCAGTGTCCGGTTACATTTCAGTGACATTTCGGAACTCTCTGAATAACCCCCAGTGTGTAGCAATTTGTTGCTGCCATATGTATAAAACATAACTTTTACTACGTATTTTAAAAGAGAACCAAATCACAAACAGTCCACGCGGCACAAGAACAACAAATATCTAAAAACAAAAGATGTACCCTGAAAATGTGTGCCATACATAACAAACTGTCCCTTAGGATCTTTGTAGTGGTCCTTATAGGTTAGCCATACAAGTAAACAGACAAGTGGTCACATTTAACCCCGTGAGGGGTTCACTGGTCCTTAGGATCCTGATAATGGCCCTTAGACGTATCCCTATTACGGAACAGACAGATTGGCATACAAATCCCTGTAAGAGGTCTACACAACTGTGCTTTTTTTCTGTCTGGAAATAAAGACATGTTGCCTTTCCTGCAGTCAAGACAGCAAAAATAAATTTCTCAAGGAAGCAGTGAGGCCTCTGAATTCAGGGTCAGATAGCAATTTAAAAAGTAATGGCTACTATAATGCCAGCTTTTGAGTAAAAGCTATCTCACTCATTGTACAGTGCTACGGAACTTGTTAGTGCTTTATAAATACTTGTAACTAACTGTAACTGCACTTTCTTTAGAACTTACTCAAGTTTTTGAAATTGTTCAATAAGGTTAGATTTTTGACCAGGGCTCATTCTAGCAAAAACGGTTCCATTGAGAAGTATCTGGAGAAGACATTGAAAGCATGTTAAATACATTTCTTCTTACTTACTCTACTGCCTGTCCATTTGATAAGATTTTGATATGGACCTATGCTAATGGAATAAATGCATACATAGTTCAAACCTGATGTCAATTGTAGGGGTATTCTTGGCCTTATAGTGGACTTGCAAGAATAATTACAAGCTCTAATTCATCCAGGGCAGGACCTTGTTCCCCAGTGGTCATCAGCTGTCGGAAGTGAGGAGTGCATAGAAATGCTATTCCTTGACACAGCGGTTTTAGACCTAGGACTCATTTTACATTTCTAAGAGTGAGCAAGGCCAGTGGTATATACCTCCAAATGGTGGGAGTTTGGAAGGTACTGGAAGACTAACACTGAAGTTCACTACATGTCCTTAAGTGGCTGACCATGCATTGAAATGAGTGACAAGTACACTTTAAATTCCAGATTACCATAGGTTACCTAAAACGATTCATGGCTGAGAGTTCTGTAAATTAACAACCATTTTCTCTGAAAAGCTTCACAATTAGGCTTTTTGTTTGGCACCTTTTTGTTTGGCACCTTACGTAAAGTGCGAATGAATGTACAATGGATTAGTCAAAATAGGTGACCCATGGCATTGTAGGTCGATGGTGCATGTCGATTGGCCAGTAGGCAAGACATAATACTGTTGCAATTTGGCAGTCATTGACGATCACTGTTTATTAGACATCCCTGCTGACCTGGTTCAATTAAATAACGATATAAGGTATTAATAGGCAGCTGGCCGGTGCTGAGGTTTAGGAGCAAGGCCACCATTTTTATTAAATACCATTTTAGGGTATGCACCATGATACTAGTAGTCAGACTGCTACCACTGGTATTCGTGGTTGGAAGACTGGATATTGCAACTCAAGCTGCTTACTTTCTGAAGAAAACCTATTAAGAGATTGCATCCCTGTTTATTAGGCATTCATTTGGCTTTGTTTTCACTAAGTTCACTAAATAGCTTCTTTTACTTATACATGGAGTGAGACCAACCACTTATTGTGTATCCATTATTTGACAAATAAGGAGTATACTAAGCTAAATACTATTACAGTTGACCAGACTGTCTTATACAGACCATACCTTAACCGTTACTACCTGATAGTGCTTTGATCTCCACAGTGTGTAGAAATTTTACTTTGTTTTTGATTGTTTTGTCTTTTAATAATGTTGTGCACTAAACAACTTTTTTAAGCAGTCAACCTATTTGTTTATATATACTATCTGGCTTTACACATGGAGAAAATAAAGCAATGAGACCAGGCAACAAAGTCAGAAATAATCTGTTGTGTTCACTTTAAAACCCATAAAGCCTGCTTTATAAATGTATTCCACTATATATATCCCATTACATATCACATGCACCCCCATATCACTCTTCCCAAACGCTTCTTAATGTGATTGGTAAGATGGTCCAATATACACCAATAATTGTGGTATGCTCACTTTAGGCAGCAGTTCATAGAAATGTTCTTCAATCACTTTGTATGTTTTTCCGTTCATGGCAAAATGGAAATCTAAAGTTTTCACATTATGATTGCTATTTGAAACCTGAAATATTCAAATGTTAAAAAAATATTAAAACCCACACTAGACATTTTAATATATATTCTATACACAACAATTTTGCTTCCTGTATCAATATAAACACTATCAGGGTTATCCAAAGAGATCCGAATTGCTTGAGAAAGGTAACCGAACGCTGAAAATCAGCGTTCGGGTACCTTTCCTGGCCATTCGGCTATCCAGAGAGCAGGCAATTCGCCAAATCCTGGCGAATTGCCTGCACATACGGTGCCTGTTCGGTCCCTGTTCGAGGGCAGTGAAATCCCCATGAAAAAGCACTGCTTCGGCTATTCAGAGAACACAAACCAGCAGTGAAAGGTTCCCCTAATGCCCTGCCATTCGGTGGTTTAATTCGGCAAGTTTATTCAGGAGAATCCCATAGGCTTCAATGTTAAAAATATTCCCGTTTTAATTCAATGTCTAATAAACCGTTCATTATAAAATTCTGCAGCAAAAAGTCTCTTTATTTATAGATTTTTTAGGATACTTTAAGCATTTTTCAGAATTTTTAAAAAAAAATTTAAAAGTCCGATTTTTTTTTTTTTTTTTTTTTTCAGTTTACGTATTTTTTTTGTAACAGCCCTCTTTATTATCATTCCCTGGACCTCCTGTGAAAATTTCAGACATTTTCGCTCAGTAGTTTCTTTGCAAACAGCGTTTCTTTTTCCCAGATTCATACAAATGGTTTTTCTAATTTATTCACTGCCTCCTCTACGTCACAGCTGCTTCGGCTCTGTGTGATTCGGCTCCTGTTCGGCTCCTGTTCGGGTTTTTCGAAGGTTAATCCAGATGTTTTTGCTTGTTTTCAGCGTGCATTCGGTGAGTTTTCGTCAGGTTTGCGGCAGCTTTTCCCTGCAATTCGGGGACCCTGTGGTGCTTGCTGAATACACCGCAGGGTCACCGAAATGCAATCGGCAAAAGGAACCGAATTGAAGAGAACGAAAAGTCACCGAACGTGCGGTGACTTTTCGAATCTCTTTGGATAACCCTGTATATATATATATATAATTCACATGGTCACAAACTTTTTTTTCACGTGTATGACTTGCAGGTCTACTCACTAAAAGGTGAAACTCAGGAGAACTGCAGGGGAAGTGAAAATTCTAGGTCAAAATAGCCAAACCAGAAAAATTCACCCATTTATCTCACTTTCCAAATCGGCTATTTGTCCTAGATTGGAGAATTGACAGGAGAAGAGAACAATCTAGGACAAATAGCCGATTTGGAAAGTGACATAAATGGGTGATTTTTCTGGTTTGGCTATTTTGACTTAGAATTTTCACTTCCCCTGCAGTTCTCCTGAGTTTCACCTTTTAGTGAGTAGACCTGATAATGACCTGATAATGTCCAAGCGACTGTATTAGTATCTTGAGTCAGAATAATTGGGAGCCGCTCATAGTTCCGAGCAGCAACGCCTCGTACCACCAGTGGTATCGGCTCCTGGTCTGTAGTAGAGGTGTGCATTCATTTCGTAACGAGTCTCAATTCAACCGAAAATTCATTAATTCGTATTTCGAAAGTACTAACGAAATAATGAATTAGTTTCATCCGAATTGAAACGAAAACGAAACAAAACAGTATCAGGGTTATTCAAAGAGTTTCGAAAAGTCACCGCACATTCGGTGACTTTTCGTTCCCCACACGTCGGGGCGATTTGGCGATCCTAGTTCGGCGACCCTGCGGTGTATTCAGCAAGCACTGCAGGGCCCCCCGTAGTGCAGGGAAAACACGACGCAAACACACCGAACACTCACCGCAAACCCGCAGAAACAGCTGGATTAACCACGCCGAATACATCGGAGAAACCCAACTAGCCGCCGATAACAGAGCGAGCAGCCGCCGGAAAAACCCGACAAGCAGACGAATGAGGTAACAAAAAAAACTGTTCGCTTGAAAGTTTGAAAATTGAAACGCTGTTTGCAAAAAACCTACTGAACGAAAATGTCTGGAATTTTATGTACGATCCAATGAATGATAATAAAAAGGTCTGTTACAGAAAAAAGAAAATCGATGTAAAAAAAAAAAAGTTTGCCAGAAAAATCCCAAAAAATGCCTAAAAGTTCTGAAAAAAATCTATGGATAAAGAGACTTTTTACTGCAGAATATAATAGTAAATGGTTTATTAGATTGAATTAAAACTGGAATATTTTTAACATTGAAGCCTATGGGATTTTCCTGAATAAACCTGATGAATGAAACCACCGAACAGCAGGGCATTTCGGCAACTTTTACCTGCTGTTTTCTATTCTCTGAATAGACGAAGCATTGCTTCTCTATGGGGGAGTTCAGTGCCCTCGAACAGGCACTGTACTTGCAGGCAATTTGCCAACATTTGGCGAACTGCCTGCTCTCTGAATAGCCGAATGGCCAGGAAATAGCCGTACGCTGAATTTCAGTGTCCGGTTACATTTCGGGGGCCAGATCGGCTCTCTTTGAATAACCCTGTATATAAAGAAATTGATTTGTTATACTGTTTCACAAGGGAACCATCGATTGAATAATTCCTCTATGCACATTGCAGCGAAACGGTAATTTACCCCTAGCTTGCCTTTTAATCCTCATGTTTAACCCTAATCTAACAGTAATTGAGCAGGATTTTTTTTTTTTTTAATTTAGTGATCCTAAACTTTGAATCGATCCCAAATTACAAACAAAATTATGAAAATGAATCAGTTTTTTTTTACTGTTTTACGAAGCACCCTGTCCCTGTCAATGGGCTGTGGTGCTGAATCGGTTGAATTCAGCACCACAGGCCAATAGATAGCTCAATATTTAACTCTAGCTTGCATTTTAACTCTTATGTTTAACCCTAATCTAACAGTAATTGAGCAGGATTTGATTTATTGTTGTTTTTTTTTCTTTTAGCGATCGTAACTTCGAATCAAATCAAAGTTCCGAAACAAAATTACGAAAACAAATCAGTGTTTAAACGAATTCCGTTTCGGGCAAAATTATTTTCAAATGAAATTAAACAAATTTTTCAGCTGTGCACACCTCTAGTCTGTAGGACTACATGTAACCAAGTGTGACCCTTGTGCAAGTTTATGACCTCATGTGAGTGTGGTCAAGCAGGAGTCCTGGAAGGAAACTAGGATTACGTTATAATCCACCATCACACGGATTGGTGTGCCCATGCAAGAGGTGTGCCTGCGTTGTAATGATTAGCAAGTTTGTCCTGTCTGTATTGCATTTCGGTCCCTGCATTTTTGGAGGTTACCTATCTATTTCACGATAATTTAAAAATTGTGCTGTTACTATACAGTTATTTATTAGTAAACAGTAAATTTGTATTTTATGCTTCTTTTTTTAAATTTAGTACTTAATTTTTAAAACATAGTATTCGAGCTATACTTTGTGATAAATAAATGTTCCGCAGGTACCAAACATAATGAGGTGTGCAGCACAATCGAAGGTTAAACTGGCTAACTGATATAAATTCAATGAAATAGCAAATATTGTACTGGCGGCATGTGTCTGTTTTCTTCATCTTGTTCCACGGTCTTCCATGAAATAGATGCCGCAGAATTTTCTCCTGTATTATTGGCTTCTACTACAATCAGCTTGCTGTCATTGTGAATCATCCCAGAGGTCCTAGCAACAGTACATGCTGTTTGAAGATTGTCACCTTACAAAAATATGAAAACTTAATCAAATAAAACAAGTACTGTTCCAAAACAATGAGCATTCTTCCCTTTACTTTATAACTGTTTATTAAGTTTTGACACAGATAAAATGCCTTTTATACGTTTTCAACCTCCATAAGGACACTTATACCCTTTACATTTAGAATATAGAATTGATTTACACTATATGCCTCACAATTTAAACATTGCAAAACAGTTTTAATTAATCAAAAGGAGACGTTTTTATTGGTGAACTAATCAATAACCCACTTAAATTGCAAACTTAATCAAAATCTTAATTTATGTTAAATGAATGTTTTACTTTTTGAGGTGTCTCTACACCAGCTTTGCACATCTCTGGATAGTGTTTATTCTTCTAGCATTGGCGTGTGCATGGGGTGTGCCTGGTGTGCGCACACACACCCTAATTTTGGATGAAGAGGTCCTCCTTCACCTCCTACATTGACATTTTAGATGTCCCTTATGTGGTTCTTTATGAATAGCATAAACACTGACTGTATCTCTGATTACAGGCTTGCTATTGCTAATGTAAAATGTGCATTTTGTGCACAATCTTCTAAACATGAGTTTTCAATTAATAAAGGTTCAATGGGTGCACACTAGGGAAGCACCAACATTGATACTAGTATTAGTATCGGAGCCGATACCGGATATTTCTATGAGTACTTGTACTCGTGCAGATTCCCCTGATATGTCTACCGATACCAGAAGCCAGCACTGGGCTGGCTTGCCGGGCGGTATCTGAGGGGCTGGGACAGCTAGCAGAATGCACTTAAAACATTCTGCCAGGTACCTCCAGCTGACCTTGCTCCAGCGAGCGGCTGACGGCTTGGGAAGGTTGTAACCCAGCCGCTGGGACCTCCAGCTGCACTCTCGCGAGAGCTTGCAGAGTTTGTGAGAGCTCGGCCCAAGTGGAGCCACGGTACAACCTTCACATGCTGTTGGCCGCTACCTGCAACATGGCTAGACGGAGGGGCATGTCAGAATGCAGTGCATTCTGCCAGCTAACCCCAGTGTCTGTGTCTGAGGTCTGGAATACATATATGCAGTCATGGCCGAAATTGTTGGCACCCCAGACATTTTTCCACCCTAAATTATTAAAAGAGCTCAGTGATGTAATAGCAAAACCGTTAACAGATTTATTTAACCAATCCTTGCTAACGGGAGACGTCCCAGAAGACTGGAAATTAGCAAATGTTGTGCCCATTCACAAGGAGGGAAGTAGGGAGGAATCTGGGAACTATAGGCCAGTTAGTCTTACGTCAGTAGTGGGGAAATTAATGGAAACCATGTTAAAGGAAAGGATTGTTGAGCATCTAAAAACACATAGATTACAGGATCAGAAACAACATGGGTTTACCTCAGAGAGATCATGCCAAACTAATCTTATTGATTTTTTTGATTGGGTAACAAAAATAATAGACACAGGTGGTGCAGTAGACATTGCTTATATAGATTTCAGTAAGGCTTTTGATACTGTTCCGCATAGAAGGCTTATCAATAAATTGCAATCTTTGAGCTTGGATTCCAATATTGTTGAATGGATTAGGCAGTGGCTGAGTGACAGGCAACAGAGAGTTGTGGTAAATGGAGTTTATTCGGTGCAAGGTCTTGTTACCAGTGGGGTACCTCAGGGGTCAGTACTTGGACCCATTCTCTTTAATATTTTTATTAGTGATATTGCAGAAGGTATTAATGGAAAAGTATGTCTTTTTGCTGATGACACAAAGATTTGCAACAGGGTTGATGTTCTTGGAGGGATCAGCCAAATGACAAATGATTTAGGTAAACTAAAAAAATGATCGGAGCTGTGGCAATTGAGTTTTAACGTGGATAAGTGCAACATAATGCACCTGGGACGTAAAAACCCAAGGGCTGAATATAGAATATTTGATACAGTCCTAACCTCAACATCTGAGGAATGGGATTTAGGGGTTATTATTTTAGAGGATCTAAAGGTAAGTAGTCAATGTAATAGAGCAGCAGGAAATGCTAGCAGAATGCTTGGTTGTGTAGGGAGAGGTATTAGCAGTAGGAAAAGGGAAATGCTCATGCCACTGTACAGAGCACTGGTGAGACCTCACTTGGAGTACTGTGTGCAGTACTGGAGACCGTATCTCCAGAAGGATATAGACATCTTAGAGAGAGTTCAGAGAAGGGCTACTAAAATAGTGTACGGCTTGAAGGAGAAAAGTTACGAGGAAAGGCTTAATGATCTTAACATGTACAGCTTGGAAAAAAGACGAGACAGAGGAGATATGATAGAAACATTTAAATACGTAAAGGCAATCCACAAGGTAGAGGAAGGGAGTATATTTAAAAGGAAACAAAGTAGCAAAACAAGAGGACATTGTCTTAGATTAGAGGGGCAAAGGTTTAAAAGTAACATCAGGAAGCATTATTTTACTGAGAGGGTGGTGGATACATGGAACAGCCTTCCAGTAGAAGTGGTAGAGGCCAAAACAGTAATTGAATTTAAGAAAGCATGGGATAGGCATAAGGCTATCCTAAACAAAAGATAAATCCAGGTAAAGTATCCATGTAATTGGGCAGACTAGATGGGCCGAAAGGTTCTTATCTGCCGACATTTTTCTATGTTTCTATGTTTTCCAGAAAATCAAATATTTCTCACTGAAAAGTATTGCAGTAACACATGTTTTGCTATACACGTTTATTCCCTTTGTGTGTATTGGAACAAAACAAAAAAAGGAGGGAAAAAAGGCAAATTGGACATAATGTCACACAAAACTCCAAAAATGGACTGGACAAAATTCTTGGCACCTTTAACTTAATATTTGGTTGCACACACTTTGGAAAAATTAACTGAAATCAGTCGCTTCCTATAACCATCAATAAGCTTCTTAGACCTCTCACCCGGAATTTTGGACCACTCTTCCTTTGCAAACTGCTCCAGGTCTCTCTTATTGGAAGGGTGCCATTTCCCAACAGCAATTTTAAGATCTCTCCAACAGGTGTTTCCTTGGGATTTAGATCTGGACTCATTGCTGGCCACTTCAGAACTCTCCAGTGCTGTGTTGCCAACCATTTCTGGGTGCTTTTTGACGTATGTTTGGGGTTATTGTCCTGCTGGAAGACCCAAGATCTCAGACACAAACCCAGCTTTCTGACACTGGGCTCTACAGTGTGACCCAAAATCCTTTGGTAATCCTCAGATTTCATGATGCCTTGCACACATTCAAGGCGCCCAGTGCCAGAGGCAGCAAAACAACCCCTAAACATCATTGAACCTCCACCATATTTCACTGTAGGTACTGTGTTCTTTTCTTTGTAGGCCTCATTCCATTTTCGGGAAACAGTAGAATGGTGTGCTTTACCAAAAAGGTCTATCTTGGTCTCATCTGTCCACAAGACATTTTCCTAGAAGGATTTTGGCTTACTCAATTACATTTTGGCAAACCGTAGTCTTGCTTTTTTATGTCTCTGTGTCAGCAGTGGGGTTCTCCTGGGTCTCCTGCCATAGCGTTTCATTTCATTTAAATGTCGACGGATAGTTCGCACTGACACTGATGCTCCCTGAGCCTGCAGGACAGCTTGAATTTCTTTGGAACTTGTCCACCCACAGAGAGATTAGCTACAGTGCCATGGGTTGCAAACTTCTTGATAATGTTGCGCACTGTGGACAAAGGCAAATCTAGATCTCTGGAGATGGACTTGTAACCTTGAGATTGTTGATATTTTCCCCCAATTTTTTTTCTCAAGTCCCCAGACAGTTCTCTTCTCCTCTTTCTGTTGCCCATGCTTAGTGTGGCACACACAGACACACAATGCAAAGACTAAGTGAACTTCTCTCCTCTTTATTTGCTTTCAGGCAGGGCCGCCATCAGGGCATTACGCCAAATACTGCCGTAAGGGGCCGGGCCCGGTGGGGGCCCGGGCCGCTGGGGCCTGGGGGGAGGATCCCGGGCCCCGACGGCAGCGGCGTCGCCCTTTAACAGCTCCGGTATCGGACTCGATGAGTCCGAATCCGGAGCTGTGTCCCTGCTGCTGCTGCAGGAGCCGGAGGAGACTGAGACACTGTGTCTCCTCCGCTCCTGGCAGCTTCACTTCCTGGCTGGCGGGGCCAAGCAGCGTGTAGGGGGCCTCCCAAGCACGTTGCTTTGGCTCCGCCCCTCCACTCAGTGAAGCTGCACGCCGGAGCTGGAGGGACCAGGAAGAAGACAGAAGAAAAGAAGAGAAGAAAATTAAAGAAAAGGTGAAGAAAAGAAGAGCTGAAGACAGAAGAAAAGAAGATAGAAGACAGCGAGTGGTGAGCCAGGGCCCAGACCCTAAGACCCAGGGCCCAGACCGAGGGCCCAGACCCCTAGGCCCAAACCCAGGGCCCAGGACCCAGACCCCAAGGCCCAGACCCCTAGGCCCAGACCTCTAGGCTCAGACCCAGGGCCCAGACCCCAAGGCCCAGACCCCAAGGCCCAGACCCAGGGCCCAGACCCTATGGCCCAGACCCAGGGCAAAGGCCCAGGGCCCAGACCCAGGGCCCAGATCCCTAGGCCCAAACCCATGGCCCAGGACCCAGACCCTAGGGCCCAGGGCCCAGACCCCTTAGGCCCAGACCCAGGGCCCAGACCCCAAGGCCCAGACCCCTAGGCCCAAACCCAGGGCCCAGACCCCTAAGACCACACCCAGGGCCCAGACCCCAAGGCCCAGACCCAGGGCCAGACCCCCTAGGCCCAAACCCAGGCCCAGACCCAGGGCCCAGACCCCTAGGCCCAAACCCAGGACCCAGGGCCAGACCCAGGGCCCAGACCCTGGGCCCAGACCCCCTAGGCCCAAACCCAGACCCCAGACCCTAAGGCCCAGACCCAGGCCCAGACCCTATGGCCCAGACCCAGGGCAAAGGCCCAGGGCCCAGACCCAGGGCCCAGATCCCTAGGCCCAAACCCATGGCCCAGGACCCAGACCCCTAGGCCCAGGGCCCAGACCTTAGGCCCAGACCCAGGGCCCAGACCCCAAGGCCCAGACCCCTAGGCCAAACCCAGGGCCCAGACCCCCTAAGACCACACCCAGGGCCCAGACCCCAAGGCCCAGACCCAGGGCCAGACCCCCTAGGCCCAAACCCAGGGCCCAGACCCAGGGCCCAGACCCCTAGGCCCAAACCCAGGACCCAGGGCCCAGACCCAGGGCCCAGACCCTGGGCCCAGACCCCCTAGGCCAAACCCAGACCCCAGACCCTAAGGCCCAGACCAAGGCCCAAACCCAGGCCCAGACCCTAAGGCCCAGACCCCAAGGCCCAAACCCAGGGCTCAGACCCTAGGGCCCAGACCCTAAGACCCAGGGCCCAGACCCCTAGGCCCAAACCCAGGACCCAAGGCCCAGGGCCCAGACCCAAGACCCAAGGCCCAGACCCTGGCCCAGACCCCTTAGGCCCAAACCCAGGGCCCAGACCCTAAGGCCCAACCCAGGGCCAGACCCCTAAGGCCAGACCCTGGGCCCAGACCCTGGGCCAGACCCCCTAGGCCCAGACCCCCTAGGCCCAGACCCTAAGGCCCAGACCCCCTAGGCCCAAACCCAGGGCCCAGACCCTAAGGCCCAGACCCAGGGCCCAGACCCTAAGGCCCAGACCCAGACCCAGGGCCAGACCCCCTAGGCCCAGACCAGGGCCCAGACCCCCTAGGCCCAAACCCAGGGCCCAGACCCTAGGCCCCAGACCCTAAGACCCAGGGCCCAGACCCTAGGCCCAAACCCAGGGCCCAGACCCTGGGCCCAGACCCTAGGCCAAACCCAGGGCCCAGACCCCAAGGTCCAGACCCCAAAGCCCAAATACAGACCCAGGGCCCAGACCCTAGGGTCCAGACCCCATACCCAGGGCCCAGACCCCCTAGGCCCAGACCCTAAGGCCCAGAGCCCCTAGGCCCAAACCCAGGGCCCAGACCCTAAGGTCAGACCCAGGGCCCAGACCCCCTAGGCCCAAACCCAGGGCCAGACCCTAGGGCCCAGACCCTAAGACCAGACCACCAGACCCCCTAGGCTCAAACCCAGGGCCCAGACCCTGGGCCCAGACCCTAGGCCAAACCAGGGCCCAGACCCAGGGCCCAGACCCAGGGCCCAGACCCCAAGGCCCAGACCCCAAAGCCCAAATACAGACCCAGGGCCCAGACCCTAGGGTCCACACCCCATACCCAGGGCCCAGACCCAAGACCCTAGGGCCCAGACCCCAAGGCCCAGACCCAGGGCCCAGACCCTAGGACCCAGACCCCAAGGCCCAGGGACCAGACCCAGAGACCAGGGCCCAGGCTAGACCCCAGGGACCAGACCTCAGGGCCCAGACCTCAGGGACCAGACCCCAAGGCCCAGTCCCAGGGACCAGACCCAGACCCAAAGGCCATCATACACAGCCCGTTTCTGTGAGATTTATTGCTGTGGATTCTGTGATATGTTCAGACACACACGCTCGTATTACTGTGAGTTTAATTGCTGTGGATACTGTGATAAGCTAATACACACTGCACATTACTGGGAGTTTTATTGCTGTGGTGCTATGTTATGTCCTTTTTTTTTGAAGGGGGAGAAAAGCTGTTAGAGGTTGAGGGGGGGCCCTGGGGGCCCCATCGTGAGGTTTAGTAAGGGGCCCCATCATTTCTAATGGCTGCCTGCTTTCAGGTGTAATTTTTATATTTGCCCACACCTGTTACTTGCCCAGGTGAGTTTACAGGAGCATCACATGCTTGAAACAATCTATTTATCCACAATTTTGAAAGGGTGTCAGAATTTTGTCCAGCCCATTTTTTGGAAGTTTTGTGTGACATTAGTCCAATTTGTTTTTTCCTCCTTTTTTTTGTTTTGTTCCAATACACACCAAGGGAATAAGCATGTGTTACTGCAATACTGTTCTGTGATTTGAATACTTGATTTTCGGGAAAAATGGCTGGGGTGCCAACAATTTCTGCCATGACTATATGTATACATACATTTGTCTGAGGTCTGATGTGGGTATGTATGTATCTGAGGTCTGGTGTGGGTATGTATGTGTAGCGATGTGTTAAAGTTTACTGTGGCAGTACCCATTTTTGGCCACAAGATGGAGACTATCATGATTAAAGACCCTGGACACTTGAACTACATGTCCATGCATGCTTTGCGAAGAAACAGGAAGTGGGTGGGTTTGTGGAGAGCTGTACATCCTGCGCCTCGTGGAGAGCAGGGAGAGCGCGCCAGGGAGTCAAGGAGAGCGGATGCACAAAGTAAAGAGAGAGACAAAGATAGGCCGGAGCGCAGACAGAGTGGATCGGGCTTTCAGGATTGGCTCACTCAGCTTGCGGGACACAGACCTCACCCTCTATGCTATTCAAGTGCAGCTGAAGGAGAGAAGACCCCAGGAGTGAGGAGTACCGCGGTCGATCGAAGCGGGGAGCAGGCGGTAAGCTGGATGAGTCGCGGCTGACAGACAGAGGGCCAGACAACAGATCCGGTGGTCGGCATCCCCGGCAACATCGAGCGGAGAGGCGTCCTGGGCCAGCCGAATCTCAAGCTTGCGCTGGATGGGTGAGAGGCCCCAAGGCCGTGTTTAAATAAGAGCGTACGCTGCTGTTTCCTTCTAAAACCCACAGGGCCCCAACTGACTAGTCGAAGACATCGCTAAAGTAAACTCACTGGCCAGTTGAGAAGTACCCGGGTACCCTACACACACAAATACATATCACCTCATGTTCTGGGACTTAACCTGTGCAGGACTCATTTTCCTTTTCCGAACCGGGACAAGGGGGCAAAGTTAAAGTTACATTCCGAACATTTTTCCTCTTTTTGTTCCCGCTGCGCGTTCACCGTGATACGAGAACTGTGTATTTTATTGTGTCCCGCTACGCGGTTTTTCCTCGAATTTCGTATCTTTTAATTTTCTGCTCGGTCGGGTTTTTTTTCCGAAAATACGAAGCCCTCGTGTTTTCGTTTCTTTTACCGCTACGCGTTTATCGTGTTACGAAAGTACTGTAAATCTTCCTGCATATACCGTGTCTTAAGAGCTGCAAACCTTTTAGTAAACCTTTTAAATTGTAAAACTGTCCAGCGTGTTGGAGTATATTTATTCCCTAGTGCGGGGAGACTGACCCGTGGTTCATTTTCAGCGGCTCCTCCGGGAGTGAGCGCTACACGTGGGGGCTCGTCCGGGATTCAGTCTCTGGAAAAACCGCATCTAAAGGGTTAAATATGGATCCAGACACTGCTGCCGAATGGTGTGGGGAGCACAGTAGTCAGTTAGCATGTTGCATAGTCATGGATATTCCCGCAGACACTTGGGCCGAAGATCAGATTCGCCAGGCCGTGGCCACGCTAGCACCAGATCATCGGGGTTAATTCTGGACATTAAGAAAAACCCAGATACCTCTCACACGCATGTTCTTCTCGAATGGAGAAAAGGTATTCCAGCATGTTTTCGGGGCGCGAGCGTGGAGCTGACCGATGAGGTGGAAGTCCAACTGATTCAGCCAAGTGCGCCACGTGGCGAAGCCGAAAGTGTTCCCGCGCCCAGTCCGTTGGCCATGATCGGGCCTGAATTTATCGTGGCTATTGGAGATTTGCTGGCTAAATGTCAGAAAACAAGCCCTCCTCACACTAATTTCGGTTATCGACGGTTAAGGAACTTTACAGGAAATGTACCAACTCCGGCGGGAGAAGAAACCTTTGAGGAATGGGTGGAACAGGCGATGCAGGCACTGGATGAGTGGGACGTCCCTGAGGCCCAGAAAAAGCAAAGGATCACCGAGAGTTTAAAGGGACCTGCGTCAGAAGCGGTGAGAAACCTAAAACTGAGTAGAAAAGATTGTACTGCTTTGGATTATCTGAACGTTCTTGAAGAAGTGTTTGGGCGAACAGAAAAGGCAGCGGAACTAGTATATCAGTACGAACACACCTATCAGAAGAGAGGTGAGAGAATGATTGATTACATGAGGCGCTTGGATAAGATTCTGCACCAAATACTCCTCAAGAAAGGGGCCAAACCGGCTGACGTAGATAAGATACGAATAAAGCAGATCCTGAGGGGCTCTCAACCGTTAGATCCGGTGATGATGCAGCTGAGAAGCAGAGCAGTCAATCAAGAGTTGAAGTACCTGGAACTGATCCGAGTTGTACGAGAGGAGGAGGCTCTGCTGGAAGAGAAATCCTTCAGGCGGGGAGAAAGGGCTTATGCACAACCTGCAAGATATAACGACGGTCTGCAGCCTGAAAACGACTCGTTAGACACCTATGGATCTGACCTGGATGAACAGGAGCAGTTAGTCGGTTTTAAATTCGTCGAAAAGGCTGCTAAAGAATCGAACTCTTCTGAACGAAGCGAGTTGTTCAAGACTGTAAAGAAGGTACAGGAAGCTCAAACTGAACTGCAGAAAGCGCACGCTGAATTGTGCAGGGTGTTGATGAAGGTGACCGAGATGCAGGGGGAAATGCAAAAGTTCCTAACAGGTATGCAGACGACTGAAGTTGCCGTGGCGTCTGGTTCAAATCTCTTATCAGAACCGCAACAAGCAACCGTGTCTCCACTTTCGAGGAAGAGATGTTTCGGTTGTGGAGAAATGGGCCATTTCCGTGCGCAGTGTAAAGGCCGGAAGCCTGAGAAGGATAAAGTTGAGTGGCTGCTGAAAGCCCTAGAGGGACTGTTATCTACTCCACCAGCGGGAAACGCCAGAGGGCACCAGTAAAGGAGCAACCTAGGTGCCCAGAAGTTGAATCTCGCTCCAAGAACCAATTTAAAACTAAGAGGGCAAGAGGGCCCAAAGTCAAGCCAACTGCTGAGCCTGCCAGAATGGAAAGAGTCACTCCCTTAGCATCCGGGTCTACGTCATGGGGAGGCAATGCACACCCAAAACCTGCACGGGCCAAGAAAAAGGCCAGGGTCCAGCAAACTGGGTCTAAGCGTCCGGATACCTCCACCAAGTTTCCTGACCAGCTGATAGGTCCTTCTCCGATTGTGCCAATCCAAGTGGAGGGAGTCTACACCAAAGCTCTGTTAGATTCAGGGGCTCAAGTGACTTTGATTTATAAAGACTTCTATGAGAAACACTTAAAGCACATTCCTCTGCAAGAATTGAAGGATTTGGAAATATGGGGTATCGGCACTGAGAAACTCCCTTATGACGGGTATCTGCAAGTAAGGTTGGAGATCGGATCTGAAGTCATCGGACAGTCCGGAGGCTGTGACGCCTTGGCCATTGTGTGCCCCGACCCTCGGGTGCAAACAGAAGCTCTCTGATAGTGGGGACGAATACGGACCTAGTGCGGCGTCTCCTGACCCCCATCGTAGTGGAAGAAGGGTCAACTCAAGGAGTGCACCCCATGTTACGACCGGTCTATCAGAGGATGGTTGAAGAACGGAAAGCACCTGCTGAGGTGGGAAGACTGTGGAGACTGGGTGGGACAGAGAAGGTTCTGCAAGCAGGAGAAGTAGCGAGCTTCCGGGTTTCAGTCAAGTTGAACGGATCGCAACCAGGTCCCTATGTGGTGCTGGGAACCGATGTCAGTCATGGGAGTGAAACGGAGTCGAAGTAATTCCTGAAATAATCTCCACAAAAGCCTTGAAGAGAACACGAGGAAGAGTCTCGGTCAGTGTGTGCAATGTGACAGATTCTCCAGTAGTCCTTAAAGCACGAATGCCTATCGGGCAAGTAGAGTCTGCTACACCCCTCTCCACTGATTTAGGAGGGGGAGTGGATAAAGAGATTCCAGATGAAAGATTCTACCCTAAAGACGCCCCATTTCACCTGAGTGGAAGAAACGTCTTCAGTCTCAAGTTCTAAAGTGGAAAGAATTATTCTCGAAAGATGAGTTCGATGTGGGCCTGGCTAAGAGTACGGAACACCGCATTCGGTTGCAAGAAGACAAGCCGTTTCGTGAAAGGTCAAGGCGAGTTCCGCTGGGAGACTTGGATGATCTGCGAGAACAGCTAAATGAGTTGCAGAGAACCAATGTGATTCAAGAGTCCAGGAGCCCATATGCATCTCCAATAGTGCTGGTCAGGAAGAAGAATGGTTCTGTCCGCTTGTGCATAGACTATCGCACCCTGAACCGAAGAACCATCCCCGACCAATACGCCACTCCTCGGATTGAAGATGCCTTACAGTGTTTGTCTGGAGCAAAGTGGTTCAGTGTACTAGACCTGCGAAGCGGATATCATCAGATACCGATGCACCCTGAAGACAAAGAGAAAACTGCGTTCATTTGTCCACTGGGGTTCTTTGAGTTCAATAGAATGCCTCAAGGTCTGACGGGAGCTCCAGCCACGTTTCAACGGTTGATGGAGAAGACAGTCGGGGATATGAATCTAATCGAAGTGTTAGTGTACCTGGATGACATAATTGTGTTCGGGAAGACTCTGGAAGAGCATGAGCAACGTTTGGAGAAGGTCTTGAAGAGGCTCCATGAAGAGGGGTTGAAATTGTCTCTGGAGAAATGCCAGTTCTGTTTACCGTCAGTCACATATCTGGGACACGTGGTCTCGGCAGAAGGTGTTTCGACAGATCCTCGAAAGTTGGAGGCCGTAGCTTCTTGGCCTAGACCTCGAAACGTCACTGAACTTAGATCTTTCTTGGGATTCTGCTCATACTATCGAAGATTTGTGGGAGGATTTGCAAAGATAGCTCAGCCGCTGAACAAACTCCTACAGAAAGAAACCACCGAAGAAGGCTGTAAGGTCTCTGACCGAAACCCCTCCGCTCCGGGACCAAGGAAAGCTAAAGAGTCCATACAAGGTGAATGGACTAGTCAATGTGAAGGTGCGTTTGTGAAGCTGAAAGAGAATCTAACCCGAGCTCCTGTTCTGGCCTATCGCGGACCCTCACAAGCCGTATGAACTACATGTGGATGCCAGCCGAGAAGGTCTGGGAGGAGTCCTATATCAGGAGTATGATGGATTGCTGAGGCCTGTAGCGTATGTGAGCCGGAGCCTTGCGCCTTCTGAGAAGAACTATCCTACTCACAAACTGGAGTTCCTAGCCTTGAAGTGGGCAGTGGTGGACAAGTTGAAAGACTATCTGTATGGAGCTGAGTTCGTGATCAAGACGGATAATAATCCTCTCACCTATATTCTTACTACTGCGAAACTGGACGCAACGGGACATCGGTGGTTGGCCGCTCTGTCAGGGTTTCGGTTCAGCCTGAAGTATCGCCCTGGGAACAATCGAGATGCTGATGCTTTGTCGAGAAGACCCTACACTACAGAATGGACTCAGGTAACTCCAGACGGGGTGCAAGCTTTGTGTCAAGGAACAGAACGCCGGGTCAAGGGAGGAGTTGAAGCGGAGGCCATAGGAGTCATGGCCGCGGCTGTTCCTGAGTTCTACTGTAACCCTACGCAATTGAGGGATGAAAATCTACCTACCTTTTCCAAGCAGGATTTGAAAGCGGATCAAGCTAGAGACCCTTTGATTGCATTGACCATAAAGGCCCTGACTGCAAACCAGCGAGAGATTCTGTTAACCAATTCCCCGGATGGAGCCAGATTGGTTACACAAAGAGTGGGAGCGGTTGAAGATGTTGGATGGGGTGGTCTACCGAAGGGGCCCCTCGACCAATTCCGAAGAGATTCAACAGTTATTTCTCCCCACTAAACACAGGGAGAGTGTGTTGCGATCATTACATGATGAGCATGGACATTTGGGTGCTGAGAGAACTTTTAAATTGGTGCGAGATAGGTTTTATTGGCCTTGCATGAGGGCTGAAGTTGAGAGTTATTGCCATTCCTGTCTGAGGTGCATTCAGAGGAAAACTCTACCAACCCGAGCTGCTCCAATGAGCCATCTACAGAGTCAGGGACCCATGGATTTGGTGTGCATTGACTTCCTGTGCTTAGAGCCGGATGCTAGTGGGCAAGGGAACATTCTGATAGTGACTGATCACTTTACCCGTTATGCCCAAGCTTTTTCTACAAAAGACCAACGCGCTCCGACAGTGGCGAAGGTGCTGATGGAAAAGTTCTTTGTTCATTACGGCCTGCCAAGAAGAATACACTCTGATCAGGGAAGAGACTTTGAAAGTAGATTGGTCGGGCAATTGCTGGAGTTGTTGGGAATTCAAAAGACTCGAACTACGCCATACCACCCTCAAGGTGATGCTCAGCCTGAAAGGTTTAATCGCACGCTGCTAAACATGCTGGGGACCTTGTCTAATGTGGAGAAGCAGAGTTGGAGTCGTCACATAGCTACTCTGGTGCATGCATATAACAGTACGGAGAGTGATGCCACTGGATATTCACCGTACCGTCTTATGTTCGGAAGAGAAGCTCGACTGCCGGTTGATTTGGCATTTGGGTTATCTCTAGACCAGACGTCGGTAGCTTCTCATAGAAACTATGTGGATAGACTTCGGAAGAATCTGGCTTCTGCGTTTGAACAGGCTCGTTTGACTTCAGGTAACAGGGAGCAAAGGAACAAGAAGAACTATGATCTGAAGGTTCGAGTACAGGATTTACAACCCGGTGATAGGGTTCTGTTGAAGAATTTGGGTGCTGCTGCGAGACACAAGCTGGCGGATAGATGGAGTTCTCAGGTTTACATTGTTTGCAAACAACTGCCAGGTCTGCCGGTGTATCAGATTCGCCCTGATGGAAAGGCTGGTCCCCTCAAGAATTGGCACCGAAATCACTTGTTACCATTGAGAGAGGCTGTGAGGGTACCAGTGGAAAACGAACTTCCTCCGGCGAATCCGCGTGCTCCACGTGTCCCTCCTGTTACTCGGTCTCAACAGACCCGGGCTGTCGAAGAGAGCGAAAGGGACAGTGAGGAAGAAAGTTTCTGTCTGGACTGGATACGTTCACCGGAGCCTGAAGAGATTACCTCAGTTCCTGAACGATGGGAGAGTAATTTGAGGCCTGAGGCTCCTGAATTCTTGTTGGAAGTCCCTGAGACTGTTGATATCCCTGAGCCGCTTGAATTTCAGTGGGAAGCCCCTGAGGCTGTGGGGATCCCGATAGCTCCGGAAGCTTATTCAGGTGATTACGGTTCTATGCCTTCACTGGAGGGATCATACTCTGAAGAAACGTCTGCTCCAGTGATAGAAAGAGAAATTGAGCCAACGCCCATAGTACTTCCACCTGAAGAGGAACGGAGGAGCCTGAACAAAAACGCTCTATTCGGCCGCCCCAGCGTCTTACCTATGACTCACCTGGACATAGCACTGAAGAGGCCATCACCACTGTGCAGAGATTGCCCGAAGTGTCTGCTATGTTAGCTGAGGTAGCCCAGACATGAATCAGCTTGAGAAAGTGTTTCTAACCCACTGCATGTATGCTGCTGAACCTGTATATGCTGTATAAACTGTGTGCAAATTGTAAAAGGATAATGTAACTGTTGTACCTCCTTGGAGAGACCCAAGAGTTCTAGGAGGGGGAGAGTGTAGCGATGTGTTAAAGTTTACTGTGGCAGTACCCATTTTTGGCCACAAGATGGAGACTATCACGATTAAAGACCCTGGACACTTGAACTACATGTCCATGCATGCTTTGCGAAGAAACAGGAAGTGGGTGGGTTTGTGGAGAGCTGTACATCCTGCACCTCGTGGAGAACAGGCAGAGCGCGCCAGGGAGTCAAGGAGAGCGGATGCACAAAGTAAAGAGGAGACCAAAGATAGGCCGGAGCGCAGACAGAGTGGATCGGGCCTTCAGGATTGGCTCACTCAGCTTGCGGGACACAGACCTCACCCTCTATGCTATTCAAGTGCAGCTGAAGGAGAGAAGACCAGGAGTGAGGAGTACCGCGGTCGATCGAAGCGGGGAGCAGGCGGTAAGCTGGATGAGTCGCGGCTGACAGACAGAGGGCCAGACAACAGATCCGGTGGTCGGCATCCCCCGGCAACATCGAGCGGAGAGGCGTCCTGGGCCAGCCGAATCTCAAGCTTGCGCTGGATGGGTGAGAGGCCCCAAGGCCGTGTTTAAATAAGAGCGTACGCTGCTGTTTCCTTCTAAAACCCACAGGGCCCCAACTGACTAGTCGAAGACATCGCTAAAGTAAACTCACTGGCCAGTTGAGAAGTACCCGGGTACCCTACACACACAAATACATATCACCTCATGTTCTGGGACTTAACCTGTGCAGGACTCATTTTCCTTTTCCGAACCGGGACAAGGGGGCAAAGTTAAAGTTACATTCCGAACATTTTTCCTCTTTTTGTTCCCGCTGCGCGTTCACCGTGATACGAGAACTGTGTATTTTATTGTGTCCCGCTACGCGGTTTTTCCTCGAATTTCGTATCTTTTATTTTTCTGCTCGGTCGGGGTTTTTTTTCCGAAAATACGAAGCCCTCGTGTTTTCGTTTCTTTTACCGCTACGCGTTTATCGTGTTACGAAAGTACTGTAAATCTTCCTGCATATACCGTGTCTTAAGAGCTGCAAACCTTTTAGTAAACCTTTTAAATTGTAAAACTGTCCAGCGTGTTGGAGTATATTTATTCCCTAGTGCGGGGAGACTGACCCGTGGTTCATTTTCAGCGGCTCCTCCGGGAGTGAGCGCTACATATGTATCAGAGGTCTGGTGTGGGTATACATGTATCTGAGGTCTGGTGTGGGTATACATGTGTCTGAGGTCTGGTGTGTGTGTGTGTGTGTATATGTGTATCTGAGGTCTGGTGTCTCTGCGTGTTTTTATGTTACAACTTCTTGGATCTGGATGATTCTAGTATGAAATATTCAGATGGATTAAAACTTTTTTATTTGCAAATCAATTCAGTTCGACAACGGCTAATTGGAATTCAAATCTATCCAAGTTGGAAATATATCTCGGCCGAATTCCAAATATATCTGAACCAAACCCCACATGTCTAATACTTAATGACTCTTTTGTTATTGATAACAGCTCTGTTAGACTAAGACCCCCGGTGCTTCATTTAGCATTACAGTGGTAAACTGCTGCAATCTACAGGTTTGAAAGAGTAGTGAAGTGATGCTGTAAGCCAGTGGTTCCCAACCGAGGTCCTATAGTACCCCTAACAGGCCAGATTTTAAGGATTACCTTGGAGAAAAGCAGACTGAGTCCTGCAATCACTGAGCAGCAAATCATATCACATGTACTGTGCTTCAGTTATCTGGAAAACCTGGCCTGTTAGGGGTACTTGAGGACCATGGATGGATCCGCAACCTAGACCCCCCCCCCAGATGTTTTAGAACATCACTTCGAATGATGCTGAGCCACTCATCAGGTTGGTGGAGATTCATTGAAGCTTATTTCTTCATTTGTAATAAAGCTTTTAATATTGGTAAAAGTATATTGCTACGCACACCAGAATGATCTGCCTCTCATTGATTTATTGTAAAACATGTTTTTCATGTTTTCTGTTTGTTCATACCTACTCACATAAATCTAACCACAAACGTTTGCAGAGAATTGCATATTTAGAGGATAAAACAAAAATATACAGATCTTTTCTCAAATGGTGAGTCATATATTTGTGAATTAACATTATAATTTAGATTTTATTTTTATTATTTTAATAAAAACATTATGAATCAATATATAAAAGAAAGACAAAACAGTGTAAAACAATATCAGTTTAGATGTCTGGAAACATTTAGAGAACACTATAATGTTCCAATGACGTTTTACCCCCTAGTAATGATAATTCCCCTTTACATGCTTTACCATCATGTGCAAGCCATTTATTAACAAATGCTGATGAAACCCATTAAGATGTTTTGATCATAAATGCTGTATTCATTATTATTAGTAACAATCCAGTTTTTACCTTTTTAAAAGGTCCAAGATTGAAGAAGGGATAGATGTACCACAAGACACACATACCTGTAATCATTACGCTCCTTATATTAGCGGCATTTAGCTCTTCTAAAACAGGCTTGGTTTCGGGTTTAAGTTTATTTTCCATAATAAGTAGTCCAAGAAAAGTAAGATCAGATTCCACGTCATCCCTTTGGAAACATGATTGAATTAAGGCATAAGCCTGCATATTATAGCAAAATGTACATAATGTTCCCTATAACCAGCAGTACTCTATTGGAAAGCTTCCTCCTCCTGGATGCGGATAGAAATGTAACGATAAATATGCTATGGATTTAAAAAGGAATCTTATATTTAGATGCCTAGAGAAAAAAAACACACAGCAATGCAGTTTCATTGTTTTTTTGGTGCAATTTAGGAACGTACTCATATCAATTCGCTGGCACAAGTACGGTGCAAAAGATGTTCGGTTTAATTTTAAGGTTTGGGTTAGTATTAGGGTATGGGTTATTTGAGTTATGGTTAGAATTAGAGTTAGCATTAAATATTGTTGTTAGGGTTAGTATTTGTTCTTCTTTTTAGGGTTCGGGTTACTTTTAGAGTGAAGATTAGTGTTAATGCTAACCCTAACCAACAGATTCTAACCTATTTTGTTCCATTCTTAAGCAGCAGATAATGCTTCTTCTTTTGATGCAAATATGTTGCCTAAGTGAAATTGAAGCAGAATCGGTTGGTTATTGTTAGGGTTAGGGCTATGGTTAACACTAAAGGTAAATCCTAACACTAAAAATAACCCTAGAACTAAAAATGAGTGTTGTTTTTACACTGTACACGTACAGTACAAGAAAACTATGTATGGTGCCAAGTTGCACAAAAACAATAACGGGGCCACTTTTTTGTGTTATAAAACCTTTTTGTGTTATATAACCAACTAAGAAGCAAAAGCGCTCTTTCAAGATATCAATCTACTGTGAACCCTATGAGTACCCTAACTGTATCTGGGGTGCTCCAGAGTTATTTTTTCAATTTCCACCTATCTTGCGCCTTTTTCTTTTTTGTCTTTATTCTGTTAATTAAGGGTTAACAAGGTACCCTCGTTAAGAGGCTGCAGTGGGAAAGATTCTACCGGTGTATTTTTTGCTATAAAACCTTTATTAAATTTAATAAATTTAAATTATATTTTAAAATCCATAGCATTTTAACACAGGATTAAATTCAGTTTCCACGAAATGGCAACTTGCTGTTTGGAAACCATAGGCGGCATAAGCAAAAAGGAAGCAATAATATAGTGATTCAATTGATGTTTCTGAAGACATAAAATCGATCACAGAAAAATCGACTTTATCAGTTGGTGTACCCCAAGGCTCTGTCCTTCTTCCCATATCACCTCTTCCCATGATAGACTGCAGGATTTCTCATGTGCAGCTCCCATCCTCTGGAGCGCTCTCCCTCATACAGTCAGACTTTCCCCTAGTTTCCCTTCCTTCAAACATTCCCTTAAGACATTCCTATTTAGGGAAGCCTACCACCCGTCTCGCTGATACTGTACACCTCACTGCCCCAACCAGTCCATCACTCTCACCTTGCAGTCCTCTCCTCCTGTTTCCACCCCCAAACCTTCTAGATTGTGAGTTCCCACAGGAATAGGGCCCTCGTTTCCTCCTGTACTGGTTTATCAAATGTTGTTCAGTCTCAGTGTATTGTAACCCTGTCTATATTGTGCCCATTGTTCAGCGCTGAGGAATATGCTGGCGCTATATCAATAAAGTATAATAAATGGTCAAATAAGATTAATGCAGGATGAAGTACCTTCAACTGAATTTGTTCTCACTCACCTTTCCAAGCTCTTAGCATCAAAGGAATTGTTTGTGGTGAGCACTTTATATGCCAATGCAATTACCCTGAATCCCTGTGAAGTACAATATTCAAGTTCTTTTTGAAAGTTGTAAGGAACTACGAAAGAGGAAAATAAAAAATGCAAGACACACATGTCAATAAGTTTCTTGGAAAAAGTAATGCAAGCATTCAAAGACATCGTTAAAATTATGCAGTGTCCATTTGTGTCCTACCCCCGGCTGCTGACTGCACCGTGCTCGCCATTCATGTTCAGGCAGCACATGTATATGGCTGCCCATGCTCAGCACTGAGATCCTGATCACAAAACCGTTAAACACAGCAACACACACCACACCCCCTGCCCTGAATAAAGTTTGACTCCCCCCTTCACTCAGAGCCTCAGCATTAATGTTCTAGCTGTGTTACAAACCAGTCTGACCTTCCTGAAGTCCCCTGATCTACTCTCGAACTCCCGTGTACCAGACCCTTGCTTTGCCCACCGATTGCCACCTTCAAAGGCTTTTGATACTGTTCCGCATAGAAGGCTTATCAATAAATTGCAATCTTTGAGTTTGGATTCCAATATGGTTGAATGGATTAGGCAGTGGCTGAGTGACAGGCAACAGAGGGTTGTGGTAAATGGAGTTTATTCGGTGCAAGGTCTTGTTACCAGTTGTGTACCTCAGGGTCAGTACTTGGATCCATTCTATTTAGTATTTTTATTAGTGATATTGCAGAAGGTATTAATGGTAAAGTATGTCTTTTTGCTGGTGACACAAAGATTTGCAACAGGGTTGACGTTCCTGGAGGGATCAACCAAATGACAAATGATTTAGGTAAACTGAAAAAATGGTCGGAGCTGTGGCAATTGAGTTTTAATGTGGATAAGTGCAAGATAATGCACCTGGGACGTAAAAACCCAAGGGCTGAATATAGAATATTTGATACAGTCCTAACCTCAACATCTGAGGAAAGGGATTTAGGGGTCATTATTTCAGAGGATCTAAGGGTAAGTAGTCAATGTAATAGAGCAGCAGGAAATGCTAGCAGAATGCTTGGTTGTGTAGGGAGAGGTATTAGCAGTAGGAAAAGGGAAGTGCTCATGCCACTGTACAGAGCACTGGTGAGACCTCACTTGGAGTACTGTGTGCAGTACTGGAGACCGTATCTCCAGAAGGATATAGACATCTTAGAGAGAGTTCAGAGAAGGGCTACTAAAATGGTGTACGGCTTGAAGGAGAAACGTTACCAGGAAAGGCTTAATGATCTTAACATGTACAGCTTGGAAAAAAGACGAGACAGAGGAGATATGATAGAAACATTTAAATACGTAAAGGGTATCCACAAGGTAGAGGAAGGGAGTATATTTAAAAGGAAACAAAGTAGCAAAACAAGAGGACATAGTCTTAGATTAGAGCAGCAAAGGTTTAAAAGTAACATCAGGAAGCATTATTTTACTGAGCGGGTGGTGGATACATGGAACAGCCTTCCAGTTGAAGTGGTAGAGGCCAAAACAGTAATTGAATTTAAGCAGACATGGGATAGGCATAAGGTTATCCTAAACAAAAGATAAATCCAGGTAAAGTATGCATGTAATTGGGCAGACTAGATGGGCCGAAAGGTTCTTATCTGCCGACATTTTTCTATGTTTCTATGTTTCTATCAGCCTTTGACCTACAGACTGTCCTGTGACCATTCAGAATTCCCATTTGTACCTTGCCTGGAGTCCCCCTTGTGTCCTATCTACCACCCCAAGGTATATTTGCAAGTGTCTCCCAAGAATCCTGGTCCCTGCTTTCTGTTTACCTGTGTGTCCCTGCCTACTTGGCTCAGACCACCCTCACCATGACAATGTGACTTAAACTAATCATTTATTGCTGATAGTTCTAAATAAAGGGATTGCAGCTATAATAGCACAATATTCATCAAGATTTGTGCAACGCAATCTTTTCTATCATCAGTATAGGGGGTTCAAACTCATGAGTGAGTTTGAAGTCAGGTTTGTAACTTACAAAACTCACAGATAAAAAGTGGAAATACAATTTAAATATTCTTTTCCTATAGCTGACACCGTCACCTTCCACTTAGATTTTAATTAAACGTCATTGCCATTCACAACCTCATCATGCATGTTTTCATAGTTGTACCTGTTCCTGGTTTGCAAAACGTCACTACCATTTCAGGAGCTCCTTTTAAAAATACCAGCAGTTCATCCTCTCCAATGACGCGTGCTATGACAGACATGCGTTGTAGGTTAGAGGAAAATGGAAACTGGTGCAAGAGAGCCACACCTTCAACTGAAACCTAGATGTAAATCGATAAAATGTGTTACTAATAATTATTCCGTGTTATTCTCTCAATGGCTTTATAATACAAAGCATACTCTTTTTTTGTATATTTTTGGGTGGGGGTGTGTACAGGTTATTTTTATTGTTTTTTGTATTAATGCTTAAAATATTTGCACATCCCTGCAAAGCAGTGTTTCCCAAACCTGTCCTCAGGACCCTTAACCAGGCCAGGTTTTAAGGATCACCTTGGGGAAATGCAGACTGAATCTTGCAATCACTGAGCAGCAAATCATATCACCTGTGCTGTGCTTCAGATATCTGGCAAACCTGGCGTATCAACGGATCCTGAGGACAGGTTTGGGAAACACTGCTGCAAAGTGAGAATATATGCATGCTTAACCCCTCGCTACAAAGTGATTTTCCAAAAAAACATTGTAAGAAACCAGTGTTTTTGTAAAATCATTTATAATTAATTATAAAGTAAGAAATATTTGAGATTATACCCATTGTATTTATTACTGTAAATAACCTATTTTGGCCAGTAGATGGCACCATCGACTGCCAAATTGAGTTACAGCTGTTTGAGTCCAGCCTTTTTTCCTTGCATCGTCTGCTGACAGCTCCTAAAAGCCCGATATTGCAGAGCTTTCAGCAGCTGATTTATTACAGGTTTACCTCTTTGGGCATTTTGCCCACAGGGATAATACTTTGAGGGACCTTCTGCAAGCCAAAAGCAAACTAATTTTGTTTCCAGCAAATTAATTTCATTTGCTTTTAGACTGCAGATCATCAGATTGAGATATCTCGATATCCGGGCATCAGATGTGCCTTTGATGCCAAGATATCTAAATATCAGTAGTGAAGGGGTTAAGGGTATATACAGATGTTAAGAGTTCATTAGGCTGTATAGGTGAATTAGAATTGGTAGGAGACAGTAAATTAAAAATAACAGTTTGACACATTACACTAACGTTTACTTGATATTATATAAAAACCTTAATCAATGGCAGAAAAGTAGTATTATTCTTTTCCTTTTAAAACTATGAAAGCATTGAAAGTCACTGTAGCATATTTGTTAGCGGATGTAGTCTTACCTTTCTTGTGAAATGACATACTTTAGAAGAAATCTATGTTTTACGTATTAATCAAACCAACTTCTTTATTAAAAAACCTGTACATGTGCCATTTTGAGTAGCTCCCAAATATTGTAAAGCAACTTACAATTCCAGCGTCTGGGCCTGGTTTTATAATCAGATACGATGCCAGCGCTTCATCTTTCACAGTTTCTGCTTCATTTTCTTGAAGTTTCTGGTATAGAGAAACATCATTTAATAGCGCGTTAATAGTCCAAAGTCTCCCTTCGCAAATCACTATATGGTCCTGCATGATCTGGCGAGAGCGAGATTGTGCAGGGCTCGTGGCCTGACGGCAAAAGCTTCCATGGAGTCCTATGGACTCCAGGGGGTGATAGTCGTGGTAGTGACTATCATGGAAGGATAGCGCTGTGTTAAGTGGCAGGCTGCTGAATCAGTGCCTGCCCAGGAATATGGTGCTAAAATGGGGATGCTAAGGAGAAACCTGCAGGCACAGGTTTTTCCCAATAGAGTTTCCATTTTAGCTCTGCAATGTTTTTTTATTTCAGAAACAAAATTATGCATTAGCACTTAAGGATCATTTAGGGGCAATATGACAGAGTTAGTCCACTTTAGAAAAATGAAATCATTTTAGTATACGTTTCCTAGTTATTTAATATTAATTTTTGTTACACAAAATAAGATGCAATGACTTATGGTAGCAAATAACTGAACCACAGATTGGATGGTATTGTTTATCTGATACAGTATATCCTGATTCCAGCTGTTTCACTTCAAAAGAATTGCTAGGCTATGAAGAAAACAATAAACACCAACTGGTTTCCCAGCTATGGTTAGTTTACATTCACAGGATGCTTGTGCTATGAAAAATCCAGGGTCACAGGCGCTTGCACGCTCCCATATTTGTTGTTTGATGAATCTTTATTACTTTGAAAACAGAGAAACATGACTTGGAGCTTCCTTATACTATTAGGCTAGGGTCAGACGAGCGTGATTTCTACGGACTGTACGTCCGTGCAGTACTGACGTACTTTCTGACTGACGACAAGGTAGTGGCCACACAGTCCGTTTTTTTCACTGACGTATTTTTTGACGGATGTAGCAGGGAAAATAAATTACAATGAAAAAACATTCTGTCCGTCAAAAATGCTGGACGTATAAATGCAGTCCGTCTGACCACGCTCCATCACTCACACACAAAGCTACACGGACGTTGCAGGCGTGGCGCACTCCGCACGTCCGTTCTAGCAGTATTACGTTCTTGCCTAACCTGCGTCCGTTTGCCGCATCCGTCATGCGTCCGTACATCTGTGCGCATGTACTTCGTGTGTGGGGCTCCATTTGTCAGAATGCTATGCTGCCACGGACGTACAAATGTGCGGCAACACGGACGTGATAACTGCGCTCGTCTGACCCGAGCCTTAATGTGTAATGTTTATGGATCTTGAATTATTTCTATAAATCTTGAAGGGCACACCAAGAACAATAAGGCACCGGAGGAAATTTACCACGCAGATCTCATGTAAAAAGACTTATACCTTTATGAGGAAACACAGCAGAAGATAATGAAATGAGTGGACTAAATAAAAAAAACAACTACAATGGTCTAACAAGCCAGAGTAGTGTAGACCAGTGGTCCCCAACCCTGGTCCTCAGGACCCACTAACAGGACAAGTCTGCCAGATATCTGAAGCACAGTCCAGGTGATACGATTTGGTACTCGGTGATTGCAGGATTCAGTCTGCATTTGAGGCCCTGAGGACCAGGGTTGGTGACCACTGGTCTAGACAATAAAAAGAAAGAGCGAGAGTTGTTAATCTGAGTTTGAGAGTGACAGAAAATGTAAGAAAATAAGTTAACAGATGGGACAATCTAAAAGAAAATTACAGTGGGCATAAGTAAAATGTAAACTATAGATAGACCTAAATAGAAAAATGGCATCAAATGTCAAAAAGGAAACCCTGTGACACAAATACAGGAACATGTAATGTTAAAAAGTCTCTTCGTATTCGCTTTCCTAAATAAACTTTTATTTAAAACCATTTCTTTCCCAATGGTTGGCAGCTGATTGGATTGTCACACAAAGTTTCAAAGATGTGTTATATGACAAAGGCATATGAATTAAAATTATTAAAGTATTTTTAATGTGCTTCTACAATATAACACATAACGCAACATCAAGTTATTGCTTCTTTTTTCTTTGAAAATATTTTTCTCATCTGGAAGTGATATATGTAGCAATCTTAATCCTAAACACAATTATTTAGAGTTTTAAGCTAGTTTCGGTCAAAATAAGTGAATTTGACCAGATAAGAATGAGTGAAATCCAGAAATGCCAGAGTACAATGCACCAACAACGTGTCATAGTCAAGGGAACTGTTAAAAAGTTAGATCCTATTCTCCAAATTGAGATCCTTATTTTAAACAGATAGCTTGTCCAAATTTTATTTTCTTTTACAGATAATTACTTGGAGAAAATGTTACCCATTTTGTTCCTTCAAACATCTTCAAGTCCAATGGATCCCCAAGGACTACTCCATCTAAGAGTATGAGTGAGTGGCAGCTAACCATCGCTCCTACTAGTGGACCCCATGGTAAAGTATTTCCTGGTGTAAAGAAATGAACATCCTGGAAGCTAAGAGATATAAAAAAGATTTATTATATAAAGATTCGGGAAGTGTCGTTATCTATAAACTGGTTGGGGCTCTATTTGGTATCTGTTTCTATAGTAATCAAAATACTCTGGTCCGGGTTTAAAACAACACTTTCCGAATCACACATACACATCCCTCCCCAATAAAATAGGCCCCACCAATGACATATGAATGAGGACCCTCATACAGTTTATAACATGCTAAGCATTACAACCAGTGCTTTTTGTTTTTGAAAAATAGGTGTGGGTACTCTCACGTCCGGAGAAAAACGGATTATTATGACTAATCTCATGTCCTAATAAACAATAGTTGTAGCTCACTTAAAGTAAGACACTATAAAAGGGAACCATATCTTTTAATACTGTGTTACTTTAACCCTTTCGCTGCTGAGCCATTTCACACCTCTGTGCTGAGCTCATTTTTACCGGTTTCGCTCATCATGTTTAAATGTGATTTGAAGTCACATTTTATTATACAACCAAGACATATTATATATCGTTCTTTCCAGGGAGACTTGGCAGATTCATAATATATCATTATTATATGTATACGTCATGTCCTGCCTGAATATTATAACAAAAAATGC
This sequence comes from Leptobrachium leishanense, assembly GCA_009667805.1. NCBI lineage: Eukaryota > Metazoa > Chordata > Amphibia > Anura > Megophryidae > Leptobrachium > Leptobrachium leishanense. The sequence continues at coordinate 139,538,988 of CM019066.1, read as the reverse complement.
AATAGAAATAGAATTTTCAATTATCTACAAGTGGTTTTTTTCACATTTTATCATGCAAGCCTTTTCGGTTATATATTCTATGGGGTGCGCTTGTTAAAAAAATTAGGAATGGGGACTCGTTACTTTTTTTTGGAAAAATTTACGTGTTTTTTAGCAAACACCCCCATAGAAATAATCGTTAGCACAGCATCATTGGTCACATTATAATTGAAATGGGAACAATATTGCTGCATTAATAAAACAAAAAAAAAATGATTATTTTTGTTTTTAATTTTTAATTTGTTTAATTTTATTTAAATTTTTTTATTTTACATTTTACATGGTCATGTTTGTATCATTGGAAAGGCCATGCTCTGGCCGTTCCAATGATATGAAACATTAACCCCTAGCTGTCATGGATCGGGAGATAGGGGGTTACAATGGGTTACCATAGGTGGCAGCTAGGGGTTAAATGCAGAACTGACGCCATAGCGATGACTCCAGTCATCAGGGTGATTTCCCGGACGCTTGGCCGACATCCAAGATCTCAGCCAGCTCTGGGAGGGGACCACGATACAGTGCCTGTTAGTGCCATATTGCGATCCAGCCCCTAGGGGTTAAAGACAGCTGCCGCTTGGAAGGACAGGCTGTGCCCTTCCAAACGGTGCCTGCCTTTTCCTGGTGGCCCACACGGGGAGGGGGAGAGGTCCAAATTACCTCGCCCCTCTCCCCTTCAGGCACCTTCCCCGCACTGGCGGGGGTGCCTGTAATAGACGTCATCGCGCAGGCCTGGGTCCCGGAGGCTGGGCTGACATCGAGGATGTCAGCTAGCACCGGGGGGCCACCGCGATCGGCCGGAATCCCAGCCAATCGCCGCTGCAAAGGTTGGACGCGCTGAGCGCGTCCTCCGCAGCGAAGTGTACATGCGGCAGGATGCACTGAGCGCATCCTCTGCATGGAAGGGGTTAAATGAACTACAACTATTGTTGTAACCTTATGGGGGTTATCCACTAAGTGCCTCTGTTACAAGATAAGTCTGTATTGCAATGCAGTTAGCTGGGTTTTTTTTGCAACGCTGGCACTGAGTGTATAATCCCCTAGCATTTTTGAGCAACACAGGAATGAAACTCAGTTTTGCTGAGTATGTATGAGCTCCACAGCAATGAAACTCACAGTAATGCTCAGTGTGTATGAGCTCCACAGCAATGAAACTCACAGTAATGTGCAGTGTGTATGAGCGCTACAGCAATAAAACTCCACTATCCACCAAGTACTGCTTGAATAATATTGGGGGACTCCAATGAGAGGGTGTTTGACCTTGAGAACACCCCCACATGGTGGTAACAGCAGTACCAGCTGAATTTACCTGTGTGACCAGAGCTGATATTTTTAAATGCTGTTTTGAAGTGTATTTGGAAGCAGCAGCAGTTTTTTTTCTTTGTTCTGAGGCCTGCCTGTCATTGAGTCCCTACAGATCAATGCAGCCAAGACTTCAATTTCGCCCTTCTCTCCTTCCAAGGTGCACCACGCACTGTCTGGAATTGCTGGGGAGGCTAGGGGTAAGGCTGCAGTGTAGACTTCTTTTGGCATGCCCTCCTCTTGACATCATCAGAGGGGGCCAGGCACCAGCAAGGAGGAAGGGACCAGGAGATGAGAGAGAGCACAGGCTTCCATATCCAGCACCACGGGGAGTCTGCTCTTTGACCTACCAGATACAATGCAGCTCGCTGGGCACCGGCTGCATCTTAGAGGAGAAGCAGCAGGGACACAGCGCCAGGCAGATAGTTTAAAAATTTGGATCCCTGTCAAGGCAAATGACCAGGGATTCAAATTTTATTTTTGCACCACCTCCTGGTCTTGCACTCTTAGGTGGCCACCTGTACTGCCTTACAGTGCCAGATCCTCTGATCACACCTCTTGCCTGACAATCTGCAGCTCTGTCGATATGTGTAAACATGCTGCACCCCCTCCCCATACTGTTCAAAGTTTCAGCAGTTGCAGAGAGAGAGGGGGTGCAGCATGTTTACACACATCTGACAGAGCTGTGGCACTGAAGAAACAGAGGGGAGATTTTATTTAACCAGCCCTCCCTTGTCACTTACTGGGAGAAGAGGGGGGTTATTGGCCCCTACATACACTCCTGACAATCGGAAGCGTTCAGGAGCAATATGAGCTGGTGAGTGCTTCCGATTCTCTGCCTGCCACTGCAGGAGGAGGGAGGAGCATCATGTTCTCTCCTGTTAGTTCGGGCTGGTGGTGAGGTGCCGGTACTGAGGACCGGAGAGTAGCCCCTGATTACAACATATCCACATTGTCCCACCCAAAATATGGGAATGTTATACAGTTCACAACATGCCAAGCAGCATATATATGTTAACATATACACATTGTCACAAGGGTTTAATACAAGACCCCTGATTACGAGTCACCAATTAGTGTATCTAGAGCAAGGTCAAATGTATAGGACATAGTTTGGCAAATTCCAGATGATGATCCTTTATCTAGAAATTATGTTACACACATAGATTAACTCATAGCGTCACGCACAACCAATATTCTCAATATATGTGATTATGTTCTTAATAACCTTATAATGTAAAATTGAGAGAAAGGTTAAACTTAATAGTGTCAATATGTACAATGATCCAGTCTAGGCACACTTTTTAAACTAACTTCTATATATATATATATATACAACCTCTCCAAGCTGGATCACTGGTGAATGAAGAGTTCAGACTATTTTCAAACTTAGGAGCACAAGCATCCTGAAACCAAAAGTAAAATCCATAGTGCGCATGCATAAATATGCTCCTCAGAGGAACGCAAAGAACTTCCGGGTTTTACAGTACATGCACAGAAGAAATTCGCAAACGCTGATGAAATTGAAACTGAAAATAAAAAGAGGAGACACAACTGCAACGTAAAGACTGGGGAGGCCAATAGGGAATCGGCCAAACGGGTCTCTCTACATTTACTTTGTTTTTAATATGTTTATTTTATCTAATATTTTAAAATAAAGTACTTTTTACAACTTTACTTTTGCTCCAGTCCCGATTATTCAAGGTGGAGGAGAGCGACTGAGGAGATTCAGTGCTCCTTAAAAACACTGCCTATAAACTGGTGTAGAGTTGTAGATACCACAATATGTGAATACTGTTTTTATCTTTCCACTGTATACACACAATTTAAGGGTAATCTGCCCAATCTGTCTGCCTCTCTCTCTCTTTCTATCTCTTTTCGAGCCCTGGCCACTTATAGCAGAGGAGAAAGACAGAGGAGATTCAGTGCTCCATTAAGACACTGACTTCCCATACACTTGTGGCTACGTCATACACACTGAAACATGTGAGTAATTTACTACCAACTAACTGCATCCAGAAAGATTTGCTGGATCATCTATTTGCAGGATAATCTGTGCAATTGTGTATTTCTGTATTTTACTTGAGGTACACACATCTAATACAGGAGTGGACACTATCTCCTGCCCAACACCCCAAAAAAATTGGTCTGAACAGAGGGAAGGAAGCCCACCAATTCCAACCTATAAGGAAAGATGTAACATCTTATTTTTTTTCTCAAAATTTAAAAGACAAACAGGGCTATTCAAAGAGAATCAAAAAGTCACCGCACGTTCGATGACTTTTTGTTCTCTTCAATTCGGTGCGATTCGGCGATCCCTTTTTCGCCGACCCTGCGGTGTATTCAGCAATCATCGCAGGGTTCCTGCAGTGCGTCGAACAGCTTGTCAAACAGGATGCCAAACGAAGCGCCACTGAATGAAGTACTTGTCGATAACCCGCCGAACGCCATGAAAACCTGCCGGGAACTCGCCGAACAGTTATGGGAAAGGCCGACGACCTGTCGAACGTATCGAAAGGTCACCGAACAGCTGCTGAAAAGTTGCCGAATGTACTTAGAAAAAAAAGCCCATTGAAATCCTGTAATCTTTCAAAAATGTATCAATTCTTGCAATCAGTGCACCTGTGTATGCCAGAGAAATAAATAAAAGCCCTTAAATACACATGCTCCAGATCTGCCATCTTACAACTCTGAACAAACTAAAACATCTAAGATGGCGGAAGTGAGGAAAAGGAGCAGCAGCCAGGGGGATAGCGGTGCTGGGAAAAAAAGGAAAGAATCCTTCATGTCAGAGGAGAACGAGATGTTAGTGGAGACGATAAGGTTATACTATAACGGATTGTTCGGGGCTGCGGCGAAGAAGACCAGTCAGGGCAAGAAGGCAGAAATGTGGGTGCGGATCACGGACACAGTGAACGTGGTGGGAGGCCATGGCTGCATGGTCCACGTCATTAAGAAACAGTATTGAAGTGGAAATAGGCTGAAAGACGGCCGCCATTGTACACAGGCGGCCATCTTGTTCAGAATATTGGTTCACTTGTATATAAATAGACAGGTTTGTAGCTGAGACTAGAATGAGGTATACGTAGAAACTTAGGAATGCGTTTAGATTAGCAGAAAAGCAATTAAAGTTTTATGAAAGATCTCTGTCTGTTCCTGGCACGGAGGAGAAAAGCGACTCCAAGGTCGGTGGGGCCCGCGGAAAGACGAAGGAGTATAGAAGACCGGGCCCCAGGCCATCTGAATAAACATAGCCGATAGGGAGGGAGGCACTGCCCGGAGAAAGACAGCACAAACAAATCACAGACTGTCAAACTAACGAGAAGTGTATCAATTTATAGTTATATGTGGAATGTTTTTTGTGTTCGAATTAATGATGGGAGGTATTAACCCACGTGGGGTGGAATAGAGTGTTATAGGGAGGTGGGCTAATGGGGATGTACCTAATTATGTATTTGGGGCATAAAACCTCATGTCTCGGTGTAATCGGGGCTCACTCTAAGCGATTCAATCCTGTGTGAGCACTTGTGTGACGACACAATAAACTCTTGCCTTTCCTGAAGAGACTAGTGTTTGGACAATCCTTGCTTGTGTCTGGTCCGGCGCCGTTAATGAAGTGAACCTGATTGACTCCGGTTATAGTATGTATTTTATTTGAGGTACACACATCCAATACAGGATTGTACACTATCTCCTGCCCAACACCCCAAAAAAATTATTCTGAACAGAGGGAAGGAAGCCCACCAATTCCAACCTATAAGGAAAAATGTAACAACGGTATGTATAATAGAATAAATATGTTACATACACATAACACACAATAAATACATCTTCCAACATATGTCAACACATGTTGCAGCCTAATGTGTTATCTGTTTTTTCAGACAAATGTGCTTTTAAAAACCTTTTGCAGGCTTTCAATTGCATATTTACAGACATGTACATTTGACTTAAATTTTCTCACCTACAAAAGGACATGTGCTTAGAGTGTATGAGACTAGCATAGAATCCTTCAGGCTGACAGTATGTTTAATCTGTAAATGGTGGATAAAGTGATGTTAAATGTCTTGCATAGAAGTAAAGCATGCTTTACAAGCCATGTTATCAACAGGTGCAAAGATTCTCACCTCAAAATGACATGTGCTTAGAGTGTATGAGGCTAGCATAGAATCCCTCAGACTACCAGTATGTTTAATCTGTAAATGGTGGATAAGGTGATATTAAATGTCTTGCATAGAAGGAAAGCATGCTTTACAGGCCATGTTATTAACAGGTGGAAATTTTGTGTTGGAAATAACATATGCTTCTAATTAGTCTGGTCTCATAAATTTGATACATTGCCTGCAGAATTCACTGGGTGTGGCTCCTGCACATGTATCAACACCTGTGCTTCTGAATTCTGAGCACTGTTTATTTCTACTTCATGTTCCTCTAATATGCTGCTTAACCCCTAAAGGACCAGGGCTCTGTAAAGTCAATCATTTATGATGTAAATCACGGGTGTCAAAGACAAGGCCCGCGGGCCAAATCCGGCCCGCCAGACCTTGTCATGTGGCCCGCCAGCCCGGGGGTTGAGGGGACCCAGATGCCGGGCAGGCGGGAGTGCCTGCCCGGTGACCTGAACAGTCCGTCCTGTTAAAGGGGATGCGGCTGTGTGCAGGCGCAGCCGGTCACGTGGTCCGGCTAATCAGGTGGTACTGAGTCTCTGTACCACCTGACTGGCCGGACCGCGTGACCTGTGCGCGCGCGCAGCTGCCTCCACTTCAACAGGACGGACTGTTCAGGTCACCGGGCAGGCACTCCCGCCTGCCCGGCATCTGGGTCGCCTCAACCCCTGCCGGAGCTGGGGCAAGTATCCAGGTGAGAGCTGGGGCAAATCCATGTGTAAGCTGGGGCAAATCCATGTGAGAGCTGGGGCAAATCCATGTGAGAGCTGGGGCAAATCCATGTGTGAGCTGGGGCAAATCCATGTGTGAGCTGGGGCAAATCCATGTGAGAGCTGGGGCAAATCCATGTGTGAGCTGGGGCAAATCCATGTGAGAGCTGGGGCAAATCCATGTGTGAGCTGGGGCAAATCCATGTGTGAGCTGGGGCAAATCCATGTGTGAGCTGGGGCTAATCCATGAGTGAGCTGGGGCAAATCCATGTGTGAGCTGGGGCAAATCCATGAGTGAGCTGGGGCAAATCCATGTGTAAGCTGGGGCAAATCCATGTGTGAGCTGGGGCAATATCCATGTGTGAGCTGGGGCAATATCCATGTGAGAGCTGGGGCAAATCCATGTGTGAGCTGGGGCAAATCCATGTGTGAGCTGGGGCAAATCCATGTGAGAGCTGGGGCAAATCCATGTGTGAGCTGGGGCAAATCCATGTGAGAGCTGGGGCAAATCCATGTGTGAGCTGGGGCAAATCCATGTGAGAGCTGGGGCAAATCCATGTGTGAGCTGGGGCAAATCCATGTGTGAGCTGGGGCAAATCCATGTGTGATCTGGGGCAAATCCATGAGTGAGCTCGGGCAAATCCATGTGTAAGCTGGGGCAAATCCATGTGTGAGCTGGGGCAAATCCATGTGTGAGCTGGGGCAAATCCATGTGTGAGCTGGGGCAAATACATGTGTGATCTGGGGCAAATCCATGAGTGAGCTGGGGCAAATCCATGTGTAAACTGGGGCAAATCCATGTGTGAGCTGGGGCAATATCCATGTGTGAGCTGGGGCAATATCCATGTGTGAGCTGGGGCAATATCCATGTGAGAGCTGGGGGCAAATCCATGTGAGAGCTGGGGCAAATCCATGAGCTGAGGCAAATCCATGAGCTGGGGGCAAATCCATGAGCTGGGGCAAATCCATGTGAGAACTGGGGCAAATCCATGAGGTGGGGCAAATCCATGTGAGAGCTGGGGCAAATCCATGACCTGGGGGCAAATCCATGAGCTGGGGGCAAATCCATGATCTGGGGCAAATCCATGTGAGAGCTGGGGCAAATCCATGTTAGAGCTGGGGCAAATCCATGAGCTGGGGCAAATCCATGTGTGAGCTGGGGGCAAATCCATGAGCTGGGGGCAAATCCATGAGCTGGGGCAAATCCATGAGGTGGGGAAAATCCATGTGTGAGCTGGGGCAAATCCATGAGGTGGGGCAAATCCATGTGTGAGCTGGGGCAAATCCATGTGTGAGCTGGGGCAAATCCATGTGCTGGGGCAAATCCATGAGCTGGGGCAAATCCATGAGCTGGAGCAAATCCATGAGGTGGGGCAAATCCATGAGGTGGGGCAAATCCATGTGTGAGCTGGGGCAAATCCATGTGTGAACAAAAAACAGTAATAATTGAATGCAGTGACAATAATTTATGATAATAAAGAGTGGACACATAGTCCTACAGATACAACTGGCCCTTTGAGGGTGACCAAACTGCTGATGCGGCCCCGATGACATTTGAGTTTGACACCCCTGATGTAAATGTTACGTCGTTTATCATTAAGAGGTTAATAAAATTCTTCTTACACTCCCTAGATTTAAGTATATCGAAGTCAGATAATGTCTCATTATTCATTTCAATATGTATGACTATTATTTGCCTCATATGTGAATCGTAAATAGTTTTGTGTATTCAGTTTAATATAAGTGCATTTCCAGTATTTGTATGTCATGTACCTCTCCTGTATGGCATATGTGAGCTCACAATTATTATTGTAGCATATCCATAGTTTTTGGACAAGCATGGATGTAGGCCTCACTGTTTCTGCAATAGGAACACAATGTGAACATTTCTATAATGAAGCATATAAGCAGAGTCGATAATGTCTCTGACTATCCATTGCTTTCTACATATTATGCATTCCCTCAATAAACAGGATAGTAGCCAGTTGCTGTGCATTTTAACCCCTTAAGGGTAGCCAGGCGTCAGCTGTCGTGCGGGGGTCTCTGATGGCGAGGCGCATAGGTATGCCTCGCTATCAGGTGCAGTCATCCGCCTATTATTGGGCCTGCCTGCGCAACCCATGGCCTCATTCACACACAACACAAGAGCAATAATGATCATTACGTATACATGCGTATATGCACAAATATACACGCGTATGTGCGTACCAATGTTAAAATGACCAAAGTGTGAAGCGCATCATTGACTGCAGAGAGCAGCCCAAGTTCAAAGCATGTTTCTGCAGTCAACAGAATGCTGCACGCACTGGCTGTTTGGAGGGGCTGAGACGGCTCATGGAAGACAGCAGAGTGTACCTGTACACCCTGCGGCCTCAAGGCCCTCCTGCCACGTAGAAGGCATAGAAGCTCCCACACTGTTAAAGGGTTACATCAGAAACAGCTTCAAACTTTGATTGTTTGTAGAGAGCGGATGGATCACACATTTGTGTATCCTGAATCCATCATTATGTACAGATGCAACGGCTCCCTTTAGATTACACATGTGGACTAAACGTAGTAATTGATTTGACATCTAAAGATTACCGAAATTAATATTGTAATTGTTGTATCCTTTACAGTTACTTCGATATAATACAATGTGAGCAGGATGTTACTTCGCTGCAGAGGGATTTAGATAGATTGGGGGACTGGGCACTTAAATGGCAGATGAAATTTAATGTAGATAAATGCAAAGTTATGCACTTTGGAGTGAAGAACACACAAGTAATTTATACCCTAAATGGTACGGAGTTAGGGAAATCCAAGCAGGAGAAGGATTTGGGAATAATCATAGACTTCAAACTAAGTAACAATGTGCAATGTCAAACAGCAGCTGCCAAGGCAAGCAAAGTATTGGCATGCATTAAAAGGGGAGTTCACTCACGGGATGAAAACATAATTTTGCCTCTGTATAAATCAATGGTCAGGCCGCACCTTGAATATGCCGTGCAATTTTGGGCACCGGTCTTAAAAAAAGATATTATAGCGTTAGAAAAAGTGCAGAGACGGGCAGCTAAATTAATAAGGGGAATGGAAGGGTTAAGTTATGAGGCAAGACTAACAAGCTTAAACCTGTTTAGTTTAGAGAAACGGCGCCTTAGAGGGGATCTGATAACCTTATATAAATATATACGGGCCCATTATCAACCATTGCCTGGAAACCTATTCATTAACAGGACTATACATAGGACAAGGGGTCATCCATTTAGACTGGAAGAAAGAAAATTTAGCTTAAAGCATAGGAAGGGTTATTTTACGGTGAGAACAATAAAGCTGTGGAATTCTCTGCCTGTTGAGGTGGTTGGGTCTGAGTCTGTACAGACTTTTAAAAAACGACTGGATGACTTCCTGCAGACACAGAATATTAAGGGTTATAATATTTAATATGTGGGTAAAAGCTTCTTGATCCAAGGAGAAATCTGACTGCCATTCTGGGGTCAAGAAGGAATTTTTTCCCAGTATGTTGCATATTGGCAAGCATTTCAGACTGGGTTTTTTGCCTTCTTTTGGATCAACAGCAGTAGGTTATGTGGGAGAGGCTGAACCCGATGGACGCATGTCTTTTTTCAGCCTATATAACTATGTAACTATGTAACTATGTAATGTGAAGCGCCAGGTGAAGCACAAGGTTGCCAGCAGTATGGTTGTGACTAGTGATGAGCCGAACACCCCCGTGTTCAGTTCGCACTCGAACTCGAACAATTTCAAAAGTTTGAATTCGAACTCGAACACGAACCGAACTCAATGCAAGTCAATGGGACTCGAAAGTTCGAATTTTAGAGTGCCCTCCAAGAGGGCATATATGCAAGATATATGCCATAAAAGGTGTATGGGGGTCCGGGTAGTGCCCTGGGGACAGGAAACAAGGACAAAAAGTTTAAAAAAAAGTTTTTAAAGGAACAGTGAGTTTTCCATGAAATAAAGGTTAAGAATAAAAAAGAAAAATTCCTTCAAATATCGTGCCTAGGAGGTCCCCATAACCTGCCCGTGAAGTGCCGGATTTGTAGGATGTATAGAAACATTTAAAAAGAAAAAAATGACATTTCAAATGACGGTAAATGGTTTTCCTTTAGTTTATTCATAAACAACTGCTTGGGGCAGTAGTCTGTATGAAAATAGGAGACATTTTAGGACACGCAGAACAAGTTTAGTGATTTTTTGGCTAAATTATGGTGAAACTTATGCAGGCTTTGGATGAAAGTAACAATAGGTGCTTTAAATTTGGGCCTTTCGTGTCGGCAACAGTGCCGTCACACCGTAACCCCTCTGTGGTATTGTGGAAGAGTGCAGGGTTGGACCCTGTGGTCAAATATTAAAATGATCTGAATCTGGTATAGGTGGCAGTGCACCCAAATATTGTGCCTTTGGTGGCAGCAAGTTCCTTCACACCGTAAGTAACCCCTCTGTGGTATTGTGGAAGAGTGCAGTGGTGGAGGTTTTGGTAATGCAGAAGAGTTCCCCGATCTATTCAGTTACATCAGCAGCTATAACAAAACCGTGTCAGCAATGTTTAGGCACTTGTACTGCGCTACTGTATATGGTGAGAATCGGCGCACACCAGTAGCAACAGGAAGCAAGCAGACCAGGCAGGGAAATACACAGAGAGAATAGTCAAATGGCAGGCAAAGTCAGCAACAGATCAGGTCCTCAGAACAAGCAGGGTCAGTAACAAGTATACAAACTGATTCGGTAAGCTAGCGATGCGGGAATAATGGCTGAGACACACTGAGCGTGTAGCGATGCACAGCGTAGCGAAGTGAAGAGAAGCAAACATTTTGCAGGCTTGACTTCACTCCGCTCCGCCTCACAGCGTGTCTACACTACATTACGTTTGCTTCTCACCGCACTGGACAGGAATCCACTAACTAAATTAAAATGTACACACAAAACCGTTTTATTTTCACAAAGCACATGTTATATAGGCAAAAAAAGTTTCTACTGAATAAAATACATCAAAAATTACTGTTAATTTAATAGGAATAGTATAAAAATATAAAAAAAAGGTAACCCCAGATCATATATATTATAGGGACACGGAGTGCTGTGTATAGAGTAGGGATGCATTGATACCACACACAGATATATACGTATATATCAACACGCAGACCTATATATACGTATATATCAACACGCAGATATATATAAATATATATATCCACCCACAGATCTCAGACTATATATACACATACGCACATGGGTGGGAGGCATGTGGACAATCTCAGCTAAATGCGCCCCCCCATTTGGCTGATCCCTCCAGAAGAAATGTTGAACCCGACAGAGCAGAGAATATATATATTATTCTCTGCTCTATCGGGTTCAACATTTCTTCTGGAGGGATCAGCCAAATGGGGGGAGCAATTAGTTGCCAAAATGTGTGTGTAATACAAGTCTGGATATATATATTTATAAGAATATAGATATACAGTATATCTTATATATATATATTATATATATATATATATTATATATATATATAGCATACCTGCCCTTACCATCCCCTATAAATTTGCTAAAAATATACACACAAAAAAACAAACCACTGCCTGAGACCCGCGCAGCCCACATGCCACCCCCCTCTACCTGGCTGAATGTATCTAATATATATAATTAAATACATTCAGCCAGGTAGAGAAAGAAAAAAAAGTTTTATTTTATGTTCCCGGGGACATTTAAAAATGTCCTCGGATTTTTTTTTTTTTTAGACATGTGTCGCCTTACCTTAGCCTGGTGGTCAGTGGGGGCTCCCTGGATCCTGGTTGTGGGGGGGGGGTCTGCCGTGGCCGCAGGTGCAGTGGCTCCCTCCCTGCGCTGCCTGTGTCTGCCACATGCACCCAGGCGGCTAGCCCGCACAGTCGCAGCTCTGTCATCTGGTGGCCACATGCTCCTCAAGGGGATCCTTGGGAGGCCCCTGCAGGCTGTCCTCTACAGTGCCTGATTAGAGGGCTGTGTCTGCCTGATGTTTTAGTAACAAGAATGTTTTATCCCATAGGCTTCAATGTTAAAAATATTCCCGTTTTAATTCAATATCTAATAAACCATTGCTTATAATATTCTGCAGTAAAGAGTCTCTTTATTTCTAGATTTTTTTGTATTTTTTAAGCATTTGTTATACTTTTTTCAATTCTTATTTTTTTTTCGAACTTTTGGCGAACGTCCCAAAAAGTTCAAAGTTCGCGAACTGTCGAATGGACGATGTTCGATGCGAACTCCGAACAGATCGAACCGAACAGCTCATTCCTAGTTGTGACAAGGGTTAAAGGGGTCAAGTATACACAGCCTGGCTACTTTATCCTGTTAAAGTGTTCATGTTGTAACATTCGTCCTATTTACTAACGGCTATCATTAATATTCCATAGATGATTTTCTAATGTTTTTTATTTCTTCAAACAGCACATCCCACCTTGATTGACGAGGAGCCTGGTCCATCCCACCGTTTTCCTGGTGCTGGACAGTCCCCGGAATCCACCATTGAAGGTAAGGGTTTACACATCCACATCACGAATTGTGTTCTAGGACACATGGCAGTACAATGCTAAACAGCAGCACATTGTACGCAAGGCACTGCAGACTAGCATTGTAGAGTCATGTCACATCTGTAGACACACACATTATTTACACATGATGTTTTGGGATTTTCCACAGGGTCGACTCCTGAGGAGGAGGAAGAGGAGGAGGAGTCCGAGATCATCCTCTCAATGGTGGATTCCCCTGATTACACCACAGCACCAGCGCCAGGACCTGCGTCTGAGCCCGTGTCCGTGCCCACCCAGCCTCCTGCCCTGGCCAGCATAGCAACTCAGTTGAGTGAGGTAGCCGAAAAGCTTCATGGCCGTGCAGCCTAGTCAGCTGAGTTGCTATAGAGGGACCGGCAATCCATAGGCCAACACAATCAGCACTAAGCTGATATTGTGTCACAATTGGATGTGATGGCTGCTGAGGTGAGGGCCCTTCCCACCCGGGATTTGCCCCGATTGTGCAATTTAATCAGCCGGATGGTTGATATTATGACTGTAGTTGGCGCTGGGCTTCTGGGCACTGCACCCCAGTGTTTGCTGGATCCACTGCGCCCAGAGCATGCACAGCAGGACGAAAGTCCGGAAGATGGCGAATAACGTCCTCTGACGAAAGATGGCTGCGTCATGAGACTTTCAAGCAACATTTTCCCCGACTAGTAGTTTGGCAGCTGATGTTATTTATTTAATATTTTGTTGGTACAGGTATTTTTTATTTTCTGTGTTAATCTGTATATTTGTGTTTTGTTTTTAATATCTTGCATTTATTACTTTGTATTTCTGTAACGACTGTAAAATTTCAATGTTCTTGAACCCAGGACATACTTGAAAACGAGAACAATCTCAATGTATCCTTCATGGTAAAATACTTTGCAAATAAATAAATAAATTATATTTACAGACAGAGAGAGGGGTCACAGAGATATATATATATATATATACTGTACACTGAGTAGCCAAATTATTATGACCACCTGACTTTTTTTAGGCAAATTAGCTATAATTTCACGCTGAAGTTACTAGAGGGCCAGACCATTATAAATAGGGAAGCAGGTTCTTTACCACTACAGTAGAAGTGATTTTTTTCCTGAAGATATGGGTAAACAACGTGATTTAACAGCTGGATGATTGCTGGATGATTCGAACGTTGGATGATTGTTGGCGCTCGGAGTCATGGATGAGTATCAGCAAAACAGCAGAATTTGTTAAATGCTCATCAGCAGCTGTTGTTAAAATGTTTAAAGACTGGACTGTCAGCCGAACATCTGGGTCTGAACGTGCGAATTGTGGCTGTCAGCGACTAGTCAATGTTAGGGCAGAACGGAGAGTGGTAAGACTGGTACAAGACAACAGAAGGGCAACAGTGCATCAAATTACTGCAAATCTTAATCAGGGATCCTCTCAAATGATCTCTGAATGCACTGTTCGCCGTACACTGCATCGTATTGGAATATGGAAGCCGAAGGCCTGTTCGAACATCTTTGCTGTCTGCAGTTAACAAGATAAAACGTCTCCAATTCGCACAGGAACAAAAGGATTGGACAGTCGAGCATTGGAAAAAAGTCATGTGGTCTGATGAATCACGTTTCCAGTTGCATCATGCAGAGGCTAGGCATGACCAGTTGCAGTGGATGCATATGATGATTTACCCTACAGGTCCAAGCATACACTGCAAATGGTCTCTGCCTAGAGGTGGCTTTGACCAGTTGCATAAACCTGATCTCTGCTAAAAAAAAGCCATCTAGTATGGCATGGCATTGATTTAACGGTTCTGTGTGAAAACAGACCTGGGATGCAAAAAAGTGAGACAGATGTCATTTGCATGTTTTACCCAGAGTTCCTTGCTGCAAATGGGGAATGCAGTACAGGAGCTCTGTGATGCAGTTCTTTGAATTGCTGTGATGTGCAAGTGGCTTCTGCAATAATAAATATATAAGCACATTACTGTGAGTTTTATTGCTGTGGAGCTCCGTGATATGCTCATACACGCCGCATATTGCTGGGAGTTTTATTACTGTGGAGCTCTGTGATACACTCATACACACCACTTGATTGCCTTCATTTTCCCCCTCCCTTCAGTCACGTTGGTTATTGCTGAATGAAGTGGAGGAGTCTCCTCCCCCCACACAGCTGTCATTCAGCAGACAGAATTTTGAATCGCTTGACTACTTGGGACCAACTTGGGGACCAATAATGTCAGCAAGCAAACACTCCTGGCATCATCCTCTCACCAGACACTCTCAGCAGCAAGTGTTCGGGGAGATGGAAGCTGAAGATTGGTGTTGCACGTGCACATGCAACACCATTCCATTGTTCTATGCAATTATTGAATAACTTGTGTATGAAAGAATGCAAGTTCCACGTGATACGCAATATGAGTAGAGTATGCCATGCACGTTATCTATGATACACAAATTCCATAAGAAGCTGCAGGAACTTCCACATTTCGGGAGCCGTGATCCAAAATGGAGGAGTTGCTGTGTTGAGGGAGAAAATGTGAGTATTTTCACCTAAACTAAAATGAATACAAAGAAATTTTGGATAGCAGTTTCCCAATTATCTAAGGGGAAAAAAGGGGAGAGGAGTATATTTTTAATAGATTTGTCCTTAAAGGTGCTATTCTTTTTACTGATGACTAGCAGCTACTGTATGTTTTACATGTGCATAACCACTAGGAATACATGAGATGGTAGATACTCGAGTATACCGCTAGATTTTGGTGACAAAAATTTACCTTAAATTGCAGGGGTTGCGTTATATTCGTGTAACATAATGGCTATTTCCTACATATTTATTTTCTGTGTTAATCTGTATATTTGTGTTTTGTTTTTAATATCTTGCATTTATTACTTTGTATATCTGTAACGACTGTAACAATTCAATGTTCTTGACCCCAGGACATACTTGAAAACGACAGAAATCTCAATGTATCCTTCCTAGTAAAATACTTTATAAATAAATATTCAAGACGCTTATATAAAAAAACGAAAAAAATAAAAATAAACCTGACTTGCTCAGGGACCTACAGTACCTCTCCCAGAAGTTCTGGTAGTCTCCCTGAAGTGAATGCGGGCTTCCTGATGCCCGCAAACAATTCAGGAACTTCCGGTTTAGGGAGAGGTGGGATCCATCACAGCCAGAGGGCATGCTCAGTTTAAGTCAATCATTCAAGATTGGCTTAAAACCGAACATGCACCCTCACTGCGCGCAGAACGCCGGGAGGTGTAGTTTTCTGACCTCCGGCTCCAGCATGCAGGTTCATCCACCGCGTCATCTTCCAATAGTCAGCCCCACCCCGTTGCTGCCCTGTCCTGACATCACTCCAGACACGCTGCACAAATCTCCTCGCATTCTGAATGTGAAGAGAATTGCGTGGCACTTCTGCAGTGATGTCGGGAGCTTGTTCGGGGGGGGGCTGGCTATCGGCGGACAACGCGGTGGATGAGTCTGCCTGCTGGAGCAGAAGTCAGAAAACGACACCTCCCGACGTGCTGGCTATCGGTAAATGCTTCACTGCGTTGGTCACCTCGCTCCGCCGGTCATCCTATCACAAGTAAAGATGACGGATGGCCAGCAGCTTGATACTTGGTAACAACTGCAATCATTCTAGAGCAGAGCACCCTGGCCTGAGGGGGAGCCTGACTGTGTTAAGAGACCCTCAAAGGATTTTAATGGTTTACCGGTACAGTATACTTTTATAATGTTGCTCCTCACGTTATATTCGAGTCTTGAGTATTCTTTAATTTCCATAATAAATCTCTATCCATCGTTATATTCGGGTCGCCCTATACTCGAGTATCTATGGTAATCTGTCTGAAATATTGCATTGTAAATTTCAAAATGCTGTTCTGTATATTCAGTTCTGTACATTAAAGAAAAGATATGTACATTTTATGTTCATAGATACTATATATACATTTTGAGAAAATATAAACGTTTTTATATAGCTCCAACATGTTAATGAGTTGATTTCAGACAAATGTTATGGTAATAAGCTTAAAAAGATAATGCTCATTTTACGTGTGCTTTATGCTAGAGTACAGGGTTGGTTTTGCTACTAAATCATAATATGTGTGTATTTTAAAGTCATAATTATTCTTACCATTCTCCATTGGAGGGAAGAATGCCCCACAATTCCATTCCATCTTCTGTTAATGTACCTGTCTGTTTAAGGTTATAGATTAATTTCTCATCCTGACAAATAGTTATATTTTAACATGACTTACATAAAATGTAATAAACTGTAAAAAAGTCAATGATACTCTGCCACTTGTTTTATATTGCAAGAAAAACGTGCATTTTGTTCTATACTTCACTTGCAGGTCTATTCAACAAAAGGTGAAACCCAGGTGAACTGGCAGGAGAAGTGAAAATTTTGCTTCAAAATAGCCAAACCAAAAAAATTCTCCCATTTAGCTCACTTTTCAAATCAGCTATTTGTTCTAGATTGTTCTCTCCTCCTGCCAGTTCTCCAGAGTTTCACCCTTTAGTGAATAGACCTGTATGCTTCAAATCGCCCGTTTGGTGATCACTCTAACATCAATAAATGTGTTGATTTAATGCAGTTTATGCTTTCTAATATTCCATGACTGTTTTAGCCCCTTCACTACCGATATTGAGATACACTATATTGCCAAAAGAATTCGCTCACCTGCCTTGACTCGCATATGAATTTAAGTGACATCCCAGTCCTAATCCATAGGGCTCAATATGACGTTGGTCCACCCTTTGCAGCTATAACAGCTTCAACTCTTCTGGGAAGGCTGTCCACAAGGTTTAGGAGTGTGTTTATGGGAATTTTTGACCATTCTTCCAGAAGCGCATTTGTGAGGTCACACACTGATGTTGGGCGAGAAGGCCTGGCTTTCAGTATCCGTTCTAATTCATCCCAAAGGTGTTCTATCGGGTTGAGGTCAGGACTCTGTGCAGGCCAGTCAAGTTAGAAACATAGATTAGAGGGGCAAAGGTTTAAAAGTAACATCAGGAAGCATTATTTTACTGAGAGGGTGGTGGATACATGGAACAGTCTTCCAGTAGAAGTGGTAGAGGCCAAAACAGTGATTGAATTTAAGCAGGCATGGGATAGGCATAAGGCTATCCTAAACAAAAGATAAATCCAGGTAAAGTATCCATGTAATTGGGCAGACTAGATGGGCCGAAAGGTTCTTATCTGCAGACATTTTCTATGTTTCTATAATTTTTCTATGTTTCTATGTTTCTATAGAAACATAGAAAACTGTCGGCAGATAAGAACCTTTCGGCCCATCTAGTCTGCCCAATTACATGGATACTTTACCTGGATTTATCTTTTGTTTAGGATAGCCTTATGCCTATCCCATGCTTTCTTAAATTCAATTACTGTTTTGGCCTCTACCACTTCTACTGGAAGGCTGTTCCATGTATCCACCACCCTCTCAGTAAAATAATGCTTCCTGATGTTACTTTTAAACCTTTGCCCCTCTAATCTAAGAATACTTCCTCTTGTTTTGCTACTTTGTTTCCGTTTAAATATACTCCCTTCCTCTACCTTGTGGATTCCCTTTACGTATTTAAATGTTTCTATCATATCTCCTCTGTCTCGTCTTTTTTCCAAGCTGTACATGTTAAGATCATTAAGCCTTTCCTGGTAACTTTTCTCCTTCAAGCCGTACACCATTTTATTAGCCCTTCTCTGAACTCTCTCTAAGATGTCTATATCCTTCTGGAGATACGGTCTCCAGTACTGCACACAGTACTCCAAGTGAGGTCTCACCAGTGCTCTGTACAGTGGCATGAGCTACACAAACAAGCATTCTGCTAGCATTTCCTGCTGCTCTATTACATTGACTACTTACCCTTTGATCCTCTGAAATAATAACCCCTAAATCCCTTTCCTCAGATGTTGAGGTTAGGACTGTATCAAATATTCTATATTCAGCCCTTGGGTTTTTACGTCCCAGGTGCATTATCTTGCACTTATCCACATTAAAACTCAATTGCCACAGCTCCCACCATTTTTTTAGTTTACCTAAATCATTTGTCATTTGGCTGATCCCTCCAGGAACGTCAACCCTGTTGCAAATCTTTGTGTCACCAGCAAAAAGACATACTTTTCCATTAATACCTTCTGCAATATCACTAATAAAAATATTAAAGGGAATGGGTCCAAGTACTGACCCCTGAGGTACCCCACTGGTAACAAGACCTTGCGCCGAATAAACTCCATTTACCACAACCCTCTGTTGTCTGTCACTCAGCCACTGCCTAATCCATTCAACAATATTGGAATCCAAGCTCAAAGATTGCAATTTATTGATAAGCCTTCTATGCGAAACAGTATCAAAAGCCTTACTGAAATCTAAATAAGCAATGTCTACTGCACCACCTATGTCTATAAGTTCATCCACACCAGACTCTGTCATCCATGTCTTTATGGACCTTGCTTTGTGCACTGGTGCACAGTCATGTTGGAAGAGGAAGGGGCCAGCTCCAAACTGTTCCGGGAGCATGGAATTGTCCAAAATGTCTTGGTATGCTGAAGCATTGAGAGTTCCCTTCACTGAAACTAAGGGGCCAAGCCCAGCTCCTGAAAAACAACCCCACACCATAATCCCCCTCTACCAAACTTTACACTTGGCACAATGCAGTCAGACAAGCACCGTTCTCCATGCAACCACCAAACCCAGACTCGTCCATCAGATTGCCAGATGGAGAAGCGCGATTCATCACTCCAGAGAATGCGTCTCCACAGCTCTAGAGCCCAGTGGCGGCGTACTTTACACCACTGCATCCAACGCTTTGCATTGCACTTGGTGATGTATGGCTTGGATGCTGCTGCTCGGCCATGGAAACCTATACCATGAAGCTCTCTGTGGACTGTTCTTGAGCTAATCTGAAGGCCACATGAAGTTTGGAGGTCTGTAGCGATTGACTCTGCAGAAAGTTGGCGACCCCTTCACACTATGCGCCTCAGCATCCGCTGACCCAGCTCGGTCAGTTTACGTGGCCTACCACTTCGTGGCTGAGTTGCTGTCATTCCCAAACACTTCCACGTTCTTATAATACAGCTGACAGTTGACTGTGGAATATTTAGGAGCGAGGAAATTTCACGACTGGATTCATTGCACAGGTGGCATCCTATCACGGTTCCACGCTGGAATTCACTGAGCTCCTGAGAGCAACCCATTCTTTCACAAATGTTTGTAAAAACAGTCTGCATGCCTAGGTGCTTGATTTTATATACCTGTGGCCATGGAAGTGATTGGAACACCAGATTCTGATTATTTGGACGGATGAGCGAATACTTTTGGCAATATAGTGTATCTCAGGCTTCAAAGGCACCATCTGGTGCCCCGATATCGAGATATCTCAGTATGCTGATCTACATACCAAAAGCAAACAAATTTTGTTTGCTTTTGGGCTGCAGAAGGTGCCCCCAAAGTTTGATCCCTGTGGGCCCACAGAGCTAAAATTGTAAAATCAGCTGCTGAAAGCTCAGAAATATCAAGCTTTCAGTGCATTTACCAGCCAATGCAGGGGGAAAAAAAAGAAGAAAATAGACCAGTCCATCAAACGGCTGTAACTCAATTTTGGCAGCAGATGGTGCCATCTACTGGCCAAAATTGGATACAAGCTCAAATATTTCTTTAAAATTAATTTAAATGATTTTACAAACAAAACACTGGTTTCTGACAATGTTTTTTTTGGTAAATCACTTGGTAGTGAAGGGGTTAATAGAACAGAGATCTCAAACTCTGACCCCCATCCCACATTGCTGAACTTTAACTTCTCTCTTTTTTCCCCCTTTCTTCATTTTAAGATCTACAGGGATTGTAGATCATCAGTTTCAGCAGGTAGCAGAATTTGGCATCCCCGTACTAAAAGAATATGAACGATAGATGTGGAACAGGAGACAAGTGAGTCACTCAATAATGTTAAGTTACAATTAAAAAAATATATGTTTTATTGAAGAGTTAAAATGAAATCTTACAATAAGATTTTATATCTCCAAAATGATTACTATCAGGGTTATTCAGAGAGCGTGAAAAGCAGGAGAATGACTGGAGAATGAAAAATTCTAGGTCAAAATAGCCGATTTGGAAAGTGAGATGAAAGGGAGAATTTTTCTGGTTTGGCTATTTTGACCTAGAATTTTTCATTCTCCAGTCATTCTCCTGCTTTTCACGCTCTCTGAATAACCCTGTAAGTGTAAAAAAATTAATACACTACATATTGCCTGTTTTATTACATCAGAAAATGGTAGATCCACTTAAGAGGTTATTCGCTAACCTCTGAATTGGCCCCAAATTGAACCGGACGGTGAATTGCGCGGTGTTCAGGGCAATTTCGGGCCAATTCATCTATTCACTAAGCTGTCAATTTGCCAAATACTACCAAACATTGCCAAACATTCAATGACTGCTTCAGCAACTCCAATTTCAGCAAACTATGGAGACCATTTGCTAAATAGTGAATTCACCGTATTTTTGGCAAAATGGAATTGCGAAAATGCAGTGAAATGGGCTGAAACGTTAAGCACCGAACTTTAGCTTTTCCCTGTTACTTTTATTTAATATCATGTGACCACTTTCCAATAAATAATTTAGGATTGTACTGAAAGCAATTTATGGAAATAATGAAATGTACTGTATGGCCAGACACCCCATTTACCCACTGCACAGGCCTGCATATACCCTGACCAAAGCCAGGAGTCAGAACCATTACAGGTACTCATACAATGCCAGGATTCAGTACACAGTAGAAGCAGAGCATAAGGGGTAATACAATAGAATAGTCAGGAAGCAAAGCCAGGGGTCATACACAGTATATCAGATAACACAGAAACACACTGATCAGGATAAACCAAATATAAACAGCAGAAGGGGTAACAAACAGACAAGGGAAACTGGGAACAAAATATAAACTGAACCAAATAAACAAAAGGTAAACAACAGACAGAAAGAATATGAGCAGGAACAAGCACTGCTGAATGGGAAAGACTGTCTTATATTGGGAGAAGGGAAGTGCTCTATGGGTCAGGTGGTCAAGGACCTGGCAGGCTAAAGGGAAATCCATGAATGGAAGGTAGAGAGGGAAGGACCAGATGTGGTAAGAGCCGGCACGGATTTGGCTCACCTATAGGGCTCAGGGCTGGAAATGTGACACTTGCAAACTCTGCAAGATCGCACGAGAGTGCAGCTCGAGGCCCCATTGGAGCTGCGTTACAACCTTCACATGCTGGCAGCTATTCACTGGAACGCGGTCAGCAGGAAGGATTACCCAGCAAGGCAGCCCAGTGCTGGCTTGTGGTATTGGTAGAAGTATTGGGGACATTTCCACGAAAACAAATACTCATGCAAATGCCAGTTGGCACCAATACCGATGGTAGCCAGAGCATAATACCAAATATGACCAGGTTCGTTTACAAAAATAAAATTTAAAAAAGAAAAGAAAAATTTCCTTTTTTTTTGTTCACTTTTCACTTTTCAATTATAAAGTGACCAGTGATGCTACACTAACTCACCTTCTCATTTACCATGATGCCAGCAAATGTGGAGGCGATGGCACAATGCGTTATTCCGCATTGGTTCATCGAAAACCTAAAATGTCTCACTGCTGTGAGAAGAAATGGGGCATCTTGGAACTCTGCATCTCTGATTTTTACAGTGCACAAGGTCAAGAGAGGTGTCATTGGAAATGTCAGTCTGGCCTTTGCAATGATACCAAAAATGACCATGTAACTTGTAATAAACAGAAAAGTGAAAAAATAAATGCAAAATTAGCTTTTTTTCTCTGATCTAAGGCAGTGGCATTATGTGCTTTTACTTATAAAGCAAACAATGCTGCTGCACTAACTCACCTTCTCATTCCCCATGCTGGGAGCATAGGTGGAGGTGGTGACGTAATGTGGTATTACGCATTGGTTCATCTTACACAAGCTGCCGCACTGCTGAGAGGAGACCCCTGCATCTCCAGTGTTTACAACCTGCAAAGTCAAGTTAGGTGTCTTTGGACAGGTCAGAGTCTGGCCTTTCTAATGATACCAAACGATTATTTCTTTTTGTATTTATTTATTTCTATTTGTTTTAAAGCAAAGGCATTATCCATTTGTCCCATATAAATTGAGCAATACCAATTGCCATTACTCACCTTTTAATTCCCCACACAGGGAGCAAGTTTGGTGTTTTATATATAGTCATATTATTCATAAACACGAGGGCTTTCTTTGAGGCGGTACACGCCAGTATGCCGTACCGGCACCTCATCGCCAGCCGCCCTTTGCTTTTTCATTTTTGGCATCTCCGGTATCGGACTTTCAGAGTCCGAATCCGGAGCTGTCTGGTTGGCGCAGGGGCGGATCTAGCTGCCTGGGATCCAGGGATCCAGCTGGCTGGATATCTGCTGCTCGCTTGGGATCCATTCACCAGCCAGCCGCGATCTCACGAGATCATGGCTGCCTAGTGGATGGATCCCAGGCGAGCGGCAGATATCCATGCAGGCGACCGCTTGTAGAAGGAAACAATGCAGCGGCCAGCAATGACTCGGAGGGGCCTGGCAGAGGTGAGCTGGAGGCAATATATCCATGTGAGCTGGGGCAATATATCCATGTGAGCTGGTCTGGGGCAATATATCTATGTGAGCTGGACTGGGGAAATATATCCATGTGAGCTGAGGCAATATATCCATGTGAGCTGGCCTGGGGCAATATATCCATGTGAGCTGGTGCAATATATCCATGTGAGCTGGTGCAATATATCCATGTGAGCTGGCCTGGGGCAATATATTAATGTGAGTTGGGGGCAATATATCCATGTGAGCTGGGGTGATATATCCATGTGAGCTGGTCTGGGGCAATATATCTATGTGAGCTGGACTGGGGCAATATATCCATGTGAGCTGAGGCAATATATCCATGTGAGCTGGCCTGGGGCAATATATCCATGTGAGCTGGTGCAATATATCCATGTGAGCTGGTGCAATATATCCATGTGAGCTGGCCTGGGGCAATATATTAATGTGAGTTGGGGGCAATATATCCATGTGAGCTGGGGCGATATATCCATGTGAGCTGGCCTGGGGCAATATATCCATGTGTGAGCTGGCCTGGGGCAATATATTAATGTGAGTTGGGGGCAATATATCCATGTGAGCTGGGGCGATATATCCATGTGAGCTGGCCTGGGGCAATATATCCATGTGTGAGCTGGCCTGGGGCAATATATCCATGTGAACTGGGGCAATATAGCCATGTGAGCTGGCCTGGGGCAGTATATCCATGTGAGCTGGCCTGGGGCAATATATCCATGTGAGCTGGGGCAAATATATCCATGTGTGAGCTGGGGCAATATATCCATGTGTGCGCTGGGGGCAAATATATCCACCTGAGCCTGGGGCAATATATCCATTTGAGCCTGGGGCAATATATTCATGTGTGAACTGGTGCAATGTATCCATGTGAGCTGGCCTGGGGCAGTATATCCATGTGAGCTGGCCTGGGGCAATATATCCATGTGAGCAGGGGGCAAATATATCCATGTGTGCTGGGGGCAAATATATCCACGTGAGCCTGGGGCAATATATCCATGTGAGCTGGATGATATATCCATGTGAGCTGGCCTGGGGCAATATATCCAAGTGTGATCTGGCCTGGGGCAATATATCCATGTGAGCTGGGGCAATATAGCCATGTGAGCTGGCCTGGGGCAATATATCCATGTGAGCTGGCCTGGGGCAATATATCCATGTGAGCTGGGGCAAATATATCCATGTGTGAGCTGGGGCAATATATCCATGTGTGAGCTGGGGCAATATATCCATGTGTGCGCTGGGGCAAATATATCCACCTGAGCCTGGGGCAATATATCCATTTGAGCCTGGGGCAATATATTCATGTGTGAACTGGGGCAATGTATCCATGTGAGCCTGGGGCAATATATCCAGTGTGAATAAAGGAGTATGTATTAGGACACGGAAAATTGTCATACGTTTTTCCCTGGGCGTGAGAGTACCCCCACCTATTTTTCCCGAAAAAAAGCGCTGATAACACCATCCGCCAAAATAAAGTAAAAAAATGTTTTTTTAAAGTTTTAGTGAAAATTGTGTATTTTCTCATAAAATGCAGTAACAGGTTCCCATTTCTATTTTTTGTAACACAAGTACCCAATAAAATTTATAACCACAAAGGTTTGGATAATAAAATGTGTTAACATTTTTTTTGTTGTAAATGATTGAAATCTGAATTGAAATTTTCACCTTTTTGGAACATTTTTTGTTATAGCATTCTGATGGTACATGACATATACACATTATAATGAGATTTTTAATATGCTGAGTCTGCTGAAAATAATGATATATAATTTGTCTGAGTCCTACAATAAAATATGACTTCAAATCGCATTTAAACATAATGAGCACAAAATGGTCAAAATGAGCTCAGCACACGGGGTGAAATGGCATAGCAGCAAAGGGATTAAACATACCATTATACAAAGCAAATAATGTTTATACTTAGCATGCCTATCACTTACTTTATCAAAGCAAATCATGTTTAGTTGTCCGCACATATTGATTCTTTGGGTACTTAAGCAAAATATACCACTTTTCTGAAGTCTCATTTGAGAATATAATATACAGACTGTAATGGAAACTGGAAGAGCTGCAGGAATACTGACAGTCATGAGGATAAATGACCACAATACTGTATAATGTGCCGAGACCTAAGTAAAAGAGATTAAAATTACCCACATTAAAACTGTATAATTTCCGGGACAGTTAGAAACAATGAAAGTACTATAATCTCTTCTTCCTGGTTATAAATAACAAAAAACATGGACTGGGATTGATTAATACAGCAAGTGAAATAACATTGATAGGTAATCCCATATGTCATCTGTGCAAAACAACCATTAAAATATTTTGACATCTGGTTTTGTGTATCAAAGAAATTAAATAAGGAATAAATATCACCGGACTACATAGTTTATATAGTTTATATTAATAAAATATGTCTATTTTTTATATAACAGAATTATTTTTTTCTTTAAGTAGCTTATTACTACTCTTATTCAGTTATCCCTCATTTGTTTGATCATTCCCATTTACTTGCATGCTTATCTGTAACATTATTTGTGAAAACATTTACTTTATATTTATGTTATATCCTATTTTTATTTTCAGTTCATTCTATCCCTTAATGCTGAGCTAATAACTCTTTTACTACCAAGTTATTTTCCAAAAAAATGCACTACCAGTATATCTCTTCATTAATTTGCTGGGCAAAAAGGGCTACTGCAACTAGACCTCTGTGCTTAATCTGCTGGAAGCAATGTTTTAGACATGATGGGTTATTCAAAGAGTGCCACATTTGCCACCAAATGGCACCACCCAGTGAATTTCCCCCATACGGTGCCATTTTGTGGAAAAACAGCTTTTCAGAAAGTTGGCAATTTGGCAAATATTAGCAAATTGCCAGCAAAATATGATGCAATTCACCTCAGATTGCCGCAATTCGGTGACCTTTGGGGGCAATGAAAATGTCCCATAGAGAAGTAATAGTAAACTATTCAAAGAACAGCATCAAAATGTTGGTGAAATGCCCAGATTTTCAGTGCATAGTTCGACATGTTTAAACAGACGAATCCCTTAGGTTTCAATGGAAAAAAATTACAGTTTTTTTAAAAAAAATTATTCAACCGTTTATTCTTTTTATTGGCAGCAAAAGGCCTTTTAATTTATTTATGTTTTAGAATTTTTTAGCCATTTTTTTGGATTTGTTTGGCAAAAGTTTTGATTCTGAATTTTTTTAAATGGGGTTTTTTCCTATTCTGTAACAGACCTCTTTATTATTATTCATAGGACCTTATTTATTATTTCCATAAAAATTTTTTGTTTTAAACTCCTTTTAAAAATTGCGTTTCTTTAACCACTTCGCTGCTGAGGACGCGCTGAGCGCGTCCTCAGCAGTCCCGCTGGTATGCGGAGGACGCGCTGAGCGCGTCCTCCCATCGGGGTCAGTGTTCGGCCGGGTTCCGGCCGATCGCTGGCCCCCCCGGTGCGGGCTGACATCCAGGATGTCAGCCCGGCATCCGGACCAGCAGCCGCCAGAATTAGGTGTCATCGCGGGGGCGCGATGACACCTAATTCAGGCGCCCCCCCCGCATGTGCGGAGGAGGCGCCTGAAAGGGAGGGGGGGGAGGTCCTTCGGACCTCTCTCCCTCCCGATCGGCGGTGCACAGGGGGTTAACCCAGGCATCATTTGGAAGGCACAGCCTGCCCTTCCAAATGATGCCTGGCATTAACCCCTGGGGAGCTGGATCGCGAATCGGCGCTGAAAAGCGCCGGTTCGCGATCCTTTCCCGGAGCTGGCCGACATCTTGGATGTCGGCCAAGCCTCCGGGAACTCCCCCAGAGGACTGGCGTCATCGTGCGTAGCACGATGACGCCAGTCCTAGACTTAACCCCTAACTGCCACCAACTGTGGAGATAGGGAGTTCCAATGAACTCCCTATCTCCCGATCCGTGGCAGCTAGGGGTTAAATTTTGGTATCGTTGGATCGGCCAGAGCATGGCCGTTCCAACGATACCAAACATGAAAGTGAAAAAGTTTGTAAAAAAAAAAAACAATTAAAAAAAAAAATTAAAAAAAAAAAAGAAACACTTTTTTTTTATTTTTTTTGGTTTGTTAATGCAGCAATATTGTTCCCATTTCAATTATAATGTGAACAATGATGCTGCACTAACGATTTTTGTATGCGGTGCGTTTGTTAAAAATAGTGTCATTTTCCCCAAAAAAAAATGTAACGAGACCCCATCTCTAATTTTTTTAACAAGCGCACCCCATACAAAATATAACCGCAATTGCTCGCATGTTAAAATGTGGAAAAAAACACTTTACACATTGTAAATTATTGAAAATACATATTTTATTGCATTTTTTGTTATAATATACAGACATGACATAACGTATACATATAATAATGACATATTATGAATCTACCGAGTCTGACGGAAAGAACGATATATAATATGTCTGGGTCATATACTAAAATAAGCCTTCAAAACACGTTTAAACATGATGCGCAAAACAGGTAAAAATTACCTCAGCATAGGGGCGGGAAAAGCCTCAGCAGCGAAAGGGTTAAAAAAAAAAATTACCCCTGTTCGGTGACTGATCAGAGGCGTTCTGTGTTATGCTCATCGGCATTCGGCAGATCATTGGCTGCATTCGTCAGTTTACAGCTGTGTTCAGCGTTCTGTTCGGCAGCATTTGACAGATCATCGTCTGCGTTCAGCAGAACCCTTTGGGGCACTTGGGGAACCTGCAGTGAATGCTGAATTCACCGCAGGATCGGAGAATTGAGCTCACCAAAGGACGCCGAACGAGAGAGCACCAAAATGTTGGTGAAATTTCGATGCACTCTGAATAACTCCCATATAGTTCCAGCTGTTCAAACTGTTTTTGCACCTCGGTTGTTAACTTCAAGGTGCTAAAAGGTTTAGGGTACATTTTGGAGTAATAAACAAAATCTCTTTGCATTGTTCCAGAATTACACTAAATTGAGTATCATCGTGTTATCCATATTATTATACTTTATTTATAAAGCGCCATCATATTTCACAGCGCTGAACAATGGGTGATACAGACAGGGTTACAATGCATTGAACAACATTTGATAAACTGATACATGAGGAAACGAGGGCCCTATTCCCGTGGGAACTCACAATCTAGAAGGGTTGGGGTGGAAACAAGAGGAGAGGACTGCAATGTGAGATCGATGGACTGGTTGGGGCAGTGATGTGAATTGGGTGGCAGACTTCCCCGTATGGGAATGTCTTATACGAGAGGGAGAGATGAAAATAGTGGAGGGGTTGGTGGTACAAAGGCAGGAGTTCCATTTTAGGATGAATGCAGAGTAAAAGAAGAGAAGAGACAGGGAGCGCATTGTGCAGCAGTATGTGGACCTTGCACTTCCCTAATTCCAGCAGAGGGGAGGGGGAGCTGGTGGCCAGAAAACCACTGCAGAGCTTGCATGGGAGAGACCAGAAGCCTGGTATTAGTAAGAGTAATTAGAGAGAAGTGGAGACAGCTGGAAAGGATGCCTGAAATTAGAGGCCGGTTCTGGGTGGGGGTGGATGGGGAGGGAGGGTGGGACTGATCAGTGTTGGATTGAAACTTTTGCTGCTGTGTGTTTCTGTGTGAAAGGAAATTAATTCAGGTAAGTATCTAGGTGTCAGAGGCCTTTGTAATGGGGGAGGGGCACTAGTGAAATACTAGCTACATATTCTATCTAAAAATGTGGCAATTTAGAGGATAATCAGATAGAAATTAATACATGCGGACACAAAATACAATTGTGATGATAGAATATTGCAGAATGTGGTGGTGGCTATCGTGTTGAGATCTGGATACATGGCTTGTGATTGCAGAGATGTTCCTAGCAGACTGATCAGTGTTGGAATGAAACTTTTGCTGCTGTGTGTTTCTGGCTTGTGATTACAGAGATGTTCCTAGCAGACTGATCAGTGTTGGAATGAAACTTTTGCTGCTGTGTGTTTCTGGCTTGTGATTGCAGAGATGTTCCTAGCAGACTGATCAGTGTTGGTCTGCTACATTGATCAGAATTCTTACCTGAGGAAGAAAGGAGCCCCTCACAGGCATGTCATATATGTTTAACTTTTTAGTCCAATTACAATGGATTTATTGCATCCTTCAATATTTTTATTATTTCTACACTTTCAGGGTTATTCAAAGAGATCCGAATGGCTGAAAATCAGCGTTCAGTTACCTTTCTTGGCCATTTGGCTATCCAGAGAGCAGGCAATTCGCCAAATCCTGGTGAATTGCCTGCACATACGGTGCCTGTTTGAGGGCAGTAAATGCCCATAGCGAAGCAATGCTTTGGCTATTCAGAGAGCAAAACCCAGCAGTGAAAAGTTGCCGAATTGCCCTACCATTCGGTGGTCTCATTCGACAGGTTTATTCTGGCGAATCCCATAGGCTTCGATGTTAAAAATATTCCCGTTTTAATTCAATATCTAATAAACCGTTCATTATAATATTCTGCAGTAAAGAGTCTCTTTATTTATAGATTTGTTAGGATCTTTTAAGCATTTTTTGGTATTTTTTTAAAAACAAAAATATTTCCGATTTTTTTAAATTTAATTTTTTTAACTTAACTTCTTTTTTCTGTAACAGCCCTTTTTATTATCATTCATTGGACCTCATATGTAAATTTCAGAAATTTTCTTAGTTTCTTTGCAAAAAAGTAGCTTCTTTGCAAACAGAGTTCCACTTTTCAAACATTCAAGCAAACTGTTTTGTTTTTTCACTCCATTCGTCTGCGGTGTCGGGTTTTTCCGGCAGCTGCGCTGCATGTGATCGGCTCCTGCTCGGGCCTTTCCGGCATTTTCCGGGCGGTTAATCCAGATTTTTGCGGGTTTCGGTGTGCCTTCGCTGGGTTTTGCGGTGAGCTGTTGGCGGGTTTCGGTGACTTTCCCCTGCAATTCGGGGACCCTGTGGTGCTTGCTGAATACACTGCAGGGTTGCAGAAATGGGATCGCCAAATCGAACCGAATTGAAGAGAACGAAAAGTCGACGGATGTGCGTTGACTTTTCGATTCTCTTTGAATAACCTTAGATAGCTCATTGTAAAACCCTTGGCAAAGTTACCTTTTTTTTTACTGTTTATCTTTTTTAGACCTTTTAATTGCAGTACATTTAAACATAATAGATATACGTACCTCATTTTTTACATGGGAAATAATGGTATAAATAACTCCAATCACTGTAATTCCTATAAGTCCCATAAGAAACCGTCTGACATCTCTGTGTAGTTTAAAGTTCACTGGCTTTGGATATAGAATTGACCTGACAAGGTCTCCTTTAGCTGTATTGAACCCTGCCAAAATTGAGAACATCATCAGACTCTACATAATATTATTTTTCAGATATGAAATACAATGTTTTATTAATGTTTTCACCAAAACCCATTAGCCTCATAAGCATTCATGTAAAACAAAATAGAATGTGAGTGAATTTGGTCTAATTGTCTTAAAGTTTCCTTGACAATAATTTGAAAGCTTAAAGGGACATTATAGGCAAAATAAATTATTTTTATCCAAGCCATTATTAATAAGAAATTACAATAAAGTGGCATGAAACATACATTTACTCCACTGTCGAACCAACAGGCTGATCCACACACTTGATGCCTTCCAGCAGTCCTTATCATACTTAATTATATTCTTTTTGTGGATGTGCATTTTCCCTGGTATTACGATTTGATTCTATTGCAATTATCCCATCAACGATTTGATTCCATGATGCATCACGATGCATCCTGATTACTGCCCAATGTTTTTAGACTCACAGATTCACACACGTACTGATACAGACACACACACACACAGATACGCACAATACGCTCAGATTCACTTACAAAATGACTTACTGATTATTAATTAATACTCACTCTGTCCCCCCGTCTGCACACCTTATTTCCCTCTTTTCCATTGTCTTCCTCTCTACCCCCTTTTATCCTCTTCCTCTCTTTCTATACTTAGAATAAGAGACGTTAATTTACACGTCCATATGGACGCGCAAGCTAATCCATTGTAGCTTGGACTTCTACCCAGGAGACGGTATTTACTGAGAAATACCATCTCCTCAAAGCTGGTGTTAATTGATTTTACAAATTCAAAATCACTTAATACCCTGCGAATCCCCCCACTCCAAAAAAATCCCATACTCACCTCTCGTCCCAGGATGGAGAGGGTGGCATGATCAGATACCTTCTCTCAGTGGCAGGAAAGTGAGACCGAGAACAAATGTTTCCTAATCTCCCTCCGCAATTGTGGTGCGTGATCTCATGAGTGCACAGGGCTCCATGAAGTCCAGTGACTCCAGGAGTCAATACTCGCAGTGGCCTACAGGGCCCTGCCAGTAGCAAACAGTCCTGCCAGGGCCAGATGCTAGCAAAGCTCATATCCTGGAATAGCTGTGTTAAAACAGAGATGGAAAGTAAAAATTTTCTTACCATCTCCGTTTTAATGGCAAATATGGAATAGGGCCCAGAGTGTTTGTAAACGTAGCTACTCCATAGACTTCAGTGGCTCTGGTGAATATACAAAAGCTTCAGTTAAGCTTACATAAAGATTGGAATAGAGTCCACTGGGTTTATTCCTCTAGTGAAACAGTCAGTGTTTCGACCTGAAGTAAGGCTTTATTTATATAAAGATCTGTAAAAATGTATGCAGCTAAAACCACTTTGAAACAGGTCAATTAATGGTAAGATCACTTATCAGAGGAAGTAGAGTCTAATTTCCAAAACTGAATCACACCCTAAGTAAATGTTTT
This sequence comes from Leptobrachium leishanense, assembly GCA_009667805.1. Taxonomy (NCBI): domain Eukaryota; kingdom Metazoa; phylum Chordata; class Amphibia; order Anura; family Megophryidae; genus Leptobrachium; species Leptobrachium leishanense. The sequence goes on along the minus strand of CM019066.1, from coordinate 139,506,890 downwards.
AATTTGAGTCAAATAAGGGTTGGTAAATGAGACTTTGTTGGATAAATATCACTTTACTGGGCAGCAGGAAACATGTAAATGTCAATACAGCAAAACAATACCCCTAGGACCTATTGTATTCAGAGTCATTGCTAACTCACCGGTTCTTGACACAACAGCTTTTATCAAACAATTTGCAGAAGGCTTTGTCTGGATAACTTCAGTTCCGCAAAAGAGGACATGTCTTTTGTAATCTTCACCACTGTGTACTTTCCAAGGAATAGAATTGTTAATATTTGGTAAAGGTGTCTTTGTTACTGGTAAACTCTCTCCTGTAACAAAACATTGACAACACCATGTTGATAACCATTTATAACACTGTGTTTGACTTATTTGTGAAACTACATTTATATTATGACCATCGATCAAGTCATCTGTCACATAGGAACAAAATCCTCAGCACACAAGTTATTATACAGAATTTCTTTTAAAGGTATTTTATGGGTTTAAAACGAGAGGGGAAGGAAGATTAAACATTGACTTTAGCATTTCTTTTAAAATTTTGGTCTAACGTGATGCTGGTTGGTTCTGATAATGAGCAGCAGGCTTCCTGTCAAGACACATGTCACCTGACCAGCAGGTGTTGTTATGCTCTATCAAATGTCCAGTCAACCCAATGACTCTCGATGTGAGCATGTGAGACCTGAAAGTCCAGAACGTCTGGAAGCTGAGATTAGCTCGCATCTTGGCAGAGCTTGATATTAATAATAAAAAATATGCATACTTTAAACAATAATGCAAAACAATATACAAACAGCTTTATAATTAATACATAATGTTTAATAAAATGGATATATTTTATTTGTAACTGGATTAAATTATGTAATTCCTTTTTTATTCCACTGTCCCTTTTATGGCAAAATGGCTGCTCTTCTAAGATATTTTTTTAAGGCTAATGGTACCATAGCGCAAAAACAACTAAAAAATCATTTCTTTCTATACCTGTCAGCATCCCCTCATTCACTATGCATCCTCCTGTTATTAGTACAGCGTCACAGGACAAACATATCCTCTTTTCCGTTATAATGATTGTGTCTCCAGGAACTAAATTACTAGACTCCACTTCTTCAACAGCTAAATGACAAAAATAATGTTAAAAGGTACACAAAGTCAAGTTTATGCTTAAATAATTATGCAGCACTGCATCAAGAAACAAGATATCTGTTAGTGCTGAAAGCCACGTAACAACATCATATGCAACGGCATGTGTCTATTATAAAAAGCCACAGATTGCATTTATTAATTAATTTTGCTCTTTTGCAAACAAAATTCATTTGCAAATGCCCTACAGAATGTTATATCCAAAGAGACAAAACAGTTTAAATAACATTCTTTCCTGCAAAAAACCCCAAAAAAAACAGATCCCATACTGTACTACAGTGATGTCATTTTGCTATTTGGATAGCCGATGGCACAATCTGCCTGTCAAAAAATGCATACTTTAGAAATAGTGCCTTTTGTATTTGAAGCACAATGTCAATGTATGTGTAATGAATATGTGTTTTCCATAAATCCACTGGGTCCTTGTGGTGGAATTATGGAAAACAACTTGGTGGTAAGGGTTATTTATGTCAAGCAGACCTTTTTTTTTTTTCAAGGTTTTTTTTTCCCCACAATTTGAAAATGTCTGTTTTACAGTTATCACATTATACAATCACTCTCATATTCAGCAGTGTATCAATATATTTTTTCCATTCATTTGTTTTAATGAGTAGTAATCTTAACATTAAATGTGTCTGACTCACCTCCATTTCTCCTAAGTATACTAACCATGGTGTTATTATGCACTTCAACCAAGTTGTGCAATTTAATTGATTGCTTGGGTTAAAAGAAACGACAAATTAATATATATAGACTAATTTTTATGAAAGTTACGCATCTAAGAATTAATCGCAAAAGCATGTAAAAATGTATTGTTAAATAGAATACTGAAGTAATTCAATCTGTCTCCATTCCAATTTTTCTTATATTTTAATTTAAATGTCGTTATTTGTTTTTTTTCTTGAACCTTACAAACTCTCTGCAGAAATTACCTTTTTTTTTTTCTTTTTCCATAGTATTTTTTATTTTTTTCTTGTTTGAAAAACATAAGGGGTTATGCAGAGAGCACCGAAATGTCACTGAATCAAATTTCCCCACCCTGCGGTGAATTCAGCATTCACCACAGCGTCCCCAGAATGCAGGGAAAACCCGCCGCAAACCCACCGAGCACCCACCGAAAACCCACCGGAACCGCTGGAAAAACCACGCCGAACATGTCGGAAAAAGCCGACAAGCCGCTGATCACAGCCGCCGATCCACGATACCAAATATTAACCTCTAGCTGCCACGGATCGCAAGATATGGAGGCCCAAAATATCCCACTATCTCCACCACAGGGTTTCCATATGGTTAAACACAGGCATCGCTTGAAAGGGTAGACTCTGCCCTTTCCAGCAGTGCCTGTCTTTGACTTTAACTTCCTCCCGGTCGACCGACGCAATGAAGTCATCGCAATGAGAGGGGTCTTAAACGCAGCGTCTGACATCCATGAAGTCAGATCACTGCCGACCCTGGAGGAGAGATGTGAGTATGTGGAGCAGAGCCCACATAGTGGAAGACGTGTGGGGAACGTCCACCATATATAGCCGGAGACTCCCATGACATTCCCCACACGTCTTCTGCAGTGAAGGGGTTAAACTGTCTTTGCTATAGAAATTAAGCCACTTCCTGCTCATTGGTAAAAATGACAAGCTAGCAATGATGCCAAATAGAATAAAAGAAGATTCAATTTGAACAAGGAAGGAAATGATGCATTGCATCATTTTCAACAAGGATTTTTCAGGAGCCATTGAAAGTATTTCGACAAATATATTCTCAAAAAAATTAACCTGCTCTCAAATCCTTGATTGCTCCTGAATGGGATAATATTTGGGAGCTATCAGTTTCTCAGTTTAAGGTTTGGCTACTATCTATGTTTCCCATTAGCAAAGAAAGAAGCAATATATATATATATTTTTGAAACCCTATTTTTTTTTAAAACTTTTGTCATGATAGTGGTGTTAGTTTTAAGGTCAAGGTTAAGGTTAGGGCATCAAAAGAAGGAGCAGAATCTGTTACCTAACATTGTAGCAAAAATGGAGAGTGTTAGGATTAGGGTTTAGGTTTAGGGTTAATCCTAACCCTATTCCTAAATGTAACCCCAATACTAAAATTAATCCAAAAACAAGCACAAATAGTAAGATACCCGTAATTTCAAATCCAAGCCTTAACCCTAAACCGACCCTAAAGATCAATAGCTTCTAAAAGCAATATGTTTCCAAAGCAGGCAAACATTTTTGAATAATGCCAAATTGTTGTTGGTTCCTCCTAAAATCATTTACGAAATAGCGCTAGGTGACATTTTTCTCGCCTCATTTCCAATCACTGATTCTAAACAGATCAGAGAAGTTATTGATTACATACCATCCTCAAAGTGTAAACGGTTGCTCCCATAGATAGCAGGGTGATAATGATGAGTGCTATGGAGTATTCAATATAACTCATGGCTAGCCACATGCTGAGCGCAAAAGCTTGAAAAATGTAGAAAGGGTTTAATACCTGTATGAACAGAAAGGAATAGTGACTTAAAAGGCTTCACTGCCATTATTTACAAAGCTTTGTAGCAGGAAAAGTGTTACATGTTATATGAAGTCATATAGGTCTATTCACTAATGGGTGAGATTTAGGAGAATTGTCAGAAGTGAAAATTCTAGGTCAAACTAGCCAAACCAGAAAAAACATCTGGGGTGCTGGAGTTTGACAGCATTTGTGCATATCTATTTCATTTTTGATGCCAGTGCCCCACCTCCATTATATATATACAGTACTGTGCAAAAGTTTTAGGCAGGTGTGAAAAAATGCTGTAAACAAAGAATGCTTTCACAAATGGAAGTGTTACACATTTATATTCATAAATGAACAAAATGCAGTGAATGAACAAAAGAGAAATCTAAATCAAATCAATATTTGGTGTGACAAACCTTTACCTTCAAAACAGTAGCAATTCTTCGAGGTACACTTGCACACCGTTTTTGAAGGAATTCGGCTGGTAGGCTGTTCCAAATATCTTGGAGTATTAACCACAGATCTTCTGTGGATGTAGGCTTTCTCACATCCTTCTGTCTCTTCATGTAATCCCAGACACATTCGCTGATGTTGAGATCAGGGCTCTGTGGGGGCGATGCCATCACTTCCAGTACTTCTTGTTCTTCTTTACGCTGAAGATAGTTCTTAATGACTTTGGCTGTATGTTTGGGGTCGTTGTCCTGCTGCAGAATAAATTTGGGGCCAATCATACGCCTCTCTGATGGTATTGCATGATGGATAAGTATCTGCCTGTATTTCTCAGCATTGAGAACACCATTAATCCTGACCAAATCTCTAACTCCATTTGCAGAAATGCAGTCCCAAACATTTAAGGAACCTCCACCATGCTTCATTGTTGCCTGCAGACACGCATTATTGTACCGCTCTCCAGCCCTTCGATGAACAAACTGCCTTCTGCTACAGCCAAATATTTCAAATTTTGACTCATCAGTCCAGAGCACCTGCTGCCATTGTTCTGCACCCCAGTTCCTATGTTTTCGTGCATACTATAGTCGCTTGGCCTTGTTCCCACGTCGGAAGTATGGCGTTTTGGCTGCAACTCTTCCATGAAGACCACTTCTGGCCAGACTTTTCTGGAGAGTAGATGGGTGTACCTGGGTCCCACTGGTTTCTGCCAGTTCTGAGCTGATGGCACTGCTGGACATCTTCTGATTTCGAAGGGCAATAAGCTTGATGTGTCTTTCATCTGCTGCACTAAGTTTCCTTGGCCGACCACTGTGTCTACGATCCTCAACTTTGCCCGTTTCTTTGTGCTTCTTCAAAAGAGCTTGAACAGCACATCTTGAAACCCCAGTCTGCTTTGAAATCTTTGTCTGGGAGAGACCTTGTGTCTTGTTGCTGTGCTCAATCTTGCCGTGACATGAAACTGTCTTTCACAACCTCACCTTGGTAGCAGAGTTTGGCTGTTCCTCACCCAGTTTTAAGCCTCCTACACAGCTGTTTCTGTTTCAGTTTATGACTGGGTTTCAACCTATGTGTGACATTGATGATCATTACCACCTGTTTGGTATAATTGGTTGATCACACACCTGACTATAATCCTACAAAATCCCTGACTTTGTGAAAGTGTACCAATGAAAATTGATGCTGGTTTGATGGCAAAAGGTAGTAACAAATATTGATTTGATTTAGATTTTTCTTTTGTTGGCTCACTTTGCATGTTGAAAATTGACAAATATAAACAATCATTATTTATATTTCTGAAAGCATTCTTTGTTTACAGCATTTTTTCACACCTGCCTAAAACTTTTGCACAGTACTGTATATATATATAGAAAACACATGGGGGGGTTAGCACTCAACCTAAACTAAGCATTCAGTGCAGGTGCATCTCAAAAATAAAATACAAACAAAACCAGGGAGAGAGCACTCCAGACAAACACTAAGGCTAGGGACAGATGAGCGCATTTTCTGCAGCCACCGTCAAAATGTACGTCGATGCGTGCGCACGCATTTTTTCACGGAATACGCTTAAGTGGTCAGACGATGCGCAATTCTGGACGTATTTCATGACGGTGGGGTAAAAAGAAGTCTAGGGAAATCCGGCTGTTTGAACGTTATGTTGGCCGCACACTAGCAGCGTCTGACGTCTCCTAATCACGCACACACGCCGCTATGCGGCCGCAGCGCACTCTGTACGTCAGTAGCAGCGGTTTCACGTTCTGATAAAAATGCGTTCATTTGCCGGTTGCGTGGTGTCGGCGCACTTTTGTACGCACGTACTGCGTATATTGCCGTCATTGGCCGTTATGTGCTGCTACTGCCGCCGTGATTTAGTGCGCCTGCACGCGCGTTCCGACTGCCCCACTCTGACCCTAGCCTTAAACCTGCAACAACAGCTTCATGCATGGGTGCATAATACCAGCTTTTACCACATGTTGAAAAATTCTTAAATCTAAGCCTTGTTGAATAAAATGGTGGAAATTTGGTTCGCAATGAACGGCCGTGAATTGCTTAAGCCTGCCAACAGCGTCGATGTAATCCACCCTCTGGCAGGTCCTACTCTGCAAACCTAATGACTGCCCATCATGGGATAAACTCACTGAGGAACAGGTCCTTTCCTGGAGCTCCCGCAGATCAAGGTTAAATAGAACCTGGAGGAGGAGTACCATTTTTATTGTGCATTTATTTCAATGTATATCCAATAAATTCTTAAAATGTAATTGTTGATTTTCAACCATCTATTCAAAGTTATTCTCTTAGTTTAAAATGTCGGTTTATGAGAAGGGTTAAATATCCTCCTAACCCCATCCCCACAACATTTTCTACTTAAAGTTTGCTTCTGAACTCATCTTTTTTCCAGCTCCATGTTCTCCCTCAGTTCTCTTCCACGTAGATATTTTTGTTGCGTGCCCAGGATAATTCCTCCCAATACTACTGTGCATGCCAGATTGACAGTATTTGGATATCATTGTGCTTAGTCAGTTTGATGCCACTCAATGGGAATGCATTGGTCAATCCTCTCTACACATCCTGTGTAAAGTGGATCATAATCCCAGAAGGCTATCTCACTGTGAGTGAGGTCCACTGTTTTGCAATGCTTTCCCATCCTGCCAATACACCTCGGTGGGAGGTGGGGTTACTATGTTAATTTGATTTTGGTTGCTTATATCTTGAACTACCCTTGCAGTTCCTTATTTAATGTATAAAATCCAAGATTAAATCAATAATAGCAGACACCAAATGGATGAAAAGAGACAGTGCTTGTGCCTGCAGAAAAGGGCACTTCATTTCTTTACAGTATTGGCCTACAGAGCAAACCATTCTGGTCAAGAACCTTTTATCAATGTAATGCTCATGATGAAAGGGGTTTTACCTAAAATGTTTGCTCTGTATGCTCACACAGTAAAAAAATATGAAGATGGCACCAGTGCACCTTTCTGAAAACATCAACACTGTCTCTTCTCCTCTTTTTGGTTCCTGCATCTGGCCAGTAGTCTTAGGGTCCTGGGTACAGTTGGTGAGATGCTGCAGTTTTGTTCAAGAAACTAGAGGTATCCACATACACTTTCTGGGGGACCTGGATGTAGTCACCCCTTTCCGACCTGCCCTACTGACCAATAGTAGCAGACATATAATTTGTTTGGTCATTGAAGCTACGCTACGTTTTTGTTGCTTTGGCTACTTTATAATCTTTAATGCGAGATACGTTTAGGATGTGATGAATATGTAATTAGTATTATGTATATATTGCTCTCAATATGTTTTTAATGTAGCAGTGAGTGGCACGTACAATTTTAAAGAAAATCGACTGTGATTTTGAATAAATAACCGGCACAACATCAGTTTTATGGCATTATTGTTTTACTCCGCCTATCTTTTGTGTATTAAGTATGCAAGTATTATTATATCGAAAAGATACGTCGGTAAACACTCAACTGAAATTTACAAAATAATTTGTCTCAATTCACAGAAAAAAAAATCTATTGATTTGTTTATAAAATATTCAGAGCATTTGTTTGCAAGTTTCATCCTTCCCAGCTCATGCTTTACTTATGTACAGTATGTATTCAGAAACATGAATCTCTATGATAATGAGAAATGATCACACATGCATATCTTACTTCTTTAAAAAGCAGCTTCCAGATAGGAATTACTTCTACATCAATTGTATTTAATCCACATATCTGTTTTCTAAAGACAAAAAGTACATTGAAATTAAGGAGGAAAAAAACAGCATGAAGCACAAAACATTTGTTCAGATAAAGAAACAAACAATTTTTCACTTTTTAACGTGTCTTATCTGTTAGTCCAAGGTGGTTTTGCTAAAATTAATAAAGCATTTTTCCCTTTTCTTTTGATTACGTTATTACTCTTAGGTTAATGCCCAAACATTTTGCCAATTGTGCATAAAATTAATTCCGTTGTGAGATTTTGTGTAAAGAAACAAATTCAATAGAAGCAAATAGAAAGAATATGGGATAATATATTCAGCATAGAATTTAGTAGGTTATTAACAACTTCGTTCTTGGGAATGCATAGCCAAGCAAACTAAGCAAACTACAATACAGGGTGGTTTATATAGTTCCAAACCCGAAGTTGTTATAGGTCTTGAATGAATGAAAGTAAATTTATGAGAGTTTCAAGAAGCATACCTCCTCTTATATGGAGCATATCTCACCACAGCAGTGTTGGAAATGGTGGCCATTTCCAACACTTGATGTGGTAAGATATGCTCAACATAAGAGGAGGTATGCGTCTTGAAACTCTAATAAATTTACTTTCATTCATTCATTCAAGACCTATAACAACAACTTTCTTTTAGGCACATGTTGATGAAGCGCTGCATGTTGTTGCTGACGCATCTCAATATTGCGTCATCCATAATTGTTTTGGATCTCATTCCTAATATTATTCACAAAGGTGTTAGTCTTGCAAGGCATATTACAGTACACAAGTTCCTTCAGATAGACTCACAAAAATAAGTCCAGGCTAATAATATCGGGTAACAGATTCTTGGAAATGACATGGTCCTCACAAAAACTTTGGATTGACTTCATTGACTAGATGTGAAATGATGTATGGCATGTTGTACCACCTAGTTGGAAGTAACCCTGAGTTAGTTCCAAAGAGTAAACCATTTTGCTCTTTGGGGCTGCAATTCTTACAACTGTGTAGTTGTCGTGGATGTGCTGCCACATAACAACCACTTCCAGCTCATGTTGTCATGTGATATGCACAACGCAACTGGAGGTAGGTTTCCTGAATCGTTCATTAATTTTGTTTTGTTTGCTTATGACCAATACTGAAAGCTTTGGTCTGGGTCTATATGAATCACCTTGAATTTATCTACTGAATAAAATAACAAGTGTTGCGCTCTACAACAACTCATAACATTTCATAACCTTTGTGTTTCCATCAAAAACTTGAAGTGGTCAGTTGGCATCGTGATGTCCTCTGCTGTGGTTCTCACTTGCAAATAAACTAAATCAAGACCCTTTGCTTTTACCATCGTGATGCGCAAGCCAAACGTTTAACAACCACTGAAAGCTGGTGTTACATTAAATGATTCTGCAAATGCAAAATCATTTAACTAGCTCTAAACCCCCTAAAAAAATCCCACACTTACCTCTCATCACGCAGCCAAAAGGGTGGCCCGATCTGCTGCTTCTTCTCTCAAGGAGCAGAGTGAAACTGGGAACAAATAGTTCCTAGTCTCCCTCCTCGATCACTCCGTGGCGCTACGCGATCTCAGATTTTATTCAAATGATATCACAATCTACATGTCACAAACATTTTCATGATCAATCATTTAGCTGTTGTGCTGCACCACATATAGCTGGATTTACAGTATTTGCTAATGGAAGCTAAGCAACTCCATGGAGACAAGCGTGAATGAGCTCTGTGCAATATAACATGGACACAATCTTAATCTTGCAGAATGCTGGTTTTCTTGTGAAGGGACCACAGAGAACTATTTTTACTCTGTGTCCTTTGATTTATGTGGAGATAACATGGCAAAGAAAACAAGTGAGTTTTGAATTTTTGAATTTTTGATGTGTGTCTTAAGAGATTTTGCAACAGCAATATTACTTAACATAGACTTTTAGAAGCCATTTTTTTTCTAGTCACTTATTTATGCTTATGGTTTACGAGGAACCAGGCTCTTTATAACCATAATTTTGCATTGGCAAATCTACCTTATTTCTTGTTCTTCATTAGAGAATCCTGAACCAAATTTGGAGTGAACTTGCGAACAGGAATATTCGTCTTCTAACACCCTAAATAGCAGAAACATAAAATAATGAGTATAGCAAACAGCAAACAGCAAAGAATATCATCTATAACATGTTATTCATATTTCTGCTTACCCAATTTTCTCAAATTTTCTTTCAAATGTGTTCCAGACATATTGGATTCTTTGCACTCTTATATAGCGTATCTGTGAACCATACAATTATGTTAAAAATACTTAAATTATATAAATATTGTAAATAAATATTGTCAAATATTGACAGTCTCCAGACACTGACAAAGAAAGACTAATTGACACTTATGTTCAACATAATATATGTAAACATATGGCAGACCTTGGAAAGTGTATAACAAGTTCTATGTTTTCTGAAACACCTACATAAGATTCTTTTGTAAGGTTAATTTTTCTTTCTTCCTTAATATTGTTTGCAGTATGAGGTCCTATACCCCTCTTAATTTTATGACTATTATATAGGTTTTCAATGTTTTTAAAATGCTTTAAGACTGCTATGATGACCATGTTATAAAGAATGCCATTTCAACTTTGTGTCAGCTTTTTGCAATATATGAAGTTGTTGGTTCTGCTGTATAATAATAATACAATTATGATAGGTTGAGCAGAGTTCAGCACTTCTTTCTGTTCATTCCTTATGGAGAATAATAGCCTAGGTCTTCACCAGTAGAAGATTGAGGAATGATCCTCAATGTCTCGAAGGAAACATAAAACGGGGCATAGAGTAGTAAAAAACAAGAAAAGACTTTATAGAATAAGGGGAAATAACTTAATGCCAGTGTCAGTAGTGGGCATGAACCCTAAAGTTTAACGAAGGAAAAAATGTGGTAGACTCCGGCTACCGAATAACCTTTATTGGACGAATACAATATACACAGCGAAAATAAAATACATACATAGAATTGTAAAGTGATAAACCTCCTTGAACCATAAATTAGCTTTCTCTAAATAGAGAACACACCACAATGGAATATAAAATAGATTCACAGTGTTGTTGAATGTGGGCGATGGATGTAATTGTACAATGTCATATATAACGGCTATATGCCACTAGGTGGCGTCAGAGATCCTGAAAATATCGTGCTAATGCAAGAGAGTTATAATCAGTAATTACAGGAGATGGTTGCCAGCATTTAGTGCCATGTGTAATAAACGCAGTTAAGGGCTAGACATGCATAAAGTAAATGATAAGATTCTTGAGCGGTAAGTCGATTGCCATGAACTATTGAATTAAAAATCCACAATATATTGAATTAAAAATCCACAATGTAACCATTGCAAATTACAAGGATACAAAAGTCATCAGTAGCCAAGCTCCAGAATTCTAAAAACCACCACGAGTGGATAAAAGGACGAACTAATTCCACAAAGATTCTCAGGCATAAGGAATTGTTAATGGAATTGTTCCTATACTGTCAATATAGGTTAAAGGCCATAGGCAGTGGATATATATATAAGTAAGGCCAACCGAACGCCGCTGGGATGAAAAAACCTTGAAAGGCTGATAGCCACACTGAGATGTAGATATATAATTAGTGGCATGAGATGATGAAACGCCCATAAATGCAGTAAATTACTGTGTTTGGTAATTCAAGTCTAAACCAGGCATGCATATAGAGAATTACAGTTATAGTCCAAACTAACGGGACTATTATATTGAATCTATATGACACAAGGAGCCACAGCTAGCCAGCAAATTAAATCGGTGATATGGTGCACGTTTGCCGTTGGAGAAAAAGCATCATAAGTACAGGTGCTACAAGGTACTAGGAGAAGCTTAATTAGAAATAGAGGATAAATTAATTGCCACAGTAATTGCTTTTCATTGGGAATTCTAGATTAAATGGTATAACCACAATAATTCTATAACCTAGAAGAAGCACAGGATTGCAAATATTAAACCGAATGCAAAACCAGTATTCCTGCTAATTTCTACTAAGATATGCAACACAAGATTCGATTTCGAAAAATAACGGTACAGCACAGCCGAACACCAGTGGTTGTAATTAATAACCAAAGTAAAAGCACACATTGCCCGATATTGAAGCCATCATAGGCTAAATCACCATTGTAAATAAATTGTTAGCTTAAACAGGTATAGAGGAGGATAACGATAAATGTGAACAGTTAAAAAGAAAACCCCATCTCGACCGGTTTCGCCGCTTAAGGGATGCGGCTTTATCAAGAGATGATATTTATTTATCTCTTGATAAAGCCGCATCCCTTAAGCGGCAAAACCGGTCGAGATGGGGTTTTCTTTTTAACTGTTCACATTTATCGTTATCCTCCTCTATACCTGTTTAAGCTAACAATTTATTTACACTGGTGATTTAGCCTATGATGGCTTCAATATCGGGCAATGTGTGCTTTTACTTTGGTTATTAATTACAACCACTGGTGTTCGACTGTGCTGTACCGTTATTTTTCGAAATCGAATCTTGTGTTGCATGTCTTAGTAGAAATTAGCAGGAATACTGGTTTTGCATTCAGTTTAATATTTGCAATCCTGTGCTTCTTCTAGGTTATAGAATTATTGTGGTTATACCATTTAATCTAGAATTCCCAATGAAAAGCAATTACTGTGGCAATTAATTTATCCTCTATTTCTAATTAAGCTTCTCCTAGTACCTTGTAGCACCTGTACTTATGATGCTTTTTCTCCAACGGCAAACGTGCACCATATCACCGATTTAATTTGCTGGCTAGCTGTGGCTCCTTGTGTCATATAGATTCAATATAATTGTCCCGTTAGTTTGGACTATAACTGTAATTCTCTATATGCATGCCTGGTTTAGACTTGAATTACCAAACACATGGCCATTATCAACCATTGTCTGATAACCTATTCATTATCAGGTCTATACATAGGACAAGGGGTCATCCATTTAGACTGGAAGAAAGAAAATGTAGCTTAAAGCATAGGAAGGGTTATTTTACGGTGAGAACAATAAAGCTGTGGAAATCTCTGCCTGTGGAGATGGTTGAGTCAGAGTCTGTACAGACTTTTAAAAAACGACTAGATGACTTCCTGCAGACACAGAATATTAAGGGTTATAATATTTAATATGTGGGTAAAAGCTTCTTGATCCAAGGAGAAATCTGACTGCCATTCTGAGGTCAAGAAGGAATTTTTTCCCAGTATGTTGCATATTTCAGACTGGGTTTTTTGCCTTCTTTTGGATCAACAGCAGTAGGTTATGTGGGAGACACAAAATGAATAAAGAAGCTCCAGAGTCCACGATAGATTTCAATGGATTTAATCCAACAACAGAAAAAAAGGCAACGTTTCGACCATGACTGGTCTTTGTCAAGCCTAAAACACAATGACAGAACAGGAAATAAATAGCACCACAGACTGGTTAAGCAATCAAACAATAATTGCAACCAGTCCGTGTATGCCAATCCAACAATTAAAAACAATAGTCTACAATTGAATACATCAATTAACATATTAACTTTAGTAATTATATATACGATGCTTATTAACATACAATAATTGGCGATGAATTGTAGAGCAATGCCTATGAGAAAAAGGAGAGACTGAATAATTATGCATGTGAAGGGAAGGGATTACCCTCTACTAGTAAACCTAAGGGAGAGAAAGGAACAGATCTATCTATCATAGAGAGATAACGTAACATATTTATAGAAAGGGTGAGAGATCTGATTCTCTATTAAGACCATGTGGGAAGAGAGTGTTGAGATGATGGATCCAATATAATTCCCTCCTTTTAAGTAATTTTTCTCTGTCCCCACCTCTTGTTAACTTAGGCACCTCATCGATCACCTGATAACGTAACTGTGAAATATCATGTCCGCAACGTATAAAATGTTCAGGGACTGGGAATTCAATCTTTTTAGTCCTAATATCAGACCTGTGTTTGATGAATCGATTTTTAACTTTCTGAGTAGTCTCGCCCACATATATCAACCCACACGGGCATTTCAATAGATACACCACGTATGCAGAATTACAGGTAAAATAACCTTTGATTTTGGACTTCCTCCCAGAGTGTGGATGGACAAAGGAATCACCCCGTATAACTGCATTGCAGCAAGAACAATTTAGACATGGAAAAGTTCCATTCCTGGGTTTACCAAAAAAGGGTGTTCTGCCTGTGTCTTGTCCAAACTCTGCTTTAACCAACATCTGTCGAAAAGATCTCCCCTTCTTGTATGACATAAGTGGGATGGTCTGAAACTCTGAAATATCAGGGTATGCATCCCTTAGGATGTACCAGTATTTACATAAAATATTTTTCACTTGTGAAGTATGGGTTCCATATTTGGAAACAAATGGAATCCTGCCACAGCTTTGGCGTCTCTGAGGAATTATAGGTTGATTAATTCTGGTACTTTCTCTACTCAGAAGTTGTCTCGGGTAACCCCTGGCTCTAAACCTATCGATCATCTCCTCGAGCCTCTTGTCCCTACTTTCAGGCAAATCAACTACTCTATCAACACGCACGAGTTGACTCCGTGGGAGAGAGTTGAGTAGTGTAGGTGGATGCGCACTGTCATATCTTAGCAGGGAGTTCTTATCGGTAGGTTTTCTGTAAAGATCTGTCATTAATTTGCCATTCCTTTTAACCACCAAGGTATCCAAAAAATTGATTTGTGTAAGACTGCATGACATAGTGAACTTAATGGAGGTAGATCCGTTATTAAGTATACTGAGAAATTCATCTAATGTATCTCTAGTACCCTCCCATACAAAAATAATATCGTCTATATAGCGAAACCAATGATGGACATATTGAAAAAGGTCGCATTTATAGACTACATTTTCCTCAAATTCAGACATGAAGATATTGGCATAGGTGGGTGCTACGTTAGTACCCATAGATATCCCCCGTATTTGAGTATAAAATACTCGATCAAAGAGAAAAAAGCTGCCACCCAACACCACATCTAACAGATCCAAAAGAAATTGTAATTGATTATCAGAATAACCCAGTTCAACAAGAGCATGTTTCATAGCATTTATACCCTCAGAGTTCTGTATAGACGTATACAGGCTGGTGACGTCAAGACTGACCAAAATACTGTGATCACCCACAGCAAGTCCACGAAATTTGGTAAGAAAATCACCGGTGTCCAAAATAAATGATGGAATCCGCTGTAGATAGGGTCGAGCCACCCTGTCCAAAAAAATGGACAGGGGGCTGAAGACCGAATCCACAGCAGATACAATAGGCCTCCCAGGAGGCGCAATGAGAGACTTGTGGATCTTGGGCAAGACATACAAAACAGGTATTAAAGGATGTTTTTTCACAAGGAATTTCGACAGACCCTTATCAATAATCTGGTTCTCAAGGGCATCATGTATCAAGGTGGAAATTCTACTGACAATCGCTGCCGTGGGGTCACCATCCAATCTTTTATACGTCTCGACGTCACCAAGCTGGCGCTGGATCTCAGCCACATAGTCGCCACTATTCATGATCACCAGAGCACCCCCTTTGTCCGCCGGCTTTATCACAATTGAGGGGTTGTCACGTAATTTCTTTAAAATCCCAGAATCAATGGCGGACATATTAGGGGATGCTCTGGTGAAATGACGCCTAGAATATACTTGGGACATTTCCCTCTCTACAATTTTGACATACGTCTCAACAGCATGTTCAACATTCTGAGGCATAAATTTACTTTTCTCTCTCAAACCAAGGTTTTTAGAATTAAAGGGTGCAAGCGGTAAATCAATCTCGGGTTGACCTGAAAATAAACATTTCAATCGAATCGTACGAAAAAATCGAAAAAGATCGACTTTAACATCGAACGGATCGATGCGTTCGCTCGGACAGTACGATAAGCCCCTCGAAAGAAGCTTAATTTCATCGGCCGTTAATGGAATGTCCGATAGATTAAAGACTAGCGTCTCTTGTATAGGGACTGGTTGTTTCTCATCGGAGGTTTTTTCGTAACGCTCTTCTGAGCTTGTTCCTGTACATTCCCTCCGGGCGATTGTCGCCCTTGGCGCTGATCTAAAAAAGACGCTTGGTCGTTCGATCGGACTACACCGAGGTCTTCGGATGTATCAGTACCTGTCCCAGACATAGAGTCCTCTGTGAAACGAATAGATTTTTTCGTATATTTACGACCAGGTCCTCTTCGCATCGTAGTTGGTGTCCTGGAATAACCTTTTTGCCAGGAATAAACATGACCCTGTACATAGTCATCCAAATCACGTTGGAACTTCCGTCTTTTCCTTGATTCCACTTCCTTCCGGAAGTGGTCCAGTTGCGGTGCCATCGTGGAACGCAACGCCATGAGTTCCAATTCGGAATTGTTGTCTCGAAACGATATGATTTTTGTATGGGAGGGTACTAGAGATACATTAGATGAATTTCTCAGTATACTTAATAACGGATCTACCTCCATTAAGTTCACTATGTCATGCAGTCTTACACAAATCAATTTTTTGGATACCTTGGTGGTTAAAAGGAATGGCAAATTAATGACAGATCTTTACAGAAAACCTACCGATAAGAACTCCCTGCTAAGATATGACAGTGCGCATCCACCTACACTACTCAACTCTCTCCCACGGAGTCAACTCGTGCGTGTTGATAGAGTAGTTGATTTGCCTGAAAGTAGGGACAAGAGGCTCGAGGAGATGATCGATAGGTTTAGAGCCAGGGGTTACCCGAGACAACTTCTGAGTAGAGAAAGTACCAGAATTAATCAACCTATAATTCCTCAGAGACGCCAAAGCTGTGGCAGGATTCCATTTGTTTCCAAATATGGAACCCATACTTCACAAGTGAAAAATATTTTATGTAAATACTGGTACATCCTAAGGGATGCATACCCTGATATTTCAGAGTTTCAGACCATCCCACTTATGTCATACAAGAAGGGGAGATCTTTTCGACAGATGTTGGTTAAAGCAGAGTTTGGACAAGACACAGGCAGAACACCCTTTTTTGGTAAACCCAGGAATGGAACTTTTCCATGTCTAAATTGTTCTTGCTGCAATGCAGTTATACGGGGTGATTCCTTTGTCCATCCACACTCTGGGAGGAAGTCCAAAATCAAAGGTTATTTTACCTGTAATTCTGCATACGTGGTGTATCTATTGAAATGCCCGTGTGGGTTGATATATGTGGGCGAGACTACTCAGAAAGTTAAAAATCGATTCATCAAACACAGGTCTGATATTAGGACTAAAAAGATTGAATTCCCAGTCCCTGAACATTTTATACGTTGCGGACATGATATTTCACAGTTACGTTATCAGGTGATCGATGAGGTGCCTAAGTTAACAAGAGGTGGGGACAGAGAAAAATTACTTAAAAGGAGGGAATTATATTGGATCCATCATCTCAACACTCTCTTCCCACATGGTCTTAATAGAGAATCAGATCTCTCACCCTTTCTATAAATATGTTACGTTATCTCTCTATGATAGATAGATCTGTTCCTTTCTCTCCTTAGGTTTACTAGTAGAGGGGTAATCCCTTCCCTTCACATGCATAATTATTCAGTCTCTCCTTTTTCTCATAGGCATTGCTCTACAATTCATCGCCAATTATTGTATGTTAATAAGCATCGTATATATAATTACTAAAGTTAATATGTTAATTGATGTATTCAATTGTAGACTATTGTTTTTAATTGTTGGATTGGCATACACGGACTGGTTGCAATTATTGTTTGATTGCTTAACCAGTCTGTGGTGCTATTTATTTCCTGTTCTGTCATTGTGTTTTAGGCTTGACAAAGACCAGTCATGGTCGAAACGTTGCCTTTTTTTCTGTTGTTGGATTAAATCCATTGAAATCTATCGTGGACTCTGGAGCTTCTTTATTCATTTTGTGATTGTTGGGGCTGTGGAGCAAGAGACCCCCACTCCATTTATCCACTTTGGGTTCTGCATTCGGGCACAACTTTTCACGGTTATGTGGGAGAGGCTGAACCCGATGGACGCATGTCTTTTTTCAGCCTATATAACTATGTAACTATGTAACTATGGTAGTAATTGACTGCATTTATGGGCGTTTGATCATCTCATGCCGCTAATTATATATCTACATCTCAGTGTGGCTATCAGCCTTTCAAGGTTCTTTCATCCCAGCGGCGTTCGGTTGGCCTTACTTATATATATATCCACTGCCTGTGGCCTTTAACCTATATTGACAGTATAGGAACAATTCCATTAACAATTCCTTATGCCTGAGAATCATTGTGGAATTAGTTTGTCCTTTTATCCACTCGTGGCGGTTTTTGGAATTCTGGAGCTTGGCTACTGATGACTTTTGTATCCTTGTAATTTGCAATGGTTACAATGTGGATTTTTAATTCAATATATTGTGGATTTTTAATTCAATAGTTCATGGCAATCAATTTACCGCTCAAGAATCTTATCATTTACTTTATGCATGTGTAGCGCTGTGTTTAAAACCTTACTTTGGCAGTACCCATTTTTGGCCACCGGAGGGAAACAAGCGCGATAAGAGACACTCAACATTGGGACTACATTTCCCGGCATGCTCTGGGAACGGACACAGGAAGTGGGTGGGACACGCCGAGTGACATCCTGAGCCTCGTGGAGATAGCTGGCAGAGCGCGCCAGGGAGTGAAAGAGACAGGACACAGTGCTGCAGAGCGGAACAGTGATTAGGCTGGAACGCAGGTGCGGCCTATTAGGATTCCAGATTGGGTTATCCAGCCTTGTAAGAGGGAGACCCAGTGATCCACAGATATTACCCAAGCTGCTATCAAGGAAGCCGGAGGACCCCCGAGTTAGGAGTACCGCAGGTCTATCGGATTGGGAGAGCAGGCGGTAAGCTGGACAAGTCATGGCCGGAGCAGAGAGAGCCAGACAACGGATCCAGTAGCCAGTATCCCAGTAAAGCATTGAGCGGAGAGACGTCCTGGGTCAGCGGAGCCTTGGTTATCGAGCGGATGGGTGAGAGGCCCCCAAGGCCGGTTTTAAAGCAAGAAAGCACGCTGTTGTTTGTTCCTAAACCCACAGGGCCCCAACTTGACTAGTCGAAGACACCACTTTAAGTAATTCACTTGCCAGTTGAATAGTACCCGGGTACCATAACACACACACACTTACAGTCCGGGACTTAACCTGTGCGGGACTCACTCCCTAATATCCAAAAAGGGGTTAAAGTTTCGTATCTTATTTTCTTTTCCGCTGGGCGGTTTCCTCGAATTACGAAGCATTGTATTTTCTTTTCCGTTACGCGTTTTCCTCGAATTACGAAGCATTGTATTTTTCTGTTCCGCTGCGCTTTTTCCCGAAATACGAAGCCTCGTATTTCTTTTCCGCTGTGCGTTTCCCGAAATACGAAATACTGTAAATATATCCACGAACACCGTGTTATCCATTATATGCTTTTATTGCTAGTAAACTATTTAAATTATAAAATCCACAACGGTGCTGGAGTATATTTATTCCCTAGTGCGGGGAGACTGACCCGTGGTTCAATTTCAGCGGCTCCTCCGGGAGTGAGCGCTACACGTGGGGGCTCGTTTCCGGGATCCAGTCTCTGGAAAAACCGCATCTAAAGGGTTAAATATGGATCCAGACACTGTTGCCAGAATGGTGTGAGGAGCACAGTAGTCAGTTAGAATGTTGTATAGTCATGGATATTCCCGCAGACACTTGGGCCGAAGATCAGATTCGCCAGGCCGTGGCCGCGCTGACACCAGGTCATCGGGGGTTAATCCTGGACATTAAAAAGAACACAGATACCTCTCACACGTATGTTCTTTTTGAATGGAGAAAGGGTGTTCCAGTGTGTTTTCAGGGCGCGAGCATGAAGCTGACCGATGAGGTGGAAGTCCAACTGATTCAGCCAAGTGCGCCACGTGGCGAATCCGCAAGTGTTCCCGGCGCCAGTCCGTTGGCTATGATCGGGCCTGAATTCATAGTGGCTATTGGAGATTTGCTGGCTAAGTGTCAGAGAACAAGCCCTCTGCACACTAACTTCGGTTATCGACGGTTGAGAAATTTTACAGGAAACGTACCAACTCCGGCGGGAGAAGAAGCCTTTGAGGAATGGGTGGAACAGGCGATGCAGGCTCTGGATTAGTGGGACGTCCCTGAAGCTCAGAAAAAGCAAAGGATCACCGAGAGTTTAAAGGGACCTGCGTCAGAAGCGGTGAGAAATCTGAAACTGAGTAGGAAAGACTGTACTGCTTTAGATTATTTAAACGTTCTGGAGGAAGTTTTTGGGCGAACAGAAAAGGCTTCAGAGCTTGTATATCAGTATGAACACACCTACCAGCGGAGAGGTGAGAGAATGACCGAATACATGAGGCGCCTAGATAAGAATTCTGCACCAGATACTCCTCAAGAAAGGGGCCGAACCGGCCGAAGTGGATAAGATTCGAATAAAACAGATCCTGAGGGGCTCTCAACCTCTAGATCCAGTGATGCTGCAGCTGAGAAGCAGAGCAGGTAATCAAGAACTGAGTACCTGGAACTGATCCGAGCTGTCAGAGAGGAGGCTTTGCTGGAATAAAAATCTTTCAGGCGAGGGGAAAGAGCTTACGCACCACCTGTGAGGCATAACGACGGTTTGCAGCCTGAAAGCGACTCGCTGGATACTTACGGATCCGACGGGGACGAGCAAGAGCATCTGATTACTTTTAAATCCACAGAGAGGCGGGCCAAAGAATTAAGCCTCTCTGAACGTGGTGAGTTGCACAAAACTGTTAAGAAAGTACAGAAGCTCAAGCTGAATTGCAACAGGCGCACGCGGAACTGTGCCGAGTATTGATGAAGGTGACAGAGATGCAGGCAGAGATGCAGAAGTTCCTAACCGGCCTGCAGACAACCGGAGTTGCTGTGGCGTCTATCCAAGGTCCTTTAACCAAATCACAGCAGGCGACTGCGTCTCCACTCTCTAAGAAGAGATGTTTCGGTTGTGGAGAAATGGGCCACTTCCGCGCACAATGCAAAGGCCGAAAGCCTGAAGGGAATAGAGTTGAGGAGTTGTTAAGAGCCTTGGAAGGACTGTTATCTACCTCACCGGCGGGAAACGCCAGAGGGCACAAGTGAAGGAGCAACCTAGGTGCCCGAAGGTTGAAACCCGCTCCAAAAATCAAGCCAGGACTAAGAGGGCGAGAGGGCCCAAAGTTGGGCCAACTGCTGAACCTGCCAGGACTGAAAGAGTCACTCCCTTAGCATCCGGACCTATGTCATGGGGAAGCAATGCACACCCAAAGCCTACACGGGCCAAGAAAAAGGCCAGGGTACAGCAAACTGGGTCTAAGTGTCCGGACACCGCCACCAAGTTTCCTGACCAACTGATAGGTCCTTCTCCTATTGTGCCAATCCAAGTGGAGGGAGTCTACACTAAAGCCCTGTTGGATTCCGGGGCTCAGGTGACATTGATCTACCGAGACTTCTATGAGAAACACTTGAAGCACATTCCTCTACAGAAATTGAAGGATCTGGAAATCTGGGGTATCGGAACTGAGAAACTCCCTTATGACGGGTATCTACAGGTGAAGTTGGAGATCGGATCCGAAGTCATCGGACAGTCCGGAGGCTGTGATGCATTGGCCATTGTGTGTCCTCGACCCTCAGGTGCCAACAGAAGTTCCATGATAGTGGGGACGAATACTGATTTGGTGTGGCGTCGCCTGACACCTATCATATTGGAAGATGGTTCTACTCAAGGAGTACACCCAATGTTACGTCCAGTCTATCAGAGGATGGTCGAAGAACAGAAGGCACCCGCCGAAGTGGGGCGCCTATGGAGATTAGAAGGAACAGAGAAGGTTCTGCAAGCTTGAGAAGTGGCGAGCTTCCGGGCTTCAGTCAAGTTGAACGGATCGCAACCAGGCCCTATGTGGTGCTGGAAACCGATTTTAATCATGGGAGTGAAACCGGAGTCGAAGTAATCCCTGAAATAATCTCCACTAAAGCTCTGAAAAGAACACGAGGAAGAGTCTCAGTCAGCGTGTGCAATGTGTCTGATTCTCCAGTAGTCCTTAAAGCACGAATGCCTATCGGGCAAGTAGCGTCCGCTACGTCCCTCTCTCCTACCGATTTAGGAGGGGAGTGGATAAAGAGATTCCAGATGAAAGATTCTACCCCAAGGACGCTCCCATTTCATCCGAGTGGAAGAAACGTCTTCAGTCTCAAGTTCTAAAGTGGAGAGAATTGTTCTCGAAAGATGAGTTCGACGTAGGCCTAGCTAAAAGTACGAGCACCGCATCGCATTCGATTAAGAAGACAAGCCGTTTCGTGAAAGGTCAAGGCGAGTTCCGCTGGGAGACTTGGATGATCTGCGAGAACAACTGAATGAATTGCAAAGAACCAAGGTGATTCAAGAGTCCAGGAGTCCATACGCATCTCCAATAGTGATGGTCCAGAAGAAGAATGGTTCTGTCCGCCTATGCATAGACTATCGCACGCTGAATCGGAGAACCATCCCAGTCCAATATGCTACTTCTCAGATAGAAGATGCCTTACAGTGTTTGTCTGGAGCAAAATGGTTTAGTGTACTAGACCTGCGAAGCGGGTATCATCAGATACCAATGCATCCCGAAGACAAAGAGAAAACTGCGTTCATCTGTCCACTGGGGTTCTTTGAATTCAACCGAATGCCTCAAGGCCTTACGGGGGCTCCAGCCACGTTCTAATTAATGGAGAAGACAGTCGGGGACATGAATCTGATCGAAGTGTTAGTGTACCCTGATGACATAATAGTGTTCGGGAAGACTCTGGAAGAACATGAGCAGCGTTTGGAGAAGGTTTTGAAGAGGCTCCATGAAGAGGGATTGAAACTGTCTCTGGAAAAATGCCAATTCTGTCTGCCGTCCGTTACATATCTGGGACATGTGGTCTCAGCAGAAGGTGTTTCGACAGATCCTCGGAAGTTGGAGGCCGTAGCTTCCTGGCCTAGACCTCGAAACGTCACTGAACTTAGATCTTTCTTGGGGTTCTGTTCATATTATCGAAGATTTGTAGGAGGATTCGCGAAAATAGCTCAACCACTGAACAAACTCCTACAGAAGGAAAGTACCGAAGAAGGCTGCAAGGCTTCTGACCCAAACCCGTCTGCTCCAGGACCAAGGAAAGCTCGGGAGTCCATACAGGGCGAATGGACTAGTCAATGTGAAGGTGCTTTCTTGAAGCTGAAAGAGAGTCTAACTCAAGCTCCTGTCTTGGCCTACGCGGACCCTCACAAGCCGTATGAGTTACATGTGGATGCCAGCAGAGAAGGTTTAGGAGGAGTCCTGTATCAGGAGTATGGTGGACTACTGAGGCCTGTAGCGTACGTGAGCCGGAGCCTTACGCCTTCAGAGAAGAACTATCCTACCCACAAGTTGGAGTTCCTAGCCTTAAAATGGGCAGTGGTAGACAAGTTAAAGGACTATTTGTATGGTAGCCGAATTCGTGATAAAGACGGATAACAATCCTCTTACCTACATCCTTACTACGGCGAAACTGGACGCAACGGGACACCGGTGTTGGCCGCTCTGTCAGGGTTCGGTTCAGCCTGAAGTACCGCCCTGGGGTGAATAATCGAGATGCGGATGCTTTATCGAGAAGACCCTACACTACAGAATGGACTCAGTTGACTCCAGACGGGGTGCAAGCTTTGTGTCAAGGCGCAGAGCGCCGGGTCAAGGGAGGGATTGAAGCAGAGGCCATAGGAGTGATGGCTGCGGCTGTTCCTGAGTTCTACTGCAACCCTACGCAATTGAGGGATGAAAGTCTATTTTCCAAACAGGACCTGAAAGCGGATCAGGCCATAGACCCTTTAATTGCATTGACCATAAAGGCCCTAACTGCGAACCAGCGGGAAATTCTGCTGATTAATTCCCCAGATGGAGCCAGATTGGTCTACAAAGAGTGGGAACGGTTGAAGATGTTGGATGGGGTGGTCTACCGAAGGGGCCCCTCAACTAACGCTGAAGAGACCCAACAGTTGTTCCTTCCCACTAAGCATAGAGAGAGTGTGCTGCGATCACTACACGATGAGCATGGAAATTTGGGTGCTTAAAGGACTTTTAAGCTGGTGCGAGACAGGTTCTATTGGCCTTGCATGAGAGCTGAAGTGGAAAGTTATTGTCATTCATGTCTGAGGTGTATTCAGAGGAAGACCCTACCGACCCGAACCGCTCCAATGAGCCATCTGCAGAGTCAGGGACCCATGGATTTGGTGTGCATTTACTTCCTGTGCTTAGAGCCGGATGCTAGTGGGCAAGGGAATATTCTAATAGTGACTGATCACTTCACACGTTACACCCAAGCTTTTTCCACAAGAGACCAACGCGCTCCGACAGTGGCCAAGGTTCTGATGGAGAAGTTTTTTGTTCACTATGGCCTACCAAGGAGAATACACCTCTGATCAGGGTAGAGACTTTGAAAGCCGACTTGTTGGACAATTGTTGGAACTATTGGGATCCAAAAGACTCGAACTACACCATATCACCCTCAAGGTGATGCTCAGCCTGAAAGGTTTAATCGCACGCTGCTAAATATGCTGGGGACATTGTCAAACATAGAGAAGCAGAGTTGGAGTCGCATATAGCTACTCTGGTGCATGCATATAACAGTACGGAGAGTGATGCCACTGGATACTCACCGTACCGTCTTATGTTCGGAAGAGAAGCTCGACTGCCGGTTGATTTGGCATTTGGGTTATCTCTAGACCAGACTTCGGTAGCTTCCCATAGAAATTACGTGGATCGACTTCGAAAGAACCTGGCCTCTGCGTTTGAACAGGCCCGTTTGACCTCAGGAAACAGGGAGCAAGGAACAAAAGGAACTATGACTTAAAAGTTCGGATACAAGATCTGCAACCCGGTGATAGGGTTTGTTGAAGAACTTGGGTGCTGCTGCGAGGCAAAAGTTGGCGGAGAGATAGAGTTCTCAAGTATACATTGTCTGCAAACAACTGCCGGGTCTGCCGGTGTATCAAATCCGGCCGGATGGGAAGGCTGGGCCTCTTAAGAACTGGCACCGGAATCATTTGTTACCTTTGAGAGAGGCTGTGAGGACACCAGTTGGGGACGAACTTTCTCTGCCGAATCCGCCTGCTCCACGTTTGCCTCCTGTTACTCGGTCTCAGCAGACCCGGGTGTCGAAGAGAGCGAAAGGGACAGTGAGGAAGAGAGTTTTTGTCTGGACTGGATGCGTTCACCGGAGCCTGAAGAGGTTGTCTCAGTTCCTGAACGGTGGGAGAGTAATTTGAGGCCTGAAGCTCCTGAATTTCAGTTAGAAGTCCCTGAGACTATTGAAATCCTTGAAGCTCTTGAATTTCAGCTAGAGGTTCCTGAGACTGTTGGAATCCCTGTAGCTCCTGAAGCCGAGTCTTATGACTTACAGTTCTATGCCTTCAGTGGAGGGATCATACTCCGAAGAAAATGTCTGCTCCAGTGGTAGAAAGAAGGACTGAGCCATCACCTATAGTACTTCCACCTGAAGAGGAACTGATTGAGCCCGACCAAAACGCTCTGTTCGACCGCCCCAGTGACTCACTTACGACTCACCAGGACATAGCACTGAAGAGGCCATCACACCACAGTGCAAAGGTTGCCCGAAGTGTCTGCTATGTTAGCTGAGGTAGCACAAAGCATGAGTCAACTTGAAGAAGGTGTATCTAACCCCACTGTATGTTTGCTGCTGAACCTGTATATGTTATCTAAACTGTGTTGAAATGTAATGCAACTGTTGTACCTCCTTGGAGAGAGACCCAGAGTTCTAGGAGGGGGAGAGTGCAGCGCTGTTTAAAACCTTACTTTGGCAGTACCCATTTTTGGCCACCGGAGGGAAAACAAGCGCGATAAGAGACACTCAACATTGGACTACATTTCCGGCATGCTCTGGGAACGGACACAGGAAGTGGGTGGATCACGCCGAGTGACATCCTGAGCCTCGTGGAGATAGCTGTGCAGAGCGCGCCAGGGAGTGAAAGAGACAGGACACAGTGCTGTAGAGCGGGACAGTGATTAGGCCGGAACGCAGGTGCGGCCTATTAGGATCCAGATTGGGTTATCCAGCCTTGTAAGAGGGAGATCCAGTGATCCACAGATATTACCCAAGCTGCTATCAAGGAAGCCGAAGGACCCCCGAGTTAGGTACCGCAGGTCTATCGGATTGGAGAGCCGGCGGTAAAGCTGGACAAGTCGTGGCCGGAGCAGAGAGAGCCAGACAACGGATCCAGTAGCCAGTATCCCAGTAAAGCATCGAGCGGAGAGACGTCCTGGGGTCAGCGGAGCCTTGGTTATCGAGCGGATGGGTGAGAGGCGCCCAAGGCCGGTTGTAAAGCAAGAAAGCACGCAGTTGTTGTTCCTAAACCCACAGGGCCCCAACTTGACTAGTCGAAGACACCACTTTAAGTAATTCACTGGCCAGTGGAATAGTACCCGGGTACCATAGCACACACAGACACTTACAGTCCGGGACTTAACCTGTGCGGGACTCACTCCCTAATATCCAAAAAGGGGTTAAAGATTTGTATCTTATTTTCTTTTCCGCTGGGCGGTTTCCTCGAATTACGAAGCATTGTATTTTCTTTTCCGCTACGCGTTTTCCTCGAATTACGAAGCATTGTATTTTTCTGTTCCGCTGCGCATTTTCCCAAAATACGAAGCCTCGTATTTATTTTCCGCTGCGCGTTTCCCGAAATACGAAATACTGTAAATATATCCACGAACACCGTGTTATCCATTATATGCTTTTATTGCTAGTAAACTATTTAAATTATAAAATCCACAACGGTGCTGGAGTATATTTATTCCCTAGTGCGGGGAGACTGACCCGTGGTTCAATTTCAGCGGCTCCTCCGGGAGTGAGCGCTACACATGTTTAGCCCTTAACTGCGTTTATTACACATGGCACTAAATGCTGGCAACCATCTCCTGTAATTACTGATTATAACTCTCTTGCATTAGCACGATATTTTCAGGATCTCTGACGCCACCTAGTGGCATATAGCCGTTATATATGACATTGTACAATTACATCCATCGCCCACATTCAACAACACTGTGAATCTATTTTATTTTCCATTGTGGTGTGTTCTCTATTTAGAGAAAGCTAATTTATGGTTCAAGGAGGTTTATCACTTTACAATTCTATGTATGTATTTTATTTTCACTGTGTATATTGTATTCGTCCAATAAAGGTTATTCGGTAGCCGGTGTCTACCACATTTTTTCCTTCATAGAGTAGTAAACCCTGACACTATATCATAAATAAGAACGATTACACTCACATGGAATGGTGTCTCAGATCAGACACCGGATTTGAAGGCAGCTGGCGACTTGTATTGGAACGCCAGATTTCCCCCAGAGTGTGGCAGGAACTGCTGGGCCTGTAGTCTTGCTCTGCAGCAGAAGATACTGTGCTCCTCTTATGATGGATGGATGAATCAGCCAAAATTCTCCGTGAAGAGCTGTCTCCTTAGAGCATATTGCTACAGGCACTATGTCTCAGCCACAATGAAAGGAGGAAAACGTTCACCTAATGGTTTTTTTTTAAACGTTTTTTTATTCCTCAAAAGTGAGATTAAAATCCAATACATGGTAAAAAGAGTAAAATAAAGAAGGGTAGTACACTAAAACACACTTCGCGGGTCACAGCCGCTTCCTCAGTTAGTGGCCAGCTGCCTTCAAATCCGATGTCTGACCTGAGACACCATTCCATGTGAGTGTAATCATTCTTATTTATGATATATAAAAAGGACCCTCACATCCCCCCTTTCTCTCACTATAAGTATACAGGGTCATCCAGAGGTGGACCCCTTGCTTGGTGTGCCTAGAGTGGTATCAGCTATACCCTCCTGACGAGGCCTAACAAGGCCGAAACGATCATCGGGGGTTGCTGCACCTCTCGTGCAGGGATGATGTTCTTGGCAGTCAGCACTGGCCACCCTTTTTGGGTGAGAGCAGGCTGATTTGCATATGGAACATTCATCCCTGTAATGGCACATACAAGCTAAAACCTTGTGAGACCTGAGCGGACCCCTACCGCAGAGCAAGCCACTAGTGCTTTTGCTCATTCTCCGGATCCTCACACCCTCCCTTTCTCTCACTGGGTGTATATATATATCTGCGTGTTGATATATACGTATATATAGGTCTGCGTGTTGATATATACGTATATGTCTGTGTGTGGTATCCAGGGCCGGTGCAAGCATTTTTGTTTACTCAAGTGAAGATGCGTTTTGGTGCCCCCCTCCAATCAATCCTTGCCATGCCAATCGGGAGTGGTTGGTGTCCTCACGCATTGCCAATCTATGCTGTGCCTGGTGCCCCTCCTGTGCCACAGGACCAATCTACAAAGTGTGTGGTCCCGTCCTTTGGCAATGTGGCATAGGAGGGGCACCAGGCACTGCATGAATTTGCAATGTGGCCTGGTGGTGCCCCCTGGTCTTGCTGTGTCAATATACCCACATATTTCAAACTGCCTGCCACTCCCAGTGTTTCCCTGTGATCCTGCTACCTACCACTCTCACTCTGTTGCTGTGGTCCACTGTCTGACTCCAGGTCTCCAGAAGAAGACTGGCAGCAGGGTCCTCGTCCTCTAATTCAATTCATTCCCCCTTAATTCATTTTTCCTCTTTAATTACTTTCACCCCCTCCCCCTTAATGTACGGAGTGTATGAGCGTATGACAGAGCTCCACAGCAATAAAACTCACAGTAATGTGTGCTGTGTTTGAGCATATTACAGAGCTCCACAGCAATAAACCTCACAGTAATGTTCAGTTTGTGTGTATGAAAGTATCACTGGGTTCCACAGCAATAAAATTCACACTCATACACACTGCCCATTACTGTATCAGAGCTCCACAGCAATAAAACTCACAGCAATGTGTGGTGTGTATGAGCATATCACAGAGCTCCACAACAATAAAACTCACAGTAATGTGCAGTGTGTATGAGTGTATCACAGAGCTCCACAGCAATAAACCTCACAGTATTGTACTGATATCAGTTTACTCAAACCCCCCAGCAGAACATTACGCACACACCCCAGCAGAACATTACACACACACAACCCCAGCAGAACATTACACACACACACCCCAGCAAAACAATACCCCCCCAGCAAAACATTACCCCCAGCAAAACATTACACCCCCCAGCAGAACATTACAACCCCCGAGCAGAACATTACACCCCCCCGAGCAGAACATTACACCCCCCGAGCAGAACATTACACACACACACACCCTCCCTTCCCTCAGTTTATTCAACCTTTTAAAAATCTTCTCTCGTCCTCTCTGCCCAGTCCTCCTTCACACTACAGTGGAAGCACGCAGGCTGACCCTGCTGCAGGGCCACACCCTAAGCTTTGGGGTTTGTCCTCCAGGCTTTTCTGCTGCTGCGTGTCCTGGCTATGCGTGTCACTTGAGGGGGCGGTGCCAAATTATACAGTGTGCCTGCTCATGTTTAGAATGTGGGACTGAGGCAGGCACACTGCATCGGTTTGAGAGTGCACGGCTGGAGCCCTGGTTGATGTCTGAAGATCATTCATAGCTCCGCTTCCGGTATTTTAAAAACAGGATTTTTCCGCCCCTCACACTGACAGCAAGCCAGGACAGTAAGGAGGCCGCCTGTGCCGCCTTACACTAGCGCCGGCCCTGGTGGTATCAATGCATCCCTACTCTATACACAGCGCTTCGTGTCCCTATAATATATATGATCAGGAGTTACCTTTTTTTTTATATTTTTATACTATTCCTATTAAATTAACAGTAATTTTTGATGTATTTTATTCAGTAGAAACTTTTTTTTACCTATATAACATGTGCTTTGTGAAAATAAAACGGTTTTGTGTGTACATTTTAAATTAGTTAGTGGATTCCTGTCCAGTGCGGTGAGAAGCAAACGTAATGCAGTGTAGACACGCTGCGAGGCGGAGTGAAGTCAAGCCTGCAAAATGTTTGCTTCTCTTTGCTACACTGTGCATCGCTACACGCTCAGTGTGTCTCAGCCTTTATTCCCGCATCGCTAGCTTACTGAATCAGTTTGTATACTTGTTACTGACTCTGCTTGTTCTGAGGACCCAATCTGTTGCCGACTTTGCCTGCCATTTGACTATTCTCTGTGTATTCCCTGCCTGTTCTGTTTGCTTCCTGTTGCTACTGGTGTGAGCCGATTCTCACCATATACAGTAGCGCAGTACAAGTGCCTAAACATTGCTGACCCGGTTTTGTTATAACTGCTGATGTAACTGAATAGATCGGGGATCTCTTCTGCATTACCAAAACCTCCATCACTGCACTCTTCCACAATACCTCAGAGGAGTTACGGTGTGAAGGCACTTGCTGCCACCAAAGGCAAAATATTTGGGTGCACTGACGCCTGTAACAGATTCATATCATTTTAATATTTGACCGCAGGGTCCAACCATGCATTCTTCCACAATACCACAGAGGGGTTACGGTGTGACGGTACTGTTGCCGACACTAAAGGCCCAATTTTAAAGCACCTATTGTTACTTTCATCCAAGCCTGCATAAGTTTCACCATAATTTAGCCCAAAAAAAATCACTAAACTTGTTCTGCGTGTCCTAAAACGTCTCTTTTCATACAGGCTGCCGCCCCAAGCAGTTGTTTATGAATAGATTAAAGGAAAACCATTTACCGTCATTTGAAACATCATTTTTTTGTTTTTAAAGGTTTCTATACACCCTACAAATCCACCACTTCACGGGCAGGTTATGGGGACCTCCTAGGCACTATATTTGAAGGAATTTTTAGTTTTTATTCTTAATCTTTATTTCATGGAAAACTCGCTACCCGGACCCCCATACACATTTTATGGCAAATATCTTGCATATATGCCCTCTTGGAGGGCACTCTAAAAATCGAACTTTCGAGTCCCATTGACTTGCATTGAGTTTGGTTCGTGTTCGAACTCGAACTTTTGAAATTGTTCGATTTCGAATGCGAACCGAACACGGGGGTGTTCGGCTCATCACTACTCACAATGTTTTTGACCTCCATAATGGGTAAATGTACATTTAGTACATCCATTCGTAGGGTCCTTAGGACTCTATGGAAACTGGCAAGATTGCAGTCTCTTTAGATGCATGCAATCTCAAAGGATTGCACAGAGTCGTGGAAGGATACTGTAGAGCTATTTCTTCTCAGTGACCTTCTGAGCCTGTTTTCTGTGAGAGGAGGTAGTATATAGTCCTGTCCCCTTTGATAAAGAGTAAATATTAAATTTTTACTAACTTTCATTTTTGTATTAAGTGATTTTTCTGAGGCAAAATCACTTACCACCAGTTTCTTGCAGACAGTAATTTTGTACTAATAACCGACTGCAAGTGAGAATAGTGAGCAACCTTGAAATCTCTCATTATTCCTTGACTGCCTTAGCATTGGCACTGCCTATACAAAGTATAGGAAATCTAAAAGTACAGTAGGCAGCCGTGACAGCCAAGCTGTAAGAGATGTCTTCTCATGTAGCTCAGCTGAAATAAGACAGTAGCTGTAGCCATTACTATTATCAAGTTGGGCTGTTATGCTTAGCAGCTCACTTTTTATGTTAGCTGGTCGGCTGGAATAGAGTCATCAAATTGTAATAGCATATGCATTCATATTTTTAACAGTTTTTCCAAGAACGCACCTTGTTTCCTGGCTTTATAATTGCTTTCCTAATCAGAGATTTAGCATCAGCAGTAATATTGTGTTCCACTTCTTCCCCCATACGAAATGGTTGGACCCAGCATACTTTTTTCTTGCAATACATCTTGAAGTCATCCTAAAAAATAGCAAGAATACTGTATGTCAAGACACTAGGCAGAACAGAAGTATATGAAAAACTACCAGTCACAAAAACACGATTTTCAAATACCATTAGAAGTTCAGAGGAATGTATACAGAACATAAATAAGAAATACAGGATTATTCAAAGAGATCCGAATTGCTTGCGAAAGGTAACCGAATGCTGATATTCAGCGTTCGGTTACCTTTCCTGGCCATTCGGCTATCCAGAGAGCAGGCAGTTCGCCAAATGTTGGCGAATTGCCTGCACATACGGTGCCTGTTCGGTGCCTGTTCGAGGGCAGTGAAATCCCCATAGCTTCGTCTATTCAGAGAACAAAAACCAGCAGTGAAAAGTTGCCGAAATGCCCTGCCATTCGGTGGCTTCGACAGGTTTATTCAGGTGAATCCCATAGGCTTCAATGTTAAAAATATTCCCGTTTTAATGCAATATCTAATAAACCATTTATTATAATATTCTGCATTAAAAAGTCTCTTTATTTATAGATTTTTTAGGATCTTTCAAGCATTTTTCGGGATTTTTTTGCAAAACAAATTTCAGTTTTATTTTTTTCAAAAATTTTTCTTTTTTCTGTGACAGGCCTTTTTATTATCATTCATTGGACCTCATATGTAAATTTCAGACATTTTCGCTCAGTAGTTTCTTTGCAAACAGCGTTTCACTTTTCAAACATTTACGCATACTGGGTTTTTTTCACTCCTTTCGTCTGCGATGTCGGCTTTTTCTGGCGGCTGCTCTGTGCTGTGGTCGGCTCCTGCTCGGGTTTTTCCGGCATGTTCGGCAGGGTTAATCCAGATGTTTTTGCGGGTTTCGTGTGCATTCGCCTGGGTTTTGCGGTGAGTGTTCGGCAGGTTTTCGGCGGCTTTTCGCTGCACTATGACGGCCCTGTGGTGCTTGCTGAATACACCACAGGGTCGCCGAAATGGGATTGCCGAATCAAGCCGAATTGAAGAGAACGAAAAGTCAAACGTGCGGTGACTTTTCGATTCTCTTTGAATAACCCTGATAGAATCTCGGGATACACTTCCATGTACACTAACGTTCAAAAGATTGGAGTCACCTAGAAAGGTAATGCTTGTTATAAATTTAGTGGGTGAAATATAATTTATGGTTTTAGTGAGGTCTTGATTGCATGGATCGTTTTCTTGCCTTCTGAGCTGGGATTTCTGACTGGCTGACTATCTGCAGGTACTTGCATGTTGCTGTCTTTCTTGCCTCTTCCTTGTGGCTCACATGTGTTTGTCATATTTCCAGGTATACATATAGTGGTTCTCTATATCTCCTACATAGTCTTCTGGGATTTCAACCTTTTCAATCCTGACCATCTTCCCTTTTTTGCTCTTATTCACCCATACGTATCAAGTCAGAATGACATTTTGATGATCCAGCTCTATATCTTAGTTAAGTAGATCATTGAGCCAATGTCTCACTCATCTTGGTATATGCCATATTCAATGTGTCCATCTACAGTATATTTGTCCTGAAATTGGCGTCTAGTGTTGCTGTTCTCTTAGTTCTTGATGAAGTGTGTTAATGTCTTGTTGACTTTGTATGGAACTAAGCATTCCAGATCCATCTGTTTAGTATCATGTTGTAGGCTGTCTTGTAGTCAATGCAGGCTGTGCACAGATTTGTCTGTCTGGTCTTCGAATCCTTTGTGCCTGCTTGGTCTAACAACAGCTGGTGTTATGAGCATCTTGTGTTTTTTTCCAATTCACTCCAAACTGTTGCTAATGTATTGGTTTATATGCCTATCAGTCTTGGAGGCTTTGATTCTGGACAGAACGTTCCTTGTTGTTGGGAGACAGATGACTGGCCTGCCTTTAGATGGGGAGGGTCCTCCATGACCTTTATTTTTCTGCCTTGTGTTAAACAGTCAGAGTTGGAGACTGTTGCTGCTGGCTGGTTCATTTGTGTTACTAGGTATTCGTGTAGTGCTGTTCCTTCTTTATTAGTAGGTGTCAATCATGTCAGGTCTTGGTGGTTACTAACTCTACTTGTGGGCCACTCCTTCCTGCATATCTCCAAATGGGCTGGTGACTAATTCCTGTTCCGGGAGCTTGCAGTTGTCGGCTTTCAAGTAGCCAATGGGTCTTGGCCTTGGTATTTTATTTTTTATAAAATATTTTACCAGGAAAGATACATTAAGATTTCGCTCATTTTCAAGTATGTCCTGAGTAGGCAAGTATGTATTGTTAGTTGTCTTCCCCAAGGACACTTACTAGGGAGGTGCTCTGGCCGGGATTCAAATCTGTGTCTCCACAGTTATAGAGCAGTGATGTTTCCTGTTTCCTCTACTCCATCCTGCCGGTACTATTATATGATGCTTCTTTTGTTCTCCCAATACTGTTCAGCCTCAACTCATCAAGACCCAGCCAGAGCTATGTTAATATGTGACATTTCTATGTTTATGTGATATGCGAAAAAAATAAATTCTATAAACTGTATCAATTTTAACAGGCATATTTTATGTCTGAATGTGACTCTATTTAGATTATGCTTTTTATATTGTTCTGTGTCCAAGCTAGTACCTGTAAGTACCAAGTAATACCTCCAGGAAATGCAAATACTTCACATGTAGATGGTTCACCCAAAAGCCTTGGGGCCATATTACGTTCCTAACACTAATGTTAGCTCTCACCTGTGTGAGCGTTAACGTTAGGTCTGGTTTCCTTAGCGCGGGCGGACCATATTACAATCCGAACGCTAACGGGATGAAAAACCCTTAGCGATTCGGATCTTGCGCTTTTTAGTGCAAGGTTACTGTACTTTGCGCTCCCTATGCTTAACATGGGGAGCGCAAAGTGTTAATTAGCGTTAGGATTACAAAATTCTAATGCTAATTACTGTCCTGCTGCGGTTAACTGAAGTTAACCACAGCTAGGACCTGAGTGCTAATTGATTCCGCTACTGTGGAATCAGTTAGCACTGGCTGAACCCCCCCCCACACACACACACACACAAATCACATACTCCCCTCTCATCCCGCGGCGAGAGCGGCGGCTCCATCTGCTTCTTCTTGCTGCCTGGAGCAGAGAGAGACTGGAGGAAAAAGTCCCCCAGTCTCTCTCTGCGAATCACTACGCTGACCTGCCAGATCTAGCGTGGCGAGATGCTGCAGGTCATGTGACCAGCAGCAGAAGCCTCAATGGAGTCCTATGGACTCCATGGAGGGGATGCTTGTGGCGGCGCTTAGCATTGCCGCGAGCATCCCAAGGCTTAGTGCCGTATTATGGTGCAGGCTGCTGGATTAGCGCCTGCACTGTAATATCACGCTAAAATGGGGACGCTAAGGAGAAATCCGCAGGCACAGGTATTTCTCCTTAGCATCCCTGTTTCAGCCTGATGATCGTAATAGTGCCCTTAATGTTTATATCAGAATAAAGTATTCTAATGCAACATATATTTTTATTAGGTATTGTTGATGCAGTTGTATGTAATGACACATTATTTGAGTAAAGTATAATGGTAACTATAAAGTGTTATTAAACCTTTATGATAAAAGCAGGATGAGAAACACATTTCACATTACTGAGATGGTAGCAACAGTCACTCAATACTTACAGTTGTCCGGAGCAATACAACATTAGCATTTTCCAGGTTGCATGGGACACATTGACACCAGACATCCCACTCTGGCTTCCAGTAAAAGAGAATTGGAAGTAAACCAAGTGAAAAGATGTAGCCAAAAACACATAGGACTTGTTTCAATCTTACTGTTTTGTATCCAAACAAGTCCTGCCAATGTAAAAAGAATGAAATATGTTATTAATATTTTACTCATTTACATGATGCATGGTACTAGAGAGAAAAAAGTGAAATCCAATAAAACATTCTCCAATTACAGCATTTTATTTTTTGCAGATCTTTTGGACTTGGACTAAAAGCACACTTTTTGGCTGGAATGGTCAGCCGTTTGCGTTAATGCATCCACACTGCATTTAACCCCATTCACTACTGACTAGGCTTGTGCACCGTCGATAAATTTGTTTTGTTTCGTTTTGTTTCGTATTAGCCGTTATTTAGTTTTTCGGAATTCGTGTCTGAAACTCAATTCGGATTTGTACGAAATACGAATTTTCATTAGATTCGTTCACTTTTCGTAATAATTACGACCATTCCTTATGATAAATTTAAAAAGCAAAAATACATTTCTAAATATGGCAGTCGATGGTAGTTTTTTTTTTATACGAAATTCCGTTGAAGAATTTCAGTGAAACGTAAACTAATCTATATATTGCATTACAGAGTACGAAATTCAGTTAACGAATTTCAGAGGTTTTCTTCTGCTTTGTGACTGTGTGTGGTTGCACTCTGTACACCTGCTGTGCTCATTATGAGGGGTTCCCACCATTACTGTGCTGTGCTAACTTCCTGGGTCTGTACTTCTGCTGTGCTCATTATGAGACGTTCCCACCATTGCTGTGCTGTGCTGAGTTCCTCCTGGGTCTGTACACCCGCTGTGCTCATTATGAGAGGTTCCCACCATTCCTGTGCTGTGCTTAGTTCCTCCAGGGTTTGTACACTCGCTGTGGTCATTAGGGCATCCCACAACGCTCAAACGAACAATGTTCATTCAATTCGTACTCATGTTCAAATCGAACCTGCGGACCCTACTGGTGACTCCCATTTCAAATATTAAAAAAAGGTAATTTAATTTCATCATAACGAATAATCGTAATTAGTATGATAATAAAACGATATTAACGAACATTCTTATTTCATCTGATTCTGAATCTCCCATCGACTACTAGTCTCCCACTCCCATATTAAAAAAGGTAATTTTCCCAACCCTCCCTCAGCAGCAGAAGAAAACCTCTGATTGGTCAAACAGTCACTTTTCCTTTGTAACGAAATTAGAATCCGGAGCCGAAATTCATTAACGGAATTTGGTATTTCAGATACATTTGGAAGGATAGCAATTCAGATTTCGGATGCTTCCGAATTTAAGAATTTTAGGAAATTTGTGCGAATTTCGATTCAGAATGAAACGAATCGCACATGTCTACTACCGATAGAGATATCTCGGGCTTCAAAGGCACCCTCTGGGACCCCGATATCAAGATATCTCAATATGCTTATCTACAGCCCAAAAGTAAATTTAATTTGTTGATGCAAATTAATTTCGTTGGCTTTTGGGCTGCAGAAGGTGCCCTGAGCCCTCAAAGTTTTAGCTTTGTGGGCATAATGCTGGAAATTATGCTGGATTAATCCATGTAATTGTGGCATGAGTACCATTGAACATACTGATTGACTGATAGAGTCCAGCCAACAAAACATGATCCTAAAATAACAGAATAAAAAGCACAAACTAAAAGGAAAATCAATCCTTTATAATAGTAACAGATTTTATGACTTCACTTCAGATGATTAATATGCAGCTATTTGATAACATATGAATCGTCCTTATGTTATTTTAATATCATTTACTTTTCATGTAGCTATATATCTAAATAAGTCACAAATTTGTCCTGGATTTCATTATATGTTTTCTGTTTTATTCTTTATTAGTAGAATGTATCCTTACAATTTCAGATTTTATTTATTCCATTACGAGTTTCTTTGAAGGAATGCAAAAATTTAGAATATGTCATAACAAACTGCATTTATTTGTCTCACAATACTTCAATTCTTATGGTACTTCCATTATTTGTTAAAAAAGTAGGGATACGTCTCCATATCTATGATTTTCTTTTTCTCCATGTCTGATATCTACCTATAGTTAGAAATGATACCATTAGTTGTTTTTGTTTTCTTCTATTCCACTGATGAAACAAAGCTTTAGTTTCAGTATTTGCTATGCCTATTAAATGACTATATATTAAAGCTGATCCCTTCTGTCCTGGAATAATGTAATCCATTTGTATACAGAGATTTAGAAATTTCAATTACAAGAGCCTCTAATTAAAGTTTACCAATCCACGGTAATTGCCTGACATCAAAAGCGGTGGTAAAGAAGCCTGCTCTTTCTTTCAAAGCTGCCCAGTTAAATGCTGATAATTTGACTTAAATGTTATCATCTACCTGTTCTCTTAATCCATTATCTATTAAATGCGTACACTAAGGGCTAGGGTCAGACGAACGCATTTTTCGCGTTGTCTGTGAAAAAGTGCGTTCGAACGAATGGACGCATTTTTCACGGAATACGCGATAGCGGTCATACGATGCACATTTTCGTTCGTGATTTTGTACGGTTATCAATACACATCAATATCAACACTTTTTGCGTCTGGACGTGATGTTGGCCGGACATGAGCAGCGTCTGACGTCTCCTAATCACGCACACACGCCGCTAGCGGACGCAGCGCACTCTGTACGTCAGTACTAGCAGTTTGACGTTCTCGAAAAAATGCATTCGTTTGCCACTTGCGTTGCGCGTCCGCACAAATGTGCGGCCGTTCATCGTATGCTGCCCGGCATTGGACATAATTTGCTGCTAGCTCGGCCGTGATTAAGTGCGGCTAAACGCACGTTAATACTGCGCTCGTCTGACCTTAGCCTTATTCAACACATTTTTTGGGTCAAACTTTCTTTAATAGCTACTGAATTTTCCTACAAGTCTGCTTATGCTTAACTTAGAGTAGGGCAATTACAGAATGGATACTTCTTGTTTACAATAACAGGACCACCTAAATGGAGCATTTTAAAGCAACCTCCTACTACATACATATGAATTATATTTTCTTTACTAACTTTCTTCTAAATTGCTAAGTATACTTGTTATTTCACACACGTTGCCAAGAAGGTTGCAGATTGTGTATTTATTGATCAAAGATCATTGCTTAAATACAATTGGCATTCTAAGTAAAACATGAAACCTGTTATCTCAGGATTGTTTTCTGGTCCATTGTTGCTTCGGTGTAAGTGTGATGTCAAAGCAACATGTGTCAATATATTCCCACAGATTTTCATTGTTCTCTAGTTTACCCTTTTCATCTTCATTGCCAGGATGTTTGATGTCTTAAATTCATTATGGACTAATGTCTTTGAAACATATGCATGAATTAAATTCTTTAGCATTGCTTCATCACTTGTGATATTAGATAAATATGCTTAAATTGATAATGAATTACCTAATGTAGCATAATGTTTATGAAACAACAATGAAATGTGTTAATCACTCTATCTAAAGCTTTATATGCTCTTCCTAAAATTGGAATATTAAATTTCTGTTGAAATGTTCTGGATTAATATATGTAGCCATTATTATTATCATCCTGACCACTTTAGAGATTTAAAGTAGACAGAATTTGTAGAATCTCCCCCCCTGCAGCCCTAATATGGCAGAAGCACTGGGTGAACTGGAGTTGTTTCCCCACCCCACTCAATGTCACCAGCAGATACAAATTTAAAATTTCCCAACTACCGGACAGTATCAGTTCAGTTACCAGTGACGTCAGCATGCAGAGTGTGCTGACATCACCCTCTCTGAGACCACCAGCAATAGTGAGCGATCTCAGAGAGGTAGCCAGGGTGCACAGCTCTGATTCATTATTCTGCACAGGTACTACAGAACTTGCACAAGTGAAGTATGCAGGTCTGTAGCAGTGCCAATTTGCAGTTCCTACGCTACACAAGTTGCATGGGCACACAAATTGCGTAATAAAGCTTCAGGGACTTCTGGATTCGGAAGTCCCTGATCTGAAGAGGAGGAGCTGTATGCGGCGAGGGAACGAGGGATAAAAAGGTGAGTAAATTTACCCAAGATATATATATATATATATATATATATAAATTGGGCATAGGTGGTCAGCAGTGGTAATGGGCCGTACACCCCCGTGTTCGGTTCGCATTTGAACTCTGACATCCGAAAAAGTTCGACCACAAACTCGAACACGATGCGAACACAATGAAGTCAATGGGGCTCAAAAGTTTGAAAATTAAGGTCCCCTCCAAGAGGGCATATATGCAAGATATTGGCCATAAAAGGTGTATGGGGGTCTGTGTACTGCCCTGGGGGACAGGAAAGAATGGAAAGAATTTTTTTTTAACCCTTTCACTGCTGAGTAGAGATGTGCACCGCTCAAAATTTAGTTTTGTTTCGTTTTTTTTTTCGAGGTGTTTTTTCGTATGGGGTCATTTTGATTTGGGGATTCAATATCGATTTTAAATTTGGGATCGATTCGGCGATTCAGGTCATTTTGGTGTTTGGATCGTTTCGGCGATACAGTATAATTAATGCAGCATATGAATCCTCACACTGCCGGGCAGCAACTCTACAGTATAATTCATGCAGCATATGAATCCGCACACTGCTGGGCAGCACCTCTACAGTATAATTAATGCAGCATAGGAATCCGCACACTGCCGGGCAGCACCTCTACAGTATAATTAAGGCAGCATATTATTACGCACACTGCCGGGCAGCACCTCTACAGTATATTAATGCAGCATATGAATCCGCACACTGCTGGGCAGCACCTCTACAGTATAATTAATGCAGCATAGGAATCCGCACACTGCCGGGCAGCACCTCTACAGTATAATTAAGGCAGCATATTATTACGCACACTGCCGGGCAGCACCTCTACAGTATATTAATGCAGCATATGAATCCGCACACTGCCGGGCAGCACCTCTACAGTATAATAATGCAGCATATGAATCCGCACACTGCCGGGCAGCACCTCTACAGTATAATAGTGCAGCATATGAATCCGCACACTGCCGGGTAGCACCTCTCCAGTATAATTAATGCAGCATTGTATCCGCACACTGCCAGGCAGCACCTCTACAGTATAATAATGCAGCATATGAATCCGCACACTGCCGGGCAGCACCTCTACAGTATAATTAATGCAGCAAGTGAAGCCTCACACTGCCGGGCAGCACCTCTATAGTATAATAATGTAGCATATGTATCCGCACACTGCCGAGCAGCACCTCTACAGTATAATAGTGCAGCATATAATTCCGCACACTGTTGGGCTGCACCTCTAAAATATAATTAATGCATCATATGAATCCGCACACTGCCGGGCAGCACCTCTACAGTGTAATTACTGCATAAAACGAAAAACCAACTGAACCAAATCACTGAAATGATCCAAACGCCGAAATGACCCAAATCACTGAATCGATCCGATTTATTGAATCGATCCGAAATTTCGTGTGGTCGACATTTCGGATTCGGGATGCCCTCGGAAGCACGAAAATGGTAAATTTTGTCTGAAAATCAATTCGGTACGAAACGAATTGCACATCCCTACTGCTGAGTGCTGAGCTATTTCACCGCTGTGCGCTGAGCTCATTTTTACCGCTTTTGCTCAAGTTTAAACGCGATTTGAAGTCATAGGAAATGTTTGAGCCACAACGAGTGGGAAATGTTTGAGCCACAATGAGTGGGAAATGTTTGAGCCACAATGAGGTGGAAATGTTTGAGCAACAAGGAGTGGGAAATGTTTGAGCCACAAGGAGTGGGAAATGTTTGAGCCACAAGGGGTGGGAAATGTTTGAGCCACAAGGGGTGGGAAATGTTTGCGCCACAATGAGTGGGAAATGTTTGAGCCACAAGGGGTGGGAAAAGTTTTTTGCCACAATGAGTGGCAAATGTTTATGTCCCATAGGCTTCAATGTTAAAAATATTCCCGTTTTAATTCAATATCCAATAAACCGTTTATTATTATATTCTGCAGTAAAAAGTCTCTTGATTTTTAGATATTTTAGGATCTTTTAAGCATTTTTTGAAATTTTTTTGATTCCCCCCTCGAACTTTTTGCAAACGTCCCAAAAAGTTCAAAGATCGGGAATTTTCGAACAGCCGTTGTTCAAATCGAACTTTGAACTGATTTGAACCGGCAGCCCATCCCTAGCCAGCAGCCTCTGTCCAATTATTTAAGGGCAAAAAAAGGGAACTCTATTTTTAACCACTTCGCTGCTGAGGACGCGCTGAGCGCGTCCTCAGCAGTCCCGCTGGTGTGCTGAGGACGCGCTGAGCGCGTCCTCACATTGGGGTCAGCGTTCAGCCGGGTTCCGGCCGATCGCTGGCCCCTCCGGTGCGGGCTGACATCCTGGATGTCAGCCCGGCATCCGGACCAGCAGCCGCCAGAATTAGGTGTCATCGCGGGGGCGCGATGACACCTAATTCAGGCGCCCCCCCCGCATGTGCGGAGGAGGCGCCTGAAAGGGAGGGGGGGAGGTCCTTCAGACCTCTCTCCCTCCCGATCGGCGGCGCACAGGGGGTTAACCCAGGCATCATTTGGAAGGGCACAGCCTGCCCTTCCAAATGATGCCTGGCATTAACCCCTGGGGAGCTGGATCGCGAATCGGCGCTGAAAAGCGCCGGTTCGCGATCCTTTCCCGGAGCTGGCCGACATCTTGGATGTCGGCCAAGCCTCCGGGAACTCCCCCAGAGGACTGGCGTCATCGTGCGTAGCACGATGACGCCAGTCCTACAGGGTTATCCAAAGAGATTCGAAAAGTCACCGCACATTCGGTGACTTTTCGTTCTCTTCAATTCGGTTCCTTTTGCCGATTGCATTTCGGTGACCCTGCGGTGTATTCAGCAAACACCACAGGGTCCCCGAATTGCAGGGAAAAGCTGCCGAAAACCTGACGAAAACTAACCGAATGCACGCTGAAAACAAGCAAAAACATCTGGATTAACCTTCGAACAGGAGCCGAACAGGAGCCGAAAAGGAGCCGAATCACACAGAGCCGAAGCAGCTGTGACGTAGAGGAGGCAGTGAATAAATTAGAAAAACCATTTGTATGAATCTGGGAAAAAGAAACGCTGTTTGCAAAGAAACTACTGAGCGAAAATGTCTGAAATTTTCACAGGAGGTCCAGGGAATGATAATAAAGAGGGCTGTTACAAAAAAAATAAGCAAACTGAAAAAAAAATTAAAAAAAAATCGGACTTTTAATTTTTTTTTTAAAAATTCAGAAAAATGCTTAAAGTATCCTAAAAAATCTATAAATAAAGAGACTTTTTGCTGCAGAATTTTATAATGAACGGTTTATTAGATATTGAATTAAAACGGGAATATTTTTAACATTGAAGTCTATGGGATTCTCCTGAATAAATTTGCCGAATTAAACCACCGAATGGCAGGGCATTAGGGGAACCTTTCACTGCTGGTTTGTGTTCTCTGAATAGACGAAGCAGTGCTTTTTGATGGGGATTTCACTGCCCTCGAACAGGGACCGAACAGGCACCGTATGTGCAGGCAATTCGACAGGATTTGGCGAATTGCCTGCTCTCTGGATAGCCGAATGGCCAGGAAAGGTAACCGTACCCTGATTTTCAGCGTTCGGTTACCTTTCTCAAGCAATTCGAATCTCTTTGGATAACCCTGCTAGAGTTAACCCCTAACTGCCACCAACTGTGGAGAATGAACTCCCTATCTCCCGATCCGTGGCAGCTAGGGGTTAAATTTTGGTATCGTTGGATCGGCCAGAGCATGGCCGTTCCAACGATACCAAACACTACAGTGAAAAATTTTGTAAAAAAAATAAAATAAAAAAAAAATGTAAAAAAAAAATTAAACACTTTTTTTTTATTTTTTTGGGTTTGTTAATGCAGCAATATTGTTCCCATTTCAATTATAATGTGAACAATGATGCTGCACTAACGATTTTTGTATGCGGTGCGTTTGTTAAAAATAGTGTCATTTTCCCCCAAAAAAAATGTAACGAGACCCCATCTCTAATTTTTTTAACAAGCGCACCCCATACAAAATATAACCGCAATTGCTCGCATGTTAAAATGTGGAAAAAAACACTTTACACATTTACACATTGTAAATTATTGAAAATACATATTTTATTGCATTTTTTGTTATAATATACAGACATGACATAACGTATACATATAATAATGACATATTATGAATCTACCGAGTCTGACGGAAAGAACGATATATAATATGTCTGGGTCATATACTAAAATAAGCCTTCAAAACACGTTTAAACATGATGCGCAAAACAGGTAAAAATGACCTCAGCATAGGGGCGGGAAAAGCCTCAGCAGCGAAAGGGTTAATAAAGTATTCGTTTAAGGTAACTCTGAGATCCGTGTAAGAAAGCTCACCTCTGCAGCTTTCTAAGACTGACCATAGAGTCCAGGACAATGAGCTTAAGCTTGATGGACTTGCACGGTAAATATACATTAAAAGTCTCTGTACAAATGTTTTTTGCAGCAATTAAAAAAGTTAACAAATCCTTGATGCGATGATAAGGATTTGTATTAGAATTCTGTCACAGATCAGATTTATATACTTCTCTCCTTGTTCCTGCTTATCCTCTGATGTTTTCAATCACATTCTGGGAAATTTCGGAATCTTGATGAAAGGTGTGTGGTTTTCCAGGTACTGAATTATAAAATAACAAGATCGCTGCTTTGTAAGCAACACCAGGATTTTTCTTTTTAAAAGAAGTTTACAATATTATTCATCTTATTATACATCTTATTAATATTATTAATTTAATCTTAGATGACTGCAGAAAAATATAAAATATAAATAGCCAAATCCATACGGATCTCCACAGCAGCCGACAGTTATTTGGTGTGCAGGGCAGAAACAGTCATTGTGCTTGTGAATCAGAGTGACAGATTCTGCTCCTATTGGGTTAGTACTAAGCCCACTCTCAGACCAGCATGCAAGATTCATAAAATACAATCCTGTGAGTTAGCCTAGCAAAGTGATCTGCTTCATCATGACATGAGCAGAAGCTTCTGAACACAGATCCTCCAGCAGAGCCACCAAACTGCTTCCAGAAGCCCCGCACATCTAGTCAACACCTGGTGTTAAGTAAAGCGGGACAAAGAGAGGCCAGACATGATCACTTAGCCGTGGAAACTCTGGAATCGAAGCAGTGAATTATAGTTCAGTAAAAACAAATTTACTTGATATTCACAATTTTATAAAATGGGATTAGCAAGGGGATAAAGGCACACAAACAAAAGAGGGGTGAATAGGGCACAGGAATTAGAGGAGTACAGAGGCAGTTATAAAAAAAAGAGTAATATTCAGTACAGAGTGAATGAAAGTGCAGCCAAAGCTGGGGTCAGACGAGCGTTTTTAAGAGTGGAAGGAAAATCCATGAGAGTGGACTTTCCTTCCACTCTGATGCCCGTCTGACCACCACACAGAGCGCAGTTAGTGCGCTCAGTGCTGCAATGCTCGATCCTCCTTTGGAGTATCGCGCTTTACAACCCCGTCAAACGCGCATTGGAGAGTTTCAACGGGGAGGCATT
Source organism: Leptobrachium leishanense (assembly GCA_009667805.1). Taxonomy (NCBI): domain Eukaryota; kingdom Metazoa; phylum Chordata; class Amphibia; order Anura; family Megophryidae; genus Leptobrachium; species Leptobrachium leishanense. The sequence goes on along the minus strand of CM019066.1, from coordinate 139,462,094 downwards.
CAGAACGTCCTCAGCAAGCTCGCTGTAGTGCGTGTAATTTGTGTGGGCGCTACAGTATGTTGCCAGCCCCATTGAAGCATCACAACGCTGCGATGGATGCCAGGAGGCACGTCAGTACGGGCGCACATAGCACGCTCGTCTGACCCCGGCCTTAAGGTAGCAGGGTGTAGAGACACAGATATGATTAGCTGGATTTTCCAGGCAGCATATCATTGTTAGGTGCCAATGGGAGTTACATCAAAGTGTTCCACTACAGTAGGTAGACTTCATATTCAACATGAGGGTGCGAATTCCCTCTTGCAAAACATGAATTCTACATACTTCAGGGCAGCATGTTTATATTATTATTATCCTATATAGCACCACATATTCCACTTCGCTTTACGAGATCAGTGTAGAAGGTGTTTATACAGTACATTAGAATACCATACATGGATGATACGACCTGATTCAGGGGGACCCTTTTCCCAAGGGAACTTGCAATCTATATGAGAAGTACAAGTATTTTGTGAGGTTGGCGCATCCATATCATTAGGTGTCTTGCCCAAGGACACTTGCTGGTGGTGTCTTCTGAGTGGGATCGAGTCGGCTTTCCATGATTGTAGATCAGTGACCCGCTGGTTAGGTTGAACCCACTTCTTATAAAGTTGAGACTTGCTTCTCCACAGTTGTATTGGAGGGATGTGCTGAACAGGATTTGACTCGCTTCCCGTGGTCGAAGAGTAGAGACGTTACCACTGGATAAACCATTGGTATCCAACTATTTTGTATCTTAAACACAAATTTTAAAAAAGTTAGGACCTGCCGATATTGTGTGTTAGGCAAGTATGTACCATTAGGTGCCTTTCCCAAGGACACTTACTTTAGAGGTGTTCTGGCCAGGATTTGAACCAGGGTCTCAGCAGTTATAAAGCAGTGATGTTACCTCTACTCCATCCATGCCTTCCATGTGCATGCATACCTAGATGGAGATCCTTGAAAACATCCAAATAATCCTAGAAAACACAGGGAGGTCCAGTGTAGGAACACAAGGATAAAAATGGTATTGGAATACACCATTTTTAAAAACCAAGGGAGCTATTCAGCAAATGTGGCTAGTTGCTGAAGTTGCAGACCTTGATGAATATGGCCATTGTTGCAACTCTGACAAATGCTTGCATTTTATAAAAGAAATATCAAAATGCAGCAGGAGAATAAGAGGCAATCTGAGGGTAGGAGGCCATGTGTTTATAATGAAACTATAGGGGTAAATGGAAATATGGACAAGGGATAATGCTGGCTAATGTGCAAGTTGGAGGCAAAGGGTAATGTGAGGCAAGAGGTTGCTATGTGTGGACAAGGGACAATGTGGCAACCATATGCAGAGGTGATATGGGTTGGGAGCAATCACTATTCAATGTGCTGTTTCTTAGTTTTTTTGCTATAGTTTGTATTTGTAGCTTTCGTGCCCTCTGATATAAGTTAAGAAACCTGTATAATGGTAAACCTATACTAAAAATTCAAAGTGAATTCCATCTGTGGCTCAGATTCTGCTCTATGACTCCCATACATCCATTTTAACCCCTTTACTACCAAGTTATTTTCCAAAAAACATTGTCAGAAACCAGTGTTTTTTTTGCAAAATATTTATTTATTAATTATCCAGTAATAAATAGTTTTTACTGTAAATAACCTATTTGGCTAGTAGATGCATTGGCTACTGACTGCTTCTGAAAGCTAGATATTTCAGAGCTTTCACCAGTCGAGTTTACAGTTTTAGCTCTTTGGGTATTATGCCCACATGGCTAAAACTTTGGGGGCATCTTCTGCAGCCCCCACTCTGTAAAGAGGTGCCGTGAAGTGGCGAGTGAGCTTACGTTGCAGTGGCCATTGAAACAAACAAAAACCTCAGTTTTGTTGTACATGGAACACATAGAAACGAGCGCAGATGACACCTTTTTTCCTTGTTATGTTTTATACATTAACTGGGCTGTTACTCCTGGCAGTTGCTGCCGCTCCGGTGAGTATGGGCGCGACGCCATTTTTTCTGTATTTATCTATACTAAAAATTCATAGTGAATTCCATCTGTGGCTCAGATTCTGCTCTATGACTCCCATACATTCATTTAACCCCTTTACTACCACGTTATTTTCCAAAAAAACATTGTCAGAAACCAGTGTTTTTTTTGCAAAATATTTATTTATTAATTATCCAGTAATAAATAGTTATTACTGTAAATAACCTATTTGGCTAGTAGATGCATCGGCTGCTGACTGCTTCTGAAAGCTCGATATTTCAGAGCTTTCACCATTCGAGTTTACAGTTTTAGCTCTTTGGGTATTATGCCCACATGGTTAAAACTTTGGGGGCATCTTCTGCAGCCCCCAATTTTCATTTGCTTTTGGGCTGCAGATTAGCAGATCGAGATAACGTGTTATCGGGGAACCAGATGGTGCCTTGAAGCCCAAGATATCTCAATCTCTGTATTGAAGGGGTTAAACAAAGAGGTCTTGACTTATTAGGAATTGATTGCATGCTGCATCATGGCAACCTCTCAAGGCAGGTCCTAACGTTTTTAAAGCTTATGCTTAAGATACAAAATAGTTGGATACCAAAGGTTTACACTAGTATGTCTATTTAACCAAGTTCTAACATGTTACATGACTAGTACACTATTGTTTAAAAATTGCATTTTTAATAAGACTTAATAGAAAGTGTTGACTATTTTTGTAACGTTCTTCCGTGGGAGAATGAAAAGGAATAGTCTTGCCTTCAACAAATAGAGACCAAATGGTTGCTTCCTTCAAAATTATCCTGAAACTTAGAAAAGCTGATGAACACTATCGGGTCTATTCAAAGAAAGGTGAAACTCAGGAGAATGACTGGAGAAGTGAAAATTCGAGGTCAAAATAGTCAAATCAGAAACATTCTCCCATTTATCCCACTTCCCATATCGACTATTTGGTCTACATTGTTCTCTTCTCTTGCCAATTCTCCTGGTTTTCACCTTACTCTGAATAACCCTGTAGGATTGCTTGAACCAATTGTCCTTAGTTTGCCAAAATTTCAAACACATCTTGTATCTGAACCCAGTCTTCAGTTTTCCTTCTTCATTAGGTAGCGAGTCACTCATAATCAAGCAAAGAGAACTCTTTGTTAAACCTCTGTCCTGTGTTTTTCATCATTCGGACCAATCAGCTGTGCGATAGGATTTAAAGAGATATATGTGACAGTATACTCACTGCACATTTTCAAACCTACAAAAGGGCAGAAGGAGCACTTTGCATTTTTTATATTATTGAATTGTATATTCTTTCTACAGATTATTACATCTCTCCAACATTTTCTTTAATGAATGGAAAGCCAGAAGCTTTGTTCTGTTTGAATATGTTTCATATTTAAGAAAATATGGAAAAATACATTTTCGGTATAGTAAGCTTGCAGATAAGGAAATTATATTTCAAACATAATAAGTATAGGTTTACCATTATACAGGTTTCTTAACTTATATCAGAGGGCACGAAAGCTACAAATACAAACTATAGCAAAAAACTAAGAAATAGCACATTGAATAGTGATTGCTCTCAGCCCATATCACCTCTGCATATGGTTGCCACATTGTCCCTTGTCCACACATAGCAACCTCTTGCCTCACATTACACTTTGGTATCAACAACAAAAATAGGACAATAACACACATAGGGTGATACCCCTGACGAAAAATGAATCCAAAATGTATTCTTGAAGTGTATTCTTAACCACTCACAGGCTGTCACTACTGGGAAGACACATAGCAGGTTCTTGAATCTCTCCGGGCTGGAATGATAGCAGAAATGTAAAACAAATGGAGCATAACATCACCAACTCCCATGACCCAAATCGTCTGTAGGTGTTGCTCGATGCGTTTCGTCACGTGGACTTCATCAGGAGCGCTCCTGATGAAGTCCACGTGACGAAACGCATCGAGCAACACCTACAGACGATTTGGGTCAGGGGTATCACCCTTTTTCGTCAGGGGTATCACCCTATGTGTGTTATTGTCACATTACACTTTGCCTCCATCATGCACATTAGCCAGCATTATCCCTTGTCCATATTGCCATTTACCCCTATATTTTCATTATAAACACATGGCCTCCTATCCTAAGATTGCATCTTATTCTCACACTAACACATTGCCATTGTGAAAATACAAACACATCTACTCATAAATTGACAGACAACCTTACACTTTCTCTGTGGGTCCTACAGACAGAATAGTGCTGAGGGCAGGATCTCTGCTTTTTGATCTGGCCTGAAAGAGCATCTAGCGTCATGATTGCCCAGACTACCTGTTGTGTTCTGTATTGGATTATTTTAAAGGTAGTATCCATTACAGTGCTGTGCAAAGAGACACAATAAGACCCTATTCCACGCGCTGCTGTAACTTGCTAAAATACCAGTAATAACATTCAACTGATGGACGAGCTCTCTGCTAAACTACACCATAATCTACCTTCCAATCATAAGGTTTGGGATACATGGGACACTTTCAGTAACTGATATTCTTATTGCAGCAATAACTCAGGGTGTGGTCCCTGGGAGGGGGGTTGGGGGTGATGGTGGTGCCTGGCTGGGCAGTGTGTTTTGCATTTGATGTTCTGTGGGGCGGTGATTGGTCGCCAATGGGACAGTTGTGTGCCTATCCTGGTTGACATGATGGAGATGTAATATGGGACGAGCTCGCTGTCCTGTACTGGAATACCACATGGGATAGAAAGTCCTCCCCCACCTCTTTTCCTCTTTTCTTTTTCACTCTTTTCTAGTAAAGGTTGAAAATCGGATCAGGGTCGGTATGGGTGCCTTTTTCCACTTGTTTCGCTATTATTTGTGTGTGTACCGTGCTGATTTTGACAAGTAAAGTCTTTAAAAAAAAAATGCCAGTAATCACAAGTTGCCTCTAGACGTTTACTGTTGTCATTCTAAGATACATCAAGCACTAATCACAATATCAGTAATATAACCTTTGCTGGTATCTATTTTAGATCCATTTTGGGGATTGGTGTTGTTGCAGTGATACTTCAGTAGTAGTAGTTCTGTCACCAGTAAGTGCAGGATTCAGCAGAAGGACCGCAAGGGAGCCTTTTAAGATGGGGAAGCTGATGTAGCACCAAGAGAAGGCATTTTCTCCTGCAATTCATCACGTTTTGAACCTTTTAATTGATCAATATTTTTTCACACTATTATCAAATTTGCATACCCTACATAAAGGTTAAGATGTGGAAAAATACTATTACCACTTGTAAAAGCTGAGCAAGAAAGCAGGTAATCACTAAAAGCATTTTATCGCCAAAATCACATCTGTATTTTTGAGGGGGAAAAAAAACATGGCCCTATTCTGTCATATCTTGTAACAGGGTGCCCTGAAAGGGGAATAATGGTGTGAGCCGCTTACTCTTAAAAGCTGACTTTTACTGGCTTTTAGTAGGATTGAGCTGCTAAGGGAAAGAGGTGCAACCCTACATGGGCTCTGCATGAGCTCTGCACAAACCTCCATAAACTGGTTTCTGCTGGCTTTGCAGACAGAAACTGGGAACTACTTACTCCCAGTGTTCTACAGCATACGGCCAGAGGAGACAGCTGATTGTGCTACCCTCTGCGCTGTAGGACCAGAGGTCAGCAAAGGATTTTTGATATATTTACAAGGGTTTTTGGCGCAAGTCAAAAATAATGACCTGCCATGGAATATATCATTATTCTCCTCTTTGCTGATAGTTTACAGAAGAGCCTAATGCTGGGAAAGATTGAGGGGAAAAGAAGGGGACGACAGAGAATGAAGTGGCTGGATGGAGTCACTGAAACAGTAGGCATGAGTTTAAATGGACTCCAGAAGATGGTAGAAGACAGGAAGGCCTGGAGGAACATTGTCCACGGGGTCACGATGGCTTGAACACGACTTCGCAACTAACAACAACAACAATACAAAGTATATGAATCGTAACTTACGGAAAGCAGAGTCTAAAGCCGAGCTGCAAGCAATGCATAAGGCTCAGCTGGAATAGCGACTTGAGAGATTATTATTATGCCTGCAGCTGCAAACACTAATAATTCGAGACATGAAATTTATAGCAGCATCCAGATGGGGCCCATTATTAGTTTGGAGACATTCTCTTCAAATCTCATGATTTTCGACAAGACACATATAAACAATTAAAATAGATAAGAGTGTTAATATATAATAATAAATAATAATATTTTATGCAATATGGTGGCGTTTGTATTCATTATTTCTATAAGGCTCTCTAAATGAATGGGTTACCAGCACAAACAAGCACCTTTAAAATATTGAATTTCTTTGCAAAAATAAACTAAGAAATCTAAATATTAATCATAACAATAAGGAATTTGTCTAAGGCACTTTCCGTTTTACATCTTATTAAGCATATTCTACATCAGAAAGAATAAAATATGTTCTGCAACCTGATATTAATGGATAATCCTATGATTACTCATTAATATTAGGTTTCAGAACAGATTTTATTCTTTCTGATGTACACAAAAGCACACAAAAGCTGCTGCTCAGTTAATTCCTACAGCTTTCATCATTTTTGGTTCCCATCTACACTTTTTTTGTAAACTTTTTTCTTATCCATAATAATGAATATGGTAATTAAAGGCTTGTGATATTTACATTTTGTAAGTAATTAATGTAACTATGGGCAGAGCACACCTGTGCGAGTAAACAATCCAATTTTGTATTACGTTGGATACCATCTTCATATAGTGTTTGATTATATATTTCTAAAAACAATGTATAGTCGATGACAAACTCAGTTGGGTTCTAACGAATGGTAAAATCTCACAGGTGCGAAAACTATATATAGCATTAAGAAGGATAATGCAAACCTGTCAACTATGTTTTCGAACCGGCTAACCTCTAGGTAGTTTAATTCAGGATGTTTTTAGTTTAATCCCAGAATAAAAAATAATAATAATGTTGCCTCAAGATACACAATCCTATTATGTATAGACAATAAAAGACTATGGGCTCTATTACATTCTCTGCGCAAATTCGTCCGCACGGCACAATTTTTTTTGCGCACAGCGTTAAGTGTTATCGCGCGGTGGTATTACGATCCGAACGCATTTTCTCATCCGTCAAAAAATAACGTTCGTAAAACCGACACGCAAAACGAAGAGTAATACGCGCACAGTAACGTAGCGCAGGTAAATCAGTGTGCGGACTGTTTTTTTCACGGGATTCAGCCAATCAGAATTAAGAACCTTAATTGACATTAATTTACCTTAATTGACTCACTTAAGTTTTTGCGCCTGTCAAAGTAAATCTGAGTATACATGCTGCAGCAATAATAAAAACATGCACAAATTCACAATTTTTTTGTTTGGGTATGCGTAGAATGTGTAACTGTACTGTGCTGTATTTTTTTTGTGCTGTATTTTTTTTCGTGCTGGTGTTTTTCGTTTCGGCCAGGACGTTCAGATTTGCAGTTACCACCAGCTTTTCAAAGATGTTAAAATTATGCGCACAAACGTCGTTTGTAAAAAGATGTGCATCGATTGCAATACCATCAGCGCACGAACGCATTTGCACTCACAATGTTAAGTATAGGTCGCGCACAGTTCATCACGCTTGCACAGGTCCATCCGCGTTAAACGATAACGCACATCATTCGCGCGAACGTTGTAATCCGACGTTCTGCGCAAAGGGTTTTGCCCCTCGCGTTAATGCATTTTTGCGCACGTGCACTTTTTTGCGCGAAGAATGTATTAGGGCCCTATGTATGTGACAATCACATATACAGTCAATAAAAATTGCTTGCAATCTTTCAAGTTTATCTTACTATTAATTTCTTCCACTGTACTTAATTCTTTATTGGTCCAAAAAAATTATTTTTGCTTAAATTTTCTTGTGTCACCTTTCTTTTATTCATTTAGACAAATTTTGCAGAAATGATCACATACAAAATTTAAGCTTTACAGAATAAGACTCACCATTTCGTTGTCTTCTCCAGGATTTAGCAAAGTATAATTATCTGATTTCTTATGTGAAACATCCATTTCAGAGATTTGAAGGGTTGTAAGCAGGATCCACAGTTAGTTACAGAATTCTGTAGCAAGCCTTCTACTTAACTAGTTTTTTTTTTATTCTATTCTCCATTGTATTTGTATGTGTACTTTCCACACCCCTTAATTACAGCACTTCCAGCAATGCAAAATCCCCGCCTCAAATGTACTCTTACATTGCAATAGTAATATTTTACAGGTCTATTCAAAGAAAGGTGAAACTCTGGAGAATGACTGGAGAAGTGAACGTTCTAGGTCAAAATAGCCAAACCGGAAATATTCTCCTATTTACGGCTATTTGGTCTAGATTGTTCTCTTCGCCTGGCAGCTCTCCTGGTTTTCACCTTTCTTTGAATAGACCTGTGTCTCAAGTATAAAAAGAATTATAGTGTAAAGTGTCACTTGTCAAGGAAGAGCAAATTATGCATTATTTGCAAGCAATTTTTATTGACTGTATATGTAATTGTCATATATATAGGACCCTATTAGGCTAGGGTCAGACGAGCGTGATTTCTACGGACTGTACGGAAGACGCAGTAGTGGCCACACAGTCCGTTTTTTTCACTGACGTATATTTTGACGGATGTAGGAGGGAAAATAAAATAAAAAGCAAAACCATTTTGTCCGTGAAAAATGCTGGACGTATAAATGCAGTCCATCTGACCACGTTCCATCACTCACACACAAAGCTATGCAGACATTGCGGATGCAGCGCACTTTGTGTGGCCGTTCTAGAGGTTGTCCGTTCTTGCCTGCCTTGCGTCCGTGGGCTGCGGCCGTTGTGCGTCCGCAGTTCGGTGCGGTCGTACTTCGTGTAACGGGCTCCAATGGGCTTTCAGTTATGCTATCACAGACGTACTTTTAGGCGCAATCACGGACGTGAACACTACGCTCGTCTGACCCCAGCCTTACATTCTTCGCGCAAAAAAGTGCACGTGCACAAAAATGCATTAACGCGAGGGGCAAAACCCTTTGCGCAGAACGTCGTATAACAATGTTCGCGCAAAAGATGCCAACAGGGACCTGTAGACTAGAGTATGTGACTATATTTAGCACTCAGTTTCAGTATCCTCCATCATGTTATCTTAATGTTTTTATTTCTGGTTAAATGTCATACATTTTCTTACTATGAACTCCAACAGGAACAATGTTGGGAAAAAACAGTACCCCTAACAATTTCAACTAAAACACTGGTGGAATCTAATGACAAAAAATGAAGGAAATTGGTAGGGCGCAACAATTATAATTATTGTGCGGGGTAGAGCCTATAACACGATCGCCACTGCACCCATGTGTGTCGTCCCTAAGAGACAAGTAAAGATAATAAAAGAAAAAGAGGTGCGGCGCTTCCCAGTGTGTAGAAAAAAGGGTAATAAATATTAGTTACCCAAATACAGAATACCAAGCGTCTTCAATCTGATGGAGGATCAATACCTCATAAAGAAGACAAACATAGTGCAATATTGTTTGTATACATAGATAATTTAGAAGATATAACAGCTCTCACTCACGCTAAAGAGAGCCTCACCCGGCTCTAGCAGTATTCGCCCTTGAGTAGAATTTAAATGGGCCCTCCCACTGGCCACTTCAGTAGATGGTGATTTCCGAGAGACATATATAGATGGTAACTCCCAATGGATATAAATAGAACAAAAGGGAAGATGGTAACATAGGGTGATTCTGTATATTCATGCAGTTTTAATTATAATAAATCAGACCACTCACGTGTTCAAGAGCCACCAGGGCTCAGATGGAAAGGCCCAAAAGTTGTTTCGAGTGGGCACAACTCTTAATAAAAGCCCCAATGGATCCGTATAGCAGCATGTAATAGAAGGCAATTAATTAGGCACAAAAATAGTGAATTAGGGTAAAATAAATAAAAATAAAAATGAAGTGGTAAAAAAGTATATTTAATACAATAAAAATTTCTGAACGCGTTTCGCCTGAGTCTATATAGACTGTACGGCTTCCTCAGCAGCAGTAAAAAACAATACAGTCCCTAATTCATTTATAAACAATGCGGTCTAATTGACCCTCCAATCAGAGGGGTCTGAAAATGCGGGAAAACAAGGGTCATTGCCCTCCCCTGGTTTGGGTCGCTTTTTCGGCGTCATCATCCCACGACATTACCGCTCCGTCGGAGTTCCGGAACGCAGACCGGAAGTGGTAGGAGCTCCACCTTTACGTCTGCGCGCTGACGTCGAAAACGAAACCGGAAACCTCGCGCTCACATCCTGTATAAACATACATCGAAAACGAAAGTCGAAGCGGCTCTGTGTCCTCTCGGGTCGCGTCCCCGACATCATCCTCTCATAGCGCTGTCGCTCCGTCATATAAAGAAACAGAAGTCCATATAATGTCCAATTGGCAATAAAATTGCACCTCTATACTGGAAATTCTTGCATTGAATTCGCTCCCCATGATATAAAGGATAGTAGCCACATAGAAGGAAAACAAATAACATAATTAGCCAATAATAGGTCCCTAACATGGCATAATAAATACTTATTTGCCCAATATAATTCGAATAAATAAGGGTAGAGGACTATATCCCCACCCACCTTAGTCTTGGAGATCCCCAATCAGGATATTACATTAATAAACCCCAATTACCTCAAGGAAAAAGCCTATACCAATTATAAAAAATGGGACAGCTCAAAATCTAAATTCAAACCTCCCGGCTGGAGAGTACCAAGATTATAGACCCACTGCATTTCCTCTCTGTTGATCTTTTTATTGAAATCCTCTCCCCTCCAAGTTTTAGAAACTAGTTGAATTCCCACAAATGTGGAGCCAATTGCACAACAGCTGTGGGTTTGCTAAAGAGACAAGGGACGGAGTGGTGTTCAACACCTTTTCCTATGTTATAGATGTGCTCCCTAATACGTATAAATAGAGAACGTGTAGTGTGACCAATATAGTGAAGCCCACAGGGGCATGTGAATCTATAGATAACATTTTTAGTTCTACAGGTAATGACACTTCCGATTTTAATTTCCTTTCCGTCTCCCTCCCTCTTATGAAAGATGGGGACAAAGGCTCTAGAAAGATGCAGATTTTTGCAAGCAGGACATGTTCCACACCGGTAAAACCCTGGTTGTAAACCAAAACAATCCATTTTAATCGGGTCCACATGACTTTGAACTAAATGATCTTTAAGATTCCTGGCCCCTCTATTTATAACAGTTGGGTTAGCATCTAGAATTTTGTTAAGAAGAGGGTCTTGTTGTAAAATGGACCAAAGTTTTTTTATAATATTTTTAATTTTGCCTGCTTGTGTATTATAAATAAATACAAAGGTCACTCCTTCGTTGTTCTGTTTTTCTTCCTTATATTTGAGAAGTTGTTTCCTCTCAACCTGTTCCACTTCTAATATAGTTGCATCAAGTGTTCCTCCTTCATAACCTTTTTCCAGGAAGTCATTTTTAATTTTTTCGGCCTGTATATGAAACTGGGATAACTCCGAACAATTCCTCCTCATTCTCTGGAATTGACCCTTAGGAACCGCCCCAAGCCAATGTGATGCATGACAGCTAGATTGATGAATAAAACTATTAGAATCGACCTGCTTAAAGAACGTTTTGGTTTTAATAAGGCCGTCTTCTATATAGTGGTACTTGGTGTCCAGTTTTATACCCCATTCGTTACCCGCTAGATGGGCAAAAAACTCATGCAGGCTAGCCTCTCCTCCTTTCCAAATGAATAGAATATCATCTATATAACGGCCATAGAGGACCAGGTGACGCGCCCAGTCGCGCCAACCATAGACGAAACTGGATTCCCAATCCGCCATAAATAGGTTGGCGTAACTGGGCGCAAACCGGGTCCCCATGGTCGTCCCTGATTTCTGTAGATAAAATGTGTTGTCAAAAAAGAAATAATTATGTTGTAATATAAATTTAATAGACTCAATAATAAAGTCGACCTGAACTTTAGGTAGAAGTGGGTCCATAGTGAGTATTTTCTCCACTGCCCTACAACCTAATTGATGAGGTATAATCGTATATAACGAACACACGTCACACGTCACGAGTAAGAAGTCATCCTCCCAACAGACTCCCTCTAATAACTGCATAACATTGATGCTATCCCTAAAGTGTGACGGAGATTGTTGCACATATGGCTGAAGTTGTTTATCAATATATTGGGACAGTAAACTTGTTAAAGAGTTAACACCTGAAATAATAGGTCGACCAGGAGGATTAGAAATATCCTTATGGATTTTCGGAAGCCAGTAAAAGACCGGCGTTTGAGGATATTGGATTCGTAGATAATTATATTCCTTTTCATTAAGGATTTCTTCTGATTTACCATAACTGAGCAGGTCATCAAGCTGTTTTGCAAACCCCTGTGTGGGATCTATTTTTAAAGGTTCGTAAGTTATCCTATCAGATAGGATTCTTAGTGCTTCCTTTTTGTACTGGTCTTTCGATAGAATGACCAGACCTCCGCCTTTATCGGCTGGTTTAATTACAATATCCCTATTCTCAGTAAGTTGTTTTAATGCCTCCCTCTCTTGTCGGGTTAAATTCTGAGTAGAATTCCTACATGATAGTTTCTCTACATCGGTTAATACAGACAACTCAAACAATTTCATCTGATCCGAGACCATAAACTTGGGGTAAAATGTGGATTTAGGCTTCAATTGAGTATGCCTATATGGGCCATTCTCATCTATTACAGCTCTCTCAATAGGGTTCTTAGCAAAAAAAAATTTAAACATAACTTTCTTTTACATTTTTGTAAGTCTATATATAAATCAAATTTATTTGCATATATATTAGGGAAAAACTTTAATCCCTTGTTCAGAAGTTGAATTTCTTTTGTTTCTAAAACCTGACCACTTGATTAAAAATGCCTTCCGTGTTCAGTATCTCTCTCTTTTCTCCTTTCTGGTATATTCTTCCTCCTCTATTTCCTCGTCGTATTCTTCTAACTGTCTTTTCTTTATTGGACGTTGAGTGATGTGGATATGTGGTTCTATTGGAACATGTCCCCGTCCATCGGGTTGGGTATGGGGACAATGTCCCTCCCGAAAAACCTGCTTTTGTGAACAATGCTCGAGAGGACAAGGTTCGTAATTGCTCTCCAGGGCTTGATATTTATTGTTAACAGGCACATTATACTGATCCCCATTATAACCCCTTTTCCCCTACTGCTGCTGAGGAAGCCGTACAGTCTATATAGACTCAGGCGAAATGCATTCAGCAATTTTTATTGTATTAAATATACTTTTTTACCACTTCATTTTTATTTTTATTTATTTTACCCTAATTCACTATAACAGTATACACAGTAACCCCTCTGAGGATATGAATCTGGCACAGGCGTCAGTGGCAGTGCACCCAAATACTGTGCATTTGGTGCCAGGCCAGCAAGTGCATTCATACAGTAACCCCTCAGTGGTATTGTGGAAGAGTGCAGGGGTGGACCATGTGGTCCTATATTAAAAAGATATGAATCTGGTAAAGGCGTCAGTGCTCCCAGATATTGTGCTTTTGGTGCCAGGCCAGCAAGTGCCATCATACCGTAACACCTCTGTCGTATTGTGGAAGAGTGCAGGGGTGGACCATGCGGTCCTATATTAAAAAGATATAAATCTGGTAAAGGCGTCAGTGCACCCAGATATTCTGCCTTTGGTGCCAGGCCTGCAAGTGCCATCATACAGTAACCCCTCTGAGATATTGTGGAAGAGTGCAGGGGTGGATCCTGCAGTTCAAAAAATTAAAATGATATAAATGTGGCATAGGCATCAGTGCAGCCAAATAGTGTGCCTTTCATGGCAGCAAGTGCCTTCACACCGTAACCCTTTTGTGGTATTGTGGAAGACTGCAGTGTTGGACCCTGCGGTTCAAAAAATTAAATTGATATAAATGTGGCACAGGCGTCAGTGCAGCCAAATATTGTGCCTTTCATGGCAGCAAGTGCCTTCACACCGTAACCTTTTTGTGGTATTGTGGAAGAGTTCAGTGCTGGAGGTTTTGTGAATGCAGAAGACCTCCCCGATCTATTCCATTACGTCAGCATCAGGGGATTGATAACTGCTGATCCAGGACTGATTCATTCTTATAATTGTCAGCCGTTCTACAGAGTCGGACAGACGCACTCTTTTGTCTGTGACAAAACCTCCAGCGGCACTGAACGTCCTTTCAGAAAGCACGCTAGATGAAGGGCAACCTAGAAGCTGCATAGCATATTGGCTAAGTTCTGGCCAGTGATCCAATCTCCACACCCAGTAAGTCAGTGGATCATCTGCTGGAAAGGTATCCAGGTCTGTCCTTGCCCTTAGGTAGTCCTACACCATATGGTGAAGACGCTGGCAATGGGTGCCTACATTTGACGTCCCTGGGCGTCGTGGACTAAAAAAATTTAAAATGGCATCAGTCAAGCGGCTCTGGCCTTCACCACTATTCCTCTGATCATCTGCAGCCTCAGAAGCACGTGTGTCATCACTTGGTAACCTACCAGTGCCTGAAAGGTGTTACACAAGTGTCGCTTTAGAGTGTCCTCAAGTTTTTTCATCCTGTGCTCCCTCTGTGCGGGCAGGATGAGCTCTGCAACTTCCCTTGTATCGTGGATCAAGAGAAGGTTGCCAACCAGTAATGATTTCTCTCCTTGATAGCACGAATCCTGGGTCCTTTTACCAGGCTTTTGCATAATAAGGAGCCCATGCAGCGTAGGTTGGAGGTGGCATTAGCTTCCAGAGTCTTCCTGGTCAATGAGGATGACCGTATCGTGCACTTTCCTCCTCCAGCCACGTACTAGTCCTTATGTTTCTGGGCACACAAAACCCTCCCTTGAGGAATCCCCACCTTCAATGCCCCCACTACTTAAATATTCCTTCTCCTCCTCATTGTAACGTTGGGGGCTTCCAGCCCTACCTGTGTGCTTGAGGACAGCAAGTCTGATGCTGCTCGCTGACCACTGCCCGGTTTAAATGGAGACAGGCAGGGAGGTGATTGCATGAGGTGTGGCTTGAGTGGGGGGCGTGGTCTGGTGAAGGTCTTTAAAAACCCTCAGTATAGTTTCAGAAGTTGCCAGATCGTGGTTGTCCATACCTGAGCTCCTTGTACCTGACTGCTAAATTGATTTAACCTGTTATTGACCTCTGCTTGTGTTCTGACCATTCTGCCTTCTGTTGCCCTAGACTATTTTCTTGTACTACGCTACTGCTCTGATACCGACCCGGCTATTCCATTTGACCATTCTGAACTCTGTATTCCTGATTCTGGCTCGGCTGACTCCTCTCCGTATTGTTAACCCTTTTCTGTCTAGCTAGTTTACCTGGCCAATTCTAAGGACCAGACAGATAGGGATCATTCACAGCTACACTGTTGGTAGCTTCTGAGTTTTGTGGAGTGTTGGGGGTTAAGTACTGCGTGGTGGGATCCGGGAACCGTGACATTACGATCTGGCCAATATGGATCCCGCAGATTTAACACAGCACTTGGCTACCTTTGTATCCAGACAGGATGAGCAGGATCATAGGATGGATCAGTTTGCCATTGCCTTACAAACTATCCTGAATCGTACTGCACACCTGGAACCAGTTGGGGTTGCACCCCCGCCTGCTATACCTGTGCCCCCTGTCGTTCAGACATCCCAGGTACACATGACCGCTCCTATGAGGTTTGACGGTACTCCCTCTGAGTGCCGGGGATTTTTGGTCCATGTGGATATTCATTTTAAATTAAATCCACAAATGTTTTTCTCTGACATTGCCAAAGTGGGGTTTATTATTAACCATCTGTCTGGCAGAGCGTTGACATGGGCGACTCCTTTATGGGAGGCAGAAAGACCTATTGTACGGGATTATAAAGAATTCATAGCCGAGTTACAACGTACATTTAATCCTACCAGAAAGGCCACGATAGCCGGCAAATCCTTGTTCCGCATACGTCAAGGGAACAGGACTGTGTCTGATTATGCCATAGAATTTAAAACCTTAGTTTCTGATGTGAACTGGACAAATGAGACACTGGTTCTGGCGTTTATGGAGGGGTTATCAGAGTCGTTGATGCATGAATTAGCTCCACGTAAACTACCTGAGGTATTGTGTGAACTCATTGATTACTGTATAGATCTGGATAATCAGATAAGGGATAGAAGGACTCCAAGAGAGAGACCCAAGAGACCGTTACCTAGGTTGGCCCCTGTCTTTCAAGCACCCCCAGAGAGTTATCTCCTCCTCAGAGCCTATGCAACTAGGCCGTACTAGGCTTACAGAGGAGGAGAGAACAAGGCGTTTTCGTGAGGGATTGTGCCTGTATTGTGGTTTGGAGGGACATGTACGATTTCAATGTCCTACTCGCCCTAAGATGCATGATAAGCCGGAAAACTACCGCACCTAAGGCAGCTGAGGAGACAGGCCTTGGGTGTGACATGCATGTCTCCTATCAAAGACACTAAACTTATGTTACCAGTATCCTTGGCTTGGGAGAAAGACCACACATAATACCGCTTTTGTGGATTCTGGGGCTGCTGGTAACTTTATTGATGTTAACTACGCTTCTTCCATTTCTCTACCTCTGGTTGTAAGAGAGACACCCTTAGCCGTTGAAGCCATAGATGGCAGGCCGTTATCCTGCCCTAGGATTACTCACGATACGGTTACAGTAGTTCTTACTACTGGTCTCTTGCATAAAGAAAAGATCATATTCCAAGTTATCCACTCACCTTCCAATCCTGTTGTACTTGGTTTCCCCTGGTTGGTGGAACACAATCCCGTTATTGATTGGGTTAAAGGAGAGATACTGTCTTGGAGTTCTGCATGTTTTGGGACTTGTTTAATACCCATTCAGCATGTCGGTGCCCTGAACACACCCACAGCCCCTCCATTGTCTACTGAAGTTCCTGAACAATATGCAGACCTCAGGGCTGTATTTGATAAAAGAGAGGCAGACAAACTACCTCCACATAGACCATATGATTGTGCTATTGATATTCATCCAGGTACCATGCCTCCCCGAGGCAAAGTATACCCTCTTTCCATAAAGGAGAACCAAATTATGGAGGAGTATATCAAGGAGAATTTGGAGAGAGGTTTTATCCGACGTTCCTCTTCTCCAGCAGGGGCTGGATTCTTTTTTGTGTCGAAAAAAGAGGGAGATCTACGCCCGTGTATTGATTATAGGGGGCTTAACAAGATCACCATTAAGAACGTGTACCCTATCCCTCTCATATCGGAACTGTTCGACAGGTTAAGGGGTTCAGCAGTATACACTAAACTTGATTTAAGAGGAGCTTACAATTTGATACGCATAAAAGAGGGGCATGAGTGGAGAACAGCATTTAACACCAGGAGTGGGCATTATGAATACTTGGTCATGCCTTTCGGTCTTTGTAATGCTCCAGCGGTATTCCAGGATTTTATTAATGATGTGCTCAGAGATTTCTTGCAAACCTTTGTTATAGTATACCTAGACGATATATTGATTTACTCTCCCGATCTGAAAACCCACCATGCACATGTCAGACAGGTATTAGCTAAATTACTGGACAATGGTCTTTATTGCAAACTAGAGAAGTGTTTATTCGACATTACTACTGTGAAATTCCTTGGGTATATTATCACTCCAGAGGGTTTTGAGATGGATCCTTCTAAACTCACGGCCATCTCAGAATGGCCTCTTCCTCAAGGTCTCAAAGCCATACAGAGGTTTCTGGGGTTTTCTAACTATTATAGGAGATTTATCAAGAATTATTCCGCTATAGCCTCTCCTATCATTAATATGACACGTAAAGGTCTGAAGAACCAGATCTGGTCTTCTCAATCTAAACAAGCATTCGAAGCCCTCAAACAGGCTTTTACTTCCGCTCCCGTGTTACGGCATCCTGATCCCAGGATTCCGTTTATTCTTGAGGTTGATGCTTCTGAGATAGGCATTGGGGCTGTCCTGTCTCAAAGAGAATCTCCAGGGAAACCACTACATCCTTGTGGGTTCTTTTCAAGAAAATTATCACCAGCAAACGCAATTATGATATTGGCAACAGAGAATTGCTTGCTATTGTGTCTGCCCTGTCAGAGTGGAGACATTTGTTGGAAGGTACTCTTGATCCTTTGTTGATAATCACTGATCATAAGAACCTTACGTACATCGGGGATGCTAAACGGTTGAACTCGAGACAGGCCAGGTGGTCATTGCTACTGTCCCGGTTTAATTTTGTATTGACTTACAGACCAGGTGACCGCAATGTAAAGGCTGATGCCTTATCTCGTCAATATGACCCATATGAATCTAATACACAAGAACACAATCCTATAGTTCCTCCTGAACGTATTGTGGCTTCCACAGTCTTGTCTGTCTCCTCGCCTTTCCTGGAACGTCTCCAGGCAGCTCAAGTGGGGGCTCCACCTGACAAGCCTCCAGATATGTTGTTTGTACCTGAAAAGGAAAGACAAGAATTACTCATAATGTTTCATGATTCTAAACCAGCAGGTCATCCTGGTATTACTAAGACTCTTACCAGTATTTCCAGACAGTTCTGGTGGCCCACCATGCGACAGGACGTACGCGCTGTTTGTTTGTGCTTGTCAAATCTGTGCCAGAAGCAAAACCAGTAAAACCTTGCCTGTCGGTCTATTGCAGCCTTTACCCACGCCTAAGAGGCCTTGGTCTCATCTATCTATGGATTTTATTGTGGACTTGCCGAAGTCCAAAGGTCATACTGTGGTTCTGACAGTTGTAGACCGCTTCTCCAAAATGGCTCATTTTGTCCCTTTACCTAAGCTTCCTACAGCCAAAGAACTGGCGGTTGTCTTTGCTAGAGAGATTGTACGAATACATGGGGTTCCGTCTGAAATAGTCTCTGACAGAGGAGCTCAGTTCGTCTCTCGTTTCTGGAGGGTTTTCTGTGCGAGAGATGGGGGTGCGATTGGCCTTCTCTTCAGCATACCATCCACAAACCAATGGGGCAGCAGAGAGGGCAAATCAGGGTCTCGAGCAGTACATACGTTGCTTTACCACACAACAACAAGACAATTGGTCGGAGTTGTTGCCCTGGGCTGAGTATGCACGTAATAACGCCGTTAATGAGACCACTGGCCACTCTCCTTTTTCTGCTATCTATGGTTTTTTCCCTCCGGCTCTACCGCTTTCAGTTTAATGAACAGGCCATCCCGGCTCTCGATGACCATCTCACTCAACTACAAGAGATTTGGAGACAGATTCGCGTAAATATGGAGCGCAATGTTGCTGTCCAGAAACGCAAGGCTGACAGGCATAGGTTACAAGCTCCCTCCATAAACGTGGGGGATAGAGTTTGGTTGTCCACTAGGAACGTGAAGTTGCGGGTGCCTTCTATGAAAATGGCACCTCGGTTTATAGGTCCATATAAGATCATTCGCCGCATTAATCCTGTGGCTTATGCTCTTGCCCTTCCTAAACATCTTCGCATGCACAACGTCTTCCACACCTCCCTACTGAAACCTTTGTTGTGTAACAGGTACATGCGGGTCGTTCCTCCTCCTCCACCTGTTCAGGTTGATGGTGAATCAGAGTATGAGGTTAGGAGGGTTTTGGATTCTAGGTTGTGCAGGGGTGTTCTGCAGTACTTGGTCGATTGGGTGGGCTATGGCCCGGAAGACCGGTCCTGGATTCCAGCTTCCGACATGTCTGCCTCTAGGTTGGTCAGGGTGTTCCATGCCTCGCACCCCGATCGCCCTGGTGGTCGTATTGCCGCTCGTCCTGTTGGTCGTCCGGTGGCCTCCCATGGAGAGGGGGGTACTCTAACGTTGGGGGCTTCCAGCCCTACCTGTGTGCTTGAGGACAGCAAGTCTGATGCTGCTCGCTGACCACTGCCCGGTTTAAATGGAGACAGGCAGGGAGGTGATTGCATGAGGTGTGGCTTGAGTGGGGGGCGTGGTCTGGTGAAGGTCTTTAAAAACCCTCAGTATAGTTTCAGAAGTTGCCAGATCGTGGTTGTCCATACCTGAGCTCCTTGTACCTGACTGCTAAATTGATTTAACCTGTTATTGACCTCTGCTTGTGTTCTGACCATTCTGCCTTCTGTTGCCCTAGACTATTTTCTTGTACTACGCTACTGCTCTGATACCGACCCGGCTATTCCATTTGACCATTCTGAACTCTATATTCCTGATTCTGACTCGGCTGACTCCTCTCCGTATTGTTAACCCTTTTCTGTCTAGCTAGTTTACCTGGCCAATTCTAAGGACCAGACAGATAGGGATCATTCACAGCTACACTGTTGGTAGCTTCTGAGTTTTGTGGAGTGTTGGGGGTTAAGTACTGCGTGGTGGGATCCGGGAACCGTGACACTCATCATCAATCATCATCATCAATCATCATCCTCCTCCTCCTGTCTGATCTGAGGAGGACCCGCTGGAATGCTGTCTACGGAAAGACTGGGGCCTTCAGAGCTAGGGAAGGCTTCATCTTCCGCCCGCTGCTCTGCCTCTAGAGCCACATCTATAATTCCCCGCAGAGTGTGCTCCAGCAGGAACACTAAAGGAATTGTGTCACTGATGCATGCACAGTCCCTGCTCACCATCCTCGTTGCCTCCTCAAATGGTGACAGTACAGTGCATGCATCCTTGATCATCAGCCACTGCGGGGGGGGGAACCAAGTTGACCTGAACCTGTCCTTGTGCCATACTCACACAGGTACTCGTTGATGGCCCTCTGCTGCTTGTGCAGACTCTGCAGCATTGCTAATGTCGAGATCCACCAGGTGGGCATGTCACAGATCAGACGGTTTGTGGGAAGGTGGAATTCTCTTTGAATTTCTGCCAGGCGAACGCTTGCTGGGAATGACCATCTGAAGTGGCTGCAGACTTTTCTGGCCTGGCTGAGAAGCTCTGGCAGCTCTGGGTAGTTGGTTAGGAAATGCTGTACCACTAGATTTAGGACGTGTGCTAGGCATGGTACATGCGTCAATTTACCCTTGCGTAGGGCGGAGAGAAGGTTGCTGCCATTATCACAGACGACCATTCCCAGCTGAAGCTGGCGTGGTGTTAACCATCTCTGCACCTGCCCCTGCAGAACTGACATAATTTCTGGCCCGGTGTGGCTCCTGTCCCCTAAACAAACCAGCTCAAGCACAGTATGGCATCTTTTTGCTTGAGCCATTGCGTAGCCCCTGTCAGGCGTCGGTTTAACGGCCACTTCGCCAGAGACACAGAAGGAGGAGGAGGAAGAGGGAGAGGTGGTGGTGGAGCAGACAGACCTCAAACAAGCAGCTTTCTGGAGGCGTGGTGAATGAACAAGCTCCAGCACCGAGCAGGGAGCAGAGTCCACCAGCTGGAAAGGCAGCAGCTGCAATGCGAGTAATTTTGCTAAGCTGGCATTTAGACGCTGTGCTTGGGGATGGTTGGGACTATATTTTTTCTTACGCTGCAGCAGCTGGGGCAACGTAATCTGACTGCGTAAATCTTCAGCTGATGGGATGCTGTCACATTGTGAGGAAGGAGCTGGTACATCCATTACTGTAGCATCATCCCTGTCAGTGGAGGTTGTAGGCAATGACATGGCAGGACATACAGTGGGGGTAGAGACAGATGAGGAGGAGGACCTACGCAAAGTTTTGCGCCAACGGAATGTGGGGCAGGTGGTCATATGTCGCCTCAAGCACGTGGTACCCAAGCGTCCGGTATCTTTCCAACGCTTGAGCCTCATCTGACATAGATTACAAATAGCAACGGTGGGGTCTGCTGCACATTTCTTAAAGAACTCCCAGACAGCAGAGTTCCTGGATGTGTGCTTTGAGACAACAGCACTCTGCACCTGAGCAGCTCTGACATCTGATGCCTTGGACTGGCTAGTGCTACGGTTGGTCATAGAGGATGTTGTGCCTCGTGTTTGTTGTGCCTCCTCCTCCTCACTTGACTCCTCTGTTCGATCAGGCACCCAGGTGGAGTCAGTGACCTCATCATTGTCATCATCACCCCCTATCTCCTCGTCACTGGAGCCAACTTGGCAGTATGCTGCAGCTGCTGGGGCAACATGAGTGCCAGTAATTGGTGTGTCATCCCTGGCACCCCCTTCCTCTAGGTTGATTATACTTCCTTCTTCAACCTCAGAGATTGAATCAGAGCACTGTACTTGCTGCGCATCCTCAAGCAGCATGTCACTGTCATTGTAGTCAAACAATTCAGCTGACTCCTCCGTGTGTGATAGTGAGGCTAAGGCAGGAGTAGCTGTGGACATGGAGGCTGCATTAGATGTTTTGGCAGCTGAGGTGGACTGTAAAGCACTACAAGCCTCGCTGGCAGAGGACTCAGAGGATGAGGATGGCCTGGTTAGCCAATCCACAAAATCCTCTGTATGTTGCTGCTGCTTAAGACGGCCAGCACCAGTTAGAAAGGACAAGAGTGACCCTGCAGAGAATGCACCACTTCCACCACGACCAGAGGCACAGCCTCCCAACACAGAGGCTGCTTGCCCTCTTATCTGTGTCTGGGAGTGTCTGCCTGTCCTTGTTGGTCTTTCTGAAATGGTGAGTGATATATAGATTAAATATATACAGAACTCTGATTCAACTCTGATATAAAGATTAAAGATTTCCAGAACTCTGGTATAACTCAGTGAGACTCCCTGATAGTTGGCAGCCAGAGACAAGACACAGATTACAATTCCCAGATACCTCCTATAAATCAGTGAGACCCCCTGATGGGTGGCAGTGACAAGACACAAATTACAATTCGCAGAAATTTGCTACAAGTCAGTGAGACCCCCTGATAGGACCCCCTGATAGCTGGCAGCAGTGACAAGACAGATTACAATTCGCAGAAATCTGATGGAAGTATGTGGGACCCCTGATAGCTGGCAGTGAGAAGAAGACACAGATTACAAGTCTCAGAAACCTCCTATAAATCAGTGAGACCTCCTGATGGGTGGCAGCCAGTGAGAACACACGGATTATAACAATTCCCAAATATTTTGTAGAAATTACTTACCCCCAAAATACTGCGTGGCAGTGACAAGACACAGATTACCTCAATTCACAAATATTTTGTAGAAATTACTGAGCCCCCAAAATTCTGCGTGGCAGATTACCTCAATTCACAAATATTTTGTAGAAATAATTGAGCCCCCAAAATTCTGCATGGCAGATTACCTCAGATTACCTCAATTCACAAATATTTTGTAGAAATTACTGAGCCCCCAAAATAGTTGCTGGGAGTGAGAACACAAAGATTACAACAATTCCCAGATATTTGGTAGAAATGAGACCCCCCCCAGTAGATGAGACCCCCCAGTAGCTGGTGGCAGACTGGCAGTAAGAACACACACTAACACAACAACAATCTCCTCTCAAATGCATGCTGAAGCGCTGTGTGAAGCCTTATATAGTGTGCTGCAGGACTTAGCTCTGTGAGCCCATGATTGGGCAAAATTTGCCCAATCAGGACTCTGAGCCGTGATTGGCATAGTCTTGAACCTGTCTTGCACCTGACCTGTGGTCAGGTGCAAGGCTGTAGCCAATTACAAGCTTCAGGCCAGTGGAAAAGTGCATTGTGGTCCATTGTGGGCGAACACGCGGCGAACAGACGGAAATGTTCGTAGTTCGCGAACATGCGATGTACGATGCGAACTCTGAACCGATCGAACCGAACAGCTCATCCCTAGTCACAAGGTCCACTATCTCCGCTATGATGGGCTCGCGAGGGAAAAACCAACGCTATAGCATTAAGCGGGGTTACTGAGTTCACCACAGGATCGGATAAATGGAATGGAATGGAAGCTCGCTGAACAAGAGAGCACCGAAATTTCACTGAAATTTCTGTGCTTTCTGAATAACACTTTATAATATGTGGTGTGTATGAGCGTATCACAAGCTCCCCAGCAATAAAACTCACAGTAATGTGCAGTGTGTGGATGTGAGTTTTATTGCTGTGGAGCACTGTGATATGCTCATACAAACTGTGCATTACTATGTGCTTTATTACGGTGCAGCTCTGTCATTTGCTCATACACACCACACATTACTGTGAGTTTTATTGCAGTGCAGCTCTGTGATGCGCTCAAATACACCGCATCTTAAATTGTATTTTATTACTGTGCAGCTCTGACACGCTCATACAAAACGCACATTACTGTGAGATATATTGCTGTGCAGCTCTGCGATACGCTCATACACACCGCACATTATGTGAATTTTATAGCTCTGGAGCTCTGTGAAATGCATAGGTGTGATTTGTTTTTGTGGGGGGTGGGGGCAGATTTCACTCTTGGACCAAGACGGCACAATGTCTTGGGTTGGACCCATTTGTGTTTTACATAAAATAAAAATTCTTTCACCTTGTCACCTCTTTGAGGTGGATTGTTGAACTGCATTTTTGCCTTTCTTGCTCTGGGAGGGGGGGGGGTGTAAAAGGGAGCATCTGCCCTGGGTGCCAAATGCCCTAAATATGCCTCTGCCCCCTCACACTGTCCCTCCCCACCCCATGGGCAGAGAGGCTTGAGAATATCTGTTCCAGAGTATTGTTTTATTTAAACAGTTAATCTGTTGTAGCAATATTATTTGAATGTTTTTTTTTAGTATTTTTAGTTTTCGTTTTGTCATTTGAGCACTTGTACAAATCAGATGAAATAGAACCATTTATTTATTTATAAAATATTTTACCATGAAGGATACATTGAGATTTCTCTCGTTTGAGTATGTCCCGTCCTATTACTTGAGAATCATAATCATATGTCCTGTCCCATAATTGCTCTTTCAAACCTGTTCATTATTCACACCCTGTGTTTAGTAGGTATGCTCGGAAAGTCCCAAATAATTAAAGCTTGAACATTTTCCCTCAATGGCATTTGTATATTTAGATAAAGAAAAATTAGTATGTAAATTTTAGCCAGCAGTTGGTAAATAGATCAACATTGTCAGGATGTGTATTTTCTTCAAGCGTGACTGCTGTAGATCTAGAACAATATTTGTGTTTATTTTGGACACGTGACAGAGCTTAAAATTATTTGTTACTCATTAGCTTTTCTATTATTAAATATACAGCAAAAAAACATGCTTATGTTGTTTTATGACTGTTCTTCGAGTAAAGAGAGGTTTATTACATGGTACGTTTTACGCATTTTTGCATATTTCATACAATCTTCAGTATGAAGATCTTCATGCACTAAATACACGCAGTCAGACTGGAGATGGAATGACTTTATTAGGCCAAAGGAGCAGTGGATTGAAAATGCACATGAAGTTGAACATTGCGGTTTCAAATAAAAATATTACATAACATAGGCACAGTCCTGAGTTAAGCATTAACACCTGAATACATGCTTGAATGTTGTTGGACTTTTCAGCTTTACGTACATGAAATAAAGTTCATTTTATTTTGTTTGCATGTATGATACCTTTTATTCAATATGGACTCATCTAGAGAAAGCTTATTCAGGGAGGAAGTTGAGGTAGTCACCCACCAGTTATTTTGCCACCCACAACGAAACTCATGATTACTCAGACCATGATAAACACATGAACTGTTTTACTGCTTGCAGTTCGGATTAGTGAGTGACATGTTTTTCAAAATTTAATAATTTGACTTTAATTGTGACTGTTCCACTTTTACAACTTTGCACCACTTTTCCGTTTATCAAGGCTTTAATATTTGAAGGTACCCTCCTCCATAGAAATATAGAATAATTCAAATGATTTTGACTTGTATTGTACAATAGCCACAGACAGGCGGTGGGAGATAGCGATAGAATTAAGGCTAGGGTCAGACGAACGCATTTTTCACGTTGTCCGTGAAAAAGTGCGTTCGAACGAATGGACGTATTTTTTCACGGAATACGCGATAGCGGTCATACGATGCGCATTTTCGTCCGTGATTTCGTATGGATCATCAATAAACCCTTTTTGCGTCTGGACGTTATGTTGGCCGGACGTGTGCAGCGTCTGACGTCTCCCAATCACGCAAAACACGCCGCTATGCGGCCGCAGCGCACTCTGTACGTCAGTAGTAGCGGTTTGACGTTCTCGAAAAAATGCGTTCGTTTCCCACTTGCGTTGCCCGGACGAACTTTCGTGCGGCCGTTCGTCGTATGTTCCCCGGCATTGGACGTCATTTGCTGCTAGCACGGCCGTGATTTCGTGCGGCTAAACGCACGTTAAAACTGCTTTCGTCTGACCTTAGCCTAAAATGAATCATTTATTGTTTAATTTGAAAGAACCAATAAGAACGAAACTTGAGAAGTAAATGTGTCATTGAGAGGATCTAATGGGTTCATAAATAACTAAATCATAAAAGATCCATCTTGCTAAAGAGAAGATATATTTAAGTGACAATAATTAGTGATGGGCCGAACACCCCCGTGTTCAGTTCGCATTCGAACGCGAACACGATTCGAACGCGATGCAAGTCAATGGGGCTCAAAAGTTTGAAAATTAAGGTCCCCTCCAGAGGGCATATATGCAAGATATTGGTCATAAAGGTGTATGGGGGTCCGGGTACTTCCCTGGGGACAGGAAACAATGAAAAACAAATTTAAAAAAATAAAAATGTTTTTAACCGTTTCACTGCTGAGTGCTGAGCCATTTCACCGCTGTGCACTGAGCTAATTTTTACCGCTTTTGCTCATGTTTAAACGAGATTTGAAGCCCTGGGAAATGTTTGAGCAACAACGAGTGGGAGAAATTACGATCTTAACGCAAACGTTAACGCTCACTTGGTGAGCATTAACGTTTGCTGGTGTGTTCACCACATATTACAATCCAAATGCAAACGGGTTAAGTAACCAAATTTGTAAGAAGAATGACTGCAGCATATGATTCCGCACACTGCCGGGCAGCACCTCCACAGTATATTTAATGAAGCATATGATTCCGCACACTGCATTATTAATACAGCATATGATTCCGCACACTGCAGGGCAGCATCTTTACATTATATTTAATGCAGCATATGATTCCGCACACTGCCGGGCAGCATGTCTACAGTATATTTAATGCAGCATATGATTCCACACACTGCCGGACAGCAACTCTGTACCATAATTAATGCAGCATATGATTCCACACACTGCCGGGCAGCACCTTTACAGTATAATTAATGCAGCATATGATTTCGCACACTGTCTGGCAGCATGTCTACAGTATGTTTAATGCAGCATATGATTCCACACACTGCCGGGCAGCACCTTTACAGTATAATTAAAGCAGCATTTGATTCCGCACACTGCCGGGCAGCACTTTTACAGTATAATTAAAGCAGCATTTGATTCCGCACACTGCCGGGCAGTACCTTTACAGTATAAATAATACAGCATATGAATCCACACACTGCTGAGCAGCACCTTTACAGTATAATTAAAGCAGCATATGATTCCACACACTACCGGGCAGCACCTCTCTGCAGTATAATTAATCAGCATATGAATCCGCACACTGCGGGGAAGCACCTCTCCATTATAATTAATGCAGCATATGAATCCGCACACTGCCGGGCAGCACCTCTACAGTATAATAATGCAGCATATGAATCCGCACACTGCCGGGCAGCACCTCTACAGTAGAATTAATGCAGCATATGAATACGCACACTGCCAGGCAGCACCTCTCCAGTATAATTAATGCAGCATATGAATCCGCACACTGCCAGGCAGCACCTCTACAGTATAATAATGCAGCATATGAATACGCACACTGCCAGGCAGCACCTCTCCAGTATAATTAATGCAGCATATGAATACGCACACTGCCAGGCAGCACCTCTCCAGTATAATTAATGCAGCATATGAATACGCACACTGCCAGGCAGCACCTCTCCAGTATAATTAATGCAGCATATGAATACGCACACTGCCAGGCAGCACCTCTCCAGTATAAGTAATGCAGCATATGAATCCGCACACTGCCGGGCAGCACCTCTACAGTATAATAATGCAGCATATGATTCCACACACTGCCGGGCAGCACCTCTACAGTATAATTAATGCAGCATAAAATGAAAAACCAACTGAAACGAATGACCCGAATCGACCCGAAATTTAGAATCATCCGAATTATCGAATCGAATGACTTGAAATGCCCTGCTATTCGGTAGTTTCATTCGACAGATTAATTCAGGAGAATCCCATAGGTTTCAATGTTAAAAATAGTCCCGTTTTAATCCAATATCTAATAAACCGTTTATTATTATATTCTGCAGTAAAGAGTCGCTTTATTATTAGAATCTTTTAAGTATTTTTTTAAAAATCTTTTTCCTTTTTTTTTGAGCCACAAGGTGCGGGAAATGTTTTGCCCCATAGTCTTCAATGTTAAAAATATTCCTGTTTTAATCCAATATCTAATAAACCGTTTATTATTATATTCTGCAGTAAAGAGTCTCTTTATTTTTAGATTTTGTAGGATCTTTTAAGCATTTTTTGAATATTTTTTTAAAAAAAAAAAAATTTTGGTCGACCTTTTTTCGAACGGCCCGAAAAGTTCGAAGTTCTGTTCCTGTTCGAATCGAACTTAGAGCAAATTTGAACCAGCAGCCCATCCCTACCAATAATCACCCATAGAAAAGAATTTTCACCAATGGCGTATGGGGAGGTGAGGGTATTAGCCCAATATACAGAAGAACAACAGTCACGAGACACTTGATTAGGGTCCAAAATGGGGATATAAGATGATAAACACAGAGATAATGGCATATTAATGGCTGGGAAGCCTGGGGAACAACATAAGAAAAGAGCTGTCCAGAAGGCAAGGCTAAGAAGAGAGACAGAGGCAAAGCAAACTGGAGATAGACACTGAGGGCAACACACTGGGAACTTACAGGAGATACAGAAAAAACTGATGGGCGTGACAGAAAAAGAGCTGGCTGAATACAGGCAGGAACACAAGGGCTGGTAACAGAGACTGAGCAGGACTATGGATGGTGGCCCTGGAAGGTAGAGGGCACAGCAAGAAAATTGGAGGGCACAGCAGGAGGCTTGAAGTAAATACAGTAAGAGGCTTCTCTGGGAGCAACACACACCAAGTGTAGGCAGTGCTGAAGTGCAACACCTTGGGAGCTCCACCCTTACATAGGGGTTCACATGGCTCATTAGGTGGAGCATCTGTGGTTGTCTTCAGGAGAGGCAGGATAGAAGCAAGACTTGGCCTGTATAACATAGCAGGAAAAAGGCTGCCAGGGTTTTCAGGGTGGAATAGCAACAGATTGGGTCTTCCTGCGGTGTTTGCCATGGTAAGCATACAAGCAGATATGGAACAATAGGGCAGAGTTCTTGAAAATAGAGAGGTAATAACTCTACCTGGAGATGATGTTGGGGTCCTTGTTACAGGTCTCAATAGCATTCATATAAATATTAAATAACAGAACTCCTGCAGCAAAAACACCGAAGAGGTTATTCGCTAACCTCCAAATTGGCCCCGAACTGCACCGAACTCTGAATTTCACATTTTGCTGCAATTTCAAGCCAATTGATCTATGCACTAAGCTGTCAATTCACTAGATATTAGAAAATTGACAGCATAATACAGTGCGATTTGCTGCAATTCAGCAGCATTTGGCGCCACCCATAGAAAACTATCCTGTCTTTATTCACAGACTGCTGAATTGCACCGAACATCCGGTGAAATGCCCTGATTTCCGGGGGTTTCAATTCAACAGGTTTAGACAGGCGAATCCCATTTGGTTTCAATGTAAAAAGTAATATTTTATTTAAAAAAAATTAAAGATTGTTTATTCTTTATATATATTTTGAAAACACATAAGAGGTTATTCACTAAGCCCTGAACTTGCCACCAAATTGCGCTGAAAGGTGAATTTCACAGTTCAGTGCAATTTAGGGGCAGTTCCTCTATTCACTAAACCGTCAATTTGCCAAATACAGGTGAATTGACAGTGAAATACGGTGCAGTTCACTACAGTTGGGCGATCGACGGCAGCAAAATTGTCCCATAGACAAGCAATGGTTTGTCTATTCACAGAATGACGAACTGCACCGAAGTGAGGCAACATGACCTGATTTTCGGTGTTTACTTCTACAGGTCAATCCCTTAAGTTTCGATGTAAAAATTATTATTTTTTTTTTAAAAAAAATAATTGAAAGACTGTTTATTCTTTTAATTCTTTTCAAAAACCTTTTTTAAAAATTTATAAAACACTTTTGTATTTTTTTTAAACTACATTTTTGTTTTCTTATAAAAAAAATAAGACTTTTTTATTTTGCAACAGACCGTTTTATTCTTTTTTAAAGGACCTTTTTTATTATTTGGACACATTTTATTGATTTATACTCCTATTAGGGGAAGAGGAGTCTTCCTTCGTTTTTTGCAGTCCGGTGGAATTCGCTAATGCTGTTGACACAATTCAGTGGTTATCTGCACGATTCAGCAGTTTTCGGAAATGGAATCTGCAAAAAACAAAGCACCGAAATTGCATGTACTTTTGGTGCTTTGTGAATAGACCCTTTATTGTGGGAACAAGAGAAGAAAAGAGAATGAAGTGGGTAATAAATACAGGGAGAAAAACACAATTTAAGAAGTGGAAAGGGAATAACAAGTATATATGTATGCCTACCATATGCATTCTGATTACTCTTGGCTCTAAAATTCCCACCATTACATTCTGTTGTCATTAGAGATCCTACTGCTGTTATAGGTAAGGAAATGGAGCTTCCTAGTCTGCTAACCAGTGGGACTGAAAGAAAACAGCTAAAAGATATTTGCATCCAATGGACATTTTGCCACTGATGATATATTCATTAGCAGGAAAGTATTTATACCTTGTTGGATTAAGCTCCATTTTTCTTAATTCTAACCAAGAGTTGGGTGGTTCACATATCCCCCCGGAAAGCAAATGTTGCTTTAAATTATTCTTATAGTTCATCATTGATATAGCAGTCATTGTAAAATGTTGATCCGTCAATTCCAGGAACGTTTGAGTCGGCATACTGTGTCGTGTTCACAGGAGGCCAGTTGGAGTCGTCTTTAAGAGTCCTGTAGAGTACCCTGTATTGGCTGCGTGACTCATATTTGAAAAGTCTCTTTAAAAACATCCAAAGACGCCGGTTTTCAATAAACGCTTCCTGCAACATATAAACCACATACATCATATTTAATATTCCATTCTAGGTGTATTTATTTTTTATAAACAAATAAATTGTAAGCCATCGACATATTCACATTCATAGTCAGTGTAAATAATTTTTATTTCTAAAAATGTCTTACCTCAACTGTGAAAGATACAATGAAGAAAATGACTAACATAATGAGGAGAGCTATTCTCCATATAGTTGGGGTGCAGACAAGCTAAAGGAAAAAAGCAAACATGTCTCATTATGTTATTCTTATACTAATATTATTATTGTCATCATTTATATAGCGCCAACAGTTTCCGCAGCGTTTTACAATAACCAAAGGGAACGAGATACAGATAAAAGGACATATGATGGAAACAACAGGTGTAGAGGAATTTACAATCTAGAGGGATTGGGATTGAGGAAGACAAGGGGAATTTTTCTGCATGGCTGGATCATTTGTGCCTTTACAACACTTTTAACCTCCTGGCGGTTTTCCCGAGTGTGGCTTGGGGTTAAATTTCATTGCTGTAAGCGATAAACCCGAGCCACACTCGGGCTGGATACATACCTTTACCTGCGCTCCCTCACTGTCCTCTCGCAATCGCATTCTTCTCCATGCGATCGTGGCGTCCTGCTTCCTGGTTCCCTTCTCGCGAGAAGGGAACCAGGAAGCAGGACACCGCGATTGCACGGAGGTGGCTGCTGGGGACAGCGAGGGAGTGCAGGGACAGGTATGTATCCAGCCCAAATGTGTATTGGAGTTACTGCTTTCAGTAATGAGATTTAACCCCGAACCACACTCGGGAAAACCGCTAGGGGGCTGGATAATTGCACCGATTCTGACATATAAAATATGTCAGAATCGGAACGCCAGGGAGGTTAATATAATTGTTTGTTATTCGTTATGTAAATTTCAGTCCCGATCACATAACTGTGGTCAAATTTTATATTGAAGCTTTGAAGGTTAGAGAACAGAGGCATGGGGAAAGAGAATTAATTGTGCAAGTCATTGAGGGTGAGGATTGTATGTTTGTGAGTATTCATTCATGCAGGTCCAAAGCTGGGAAGAATCACCTGCAACCGAAGTCATAAAAGGGTATGAAGCTTGAACTTCTTGAAACAAAGGGTTGTTCAGAAGAGTGAATTATGTAGGTTTTTTGGAATTTCAAATTAGGTATTTTTTTAATGTACTTATTTGGCATGCAGATTGCTTTTTGAATATATTTTGAGTTTACATGCCACATCATGTATTTAATGAAGATTGACTTGAATCACCAACTTTCTGAACAGGTCTGAACCAAATTGCACATATTTATGGGTTATTATTTTTTAATGTTTTTTGTTAAGGTTACGGTTTCTGCATGTGTTATGATTAAGGTTATGGTTAAGGCTTCGACTTTTTTATGGTTAGGGCTTCAGTTAAGGTTACTGTTTCTACTTGTTTTACGATTGAGGTGTAACGGTGCGCTAATGGCGCTACCCTGGAGTAGCGTTTATTTAGATTCTTTAGGACAGATTCATAAACACAGACAGCAGGAAAGGCTGTAATACCTTAATTCCCACACCAGGGAGGTATTGCAAAAAACCTAATTACCACCTCAGCGCCAAATGGCTTCGTGGCCAGGAGGTCGCTGAGCAAAAACACATAAACTATCTGCGCACTGATACAATGACTTAGCGTGATACAAGAACAACGTGAACAAGATTGCTGAATAACAATGGTTGACGAGTTGTGCGGCCTGCAGGGCAGTCACACAATACCTAGAAATACACAGATACTGAAACGCAGACAACAGATGCAAGACTTGTGAGACATACAGAGTGGGAACTTACATAGTTCTATAGCCTGCAGGGAAGGCCTACAATCAGAGATTGGATTCTGTATGACACAGCTATACAGAGGGGGAACACAAAGTTCAATAGACTGCAGGGAAGGCCTTCAATCAGCGATAGATACTCGACAGGATTCAAGACAGTTGATATATTAAGCAATAGACTGGACAGGACTTAAATCTAGAACCTAGGAAAATACACAGAACTGGATGCCTTGTGATTAGGCCTAGAAACCAGACAGACAAACAAACATCAACAAGAAAACCAGACTAGAAACTCAGAGACATGAATTAGAAACTCAAAGACATGAACTAGTAGAAATAAGCAGGACTAGAACTAGACAGATACTTGATAGCAGGTTTGCAGGAACTAAGACTCCACTAACTCCAATTTACTCCCACGACAGCCCAAGGAGCAGATCCTCTCTCACTGCTTTAAAGGTTGGTGGCTTCTTGCAATTATGCTAAGCCCCGCCCCCTCAGATGCCGTTTTGCCAGCTCTCAGTACTGGCAACAGGCTAGCCAGCGATTCCACCGGGCACCCTGACCCCCCAGGAAGCGCTGCGGGGGCCAAGGATGTTACATGGGGTTAAGGTTAGAGTTATTTTAGGGTTACTATTTCTGCTTGTTTTAAAAGTAGAGTTATGTTTAGGGCTGGGCTTACTATTCTATTGGTTATATGGTTAGGGTTGGGTTACTGCTAGCGTTAGGGTTACTGTTTCTGCTTGCTTTATGACTAGGGTTACCATATAAGCTTGATTTATGACTAGGTTACTTTTAGGTTTAGAGTCACTGTTTCTGCTTGTTTTAAAATTATGGTTAGGGTTAATTTCCATTTTTATAAAAAGGTAAAGGCTTAATGAGTTGGAATGGAAAGGAAAGTGTGAAGAAATGGAAAGGGAAGTGAGAGGTAGACACCTCTTAGTAAGAAAGAACACAGTGAAGGGGGACAGTAACACAGGAAGGCTGTGTACCAGATGGTGGAATGGAAGAACAGTGTCAGGGAGCGTAAATCATCAATGACAAGTCTTGGTAGATAATTTCACACTACTTCTATTAATTACTATTCTCTCTTGCTACCCTGTCATGTGTTGTGTATGCTGCTGATGTAGACTATAATCTAGTGTGTGTGTATAAAATTATAGTATATACTACTATGCAAAAGGTATGAAAATGTGCTGCAAAATAAGAATGCTTTAAAAAAAATAGTAATATTAACAATTTAATTTTTATAAATTAACAAAATGCAAAATGAATGATATAACATTTTAAGTAATTTTAAGACAAATACTCACTTGCAGTGCTTTGTATATACTGTCAATATCAGCAAACAAGAGAAAGATAGATACTGCAAGCTGTATTGGCAAGAGCAAGAAAAATAGATCTGTGGAAAATGTGAGCTCAAGTTAGATGTTTGTATCATAGATCATATACTTCAAGCATCTTCTAACTATTTTAGTGTAAAGCTTTTACCTCTTGTACTTACACACATAAACTATTTGCAATTGCTTTTAAATGTATTTTTATATATTTTTCATTGTTTGAATACTTTTGTTATGCAGTAACAAAATAATAAAAATCTTTGGGCTAGATTTATACCGAACACGAACATTAGCGTCTGATATGTAAGCGTTAGGCTGGGGTCAGTCGAGCGTAGTGTTCACGTCCGTGATTGAGCCTAAAAGTACGTCCGTGATAGCATGACAGAAAGCCCATCGGAGCCCGAGACACAAAGTACGACCGCACTGAACTGCGGACGCACAACGGCCGCGGCCCACGGACGCAAGGCAGGCAAGAACGTACAACCCCTAGAACGGCCGCACAAAGTGCGCTGCATCCGCAACGTCCGCATAGCTTTGTGTGTGAGTGATGGAACGTGGTCAGACGGACTGCATTTATACGTCCAGCATTTTTCACAGACAAAATGGTTTTGCTTTTTAATTTATTTTTCCTCCTACATCCGTCAAAAAATAAACGTCAGTGAAAAAAACGGAATGTGTGACCACTACTGTGTCTTCCGTACTGACGTACGTCCGTGTGCAAGGACGTACAGTCCGTAGAAATCACGCTCGTCTGACCCCAGCCTAAATGTTAGGATAAGTGACTTTAACGCAGGCCCCCTGATTAATTTCCTGGCGCTAATCAGGGGGAAAAAATCAGTTACTGCATCTGTGATTGCGTGAGCTTACTATACTTTCCTCGCACCCTATGCTTAACATGGGGAGCTGAAACAGTAATTAGCATTAGGAGAAGTAAGGTATTACAAAGTCCTATTGCAAATTACCCCACGATGCGGTAAATGGATTTTTTCCTTCACCTATAAGCTGGTGCTAACGGATTCCGCTTTTGCTGAATCCGTTAGCACCAGCTAAAACCCCCTCCACAATAAATCAGATACTCACCTTTCATCCCGTGGACAGAATAGTGGCCCGATCCTTTGCTTATGGCCACCGAGAGCAGAGTCAGACTGGTGGGAAAAAAAAGTTCCCGGTCTCCCTCAGCGACTACTCCACAATGAAAGCGAGATCGCGCAGGGCTCGCAGCTTGGAAGTGGAACCCTCCATGGAGTCCTATGGACTCCAGAAGGTGTTACTTGCGGCAGTGCAGAAGCGATACATTGCGTGTCATTGAGGATAGCACTTAGTTGCGTGTCAGGCTGCTGAAAGCACCTGCCTCTAATCTCACACTAAAATGGGGACTCCATGGGGGAATCTGCAGGGGTAGGTTTTCCCCGTTAGCATCCCCATTTTAAAGTCTGCCTTGTAATTGGGCAATTAAATTTTATTACTCTAGGAAAAGTATCTCGGAGACTAACTTATTTATATTTTTACCCCATTATTGACACATGTTAGCTTTTCAACCATCAATCAAAATGTAAGTAAAGAAACAAATATTCCTAGAAGACAAAAGGAGAATAAAATCTTACTTTATGCAAAACAAAGTAAACATACATCTAATTCTTCTCTTTGAAAAGCAAATGTAAAATTCCCCATATATCCCCTGAAAAAGGTAACAAATCTGTGCATATAATCCTTATAAATTTATTCTGCTATGAAAATAAACTATAGCTAACCAGTACATGACATGATAAAACAAGTGCTGCAAAGTTGCTGAATGATTTCTCTACAGGACATACTTGAAAACGAGAGACACCTCAATGTATCCTTCCTGGTAAAATACTGTATACAGTGGCAGGAAAAAGTATGTGAACCCTTTGAGATTACATGGAGCTTTGCATTAATTGGTCATAAAATGTGCTCTGATCTTCATCTAAGTCACAACAATTTGAAAAACACAGTCTGCTTAAAATAATACAACACAAACATTATATGATTTAATGTTTTTATTGAACAGAACATGTAAACATTCACAGTGCAGGGTGGAAAAAGTATGTGAACCCCTAGCCTAGTAATGACTTCTCCAAGAGCTAATTGGAGCCAGGAGTGAGCCAACCTTGAGTCCAATCAGTGTGATATTATTGGATGTGTTGCTGAAAACTGTCCTGTCCTTTAAAAACACACACCAGTTTTTGGTTTACTGGTTTCAAGAAGCACTGTCTGATGTGAACCATGCCTCGCAGAAAAGAGCTCTCAGAAGATCTACAATCAAGAATTGTTGACTTGCATGAAGCTGGAAAGGGTTACAAAAGTATCTCCAAAAGCCTTGATGTTCATGTGTCCATGGTAAGACAGACTGTCTACAAATGGAGAAAGTTCAGCTCTGTTGCTACTCTCCCTAGGCATGGTCGTCCTGTAAAGATGACTGCAAGAGCACAGCGCAGAATGCTTAATGAGGTAAAGAAGAATCCTAGAGTGTCAGCTAACGACTTACAGAAATCTCTGGCACATGCTAACATTTTTGTTGACACATCTACAATAAGGAAAACATTGATCAAGAATGGAGTACATGGGAGGACACCACGGAGGAAGCCATTGCTGTCCAAAAAGAATATTGCAGCACGTTTGAAGTTTGCAAAAGAGCACCTGGATTTTCCATAGCACTACTGGCAAAATATTCTGTGGACAGATGAAACCAAAATTGAGTTGTTTGGAAAAAACACACAACACTATGTGTGGAGAAAAAAAGGCACAGCACACCAACATCAAAACCTCATCCCCCACTGTAAAAAAACCTAGCGGAGGGAGCATCATAGTTTGGGGCTGCTTTGCTGCCTCAGGGCCTGGACGAATTGTTCTCATTGATGGAAAAATGAATTCCAGAGTTTATCAAGACATTTTGCAGGAAAACGTAAGACCATCTGTCCGCCAACTGAAGCTCCGCAGAGGATGGGTGATGCAACAGGACAATGACCCAAAGCATACAAGTAATTAAACAAAAGAATGGATTCAACAAAACAAAATACGCCTTCTGGAGTGGCCCAGTCAGAGTCCTGACCTCAACCCGATTGAAATGCTGTGGCATGACCTTAAGAGAGCGATTCACACCAAACATCCCAAGAATATTGCTACACTGAAACAGTTTTGTGAAGAGGAGTGGTCCAAAATTACTCCAGATCGTTGTGCAGGTCTGATCTGCAACTACAGGAAACGTTTGGTTGAGGTTATTGCTGCCAAAGGAGGGTCAACCAGTTATTAAGTCCAAAGGTTCACATACTTTTCCCACCCTGCACTGTGAATGTTTACATGTTCTGTTCAATAAAAACAGGAAAACATATAATGTTTGTGTTGTATTATTTTAAGCAGACTGTGTTTTTCAAATTGTTGTGACTTAGATGAAGATCAGTGCACATTTTATGACCAATTCATGCAAAACTCCACGTAATCCCAAAGGGTTCACATACTTTTTCTTGCCACTGTAAATAATAAATACTGTACATTTTCATTCTAGCTGAAACACTGTTAATCATATATCACATGTTTGACACAGAGCTAATTTTATTTAATACATTCCTGTGAAATATTTTTACTGTTTATTTTATTTATTTATAAAGGATTTTACCAGGAAGGATACATTGAGATTTCTCTCGTTTTCAAGCATGTCCTGGGTTCAAGAACATTGAAGTGTTACAGTTACAGAAATACAAAGTAATACAATGCAAGATATTACGAAAAAAAACACAAATATACAGATTAACAGAAAAATATGTAGGAAATATAGTCACTAGGTTACATGTTTACAAGTGCATTCTGTATTGAATTATGTTAGTAAGGAGCTTTTGAGTGACTTAAGACTGGGGGAAGATTTGATGGTGTCTGGGAGGTTATTCCATAATTGTGGTGCTCTGTAGGAAAATGAGGACCGAGCCACTGTCTTTTTGTATTGTGGTATAGCAAGTAAGGTGCTGGTCCTGGATCGGAGGATATAGGATGAGGGAGCTGCTGGGGGAAGCAGTCTATTGAGGTAGGGTGGCAGCTTCCCAGAGATGCTCTTAAACACCAGGCTGGAAAGGTGAAGGGTGCGTCTGGATTCCAGCGATGGCCAGTTTCGCTCTTTTAACATGTCACAATGGTGGGTCATGTAGTTACATTGTAGCGCAAAGCGGCAGAATGAGTTATACAATGTAGTAAGTTTATGAAGGTGTGTTTGCGGGGCGGCTGCATACACTACATCTCCGTAATCAATAGCTGGCATAAGCATTTGCTGTACAATCTGCTTTCTTACCGCGGGGCTCAGGCAGGATTTGTTTCTGTACAGGGCACCTAGTTTGGTGTATAATGTAAATATTTTCAGTATTTTATTGTGAGAAGAGTGTGGATTGGTAGATTGGTCTCCACAGCACTGGTAAAGTAAAATGTAAGACACCATGGAAACATGAAGTTTAACTCAGGCCTCAAAATTTACACTCGCCTACTAGCATTTGGCGAGTGGAAATTACATGAGGGCGAGTGGAAATGCAGATGCAGGCAGGGCAGGTTAGGGGTTAGGTGGAGCAACCAGTGGCGAGTAATTCTTAAGGCCTGGCTAGTAGCTTGGGACTTGAAATTTTGAGCCCTGGTTTAACTTATCATCAACCGTTATCTTAACCTACCAAAGCCACGCTAAATAAGTCACCCTAACTCAGTATACTCACAGTTTGTATATATTGGCTTTCTGAATGGTTTTCCTTTGGAGAAGACAAATGCCATGATAATACAGCTAATCGTAGTAATTGGCCACAATGTTGTTGTTTCAAAATTCACAGCCTCGTCTGCTGTAGTGATATTGAGCGTTGTAGATGCACATGCACTATAAAAATAATTTGAATTAACTGATTACATGAGGATTACCTTGTTATAATACTTCATATGAACATTACCCATTTCTGTAATCATGCACATATTGGATAAATTCCTGCTTAAAGGTAAGCATTTTTTTCATTGTATGAGAAAATTTTTGCATTTGCAAAAGTTCTCAAGGGTCGAAAATAAATAACTTGAGACAACAATAAAGAGCTATTATGGGATAATTTGTTATACTCTGGCTAAGCAATAGTTAACTGCTTCCAGTACAAAGTATAAGAAGCATTTACATATAACGAGGAGCTGTTAAAGCCAAGCCGCAAGCAAAGTTTTAGAATAATGCAATACAGTCAGGCACTCCAAATAATAGGTTGGTTGGTTGGAGGTGAGCAATACTTGAAAAAGGCTGCAGGGAAGCCAAACCGTTGCTCATCTCTAATCAGCCAGTCTGTTAACTGGAGTGCCTGGTTCTATTGCATTATATCCTAAACATTGATTATCCCCTTCACTGCAGATGACGTGCGGGGTTTTTCCTGGGGATTCCCTGCTGCATGAGGAAGACATTCCCCACATGTCATAAGGTCTCTGTTGAGAAGTGGGAGCTCCCAGCCTCTTAGGACAGATCTCCAGGGCGGTCTGACTTCCTTGAAGTCAGATCATCCCATTAGACCCCTCCCAGCACACTGACATCATTGCGCCAGAGAGCAATGATGCTATTTTCAGGTGCCATACCCTGGCGAGGCTTTGGAACCCTGTCTCTCCTGATCAGTAAGAGCCACAAAAAAAGAGAGGTGTGGCTGGAAAGGGCACAGTCTGACCTTTCCAGAGATGCCTATCTTAAACCCACACCTGCCAGTCCCGCAATGGTGCCATCTTGGATGTAATCTGGTGACATCTTGGATGTCAGGTCAGCCTCTTGGGCCACCCCCAACCACTGACATCATTGTGCATGGGTACGATGATATCAGTAAGGGAATTAACCCGTATTGGCCTAGGGATTTCCCTATGGAAATCCCTATGGTGGAGATAGGGGGGTCCTTTGGCAACTAGAGGATCATGCTGGGAGACGTTGGAAAGAAAAAATTATTAACAAGAGTAACCCATAGAATATATAAACGCATGGTTTGGATGATAAAATGTTAAAAAAAAAATTTTACATGCTGTAATGAAATCTGAATGGAAATTCACTTTTTTTTTACATTTTTTGCTATAGCATTTTGGCAGGACAAGATGTATACATTTAATAATGATATAAGGATATAGAATTTGTCTGGGTCCTACAATAAACCATGATTTCAAATCGCTTTTAAACATGATGAGCAAAAAATGGTCACAATTAGCTCCGCAAACAGAGGTGAAATGGCTCAACAGTGAAGGGGTTAAAGGCTTAGCCACTTCATGGGTCAAGAGCACCCACGATTATGAGAAGCAGTGGAAACCATTTATCATGTGCATCGCTGTATTTTTTTTTTTTTACATATACAAAGTTTGCAGGTTGACCAGAAAAGAGACTCAAGCCATTAAATTAACAATTGGGTTCATTCAAAGTAACAGATCCCACATTAATAATATTAACCTCTGGTTTGGAATAGGGTTTCATATTTTATAATATATTTCATTTATAGTTGAATACTGTGAAGGAAATCCACATGGAATTAAAGCTAACCTTTTTAACACTCAACGGGCCCTATTACAATCTGGGCGTTAAAATGCGGGTGCAAGGGAGGAAAAACTGCACCCATAGTTTTCCCCCTTCTGCCCGCTTTTTAACGCTAGATTACAATGCAGCCGCCAAAAAATGCTGCCTGCATTGTAGCGCCCATTAAAAATCAGGATGCTCGCGGCAGTGCTGAGCGCAGCCGCGAGCATCCACTCGCTGGAGTCCATAGGACTCCATTGAGTTCCTCTCTGCCGGTCGCGAGATCCGGCCTGTTGGCATAGGGATACGCAGGGAGAGACGGGGGGACGACTTTTTCCCCCTGTCTTTCCCTGCGCCCGCCGGCGGACACAGGGTAAGTATGTGATTTTTTTAAAAACTGTTTTAAGCTGGTGTTAACGG
Source organism: Leptobrachium leishanense (assembly GCA_009667805.1). NCBI lineage: Eukaryota > Metazoa > Chordata > Amphibia > Anura > Megophryidae > Leptobrachium > Leptobrachium leishanense. The sequence continues at coordinate 139,421,001 of CM019066.1, read as the reverse complement.
ATTCTGCACCAGCGGAATCAGTTAACACCAGGTCCTGGCTCTGGTTAACTTTTCATTGACCAGAGCCAGGCGTTAATCAGGGCTGGGACATTGTAATCCAGCGCTGATTAACACTTTGCGCTCCCCATGTTAAGTATAGGGAGCGCAAAGTGCAGTGACCTCGCGCTGAGAAGCGCAAGGTCCCAAACGCAAACAGGTTTTTTAACCCGTTTGCGTTTGGATTGTAATATGCCCTGAACACCGCAGCTAACGGTAGTGCTCACGCAGGTGAGCGCTACCTTTAGCGTGCAGAGTGTAATAGGGCCCAACATCTGTTAAATAATATTTAAAAGCTATTTAATGCCACTCCTTACCTTAAGTATTAGTATCTGTTTCACTAACAGGGTTATTCAGAGAGAGAGGTGAAAACCAGGAGAATGACTGGAGAAGTGTAAAATCTACGTCAAAATAGCCAAACCAGAAAAATTCTCCAAATTATCTCACTTTCCAAATCAGCTATTTGGTCTAGATTGTTCTCTTCTCCTGCCAATTCTCCTGAGTTTCACCTTCTAGTGAATATAACTGTATGACATTTACAGAATATTAAACCAGGTTTATCTTTATTGCCGGAGAGTACCTGAGGTTAGTACGGCTGTACCAAGGTTGTTTCTGCAGCAATACAAAGCTGCACACCTGCATTGCCAAATTGAGAAGTACATTAAAGATCACTGAAAGTAATAATGGTGGAGATATCAGTTGGGCCGGTGGTCGGTATGGAGCCAGCTTTGGACAGGCTTCTGCTAAAGTCACTGCAATGAGATAAAAACATGTAAGCAGTCAAAAATGATTTAATAAAAGAATATATATATAAAAATATTCAATTGAATGAAAATTGAATGAAAATGAATATCATTGAATCAAGTCTTGGTGTTCAATGATTTTAGTGTTTTTTATTGAGGCCACAAGGAAGACTCAATCTCCAAATTAATTTCTTAACTTAATGCTTTCACTACCATGAACATTTTATTCATTTATTTATTTTGAGGGGGGTGGTTTGAAAAGTTACATGGCAGATGATTTTCCATCCCTGTATTAATAGACAACATGCTAGTCATTACATAAAAATAAAACACAACGGCTAGCCCCTTACGACCATTATCAAGTATACTTGTTCTTCAAAAGGACATGCACGTGTCCCAAAATCAAGTATACTCAATCTGTTCTAATTTTGGAGCAATGTAAAAGAATTTCACTTATTGCAAACAAATGTCGATGGCAAAAGTCACTCCAGAACATGTCCCCAAAATTTCATCACTTTGGCAAAACAATTATTTGAAAAGCTTTGAAATCCATTTTTACTTTATGGAAAGCGGAAGCCCAAGCTATAATGTAAATGTATTAGAATTTTTTTTCCAGCAGAGCGAGTGTTCTGCCCGTTAAAAAGGACTTACTCTGAGTATGTCTGTGTGACTGCACTTCCCTGCGTCCATCGCAGCTTTTGACAGGCTGGACAAGGAGGACCACAAAGTGGGGTAGCATGCGCATGAATTTTGCGTGCTACCACCGGACATGATTTCAGCCTTCCAGTCAAAAAGCTACAACGGATGTTGATGGGGCTACAAAGCACGATCCTCCATAGGAGGATGTTGCTTAAGTAGCGCTGTGTGCGAGGTGGCCACAGGGGTGTCACAGTGGAAGGGATGTCCACTCTCACCAACTGTCACGTTTCTACCAGTTTCAGCCACGCCCCCTGGTGGTGGGAGCGATCCAGGCCAGTTTTTCCCTGTCTGGGTCTAGCCATTCTGCCCTGTGCCGCTCCTGGGTTTTGCTGTACTGTTTAGGTCTGGGATCACATGTCCTAATTACCCAGACCTGTTCTCTATTTAAATGCCAGCAGCAAAGAGGCTCATTGCTCTGGTATGAGTTCTGTTCTTGTGGGTTCTAGTTGTGACACCTGTTCCTGTGAGTTCTGGTTCCTGTGTTGCTGCAAAGCATTCTTGTATTTTCCGGTATTGATCTCAGCTTGTTTGACTACCCTATCTGTCTGCCCCCTGCAATCTGTATTACTGATCTGTTGCCAACCTCTGCTTGTCTGACGTATCTTCCTGGTTCTGCATTCTTGGCTTCAGTCCTGACTATTTGCTCTCCTTAGTTCAGAGGCCAGTATAAGGACCTTTATTTCAGTTCAGGGCTTCCTGTGTATTTGTCTAGTTAGCCCACACTATTCCTCCTCTCCTGACACTGTTATTCTTTGTAAGGTTTCCATTAGGCAGAAGACCCATTGAAGGATCTTCCCCAGCATAGGGATTCCTTTAGATTTCGTCCATGCCCTCCTGCCCCTCGTGTTACAGTCTTGTTATTTTCCTGTCTGGAACCTGTATTGTCTATATATCCTGTATCCGCCTCTTCAACCAGCAGCTAACCTGTCTCAAGGGCTACATCCCTCAATGAGCCATGGCCTCATGGCCCAAGCAAAGGGTCAGAGTGACACGGACGTTCCTTCCACTCTAAAAAACGCTTATGTGACCACAAGCCTTACAGTGAACAATGGAACCAGTGGGTAATGGGAAAATAATTTTCTTTAAAACCATTGGGACAGGCCAGTCATTTATGGAAAATTGCTTGGTTTTGAAAGTATTATTATTATTATTATTATTGTCATCATTTATATAGCGCCAACAGTTTCCGCAGCGCTTTACAATAACCAAAGGGAACGAAATACATATAAACGGACATAAGAAGGAAACAAGAGGTGTAGAGGGCTCTACTCATAGGAGTTTACAGTCTAGAGGGATTGGGGTTGAGGAAGACAAGAGGAATTTTACTCAATAGCAGGATCATTAGTGCCAGTGGTTTGGGAACTGTGGGGCCATAGAAGCAGCTTCAATCAAGTGTGAGTAGGTGAGCAGAGGGATGAGTTGCATCAGTGATGTGGTACGCTAATCTGAAGAGGGATTTCTTGAAGGCCTGAAGGTCAGGGGAGAGTTTGATAGGACGAGGCAAGTCAAACCACAGGACTGGTGCGGCCCTTGAGAAGTCTTGGAGACGAGAGTTGGGAAATAAGCCTGGCCCCTATACTCACTACAGATTGCAAAGGGGCGATACGGGAGTTGAGGAGGCCAATAAGGAGCGAGTTGCAGTAGTCAAGTCGTGAAATGACAAGATCATAAACCAGCACTTTTGCGGTATCTTGTGTCAGAAAGGGGCGGACACGGGCAATGTTTTGAGTTGAGAGTAACAGGATTTGGTCACTGTCTGGATGTGGGACAAGAACATTAGGTCAGAGTCAAAAGTGACACCAAGGCAGCGAGCTTGGGGTGTTGGGCTAATGGGCGTTCCATTTACTTGTAGAGAGATAGGTGGTATTGGGTTCTTCTTGGAGGGAGGAATGACGAGAATTTCAGTTTTGGCAAGATTGAGTTTAAGGAAGCAGGAAGCCATCCAATTTGAGACAGCGGAGAGACAGTCATTGACTTGATCCAGGAGACCTGGAGAGAGACCAGGGGAGGAGAGTTATATTTGAGTGTCATCAGCGTATAGGTGGTACTGGAATCCAAAGGAGCTGATCATTTTTCCTAGATAGGCAGTGTACTGTAGACCGAAAAAAGAGCATCTAAGCTACAAATAAGAATTTTAAATATTAATGCTTTTGAATAATAAATATTTTCCATTATCTGTGCTCCAAATCAAGTGGGACCTCAAGCAATAGCCCACATTTTCATTCTCCATATACCTTGAGATGAAAAGATAGGAAGCATTTTTCAGAGTTAAAGGAAGGCATCAAATTTTCCACCTTAAATCTGACAGACCCTACTTTAGCATCAGAGCATTATGTTGTAGTGCTTGTCATCAGATTCTGCTGATCAAAGGATTCTGGAAATCTTAGCTGCCCATGTCCAATGCTTCACTCCCTAAAACTCGTAATTTAGCAACACCCATGGGCCTTATTTTATTTAATTCTTATTACTGATGATATAGTTATCGACTCAGCTATTGGGCATTGCAATGGAATGTCAAATTGGCTTCAGGCTACGGAAACGCAGCCAAATGCAAAACAGAAAATGATAAGCCAACTTATAAAACTTGAGTATGAAGGGAGATCCTTACTGGTTAAGGCAACAAGAGAGGTAATGCCGACATCCTGGAAAAGATATAGATACAGTCCAACTAATTTCATTTCCTGAAAAATAAAAACCAATGGTTGATTGGTACAATTTGCATTTTTTTAATGTACTACTTTCATTTCATTTTAATAAATGTATTCAACTATTTTCTTTTTTACAGATCAATAATGTACAATTTGATCATTTGTTCTGATTTATGATGAACTGGAAAAAAATCTTTACTTAAACAGTTTAGGTTTCCAAAGAACTTTTAAAACACAGTGGCCCCTATCACACTCTTCATGCAAATGCGCTCGCACAGCGCAATTTTTTTGCGCATTCAAAAAACATTAGTGCGCGCAAATTTACGCGGTATTACGATCCAAGCGCATTTTTTCAGCCTTCATGTTTCTTCGAGCTCAAATCCGACGCGCAAAACCGGGCGCAAATGACCGTTGCGTGCAGGAATTGGTGGGCAGACTGTTTTTTCACGGGATTCAGCCAATCAGAATTAAGAACCACCATTTGCTAGGTTTCGGTTGTTGCGCCTGTCAAAGTCAATCTGCGTATATGTGCTGCAACAAAAAAAATTAAACAATTTACTAATTTTATTGTTTGGGTATGTGTAGAGTGTGTAACTGTACTGTGCTGTATTTTCTTTTTGTGCAGGTTCATTTTGTTTCGGACAGAACGTTCAGATTGTAAATTAACACCTGATTTTCAAAGACGTTAAAATGATGCGCACAAATGTCGTGCGTTACATTTTGCACTAAGATTGTAATACCATGAGCGCATACGCGTACTAACGCATTGGCGCTCACAATGTTAAGAATAGGATGCGCGCAGGGTCACTCGCGTTGGACATTAACGCGCATCGTTTGCGCGAACGTCGTAATAGGACGTTATGCGCTAATGTTTTTTTCCATGCGCAAACGCGCATTTGCGTGCACGCAAATGCGCTGCTCGAAGAGTGTTATAGGGGCCAGTAATTTTATATGGCAATGTCACTTCTTATGGCATTATACAGGTGAAACTCGAAAAATTTGAATATCGTGCAAAAGTGCAAAAGTTAATTTATTTCAGTAATGCAACTTAAAAGGTGAAACTGATATATGAGATAGTTCAAGCCGTGATTAGTCATAATTGTGATGATTATGTCTTACAGCTCATGAAAACCCCAACTCCACAATCTCAGAACATTAGAGCTCTATTAACTGCTTGACGCAAAAGCGCAAGCGCAGTGCTATTTTTTTTTGCGCGCAGCGCTAAACGGTATTGCGCGTAAATTAACGCTGGTATTAAAATCCGAGCGCATTTTTCCATCAGTCAAAAAATAACGCGCGTAAAAAAAGACGCGCGCGCATTAACGCTGCGCGCAGAAATTGGTGGGTGGACTGTTTTTTTCACGTGATTCAGCCAATCAGAATTAAGAACCACAATTGTCTCCCGTTAAGTTTTTGCGCCTGTCAAAATCAATCGGAGTATACAGTGGCAAGAAAAAGTATGTGAATCCTTTGGGATTACGTGGCGTTTTGCATGAATTGGTCATAAAATGTGCTCTGATCTTCATCTAAATCACAACAATTTGAAAAAAACTGTCTGCTTAAAATAATACAACACAAACATTATATGTTTTCATGTGTTTATTGAACATAACATGTAAACATTCACAGTGCAGGGTGGGAAAAGTATGTGAACCCCTAGCCTAATGAAATGCAAGAGCACAGCGCAGAATGCTTAATGAGGTAAAGAAGAATCTATTCCTAGAGTGTCAGCTAAAGACTTACAGAAATCTCTGGCACATGCTAACAATTTTGTTGACACATCTACAATAAGGAAAACATTAAACAAGAATGGAGTACATGGAAGGACACCACGGAGGAAGCCATTGCTGTCCAAAAAGAATATTGCAGCACGTTTGAAGTTTGCAAAAGAGCACCTGGATGTACCACAGCACTACTGGCAAAATATTCTGTGGACAGATGAAACCAAAATTGAGTTGTTTGGAAAAACCACACAACACTATGTGTGGAGAAAAAAAGGCACAGCACACCAACATCAAAACCTCATCCCCACTGTAAAACATGGCGGAGGGAGCATCATGGTTTGGGGCTGCTTTGCTGCCTCAGGGCCTGGACGGATTGTTGTCATTGATGGAAAAATGAATTCCAGAGTTTATCAAGACATTTTGCAGGAAAACGTAAGACCATCTGTCCGCCGACTGAAGCTCCGCAGAGGTGATGCAAAAGGACAATGACCCAAAGCATACAAGTAATTCAACAAAAGAATGGCTTCAACAAAACAAAATACGCCTTCTGGAGTGGCCCAGTCAGAGTCCTGACCTCAACCCCATTGAAATGCTGTGGCATGACCTTAAGAGAGCGATTCACACCAGACATCCCAAGAATATTGCTACACTGAAAGCGTTTTGTGAAGAGGAGTGGTCCAAAATTACTCCAGATCGTTGTGCAGGTCTGATCTGCAACTACAGGAAACGTTTGGTTGAGGTTATTGCTGCCAAAGGAGGGTCAACCAGTTATTAAATCCAAAGGTTCACATACTTTTTCCACCCTGCACTGTGAATGTTTACATGTTCTGTTCAATAAACACATGAAAACATATAATGTTTGTGTTGTATTATTTTAAGCAGACTGTGTTTTTCAAATTGTTGTGACTTAGATGAAGATCAGAGCACATTTTATGACCAATTCATGCAAAACTCCACGTAATCCCAAAGGGTTCACATACTTTTTCTTGCCACTGTATCTGCTGCAGCATAGGCGACTCTACAGGGGGGCAAGGGGGGGCAATTGCCCCCCTAGGTTGTTCCTTGCCCCCCCATGTGCCCCCCCACCAAAAATCATCATCCAACTTCCCACACTTCTTCGGACCAACGTATCTCCGTAGCTTTGCATCGTATATGGATGAACTAGGTGTCATTTGAAAGGGCAGATTCTGGCCTTTCCAATGATACCCCACATGACCATATTCAGTGTGATGTAAAAGTCATAAAATTCAAATAAAAACGTGCACTTTAACGTAAACATTTTCACAGGGTTGAAATGGCTCAGCAGTGAAATGGTTAATGTTCAGACTATACATTACATTGTGTATTACGTTAGTTTATGCCTTGGTTTAGTGTATATTAAGGGTAATGGGCAGGCTTCATCCCTCACAGTATACATTTGTTTTTTCCTTGATTAATGGCATTTTAGGGGTTAATGGGTTGGCTACATGCCTCAGTGTATTCATTTCATGTTTTCCCTTGATTAATGGCATTTTAGGGGTTAAGGGGTAGCTAAATGCCACATTGTTTATTATTTTTATTGCATTTCTCTGGGTTTAAGGCATTTTAGGGGTTATTATGGAAGTTAGAATCTAAAGGGTCTAATGATCTGTAGATCCTCTGCTTTCCGTCACATTTCGGGGAATTTATTTTGCAGAAAATAAGGTGAATTCTCTATTTAGCGAATGGAAACTGTAATTTGCTAAAAGTGGAGTCGCTGAAGCTGCAATCAGACATTCAGCGGAAACTGCCAAATTGCGTCAAATAAAATATTGAATTTAAGTATCAGGTTAGTACAACAAAAGCATCATTGCATCACATTACTCTGGGGTTTTGTAATCTTATTTATATATATACTTATTTAGGGCACTATTACTTGGTGTGAGCTAACCCTTGCGTCGGCATGATTTTGCGTTAGCGCCAGGTTAATTCAGTCTAGCGCCTGACCAACAGATCGTTTGCCTCCCGCTACAAATGGGAAAAATCACTTAGCGCGTCGCTATTAGCGATTTGTACCGCGAGCTTACTGTACTTTCCGCGTCCTATACTTAACACGGGGAGTGCTAGATATCTTTACAGATCACTTGGTGCCAGCACTAAATTTTTTGAGGTGCACTAATTGCAACATTTTACCTACTGCTCAGCCCTGGTGCTAACTCCAAAAAAACAGAAAAAACAGGTCCTCGTCCAAAATTAACAGGCAATTGAAAGGAATGCAACACAGTTGTTCTCTTGGCCCCATACACCATAGTAATGGATATGGTCAGCAATGTCGCTGCTGTTGCAGTCGGCTCTATTATAAATGTATCCTTTATCCACATATATCCTAATTCTAATATATTGCCTAATTTTAAACATTTTATGCTGGGGCTATTCATAGTATGTAAGCAGTTGATTATTAGGGTGACTGTGTGGACCATGTTTAAAGGAACACATGGATAAGTCTTGCCCTGAAACATGTATTGTTTATATGCTGTAGCAGGGAAATTTTTGTCGCTCACCTGGCCTTCCTTTTGGATCTATTAAATGCAGTGTAATGATTCAACATGCTGCTGGGAGGCATTTATCATGCAATGCCCATCAGCCTTAATATATGTGTGCATCAAAACATGGATGATGCGGCCACCGTGGAGGATTTTAATAATGCAGGGGTGAGAGGTTATTCACTGGATGTGTTCATATTCAAGCTTGTGAGGGTGGGGGATAGGAATGGAAAAGAAAAAACGTTCTATCCTGTACACAACCGCATTAGCCCTGGGTCTCAACTTGGGTCTTAGAGTTTCCCTAGCGTGCGCCAAACGACCTTGTTCATGGACTACTGCAGTCAAGGTGATCTGTTAGTAGGTCGTCGGCACTAACAGGGTTATTCAGAAAGCGGTGAAAAGCAGGAGAATGACTGGAGAATGGAAAATTCTAGGTCAAAATAGCCGATTCTTTGACCAAGAATTTTCCATTCTCCAGTCATTCTCCTGCTTTTCACCTCTCTCTGAATAACCCTGTAAGTTTTAGCGACTCGCACTAAATTTTTCCTTTAGTGATGGTGTTTTAGTTCACACTAGGTGATAGGGCCCTTACTTTTATTCAGTGATATGATTTAGTGGTGAAAATTATTAGTGCCCCCCCAGTTTTGACTGCGGTATCTTCTGTGCCCCCCCTAAATATTGTTCCTAGAGTCGCCACTGTGCTGCAGCAATAATAAAAACACGCACAACCTCTCAATTTTATTGTTTAGGTATGTGTAGAATGTGTAACTATACTTTGCTGTATTTTTTTTCGGGCTGGTGTATTTGGTTTCGGCCAGGACGTTCAGATTTGCCATTAACACCAGATTTTAAAAGATGTTAAAATTATGCGCGCAAACACTGTCCGTTAAAATTTGCGCATAGATTATAATACCATCCACGTACCAGCGCACAAACGCATCTGCGCTCACAATGTTAAGTATAGGACGCGCATAGTACATTATAGGGCTGTGCAATATTGACAAAATAATCATATTGCGATTTCTTGAATGAATATTGCGATTGCGATTTTATTTGCGATTTAGCCAATTGTTTTTGCTTTTTCAAACATGCTACATACATTCTAAATGTATTCAGTATTCAGCACATGGATACTGCCCCAGCACATGGAAATACTGCCCCAGCACATGGAAATACTGCCCCAGCACATGGAAATACTGCCCCAGCACATGGATATACTGCCCCAGCACATGGATACTGCCCCAGCACATGGATATACTGCCCCAGCACATGGAAATACTGCCCCAGCTCATGGATATACTGCCCCAGCTCATGGATATACTGTCCCAGCTCATGGATATACTGCCCCAGCACGTGGATACTGCCCCAGCTCACCTCTGTGCGCCACGTGTTCGGCTCCCTGTTAACTTCTGGCGGCATGGAGCTTGGGCGCTCGCCTGGGGGAACCATGTGACGAGCCGCGAGAACGTGGCTCGTCACGTGGTTCCCCCTGCGAGCGCCCAAAGCACCATGCCGCCGGAAGTTAACAGGGAGCCGAAAATTGCAGCCTTATGCGATTTATTAATTGCATGGTCGGAAATCGTGATTCGATTGCGATTGCAATTAATTGCACAGCCCTAGTACATTACGCTCGCAAAGGGTTCGCGCAGAATCACCAGCGGTAGACATTAACGTGCATTTTTTGCACGGACATTGTAATACGACTTTCTGCGCAAAGGGTTTTTCCCCTCACGTTAATGCGTTTTTGCACACGCGTTAACGTTTGCGCGAAGAAGTTAATAGACCCCTTAGAATATTACATGCAATCAATAAAACAAGGATTGTACATAGAACAATATCGGACCTCGGAAAAGTATAAGCATGCATATGTACTCAGTACTTGGTTTAGGCCCCTTTTGCAGCAATTACTGCCTCAATGCGGCGTGGTATGGAAGCTATCAGCCTGTGGCACTGCTGAGGTGTTATGGAAGACCAGGATGCTTCAATAGCGGCCTTCAGTTCTTCTGCTTTGTTTGGTCTGATGTCTCTCATCTTTCTCTTGGCAATGCCCCATAGATTCTCTATGGGGTTCAGGTCAGGCGAGTTCGCTGGCCAATCAAGCACAGTAATCCCACGGTCATTGAACCAGGTTTTTGTGCTTTTGGCAGTGTGGGCAGGTGCCATGTCCTGCTGGCAAATGAAGTCAGCATCCCCATAAAGCTCGTCTGCGGAAGGAAGCATGAAGTGCTCCAAAATCTCTTGGTAGACGGCTGCGTTGACTCTGGACTTAATGAAGCACAGTGGACCAACACCAGCAGATGACATGGCTCCCCAAATCAACACAGACTGTGGAAACTTCACACTGGACTTCAAGTATCTTGCAATGTGTGCCTCTCCATTCTTCCTCCATACCCTGGGTCCTTGGTTTCTAAATGAGATGCAAAAGTTGCTCTCTTCAGAAAAGAGGACTTTGGATCACTGAGCAACAGACCAGGTCTGTTTTTCTTCAACCCCGGTAAGACGCTTCTGACGTTGTTTGTTGTTCAGGAGCGGCTTGACAAGAGTAATACGACATTTGAAGCCCATGTCCAGGATCCGTCTGTGTGTGGTGGCTCTTGATGCACTGACTCCAGCCTCAGTCCACTCCTTGTGAAAGTCCCCAACACTTTTGAATGGCCTTTTCCTGACAATCCTCTCCAGGCTGCGGTCATCCCTGCTGCTTGTGCACATTTTCCTTCCACACTTTTCCCTTCCACATAACTTTCTATTAATGTGCTTTGATACAGCACTTTGGGAACATCCAACTTCTTTTGCAATTACCTTTTGAGGCTTTCCCTCCTTATGGAGGGTGTCAATGATGGTATTCTGCACAACTGTCAAGTCAGCAGTCTTTCCCATGATTGTGATTCCTACTGAACCAGACTGAGAGACCATTTAAAGGCTCAGGAACCCTTTACAGGTGTTATGGCTTAATTAGCTGATTAGAGTGGGACGCTTTGAGCCTAGAATTTTGCACCTTTTCACAATATTCAAATTTTCTGAGATTGTGGATTTGGGGTTTTCATGAGCTGTAAGCCATTAATCATCACAATTATATTAGTTTCACCTTTTAAGTTGCATTACTGAAATAAATTAATTTTTGCAAGATATTCAAATTTTTCGAGTTTCACCTGTACATACAGGTAAACTCGGGGGGGGCAGTACACGTTTGGAATTTATCTCACTTATTAATTAGAATAATTAAATGCATAAGGTTTGGTTTTCCCAATAAATTTTCATTTCGATACTCAAGTTTTTTCAAATTATGACGGAACAGCAAATATTTCTTAGAGTTTTAATGCTGTATGATTCTTTATGGAAAAACATGATCCATAATCCCAAATATGGTAACGGTGTACAACAAAGCATTACGTAATACTTTCTGCAATGATTATATATATATATATATATAATATATATATTTTTGCTAGGTAAGGCACAAATATAAATTTGACTTACCCAGTAGAGTAGAAGCAAACAAATAAATTGTATCATAGAATAAAGCGTTACATACTTGAAGACCCCAAATGTAGCCACCAGAGCAGCACGACCTTCCCTGTGTGTACATAAAAGAAAGTAAAATGAAATGCAAAAATCTTTACTTGTAAAATAATTTTCACTTTTTCCACATATTCTAGCCATTAATTTAACAAAGCATATCAGTGTATCAAATGGTGCCACCTAATGGGAGATTGTGGAAGTGCTCTAAATCACAATGTTGCAGCTGCGTCACAGAAGAGGGGTTATTCAGAGAGCACCGAAATGGCAACAAAATTGCTGACGATTCGCCAAAAAGCTGGCGATTCGCCAAATACTGGTGAATTGCCAGAGACATATGGTGACCTTTGGCAGCAGTGAAATACCCATAGAGAAGTAATGGTTAATCTATTTAGAGAACGGCAAACAGCATAAAAATGCCAGTGAAAATCCCTGATTTTTGGTGGTGTCATTCGACAGGATTAAGCCGGTGAATCCCATAGGTTTCAATTTTAAAAAAATTCCCTATTAAATGAATATTTATTCAATCATTTATTCTTTTCATTTGCAGCAAAAAGTCTATTTATTCATTTACTCTTTAGGCATTTTTTGGGATTTTTTCAGCAAAGTTTTATTTTTCTGATTTTGTTAAAATGGTGTTTTTTTTTTCTGCAACAGACCTTATTATTATTATTCATAGGACCTTTTATAGTATTCCCAAGCATTTTCATACAGTATTTTTTTTGCAAACGCCTTTTAAAGTTGCTATTCTTTGGGGGGGGGGGGTTTTACCCCTGTCTTGTTTGTCGGCTTTTTCCGGCAGCTGGTCGGGGGTCTGTTCAGCAGGTCGGCTATTTTTTTGATCGATTCGGCGGTCCATTTGGCGGATCATCAAATGCGTTTGGTGGTTTTTCCGATCGGTTAGGCAGTGTTCAGTGGGTTTTGCGGCGATTTTTCGGATGCGTTCGGCAGGTCGCTGCACTTCAAGGACCCTGTGGTGAATTCTGAATTCACCGTAGGGTCAGCAAATTTAACTCTCTGTGTTGCTCACTCTCACGCTCTCCATGAGACAGTGACATAAAGTGTGTGAAAGTGACACACAATCTCTGTACCGCTCACCTACTCTATGTGTTACTCTCTCATTCTTTGTGAGAGACTGTGACATAGAGTTTCAGAGTGGCACACACTCTCACATTCTGCGTCACCCATTGTCACAATCTTTGTGTCACTCACTCTTACACTCCGTGTGAGAGACTGACATATAGATGCTGTGAGTGACACACACTCTGACACTCACCCACTCTCTGTTACTTGCTCTGTCTCAGTCACTGTTTCTCACAGTGTGAGACAGAGCTGCTATAATGGTGCTATATTTTCAAATTATAATAACTTTATTAAATTAAGCTTGAAAAAACACTAAAAAAAACTTTTTTATGCTCTGCGGCGTCGGCACGAGCAGAATGCGCGAGACATTATCTGATGGCTAACAGCATATAAAGCTAATGTTATGCTTACTTGATAAGGTGGGGAATGCATTGAATATTTGGAATTTTTGACGTGAATGGTGATGCTACGGAGGCCTCCTGTTCAGAGAGTGATATGCCAGCATGTGCCACTTTTAGAGCCTGCAAAACAATTACATTTAAAAAAGGGAAAATACATATACATACACGCAAATGTACATATAGAGCTTTCATATTGTTAAGCAGAACAATAAATGTAAGGAAATTAAATTGGAACGCAGTGTTCTGCCGGTTTAACGACGCAGACAACAAAGTATTGTTTGACTCAGAATATATGGTAGAAATATAACTTTTAAATAATTAAAGCAGTGCTTCTCAACCCTGTCCTTAATTGTCCCTAACAGGCCTGATTTTAAGAATTACTGTGCAGAAATGCAGACTGAATCCTGTAATCACCGAGCAGCAAATCATATCACCTGTGTTGTACTTCAGATTGCAAACCTGGCCTGGAAGTAGATCCCGAGTATAGGTTTGGGAAACACTAAATTAATGGTACACTCTAGTCACCATAATAACATCAAGTTTGTGCTCCTCCCTCAGCTGTATCTGCCAGCTGTGACAGCCTTCCAAAGTGGAGGACTTCAACTCACGCTGGACAGCTGGACAGGCTATGCAAGCTGGCTAGCCAATGCCTCTTTGTACAGAAGCATTGAGAGGTATTCTGTTCGGGTGACACAATTTTGACGCAGTAAATGTTTCTGCTACTTCCCTCAGATGACAAAAAAATAGAGTGGCACTCTCCTCAACATGGGTCAACAGGAGCAACAACAAGAAATAGAAATCGATGTGTGGCAACACGATCCAGGAGAGGCAATCTTCAGCAGCTTTTTTGTATCAGGTAAATATGGATTGGGCACTCAAAGTCTTTGTGTCAAGGCACGTTTGTACATTACATTTGGTACATTAAACAGGAACGTTTTGGCTCCCCGCAAGCCTTTTTTTCAGTGTGCACTTGCACTAAGTAGGTCAGTGCAAGACTAACGTCAAAGAAACCGGTATGAAATTAGAAACTGTTTGCACATCGGATACCTTAGGCTAGGGACAGATGAGCGCATTTTCTGCGGCCACCGTCAAAATGTACGTCGATGCGTGCGCACGCATTTTTTCACGGAATACGCTTAAGTGGTCAGACGATGCGCAATTCTGGACGTATTTCATGACGATGGGGTGAAAAGAAGTCTAGGGAAATCCGGCTGTTTGAACGTTATGTTGGCCGCACACTAGCAGCGTCTGACATCTCCTAATCACGCACACACGCTGCTATGCGGCCGCAGCGCACTCTGTACGTCAGTACCAGCGGTTTAACGTTCTCGAAAAAATGCGTTCATTTTCCACTTGCGTTGCGCGGCCGGACTTTTGTGCGACCGTACTTCGTATATTGGCTGTCATTGCCCGTCATCTGCTGCTAGTGCGGCCGTGATTATGTGCGCCAGAACGCGCGTTCGCACTGCCTCAGTCTGACCCTAGCCTTAGCTACCATAGACGTAAAACCTGATTTACATAGCTCTAATCTTTTCATTCCCGCAACCATGGACAACAAAGGAGAAAGACCATAGGTATGTATTTGAGATTTTCAATTATAATGAGGTGGATAAGAGTTGTTTTGCAACTCAAGGTTGCAGTGATAAAAGTATCAAGTAGGAGTTAAGCAACAGCTTTTGGGATTGGCTAAGCTCCCTATTTATTTACTGCTTTCCCTTCAAGTATTTTGTTTTTGTAGTAACAAAATATACAGGGGGTTATTCAGAGAGATCCGAAATGTCGCCGGACACTGAAATTCAGCGAACGGGGACATTTCTGGGTCGTTCGTCTATTCAGAGAGTAGGAAATAAGCCAAATGTTGGCGAATTGCCTGCACGTACAGTGCCTGTTTGTGGGCAGTGAAATCCCCCTTAGAGAAGCAATGGTTCATCTATTGAGTCTATGGGGGCAGTGAAATCCCCCATAGAGAAGAAATAGTTTGTCTATAACTCTCAGGGTTATTCAGAGAAAGGTGAATCTCTGGAGAACTTTTGGAGAAGTTAAAATACTAGGTCAAAATAGCCGATTTGAAAAGTGAGATAAATGGGAGAGATTTTCTGGTTAGGCTATTTTGCCCTAGAATTTTCACTTCTCCAAAAGTTCTCCAGAGTTTTACCTTTCTCTGAATAACCCTGTTAGTCTAAAACACAGATCCTCAGTTGTTTAGGCATGGAGCCCTAGCTGCAGTAGCAATTTTTGTCCAACAGATGGTGTCATTTGCCTGTAGTAAGAAATAAATTCAGTAAATTCCCAGATATTTTTACTGTGTAATTTGGGAAAGGTGAGAGGTAAAAAAAGTAAATACTGGTACTTGTCAGTATTGAAGAGGTTAAATTGTGATTCCATGGATTACCATTTAACAGGCATAAATAAATGATGATTACATCTTTTACTGCTCCTTGTGATTAAGCTAAAGCTTATTAAGCTTATAATTATGTTATCTTATCTTCAGTTAGCCATGGTAATAATAACCTATGACTTGGATGTATGTTAAACAGGCTGAACAAATCTGCAAATGACTTGCCACAAAGTGCAAAATGTTAAGCAACATATTGTTTTTATTATATGTGCAATAATTAATAATGCTACTTATGTAACAAGAAACTGTGATCAGAGAAATGTGAAGTAGAGCTGCTATAAAAAGTCCAAAGACCCTTATGAAAGTGCAGATTTTTGAAATGCAAACACACAATATTCAATATAAATATCAGACTTTTTCCATCTGTAATATGATCTTCCAAAAAGGAAAAAAATGATCTCCTGAGAGGGATATTCTGTATGTATTTTTATGCATTTATTTTCCATGAAAAACTAAATTTTAGATGAAATGCATCCGTCTTGTTTTTTTATATTTATTTTTAACTTGTTGCGATAAATCTGTTTCACCCACTATGCTTTGATTTTGAGAGTCCTTTGTTGCCAAGATATACATGGAGGTTGAGCGAATGCATCGGGCTGCTGAAGTATTTTACATACAGGGTTATTCAGAGAGAGTTGAAAACCAGGAGAATGGCAGGAGAATGAACAATCTAGACCAAATAGCCGATTTGGAAAGTGAGATAAATGGGAGAATTTTTCTGGTTTGTCTATTTTGACCTAGAATTTTCACTTCTCCAGTCATTCTCCTGGTTTTCACCTCTCTCTGAATAACCCTGATACTCTTCGCATGGATAAAACTCACAAGATGAAATCAAACAGCACTTAGGGCCACATTACGATCTCCACCCTAAAACAGGGGCGGTAAGGAGTAAAATCTTTAGAAGCTGCCTGCATTGTTATCGCGCGCTACGGCCCAGGATGCTCGCGGCAGCGCTGAGAGCAGCCGTGAGCATCCATTCGATGGAGTCCATAGGACTCCATTGAGCCAGACGTCGGCGGTCACATGACCTGCCGGATCTCGCCTCGGGAGATCCGGCCGGTCAGCGAAGTCAAACGCAGGGAGAGACTGGGGGGACTTTTTCTCCCAGTCTCTCCCTGCTCCAGACGGACGGAGGAGGTGGTTGGAGCTGCGGTCCTCGCCGTGGGACAGGAGGGAAGTATACTATTCTGTTTTTTTTTTTTATGCTGGTGTTAATGGATTCTGCAGAAGCGGAATCCGTTAACACCAAGTCCTGGCTCTGGTTAACTTTACGCTAACCAGAGCCAAGCGTTAATCAGCGTTAGGACTTTGTAATCCTAACGCTGATTAACACTTTGTGCTCGCCATGTTAAGTATCGGGAGCGCAAAGTACAGTAACCTCGCGCTGAAAGGCGCAAGATACCAAACGCAAACGGGTTACTTAACCCGTTTGCGTTTGGATTGTAATATGCGGTAGACACCGCGGCTAACGTTAATGCTCACGCAGGTGAGCGTTAACGTTAGAGTCAATATTGTAATGTGGCCCTTTGTGTTTTATCACACAGTATCACATTAACAGTGCATTTATATAATTGTATGTTTCCATTCTTTTAATTAGCAGGTGTTTACCACTTACCTACAGGCATGGTGTAGAATGTGATTGGTTAAATGTAAAAACAGTGACATTCCCCCGATATTAAATCGTGTGCGGGTGTATGCAATAAGGTTGTTAGTTTTTTTTTATCATGAATTTTTCCTAATATTTTAATATTTGTTTTGTCCCCCTCTGGATTTCTATTTGTCAGAAGATCAAATATATGGAAATGGTCCAACATTTACATTAGTTATTTCTCTCCTTGTGTTAAAAATATCTGCAATTTAATAAGGGTGTATATTTTTTTTTATCCACTGTAATACAAAGTTTACAAAAAAATTGAAATTCAACATTTTCCCCTGTAAGTAAATGCAAGAAAATACCAAGTTATAAAAATACTTACTCCACAATCATTTGCACCATCTCCACACATAGCCACATAATAACTGGAAAAAAGATTTACTAAATTAGATTTAATAGAAATACATCACATATTCCCAGCCAACCTTCTCCATCTTCTCTCTCCTGCACCCAGTAACCAGATATATCATGGCCGCAATCAAGATGTGATTGCTGTTAGGTCGGGGTCAGATGAGCGTTTTTAAGAGAGGAAAGAATGTCCGTGAGAGTGGATGTTCCTTCCACTCTGATGCCTGTCTGGCCATCTCGCTGAGCACAGTTAGTGTGCTCACCGCTGAAAGGCTTGTTCCTCCTATGGAGGATTGCGCTTTGCAGCCCCATTGATTGCACGTCGTAGTGTTTCGACGGGGAGGCTTTAAGCATGGCCACAGTACGAATGTACTATAGCGTGTGGCTGGCCCTGTCAAAGCTTCACAATGCTGTGAGGGACACCGGGAGGCACGTCAGTACATGCATGTGATGCACTCCTCTGAACCCGCACTTACTTCATATTTCCTCCTACCTTACACCACATTGTCTCTGCTTTGATACGTATTTCCCTGTACGGTAACATTTCGTGACCATTCGGGTATTCAAAGAGCAGGCAGTTCACCAAATTTTTGCCGAACTGCCAGCAGGTACGGTGCCTGTTCAACGGCAGGGAAATCCCCCATAGAGAAGCAATGGTTAATATATTCAGAGAACACCAAACAGTAGTGAAAAGTTGCCAAAGTGCCCTGCTGTTCGGTGCTTTCATTCTACAGGTTTATTCAGGCGAATCCCATAGGCTTCAATGTTAAAAAATATTCCCATTTTATTCAATAATCAATATCTAATAAACTGTTTTTTATTTTAATCTTCAGTTAAAAAAAAGTATTTATTTTTTTCTGTTAGACCTTTTTATTATCATTCATAGGACCTTATGTGTAAATTCCAGGCATTTTCGTTGAGTAATTTTTTTTGCAAACGGGGTTTCACCTTTTTTTTTTTTTTTACCCCATTCGTCAGCTTGTTGGCTTTTTCCGGCGGCTGGTCTGCACTGTGATTGGCAGCTTGGCTTTTTCCGGTGTGTTTTTGGCGATGTTTCTGGCGGGTTTTTGACAGGTTTTCCCTGCACTCCAGGGATCCTGCAGTAAATGCTGAATTCATTGCAGGGTGGGGAACTTTGATTCCCCGAAGTGCAGGGAACGAGAGAGTCGCTGACATTGCGGTGCTCTCTGAAAGCCCCCTAAATCTCAGGACCTCCTGCTTACTAGCCAGGCGCATTAACCAGATGAGCCACAGTGCCAATTCACAGGCATCTTTTGGGATCAGTGCTGTAATCAAATGTCTGCGACTGGCCAAGGAGAGCAGTGGGATGCTTCAGCCCTGCCCCGAAGTAGGAGGGCTCAGGGAGGGGACTCAGCGTCTCTTTTGCGTGCGCACAGAACGGGTAACTCGTGGGCTCGCGAATGGAAAAAAGTTAACACATGGGCACGTTTTAGTAGATCATCCCCATGACCTAATACATCGTACCCACGTGTTAATTTTTCTTGCTGACACCGGCGGGGTTCTATATTTTCTTCATAATTGCAATCTACACGATTCACACTTGCCCTGCTCCCTTTTTTCTCACATCCCCTTAATTCATCAGACTGTAAACTCACAGGATGTCTGGCAGGTCACTTGCATAAAGTACTGCATTTGCTGGACACATTATACAGACGGGGCCCTCTGTTCCTTATGAAAATTAATGTTTTGTATATGTATTTTATTACTTTGTATTTCTGAAACAATTGTAACCATTCAATGTTCTTGAACCCAGGACATACTTGAAAACTAGAGAAATCTCAATGTATCCTTCCTGGTAAAATCCTTTATAAATAAATAAAATAAATACATTTCCCAATTGTAAAGTGCTGCAATATATGTTGAAGGCTATAGAAGTCCAGAATAGTAATAATAATAACTTACTTTAATCTATAATAAAAACAGGTCTGTATTATGTCACCCATTAAGATTAGCTAAGTAGTTGAGAGACCTTATATTTTTTTCCTAATGACTATATCCCTATAATTAAATTATCATGGCAATTCTTCCATTAAATGTTTCTCATACAATGACTTACTCCATCTTTTGAAATTCTTCAATTAAGTTAGATTTCTGTCCAGGAGACATTCTTGCAAAAACTGTACCATTCAACAGTATCTGTAAAAGCAATCAGCATTCATGATCAAATTATAGATATAATTAACAAATATCATAAATGATAACTAACATACAAAACTCAAGTATATTATTTGACTGTTTTACGAACTTCGAGGAGAAAAACGAAACTAATGTCTTAGACTAGTGCAGACACTATTATAAAATTATAAATAAATAAATTACTCCTGGATACATATATATTTTCAGAATTGCGCTAATATGAAAAAAAAAATATTGTTTAAACCTACCTTTGGGAGTAAGTGGTAAAAGTATTGCACTAAAACTGCATATGTCTTTCCAGTCATTGCAAAGTGGTACGTTGTTGTTTCTTGGGCTTGTTCAAAGTTTTTAATATCAATTTCCTGAAGAGTAAAATCTGAGTTAAAAATGCTTAGGAAAACAAGTAGGAAAGGAAAGGTTTTAATGTATTATAAATTAAAAAGAGTTTTGCAGCAGCTCTTCAGGAGATAATAAACAATGCAAAATTCTAATTAAATAACTAATAACTAACGTATTGAAGGGAATCTGTAGCAGCCAGGTGAACTTTGGTTGATATCCCAGAAGATATCCCATTAGAGTAAGGATTTCACATTGGTCAAGATCGATGAACTGTATTATTAACTGGTCAAGTTAAATAAAAGGGGTTATTCTTTCAATCGGCGCACTTCAGCAAGCACAATTCGCCGACCCTGTGGTGAATTCAGCATTTGCCGCAGGGACCCCCAAGTGCGCCATATCGATCCTCTGAATGCCGCCAATAAACCCGTCGATCTTAGGCACAAACTGCCAAAAAAACACTGAATGCATCCGATAAACCGCAGAACGAAGCCGACAATCCGCCGAACAGATCGCTGGACGCCTCCGATCAGCTGCCAAATTCTACTGGAAAAAGCCAACCAGCCGCCGAATAGGGGTAAAAAAATATTTTAAAAAACTGCATTTTTAAAAAAGCGTTTACAACAAAACTAATGCATGAAAATGCATGGAGATGATATACGAGGTCCTATGAAAACCAATAAAAAGGTCTGTTACAGAATAAAAAAAAAACACAAATCGCATCAAAAACGGCACCAAAAAAATCCCTAAACAAATCCTAAAAAATAAATTTTTGCTGCAAATGAAAAGCATAAATGGTTGAAAGAAAATTTTGTAAAAACTAGGAATTATTTTTACATTGAAACCTATGGGATTCACCCATTTAATTCTGTCGAACGAAAGCAACGGAAATCTGGGCATTTCGCCAACTTTTCACTGCCATTCAGCATTCTCTGAAAACATTAACTATTACTTTATGAATTTCTCTTGGAATTTCACTGCCGCCAAATTGCACTGTACGGGGAAATTCACCGTTCGGTGCAATTCGGTGGTCAGTTCTGCTCTCTTTGAATAAATCCTTAATTGAAGGGATGTGCATGGCTGAAAAATTTGTTTCGTTTAGTTTTGTTTTGTTACGTTTTTAAATCATTTCGTTTTCGGAATTTCATAACTAATTTCGTTTCGTATCGATTTGAAATTTCGATAGTTGATTTCAATTCAAATTTTGGATCACTAGATAAAACCCAATTAACCAAATTGTGCTGTTAAAAGAAAAGCTAGGGTTAAATTTTAAGCTGTCACAGATTTAGTATTTAAGTCAAATTAAACAGTGAAACAAAGTTAATTTGTTTCATAAAGTCCTTTGCTGACCATTACTTGTATTGTATGTTAAGATCAATTCCATAGTTGATATCAATTTGATAGTTCATTTCAAATTCAATAGTTGATATCAGTTATTCAAATTTTTCTTTTATGATGATGACACAGACAGAAGTACTTCCGAATACAAATTATCAAATTTCTTTCCAATTTCTGAATTTTTCCGAAATGAATGCACATCTCTACTTAATTGTTTATCTTGAGGAGATATCGCAACCACTAATTAGTTCCATGCTGGGTGCCCTTATGTTTCCCCTCTGTGGGTGGATTTTACTGAGGTTCATCGCACAGATGGTCCTCGGCAATTATGTTGGGGAGTTCAATTATCAGTCAGCACGCTTACAGTCAGTCAGGTGAGTCAAGTTACCAGAGAGCTGTCTTGTAGCACCACTCTCCATTTACAGCTGTCACTCACCATGTGCATGAATGTGAGTAATTGCTAAAGTGTGACAGTGAAATACGCACATTTTAGTATATAGGTGTTAGCAAAAAAATGCTAATACACATATGCAGAGTAATTCCCTATCAAATGAGCCCAGTTTCCAGGGGGGGGGGGCTGACACCTGCATTTTCAGTAAACGTTATATTCATGACTTACTATAACTTCATGTATATGTTTTCCTTGAGTCTCCATTGTGGTCCATGAAATGGATGCAGGAGATTTATCATCTGCTTCATCTGCTTCAATTATTACCACCCTGCCGTTTTCTTTTACCATTCCAGAATTTCTAGCAACTGTTACAGCTGTCTGAAGGTTGTCCCCTGATGAAAATAACAACATTACCTTTAAGTAAACTCATTTACACCTACATTGTGAATATATTATGTTTTGGCGTCCTTTCTGACATGTTTTATAAACATTATTAAAATCTTTTAGCCATCTGCATTGACAAGTATTACACAAACGAATTCATAGGGATTTACATGTTTAGCTGTTAGAGGTATAAGAGATTATGAGAACATTTACCATACAACATTAAAAAGCATACACTGGAGTTAAAACAGAAGGGGGAAATGGAAGGTTAAAAATTAACTCCTCCTTGACCCTCCATACCCCATTCCCGTTTTAATCTGTGAGACCATTTAAAGACTCATCTTTATTCCAGCACTGGAATACCTTGGCACTCCTCTGGATGTATAACAAGATCATGGGAAATACACTTCAAAGCAATTGGTAAATAAATACCAATGCACTTAGACAACACAAAGTGTTCTCAGTAAATATATATAAGTAGCGGCACTTGGTAATAAAATTCGTACCAATGCACTCACACAGCATAAATTGTTGTAAGCTTATAAAGGTATCTTTGCTTTTTTTTTTACCACTCCACTCATAAATGGTCGCACTCCCGGTTCACCCGCCGCCACAGGACCACCAAAAGAAGCCGAATCCAATAAAAAAGCATTTTTAATCGTTACACAGCATACAGTAATTAAAACGCGTTTCGTCCATAGATAGTAAGGACTTCATCAGGGAAACAAAAATGCATGCAGTACATTCCCCCCAACCTTTTAAATACAAATACTTTTCAAAAATCTCAAAAGGACACAGTTGAAGGTAATCACATAAACGATCAACAGCTTGAATCCGCCGTAATTTCCATTTCCGTGCGTTTCAACTACCGTGCATGTTCAGAAGTCTTTCTTAGACGGAAGTTTCGTATCGGATTTTCTTGGTGATTTATGTCCTTAGAATGAAGGTGCGAACCAGAGGCTTCTCTTCTCCGATCGGCGGCGCACGTTCACAAACACAACAGGGTAGTCAGAGGAACCAGTCCGCATGTCTTTCTTAACCCTTCATTGCCTGGAGAAAAGGTTCACCCTAAAATACTCTCCCAACATCGGGAAAAGCAATAAAAATATTACGTTTTAAAAAACAAATCATAAAATCATAAAACATATACCATTTTTAATCTACAGTTTTTATTCATATACAGTTCTTTATATCTAAGTCCACATTGAGGCCACCAGATTTCCATGTGCCCATTCTATGTATCCATTCAGTTTCTTTTCTTGCCAAAGTTCTCACATAATCACCCCCTCTCCAATCCTTTTTTACAAGTTCAATACCCATCCATTTGAAACCTTACATTGTGAAGGCTGAACAGTTGTGAAAGTGTACTGGGGCACTATGATCCATTTTTCCTCTTCTTATGTTCCCTAGATGGTCTAATACTCGCACTTTGAGCATCCTGGTGGTTCGCCCTACTTATTGTATCCCACAAGGGCATTCTAATAAATAAATGACTTCACTACTTTTGCAATTAATAAATTACTTAACACTGTATTCTTTACTAGTAACATTACTCCTTAAACTAATGGTTTTACTTCCTTGATCAATACACGCTCTACACTTCCCACATTTAAAGAAACCTTTTGGTCTTACAGCATTAAAAATGCCTTGAGATTTTTCTCTTATATCTGGCAATAAGCTCGGAGCAAGGTGGTTCTTCAAATTTTGGGCTTTCTTAAAGATAACTATAGGGGACTTGGGAATAACATCTTTTAATACAGGGTCCACTTGTAGAATGGACCAATGTTTTTTTAGGATCTTTCTTAATTCACCTGCATGTTGATTAAACTGTGTAATAAAGGCGTATTCAAATTTATTTCTATCATCTACCTTATTTTTAACTTTTCTACTAAACAGATCGTTTCTATTTCTACACCATATCACTTACAAATCTCTCCCTAGTTTATCTTCTTTATAGCCCTTCTGTCGATATGTAGTACAGATTAACTTTGCCTGACGGTCAAATTCAATAGCTTCTGAACAATTTCTCTTTCCCCTTATGATTTGGCTTTTAGGAACATTGTCAAGCCATTGAGCTGCATGAGAACTCTTTCTATCTATTGCAGTGTTAACACTGGTTTCTTTAAAAAATGTCTTTGTTTCGAGTTTCCCATTTTTTTATATATATAGTAAGATCTAAAAAATCAATGATAGCTCTTTCTATCCTTGAGGTAAACGATAAATTGAAATCATTAACATTCAATGAAAGAATGAAAGTCTCTAATGCTTCAAGATCTCCCTGCCAAATGAGGATAATATCATCAATAAATCTCCGCCAGAGGACGAGGTCGCCTCCGGCCACGCCAGACCACACGTGTCGATGTTCCCATCTATCATGTATATGTTGGTGTAACCGGGGGCAAACCTCGTCCCCATGTTCGTACCACAGGTCTGTAGGTAAAAAGTGTTGTCAAAACAAAAATAATTGTGTGTCAGCACAAACAGCATTGCGTCAGACAGAAAGGTGACCTGATTATCCGATAGTCTACTTCTATCTCTTAGACTAGAGGAAACCTCTTGAACACCTCCTTAAATGAGGAATAGATGTATATAAAGAAACCACATCAATCGTAGCCCTCACAAAATTATCTTTCCATTAAATTTTTTGTAATTCCTCTAAAATGTGGCTAGTGTCTCTAGTATAGGATTGAGTGGTTTGCACTAAGGGCTGTAAGTACCCATCTATATATTCTGATAGGTTACAAGTAAGGGAATTTATCCCACTTATTATAGGTCTTCCTGGAGGGGTTTGAATATTTTTATGCAATTTTGGCAAAAAATAGAAGATAGCTACTTTACAATTTTCATTTAGAAGATATTTAAATTATTCTTCATTGATAATCCCTACTTCTCTACCTTTATTCAGCAGGTGTTCTAGTTCTTTTAGATAAATGGGTTTGTGGTTCTTATCCAAACTCTGATAAGTTGATCTATCTTCCAATATATGGAAAGATTCCTTAATATAATATTCCCTAGACATTATTACTGTCCCCCCCTTATCAGCTTGTTTTATAACTAGTTGGTGATTTTCTTTCAAGTCTTTACATGCCTGTCTCTCTCTATAACTCAAATTTTGTTTGAAAGAATGGGTCTCTAGTTTCTCAAAGTCTTTAAATACCAGATCCATAAAGACTTCTAGATTAGATCCCTTTTCCCATGTGGGATAGAAATTAGATTTATTCCTTAAACCAGAATGAACAATATCGGATGGCACCTCTATATTGGTTGTTACTTTTTTTGGTGGTTGTTTTAAAAAATATCTTTTTCTCGTAATCTGTCTGATAAATCTATGAGCATCCAAAAATAAGGGAAAGCTTCTAATTTGTTTTGTGAGTGCAAATTTTAAACCCTTATCCAATAGTTTCAACTCTTGTTTAGATAGTTCTATCCCTGAGATATTAAACACACCTTTTATAGTATCCCCTGTATTATTCACTGGTTCCAATCCTCCTCTAGATCTGAATGATCCGAGAGGTATCTTTTCTTTTTTGCTGGTTGTAATGGAGCATAGTGATTTGGATGGGTCCAGTCTTGTCTCTGGGGGGGCTGGTACCCCGTCCATGAGTTTTTTCTTTCCCCAGGGTGTTTTTGTTCCTCTAGGGTATTTTTACGTGAAACCTTCACCCATCCCCCCAATCTATCCCTCACTTTTTGGGAAGAATGTTGGTGATTTTCAATATTCTTATTATATTTCGGTTTCACCCCTTCTCCCTCACTTCTAGTCTGTTTGGTTTTATCTATCTTTTCTTTTTCTGATTTTTTCTTTGGGTATTGATAATAATTAACCCGATTCCTAATGGGGTTTTTTTGGGGAGGTTTTTTTAAAAAATGGACATTCCCCTCTTGAAAATCCTTTACATCCCTCTTAAACTTCTCAGCTTTTCTTTTAGTCACTATATCATCTAATTTTTTGATGTTTATTTTTAACAAGTCATACTGTTCTTGTACAACAATTGGTATATTAAAATCAATAATAGATTTTTCTACCTCACCTATTTTATCCTCTAATTTTGTCAATGTTCTTTTTTTTGTAGTTTACTTACTTGTAACCCATCAGAATATATAGATGGGTACTTACAGCCCTTAGTGCAAACCACTCAATCCTATACTAGAGACACTAGCCACATTTTAGAGGAATTACAAACAATTGAATGGAAAGATAATTTCGTGATGGCTACGATTGATGTGGTTTCTTTATATACATCTATTCCTCGTTTTTTGTTTTTTTTTATAGTGGAAGTACGTCTTATTTAATGCGGGTTTTTTTTAAAACATAAATTTTTATTGAGTTTCCAATAACAAAAATACAAAGTTACATAAGTAAAAATAAATAAATAAAATAAACTTAAATGAGGGAGGATAAGGGAAGGGAGGGGGGAAGTAGGGGGTTGCAGCAAGAAATGTATGTACCAGGGTCTTTAGCGTGTTCACAGTCCACATGCTTTATAAATTTTGTGTATGTCCAAAAGTTTCCAGGGGTCCGATTTGGGGAGACGCATATCTTCCGATGCCACAATCCGTGAGTCAAATCCACGATATTGGTTTAATAAGTGAATAACTTGTTTTTTAGTAGGAACTAGCGTGGACTTCCAATTCCGTGCTATGAGCAAAGAGGTTGTGGAAATAAGAATAAATAACATCCGTCTTTGAGGCTTTGGGAGGTTGATCATACCTAATAAGAGGACCTCCGGCTTGTGAGGAATCAGCATGCCCAGGACCTCAGTCGCCAATATCGAGATGTCCTTCCATAAGGAATATATTTTGGGGCAATGCCACCAAATGTGACTCATAGAACCCTGAACTAGGGATCATCTCCAACATGTATCTGATTGGTTCGGAGCGTATTTTTTAAGTCTGTCTGGAGTGAGGTACCATCTGTAAAGTGTCTTTCGTTGTCTCTCTAATAAGTTAACGCAACGAGTTGCTCCCACCGCAAACATGTAAGCTGTGGCCCATTGAGTAGGTGTAAAAGATTGTTCCAGTTATCTTTCCCAACTTTTTTGAAAAGTCCAAGTAACAGGTTTTTGTGGGGTATTAAGCACTCTATAATACATCGAAATCGCTTTAGTAGTGGAGTGAGAGTCCAAACCGAATAGTTCCGTATCTGAAAGTAATGGAACATAGAAACATAGAAACATAGAAAAATGTCGGCAGATAAGAACCTTTCGGCCCATCTAGTCTGCCCAATTACATGGATACTTAACCTGGATTTATCTTTTGTTTAAGATAGCCTTATGCCTATCCCATGCTTGCTTAAATTCAATTACTGTTTTGGCCTCTACCACTTCTACTGGAAGACTGTTCCATGTATCCACCACCCGCTCAGTAAAATAATGCTTCCTGATGTTACTTTTAAACCTTTGCCCCTTAGTAGAATGCCAATCAAATTTATATTGCATTTTAAGAATATTCAAGAAAGGTTGTGTTATATTAAATGGTAGAGCTTGTGTCTTAAGTAGATTTACTAAATGATATGACACCTTGCTGTATGCTTCTAGTTCTTGATATAAAGATGATAGGGAGACCACTGGGTCAGTCAACGTCAGGAGGATGTCATCTGCATAAAGTTGTTGTTTATATGTTGTTGGACCTACTTGTATGCCTCTAATGTCATCATTCTGATGAATAGCTTGTGCCAGTGGCTCCAACACCAGGGCATATAATAGGGGGGAAAGCGGGCACCCCTGAAGTGTGCCGTTCGTAATCACAAATTTGTCAGACAGAAATCCCGATGTCAGAACTCTAGCAGATGGGGAGTCATACAAGGCTTGTACTGCTGTCAACATCAGAGGAGGAAAACCATACATCTTAAGGGTCTCGTGAAGAAATAGCCAGTTCACCCTGTCAAAGGCTTTCTCAGCATCCAAAGACAGGACCAAGCAAGGTCGACCCGACCGTTGCAGAGTTTCCAACAAATTGATCACTTTTTTTGTACTGTCTGGTCCTTGCCTGCTGGAGATAAACCCCACCTGGTCCTGACCAATTACAGTCGGTAGTATGTATTATAGTCTGTTCGCCAATAATTTTCCCGTACAATTTTATGTCTACATTAAGAAGTGAGATCGGGCGAAGATTACGGCATTCATCAGGGGTCTTACCTGGCTTAGGGAGTGTAATTATATGAGCTCGTAACATGTCTGTCGGGAATGTACCCTGTTCTCGGGCAGCGTTAAAAATTTAGTGTAGGTGTGGGAGGAGGTGAGAGATAAAGGTCGAGTAGTTTAGTCCATTGAGGCCGTCAGGACCCGGGGCTTTTCATTTTTGTAGCCCTTTAATCACTTCAGAGTTTTCGTCTAAAGAGATTGGAGAAGCTAGTTTTGTCATTTGTGAGGGTAATAGTTTCGGCAGGTGCAGTGTATGAAGATAATCAGTGATGGTGTCAGGTGTAGGTTGTGTCGTGTTCTCGTATGTCGATAGGTTATACAGTTTCTCATAGAAATCTGCAAATTCATTAGCTATATCTAATGGATTAAGTATTAGTCCTTTGTTAGTTTTGAGGTGGGAAATTCCTTGTGTAGCAGGGGGGTTTAAGTCTGCGAGCTAGAAGTCTACCCGGTTTATTTTGAAACGCATAAAACAGTGTCTTCATCCTGTGCATGGTCAAATTAAATCTGTCAGCTTCTAAGTCAGCAAGTGAGCGTAGGGCAGCGTCCAGTGCGTCCGCAAGCTCCGCCGTCAGAGACAATTTGTTCCGGGTGTCTATGTCTTGGATGTTCCGAAGAATATCCAAGCGGTGTGTCATGTGTTGCTTTTTAATTTGCGCTCCCCACTGTATGCATACACCCCTAATGACCGCTTTATGAGCTTGCCATATGACAAAAGGGTTTACCTCCGAAGACGCGTTTTCTTTAAAATAGTTAGTCATTGCTTCATGTATTGCTAAAGACGCCGGCTCATGTTTTAAAATGTGTTCGCTAAATCTCCAGGGTGGTCTCACGTGAGAGTAAAATTCGTCCTGCATGTCGAGGAGCAGCGGGGCATGGTCAGACCATGTAAAGGGGAGTATAGCGCATGTGGTAACGTGGGAGAGTAAATTCGATGGTAGCAGAAAGTAGTCTATGCGTGAATAACTATTGTGTACTCCCAATCGGAAAGTATAGTCTCTCTCTGTAGGATGGAGCAGGCGCCATGCATCATATAAATGGTGTTGTCCAAGGAGAGAGTGCAGTTTTGAAATCTGTCTCCCTGTTTGAGTGCCCGTAGGGACCGAGTGATTTTTCATTGGGTCCGAGCACAAGTTCAGATCACCATATAATATTAAGTCGCCTGATAAAACGTCCGTAAGTTTGTTTAAAAGATGTGTTAAAAATTGTGTTTGAGAGTTATTAGGGGCGTAAACTGCTACTATCGTGTACACCCTGCCATTTATTGTGCATATTAAAATAATAAATCTGCCTCTGGGGTCAGTGATAATTCTGTGAGTCTGCATCATTATTCTGTTGTGAATCAATATTGTTACCCCTCTAGACTTAGCCCTGTAAGTCGAGTGAAATTGAGTGCGGTAGTAAGGTGTATATAATTTAGGGTGATCCAGTCTCCTAAAGTGTGTTTCTTGGAGGCAGACTATATCAGCGTCATAAGTACGAAGATCTTTATATAAAGAGTGGCGTTTCACGGGTAGGTTCAAACCTTTTACATTATATGATACTATCTTCATAAAAGTCTGCAAAAAAGATATTAGGAGCATATAAACAACATTTGAAACAATTAGCTAGACCTCTTATCCAAGAGAGCGGTAAGTAGGATCGAGAAACGCTGCAACCCCCTAGGAACTGGGCGGAGGGGGGTAGGGAAATATAACCAAAACAAAAAGTCGCAACATAGCGACAAAATTTGGTGCGTTCCAGAACGCCGTACTCTCCATCGGAGTCCCCTGTCAGGGAGACGTCCGTGTCCTTAATTAAGAAGGGGGAGAAATGAAAAAAGAGGGGGTAGGTCCATCTGCCACCAGCAGCGAGACCAAGATGTCGTATCATTAAGCCACCAATTTTACCCATCTTGTGTCCTGCGGTCGAAAGCGTGTAAGGTTTCCATCACAAGGAACGGGTCTGCGAGGACTTGACTTTCTCATATCCATCCAGTCAGCTTTTGCGCCAGTCAGGTGTCACCTTTTTTAGTGTAGCCGTGCGTTCATGGGCATCATCATTTAGTTGAAGGCCCCATGACTCCAGGCTTGTACGTCCTTCAGTGGGAGATGTGAGGACAGTGGTGACGACATTGCGTAGAACAATTAGCTTGGTAGGGAATCCCCACATGTATAATATACCAGCATCACATAGAGACGTTGATAGCGGGCAAAATAGTCTTCTTTGTTGTAGCGTTGCTTTAGAAAAGTCTGGGTAAATTTCCAGATGGTCGTATTGGGATCCCAAGATTTCTGGTTTACGCATTGCTCGTAAGACATCCTCCCTAGGTTTATAGTAGTGCATCTTGAGGATCACTTCTCTAGGAGCTTTTTGAGGGGCAGACGGTGGTTTTTGTATGCAATGTATTCTGTCCGTGAGTAACGTGTCAAGAGCAACTCCGGGAAGCAAATGTGTAAATAAGTCCATTACATAAGCCATGAAGTCACGGGGGTGAACCGTCTCCGGGATTCCTTGGATTTTAAGATTATGCCGTCGGGACCTGTTCTCAAGATCCGCCAGTTTATTTGTACAGTGCAATAGTTTGGATTCCAAAGATTCCACTGCTGCTGCCATGGTGTTGTGCGTGTCCACCATTTCAGACATTTTATTTTCTAAATGTGAAGTCCGGTCCCCAATCTCTTGAATATCTTTGCGAATGTCCGCCGACACGGTATTGAGGCGCGTTGACAGGGAGGAGGAAAAATCTTTAAATAATGTCTCCATTAGGGTGGTGAACAGCATTAGGTCGACCTCAGTGGTGCCTGCCGTCGAAGCGGGAGATTGGGATGGGGAGCCACCGCCATTTTGGGGATCTGCATCCTCACAGTGTTTGCTAGGCCGGGGAGTGAAAAACGTCTTCGTTCCTGACGATTTTTTTCCTTTGGCGGTAGCCATCGTGACGGCTATGTATTCCGGTGGGGGATTGTGGTACCTTAAAGGTTGTATGTGGTCTCTGGCGGCTGATATCCGTGTTTCCTCGCTATCTGGTCTGGAGCCGGACTAAAACATGTCCGCCATGCTCCGCAGTTGGCTACGCCCCATCTATTCCTCATTTAAGAGGTGTTCAAGAGGTTTCCTCTAGTCTAAGAGATAGAAGTAGACTATCGGATAATCAGGTCACCTTTCTGTTTGACGCAATGTTGTTTGTGCTGACACACAATTATTTTTGTTTTGACAACACTTTTTACCTACAGACCTGTGGTAACACCATGGGGATGAGGTTTGCCCCCGGTTACACCAACCTATACATGGATAGATGGGAACATCGACACGTGTGGTCTGGCGTGGCCGGGGGTGACCTTGTCCTCTGGCAGAGATTTATTGATGATATCATCCTCATTTGGCAGGGAGATCTTGAAGCATTAGAGACTTTCATTTATTCATTGAATGTTAATGATTTCAATTTATCATTTACCTCAAGGATAGAAAGAGCTAGCATTGATTTTTTAGATTTTACTATATATATAAAAAATGGGAAACTCGAAACAAAGAAATTTTTTAAAGAAACCAGTGTTAACACTGCAATAGATAGAAAGAGTTCTCATGCAGCTCAATGGCTTGACAATGTTCCAAAAGCCAAATCATAAGGGGAAAGAGAAATTGTTCAGAAGCAATTGAATTTGACCGTCAGGCAAAGTTAATCTGTAATGAAGTGAAGGAGTCATTATCAGACTGGAGGAGTTTAAAGGGAGTCCAGGAGAAATGGGATTATTTAAAGGAAGCATTATTGAAGGCCACAGGCAATTGCATTCGACTTGTTAGCAAAAACAAAAAAGGGAAGAAACCACTGTGGTACTCTGCAGAAGTGGCCAAAATAGTGAAGAACAAAAAGATAGCATTCAATAATTATAGAAAAACTCAGAGTGAAGAAGATAGGCAAACCTATAAAATTAGGCCGAAAGAGGCAAAGCAATTTATAAGAGCTTCCAAAGCACACGCAGAAGAGAAAATAGCTCAGTCAGTAAAAAAGTGGACAAAACATTTTTTACATAAACGAGAAAAGAAAAGTAAAACAAGGATTAGTTAGATTAAAAACAAAGGAAGGAAGGTATGTAGAAGAGGATAAAAGTCTCGCTGACTGCCTCAATGAATATTTTTGTTCAGTCTTTGCAGAAGAAAAGGAAGGAAAGGGACCTCAGTTAGGAGGAAACACTAACGAGACAATTACATATCAGTTTACAGAGGAGGAGGTTCTACAGCAGCTGTCTAAAGTAAAGACAAATAAGTCAATGGGGCCTGATGGGATCCACCCTAAATTATTAAAAGAGCTCAGTGATGTAATAGCAAAACCGTTAACAGATTTATTTAACCAATCCTTGCTAACGGGAGTCGTCCCAGAAGACTGGAAATTAGCAAATGTTGTGCCCATTCAAAAGAAGGGTAGTAGGGAGGAATCTGGGAACTATAGGCCAGTTAGTTTTACGTCAGTAGTGGGGAAATTAATGGAAACCATGTTAAAGGAAAGGATTGTTGAACATCTAAAAACACATAGATTACAGGATCAGAAACAACATGGGTTTACCTCAGGGAGATCATGCCAAACTAATCTTATTGTTTTTTTTGTTTGGGTAACAAAAATAATAGACACAGGTGGTGTAGTAGACATTGCTTATTTAGATTTCAGTAAGGCTTTTGATACTGTTCCGCATAGAAGGCTTATCAATAAATTGCAATCTTTGAGCTTGGATTCCAATATTGTTGAATGGATTAGGCAGTGGCTGAGTGACAGGCAACAGAGGGTTGTGGTAAATGGAGTTTATTCGGCGCAAGGTCTTGTTACCAGTGGGGTACCTCAGGGGTCAGTACTTGGACCCATTCTCTTTAATATTTTTATTAGTGATATTGCAGAAGGTATTAATGGAAAAGTATGTCTTTTTGCTGATGACACAAAGATTTGCAACAGGGTTGACATTCCTGGAGGGATCAGCCAAATGACAAATGATTTAGGTAAACTAAAAAAATGGTCGGAGCTGTGGCAATTGAGTTTTAACGTGGATAAGTGCAAGATAATGCACCTGGGACGTAAAAACCCTAGGGCTGAATATAGAATATTTGATACAGTCCTAACCTCAACATCTGAGGAAAGGGATTTAGGGGTTATTATTTCAGAGGATCTAAAGGTAAGTAGTCAATGTAATAGAGCAGCAGGAAATGCTAGCAGAATGCTTGGTTGTGTAGGGAGAGGTATTAGCAGTAGGAAAAGGGAAGTGCTCATGCCACTGTACAGAGCACTGGTGAGACCTCACTTGGAGTACTGTGTGCAGTACTGGAGACCGTATCTCCAGAAGGATATAGACATCTTAGAGAGAGTTCAGAGAAGGGCTACTAAAATGGTGTATGGCTTGAAGGAGAAAAGTTACCGGGAAAGGCTTAATGATCTTAACATGTACAGCTTGGAAAAAAGACGAGACAGAGGAGATATGATAGAAACATTTAAATATGTAAAGGGAATCCACAAGGTAGAGGAAGGGAGTATATTTAAACGGAAACAAAGTAGCAAAACAAGAGGACATAGTCTTAGATTAGAGGGGCAAAGGTTTAAAAGTAACATCAGGAAGCATTATTTTACTGAGAGGGTGGTGGATACATGGAACAGTCTTCCAGTTGAAGTGGTAGAGGCCAAAACAGTATTTGAATTTAAGCAGGCATGGGATAGGCATAAGGCTATCCTAAACAAAAGATAAATCCAGGTAAAGTATCCATGTAATTGGGCAGACTAGATGGGCCGAAAGGTTATTATCTGCCAACATTTTTCTATGTTTCTATGTAATAGATATCGACAGAAGGGCTATAAAGAAGATAAACTTGGGAGAGATTTGGAAGTGATACGGTGTAGAAATAGAAACAATCTATTTAGTAGAAAAGTAAAAAATTACGTAGATGATAGAAATAAATTTGAATACGCCTTTATTACACAGTTTAATCCACATGCAGGTGAATTAAGAAAGATCCTAAAAAAGCATTGGTCCATTCTACAAGTGGACCCTGTATTAACAGAGGTTATTCCCAAGTCACCGATAGTTATCTTTAAGAAAGCCCAAAATTTGAAGAACCACTTTGCTCCGAGCTTATTGCCAGATATAAAAGAAAAATCTCAAGGCACTTTTAATGCTGTAAGACCAAAAGGTTTCTTTAAATGTAGGAAGTGTAGAGCGTGTATTGATCAAGGAAGTAAAACCATTAGTTTTAGGAGTAATGTTACTAGTAAAGAATACAGTGTTAAGCAATTTATTAATTGCAAAAGTAGTGGAGTCATTTATTTATTAGAATGCCCTTGTGGGATACAATATGTAGGGCAAACCACCAGGATGCTCAAAGTGCGAGTATTAGAACATCTAGGGAACATAAAAAGAGGAAAAATGGATCATAGTGTCCCAGTACACTGTAACAACTGTTCAGCCTTCACAATGAAAGGTTTCAAATGGATGGGTATTGAACTTGTCAAAAAGGATTGGAGAGGGGGTGATTATGTGAGAACTTTGGCAAGAAAAGAAACTGAATGGATACATAGAATGGGCACATGGAAATCTGGTGGCCTCAATGTGGACTTAGATATAAAGAATTGTATATGAATAAAAACTGTAGATTAAAAATGGTATATGTTTTATGATTTTATGATTTGTTTTTTAAAACGTAATATTTTTATTGCTTTTCCCGATGTTGGGAGAGTATTTTAGGGTGAACCTTTTCTCCAGGCAATGAAGGGTTAAGAAAGACATGCGGACTGGTTCCTCTGACTACCCTGTTGTGTGTTTGTGAACGTGCGCCGCCGATCGAGAAGAGAAGCCTCTGGTTCGCACCTTCATTCTAAGGACATAAATCACCAAGAAAATCCGATACGAAACTTCCGTCTAAGAAAGACTTCCGAACATGCACGGTAGTTGAAACGCACGGAAATGGAAATTACGGCGGATTCAAGCTGTTGATCGTTTATGTGATTACCTTCAACTGTGTCCTTTTGAGATTTTTGAAAAGTATTTGTATTTAAGGGTTGGGGGAATGTACTGCATGCATTTTTGTTTCCCTGATGAAGTCCTTACTATCTATGGACGAAACGCGTTGGAATTACTGTATGCTGTGTTACGATTAAAGACGCTTTTTTATTGGATTCGACTTCTTTTGGTGGACCTGTGGCGGCGGGTGAACCGGGAGTGCGACCATTTATGAGCGGAGTGGTAACAAAAAAAGCCAAGATACCTTTATAAGCTTACAACAATTTATGCTGTGTGAGTGCATTGGTACGAATTTTATTGCCAAGTGCCGCTACTTATATATATTTACTGAGAACACTTTGTGTTGTCTAAGTGCATTGGTATTTATTTACCAATTGCTTTGAAGTGTATTTCCCATGATCTTGTTATATTTTGAGTGTTTGTTTAGATATTAATGGGAAGAAGTGTCTTTTGGGAAATTCACACTTAAGATTCAGCGATTTCTTTTAACCCAAGCTTGATTACACGATTTAATTTATATACTCCTCTGGATGTGACATGCTGCCAACTTCCTGAAAGCTGCAGCAGACACGTGAGCATGGGGGAGCCAATTCAGTGGTTCAAAGTGAGTGCATTAAGGGCCAGTGGTAGGACCTAAGTCCTGAAAAGAGTCTTGCTTCCGTCTACTTATCAGAATCTGAAATCAGTACTCACTGATCTAAGCTTCTGCACAGAACTAACTGTTTGATTCAGCCCTCCCAGACCCCCCCCCCTCAGAGGGGAAAGAGGAGTAAGGGCACTAAGGGCACTCTGACCACTTAAATTACTTAAGAGTGATCACAGTGCCTAGAACAGACCTTTGAGTCTTAATGGTTTATTCACTATCCACCTTTATTATATGAAAATAACTGTGGTTTTCTTTAGCAAACTACAGTGGATCAAATACAGTGAAACTATGGTAACTTCAGTAGAGATTTCCCTCCATAGTTCTCCATTTTTTTTCCATCATAGTTTCTGCTGAAGTTGTTCAGCATAGTTCTTAGCATAGTTTTCAATGCGGTTTCCAAAATAGTTTCGACTGTAGTTTCTGCCAAAGTTATTCACTGTAGATTTCACTGTAGTGTAAGGCAAAGGCATATAGCATATTTTTACTGTTGATCTTCAAATAATTTCTACTGAAAAAACCACTTTAATATCACTGAAGGATATTCACCTTTGTTGCAAACAACAGCATAACAATGAATAGTGGGGGGGCGTGGCTGGACAGCCGATGGAGACGGCTGCTTGAGAGCGGAGCTCCGGCAGCGATCATCATTAAGGGGTGGAAATCTCGCTTGGGGAGTCAGGATGGCTCACAAAAAGAAGGGACAGGGGGGAGGTAAGCCTCTGGGCACCCCCAAACCATCCCGATCGGAGGATATCTCCACCTTTTTTGCCGAGCACCCGGCGGTGCAGTGTGACCGGCGCCATTCCAAGATGGCGCCGGCGTCGGACGGCACTCCGGCGTCCTCTCCTCCCCGCAGCCCACTTCAACCAGAGGAGGAAGAAATGTCCATTAGAGACATTTTGAGGTCCCTACCGACCAGGACTGATTTGGACTCCATGCTGCAGAGGATGGAAGCGGCATGGGAAGCTTGCTGGGAACACGTGACACAGGATGTCCTCCATCTTGGATCAAGAGTACAAGGCCTAGAAGATATTAAAGACCAGAATGAGGACAGAATGCTAGCTCTTGAGCAGCAGGTCAGTGCACACTCCAAATATTTTACCCTGATACGCAGAGACCTGGATGATGTGGACAACAGGGGACGACGAAATAATTTAAGAATTCGGGGTATCCCTGAACCGCAGGGCCCCTCGGAAGATATCCCAGCCTTGCTACGCAATTTGTTTAATCCACTCCTACAATGCCCGCTTGAAGCCCCGCTTCCGTTTGATCGAGCCCATAAGGCATTGAGGGCAAAGGGGACCCCATCATCGGCCCCGAGAGACATAATTTGTAGGCTACATTATTACGTGGACAAAGAACGCATCCTGATGGCAAGCCGGAACACAGATCTCCGTGACCGGATGGGACATTCAATTCAGGTTTTTCCGGATCTTTCCTGGTCTACATTGCAAGCGAGGAGGGCCCTGAGACCGCTCACCCAAATTCTTCCAAACGACAGATTCGATATCGCTGGGGATACCCCTTTTCACTTACTACCACAATTGAAGGGGAATCCTTTTTTGTGTCTTCCCCGGAGGATATGCTGCCATTAACCTCGGCTCTGGGTGTCCCGCCATTTGTCTATCCCAGACTGGTTTGCTATCCCCAGTGTAACTCACACCACCGGTCAGGTCAGGCCCCAACGCTCCAGATGGCAGACCCTGGTGAAACGCAGGAAACCACCTCAGAGGCCCTCGGACTCTCCGCGCGACCAGCTACCCACTACTCCGTCCTCATGTGGCTGAGTAGACAGAAGGACTCTCCCTTACGCATACTCTACCTACCCTCAACTCATCACCCACATTGTTTCTCTTTCTCTTTATGATAAATTTTTTGAAATTGATCGTTTGCCCGGTTCGACCTTCGAACACTGAGCTATTTTGCTTTCACCGAGCTTGTCGCTGCCGACCGCACCCCCGCCAGTTGCGGTGACAGTTGTAATGTTTGACATGTGCTCTCTCACGGCCCCCAGTCCCGTGACTGGGGACCGACTGAGAGGTCAATGTATTTTGGATTTGCAATTTCTCACGGGGCCCGGATACACCCCGAGGAGGAATTCTCACTGCCTCTATGTATATATGTTTATTACTTTATTATTGATTGATTACTTTTTTTCTCTTTTTGCAATACCTTTTTTCCCTCTCCCCCCAGACGCTCTCAGGTTTTTCTCTCCAGGCTGGTACTTGTGGCTAGTCCTACCATTACTCCCACTATGGCGACGGTCCGATTGATCACGCTTAACGCAAGGGGGCTGAACACCCCCATGAAACGTCGGCTGGCCCTGGCTGATGCCCGCGCACAGGCCGGGGACATCGTCTTTGTCCAAGAGACGCACTTTCGAGCAGACTCCGCAC
The DNA here is from genome assembly GCA_009667805.1 of Leptobrachium leishanense. Lineage (NCBI taxonomy): Eukaryota > Metazoa > Chordata > Amphibia > Anura > Megophryidae > Leptobrachium > Leptobrachium leishanense. Next base: position 139,382,485 of record CM019066.1, on the reverse strand, counting down.
CGACCTTATCATCACCGCATTATTCCACTAGTTATGTGAGTAACTTCGTAACCTCAAAATCTCGAGGGGTGGCCATACTGTTAGCTCGTCATGTCCCCTTTGTATACGATTCTCATGTCTCGGACCCCGGGGGTAGGTTTTTGTTTTTAAAAGGGACCCTGGGCCTCACTCGCTGCACCCTGGTTAACATATATCTCCCCAATCGTAATCAATGCCAGGCACTTCGTGCTATCCTCACCAAATTGTCCCGCTACAGTGAAGGCATAATAATCTGTGGCGGTGACTTTAATGTCCATCTGGACGCCCCTGGGGAGGGCAATCCCGCTTCATGCCGACCCGACCCTTCTTTAAGGCGGCGGTTTCTCCAATTGTTACACGGCCAGCAGTTGGTAGACAGCTGGAGGGTACTTCACCCGGAAGGGAGAGATTTTACATTTTTCTCTTCTGCTGCGGGTTCTTATTCCCGACTGGATACTTTTCTGGTCTCTCATCAGGGCCTCCATTTCTTGAAGTCCGCCACTATTAAGCCCATCACTTGGTCAGACCATGCCCCAGTACATTTAGTAATCACCCTTCCCGCAGTCCCAGAACGTGACAGGACTTGGCGACTTAATGAGGCCTTCTCAAAGATGACGTAAACAGGACTGACATTGAAACGGCCATTACTGACTATTTTGGGGATAATTTGACTCCAGAAGTATCCCTGCCTATGGTATGGGAAGCCCATAAGTGTGTTATAAGGGGCAAACTTATTCAAATCGGGGCAAGGCTAAAGAGACTTCGGACGGGACGGATCACGGACCTCCTGGGTGTCATACATACTCTCGAGACATCTCATAAAACACATGGGTCGTTAGATACGTTTAAAGAACTGACACTACAGCGAGCAGCTCTTAACGACTTGCTCACAAGTAATACTCTTCGTTCCCTACAAATAACTAAGCTTAAATATTATACCCAGGGAGACCGTTGTGGCCGTCTTTTGGCTAACGCGGTCCGACAACGACATATGGCCACGTATATCCCGAAAGTACGTCAGGTGGGTGGGTCGATGGCTCACACCGTCTCCAGATATTTCTGCGGCTTTCCTATCCTATTATAGAGCTCTATACAATTTGAGAGACACCCCCTCCCTCGGAAGCAATTGACAAGTACTTGCGAGATTCATATGATACTATTATTTCTAAGGAGGCACGGGAAGCGCTGGACGCTCCCTTCACCATGGAAGAACTTTCCTTAGCAGTTAAAGCTATGAAATCGGGTAAGAGCCCGGGCCCAGACGGGTTTACAATGGGGTATTATAAGACCTTTCTCCCATCTTTAGGCCCTCACTTTTTGCAGGCCTTTAACTCCCTGGATGACCAGGTTACTATTCCCCAATCGGCTCTCCTCGCCACGATTACTCTCCTTCCTAAACCTGATAAAGACCACTCTTTAGTCCCTAACTACCGCCCAATCTCCCTTATCAATACGGACGTTAAATTGTTTGCGAAATTGCTAGCTCTCCGCCTTAGCCCCTTATTACCCGCCTTAATTCACCCTGACCAGTCGGGCTTTGTGATTCAGCGTGAGGCACGGGACAATACCATTCGCACTATTAATCTCATTCATCGGGCTCAAGATCAGGGACACCCTACCATATTCCTCTCGGTTGACGCCGAAAAGGCTTTCGACCGGGTGGACTGGCATTATCTATTTGGAGTCCTTAGACATATGGGCTTTGGCTCCAAATGGATGTCATGGATTCTCGCACTGTATTCCTCCCCGACGGCACGGATTAGAATTAATGGTACACACTCGACACCTTTCTGCATTAGAAACGGGACGAGACAGGGGTGCCCCTTGTCCCCCCTGTTATTTGTCCTCGCTTTGGAACCTTTTATGCAACGGGTTCGGGATAATGACGAAATTCGAGGTTTTCATCTCCCATTCCACCACTATAAAATATCAGCATACGCGGATGATGTCCTTTTTACTCTCACCAATCCTCTCCGATCCCTCCCACACGTACTAAAGGAATTACGAACTTTCCAGACTTTGTCCAATTTTTTAATTAATGACTCAAAGTGCGAGGCTATGGGGGTGGGGGTGTCACCAGACCTTTACCAGGCCCTAACGGATATATGCCCATTTCAGTGGACTAGGGATTCCCTACGTTATTTGGGTACTACTCTCACGCGGTGTCCCAGGGACCTGTTCACAGCAAATTATACACCACTCCTGAACAATACTTTACTTGAGCTGCGCAAATGGCGTAAACCGCATATCTCGTGGCTTGGCCGGGTTAATTATCTGAAAATGACTGTCCTCCCAAAGTTTCTGTATGTATTTCAGGCGGTTCCAGTTAAAATACCTCGGGCTTATTTCCAGGCGTTGAGATCTGGCTTCCTGAAATTTATATGGGGCGCTACCTGCCCCCGTATATCTTATAAGGATATGATTCGCCCCAGGGATAAGGGAGGTTTGGGGCTGCCCCATTTGGAATCTTACTACCAAGCAGCCCTGCTGACGCGGATATGTGATTGGTCAATGTCTCCTCCGATCAAGTTGTGGGTGGCATTGGAGCAATGTGCTTTCCAAGTACCGATTGCATCTGTGCCATGGCAGCTAGCGGCCATTAGCTCCCTGGTGATATCCCCAGATCACCCCACTGCTCCGCAGCTTCTCTGGCTGTGGAGAGAAGTCCGTTCCAGACCCGACCTTTCCCCAGATATTTCCCCCCTGTACCCAGTGTCACATAATCCAGATTTCCCTCCGGGCAGGCAAACACCTTTTTTAGACATAGACCCGGACGGACCGTATCTACCCATTGCGCGCTGTTGTACAGATCAGGTACTGTCCCCACTAATACTATTGGCACCGAGAACCACTCCTACCCCCCTTGAATGTTTTAAATACGGCCAATTAACTCATTTTGTAACTAAACTAACGTCGTCTATGCCTCTCCGCACCACTATGACTGTGTTCGAGACTTTGTGTACGATGGACCCCCCACCAATACATGTTCTCTCGTCACTCTACGCACTACTCCTTTCCTCATCCCAACCCAAGGTACCCTCATATGTATCCAAATGGCATGATGAACTCCCAGAACCCATTTCAGAGGAGGACTGGACAAAAAATTTTTCTATCAATAAATACTCCTCTATGAGCCTTTCAGTGCAGCTCGCTAATTTTAAACTCCTAGCACGCTGGTACCTTACACCGGTCCGCTTAAATCGCATGTTCTCGCAAACTTCCTCTCAATGCTGGCGATGCCTTGGTGCGACTGGTACATATGTGCATTTATGGTGGAGCTGTCCGGTCCTCACTGCTTACTGGTCTGAGATTTTAGCGCATATTGAGGACATTACTGGCTTTAAATCAGATGACTCACCTCAGTTGATTCTTTTTCATTTAGTCCCATTCCCAGTCAACACGTATAAAGCCTCTTTATTGTTACACCTTTTAAATACAGCCAAATCCCTCATTCCACGGAAATGGAAACAGACTACCGCCCCCATTGTTAGGGAATGGATTGAAGCGGTGGAACGCACTCGTACTTTGGAAGAGCTCCACTACTCTTTAGAGAACCAGTATCTAAAATATTTTAAGACGTGGTTCTGGTGGTCAGATTTTCTTCATAAACGTTCAGCTCTCTCTCCGGCGGTGCAGCTAGTGGCACCCATCCCAGTCCCGATACTTACACCACCTCCTCCCTCCACTTGAGATCGACGGATCTCCCACTCGAAAATCTATTACTGACTGCTGTTACATTCGCACCTCACCTGGAATTAATGTGATTCAGTTTACTTTATGAAGCGTCTTCCCTGTTTTTTCCCCCCTACTTTCTTTTTCTTTCTATTTTGATTGTCTTCAGACCTGAGTTGATCTGCTTAGTGTATATGACTGAAATGATTCTCATATTTATATGTGTTTACGGTATGTTGTGCCACAATATGGAGCGCTGTGCCTAGCGCGTACTTATGACACTGTTGCACGTATGGTATTTTTGTTTTGAAAATAATAAAAACTCTTTAAACAAAAAAAAAACAATGAATAGTGGAGAATAGTCTTCGTTACACATTTTACAGAAGAATAATGGTGACAACCCTGTTCAGCTTTGCTCACTGGTGTTTATATCAAATTCACCTGCTGTTGCATAATTCTCCTCTTATTATCTGATCTCCATAGTTGCAAAAACAGAGATTTTCAGTGTTTGCAACTACACTAAACTTCCATCACACACCGGATGCAATTAGGAGTATCTAAGAACTTTTTTTGAGGCCAGAAGGTTTCTGGAGTCCAAGAAAGAAGAGACTAGGTGAACATAACAAAATAAATGTTCTTCTTTAAACATGGGAGGCAATGTCAACAGTTTCTTTAGTAATTACAAAGATTGCATATTAAAACAAATTGTACCTGTGATCATTACAGTCCTGATTAAGGCATTGTTTAGCTCACATAATGCTGGGGCACTCTCTGGTTTCAGCCTGTTTTCCATTATCAGGAGACCAAGAAATGTAAGACCACTCTCCACCTGTTCCCTTAAATAACAAAAATAAGCATCTCCTATTATTGTTATACATTGACCACTGATGGTTTTCTCTGTCATGTTATTTTAGACATCTGTTTTCAGGAAGCCATTATTAACAGGTATTGCACTTTAAGAGGGTTTAAACAATTAACTTAAATCTTCTTTCCCTTCTTTTTTGTGATAGAAAACATAGAATAGTACTTTCTTTTGTAAAAGTGTCTATTTGTATACAATGATATAAAGTTAGAATTAGTTGGGTGAGCACCACAATGCAAGACAAATCATCACCTGTTATATATTAAATGTGCATGGAAGTGATTTACTTACCTTGTGTAGCCATCTTGATCCTCATTATTACAGCTTTGTAGGGTTTTATATGCCAGGCCTATAACTCTGAAACCCTGAAGTGTGTATGTCTGCAAATGTCTTGCAAAGTTGTGAGGAACTGTGAAAAGCAAGCATGTAATAAAATATCAAAGTTCAGTCACAAACAACTTTCACAGTACCAAAATAAAAAAATAAAAATAAAATAAAAAAATATAATTTAATTGTAAAACAAATGTACTGCCAAATATACGGCACTACATCCTTTATATTACTTGAGGAATCTTTGAGTAGAATTCAAATTATTAGGATGATTGTCAGGTAGTTGTAAGTCAGGGCTCAAAATTTTCACTCACCTGCTCGCATTTTGCAAGTGGAAATTAAGTGAGGGCGAGTGAACACACAGGCAGCACAATAAATTATTTTGTGCTGCATATTCAGGCAGCAGCCCTGATTTTTTTAGGTCAAGCCGCTGGCCAGAGAATCCAAGATGGCGGCCAGCCGGCAGCCCCCTCTGATGTCAGAGAGGGTGTGCCAGACGCCCATGAATGCCCAGAACAGAACAGTCGAGCTGTGGTCCGGTGCAGGTGGAGGGGGAATCACCACCAATCCTCTGGTTTGGTCTGTCAGCAGCAGTACACAGAGAACACTCATACCTCGGCCTGGGGACTGCTCACCTGGAGGAGACACCCAGAGAGCGCACGAGACCACTGCAGCCCGACTGAGACTCACCTGAAGGGAGCGTGCCAACATGGTGAGAGCTGACCCCCAACCCTCTCACTGCCCCAGTGAGGGACTTATTTGACCATTCAGAGTGACCAGGTAACCACCTCACTGCCCTGGGAGACCCGTTAGCCCCATTCACTGCCTCCCATTAACCCTTTCACTGCCTCCCATAACCCATTCTGAGGGACTGCTTAACTCCCCCCACTGCCCACCCTAAGTGACTCTTTCAACCCTCACGCTCCTTATGAGGGACCCATTAATCCCTTGCTTTCCCCTCAGAGTAATGCATTTAACCCTTTCAGCCCTTCTGATCCCGTTAACCTGATCTGATCCTGTTTTTCCCCCCTTTTTTTATCTCACAGACCTGCTGATTGACTGAAGAAGGCACAGGAAGTGCCGAAACGCGTATCTACACCCGAACCTTCCCTTCCCCCCCTTATTTTAAATATCTTTGTTTTAACTTTCCTGTATATTATTCAGTAAACCCAAGTTTTAAACCTAACCACAGTTGGCCCTGTTTATGACCACTCTATATTGCAATAACCCACCTTACACCAGGCGCAAAGTAAGCCAATACACGGCTCTGCCTGCCTTATCTACTGTCTGCACCTATCCAAGATACTGATCGGCAGATAAAGAGGTGAAGGTACCCACCGAACAAGGAGTACCAAACGCTAAGAAGTTGAGCCTGGATCAATAAGGCTCCAGCATTGGTGAGTGTGACTAACTATATCTCATCTCCATATCACTGGTTTCAAGTTACGCTATGAGAGCGCCGTGTCTCTCCACTTTCTTGTATTTGAGGTAACCAAGAAGACAAAACAAGGGAAAGCGGCCACCCTCTATTTGGCCAAGGGCCCTTCAAACCAGAGCCGGTATATATTAGGCTCTGTAAAGTGTAAGTGTTCCTTTTCTCATGGATATTTGTCAGCCTATTAAGGCAATATTGCACTATCACCTTCTCTCCTTTTTCCTCTCTCCCCTTTAAGGACCGGGAGTCCATTGGTAACATAGGAGAAGATACCATATTAGGATCTGCACATATGCCTGGACTGTATATATAAAGGTTGCAACAGACTTTATTTATTATTTATAGCACTTTGTGCACGACTTGCTGCTACAGTTGTTTATATACTCTGCAGGACTGGACTATATCTAGCAGCACTACGAATATTGCACATATTGCATATTGCAAAATATGCACTTTCTGTTGCATTCGCCTATTATTAGCACTTTGGCTGGTACCGCAATATATGCATTTCTCTTTTGCATTTTTGCACAATGACAGTATTGCACATAGACTCTTTTACTGTTGAACTTTACCCCCGGTCATTCGGATTGTGCACATATCCCATATTGATTGCTGGGATTCACCGTTTATTCAAAAACCTGTTTATTTAAAAACTTATAATGGTATTGTATGCACTTTATTCTGCACCTGTATGTCACTAGCACTTTATTTTGTCCAATGGTTGCAATAGATACATTTTGCAGTGTATTTGTATATTGATAGTTCTCACATATACAGTCAGGTCCAGAAATATTGGGACATTGACACAATTCTAACATCTTTGGCTCTATACACCACCACAATGGAGTTGGAATGAAACAAACACAATGTGCTTTAACTGCAGACTGTCAGCATTAATTTGAGGGTATGTACATCCAACTCAGGTGAACGGTGTAGGACTTACAGCAGTTTGCAGATGTGCCACCCTTTTGTTAAGGGACCAAAGGTAATGGGACAATTGGCTTCTCAGCTGTTCCATGGCCTGGTGTGTGATATTCCCTCATTACCCCAATTACAATGTGTAAATAAAAGGCCCAGAGTTCATTTCAAGTGTGCTATTTGCATTTGGAATCTGTTGCTGTCAACTCTCAAGATGAGATCCAAAGAGCTGTCACTATCAGTGAAGCAAGCCATCATTAGGCTGAAGAAACAAAACAAACCCATCAGAGAGATAGCAAGAACATTAGGCGTGGCCAAAACAACTGTTTTGAACATTCTCAAAAAGAAGGAATGCACCGGTGAGCTCAGCAACACCAAAAGACCTGGGAGACCACGGAAAACAACTGTGGTGGATGACCGAAGAATTCTTTCCCTGGTGAAGAAAACACCCTTCACAACAGTTGGCCAGATCAAGAACACTCTCCAGGAGGTAGGTGTATGTGTGTCAAAGTCAACAATCAAGAGAAGAGTTCACCAGAGTGAATACAGAGGGTTCACCACAAGATGTAAACCATTGGTGATCCTCAAAAACAGGAAGGCCAAATTAGAGTTTGCCAAACAACACCTAACAAAGCCTTCACAGTTCTGGAACAAGATCCTATGGACAGATGAGTCTTGTACCAGAGTGATAGGAAGAGAAGAGTATGGAGAAGGAAAGGAACTGCTCATGATCCTAAGCATACCACCTCATCAGTGAAGCATGGTGGTGGTAGTGTCATGGCGTGGGCATGTATGGCTGCCAATGGAACTGGTTCTCTTGTATTTATTGATGACGTGAGGGGGTGGATGGGGAGGGGGTGACTGATCAGTGTTGAAATGAAATTTGGGCAATGTGTTTCTGTGTGAAAAGGAAATTAGTTCAGGTAAGTGTCTAGGTGTCAGAGTCCTTTGTAATGGGGGGAGGGCAGGGGCACTAGTGAAATACTAGCTACATATTCTATCTACAAAAGAGACACTGGGGGTTATTCAGAGAGCACCGAAATGTGCTCTCTCGTTCCCCGCACTTCGGGGAATCAAAGTTCCCCACCCTGTGGTGAATTCAGCATTCACCGCAGGGTTCCAGGAGGGCAGGGAAAATATGCCGCAAACCCAAAGGAACCGCCGTGAAAAACACACTGAACACGTCAGAAAAAAAAGAAGAGCCGGCGATCACAGCACAGAGCAGCCATCGGAAACAACAAGCTGACGATTGGGGTAAAAAAAACAATCAGGGTTATCCAAAGAGATTCGAAAAGTCACCGCACGTTCGGTGACTTTTCGTTCTCTTCAATTCGGTTCCTTTTGCCGATCCCATTTCGGTGACCCTGCGGTGTATTCAGCAAGCACCACAAGGCCCCCGAATTGCAGGGAAAAGCTGCCGCAAACCTGACGAAAACTAACCGAATGCACGCTGAAAACAAGCAAAAACATCTGGATTAACCTTTGAAGAAGCCGAACAGGAGCCGAACATGAGCCGAATCACACAGAGCCGAAGCAGCTATGACGTAGAGGAGGCAGTGAATAAATTAGAAAAACCATTTGTATGAATCTGGGAAAAAGAAACGCTGTTTGCAAAGAAACTACTGAGCGAAAATGTCTGAAAATTTCACAGGAGGTCCAGGGAATGATAATAAAGAGGGCTGTTACAAAAAAAATAAGTAAACTGACAAAAAATAAAAAATAAATAAAAAAAAATCGGACTTTTAAAAAAAAAAAAAAAAAAAAAAAATGCTTAAAGTATCCTAAAAAATCTATGAATAAAGAGACTCTTTGCTGCAGAATTTTATAATGAACGGTTTATTAGATATTGAATTAAAACGGGAATATTTTTAACATTGAAGCCTATGGGATTCTCCTGAATAAATTTGCCGAATTAAACCACCGAATGGCAGGGCATTTCGGGAACCTTTCACTGCTGGTTTGTGTTCTCTGAATAGCCGAAGCAGTGCTTCTCTATGGGGATTTCACTGCCCTCGAACAGGCACGAACAGGCACCCTATGTGCAGGCAATTCGCCAGGATTTGGCGAATTGCCTGCTCTCTGGATAGCCGAATGGCCAGGAAAGGTAACCGAACGCTGATTTTCAGCGTTCGGTTACCTTTCTCAAGCAATTCGGATCTCTTTGGATAACCCTGAATATGATTGAAAGTGTCAAAATTGAAAGACTGTTTGCAAAAAACCTACTGAACGAAAATGCCTGGAATTCACGTATAAGGTCATATGAATGATAAAAAAAAAGGTCTGTTACAGAAAAAAGTAAAAATGCTTTACAAAAAACACGAAAAAATTGCAAAAAAAATCCCAATAAATGCCTTAAAGATCCTAAAAAAATCTATAAATGAAGAGACTTTTTATTGCAGTTTAAAGAATAAACGATTTATTAGATATTGATTAAAAACAGGAATATTTTTAACATTGAAGCCTATGGGATTCGCCTGAATAAACCTGCCGAATGAAACCACCGAACAGCAGGCCACTTCAGCAACTTTTCACTGCTGTTCGGTGTTCTCTGAATAGATTAATCATTGCTTCTCTATGGGGGATTTCACTGCCCTTGAACAGGCACCGTACTTGCTGGCAGTTCACCAAAAGTAGGCAAACTGCCTTCTCTCTGAATAGACGAATGGCCCCGAAATGTCAACGCATGGGGAAATTCCCTGTTTGGTGATATTTCCAAGCCAAATCGACTCTCTCTGTATAACCCCTTCTGTGTTAGTTTTTATCCGTTCCATATTCATAATTTTAGTACCCCCCTTCAGAATTAATATCTCTCACATAAACATATTATATTTCTCAAGATTTTCATCTCTGAAATATTGCTCAGAATTTTTTTTTGCTTTTAAAAAGTAACACAAACCCTTGAAATATTGGAAGTTCTGTTCTATGCCATCCCATTGACAAAGTATTGGGTGATGGTATTTTATGTATTTATGGTCCCTATGGTTGTTATACTATGTTATAGAATTGATGAGCCTACATGAATTAGAATAGATGCATTTTAGGACATAGGTTTGATGGGGCTTAAATAGAAGTGAAAGATTACTGTTAAAAGAATAGAGAACCTATCTACATTCTTTATGTGAAACATTTTACGGTCACATGTGAACTGTTTTTTGTACATTTTTAGTTAATTGTTTTGTTTTCCCTCAGATAAACAAATATTTACCTTCAATAAAAGTTTGATTATATTTAATAGACATTACCTGTTTCTGGAAGGCAAAACTGACTGACCATTTCCGGGGCTCCCTTCATGAAAGCAAAATGTTCCTCATCTCCCAATAATTGAGCAACAACAGACATACGCTGGAGACTGGAGGAAAAGGGAAACTGCTGTAGGACGACAATACCTTTCACAGGAACCTAAAGGTTATAGCATGGTATAATATTGAATTCATTGCAATAGGATAGAAGTAGACTCTACTTTAGTCTTTTGATTCAGTTTATATTTGCATATAATGATTCTAGAGAGTGGATATATCTACTATTTAAAATAATAACCAAAGTGCATAGTAAAGACTTGAACTCTACACCAGTAGTTAGACATGTGCATGGCCATAAATTGTAGTTCAGAGTCAGAAATTTCAGAAATCAAATATTTTGGAAGCATTTTAGATTTGATAATATCTTATTCATCGTGATCTTTAAATATTGGACCAATCTGGTACATAAAATGGCACTCATGTTTTCCCTGTATGCTCCCTCACTATTTCTTTTTATATCCCTACTCCCTCTATACCCCCCTTTGTTACATCCTCTATGACCCCCTTTATTCTACCCTATACCTCCTTTTATACCTTCATACCAGAAGTTAGAGTTTGTTTTATAGTTAGGGTTTGGATTATGGTTAGGATTACTTTAGGATTAGGGCTACTTTTAAGGTTAGGACTAGGGTTACAGTTTGGAATAGGGCTTGGATTGGGATTATCGTTACTTTTTATTTTTAGGGTTAGGGTTACTATTTCTGCTTGTTTTACAATTACGTTAGAGATACTTTTGGTGTTAGGGTTAGGATTAGTGTTAGGGTCACTATGCTTTTTTTATAATCACGGTTAGGGATTTTTTTATTGAACTGTGAGAGCATTTAGTTTCGTCATCAGAATGAATCCAATTAATCCAATTATATTTAAATTATATCAGATTGTTCCGTTAAGTTTGTTTTGGTGGTTTATGCAATTCAGAAATTCAGATGCTCCTTAATCATAGTATCACCAATATTCAGTCGAATTTACATCCAGTCTGAAGAGAATCATACATGTCTACCTATAGTCATTATAGGTGAACTAGAGACCGAAGTATATGATGACAATTGCTAAATTGACATCATTTTTTAATTTTTTTTACTACTGTCAGTCACTAGCAGTCATTGCAGTATATTCTATCATTTTATGGTCTACTTTCACAATGTTTCCTCATCCTTTAATTTCAACTCAAACTGACTTCTCAATTTATTGGTAGCTCTTTTCATTTCCTTCTTTTTCCATTACTTACACAAATCAGTAGAGGTCAAGTCAAACATGAATGCCAGGGAAAGCATTTCCTGTAGTATTTGTGTTTACGTTCTCAAACTTCCCATTCAAACCATTATATATTAAAAGCTTTTATTTAATTGCCCACTTGTTTATTTCTTTGTTATAATACAATAAATATATGTGATACTGTATATCATGATTATAACACTTGAGTATTTTAAAACAGATATACTTAGTCTCGATACAATATCATTAGTGGTTTCTGATACAATGTGATAGAAATCAGGTGACTTCAATTTTAGAGTGCTTTTTAGAGTGACTCAACTGTTATTGAAAGGTTTGTCACAGTTAAAAAAAAATCTTTCTTCTCATAAGACATGTCATGTTATAATTTTTCTTTGATATTACTCAGTACTTACTGAATCGCAAACAGGACCTGGTTTTATCAGAAGATGCTCTGTGTTTGAAATGTCAACTTGTTCTGTGACTTGACATGAATTATCTAGAACCTAAAACCCATGGGCAAAAATGTACACAGTCAAATAGCATTTTTATGCAAGTACTTATTTAGCAAATATTAAAACATTTAAATTCATGACACGTTGATTTATCATCCCTAGAGTAATGTAGCATTCAAAAAAATGATCAAACATCCAAATAATAATCCAATTCTGCTAAATTACATATTTTATACCTAAATTACCTTGACATGTCATTTTGCCAAGTAGCATTTATGCTTAAAGCTTTATTTTAGGCTGGGGTCAAAAAAACGAAGTGCGAACGTGCATTGAGCCGCACTTTATTATGGCCGTGGTAGCAGCAAATGACGGCCAATATACGAAGTACGGCTGCACGAAAGTTCGGCCGCACAATGCAAGCGGCAAATGAACGCACTTTTTCGAGAACGTGGAACCACTAGTACTGACGCACAGAGTGCTCTACGTCGGCATGGCGGTGTGTGTGCGTCATTAGGAGACGTCAGCCGCTGCACTGTCCGGCCAACATCACGTCCATTTGTTTCTTATAGCTCCATCAAAAAAAATACAGCCGAAATTGCGCATCGTATGACCGCTATTGCATCTTCCGTGAAAAAATGCGCTCGGACCCATTGACGCACTTTTTTTGACGGTAGACGTGAAAAATGCATTCGTCTGACCCTAGCCGTAAAGCTGAAGAACCTCAGTGCTCATATTACGTATGGTAGTGCTGGTGCATTGTCTATCTTATGCATGAACATATTTGTGATGTGTATAGTTTTATAAGGCTCGTGTCAAGAATCAACAACCAGAGCCAACAAGTCACAATGTATGATCTCATGAAAGATTGTTACTCTTTTTTTACCTACAAATCTGTTATCATCTGTTCCTAACCAAAGTGAAATTAATTAATTTAATGAGGATACAATATTCAGATGAAGTATGCCACTCCAGATGTGAAGGAAAGAATTAATTATACTAATTATCATAATCGATGATTTATTACTATTTTGTTATCATAGTACATTTACTGGCACATATAATAATGCTAATAATAGTTATATTTTGGGAGAAACTATAAAATCAATTCCAAATCAGTACATCAAACAACAATAGGAATATAAAAAAAAACTTTTGTATTCAACCATGAAATGACAGTTTTACCCAATTTGTTCCTTCAAACATCTTGAGGTCCAGAGGATCACCTTGGATTTTCTCATCTAAAACAATTAATGTGTGGCAGCTCGCCATTGCCACCAAAAGTGGACTCCATGGCAAATTGTTTCCACTTGTGAACAAATGAACGTTCTGAAAGCTGGAAATAAGAAATATTAATACATTGAACTGTATTATTCGATCTGTTTACTTATATTTTAATGTTTCATTGTTAAATAAATACAGAAATGATATGTACAGTAAATGCCTTGTGTCATCCTATAAAGCCTGAAGCGTCAAGGTAAGATTGCTAGGAGGTATACTCCTTTAACAACATGAAAACCATCTGCTACAGAGATTTACTGACCTCAGGGTACTAGATTAAATGAATTCAAATGTGGACATCATATAACACCATTGACTTCATTAGAATATTATGTGAGTGGGAGTTGCAAACCAGACTGAGTAATGACTATGTTGTACCTTTATTCATCTGAATGACTAGCATTTTAACATTTATCAGAATTTTTTTGAGGAAGGATTTTACCAGGAAGGATACATTGAGATTTCTCTCGTTTTCAAGTATGTCCTGGGTGGCGAGTATGTACCGTTGGGTGTCTTGCCCAAGGAGACTTACTGGAGAGGTGCTTGTCGGGATCGAACCCATGTCTCCACAGGCTCTCTCCACGCAGAGCAGTGATGTTACCTCTACTCCACCCAGCCGGTACAACATTTCAAGTCAATTACCTACAAAATTTCTGACAGTGCTGGAAATCTGAAAATTTTTCACTATAATGTGAATTGAAAGCAATTAAATACCTGTTTTCAACAGAAGGAACAACTCCCCACAGATCAAGGCCATCCTCCGTTAATGTACCAGTCTAAAAAAAAGAGAAATACAAACAGATGTAAAATATGTAATGTGAACTTGATATCTGTAGATTTCCTGGTAATGATAAATAGCGAAACTTACTTTATCGAAACAGACCAAGTTTATTCTGCCACAAACATTGATCCTTTGAGGACTGATACAAAATATTTTTTTCTTTTTGAGTCTCTTTTGCGCGTACATGATTGCTACTGCCACAGCTGCTGGAAGTACAGGAGGTATAGCAACTGTGACAGCAAGTAATGACATTACAATAACATCTCGTGCTGATGCCTAAGAGAAAGAGCAGAAGATACTGTTAATTTACTGGACAACAGTGGACAACTGTACAGATCCAACGGCTACCGCGATCGGTCTCAGGGAGAGTGACGTCAGCACGCTTTCTGTGCGAGAGTGATCGTTTTGGTGACCAGCAGCCAGAAAATGCAAAAATCCCAGCTGTTGGTGAGGATGGTTGGGGTGAAGGAATCTCCTCCACTTCACCCTGTGGTTTCTCCAGATCAGGGGAGCTGGGGCGGAGCGGAGGGGGGCACTCCTCACATCCTGATCACTTTAAAAAACTCTAAAGTGGTCAGCATGAGTAGAGTGTCCCTTTAAAGAGTTCAGACTTCATGTCCTGGTGGACATACCTGAAACCAGACTTGGAATGGGCATTGACTGTAGACCAGCTGAGCGATCATGTCTGCATGAACTTTTGTGTAGGTGTATGCAAATAAAACTAAGTAAAACGCAACCAATGATTATGATACACAACATGACAAACCTTAACTTTATGCTACGCCTCAACCTTATATAATGACCTGGATATTACTTACAGAAGTAATACTTACCCCTTTAACTGAAAATAATACCACGGAATAGATAAAGCCAATCATTGCTACCCCAACAAGGCACATCAGAAATCGGGTAGCATCTTGATATAGTTTGAAGTTCATAGGCTTTGGATACATAATTGACCTCACCAGGTCTCCTTTAGCTGTATTGAAACCTGAATAGGTATAGGCACATGAAGAGAAAAAAAAATGACAACAGATTGTAAAAATATCTTGTTTACGTTTTTCATGACAACACATGAATAGTCATGCAATTGCCTGTTATAGATCTATTTAAAAATGATGGAAGTTGTATTAACCCCTTCACTACCGAGATTGAGAAATCTCGGGCTTGACACGCATCATCTGGCGCCCTGATATCGAGATATCTCAATCTGCTGGTCTGCAGCACAAAAGCAAATGAAATTAATTTGCTGCAAACAAATTTAATTTGCTTTTGGGCTGCAAAAGATGCCCCCAAAGTTTTAGCCCTGTGGGCATAATGCCCAAAGAACTAAAACTGTGCAATCGGCTAATGAAAGCTCTGAAATATCGGGCTTTTAGCAGCAGTCAGCAGTCGATGCAGGGGGAAAAAAACCATAGACCTGTAGCTCAATTGTAGCTCAACTCAATTTGGCAGTAGATGGCACCATCTACTGGCCAAATAGGTTATTTACAGTAATAACTATTTATTACCGGATAATTAATAAAAAATGATTTTTACAAAAAAACACAGGTTTCTGACTAAGTTCGTTTTGGAAATTCACTTGGTAGTGAAGGGGTTAATATTGTATTATAAGGTCTAAATTAGTGAAAAATTTACTGGCAATTATACGACATTATTAATTAGCTGAGAAAAAGCTGTATTTTAAATGGGAAGAGAAGGGGTGAAGCGCCCACCGGAATTAAGTATCTATCCCACTCGCTGAATGCTGTGTGCGGGGGTTTCTCTAAATACCCAGTGACAATTTAAACAAGAAATACAACACAGCGCTAAAGAACCAAAGTCCACAAGATAGTAGGTTAGATACTTGATATGTCCATAAACAGTAATCCTTATCTTCAGGAGCAGATCCTGATCCTGATCCAAATCCTGATCTTCTTTAAAGGTACAGATGGAATTATGCTGCAGGAAAAAGCACAAAGAACCAGAATTGCGCAGTACGACGACACCAGATGTGGGATCAACTTGCATCAGTGTTAAACTCACATTTAGGGGAGCCCACAACCGGCTCTCAGGAATAGGGCGGACAGGGACTTATAACAGGCGCCCATAGACCCTTCAGTTCACTTCTCCAGGATCGACCAGCAAGAGAAGGCTGCAGAAAGAATTGACACAAAGCCAAAAAAAAGCACCTCCTGGTGCAATAAATCACAAAAAATTGGCAGTATTTAGAGGCAGAAGCCAAATTCGCACTTACAAGCGGTTGAGCCTCTATTGGCTCCGTCACAATATGCACTGGGGATCATATAGGTGTTCCCCGGACCTTCTTTGTAAAATCATAAAGGCAGACAGCAAAATGAAATTTAAAAAATAAATAAAAACATTTATTAATTTCAAATATACAGATACATATCTACCAGGACGCGTTTCGCCATGAATGGCTTCCTCAGCTGGAGATTACACAAGTGTGCTTGCTGCTGCCTTTTTATACAATGAGTTCCCATAAGCATAGTCAGGCAATTAAACCCTTAACATCCAATTAACATAAGATCAAGATAAAATCAACATCAGGTGTATGTATTGTGGCACCTGCCCCTTGACTATATCCAATCTCTTTTAGTATTTACCCAAATCACAATATGCGATCAAAATTCATTCGTGACACGTGTGAATCGCATCCGCCATCTTGCGCATGCGCACTGGTTTCGCATTCCACAATGAAGCGCTTAGTGATAAGAACTGCGCCCACCATTTTGCGCATGCGCATTGGCTTCGCGTTCCACCCTGGGACGCGGAACTCCGATTCCGCAGAGGCAAGGGGAAGACAGCACCAGCGCTCCCCATAGAAATTCGATCACACGTCCATCGTAATATCCCTACACTCCACCCCGCAAAGGAAAGCGGGGGGGGGGTGTAAAAGGGGCCACATCACACACACAGGCCATCAACTCCCTGCATACAGAAGTGCTCTACGCCACACGGCCAGATAAAGGAATAGTTCTGACTCGATAAATAATCCTATATGTAGATGAAAGTGGATAATAACCCAACTGGTCATCTCAAAATTAAACCCACTATTTATGTATAAGGTGCCGATAATATAAGTGTATTAAGTGCTATATTCATTACATAAGGTTCAATAATTATATTACCCTCTATAAATATCCTATAACACTAATATATAGTAGATGCATTTAAACATTAAGTAATAATAATCAAATCTAAAGGGGCCAGGTATTACATCATCTCTATATTTAATAATGATGAATTAGAGTGCATTAAATATTCTTCGTTAAGGTACGGATTCAACCCTTATTAGAGTGAACTATTTTCTATTTGATAGAACTAAACCAATATCCAATATTGGTATAAGCATGTGCAAATTAACAATCTTATTATTCATTCGACTAAGTTTAAAAATTATCTCTATACTTGCTAAAAGTGAATAAAGTGCATTATATAATCCTTATTGAGTGCTAATTTTAAAACTTTTTGGTTATGAGCTGGTATTGAACCAACCCTTATAGGTAACTATTTAATATACCGGTGACTAGTATCTAATTAATAAATAATAAATATGTGCAAATGTGCAGATACGTGTCAATCAATGAGATGACATACACCACTTGTGTATACTTCCTAAATGTGAAATAAAGTGCATTAATTATTCCTCATTAAGTGCTAATTTTTAAAACTAAGGATTATATAAGGATTATATAATGCACTTTATTCACTTTTAGCAAGTATAGAGATAATTTTTAAACTTAGTCGAATGAATAATAAGATTGTTAATTTGCACATGCTTATACCAATATTGGATATTGGTTTAGTTCTATCAAATAGAAAATAGTTCACTCTAATAAGGGTTGAATCCGTACCTTAACGAAGAATATTTAATGCACTCTAATTCATCATTATTAAATATAGAGATGATGTAATACCTGGCCCCTTTAGATTTGATTATTATTACTTAATGTTTAAATGCTTCTACTATATATTAGTGTTATAGGATATTTATAGAGGGTAATATAATTATTGAACCTTATGTAATGAATATAGCACTTAATACACTTATATTATCGGCACCTTATACATAAATAGTGGGTTTAATTTTGAGATGACCAGTTGGGTTATTATCCACTTTCATCTACATATAGGATTATTTATCGAGTCAGAACTATTCCTTTATCTGGCCGTGTGGCGTAGAGCACTTCTGTATGCAGGGAGTTGATGGCCTGTGTGTGTGATGTGGCCCCTTTTACACCCCCCCCGCTTTCCTTTGCGGGGTGGAGTGTAGGGATATTACGATGGACGTGTGATCGAATTTCTATGGGGAGCGCTGGTGCTGTCTTCCCCTTGCCTCTGCGGAATCGGAGTTCCGCGTCCCAGGGTGGAACGCGAAGCCAATGCGCATGCGCAAAATGGTGGGCGCAGTTCTTATCACTAAGCGCTTCATTGTGGAATGCGAAACCAGTGCGCATGCGCAAGATGGCGGATGCGATTCACACGTGTCACGAATGAATTTTGATCGCATATTGTGATTGGGGTAAATACTAAAAGAGATTGGATATAGTCAAGGGGCAGGTGCCACAATACATACACCTGATGTTGATTTTATCTTGATCTTATGTTAATTGGATGTTAAGGGTTTAATTGCCTGACTATGCTTATGGGAACTCATTGTATAAAAAGGCAGCAGCAAGCACACTTGTGTAATCTCCAGCTGAGGAAGCCATTCATGGCAAAACGCGTCCTGGTAGATATGTATCTGTATATTTGAAATTAATAAATGTTTTTATTTATTTTTTAAATTTCATTTTGCTGTCTGCCTTTATGATTTTACAAAGAAGGTCCGGGGAACACCTATATGATCCCCAGTGCATATTGTGACGGAGCCAATAGAGGCTCAACCGCTTGTAAGTGTGAATTTGGCTTCTGCCTCTAAATACTGCCAATTTTTTGTGATTTATTGCACCAGGAGGTGCTTTTTTTTGGCTTTGTGTCAATTCTTTCTGCAGCCTTCTCTTGCTGGTCGATCCTGGAGAAGTGAACTGAAGGGTCTATGGGCGCCTGTTATAAGTCCCTGTCCGCCCTATTCCTGAGAGCCGGTTGTGGGCTCCCCTAAATGTGAGTTTAACACTGATGCAAGTTGATCCCACATCTGGTGTCGTCGTACTGCGCAATTCTGGTTCTTTGTGCTTTTTCCTGCAGCATAATTCCATCTGTACCTTTAAAGAAGATCAGGATTTGGATCAGGATCAGGATCTGCTCCTGAAGATAAGGATTACTGTTTATGGACATATCAAGTATCTAACCTACTATCTTGTGGACTTTGGTTCTTTAGCGCTGTGTTGTATTTCTTGTTTAATTTGTTTGTATTTTAAATGGTTTTGCATGCATGGTGCTGTACAGTAAAAGTTTGCATTATGATGTATCAGCAATTTAATGACAAAGAGAGTAAAATGAATCCTGGACCCAATTCAACTCAATACTTTCAGTTAGGAGTTGTGCATGTCTGGTGTTTGAATATGATATTCCAAATAATCCACTTACCCAGTTTGTTGACTAATTGACCTTAGAATGGCTGTAATTGTAGTATGGCAATTGACAATGCATGTGAAATAGAACATGTAAAGAATAGTGATGGGCCGAACACTCCCGCGTTCGGTTCGAATTCGAACTCGAACATCCGAAAATTCGAATCCGAATTCGAACACAATGCATGTCTATGGGGCTCAAAAGTGCGAAAATTAAAGTGCCCTCCAAGAGGGCATATATGCAAGATTATGGCCATAAAAGGTGTATGGGGCTCTGGGTACTGCCCTGGGGGACAGGAAACAATGAAAAACAAATAAAAATATTTTTTTTTAAAAAAAATAAAGAAATGTGCACTAATTTGGATATCGACTAACTATCGAATTCGAAATGAACTATCGAATGGATATCGACTATCGAATTTGAAATGAACTATCAAATGGGTATCCATTTGATAGTTCATTTCAAATCTGATAGTCAGTCGATATCCATTCGATAGTTCATTTCAAATGTTAATAAAGGTGTGGGAAATGCTTTACACCATAGGCTTCAATGTTAAAAATGGTGTGGAAAATGTTTTACCCCATAGGCTTCAATGTTAAAAGGTGTGGGAAATGTTTTACACCATAGGCTTCAATGTTAAAAATGGTGTGGAAAATGTTTTAGCCCATAGACTTCAACGTTAAATGTGTGGGAAATGTTTTACCCCATAGGCTTCAATGTTAAAGGTGTGGGGAATGTTTTACACCATAGGCTTCAATGTTAAAAATGGTGTGGAAAATGTTTTAGCCCATAGACTTCAACGTTAAATGTGTGGGAAATGTTTTACACCATAGGCTTCAATGCTAAAAATGGTGTGGAAAATGTTTACCCCATAGGCTTCAATGTTAAAGGTGTGGAAAATGTTTTAGCCCATAGGCTTCAATGTTAAAAATATTCCCGTTTTAATCCAATATCTACCAAACCGTTGCTTATAATATTCTGCAGGTAAGAGTGTCTTTATTTTTAGATTATTTAGGATTTTTAAAGCATTTTTTTTAAAAAAAACTTTTTTTTTTGGTCAAACTCTTTTCGAATGGCCCAAAAAGTTCAAAGTTCGCAAACTTTCGAACAGCCGATGTTCGAATCGAACTTAGAACAGATTCGAACCGGCAGCCCATCCCTAGTATAGAATACGCCAGTGAACCTTTGAATTCCAGATAAATTAGAATTTCAGGTTGCATGATGCTCGGTTACGCTTATGACTGTTTAAACATCTTGGGACATGGAGTGCAGAAGCATCTGGGGTGCCAAAGTTTTGCCATCACTGGTATACACAGTACATTCTCTCTTTTATCACACTTTATTGACATTTGAGAAAGTTTGCCAATTAAATTCCTTGTTATACAGCTTGTTTAATGGGGAATACAGACCAAACAATAGCAACTTAGTCTCTGCCTCTGGTACATGTATACAGATGGTTTCCTAAAATATTATTTTCTTGTAAATTTATTTGTTAAATGTGAAACATGTCAAAAACAAACCAACCTGTTTGTTTTACTACAGCAATGACAGGGGCAGAACCAAAAGATGATGTTTTGATGACTTCAGTCCCACAGAACAATACATGTCTTTTGAAATCCTCCCCACTGTGTATTTTCCATGGAATAGAGTTTAGGATGTTATCAAGGGGAGATTTTGTGACTGGGATACTTTCTCCTGCAATACATACAGAGAATGCATTATATTATACTTTTTTTAAGTCACACTTAGACAAAAAAAATGGGCAAATCACCTTATCAAGCTCATAAGACAATTAACAGTTAATATTTAAAAGCACAGGTTCTTCCTTTCCTATTATTTAGATTGTGAGTTCCCATGGGAATAGGGCCTTCGTTTCCTCCTGTACTGGTTTGTCAAAATGTTGTTCAATGTATTGTAACCCATCTATATTGTGCTCATTGTACAGTGCTGTGGAATATGCTGCCGCTTTATAAATAAAGAATAATAAATAATTATTATTTGGTGTGAATGATGCATGAAATAACAGGGTACAACTAACTGCATAATAGTTCTCTCCACCTTTCGAACTGTCCTTTGATTAGGCGGACTACGTCTTTCCAGTGTACACAAATATTATTGCACAGTGCACTTTATAGTATACAGTACTTATATACTTGGAAAGTTAGACCCTCAGGGATTACAATTGTATCTAGATGATACTGACTTTGAATGCCCCCCTTGTACTCTTCCGTAACCCTTTAATGGCCATATACCCACTGGTGTATTTTGACCTAGGCCGACTAGGCCCAGGCCTAGGGCGGCACTTTCCAGGGGGCGGCGGCCCGCACTGGGTGGCCTCACCCCTAAAAAAAAATTAAATTTTTTTTTTTTTTTTTTTTTTACTTTTGCAAAGTATTTTACCAGGAAGGATACATTGAGATTTCACTAATTTACACTTTCAATTTCACTTTCCAGGGGGCAGCAAAAAACCTCACCACTAAATGGGTTACTCACAGAGCACCGAAATGACGCCAACTTTTTGGTGTTCTGTAGTTCCCTGCATTTAGGAGAATAAAATTTCCCCACCCTGCAGTGAATTCACCATTCACCGCAGGGTCCCCAAAGTGCATGGAGTCGGCCTCTGAATGCTGCCACTGCAAACCCATGGCCTGCTGTTTTCAAAAGAACTACTGAACGAAAATGTCTGGAATTTACATATAAGATCCTATGATTGATAACAAAAAGTTCTGTTACAGAAAAAAGAAAAACTGCTATTAAAAAAGGGGGGGATTTTGCCCAAAAAAATCTGAAAAATGACTAAAAGGCACTAAAAAAATCAATAAGTAAAGACTTTTTACTGCAGATTAAAATAATAAATGATTTATTAGATATTGCATAAAAACGGGAATATTTTTAACATTGAAACTTATGGGGTTCGCCTGAATAAACCTGCTGATTGAAACCACTGAACATCAGGGCATTTCACTGCCATTTCTCTGAGTCTCAGTACCACATGACTGGCTGAACCACGTGAAATGCACGTGCGCAGCTGCCCGCCCTTTCGTTAACACAGACTCTATTCTGGACTTAACACCCACCGGGAAGGGAATTAAAGCTACAGTGCACCCTCTGACAGTGGCACCCCACTGCTGACAAGATGGCTCCACAGCATAATTGCTGTGTGCTCATATACACTCTGTTTGCTGGGAGTTTTACTGCAGTGGATTCTGATGCACTCATACACACCGCACATTGCATTGCTGGGAGTTTTATTGCTGTGGATTCTGATACGCTGACACACACCACACATTGCATTGCTGTGAGTTTTATTGCTGTGAATTCTGATGCACTCATACACACCGCACATTGCATTGCTGGGAGTTTTATTGCTGTGGATTCTGATACGCTGACACACACCAAACATTGCATTGCTGGGAGTTTTATTGCTGTGGATTCTGTGATACACACTGCATATTACTGTGAGTTTTATTGCCCTGGAGCTCTGGGATACGCTCATACACACTGCACATTACTGTGAGTTTTATTGCTGTGCAGTTCTGTGATATGCTCATACACATTGCACATTTCTGTGGGTTGTATTGCTGTGCAGCTCTGATATGCTCATACACAGTGCCCATTTCTGTGGGTTTTATTGCTGTGCAGCTCTGTGATACGCTCATATGCAGTGCACATTTCTGTGGATTTTATTGTTCAACCAATTAGAGCGGCTGTGATCCCGTTTACTTGACATGCGTGGCTGTTCTTTGTAAAAATGCTTGAATTTAAACATTTCATAATTTTCTTTATCTCAATAGATACATTTGAAATGGTATACAAAATATACAAGTGGGCACTTGGTATCCACCTTTAATATAAAGAGAGGAAAAGGCGGAGCTCTAAGAGGAAAAGGTGGAGCTTAAAGAGGAAGGGTGAGGATTAACCAGGAAGAGGTGTGCCTTTGACAGGAAGGGGTGCGTCAAATTTAAATTAGGGGGTGCACGAGTTTAGTCAGGCCTAGGGCAGCACAAAACCTAAATACACCACTGCATATACCGCTATCAGTCTCTGACATCCTACAGTTTGTCCGTTGTGGATCCTGTTCTGTATTCGTTATGATCGCAATCTCTCTCTCTCTCTTGATATCCTCCACCATAATAATTATTATTGAATACAGATGTCACAGGGGCAGAAATTTATTACTACATTATTGCTTCACTACTTGATATCAGGTCCGGTCGATCACATTTAGTTCAGCTAATTCTTTTACGTCCCTCAAAAGGAATCTCTTCAGCCTGCCCTTACAACAGAATTCTCCCCTCCACTTTTGGATTTTTTCTTCTATACAAACTCCATATTGATGCAGCAATGCACCACATACTTCATAGATGGTTAAGTCAACAAATTGCACGCCTGGACTGGGAAGCAGCCTTTGGAAACTGCCTGTATACTTTAATCAACCATCCTAGACCTTACTTATATGCTCCAATAGCTTACCTGTAAGCATTCCTTCATTTACTATGCAGCTACCTTTCAGGAGAATACAATCGCACGGGAGGAAGAACCTTCTACCCGTGAGTACTATTACATCTCCAGGGACCAGGTGTCTGGATTCAGTCTCTTCATGAACTGATAATGAAAACAAACACAAAAGAACATTTCTGTACACACTTGGGAAAATACTGGCAGTGTTACATGAACCTCTGTTAAAATATCCCCAAACTAGGTGCCCTGTGCATAAAAAAAACCTGCCTGAGCCCCGCAGTAAGAAAGCAGATTGGACAAAAAATGCTTACGCCGGCTATTGAATACGGAGATGTACAGTAGTGTATGCAGCTGCCCCGCAAACACACCTCCAGAAACTTACTACATTGTATAACTCATTCTGCCACTTTGTGCTACAATGTAACTACTTGACCTACCATTGTGACATGTTAAAAGAGCTAAACTGGCCATCAATGGAATCTAGACGCACCCTTCACATTTCCAACCTGGTTTTTAAGAGCTTTTCTGGTAAGCTGCCACCCTACCTGAATAGACTGCTTCCCCCAGGATCAGCACCTTACTTGCAATACCACAATACAAAACGAAAGTGGCTCGATCCTCATTTTCCTACAGAGCACCGCACTTATGGACTAGCCTCCCAGACGCCATCAATTCTTTCCCCAGTCTAAAGTCACTTAGGAGATCTCTATTAACATACCTCAATACAGAATGCAACTGTAAACATGTAACATAGTGAATATATTTCCTACATCCTACGTAAATTTGTGCTTTGTTTTTAATATCTTGCCTTTTATTACTTTGTATTTCTGTAACTACTGTAACAATTCAATGTTCTTGAACCCAGGACATACTTGAAAACGAGAGAAATATCAATGTATCCTTCCTGGTAAAATACTTTATAAATAAATAAGAAAAACATACACTGACTGAAACCACATTGCTTATTTTTGCCACTGTTAAGTGTTTAGTAGAATGAATAAAATGTGGACTCACCCCCATCATTCATGCTCACAGTTACGAGAGAACTGTTATTGGATTCTACGAGCTTTTTCAGTTGCACAGATTGCTGTAAGAGAGATTAGATTGCAAAATGTATGCGGATATAATTTAGTCTATTGACAATAAACGCTAAAATAAATCTCGTTTAATGATTTGAATGAGGTCAAATGAGCAAACTGCAAATTTTTCTTCCAAGCAGATACATAAAAATAAAAAAAGATTATTATTTTGTCAAACACATTATTATCTTCTTGTAGCACCACTAAAGGAGTTATTCACAGACCACTGAAATGTCATTGCACTTCCCTGCACTTCGAGGAATCAAATTTCCCCATCCTGCAGTAAATTTAGCATTTTCAGCAAAAACCGCTATTAAAAAAAACAGAATTTTTTTTTCCCGAAAAATGTCTAACAGGATTATTCAAAGCGATCCGAATTGTGGCCGAAAGTTAACCAAACATTGAAATTCAGCGTTACCTTTCCTGGCCATTCGGCTATTCGTAGAGCAGGCAGTTCGCCAAATGTTGGAAAATTGCCTGCATATATGGTGCCTGTTCGAGGGCAGTGAAATCCCCATAGAGAAGCAATGCTTCGTCTCTTCAGAGAACAAAAACCAGCAGTGAAAAGTTGCCGAATTGCCCTGCTGTTCAGTGGTTTCATTCGGCAGATTTATTCAGGCGAATCTCATAGGCTTCAATGTTAAAAATATTCCCGTTTTAATTCAATATCTAATAAACCATTGATTATAATATTCTGCATTAAAAAGTCTCTCTATTTATAGATTTTCTAGGATCTTTTAGGCATTTTTCAGGGGGTTTTTTGCGACATTTTTATTTCGTTTTTTTAAATCGTTTTTTTCTTTTTCTGTAACAGCCCTTTTTATTATCATTCATTGGACCTAACATGTAAATTTCAGACGTTTTCGTTCTGTAGTTTCTTTGCAAACAGCTTTTCACTTTTCAAACATTCAAGCGTACTGTTTTGGGTTTTTTCACTCCATTCGTCTGCGGTGTCAGGTTTTTACGGCAGCTGCTCTGCTCTCTGATCGGCAGCTGCTTGGGTTCCTCCGGTGTGTTCGGCGGGGTTAATCCAGCTGGTTTGCCGGTTTTAGTGAGTGTTCGGCGGGTTTTGCGGTGAGTGTGCGGCGGGTTTGCTCTTCACTTCGGGGACCCTGTGGTGCTTGCTGAATACACCGCAGGGTGCCGAAATAGGATCGCCGAGTCGTGCCAAATTGAAGCGAACGAAAAGTCACCGAAAGTACGGTGACTTTTCGATTCTCTTTTAATAACCCTGTATAAGATCCTGAAAAAAATTAAATAAAGTGACTTTCTACTACAGATTAAAAGAATAAAAAGTTTACGGTTTATTAGACATTGAATACAAATGGGAATATTTTTAACATTGAAGCCTATGGGTTTCGCCTGAAGAAACCTGCCGAATGAAACCACTGAACAGCAGTGCACTTCGACAACTTTTCTCTGCTGTTCGGTGTTCTCTGAATAGATGAAGCATTGCTTTTCTATGGGGGATTTCACTGCCGTTGAACAGGCCCCGTACTTGCTGCTAATTCGCCAAAATTTAGCAAACTGCCTGCTCTGCGAATAGCCAAATGGCCACGAAATGGCACCGAATGGGGAAATTCCCTGTTCGGTGACATTAGTGGCCAGAATATCGCTTTGTGAATAACCCTGTTAGCAAAGAGAACTAATAAAAATGTGTTTGTAAATGGCTGGAGGTGCAATATATGTCTCTCACTGTATGCATTTGGTGGGTAGAATTGATGGTGAGGGCATGTCAATCATCTTCAAAAGGTTAGTCAAGCAAAATAACATTTTGGTTTTCTTCATTTTATTTTGTGCAAATATATTAACATGTAAATACATGTATTGTAGCTTGAAAAATTAATGCTTAATTACACCAACACTGTTTTACATTTTAATGTAAATATATAAAGCTTACCTTTCGCAGGTCATAAACTGTCACTATGATAGATAGCAAGGTTATGATAACAATTATGATTGAATATTCGATGTAGCCTTCTGAAAACCATAAAGCGAGACTGGCAATTTGGAAAAAGTAAAAAGGATTTAAAATCTGTTGGGAAAAAAGAGATAAAAGTGACATTTTGAGTTATCTTGTTTTGGTAACCGAGCTGTATGTAGCCCTTGATGTAGTAGCCAAAAGACCCAGATATATTAAAGGCACGAAGAAAGCTAGTGAGATCTGGGGATAATTAGTGCAAAGAATGTGCAAAAAGTACCCCAGCTCATATGTCCCTTTACTCACAGAACTCCTCATTATACCCCAGTAACCCCACCCTCTTAAAGAACTACCCAGAAAGATGAAGAAGAGAAGAGATCTGCGGACTGCCTCAGCTGTAATGTGTGTTTGTGTTCTGTGATTTTGTGTGTTTCATTTTTTTGTGTGAATGAAAAGTTGTATGCGTGTATTTTAGAGTTGGTTAGTTTTGTGTGTGTGATAGTTATAGCTTATATGAACAAAATGTGTGCTGTGAGTTTCCGAGATGGATTAGATACCACCAGTTTAACAAGCGGGGTTGCACATGTCGAAATTACTAGTAGAATAAACCCAAACCTCATGGGGTCTCAGCCAAGTCAGTGATTGGGTATTGGCTGGCCTGACACTCGGCTCTATTCCCTAGTGAACGCTAACTGTAGCATTCGGATGTGTAAGCATTAATGCCTGGATAAGTGACTTTAACGCATGCCCCTCCTATTACATTCGTAATCCTAAACTCATCAAAAATCTGTTAGCGCATCTGTGATTGCACTAGCTTCCGCAAGCTTGCTGTACTTTGCACATCCTATACTTAACCCCTTCACTGCTGACGACGTGCGGGACACGTCCTCAGTTACTCCCGCTGTATGCTGTGCCACACGTCATCAGCTTTGCGGGACCCCCGGCGGAGATACTCACCTTTCTGTACGGGGTCCCATGGCGGTCTGACTTCAGCGTTCGCAGACGCTGAAGTTAAGACCCTCCCGACGTCAATGATGTCATCGCGCCATGCGCAATGACGTCATTTCCAGGCGGCCCCCCGGCAATGCCAGAGATCGCCTGGAAGGGAGGGGGGATCCATTAGGTTCCCTCTCCCTCCCGATCGGGGGTTCCCACATTTCAATTATGATGTGAACAATGATGCTGCACTAATGATTTTTTTCTATGGGGTGCGTTTGCTAAAAATCACGTAATTCCCCCAAAAAATGTAACGAGTCCCCATTTCTAATTTTTATACAAGCGCACCCCATAGAAAATATAACCGCAAATGTTCATGTGATAAAAGGTGAAAAAAAACACTTTACACGCTGCAGATTCTTAAAATTCTAATTTTATTGCATTTTTTTGTTATAATATACAGGCAGGACATGTCGTATATAGGGATGAGCCGAACACGTCCGAATTCGGATTCGTATTTGAACCCGATCTTTCCAAATGTTCGGATCCGAACCCGAACTCGAACTCAATACAACTCAATGGGGCTGAAAATTCGGTTTTTAGAGTGCCCTCCAAGAGGGCATATATGCTAGATATTTGCCATAAAAGGTGTATGGGGGTCCGGGTAGTGCCCTGGGGGACAGGAAACAAGGACAAAAAGTTAAAAAAAGTTTTAAAGGGACAGTGAATTTTCCATGAAATAAGGGTTAAAAATAAAAACGAAAAATTCCTTCAAATATCATGCCTAGGAGGTCCCCATAACCTGCCCGTGAAGTGGCGGATTTCTAGGATGTATAGAAACACTTAAAAACAAAAAAATGACGTTTCAAATTACGGTAAATGCTTTTCCTTTAATCTATCCATAAACAACTGCTTGGGGCGGCAGTCTGTATGAAAAGAGGAGACATTTTCGGACACGTAGAAAAAGTTTAGTGATTTTTTGGCTAAAATATTGTGAAACTTATGCAGGCTTTGGATGAAAGTAACAATAGGTAATTTAAAATTGGGCCTTTAGCGTCGGCAACAGTGCCGTCACACCGTAACCCCTCTGAGGATATGAATCTGATACAGCGTCATTGGCAGTGCACCCAAATATTGTGCTTTGGAGCAAGACTGCCAGGCCAGCATGTACTATCATACAGTAACCCCTCTGTAGTATTGTGGAAGAATGCAGGGGTGGACCATGTGGTCCTATATTAAAAAGATATGCATCTGTTAAAGGCATCAGTGCACCCAGATATTGTGCTTTTGGTGCCAGGCCAGCAAGTACTATCATACAGTAACCCCTCTGTGGCATTGTGGAAGAATGCAGGGGTAGACCATGTGGTCCTATATTGAAAAGATATGATTCTGGTCAACAGGGCCGTCTTTAACGCGGGGCAAAAGGGGCAGCTGCCCCGGGCCCAGTCATTGTTGAGGGGCCCAAAGCAGCTGTCCCTTGGGCCAGCGTAAATACCTGCCTCTGAATCCGTTTGATAATTTTGAGCTCCAAGTCCGGTATGAATCACTGTCTGAGTGTCGCCTGCTGACATCACTGGAGCATTGCATGCCGGGAGATGTAGTTCACTGGTTTTCTGGTAGATTGAAGACAACCAGTGTAGAACTACATATCCTGGCATGCAATGCTCTGGTGATGTCATCAGGCGGCGCCCAGACAGTGACAGTAATCCGGCGCCAACAGTTTTCAGGGGGAACAACATGTGAAGAGGCAGAGAAGCAGGCGCTGTTGCTGAGCAGCATGGAGGCCAGAGGGAGGGAGGAGTCCCCCCAGCTTGGGCTGTGAGTATGCTCTGCACTCTCACAACATTCTACATTGCACTCTGCTTCAGTCAACCCCAGCATCTTTCTCCCCTGCTCCTGTCTCCCACCTCTGCATCTCTCCCCCTCACAGTTCCTACCCCTGCCGTTTACACAATACACTGGAAGCAGCAGCTAGGAGAGTGCAGGGTACCTGGCTGTCAGCCGTGCTTGCTGCTTGCACTTGCAATCATGCAAGTGATTGATTGTGTGTGGGCATCTCATACATGGCAGAGGAGGAGAACTTTCCCAAACACATGGTCTGGGTTTCATGGCACACAGGGTGCAGGGAGCCTGCATGGCATGGAGGTGGGTTATATCAGGTGCTGCAGGGCAGTCTGATCTGCTCAATGCACAGGGTATGGGCACAGTGTGGTGCCTGACAGGGTAACATATAACCTGTGGCTTTCCAGTTGCTGCAGAATGCACCTCCCAGCTTACCCATTTATTTAAAGTTGATGATGAATTGGTCTGAAACCCACACAGGGGTATGTGACTGTGCCAGGGCATCCAGATTCTACCATACAAGTTCAGGGGTATCTAAATGAGTTATGGAACCCACTTAAAACCGCTGTGCTGCAGGATTTCTGTAGGTACTTTGATACCCAGGCATTATTTATACCCAGGAGTAACTACCTTAATACGCTGATTACCGATGCCCTGGAATGGAGGGGCATCTAAATGTGCTGTGGCACCCAGACATTACCTGCGCCAGGTAGACTTCTATCTATACACCAGAGACCTGACATTTCAATCCATACCCTGCAGGAGTATCTGCCTGGGTATTAATTCGTGCCATGATCTTATCTACACCTAGCAGGGGTAAGTGTCACGCTAATACGCATTGTACATTATTGTGGATTTTATTGCAGTGGATTCTGTGATACTCTCATACCGCACATTATTGTGGATTTTATTGCAGTGGATTCTGTGATACTCTCATACCGCACATTATTGTGGATTTTATTGCAGTGGATTCTGTGATACTCTCATACCGCACATTATTGTGGATTTTATTGCAGTGGATTCTGTGATACTGTCATACCGCACATTATTGTGGGTTTTATTGCAGTGGAGCTCTGTGATACACCCATACATGCCACATGTTTTTTTTTTTGGGGAAGGGGCAGCATTTCATCCATCACTCCAGGCAGCACAATGGCTTGGGCCGGCCCTGGCTGCAGCGTCCTTGCCTCCCAGCGAACATAAGGCTGGGAATGGCACTCAAGCTGTGAGCGGCATCGCGCAGACAGCCAGCCAAGTTACCCCCGTTGCACGCAGGAGTCAGAAGAGACAGTGCTGCCTGGTCTGGAAGGATTCCCTGCACAGGGAAGCACATTATTCTATTTCTCGCTTAGTTGTTAACGCTTTTATAAATTATGTATGTCAGTCTTCTAGAACTATAATTCTAATGATTATAATCAATATTGCGTCACCAGATTGTATCTCCTGGTGCTAGAGGGCCGGCGTTTGACTAAAATCCTTATGTTTTTTTTTTAAAGTTAATTAAGAGGGAGAACAGTAATGGATGAGGATGCAAAACCGAAGCGCCACGATCTCTTGTCAGGGGGGAGCCCAAGCCAAGCACTCCACGAGGTCACCACAAAGCAGGGACGCCGCCAGCCCCAAACGCCAGCAGGAAAAAGAAAAAAGCAGGACCTCCAGCAGAATAAAGTGATGACAATTTTTATTTAGGGACAGCAGACACCATGAAAAAGCAGTGACGTTTCGACCCGAAAGTCTTAATCATACATGGCTGACATGTATGATTAAGACTTTCGGGTCGAAACGTCACTGCTTTTTCATGGTGTCTGCTGTCCCTGAATAAAGATTTTCATCACTTTATTCTGCTGGAGGTCCTGCTTTTTTCCTGCTGGTAGTGGATGAGGAGACACAATGTAGGCCCCATGGAAATTCCGGATCAGCGAAATGATTCGGTTCATCACGAGGTGACGAGAGGAAGCAGCCGACGGCTGACGCGTCACAGCCAATCCTAGTCCTCTGGTCCCAATACTCGGCAAATCGCTGCCAAGTGACAGACACAAAGTGTGATTATATGGAGAATGACAGATATAGAGGAGCCCGCTTCTGTGAGGTTACAATCTAAACATTAGTAAAGCTTTTTGTGACAAGTCCATGATGTATGTGTTTTTTTTGGGGGGGTGTTGGGGGTGGAGAACAAAATTATGTGGTGGACGGGCTTTCGGGGGGGCCCCAAGAAAATGTTTGCCCAGGGTCCAATCAATATTAAAGACGGGCCTGCTGGTCAAGGCATCAGTGCACCCAGATATTCTGCCTTTGGTGCAAGACTGCCAGGCCAGCAAGTATCATCATACAGTAACCCCTCTGTGGTATTGTGGAAGAATGCAGGGATGGACCATGTGGTCCTATATTGAAAAGATATGAATCTGGTCAAGGCGTCAGTGCACCCAGATATTCTGCCTTTGGTGCAAGACTGCCAGGCTAGCAAGTATCATCATACAGTAACCCCTCTGTGGTATTGTGGAAGAATGCAGGGGTGGACCATGTGGTCCTATATTGAAAAGATATGAATCTGGTCAAGGCGTCAGTGCACCCAGATATTCTGCCTTTGGTGCCAGACTGCCAGGCCAGCAAGTACAATCATACAGTAACCCCACTGTAGTATTGTGGAAGAATGCAGGGGTGGACCTTGCGGTCCTATATTAAAAAGATATGATTCTGGTCACGGCGTCAGTGCACCCAGATATTCTGCCTTTGGTGCAAGACTGCCAGGCCAGCAAGTATCATCATACAGTAACCCCTCTGTGGTATTGTGAAAGAATGCAGGGGTGGACCATGTGGTCCTATATTGAAAAGATATGAATCTGGTCAAGGCGTCAGTGCACCCAGATATTCTGACTTTGGTGCCAGACTGCCAGGCCAGCAAGTACTATCATACAGTAACACCTCTGTAGTATTGTGGAAGAGTGCAGGGTTGGACCCTGCGGTTCAAAAAATTAAAATTTTATAAATCAGGCACAGGCATCATTGCAGCCAAATATTGTTCCTTTCATGGCAGCAAGTGCATTCACACTGTAACCCTTTTGTGGTATTGTGAAAGAGTTCAGTGCTGGAGGTTTTGTGAATGCAGAAGACATCCCAGATCTATTCCGTTACGTCAGCATCAGGGGATTGATAGCTGCTGATCCAGGACCGATTCATTTTTATAAATGTCAGCTGGTCTACATGAAGGGCAACCTAGTAGCTGCATAGCATATTGGCTACGTTCTGGCCAGTGATCCAATCTCAACACCCAGTAAGCCAGTGGATCATCTGCTGGAAAGGTATCCAGGTCTGCCCTTGCCCCTAGGTAGTCCTGCACCATATGGTGAAGACGCTGGCAATGGGTGCCTACATTTGACGTCTCTGGACGTCGTGGACTAAAAAATTTTAAAAATGTATCAGTCAAGCGGCCCTGGCCTTCACCACTATTCCTCTCATCATCCGCAGCCTCAGAAACACGTGTGTCATCACTTGGTAACCTACCAGTGCCTGGAAAGGTGTTACACAAGTGTCGCTTTAGAGCGTCCTCAAGTTTTTTCATCCTGTGCTCCCTCTGTGCAGGCAGGATGAGCTCTGCAACTTTACCCTTGTATCGTGGATCAAGAAGGGTTGCCAACCAGTAATGATTCCTCTCCTTGATAGCACGAATCGTGGGGTCCTTTACCAGGCATTGCATTATTAGGGAGCCCATGCAGCGTAGGTTGGAGGTGGCATTAGCTTCTGAGTCTTCCTGGTCAATGAGGATGACCCCATCATGCACTTCCTCCTCCCAGCCACGCACTAGACCTTGTGTTTCTGGGCACATGAAACGCACCCTTGAGGAATCCCCACCTTCAATGCCCCCACTACTTAAATATTCTGCCTCATCCTCCTCCTGTCTGATCTGAGTAGGACCCGCTGGAATGCTGTCTGCAGAAAGACTGGGGCCTTGAGAGCTAAGGAAGGCCTCCTCTTCCTCCCGCTGCTCTGCCTCTAGAGCCACATCTATAATTCCCCGCAGAGTGTGCTCCAGCAGGAACACTAAAGGAATTGTGTCACTGATGCATGCACTGTCCCTGCTCACCATCCTCGTTGCCTCCTCAAATGGTGACAGTACAGTGCATGCATCCTTGATCATCAGCCACTGCGGGGGGAAAAAACCCAAGTTGACTTGAACCTGTCCTTGTGCCATACTCACACAGGTACTCGTTGATGGCCCTCTGCTGCTTGTGCAGACGCTGCAGCATTGCTAATGTCGAGTTCCACCTGGTGGGCATGTCACAGATCAGACGTTTGTGGGAAGGTGGAATTCTCTTTGAATTTCTGCCAGGCGAACGCTTTCTGGGAATGACCATCTGAATTGGCTGCAGACTTTTCTGGCCTGGCTGAGAAGTTCTGGCAGCCCTGGGTACTTGGTTAGGAAACGCTGTACCACTAGATTTAGGACGTGTGCTGGGCATGGTACATGCGTCAATTTACCCTTGCATAGGGCGGAGAGAAGGTTGCTGCCATTATCACAGACGATCATTCCCAGCTGAAGCTGGCGTGGTGTTAACCATCTCTGCACCTGGCCCTGCAGAGCTGAATTTCTGACCCGGTGTGGCTCCTGTCCCCTAAACAAACCAGCTCAAGCACAGTATGACTTCTTTTTGCTTGAGCCATTGTGTAGACCCTGTCAGGCATCGGTTTAACTGCCACTTCGCCAGAGACAGAGAAGGAGGAGGAGGAGGAAGAGGGAGAGGTGGTGGTGGTGGAGCAGACAGACCTCATACAAGCAGCTTTCTGGAGGTGTGGCGGATGAACAAGCTCCAGCACAGAACCCCGCCTTGGATCCCTCCCAGCTGCAATCAGAGTTACCCAGTGTGCCATGAAGGAAATGTAATGACCCTGTCCATGCTTGCTGGACCACGTGTCTAAAGTGACATGCACCTTGTTGCTGACTGCCTTTCCCAATGACTGGATAACATTGTCTTCCATGTGCTGGTATAGTGCTGGAATGGCCTTGCGTGAAAAGTAATGGCATTTTGGAACCTGCCACTGTGGCACAGCACATTCAGCAAATTCACGGAAGGGAGCAGAGTCCACCTGCTGGAAAGGCAGCAGCTGCAATGCGAGTAATTTTGGCTAAGCTGGCATTTAGACGCTGTGCTTGGGATGGTTGGGACTATTTTTTCTTACGCTGCAGCAGCTGCGGCAACGTAATCTGACTGTGTAAATCTTCAGCTGCTGGGATGATGTCACATTGTGAGGAAGTACCTGGTACATCCATTACTGTAGCATCATCCCTGTCAGTGGAGGTTGTAGGCAATGACATGGCAGGACATACAGTGGGGGTAGAGACAGATGATGAGGAGGAGGACCTATGCAAAGTTTTGCGCCAACGGGATGTGTGGCAGGAGGTCATACGTCGCCTCAAGCACGTGGTACCCAAGTGTCCGGTGTCTATCCCACGCTTCAGCCTCATCTGACATAGATTACAAATAGCAACGGTGGGGTCTGCTGCACATTTCTTAAAGAACTCCCAGCAGACAGCAGAGTTCCTGCGTGTGTGCTTTGACACAACAGCGCTCTGCACCGGAGCAGCTCTGACATGTGATGCCTTGGACTGGCTAGTGCTACGGTTGGTCATAGAGGATGTTGTGCCTCGTGTTTGCTGTCCCTCCTCCTCCCCCTCTTCCTCACTTGATTCCTCTGTTCGATCAGGCACCCAGGTGGAGTCCGTGACCTCATCATCATTGTCATCATCATCCCCTATCTCCTCGTCACTGGAGCCAACTTGGCAGTATGCTGCAGCTGCTGGGGCAACATGAGTGCCTGTTATTTGTGTGTCATCACTGGCACCCCCTTCCTCTAGGTTGATTATACTCCCTTCCTCAACCTCAGAGATTGAATCAGAGCACTGTACTTGCTGCGCATCCTCAAGCAGCATGTCACTGTCATTGTAGTCAAACAATTCAGCTGACTCCTCCGTGTGTGATAGCGAGGCTACGGCAGGAGTAGCTGTGGACATGGAGGCTGCATTAGATGCTTTGGCAGCTGAGGTGGACTGTAAAGCACTAGAAGCCTGGCTGGCAGAGGACTCGGAGGATGAAGATGGCCTGGTTAGCCAATCCACCAAATCCTCTGTATGTTGCTGCTGCTTAAGACGGCCAGCACCAGTTAGAAAGGACAAGCGTGCCCCTGCAGAGGATGCACCACGTCCACCACGACCAGAGGCACAGCCTCCCGACACAGGGGCTGCTTGCCCTCTTATCTGTGTCTGGGAGCGTATGCCTGTCCTTTTTGTTCTTTCAGACATGGTGAGTGATATATAGATTAAATATATACAGAACTCTGATTCAACTCTGGAATAAAGATTAAAGATTTAAAGAACTCTGGTATAACTCAGTGAGACACCCTGATAGCTGGCATTCAGTGACAAGACACAGATTACAAATCTCAGACACCTCCTATAAATCAGTGAGACCCCCGATGGGTGGCAGTGAGAAGCCACAGATTACAAATCTCAGAAACCTCTTATAAATCAGTGAGACCCCTTGATGGGTGGCAGTGAGAAGCCACAGATTACAAGTCTCAGAAACCTCTTATAAATCAGTGAGACCCCTTGATGGGTGGCAGTGAAACCTCTTATAAATCAGTGAGACCCCTTGATGGGTGTCAGTGAAACCTCTTATAAATCAGTGAGACCCCTTGATGGGTGGCAGTGAAACCTCCTATAAATCAGTGAGAC
The DNA here is from genome assembly GCA_009667805.1 of Leptobrachium leishanense. Classification (NCBI taxonomy): domain Eukaryota; kingdom Metazoa; phylum Chordata; class Amphibia; order Anura; family Megophryidae; genus Leptobrachium; species Leptobrachium leishanense. Next base: position 139,345,742 of record CM019066.1, on the reverse strand, counting down.
CCCTTGATGGGGGGCAGTGAAACTTCCTATAAATCAGTGAGACCCCTTGATGGGTGGGAGTGAAACCTCTTATAAATCAGTGAGACCCCTTGATGGGTGGCAGTGAAAAGCCACAGATTACAAATCTCAGAAACCTCTTATAAATCAGTGAGACCCCTTGATGGGTGGCAGTGAGAAGCCACAGATTACAAGTCTCAGAAACCTCTTATAAATCAGTGAGACCCCTTGATGGGTGGCAGTGAAACTTCCTATAAATCAGTGAGACCCCTTGATGGGTGGCAGTGAAACCTCCTATAAATCAGTGAGACCCCTTGATGGGTGGCAGTGAGAAGCCACAGATTTCAAGTCTCAGAAACCTCCTATAAATCAGTGAGACCCCCTGATGGGTGGCAGGCAGTGAGAACACACGGATTATAACAATTCCTAAATATTTTGTAGAAATTAGTGACCCCCAAAATACTTGCTGGCAGTGACAAGAGACAGATCACCTCAATTCCCAGATATTTTGTAAAAATTAGTGACCCCCAAAATACTACGTGGTACTGGCTGTGTGACAAGAGACAGATCACCTCAATTCACAAATGTTTTAAAGGAAGCCACATTTTATTATACGACCCAGACATATTATATATCGTTCTTTCCAGCAGACTTGGCAGATTCATAATGTGTCATTATTATATGTATATGTCATGTCCTGCCTGTATATTATAACAAAAAAATGCAATAAAATTAGAATTTTCAATCATCTACAGTGTGTAAGTGTTTTTTTTCACATTTTTATCATGCGAGCCTTTGCGTTTATATTTTCTATGGGGTGTGCTTGTTAAAAATATTTGAAATTGGGACTCGTTACATTTATTTGGGGGAATTACGTGATTTTTAGCAAACGCACCGCATAGAAAAAAATAATTAGTACAGCATTGTTCATATTATAATTGAAATGTAAACAATATTGCTGCATTAATAAAAAAACACACCCATCAACAGAAAATTTAAAACCTATATATCCATATTTTCTTAATGAATGTAAATCTAATCTACTTTGTTGCAAATAACTTTCTCATATCCTATTCCTTATACATCAATTAAATAAACAATGTAACAATATAGGACTGAATATGAATGTTGTTACGGTATTGATATTTGAAATGATAATATTAAGTAAATGATACATACCTCCTTAAAAAGTAATTTCCATATGGGTGCAACTTCAACTAAAATGGCATTGGGTCCACAGACAAGCCTCCTGGAAAGAATTTTAAAGTTTAATAAAAAAAATATACAGGGACAAGAAAAAGTATTTCAACCCTTTGGTATTAGTTGGTTTTCTGCATGAATTGTGAATAAAAGTCACTAGTATAAACAAACAAAATGTGCTTAAATCAACAACACACGAACAATTCTAGTCTTTTTGGCCAGCCGTTTACAGGTGCTATATTTGTGTGATGGTGCGATCAGCCGATATTGTCTGAAATCGTCCGGCTGATCCTACAACATACAGGTGAATCAGTCCTCTTCCCCTGCATCTGACCACCATTCGACGATTTCAGATGATTTTATGCGTTTACAACAGATGTGCGATCCTTTCAATTTCAATTGATTTTATCGGACGATGCTGGGACGATCTGGTACAAGTTTACATGTAAAAGATACATTGTATAGGAAAATCACCGTGCGAGAAGCCCATAGGATTCAATGGAAAAAATAATAAAAATGTTATTCTTTTTTTAATAACCATTTTTTTTAATACACAGCAAAAAGCTTTGTTGTTTATTGATATTTAGGATTTTTTAGGTATTTTTCTCGATTTTTTTAGGCGAACTTTTGAGTTCTGATTTTTTTAAAATAAATTTAAAAAAATAAGGCTTTTTTTCACTTGCGTCTTTTTTTTTCCCCTCTGCGAGCCAGCTTCAGCATTGCTCTATCCTCAGCAGGGGTTGATTCCCCCCTGCAGCCTGGCAAGTTTTTTTTCACTATGAGTCAGCTCGAAATGCCGTTTCAGCATCAAACACAGTTTTTCTTCTCCTGGCAGCAGCCCCGCAGCGGGGTTTTTCATTTTTTTTTTCACCCGGCGGCCTGTCCATCAGCCGATTTGGGTCGTTCACAGATGCTTCCAGTGGATGACACTGATCGGCCAATGGCATTGTCCTTAGTCTTGTGACCAAGTTGGTTGCCTGACTACAGTGCCAGTGGACGTCCAGGCCAGCTTTATGCTTTTGTGAATATATCCAATTAGACATTCAAAGCATTGTGGAAAAGGTAAGTGAACCTTTGTATTTAATAGCTAGCTGATCCTACTTTGGCAGCATTAACCTTCACCAAACCTTGTCTATGGGGATAAAGGACTGGGCTCTGACTAGTAATTTGGGGCTGCTTAGCTACTTTAGAGCCAAACCATGATGCTTTCTCCACCGTACATAACCAACGGGTGATGTTTTCATATTGGTTACAAGGGTGCCTTGTTTGCGTCATACATAGTACTACTTGTTTTCCAAAACACCTTAAGGATAGTTTTATCAATCCACAAAACTTTTTCCCAGGAGCATTGTAGAGTGTCAAAGTGGTCTGTGGCAAACCTCAGGTATGCAGCTATGTTGTGAATTTTTTTATTTGTTTGATTTTTGCAAAGCAGTGAAGTTCATCATGGTGCCCTGCCGCGGACACCATGTCTGTTCAATTTTTCCCATATAGTAGACTCAAGAACAAAGATGCTAACTGGTTGCAATGATTCTTCAAGTATTTAGCGGTCACTCTTCATTTATAGATCATTTGACTATCTAAGCTCTTTGAATTACCTTTGCAACCATATCCAGCTTGGGAAATTGTAAATTGTAAATTGCATGCAGTGCAACAATTCTTGGTGACGGGTCTTCTTTTGCAACGCGTTGTTCACACCTTTAAATGCTTTTTGTAAATAGTAAACTCATAGGACTCCCTTATATAGTTCACAGTAAAACAGGGGCGCTAGGGACAGAGCCGGCTCAAGACATTGTGCTGCCTGGAGCGAAGGATTAAATGCTGCCCCCCCCCAAATAATCACTTGTGTATATGAGCTATGCCAGTTTTTATCTACTAGTTTAATGGGATACGCTATTAAAAATAGAGTTCCATTTTTTGGCCCTAATTGGGCAGATTCTGCTGACAGCCTCTGCTGAGTTATTTTTTTCCTAGGTGAATTTACTCACCTTTTGTCCCTCGCCTTGCACGGCTTCTCCTCTTTGGCTCAGGGATATCCAAACCCAAAAGACCCTGTAGAAATCAAATGCAATTTGCACTCCTACTCCACTTTAACCAACTTTTCTGCTGGATCACATCAGCAGGAGAAGGGAAGGCACACTACTGACATCCTGAGCCCTTTCAAAAGATAATGTGGTCAGGATGAGTAGAGTGTCCCTTTATGAAAGTTTTTATAATTAGCTTTCTCTTCTTGAGGAAGTGTAGGTGTTTCTGTTACCATTGTGGTAGTTTACTACTGACTTCTATCAATAATAAACTTTAATATTAAGTTTTATAAATAAGCATTCGTATGGACAGTACCTTAGTTCTTGTTCTTTCTGACTGAGTCCACACCCAAACCTTGACTGTAATTCACAGCAAGAATACTCATCCTCAAGTGATCTACAAAGAAGAAGTGTAAATGTAATTTTGACATAATAGTGTTTTCTTTATACCTGTATATTATAGAAATATATACAATTTTTTTGCACTGCAAAGTTAACAATCACAGTATATAGTCATAATAACACTTTAGCCCGTGTGTCTTAATCAATGCTACTATTTATCAATAAGCTATAAACCTACCCAATTTTCATAAACTTTTTGTCCTCATTTAACCAGACATATTTGATCTTCTGTACCCAGATGCATTTTACCTATAAAAACAAATCAATAAGGGAATTACTTCCACATTTAATATTATGAATGAATACATACGTGATTTCCTGCTGGAAAATTATCATTCTGTTGTAAGAACGCATCCCACGCTGTTAGATAAATTTCTATCATGGTACACAGTAAAACACATAACAAGGTTATTTTTACAGTGCGTTTAATAAAAAATATGGAATTCTCTTCCTAAAGATGTTTTTTCCCTAATTCTATTGATGCCTTTTAAAACAGGTCTGAATGTTTTCCTGGTAAATTATGCTATGAAAGCAAATAAGAATTAAAATTATTTACAAATTGTTGATTCAGGGAGACATCTGACTGACACTATCAGGGTTATTCAAAGAGAATCGAAACGTCACCGCACGTTCGGTGACTTTTCGTTCTCTTCCATTCGGTGCAATTTGGTGATTCCTTTTCGGCGACCCTGCGGTGTACTCCGCAAGCACCACAGGGCCGTCGTAATGCAGGGAAAAGCTGCCGCAAACCCGCCGAACACTCAACGCAGAACCCGGTGAATGCACACCGAAATCCGCAAAAACATCTGGATCAACCCTGCCGAACACGCCGGAGAAACCCGAGCAGCCGCAGATCACAACGCAGAGCAGCCGCCGGAAAAAACCCGACAACGCAGATGAAGGAGATGAAAAAAACAAAAACAGTACGCTTGAATGTTTGAAAAGTGAAACGCTGTTTGCAAAGAAACTACATAACGAAAATGTCTGAAATTTACATATAAGGTCCAATGAATGATAATAAAAAGGGCTGTAACAGAAAAAAGAAAAAACGATAAAAAAACGAAGACAAAACTTTGCGAAAAAATCCTGAAAAATGCCTAAAACATCCTAAAAAATTTATACATAAAGAGACTTTTTACTGCAGAATATTATAATCAATGGTTTATTAGATATTGCATTAAAACGGAAATATTTTTAACATTGAAGCCTATGGGAATCGCCTGAATAAACCTGTTGAATGAAACCACCGAACAGTAGGGAAATTCAGCAACTTTTCACTGCTGGTTTTTGTTCTCTGAATAGACGAAGCATTGCTTCTCTATGGGGATTTCACTGCCCTCGAACAGGTACTGAGCAGGCACCGTATGTGCAGGCAATTCTCCAGCATTTGGCGAACTGCCTGCTCTCTTAATAGCCAAATGGCCAGTACGCTGAATTTCACTGTTTGGTTACCTTTCGCCCACAATTCGGACGCTGAATTTCACTGTTTGCTTACCTTTCACCCACAATTCGGATCACTTTGAATAACCCTGTAGGTGTCACGACTCATTGCATGGGGTGTCCCTGGGTTGCAGTTTCGAGCCCAATTTGCGGTTACAAAAGTGGAGTGAGGCAAATATGTAGGTGTTCAAGAAAAAGATTTATTATATAGGGAATCACAGTAGGCGTAAACCAAAAAGGGGAAACTGAATAAATAATAATAGAGGTATAGGAGGTGGCTGGGTGAGACAGGAATGAGACTACTAGACACACAATATACCGGACAGGATACAATAAGCTGGATGGGAAGGGGTGAACACTGAATATAAACAGAATACTTAATGACAAAGAAGACAGGACAGGAAGAGGGCTGACAGGACAGGTACTGGACTGAACACTGAATACTGAATAACAAACAAAGAGGGCTGACTAAACAGATATCAGGAGGCACAGATAAACTTAAGAACACACTTACTGGAATAAACAGAACAAGGAGAGGGCTGAGGACCAGGAGACACAGAGGGCAGAATTATAAACACAGTATCAAGCAAGGTGTCAGAAAGGGGCAAATCTGGTAGAATAGTCAGAGTTCAGGCATGGGTCAAGGCAGGCAGCTGGCAGAGGGGTGGTCAATGTCCAGCGCAGAGGTCATACGCAGGTGAATCAGTGGTACTTGAGGTTCAGTAGAATCAGGAACAATTTATGAAGGATAGCAATGGAGGGTCACAGTAGAATCCAGGAATGTCAAGGTGAGTCAAGGTGAGAGTCCAGGAATATGGATTGAAGATAACAATGGAGGGTCACGATAAGACTCCAGAAACAGGAATGAAGATAACAATGGAGGGATACGATAGGAATCCAGAAGCAACAATGGAGGGTCACAGTGGGTATTCCAGACAGGAGATGTGCTTTGCACGCTGGTCAGGTTACAGTGAGGCAGTGGCGTCACTAGGGTTGGTGTCACCTGGTGCGGTAACTCATGGTGTCACCCCCCCCCGAGTATTACGGTTTCTTTTTTTAACTTCTCTTACTCATAACTCAGTACTCCCATATAACACTGAATGCTCGTACAAGGCACACATTACTGTGAGTTTTTTGCTGTGGAGCTCTGATATGCTAACACACTAATTTTGGCAAACTGCCAACTAGTACGGTGCCTGTTTGAAGGCAGTGAAAGTCCTCATAGAGAAGTAATGTTTAATCTTTTTTTTAGAGAACACCGAACAGCAGAGAAATGTCCTGATGTCCGGTGGTTTCATTCGACAGGTTTATTCAGGCGAACACCGTAGGTTTCAATGTTAAAAATATTCATTTTTTTATCCAATATCTAATAAACCGTTTATTCCTTTAATCTGTAGTAAAAAGTCTCTTTATTTATTGAATTCTCTTTATTTAGTATCTTTTAGGCATTTTTTTTCTAATAGTGGTTTTTCTTTTTTCTGTAACAGACCTTTTTATTATCATTCATAGGACCTTATATGTAAATTCCAGACATTTTCCTTCAGTAGTTTTTTAGAAAACAACGGGTGACGGGTTTGCGGCAGCATTCGGTGGCTGAAATCACCGTGGAAGTTTGATTCCCCAAAGTGCGCGGAACAACAGAACACTGAAATGTCTGCGTCATTTCATTGCTCTGTGAATATCCCTTTTAGTGGTGGTTTTTTTGCTGCCCCCTGGAAAGTGCCAGCCTAGGCCTTGCCTACACAGGACATACTTGAAAATTAGCGAAATCTCAATGTATCCTTCCTGGCAAAATATTTTTGAGCAAAAAAAAATAAATACATTTTTTTTAGGGTGTCACCCTAGGGGGTGGTGTCACCCGGTGCGGGCCACACCCCCGGCCCCCCTTGTGACGCCGTTGCAGTGAGGACTTCAGTGAGATGCAGAAGCCCTGACCTAAGGGTGGGATATGGTTATAAAGGCAGTCCAGGCACAGCCCACACCTGAGGCTGGAGAGGTGAGGGGAAACCTGGTATGGATTCCTGGGTGCCTGGACACCAGACCAGGTAGGGGTAAAATCTGGTCCGGAACTGGAACATGAGAGCGAAACGACACCTTACTCTGCCTTTTTTCAGCGCCTATGGTGAGTGCCGTGACACGAGGGAATCGAGATGTGTTTTTTTCCCCTTTTTGGGTACAACCGGAATTGCACTAAGTGGGATTTTTTGTCTTCTTTTGGAATAACAGCAGCCATAGGAATATGTAGAAGAAGGAATTTGATGGACATTGTTTTTTTACAGTCTAAATTACCATGTAACTATGTAATATATAAAATGGTAACCAAAAAGGGACAAATGGATTAACTTGATTTCCAATTTCAAAGAGTAAAAATAGATAAAAAAAACTTTCATTATTTAACTTGTGAATAAAAATATTTAAAGAAAATCAGAACAATTATGCTTCAAATTGCTAAAATTTAAAAATCGTTTCAAAGTTTATTGAAATAATAATTTACTTAAATCAAAAAAATAATTAAGGGGGTTATTCAGAGAGACCTGAAATGTGGCCGAAATGTAACCGGACGGATACCGAATTTCAGCGAACGGGGACATTTCAGGGCCATTTGGCTATTCAGAGAGCAGGCAATTCGCCAAATTTGGTGAATTGCCTGCACGTATGGTGCCTGTTCGAGGGCAGTGAAATCCACCCATAGAGAAGCAAAGGTTCGTCTATTCAGAGAACAGCGGTCAGCTGAGGAACGTCAGTGAAGTGCCCTGCCATTCGGTGGTTTCATTCGTCAGGTTGCGCGAGCTTACTGTACGTTGCGCACCCTATACTTAACATGGGGAGCACAATCAGTAATTAACGTTAGGTATTCCAAAGTGCTAGCACTTATTACCACTGCAATGGGTTAATGATAAAATTACCCACAGCTAGAAGCTGGTGCTAACTGATTCCGCTTCTGCAGAATCATTTAGTACCCCCTAAACCCCCCCATAATTCAGATACTCATCTCTCATCCCAAGGCGAGAACGGTGGCCTGATCCGCTGCTTCTGACCACCAGAGCAGAGTGAGACTGGGGACAAATAGTCCCCAGTGTCCCTCCGTGATCACTCCGTGGCGCTGTGTAATCTTGCGAGAGTGAGATTGCGCAGGGCTCGCGGCCCGGCAGCGCAAAGCTCCATGGAGTCCTATGGACTCCGGAAGGTGATATTCACAGCAGCCCGGAAGCGCTTCTACGAGTATCAGGCAGGGTACGGGGCAGGCTGTTTAATTAGCACCTGCCCTGTAAAACAGTGCTAAAATTGGGATGCTAATTGGACTGTTAGCGTCCCCATTTTAGCGCCAAGATCATAATATGGCCTGTAGGGTTTCCAGTGGAAGACTCCACATTTGCGTATGTTCAGGGATCTCTCTAGATGTAATTAAAGATAGAGTCCACGTAGGGCTCACCATCAACTTTTCCCTCCAGATCCAACCACGGTTTATCCCTTTCCGTTTGCAAGCAATGCAGGATCCTAGAAATTGTGTAGCATAGAAATACAGAAATACTTCAATAGTCTCACAATATGTTGAAATGTATCCAGTAAGCAATACTACTAATCCATGTGTATACAATACGGCTGTATGTGTACTTTCTTGAAATTTGCTGGCTAACTGATGAAGAAATTGATGCTACAGTAAACAGTCAGCTATGTTACCAAGGAAGGCAGCAGATTAAATTCCCTCTTAAATATGTCAATACACCTTACATTTAAAATACATGTTACATTAATCCAATCATTTAATATATCATTAATAAAAATGATAAGCTTTTATTCATACTTTTTACCGTACACTTGTAAATCTTTGTACCTAATGCAACTTATTCCCTGACAATTATTTGTATGTGTGCTAAACCACTACACATAGGTCTCGGGTATATTGCCAATTTATAAAGGGACAGTACGACCAAAAACACTAACAGGGTAATTCAAAGAGATTCGAAAAGTCACTGCACGTTCGGTGACTTTTTGTTCTCTTCAATTCGGTTCCTTTTGCCAATCCCATTTCGGTGACCCTGCGGTGTATTCAGCAAACATCACAGGGTCCCCGAATTGCAGGGAAAAGCTACCGCAAACCCGACGAAAACGAACCGCAAAACCCAGCGAATGCACGCCGAAAACCCACAAAAACATCTGAATTAACCTGCCGAAAACCACGGAAAAACCCGAGCAGGAGCCGATGACAAGTAGCGTAGCCGCCGGAAAAACCCGACACCGCAGACAGAGTGAAGTGAATAAATTAGGAAAACAGTTTGCATGAATGATTGAAAAGTGAAACGCTGTTTGCAAAGAAACTACTGAGCGAAAAAGTCTGAAATTTACATATGAGGTCCAGGGAATGATAATAAAAAGGGCTGTTACAGAAAAAATAAGTAAACTTAAAAAAAAATCGGACTTTTAACCCTTTCGCTGCGGAGGACGCGCTCAGTGCGTCCACCCGCAGGTAGGGTTGCGTGCGGAGGACGTGCTGAGCACGTCCTCCCTTTGCGGCCAGCGATCGGCCGGATTCCGGCCGATCACTGTGCCCCCCCAGTGCGGGCTGACATCCTCGATGTCAGCCCAGCACCCGGAACCGCCGCCGGCACAATTAGATGTCATCGCGGCGGCGCAATGACATCTAATTCAGGCGCCCCCCGCGTGTGCGGAGGAGTCGCCTGAAAGGGAGGGGGAGGTCCTTCAGACCTCTCTCCCTCCCGATCGCCGGCTGTCACAGGGTTAAGGCAGGCACGGTTTGGAAGGGCACAGCCATTAAACCCTTGGGTGCCGGATCACGATTCGGCGCCAAAAAGCGCCAAATCGTGATCCTCTCCCGGAGCTGGCCGACATCTTGGATGTCGGCCAAGCTTCCGGGAATGCCCCCTGAGGACTGGCGCCATCGTACATAGCACGATGACGCCAGTCCTGGAGTTAACCCCTAACTGCCACCAATGGTGGAGATAGGGGGTTCCAATGAACCCCCTATCTCCCGATCTGTGGCAGCTAGGGCTTAATGTTTGGTACTGTTGGATCGGCCAGAGCATGGCCTTTCCAATGATACCAAACATGACCATGAATTTTTTTTTTAAAAAACTAAAAATTAAAAATAAGAAAATAAAAAAAAATTAAAAAAATTATAAAAAAAATAAACAAGTTTTTTTTCGTTTTTTTTGGTTTGTTAATGCAGCAATATTGTTCCCATTTCAATTATAATGTGAACAATGATTCTGCACTAACGATTTTTGTATGCGGTGCGTTTGTTAAAAATCGCGTAATTTTCAATCTAAAAAAAGTAACGGGACCCCATTTCTAATTTTTTCAACAAGCGCACCCCGTACAAAATATAACCGCAATTGCTCACATGTTAAAATGTGTAAAAAAACACTTTACACCTTTTAAATTATTGAAAATTCATATTTTATTGCATTTTTTTGTTATAATATACAGACAGGACATGACGTATACATATAATAATGACATATTATGAATCTGCCGAGTCTGACGGAAAGAACGATATATAATATGTCTGGGTCATATACTAAAATAAGCCTTCAAAACATGTTTAAACAAGATGAGCGAAACAGGTAAAAATGAGCTCAGCACAGAGGGGTGAAACGCCTCAGCAGCGAAAGGGTTAAAGAAAAAAACAAATTCGGAAAAATTCTTAAAATATCTGAAAAAATCTATAAATAAAGAGACTCTTTACTGCAGAACTTTATAATGAACGGTTTATTGGATATTGAATTAAAACCGGAATATTTTTAACATTGAAGCCTATGGGATTCTCCTGAATAAACCTGTCGAATTAAACCACCGAATGTCAGGGCATTTCGGGAACCTTTCACTGCTGGTTTTTGTTCTCTTAATAGCCGAAGCAGTGCTTTTTCATGGGGTTTTCACTGCCCGCGAACAGGCACCGAACAGGCACCGTATGTTCAGGCAATTCACCAGGATTTGGCGAATTGCTGATCTCTGGATAGCCGAATGGCCAGGAAAGGTAACCGAACGCTGATTTTCAGCGTTCGGTTACCTTTCCCAAGCAATTCGGATCTCTTTGAATTACCCTGTATGGGCTAAATTACAATCTTCACGCAAACGTTTGTGCCGGCGCAAAAAAAACATTAGCGCGAGGAGTAAAACCATTTGCGCCGAATCCCGTATTACATAGTCAGTGCAACAACCACACCCAATCGTCTACCGCGGGTGAACCTGCACGAACCCTGTGCGAGCTTACTGTACAGCGCGCGTCCTATACTTAACATTGTGGGCGCAAATGCGAATGTGCTCTGGTACGAGGATGGTATTACAATCCATTCGCGGTAATTACCGCATAGCCTTTGCGAGCATAATTTTAGCAACTGCAAAAGCTGGTGCTGCTAATTAGGGATGAGCTGTTCAGTTCGATCAGTTCGGAGTTCGATTCGAACTTTGGCCGTTCGCAAGTTCGCAAACTTCAAACTTTTTGGAGTGTTCGGTTCGAGTTCGCAAAATTTTTTTTTGAAAAAAGTATAAAAAAAAATTAAAAAATACTAAAAAATATAGAAATAAAGAGACTCTTTACTGCAGAATATTATAAGCAACGGTTTATTAGATATTGAATTAAAAACTAATGTGTACGTGCAAAGATTCTCACCTCTAAATGACCTGTGTTTTCAAACGGTAAACAACAGGTGTTTTTAGTCTGGTCTAATGAATTTGATACATTGTATGTATGTAGACTATACTGAGGGTGTGGTGTCTGCTTCTGAGAAGTGTTAATTTCTCTCCTAAATCTTCCTCTAATATGCTGCATTCCACTGCTGTGTGCTCAGCTCATTTTTACCGCTTTCGCTCATCATGTTTAAACGCGATTTGAAGCCACATTTTATTAAATAACCCAGACATATTAGATATCGTTCTTTCTGGCAGACTCCACAGATTCATAATATATAATTTTTGTATGTATACGTCATGTCCTGCCTGTATATTATGACAGAAAAATGCAATAAAAATTGAATTTTTAATCGTCTGCAGTGTGTAAAGTTTTTTTTTCACATTTTAGCACATGAGCGTTTGCGGTTATGTTTTCTGTATGGTGCGCTTGTACAAAAATTAGAAATGGGGACTTGTTACATTTTGTGGGGGGGAATTGGCACTCCGTGGCGCTGTGTAATCTTGCGAGAGTGAGATTGCGCAGGGCTCGCGGCCCAGCAGCGCAAAGCTCCATGGAGTCCTATGGACTCCGGAAGGTGATATTCACAGCAGCCCGGAAGCGCTTCCACGAGTATCAGGCAGGGTACGGGGCAGGCTGTTTAATTAGCACCTGCCCTGTAAAACAGTGCTAAAATTGGGATGCTAATTGGACTGTTAGCGTCCCCATTTTAGCGCCAAGATCATAATATGGCCTGTAGGGTTTCCAGTGGAAGACTCCACATTTGCGTATGTTCAGGGATCTCTCTAGATGTAATCCAAGATAGAGTCCACGTAGGGCTCACCATCAACTTTTCCTCCAGATCCAACCACGGTTTATCCCTTTCCGTTTGCAAGCAATGCAGGAACCTAGAAATTGTGTAGCATAGAAATACAGAAATACTTCAATAGTCTCACAATATGTTGAAATGTATCCAGTAAGCAATACTACTAATCCATGTGTATACAATACGGCTGTATGTGTACTTTCTTGAAATTTGCTGGCTTAGGCTAGGGTCAGACTGAGGCAGTGCGAACGCGCGTTCTGGCGCACATAATCACGGCCGCACTAGCACAGATGCCAGGCAATGACGGCCAATATACGATGTACGGTCGCACAAAAGTCCGGCGCGCAACGCAAGTGGAAAATGAACGCATTTTTCGAGAACGTTAAACCGCTGGTACTGACGTACAGAGTGCGCTGCGGCCGCATAGCAGCGTTGTGTGCGTGATTAGGAGACGTCAGACGCTGCTAGTGTGCGGCCAACATAACGTTCAAACAGCCGGATTTCCCTAGACTTTCTTTTTTACGTCAGAAAAATACGTCCAGAATTGCGCATCGTCTGACCACTTAAGCGTATTCCGTGAAAAAATGCGTGCGCACGCATCGACGTACATTTTGACGGTGGCCGCAGAAAATGCGCTCATCTGTCCCTAGCCTAACTGATGAAAGAAATTGATGCTACAGTAAACAGTCAGCTATGTTACCAAGGAAGGCAGCAGATTAAATTCCCTCTTAAATATGTCAATACCCTTACATTTAAAATACATGTTACATTAATCCAATCATTTAATATATCATTAATAAAAATGATAAGCTTTTATTCATACTTTTTACCGTACACTTGTAAATCTTTGTACCTAATGCAACTTATTCCCTGACAATTATTTGTATGTGTGCTAAACCACTACACATAGGTCTCGGGTATATTGCCAATTTATAAAGGGACAGTACGACCAAAAACACTAACAGGGTAATTCAAAGAGATTCTAAAAGTCACCGCACGTTCAGTGACTTTTTGTTCTCTTCAATTCGGTTCCTTTTGCCGATCCCATTTCGGTGACCCTGCGGTGTATTCAGCAAACACCACAGGGTCCCCGAATTGCAGGGAAAAGCTACCGCAAACCCGACGAAAACGAACCGCAAAACCCAGCGAATGCACGCCGAAAACCCACAAAAACATCTGGATTAACCTGCCGAAAACCACGGAAAACCCCGAGCAGGAGCCGATGACAAGTAGCGCAGCTGCCGGAAAAACCCGACACCGCAGACAGAGTGAAGTGAATAAATTAGCAAAACAGTTTGCATGAATGATTGAAAAGTGAAACGCTGTTTGCAAAGAAACTACTGAGCGAAAATGGCTGAAATTTACTTATGAGGTCCAGGGAATGATAATAAAAAGGGCTGTTACAGAAAAAATAAGTAAACTTAAAAAAAAAATCGGACTTTTAACCCTTTCGCTGCGGGAATTACATGATTTATAGCAAACGCAATCCATAGAAAAAAATCATTAGTGCATCATCGTTCACATTATAATTGAAATGTGAACAATATTGCTGCATTAATAAAAATAACACACAAAAAAAAATACATGTTTTTTTTTACTTTATACCTGGTCATGTTGGGTATCATTCATAAGGCCATGCTCAGGCCTTTCGATTGACACCCTCCATGACCCCCTAGATGCCTGGAGATATCGGGGTTCAAATGAACCCCCTATCTCCACCAGGGGATTGGCCTGGGAAATATATATATACGCATGATGTGAGCTGGCCTGGGCAATATATCTACGCATGATGTGAGCTGGCCTGGGCAATATATATACGCATGATGGCACGTCTGTGACTGTCTGTGAGCATGATGTGAGCTGGCCTGGGCAATATATATATAAGCATGATGTGAACTGGCCTGGGCCTGGGCAATATATATATACATGATGTGAGCTGGCCTGGGCAATATATATGTACGCATGATGTGAGCTGGCCTGGGCCTGGGCAATATATATACGCATGATGTGACCTGGACTGGGCAATATATATATACGCATGATGTAAGCTGGCCTGGGCCTGGGCAATATATATATACGCATGATGTGAGCTGGCTTGGGCAATATATATACACATGATGTGAGCTGGCCTGGGCAATATATATATACGCATGATGTGAGCTGGCCTGGGCCTGGGCAATATATATATACGCATGATGTGAGCTGGCCTGGGCAATATATATATATACGCATGATGAAAATTTGCAAAGGATAAGGCACGCCAAGTGAAATTTTGATGTGTCTGATATTGAAACTTACGTGACAACTCTTATTTTTTTTTTTCATTAATTTATATTTGTTCAATACAGTTAATTTTAATTTGTTTAATAGAGTTAATTTAAAATGGTTTAATACAGTTTATTTATATTTATTTTACCTTTACTATTGGTGCTTTTCAAACTTTATTCTTAAATAAAAAGAAATTTAGCAGTTTCATGTTGTGTTGGTTTTTTTTTGGGGGGTGCAAGTAGCTGGTCTTGCCTAGGGCTCAAAATAGTCTAGCACCGGCCCTGACCGCATGGTCCACCCCTGCACTCTTCCACAATACCACAGAGGGGTTACTGTATGATGGCACTTGCTGGCCTGGCACCAAAGGCACAATATTTGGGTGCACTGCCACTGACGCCTGTATCAGATTCATATCCTCAGAGGGGTTACTGTGTGACGGCACTGTTGCCGACGCTAAAGTCACAATTTTAAAGCACCTTTCATCCAAAGCCTGCATAAGTTTCACAATAATTTAGCCAAAAAATCACTAAACTTTTTCTGCGTGTCCGAAAATGTCTCCTCTTTTCATACAGACTGCCGCCCCAAGCAGTTGTTTATGGATAGATTAAAGGAAAACCATTTACCATCATTTGAAGTGTCATTTTTTGGTTTTTACATATTTCTATACATCCTAGAAATCCGCCACTTCACGGGCAGGTTATGGGGACCTCCTAGGCACGATATTTGAAGGAATTTTTGGTTTTTATTTTTAACCCTTATTTCATGGAAAACTCACTGTCCCTTTAAAAATGTTTTTTTTAAACTTTTTGTCCTTGTTTCCTGTCCCCCAGGGCACTACCCGGACCCCCTACACCTTTTATGGCAAATATCTAGCATATATTCCCTCTTGGAGGGCACTCTAAAAATCTAATTTTCAGCCCCATTGATTTGTATTGAGTTCGAATTCGAACATTTGGAAAGTTCGAGTTCGAATGCGAACCGAACTCGGGGGTGTCCGGCTCATCCCTAGTGCTAACGGCATAGCTGAACAACCTGGCTAACCCAAAAAAAAAACAGCCCATAAAAAGGAATGCAGCAACAATATAATGGATGATGGCAGGTTTGTGTGTATTATTACTGTAGCATATGTGCTCATTTTGCGTCATAGACGCAGAACCCGTCTCCATTGCCTCTGTCAGACACAATTCAGTTGCGTTCGATAGGTGTGTTTCTTCATTTTGATTGGCTGAATGGATGCAAAAAACTGCGCGTAAACATTTTTGCGCAAGATTGCACTGCGCCTGCATTTGTGCACATACTGTTTGTGCAGCAATTGATCAGCAGAAGAAAAAAGCCGCGAGGATTGTATTTCCAGCGGTGATTTGCACGCAAAAGTTTGACGTTTGGCACAAAGAATTTCGCTTTGCGCGAGGGTTTTTGCGCTAAGATTGTAATATAGCCTTACAAGGATTATTCAGAGAGAGGTGAAAACCAGGAGAATTGTCAGAAGAGAACAATCTAGACCAAATAGCTGATTTGGAAAGTGAGATAAATGGGAGAATTTTTCTGGTTTGGCTATTTTGACCTAGAATGTTCACTTCTCCAGTCATTCTCCTGGTTTTCCCCTCTCTCTGAATAACCCTGTAAATGTTCTTATGATGCTGATATACAGTATACACGTACTTTGCTTTTTTTTACTCAATATGTGTCGCTTTGAGTATTCATTTTGTCATAGTTTGTGTTGTTAACTGCTCCACCCCTCATAATGTCTTTATAGTACTTGCTCCTCGCTGTATGGTATTGGGTATATTATGGAACCCATAGATCAGATCTCCAAAACACTGACTATTAAATATTGCATTGTGTTGGATGTATGCAAAGGACATCACCAGGGGAAGATTAGTCCACTATCAGATCTCATTCAGCTGCCATTTCTTATCTTGGGTATCCTACACAACACAATAAACCCCCATGCAGCCTTGTCTAAACATGCACTCCTCCACCCCATTGCCTCTTTTCTACTGTTTTATTCTATACCGCTATGAAGCAAGACTTGTCAGAATCCACAAAATGGAACGTGGAGATAAAAACATAACTTTATTGTTCCTTTTCCGATCTAATGACTTCAACCAAAGAATTAAAAACCCAGTAGCATGTGTATTATAATGTGTATTTTTGTAACATGCAAGCAATCCAGTTTCAGCTTATGTTAGTGGTTGTGTTCCTTTAAATAGTGATTTAACTAAAATAAAAAAATGAGGCCACATGTCTGCTAGTCTGACTGATACAACATTAATCCTTTACCCACATTACCTCATAAATCAGTACAATAAACAAAGAGGTTCAAGAGAAAACCATTCCTATTGAAAGTGTTTGTAGTTCCCAGGCTGGAACAATAGGGCATTGTTTGTATATCTATATACGTGATACAAGATCTTCTTCTACTAGGCATTCCAAGCCATTTGCGGTTTATATGCATTTCTGGAACTCCTGTCTCGCAATATCCTTAAGAAAATAATCTCTTTAGGTGGAACATTGCTTAAACTTTATTAGGTAAAATAATTTCTAACAGGGTGAATTAGTGCTCATCTGATTATACATTCAATCGGAAATATATATATATATATAAAAAGGTGTATTATTAGATGAATCACTACTGTAATTACATCTACTGTGAAATCACAGAGCTGGTGTTTCAAGCTTGACAAGGTTGTATTATAAAATCTATAGTTACTCACACTAATGTTTAAAAAATTTGCTGGAGAATTAAGCAACATTGAAAGTTTGCAGTGGCTGGATTTACATCTCTGGTTTTCTTTAACAAACCATTACATATGATACACTTTCAAAGGTTAACAGAATAAGTAACTAATACGATGCCAAGCTATGGGCTATATAAAGGAGGATGTGCAAATGTGAAAAAAAGCTTATTAACCAAACTCTGTTTATCCCTTCACTGCTGACCATTTCACCTCTGTGTGACGAGCTACTTTTTACCATTTTTATCATGTTTGAATGCGATTTGAAGTCACATTTTATCATACAACCCAGACAACTTGCATATCTATTTTTTCGGCAGATTCAAAATATATCATTATTATCAGGGTAATTCAAAGAGATTTGAAAATATACCCTGTATATGTACATCATGCCCTGCCAGAATGTTCTGACAAAAATGTAAAAAAATATGTAAATTTCCAATAATCTACAGCGTGCAAAAAAAAAAAAATTCTCCTTTTATCATCCAAACCTTTGCGGTTATATATTCTATGGGGTACGCTTGTTAAAAAAAATAGAATTTCTTTATTTTTCTGTGAAATTACGTGACCTAAATTTTTTTTTTTAGTACAGCATCATTGTTCACATTATAACTGAAATGTGAACAATAGCGCTGCATTAATAAAAGCAAAGATGTTTTTATTTTCATAATTTTTTTAACATTTTTAATATTATTTATTTAGATTTTTTTCTACTTGTAACATGGTCATGTTTGGTATCATTGCAAAGGTCATACTCTGGCCTTTCAGATAATACATTACATGACTGTCTAGCTTCCACAGATTGGGAGATGCCGCTTCCAAAGGACCCCCTATCTGCACCATAGTGTTTCCATAGGGAAAACCCTTGGCAGTTTAGGATTAATTCTCCAATTGACGTCATCACGCCATGCATGATAACTTCAGTGGGCGGGGAGAGGCCCCAGAGGCTTGGCTAATATGTCAGCCACATCTGGGAGAGACCGGCACTTCAGGGGTTAAAGAGCGACAGCGCTGGAAAGGGCACACTGTGACCTTTCCAGCAATGCCTCTCTTTTACATTAATCTGCTCCTGATCAGGAGGGAGATGTGCCCAAAGGACCCCCTTTCCTTCCAGGCGCTCTTCCGGTTTTGCCAGGGGGTGCCTGAAACTGACGTCATTGCGCCCATCACGATGGCATCAGTGCACCACTGTTTGATCTTCAGGTAGAGTACCCTCATCACACAGACATTTTCTAATTGCCTCTACCCCTTTTAGATGAGGGATACACGTATACAGGGACGTTACATCGACAGTAGTGATGAGCCAAACACCCCCGTGTTCTGTTCGCATTCGAACTCGAACAATTTCAAAAGTTCGAGTTCGAACTCAAACACGAACCGAACTCAATGCAAGTCAATGGGACTCAAAAGTTCAATTTTTAGAGTGCCCTCCAAGAGGGCATATATGCAAGATATTTGCCATAAAAGGTGTATTGGGGTCCGGGTAGTGCCTTGGGGGACAGGAAACAAGGACAAAAAAAACATTTTTAAGGAACAGTGAGTTTTCCATGAAATAAGGGTTAAGGAAAAATTCCTTCAAATATCGTGCCTAGGAGGTCCCCATAACCTGCCCGTGAAGTGGCGGATTTGTAGGATGTATAGAAACATTTAAAAACAAAAAAAATGACATTTCAAATGACGGTAAATGGTTTTCCTTTAATCCTAGATCTATTCAGTTACGTCAGCAGCTATAACAAAACCAGGTCAGCAATGTTTAGGCACTTGTACTGCGCTACTGTATATGGTGAGAATCGGTGCACACCAGTAGCAACAGGAAGCAAACAGAACAGGCAGGGAATACACAGAGAGAATAGTCAAATGGCAGGCAAAGTCGGTAACAGATCCGGTCCTCAGAACAAGCAGGGTCAGTAACAAGTATACAAGCTGATTCGGTAAGCTAGCGATGCGGGAATAAAGGCTGAGATACACTGAGCGTGTAGCGACGCACATCGTAGCGAAGTGAAGAGAAGCAAACATTTTGCAGGATTGATTTCACTCCGCTTCGCCTCGCAGCGTGTCTACACTGCATTACATTTGCTTCTCACTGCACTGGACAGGAATCCACTAACTAAATTAAAATGTACACACAAAAACGTTTTATTTTCACAAAGCACATGTTATATAGGCAAAAAAGTTTCTACTGAATAAAATACATCAAAAATTACTGTTAATTTAATAGGACCAGTATAAAAATATAAAAAAGGTAACCCCTGATCATATATATTATAGGGACACAGAGCGCTGTGTATAGAGTAGGGATGCATTGATACCACACACAGACATATACGTATATATCAACACACAGACCTATATATACGTATATATCAACACACAGATATATATATATACGTACACCCACCTACAGACCTCAGACCATATATACACATACACACATGGGAGGGTGGCATGTGGACAATCTCAACTAAATGCGCCCCCCTCCATTTGGCTGATCCCTCCAGAAGAAATGTTGAACCCGACAGAGCAGAGAATATATATATTATTCTCTGCTCTATCGGGTTCAACATTTCTTCTGGAGGGATGAGCCAAATGGGGGGGCAATTAGTTGCAAAAATGTGTGTGTAATACAAGTCTGGATATATATATATTTATAAGAATATAGATATATATCTTATCTATATATATATATCATATCTGCCCTTACCTTCCCCTATAAATTTGCTAAAAATATACACACAAAAAAACCAAACCACTGCCTGAGACCCTGCGCAGCCCACATGCCACCCCCCTCTACCTGGTTGAATGTATCTAATATATATAAATAAATACATTCAGCCAGGTAGAGAAAGAAAAAAAAGGTTTTATTTTATGTTCCCGGAGACATTTAAAAATGTCCTCGGATTTAATTTCTTTTAGAAATGTGTTGCCTTACCTTAGTGTGGTGGTCAGTGGTGGCTCCCTGGATCCTGGTTGTGGGGGGGTCTGCCGTGGCTGCAGGTGCAGTCGCTCCCTCCCTGTGCTGCCTGTCTCTGCCACATGCACCCGGGCGGCTAGCCCGTACAGTCGCAACTCTGTCATCCGGCAGCCGCATGCTCCTCAAGGGGATCCTTGGGAGGCCCCGGCAGGCTGCCCTCTACAGTGATGAGAAGAGGGGTTTGTGAGGGTCCTGAGAACGAGCAACGGCACTAATGGCCTGTTCTACGGTGGGGGCCCGCTCAGGTCTCACAAGGTTTTAGCTTGTATGTGCCATTACAGGGATGAATGCTCCATATGCAAATCAGCCTGCTCTCACCCAAAAAGTGTGGCCAGTGCTGATTGCCAAGAACATCACCCCTGCACGAGAGGTGCAGCAACCCCCGATGATCGTTTTGGCCTTCTTGGGCCTCGTCAGGAGGGTATAGCTGACACCCCTCTAGGCACACCAAGCAAGGGGTCCATGTCTGGATAACCCTATAGACTAATAGTGATGAGAAGAGGGGTTTGTGAGGGTCTTTCACGGGATTCACTCGGCAGAACAATCCAATTTCAAACACGGTTCGTTGATTATTATCGCACAAATTATACGGAAATATATAGCCATACACAAATTAATGTGATCTAACTTGATGCTTATAACGCATTGGAACAAGATGTGAATTACTAATGCTTTTGGGGGTTCTTCAGATTTCTCTCTTTGCATAGGACTAGTGTCCCTGTTCAGGATGGCCAACCACTGTTCTGGAGTAAAGTCATCCACAGTTATGTAGGCAAATTAAATGCAGGTGTAATAAGTATAGATACAACCTAGATGTTTGATAATGTGTTCGTATAGGTGATGCTTCAGGTATTACATGGAGTCAAGCAATATTCCCATCAAATATTGCATACTGTATACAAAACAAATAACAAATATAATAAGTCACTCCCACCCACGCTTAACAGAGCGTGAATTGTGCAACATTTTCTTGATACAGTACAGTAATGTAACAAAGTGCTTAAGTGCAGAATTAGATATAGATAAAAAAATATTTATTTTTCATGTAACGGTCCATGTGCGTCAATTCCGGATTTTTTATTTTTTATGGTACAGAGCTGGTTCTTTAGCCTCCGTAGCATAAAAAATACTGAATTGACACACATGGACTGTTATATGAAAAAATAAGTATTTCTTTACCTCTATCTAATTCTGTAATGATTACCCACCTGAGTGGCTGTATCAATTCGGAACTTAATATAAAACGTAACCTTTAATGGTATAGATTTAAAAAACATGTAGGGCGTACATTTAAAACAAAAACAAATAAATCTGATATATATATAATAATAACTGGTTATCCTGACGGATGTCTATTAATATCCAATTAAACCAGAAATATTGGGTTAACAAATTTTATTGCTAAATTAGCATGATTCAAAAGTCCTTACTCTCAAACAGACCCTTATAGCTTGAAATTTAAGCTGAATATGTGTTTCAAGATTCCACCAGTGGTCCAATGGTTTTAAACATTTATTATCAGGGTTATTCAGAGAAAGGTGAAAACCAGGAGAATTGGCAGGAGAAGACAACAATCTAGACCAAATAGCCCATTTCAAAAGTGAGATAAATGGGACAATTTTTCTGGTTTGGCTAATTTGACCTTGAATATTAACTTCTCCAGTCACTCTCCTGAGTTTCACCTTTCTTTGAATAGACCTGTAAGTTTTTAAATTCACATATTCAAAAACAAAGTATATTAGGGATACAGTTCACTGGAACAACCAATTGTATTGGAGTTGCTGATTGTTTGGTGTAGATAAGTCACTGCTGCAATAAAAACCAAATTAGATGCCTATTTCTTTGTACTCGTTAGGACAATCAGGTTATATATTTCTGGCCACCAAGATGCAAATTAAATGACCATATCACCCTAATTAGGAGATTTAAAGTTCAGTTATTCAGTAGGTGAGACACAGTTATGCGTGGCAGAATGGTCTCTGTCTCTTAACCCGGAAACATCAGAGACTCACAGGGTTATTCAGAGAGCGTGAAAAGCAGGTGAATATTGGAGAATGAAAAATTCTAGGTCAAAATAGCCGATTTGGAAAGTGAGATGAAAGGGAGAATTTTTCTGGTTTGGCTATTTTGACCTAGAATTTTTCATTCTCCAGTGATTCTCTTGCTTTTCACGCTCTCTGAATAACCCTGTCAGTTGATGTACAGTCATAATCTACCCATAGATTTTAAAGATTGTTGGCGATATCGTGCACTTATTCACATAAACGTCTTGTTCCAATGCGTCATAAGCTAACAAGTTAGATCACATTAATTTGTGTATGGCTATATATTTCCGTATTATTTGTTCGATAATAATCAACGAACCGTGTTCGAAATTGGATTGTTCTGCTGAGTGAATCCCGTTAGTATTAGGCTGGGGTCAGACCAGCGCACTTTTAACGTGCGTTCTGGCGCACATAATTATGGCCGCACTAGCAGCAAATGACGGGCAATGACGGCCAATATACGAAGTACGGTCGCACGAAAGTCCGGCCGGGCAACGCAAGTGGAAAACGAACGCATTTTTTCGAGAACGCCGAACCGCTAGTACGGACATACAGAGTGCGCATCTGCGGCATAGCGGCGTGTTTGCGTGATTAGGAGATGTCAGACACTGCTAATGTCCGGCCTACATAACGTCCAGACACAAAAAGAGTTTTATTGACGATCCGAAAAAATCACGCACAAAAAATGCGCATCGTATGACCGTTTTCGCGCACTCCGTGAAAAAATACGTCAATTCGTTCGGACGCACTTTTTTACGTTCGCGTGTAAAAATGCTTTCTTTTGACCCTAGCCTAAGGGGTTTGGTTAAACAATATGGCTGCAGCTATTGTACTCGTTCGATATTCAAGTAAATCACCACTTTAGCAGGACAAATCAAATTAAATACTTGGCGTTGAATAAGCCAATTATTGTAGTCTCCCTGCAGTTGTCTTGCTCGCTCAGCATGCAGAAAGATCACCACTCAAGCAGGACCAATTGAATTACTAGATGCTTGGTGCTGGTTGCAACAAGCCAATTGTTATAGTTTTATGCCACCATCATTCTGGCTAAATATTGTTTGCTATTCAAAAACCAGCTGTGCCTTAGTCGAGGTGTCGTGTATGTTAAAGATTATCTGAACACACGGCGGAACTATTCTTAGCATCTGTGCAGTCAGCCCAACGATTTAATTAGCATAAATCTTTAGATTACTTTAGAGTTTGAATAAGCTGTTGCGGTATTGGTTTTAACCCTTTCGCTGCTGAGGCTTTTCACACCTCTGTGCTGAGGTCATTTTTACCGGTTTTGCTCATCATGTTTAAACGTGTTTTGAAGGCTTATTTTAGTATATGACCCAGACATATTATATATCGTTCTTTCCGTCAGACTCGGTAGATTCATAATATGTCATTATTATATGTATACGTTATGTCATGTCTGTATATTATAACAAAAAATGCAATAAAATATGTATTTTCAATAATTTACAACGTGTAAAGTGTTTTTTTTCACATTTTAACATGCGAGCAATTGCGGTTATATTTTGTATGGGGTGCGCTTGTTAAAAAAATTAGAGATGGGGTCTCGTTACATTTTTTTGGGGGAAAATGACACGATATTTAACAAACGCACCGCATACAAAAATCGTTAGTGCAGCATCATTGTTCACATTATAATTGAAATGGGAACAATATTGCTGCATTAACGAACCAAAAAAAAGAAAAGAAAAATGTTTATTTTTTTTTATAATTTTTTTTTAAATATATTTTTATTTTTAATTTTTATTTTTTAAAAAAAACTTTTTTCACTTTCGTGTTTGGTATCGTTGGAACGGCCATGCTCTGGCCGATCCAACCATACCAAACTTTAACCCCTAGCTGCCACGGATCGGGAGATAGGGAGTTCATTGGAACTCCCTATCTCCACCGTTGGTGGCAGTTAGGGGTTAACTCTAGGACTGGCGTCATCGTGCTATGCACGATGACGCCAGTCCTCAGGGGGAGTTCCCGGAGGCTTGGCCGACATCCAAGATGTCGGCCAGCTCCAGGAAAGGATCACGAACCGGCGCTTTTCAGCGCCGATTCGCGATCCAGCTCCCCAGGGGTTAATGCCAGGCACCATTTGGAAGGGCAGGCTGTGCCCTTCCAAATGGTGCCTGGGTTAACCCCCGCAACGCCGCCGATCGGGAGGGAGAGAGGTCCGAAGGACCTCCCCCCTCCCTTTCAGGCGCCTCCTCCGCACATGCGGGGGGGGCGCCTGAATTAGTTGTCATCTCGCTGCCGCGATGACACCTAATTTCAGCGGCGGCGGTTCCGGATGCTGGGCTGACATCGAGGATGTCAGCCCGCACCGGGGGGGCCAGCGATCGGCCGGAACTCGGCCGAACGCTGACCCCAAAGTGAGGACGCGCTCAGCGCATCCTCAGCACACCAGCAGCCATGTGGAGGACGCGCTGAGCGCGTCCTCCGCATCGAAGTGGTTAAACAACAATTAATGTCAACCTCCTAATTTCACTTAGTTTAGGAGCCCGGTCACCTTGGTCAGTGAGTCTTAATGGATTGCAGCAGTGTTACACCATGGTCAATATCCCCCAATTGTCAAAACGGGCAGTCTATTCCCTAAATCCCCACAGGGCAAAAATACTAAAGTCTGAGGGCTAGGCTTGTGCACCAATTTTTTTTTCGGTTCGATTCGGTTCGGTTTGTTTGGATTTTGTAAATTTTCGTTTTGGCCGATTTCCGTTTCGGTTCAATTAGTTTCGGTCCGTTTTTCGTATCGACTTTTTTTGTGATTTCGGAAATTTTCGTGTTTTTCGGAACGTCTGTTTTCCTCGTTTCAAAGTGTCTATTCGTTTTGACGTAGACTAATGGTTTTTCGGATACAATAATTTTACGATACGATAATTCTGCCGATACGATAATTCTGCCATTGAGATTTCTCATGTTTTACAAGAAGGATACATTGATATTTCTCTGGATTTCCAGGAAGGATACATTAAGATTTATCATGTTTTACAAGAAGGATACATTGAGATTTATCATTTTTTACAAAAAGGATACATTGAGATTTCTCATTTTTTACAAGAAGGATACATTGAGATTTCTCTGGTTTCCCAGGAAGGATACATTGAGATTTCTCATATTTTACAAGAAGGATACATTGAGATTTCTCTGGATTTCCAGGAAGGATACATTGAGATTTCTCATGTTTTACAAGAAGGATACATTGAGATTTCTCATTTTTTACAAAAAGGATACATTGAGATTTCTCATGTTTTACAAGAAGGATACATTGAGATTTCTTTGGATTTCCAGGAAGGATACATTGAGATTTCTCATGTTTTACAAGAAGGATACATTGAGATTTCTCATGTTTTACAAGAAGGATACATTGAGATTTTTCTGGTTTCCCAGGAAGGATACATTGAGATTTCTCTGGTTTCCCGGAAAGGATACATTGAGATTTCTCATGTTTTACAAGAAGGATATATTGAGATTTCTCTGGTTTTACAAGAAGGATACTGTCACGGATCCCCCTGATACTAGAGTGGTGGTCCCTATACGCAGGACACTCTCTACCCTTCCGATCCTTAGAGTGGTCGGCACGACTAGACAGACTACTAGAATGGCAGTACAGAGCACATACAAGAGAGACGTCACGGATCCTTCTGCTTATCTGACTAGTGGTCCCTAGACGCAGGACACTCTCTACCCTTCCGATCCTTAGAGTGGTCGGCACGACTAGACAGACATAGAATGATACACAAGACCTTAGAACAATTAGCTCTTCCCAAGACCCTAACAACAAGGGGTAGTCTGATGTGTGCTTAGGGTGCCACACAGACTGACCTCAATACCAGAATTAGAAGAGTTAATGCCAATACCAGGGGTTACGCACAGAATGGTTCGTTCGCCAATGCCAAGGATCATACACAGAATCGTTAGTTTGCCAATGCCAAGGGTCGTACACAGAATCGTTAGTTTGCCAATACCAAGGGTCGTACACAGAATCGTTAGTTTGCCAATGCCAAGGGTCATACACAGAATCGTTAGTTTGCCAATGCCAAGGGTCATACACAGAATCGTTAGTTTGCCAATGCCAAGGGTCGTACACAGAATCGTTAATTAGTCAAAATATACAAGAGCTCTGCGGGAAGTAACTACCACGTCAGGGCACCGGCGTCTCTGTGAGTCTGGGCTTTAAACCCGGCGGGTCCGCGTCTCGCCGCCAGGCCCCGCCCCCCGGCGTCCCACGTGTGCGGAAGCGCCCGCAATATCACTCGGCGCCTGGCCAGCGAGCAGCGAGGAAGCTGCTGCCAGGCGCCGGGGGGTGCGGGGGCCACCGTGACAGATACATTGAGACTTCTCTGGTTTTACAAGACGGATACATAGAGATTTCTCTGGTTTTACAGGAAGGATACATTGAGATGGGAATGATACAAAATTTAACTACAGAATCAGCGATATAAATATGATGTCCGAAATTACTGAAATGGAACCGAAATGAGGAATGGAGCGGAAATCACGAATGGAACGAAAATGAATTTCGATTTTACACATTTCTAGTCCATTCGAAAATTCCGAAAAGGTTTCGTTTCGGCTCAAAAATTTGTTGGGATCTGCCGTTTTCGGATCTGAAAATTTTCGGAAAGTCGTCCGAATCCGAATGCACGAATAATTCCGAAACCCGAAACGCACATCCCTAGGGTCTAGTTAGGAACGAGTAAGCATTCGACGCGTGTTTTGCGTGATTTGCTCCTCAGGAATGCTAACTCGAATTTGATCGCGGGGTTGCTTTTAAAGACCTCCGCTCGGGATTGGTTGCAGGTCACGTGTCAGATTTATCCAATGGATGCATTCTGTTGATAAACGTATCGTATCCCGTTCAGAAGTATATGGGTTCACATGTGACCTTTAAAACCATCGGATGTATTCTTTTGTAACTCATGGGCTTGATACAAGGTTTCCTTGTATGTATGCATAGTGTTCAATCACATCGAGAAACCTCGATCATGTTAATAAAATAAATGTAAAGATCATACCCATTTGTATTTGGTTTTGTGTAGCTTTTACCTTGTGTCATTTAGATCAATTTTTTATGACAATTTTATTTATTAGTAATAAAATTAAATTGGTAGTGTTAGAGTACCATTTTCTGAATTGTTGTCATTAAATACATTAATGAAGGGATCAGTATCTTTTAAATAAACAGCGTGTAATTTAATTCTTCGTTTAATCCTTTAGAATATTAAGAACCTAAAGTGAAGATCCAACGTGATTCCTTTTGTCTTAAAATGTTGTCATAATCACCTTTTCTCGGGCCCAAAGTGATGCTTTGATGGCTTGGAATGTTAAGCATTTTTCATTACCATTGTGGTTTGCCTACACATGCCGGGAAATAGGTGCATCCGCGATATTTTTTATAGAACTGATGCTGCAAGACTTTTCGTTTTAATTGTTGGTATGTCATGCCAACGTACTGTTTTTGGCATTCGCAGGTTATCAAATAGATTACTTTTTGAAAGCAGCATTTGGCAGATGTGACCCTGTCCGGGCACAGAGATCTGTTACAGTAATATTTGCCAATATTTTTGGCAAATTTCTTTTACCTCGTTCCAACCATAGTCAAAAGTCGCTATAAAGCGGATTTGTTTATTGCTCATTGATTTCTTTTTGGGAATCAATAAATCTTGCCTATCAGATTTTAGTGCTCTTTGGTAGGCTCGTTTTAAGCAGCGATTTGGATATCCATTATACCGGAACATATCCCTGATCTTTTTTGCCTCGAGTTTAAAATCGTCTATATTGCTACAATTTCTGCAGGCCCCTAAATGCTGACCTACGGGAGTGCCAGCTTTTAATGGTCTAGGATGATGGCTTTTCCAATTTAATAAATTGTTAGTGGCTGTCTCTTTTTTGAATAGTGTTGTTTTCAAATGGTTTTTGTTATTTTTTTTCTATGATGAGGTCCAAGAATTGTAGTTTTTCTAGACTGTGGACTAATGTCAATGATAGACCTATGTTGTTAATATTTAGTTCTTTTATCCAGTCTTTCAAAAGTTCTTGTGGACCTTGCCAAAGTAGAAACATGTCGTCGATATATCTGAACCATTTTTTTACATGCCTAGTAAATTTCTCAGCTGTTTCGGTAAATACTATCTTATCTTCCCAATGTGCTAGAAAAAGATTTGCCTAGCTCGGGGCACAAGAAGTGCCCATCTTAATCCCTCTCTTTTCAAAAAGAAAAAAATTATGATTCAATATCAAGGTTAGCAATTCTATAATATTATATTTGGCTTGTGAAAAGCGCTTATCTAAGAAGTGTTTGCAAGCTTTCAATCCTTGTTCGGGGAGAATGTACAGGGAAACCACGTCAAAACTGGCTAGTATCGTGTCGGGTAGTATAGCAAAGTTGTCAAGATGTTCTAATGCGTGTTGAGTGTCCCTGGTGTAAAATGGTGTTTCTTCCACAATTGGGTGCAGGAAATGATCGATAAATTGACTGATTTTCTCAGTTAAGGAGTTATTACCTGATATGATTGGACATCCGGGTGGGTTTTGCAATAATTTATGGATTTTTGGGAGGCATTAAAGTGTTGGAATAGTTGGTCTTATTGGAAATAGGTATTTTTTTATTTTCTCTGTGATTATTCCTTCATCTACTCCATGTTGTAAAATTGTATCCAGTTCCTTAAGATATTTTTCAGCCGGATTAAATGTTAGAGGTATGTAGCCATTTGGATCTTCAAGGATCTGCATACACATACAGTATGTTTATAGTTTTGTTTTGAAAGTATTACAACGTTGCCTCCTTTATCTGAAGATTTGATTTTGATTGTTTTTTCATGCTTTAGTTCTTGTATGGCTTGGCTTTCTTTTTTAGTAAGATTTTGTGGTTTTGTCCATGGTTGAATTTTTAGTTGAAGGATTTCCTGCGTAACAAGTTTTACAAATAGATCTATGCTGGAAAATAGGTTGATTTGTTTTTAAAGATGTTGTTCTCATCATTTGCAATCTCGTCATTTTCATCTAGTAAGTCCATGAGAGTTCTTAAGTGTGGAAAGTCCTCGGGGGCAATTCCTAACATTTTAGCCTGTCTCTCGTCTTTTTTGATGTAAACTTCATGTAGGGCTAATTTGTGTGCGAATAGATATAGATCTAATTCTGCACTTAAGCACTTTTTTTACATTACTGTACTGTATCAAGAAAAGTTTGCACAGGTTTTTGTTAGTAACCGTACTGTTAAAAGAGTTGGAGCTTTAGATATATTGGCAGGTTTTGCATCTTACTCACTTTTGTATACCAGGTTTGACTTTAAGCCAATTTTCATGTTTTTTTATTTCTTTTGGTAAAGTGACCTTGAATTAGGATATCATTGAGGTTTGTTGATCTTCTAGCTGTGAATGACGATGTTTCTGATATAACTTTTGAAATACACTCGAGATGTAATTGTCAAGATGTAATTGTGACGGGACGGCCGCCACTACGCTGTAGCGCAGTACAACAGTTCAAGTGTTTGTTTATTTGTGTGTTATTAAACGTTCGTTAGCCCTTATTTTTATAAGTACACCAATGTGATTTTCCCTGTTTTATAGATATGCCAGTTAACTAAAGATTTCTGATGCCTGTGTGTTATTCCCTGTATAGTGTAGATCTCTGTATTAGTACCTGCTATTGTGTAAATTCTCTCAGTAAGAAATTCCTTTTGTTTACCTGCTTTCTCCTTCCCCCATTCTCCATTGTTTGAAGGCCCTGGGTAGTTATCAGATCTGTGATGTTGTCTGTTTGATTGTATGCAAATGTACTTGGCCTTGACTCTATCTGTCCTCTCTGTGAATAAACAGTCAGTTCTATTCTGACCAAGCTTGAAGTCACGACTCATGTTTTGGGGAACCAGAAATCTTCTGCCCGCTGTCCAAAGGAAAGGCTCCAGGTCTACAGCTTCGGCTTATTCCTTGGGGGTGCTAGCCAGGCTCTCTACATGCACTGGGCCTTGAGCTGTGGCTAAGGTACCAGAGGATGGTGTGAGAGTCACGAGGAGAAACTGGGTGTCCAGCGAGGAAGCAGCATTTGGCAGATGTGACCCTGTCCGGGTACAGAGATCTGTTACAGTAGTGGCAGCGCGTGGGATGCTTCCTACAGTCTAAGGACATCCAAACCATCACCGGGATTCGATATCCAGACAGTGCAGCAGATGCAGAAGATGGCCACAGTCACAGAGACAGACTTCAGACGTAGGCTACGAGAATGGCAGAACCAGCATAGGGGACCGATGACAGAACAGGTCCTGCTGGAAGAGAGTGCAAAGATCCACCTGATGATGTGGTGGGAAGCTCTTCATGCCGAGCGAATGTACAATGTACAATGGCAAAATGATACCCTTGGGCTACGCGAGGTACGAGATAATATTGGAGAGTCGTATGGTGGGTATGGGGAGAACAGTCACTAGATGAGGATGTGCAGGAGCTCCGCAGACTGATTCTGAAGGAAATGGCACTAGAGGAAAGATACAGAGCCCTCTGATTGTATGCAGCAAAAGTGTACCCCTGGCTAGCGGATGACAGCCCGACGGAAGGCTATGGCTACGGCGGCCTTGGACTGTTACATGAGAAGTTAGTGGAGGATCCAGATTTCGGGAGTGAATCGGAGTGGCAGCTGGAGGATATCTTGGAGTGCCGAGAGAGAGAGATTGAGCTCTCTGGTGAAGTTTTGTTCCAGAAGGATGTGGAATTCCTTGGTGTCCAGGAATGGGAGCTGGAAATAGCCTACAAGAAGTTGTTAGAGTCCAATCAACAGCTAGGCTTGGCTCCATTTGGCTGGGTTGACCTAGAAAGACCAGCAGACACACAGACCAGGGGGCAGTGCGCCAGTAGTTTCTGCCCAGCAAGTGCGGCAGTGTTGGAACGTCGAGGGGAGGAAGAAGGTCAGAGGCCCCAGATGGTGGACACAGAGAAAAAGGATCTTCCCGACAGTTCCGTCGAGGAGGAACAGCTACAAGGGGACTGCCAAGCAATGCTAGATTATGGTCAGCAACTTGACTCAGAGTTTATGCCCCTAGAGCAGCAAATTTCCCTAGAAGAAGAGGCTGCGGTCCTTCCCACGAAGCCCGGAAGATGTGGGCAGTTGGCCCAGATTCAACGTTTGTATCGGCAGGCGCTCCAGCGCATATGGATTATCATTTATGTATGGGGGAGCGGTACTCCAACCCAGTGGAAAAGCTGGTATCGCAACAGAGGGCATCTCTGGAAGAGAGTGCTGTTTGTACCTCTCCCCAACTGCAGGTAATAATCCCAGGAAGGGAGACAGCTGGTCTCACTCCTCAGCAGATCGAGCCCCAGCATGAGGATGGGGGTGCCCCCTTTTTCCAGTCAAAGTGTGCTGCTGAGTGCTGACCCCCTCCCCCGGGATGTGGGAGACAATTACTGTGGGAGTATAGATGAGACTATGGTTTCCAAGTTTTCTGAGTGCTGGGCAGTTGGCGCAGATCCCAGCCATCTCCTGATGAGACACCAGCCACCCCCTATTCTCTCCAGCAGCTGATCGCAATACCAAGAGATGGGGCAATTGTAATCTCTTCTGAGTGGACAGCGCAATCTAGGGGAGGCTGCAGAAGCAGTTTTGCTCCCCAGCGCCCGAATCAAACTTTCCGTCAAGATGTTTTTCTGCGGAGGGAGTTTGCGACTAACGCGGGTCTAGACCTGTGGGAGGTCGAAGACCTGGTTAGTCTGTTTTGGAAGGGGGAGATATGTGATAGAACACAATGTCGTTGTGCTACTTGGAGGGGGCTGCACGCTAGCCTCCTGCCTACAGACTATGGCCTGTGTAAGAGACTATTGGGGAACTGGTGGACATTTTAAAGATATTTGGTGGGGTCCGTGGACATCTCCAAGTGGACCCGCAGAGGGTCTCACCGGGTCTACCAACTGGTAACTTGGGGGAGATATGTGACAGGATGGCCGCCACTACGCTGTAGCGCAGTACAACAGTTCAAGTGTTTATTTATTTGTGTGTTATTAAACGTTCGTTAGCCCTTATTTTTATAAGTACCCCAATGTGATTTTCCCTGTTTTATAGATATGGCAGTTAACTAAAGATTTCTGATGTGTGTGTGTTATTCCCTGTATAGTGTAGATCTCTGTATTAGTACCGGCTATTGTGTAAATTCTCTCAGTAAGAAATTCCTTTTGTTTATGTGCTTTCTCCTTCCCCCATTCTCCATTGTTTGAAGGCCCAGGGTAGTTATCAGATCTGTGATGTTGTCTGTTTGATTGTATGCAAATGTACTGGTCCTTGACTCTATCTGTCCTCTCTGTAAATAAACAGTCAGTTCTATTCTGACCAAGCTTGAAGTCACGACTCATGTTTTGGGGAACCAGAAATCTTCTGCCTGCTGTTCCAAGGAGAGACTCCAGGTCTACAGCTTTGGCTTATTCCTGGGGGTGCTAGCCAGGCTCTCTACATGCACCGGGCCTTGAGCTGTGGCTAAGGTACCAGAGGAAGGTGTGAGAGTCACGAGGAGAAACTGGGTGTCCAGCGAGGAGCAGCATTTGGCAGATGTGACCCTGTCCGTGCACAGAGATCTGTTACAGTAATATTTGCCAATATTTTTGGCAAATTTCTTTTACCTCGTCCCAACCATAGTCAAAAGTCGCTATAAAGCGGATTTGTTTATTGCCCATTGATTTCTTTTTGGGAATCAATAAATCTTGCCTATCAGATTTTAGTGCTCTGTGGTAGGCTCGTTTTAAGCAGCGATTTGGCTATCCTTTATACCGGAACATATCCCTGATCTTTTTTTGTCTCGAGTTTGAAATCGTCTATATTGCTACAATTTCTGCGGGCCCTTAAATACTGTCCTATGGGAATGCCAGCTTTTAATGGTCTAGGATGATGGCTTTTCCAATTTAATAAATTGTTAGTGGCTGTCTCTTTTCTGAATAGTGTTGGTTTCAAATGGTTTTTGTTATTTTTTTCTATGGTGATGTCCAAGAAATGTATTTTTTCTGGACTGTGGACTAACGTCAATGATAGACCTATGTTGTTAATATTTAGTTCTTTTAACCAGTCTTTCAAAAGTTCTTGTGGACTTTGCCAAAGTAGAAACACGTCGTCGATATATCTGAACCATTTTTTTACATGCCTAGTAAATTTCTCAGCTGTTTCGGTAAATACTATCTTATCTTCCCAATGTGCTAGAAAAAGATTTGCCTAGCTCGGGGCACAAGAAGTGCCCATCTTAGTCCCTCTCTTTTGTTGGTAGTTTTGACCATCAAAAAGAAAAAATCACGAGTCACTATCAAGGTTAGCAATTCTATAATATAATTATATTTGGCTTGTGAAAAGCGCTTATCTAAGAAGTGTTTGCAAGCTTTCAATCCTTGTTCGGGGAGAATGTTATTGTACAGGGAAACCATGTCAAAACTGGCTAGTATCGTGTCGGGTAGTATATCAAAGTTGTCAAGATGTTCTAATGCGTGTTGAGTGTCCCTGGTGTAAAATGGTGTTTCTTCCACAATTGGGTGCAGGAAATGATTGATAAATTGACTGATTTTCTCAGTTAAGGAGTTATTACCTGATATGATTGGACGTCCGGGTGGGTTTTGCAATAATTTATGGATTTTTGGGAGGCATTAAAGTGTTGGAATAGTTGGTCTTATTGGAAATAGGTTTTTTTTTTTCTCTGTGGTTATTCCTTCATCTACTCCATGTTGTAAAATTGTATCCAGTTCCTTAAGATATTTTTCAGTCGGTTTAAATGTTAGAGGTATGTAGCCATCTGGATCTTCAAGGATCTGCATACACATACAGTATGTTTATATTTTTGTTTTGAAAGTATTACAACGTTGCCTCCTTTATCTGAAGATTTGATTTTGATTGTTTTTCCATTCTCTAGTTCTTGTATGGCTTGGCGTTCTTTTTTTGTAAGATTTTGTGGTTTTGTCCATGGTTGAATTTTTAGATGAAGGATTTCCTGCGTAACAAGTTTTACAAATAGATCTATGCTGGAAAATTCTGCAAAAGGAGGAGTATAGTTTGATTTGTTTTTAAAGATGTTGTTCTCATCATTTGCAATCTTGCCAGTTTCATCTAGTAAGTCCATTAGAGTTCTTAAGTGTGGGAAGTCCTCTGGGGCAATTCCTAACATTTTAGCCTGTCTCTCGTCTTTTTTGATGTAAACTTCATGTAGGGCTTATTTGTGTGCGAATAGATTTAGATCTAATTCTGCACTTAAGCACTTTTTTTACATTACTGTACTGTATCAAGAAAACTTTGCACAATTCATGTTCTGTTTTAAGCACGAGTGGGAGTGACTTAATTTATTTACTTTTACCGAGGCACCTACTGGTGCAGTCAAAGGCCCATTCTCAAACAGAGGTGATGAAAACCCAGGACTATCAAATATAGAGAAAGGAGCCCATCTCGCCACGATCCTGGGAGAAAGCATGACATGGTTGGTTTGGATATAGGCGCCAATTAGATAATTCTATATAGCGCCCTTCTTTAATGCCTCTTTTATTGCTCCCTTCTTTTACAGCTACCTTAAGTTGTCAAGTATTGTCAGAAATTGCAGACCATTTTTCATCCTCTAATTCAGCCCCCAAAGTCTTGAGCCGATTTGTGTAAAAAGGTGGTCTGTGGTGCCAATACGTGTGCTTCTCTCATGTAAACTACAGTCACTAGAGCATCTATACTGATGCAAAGTATAGAAATTATAAGTGTTATTTTAGCTATGTACAACTCAAGCCGCAAATTATGATATTAATGCTTCTGTAGATACACTATATATAACTTGACACTAATACTATGTAAAAGGAATAAAAAGAAGCAAAAATAAATTAAATACTTTCATTGTAGATCGGACGATTGCTTTGTTTATGATTGAATGTCTGTCTCCAGGGATCGGTTGGTCAGATGTTCCAATTGACATTCCCAAATCAGATAGGTCTGTCCATTTAACAAATTTTCTGCAGTATTGTTTAAATTCATCCTAATGAAGGAGACAGGAAGATATTTTAGTAGAATATACAATAAAGAGTAGGATGCAGTAATGAAATTGTCATATCCTGCGATGCGTGTAAATTTAGGGCATTTAATGTAAAACAATACGTGGCACATGGTAATGGAGAACAATGTACTTACTGTTGTTCTTAGCAATACTACATTTGCTTCCTGTAACACACATGGCTCGCAGCAAGTCCAGACTTCCCATTCAGGTTTCCAATAAAAAACTAGCCAGAGTAATCCCAATGAAAATATGCATGCTATGATTGAGAGCGCTTTACGATATTGAATTGTTTTGTATCCAAATATATCCTGTGAATTAGAAAAATGCATTTTAGCCATAGTTAAGGTATACACTAGATATGATTTTGCCCTCATATGTTTCGGATCCCTTATGGCTTACATTATTAACAGTATTTTTGGCCCCATTTGTTGTGACTAGGGATGAGCTGTTCGGTTCGATCAGTTCGGAGTTCGATTCGAACTTTGGCCTTTCGCAAGTTCGCGAACTTTGAACTTTTTGGCGTGTACGTTTCGAGTTCGAAAATTTTGAAAAAAGTATAAAAAATGCGTAAAAAAATCTAGAAATAAAGAGACTCTTTACTTCAGAATATTATAAGCAATGGTTTATTAGATATTGAATTACAAAATAATGTCTCCGTGCAAAGATTCTCACCTCTAAATGACCTGTGTTCTCAAACGCCATAAACAACAGGTGTTAAATTAGTCTGGTCTGATGAATTTGATACATAGACTGAGGGACTGAGGGTGTGGTGTCTCCTGATCTGAACATGTATCAAACAACACCTGTGCTTCTGAGAAGTGTTCATTTCTCTACTAAATCTTCCTCTGATATGCTGTTTAACCCCTTAACCCTGCATTTCGCTGCTGTGTGCTCAGCTCATTTTTACCGCTTTCGCTAATCATGTTTAAACGCGATTCGAAGCCACATTTTACTAAATGACCCAGACATATTAGATATCGTTCTTTCCGTCAGACTCTACAGATTCATAATATATCATTTTTATATGTATACGTCATGTTCTGCCTGTATATTATGACAAAAAATTCAATAAAAATAGAATTTTTAATCATCTGCAGTGTGTAAAGTGTTTTTTTTCACATTTTAGCACATGAGCATTTGCGTTATGTTTTCTATGGGGTGCGCTTGTACAAAAATTAGAAATGGGGACTTGTTACATTTTGTGGGGGGAATTATGTGATTTATAGCAAACGCACCCCATAGAAAAAAATCATTAGTGCAGCATCATTGTTCACATTATAATTGAAATGTGAACAATATTGCTGCATTAATAAAAATAACACAAAAAAATACATGTTTTTATTTTTTATTTATATATTTTTTACTTTATACCTGGTCATGTTGGGTATCATGCTCAGGCCTTTCGATTGACACCCTCCATGACCCCCTAGCTGCCACAGTTCTGGAGATATCGGGTTCAAATGAGGCCCCTATCTCCACCAGGGGATTCCGGGCAGCTAGGGGTTCCCCGGCTATCTGACATCATCATGCTATGCGTGAGGGCGTCAGGCAGTGAGGGGGGACCCCGGGGTGGCACCGCCATCCAAGAAGGTGACCCCCACCAGAGCTACGCCGCACTTCGGCACCGCAAGGCATCTCTATACACAGCCCCATCAGCATCTCTATACACAGCCTCACAGCATCTCTATACACAGCCTCACAGTATCTCTATACACAGCCTCACAGCATCTCAATACACAGCCTCACAGCATCTCTATACACAACCTCACAACATCTCTATACACAGCCTCTCTATACACAACCCCATCAGCATCTCTAAACACAGCCTCACAGCATCTCTATACACAGCATCTCTATACACAACTCCATCAGCATCTCTATACACAAACAGCATCTCTATACACAACCCCATCAGCATTTCTATACACATACAGCATCTCTATACACAACCCCATCAGCATCTCTATACACAGCATCTCTATACACAGCCTCACAGCATCTCAATACACAACCCCATCAGCATCTCTATACACAACCCCATCAGCATCTCTATACACAGCATCTCTATATACAGCCACACAGCATCTCTATACACAGCCTCTCTATACACAACCCCATCAGCATCTCTATACACAGCATCTCTATACACAGCCTCACAGCATCTCAATACACAACCCCATCAGCATCTCTATACACAACCCCATCAGCATCTCTATACACAGCATCTCTATACACAACCCCATCAGCATCTCTATACACAGCATCTCTATACACAGCCACACAGCATCTCTATACACAGCATCTCTATACACAGCCTCACAGCATCTCTATACACAGCCTCACAGCATCTCTATACACAATCTCACAGCATCTCTAGCCACAACCTCACAGCATCTCTATACACAGCCTCACAGCATCTCTATACACAACCCCATCAGCATCTCTATACACAAACAGCATCTCTATACACAAACAGCATTTCTATACACAACCCCATCAGCATCTCTATACACAGCATCTCTATACACAACCCCATCAGCATCTCTAAACACAGCCTCACAGAATCTCTATACACAGCATCTCTATACACAGCCTCACAGCATCTCTATACACAACCTCACAGCATCTCTATACACAACCCCATCAGCATCTCTATACACAAACAGCATCTCTATACACAACCCCATCAGCATCTCTATACACAGCATCTCTACACACAGCCACACAGCATCTCTATACACGGCCTCACAGCATCTCTATACACAACCCATCAGCATCTCTATACACAAACAGCATCTCTATACACAATCCCATCAGCATCTCTATACACAGCATCTCTCTACACAGCCACACAGCATCTCTATACACAGCCTCACAGCATCTCTATACACAACCCCATCAGCATCTCTATACACAAACAGCATCTCTATACACAACCCCATCAGCATCTCTATACACACAGCATCTCTATACACAACCCCATCAGCATCTCTATACACAGCATCTCTATACACAGCCACACAGCATCTCTATACACAGCCTCACAGCATCTCTATACACAACCTCACAGCATCTCTGTGAACCCTCAAATGAACCCCCTATCTCCACCAGGGGATTCCGGGCAGCTAGGGGTTCCCCGGCTATCTGACGTCATCATGCTATGCGTGAGGATGTCTGGCAGTGTGGGGGGATCCAGGGGTGGAGCCGCGATCCAAGATGATGGCCCCCACTGGAGCTACGCCGCACTTTGGCACCGAAGTGCGACTCGGTGCCTAAGGGGTTAAAGCCAGGCACCGCTTAAAAGGGGAGACTCTCTCCTTTTATGTGGTGCCTGGCTTTTTTTTTTTTTCCGAACGATCCCCCCCCCTTCCAGGCGATGTCCCGGCATTGCTGGGGGTCGCCTGGAAATTACATCATTGCGCATGGCGCGATGATGTCATTTACGTTGGGAGGAGCTTGACTTCAGCGTCTGAGGACGCTGAAGTCAGAACGCCGCGGGACCCCGGACAGAGAGGTGTGTATCTTCGCCGGGGGTCCCGCAAAGCTGATGACGTGTGGGACACGTCCTCCTCAGCATACAGCGGGAGTAACTGAGGATGTGTTCCACATGTCGTCAGCAGTGAAGGGGTTAAATTTTTTTTTTTTTTTAACTTTTTGTCCTTGGTTCCTGTCCCCCAGGGCACTACCCGGACCCGGACATTGTTTTTAAATGTTTCTATACATCCTAGAAATCTGCCACTTCACGGGCAGGTTATGGGGATCTCCTAGGCACGATATTTGAAGGAATTTTTCATTTTTGTTTTTAACCCTTATTTCATGGAAAACTCACTGTCCCTTTAAAAAGTTTTTTTTTTACTTTTTGTCCTTGTTTCCTGTCCCCCAGGGCACTACCCAGACCCCCATACACCTTTTATGGCAAATATCTAACATATATGCCCTCTTGGAGGGCACTTTAAAAATCGAATTTTGAGTCCCATTGACTTGTATTGAGTTCGTGTTCGAATTCGAATTCGAACTTTTGAAAAGTTCGAGTTCGAATGCGAACCGAACTCGGGGGTGTTCGGCTCATCCCTAGTCGTGACATAATTAACGCATTGTAATACATTATTGCCACATTGCCCTAATAGGTATATGGCCATGAAATGTCACAGTATTATTATTATTATTCATTATTTATGAAGCGCCAGCATATTCCGCAGCGCTGTACCCAAAAAATGCCGGCTGCTCAGAATTCTATACTGCTCTTAAATTCTGAATGATTTACACTGCCCACTTATTGCCGATAAATTATTACATACACTAAGGCAGGGCTCAAAATTTCAAGTCCCAAGCTACTAGCCCGAGCTTAAGAGTTACTTAAGAGTTAAGCCACCAGTTGTCCCACCTACTCTGCCCTTAACTCCGCCCCTAAACACACCTTCTTAAATTATCTTATGAAATTACATTCTTATATGGTTTATTCAGAATAAAGTTACAAAAATAAATAACATTAATACCCAGAAAAACCCCAGATACCCAGGCATCAGATACATGTATACCCAGACATCAGACC
Organism: Leptobrachium leishanense; assembly: GCA_009667805.1. Classification (NCBI taxonomy): domain Eukaryota; kingdom Metazoa; phylum Chordata; class Amphibia; order Anura; family Megophryidae; genus Leptobrachium; species Leptobrachium leishanense. The sequence goes on along the minus strand of CM019066.1, from coordinate 139,305,663 downwards.
AAGTGGTATCTTCCATTTAGTACAGACTCCTCTCCAACAGTTTTTAGGACCAAATTAATTTGGGATTTATGCATCTGATATATCAAGGGGAACCTAATACTCTCTTTTCATTATTCATATGCCAGGTTATCAATAGAAGTTAGAAGACCCCAGAGTCAGGTTTCCTCCTTGGATGCTAATACAGATGAATCCATTAATATTTGTGTGTGATACTTCCATCCCCATTTTTTTCTTTTTTGCTCCATCCGTATCAGCCATCTGTTTCTTTATGGATTTATTTAGCATAACTTCAAATGCTTACGCCACCATTTCACCAATTATGACTCCTCAAGGGAGTTGTAGCAGCGGTGCTGGTTCTGGCGTCACTTCTGGGTGATGATAGTTTACACCAGGGGTGGGGACCTTTTTTCTGCCAAGGGCCCCCTTTAATTCATTTCTCTCCCTCCTTTAATTAATTTCTCTCCCTCCTTTTATTCATTTCTCCCCTCCTTGAATTCATTTCTCCCCCTCCTTTAATTCATTTCTCTCCCCCCTCTTTAGTTAATTTCTCCCCCCTCTTTAGTTCATTTCTCGCCCTCCTTGAATTTCTCTCTCCCCCTCTTTAGTTCATTTCTCCCCCTCCTTGAATTTAGTTCTCCCCCTCCTTGAATTCATTTCTCCCCCTCCTTGAATTCAGTTCTCCCCCTCCTTGAATTCAGTTCTCCCCCTCCTTGAATTCAGTTCTCCCCCTCCTTTTATTCATTTCTCCCCTCCTTGAATTCATTTCTCCCCTCCTTGAATTCATTTCTCCCCCTCCTTTAATTCATTTCTCTCCCCCCTCTTTAGTTAATTTCTCCCCCCTCTTTAGTTCATTTCTCGCCCTCCTTGAATTTCTCTCTCCCCCTCTTTAGTTCATTTCTCCCCCTCCTTGAATTTAGTTCTCCCCCTCCTTGAATTCATTTCTCCCCTCCTTGAATTCAGTTCTCCCCCTCCTTGAATTCAGTTCTCCCCCTCCTTGAATTCATTTCTCCCCTCTCCTTGAATTTCTCTTTCCTCCCCCTCTTTAGTTCATTTCTCCCCCTCCTTGAATTCATTTCTCCCCCTCCTTGAATTCATTTCTCCCCCTCCTTGAATTCAGTTCTCCTCCTCCTTGAATTAATTTATCCCCCTCCTTGAATTCATTTCTACCCTCTCCTTGAATTTCTCTTTCCTCTCCCTCTTTAGTTAATTTCTCCCCTTCCTTGAATTTCTCTCCCCTCTTTTGTTCATTTCTCCCCTCCTTAAAATGTCTCTCCCCTCTTTAGTTCATTTCTCCCCTCTCCTTGAATTCCCCCCTCTTTAGTTCATTTCTCCCCTCTCCTTGAATTTCTCTCTCCCTCCTCTTTAGTTCATTTCTCCCGTTCCTTAAAATGTCTCCCCCCTCTTTAGTTCATTTCTCCCCTCTCCTTGAATTTCTCTCTCCCTCCTCTTTAGTTAATTTCTCCACCCTCCTTAAAATTTCTCTCTCCCCTCCATTAATTCACCCCCCTTAAACCTGACATTTTGAGTAACTGAATCCGGGGCAGGGATTATCCCTGTTTCCTCGCTCGCTGATGCACGCCTGGGATTCTTCATAACGCTGTGCCCCTTATCTTCCAGGCACAGCGTGATGGAGAATCCCAGGATAATCCAGCGTGCAGCAGTAAGGTCTAGTAAAAGTGCCGCGGGAGAGGGAATTTGCACCAGCCCCCTTGCTGTTTCGGGGAGACCAGTTGAGCTTCTTATTGATCTGAAAGTTTTGATCTGGGAGTTTTGCACCAAGCAATCTTCTCGGATCAGTAGGTGTTTCGACCAGTCTCCCTGAAACAGCAGTAGTGATGGCAGCATCGAGAGACAGGGGCACGCCGGCTACAGCATGGAAAGTTAGAGGCTGCTGATTGGCCAGTCAGTGATCTGGAATGACTCCGGCCATGTCCAGTTGTTGCCAGAAAAAGAAAAGCAGACTGGCTGGCCCTGAGCACATGATCGCCCACAATGTGGAGAGGCTGGCAATCAGGGCAGGCAGACCAATCAGAGGGGAACAGCCGGCCAGAAAAAAAAACATGGCTGCCACCAGAATACGCAGCGCAGGCAGCGCAATATAATTTACTGTCCTGCCTGCGTCTGCATTTCCACTTCCAAATTTTGACCCCTGCGCTAAGGTGAGCCTTTAAATATCAGTCATATGTCTATCACATCTTACATCCCTGCTGTTTCACATCTGGCAATAAAGTTCCAATGTTAAGTCTCTGTCCTGTAGTCTCTGTCTCACGTCCATGTTGTCGCACAGTTTAATATCCGTCGTAGCATAGAATCATGATCAATAGAGACCCACACACGAAGTACGTGCGCACCAAAGTGCACATGAACCACGCAGGTGGCATACGGACGCAATTTAGGCAAGAACGTAAAACCGCTACCACGGACGTGCAGAGTGCGCCACGTCCGCGTAGTGTTCTGTGTGAATGATGAGATGTCAGACGCAGCGCATTTGCGACGTCCAGCACCTTGACGCACAAAATGGCCCTTTCATATCCTTTTAAAGTTTTTATCATTTTTCATATTAATTTTATTTCCCATAGTTCCCTTTTTTTCTACGTCAGTCAAAAAAAACGGACCGTGTGGTGTCTACAGTAGCTTCCGTCAGTACGTCTGTCCATTATGTACGCACGCAGAGTGTGCTCAGACTGCGTTCATCTGACTCTAGCCTTAGGGCTCGAGTTAATTCTATCGGCACATTTTTCGACAAAAAATATTGGTGCGTTGCGACTGATTTTTATTTCTTTTAAATATTGAGAAAAAGAGAGGTTTGTGAGCATCCTCAGAACCAGCAACAGCGCTAATGGCCTGCTCTACAGTGGGTGCCCGCTCAGGTTTCACAAGGTTTTATCTCGATTCTGCCATTACAGGGACAGCTGCTCCATATGCAAATCAGACTGCTACACCGAGAAAGTGTGGCCAGTACTTAAATGTCAAGGACATCATCCCTGCTTGAGAGGTGCAGAAACCCTCGACGATCATTTCAACCTTATTAGGCCTCGTCAGGAGGGTATAGTTGACACCACTCTAGGCACATTGAGCAAGGGGTCCATGTCTGGATTCCCTGTAAACTTTTAGTGAGAAATGGAGAGGTTTGTGAGGGTCCTGAGAAAAAGCAATGGCACTAATGACCTGATCTACCCCAAAAAAAATTGCTTAAAAAATCCAGAAAAATTACTAAAAGATCCATAAAAAATAAATAGACTTTTTGCTGAAAAGTTTCATTGACATTTCTCTGCTGTTCGATGTTCTCTGAACTGATTAACCATTGTTTCTCTATGGGGATTTCACTGCTGTCGAACAGCATCGTATTTGCTGGCAATTAGCCAAAATTTGGCGAACTGCCTGCTTACAGAATAGTCGAATGCCCACAAAAGTGCACTATACGGGGAAATTCCCTGTTCGGTGCAATTTCAGGGCCAGATCAGCTGTCTCTGAATAACCCCTTAATTTTCAATTCCTTTTTTATGAACCGGATATGGAACATTATAGTTTGGGGATCTTAAAGTTGAACGGCTAGGACCAATTCGCCCAGCAGGCACCGTCTGCATAAACCTATATTATAAGACAACTTGGCATAAATGTAAGCATAAACATGGCATAAACCAACACACATATATCTACCCAACTCCATATATATCTACCCAGCAAAATAAGCAGTGTATTACGCTGTGATACTATAGGACTTAGAGTTAGAGAGTCCTGTTTCTGTGACAAAAAAAGCAAAAAATTATTTTATGTTACTGTAAAACTAAGCCAGGGTTATCAAGATATGGATGCTTCAAATACTCGAGTGATTTACATTCCAAATTACGATAGCTTGATTATTAATTACACATGTTTACAATTTCTAGTATTTATTTAGTCCCAGTATTGTAGTGAAATTATTTTGTTGAATATATAATTTCAAATCCTTGCACTTTGGTATTTTTACCCTACTGTTTGGTATTTTTAGCCTACTGTTTGGTATTTTTATAAGCTTTATTATTTAGGTAAAGTAAATAATATTTTTATATTGTATGCAATACAGTATATTAATAAGATATGCATAGACTTTATTAGGTTTTCAATAGGATTTCTAGAAAACTATATAGCCAAGGTAAACATGGATTTGTATTTTTACATTAGAAAAAAGTATCTAAGTAAAAAACTGTTTTAATGTAATACCATAATTACAGAACTCTAAAAAAGTCACAGGAGATCCTAGAAATTTAAAACATTATGTAAAATGTTTGCATTTCAAGATCCATCATTTACCATCTCATTTTCTTCCCCTTCATTGAGTAGTCCTGCGTAGCCATTCTGAATATTTTCTCTCATCACAATGTTTTCAGTGTGCAGAGTTTCCAGTTGAGAATTATATCCAGCCAAGTGAATGATACAAAGTGTATTAACCAGTCTAACATCTTTCAGATGTTAGATGATTACGTATGCCACTGGGTTGTTCCTTATGTACTCTGAAATAATAGCTCTTGCGTAATATCAGCCTGAAAGCTTTCATGTCCATATCTGTAGTGTCTGAGTGACTTATAGGGTTGCGAGATACCTGACATCATAGCCAGCCATTTAAGTATTACAGTTGTTTTAAAAACATCCTGGTCTTTATTTTTTTAGAAACTGATAAAACACTGACAAAATATTATTACGAATATTTTTATTACAGGTGAATCATTTTTACTGGATTCATAACCAGTGTTCCTTGTTATTTATGTTTCCTTTTGTTCTTTTTGAAACAAGCACCATCAGAGATGCAACATGTTCACTCAAAACTCAATCAGCTACAAAATAGGAAAGTAATATACACAGCTATATATATGCTAAGCAAAAAAAGAAATGTTCTTTTCACAATACTGGTATTTTGAAGATAGCTTAACTTAAAATCCAAAAAACTCTGCAGATCTTTATTACAAAGAGATTAAACAATGTTCTCCGTGCTTGTTCAATGAACTGTACTCAATCCATGCATGTTTCTTTGGAATTGTTGGACTCATTGTGCAAGGATACACAGGTAGGGATGAGCCAAACACCCCCGAGTTTGGTTTGCATTCGAACTCGAACTTTTCAAATGTTCGAGTTCGAACTCGAACTCGAACTCAATACAAGTCAATAGGACTCAAAATTCGATTTTTAGAGTGTCCTCCAAGAGGGAATATATGCTAGATATTTGCCATAAAAGGTGTATGGGGGTCCGGGTAGTGCCCTGGGGGACAGGAAACAAGGGCAAAACGTTTAAAAAAAAAAGTTTTTAAAGGGACAGTGAGTTTTCCATGAGGGTTAAAAATAAAAATGAAAAATTCCTTCCAATAAGGGTTAAAAATAAAAATGAAAAATTCCTTCAAATATCGTGCCTAGGAGGTCCCCATAACCTGCCCGTGAAGTGGCGGATTTCTAGGATGTATAGAAACATTTAAAAACCAAAAAATGACGTTTCAAATGACGGTAAATGCTTTTCCTTTAATCTATTCATAAACAACTGCTTGGGGCGGCAGCCTGTATGAAAAGAGACATTTTAGGACACGCAGAAGAAGTTTAGTGATTTTTTGGCTAATTATGGTGAAACTTATGCAGGCATTGGATGAAAGTAACAATAGGTGCTTTAAAATTGGGCCTTTAGTGTTGGCAACAGTGCCATCACACCGTAACCCCTCTGAGATATTGTGGAAGAGTGCAGGGTTGGACCCTGCGGTCAAATATTAAAATTATATGAATCTGGTACAGGCGTCAGTGCACCCAAATATTTTGCCTTTGGTGGCAGCAAGTGCCTTCACAACGTAACCCCATTGTGGTATTGCGGAAGAGTGCAGTGGTGGAGGTTTTGGGAATGCAGAAGAGATCCCCGATCTATTCAGTTACGTCAGCATCAGGGGAATGATAGCTGCTGATACAGGACTGATTCATTTTTATAAATGTAAGCCGGTCTACAGAGTCGGTGGACAGACGCACTCTTTTGTCTGTGACAAAACCTCCAGCGGTACTGAACGTCCTTTCAGAAAGAACGCTGGATGAAGGGCAACCTAGTAGCTGCATAGCATATTGACTAAGTTCTGGCCAGTGATCCAATCTCAACACCCAGTAAGCCAGTGGATCATCTGCTGTAAAGGTATCCAGGTCTGCCCTTGCCCCTAGGTAGTCCTGCACCATATGGTGAAGACTCTGGCAATGGGTGCCTACATTTGACGTCCCTGGGCGTCATGGACTAAAAAAAATTAAAAAGGCATCAGTCAAGCGGCTCCGGCCTTCACCACTCTTCCTCTGATCATCCGCAGCCTCAGAAGCACCTGTTTCAACACTTGGTAATCTACCAGTGCCTGGAAAGGTGTTACACAAGTGTCGCTTTAGAGCATACTCAAGTTGTTTCATCCGGTCCTCCCTCTATGCAGGCAGTATGAGCTCTGCAACTTTACCCTTGTATCATGGATCAAGAAGGCTTGCCAACCAGTAATGATCCCTCTTCTTGATAGCACGAATCCTGGGGTTCATTAGCAGGCTTTGCAGGATAAGGGAGCCCATGCAGCGTAGGTTGGAGGTGGCATTAGCTTCTGAGTCTTCCTGGTCAATGAGGATGACCCCATCGTGCACTTCCTCCTCCCAGCCACGTACTAGCCCTTGGGTTTCAGGGCACACAAACCCTCCCTAGAGGAATCCCCACCTTCAATGCCCCACTACTTAAATATTCCTCATCCTCCTCCTGTCTGATCTGAGGACCCGCAGGAATGCTGTCTGTGTAAAGACTGGGGCCTTGAGAGCTAGGAAGGCCTCCTCTTCCTCCCGCTGCTCTGCCTCTAGTTCCACATATATAATTCCCTGCAGAGTGCGCTCCAGCAGGAACACTAAAGGAATTGTGTCACTGATGCATGCACTGTCCCTGCTCACCATCCTCGTTGCCTCCTCAAATGGTGACAGTACACTGCATGCATCCTTGATCATCAGCCACTGCGGGGGGGAAAAAAAACAAGTTAACCTGAACCTGTCCTTGTGCTGTACTCACACAGCTACTCAATGATGGCCCTCTGCTGCTTGTGCAGACGCTGAAGCATTGCTAATGTCGAGATTCACCTGGTGGGCAGGTCACAGATCATATGGTTTGTGGGAAGGTGGAATTCTCTTTGAATTTCTGCCCAGCGAACACTTGCTGGGAATGACCGTCTGAAGTGGCTGCAGACTTTTCTGGCCTGGCTGAGAAGCTCTGCCAGCCCTGCAGAGCTGACAGAATTTCTTGCCCGGTGTGGCTCCTGTCCCCTAAACAAACCAGCTCAAGCACAGTATGACATCTTTTTGCTTGAGCTATTGCGTAGCCCCTGCCACGCGTCAGTTTTACTGCCACTTCGCCAGAGACAGATAAGGAGGAGGAGGAGGAGGAGGAAGAGGTGGTGGAGCAGACAGACCTCACACAAGCAGCTTTCTGGAGGCGTGGTGGATGAACAAGCTCCAGCACAGAGCCCCGTCCTTGATCTCTCTCAGCTGCAATCAGAGTTACCCAGTGTGCCGTGAAGGAAATGTAACGGCCCTGTCCATGCTTGCTGGACCACGTGTCTAGTCATGTGCACCTTGCTGCTGACTGCCTTTCCCAATGACTCCATAACATTGTCTTCCACGTGCTGGTATAGTGCTGGAATGGCCTTCCGTGAAAAGAAATGGCGTTTTGGAACCTGCACTGTAGTATAGCACATTCAGCGAATTCACGGAAGGAAGCAGAGTCCACCAGCTGGAAAGGCAGCAGCTGTAATACGAGTAATTTTGCTAAGCTGGCATTTAGACGCTGTGCTTGGGGATGGGTGGGAATATATTTTTTCTTACGCTGCAGCAGCTGGGGCAACGTAATATGACTGCGTAAATCTTCAGCTGATGGGATGTTGTCACATTCTCAGGAAGGACCTAGTACACCCATTACTGTAGCATCATCCCTGTCAGTGGAGGTTGTAGGCAATGACATGGCAGGACATATAGTGGGGGTAGAGACAGATGAGGAGGAGGAGGACCTATGCAAAGTGTTGTGCCAACGGGATGCGTGGCAGGTGGTCATGTGTCACCTCAAAGATGTCTTTCCCATGCTTGATCCTCATCTGACATAGATTACAAATAGCAATGGTGCGGTCTGCTGCACATTTCTTAAAGAACTCCCAGACAGCAGACTTCCTGTACATGTGCTTTGAGACAACAGCACTCTGCACCTGAGCAGCTGTGACTTCTGATGCCTTGGACTGGCTACGGTTGGTCATAGAGGACGTTCTGCCTCATTTTTGTTGTGCCTTCTTCTACTCCTCCCTTGACTCCTCTGTTCGATCAGGCACCCAGGTGGAGTCAGTGACCTCATCATCATCACCCCCTATCTCCTCGTCACTGGAGCCAACCTCGCAATTTGCTGCAGCTGCTGGGGGAACATGAGTGCCAGTTCTTTGTGTCACTGGCACCCCCTCCCTCTAGGCTGATTTTACTCCCTTCCTCAACCTCAGAGTTTGAATCAGAGCACTGGAGTTGCTGCGCATCCTCAAGCAGCATGTCACTGACACTGTCACTGTAGTCAAACAGTTCAGCTGACTCCTCCGTGTATGATAGTGAGGCTACGTCAGGAGTAGCTGTGGACATGGAGGCTGAATTAGATGTTTTGGCAGCTGAGGTGGACTGTAAACCACTACAAGCCTGGCTGGCAGAGGACTCGGAGGATGAGGATAGCCTGGTTAGCCAATCCTGCAAATCCTCTGTATGTTGCTGCTGCGTAAGATGGCCAGCACCAGTTAGAAACAAGGACAAGTGTGCCCCTGCAGAGGATGCACCACGTCCACGACGACCAGGAGCACAGCCTTCCGACACAGAGGCTGCTTGCCCTTTTATCTGTGTCTGGGAGTGTCTGCCTGTCCTTTCTGGTCTTTTTGACATGGTGAGTGATATATAAATTAAAGATATACAGAACTCTGATTCAACTCTGTTATAAAAATTGGAGATATGCAGAACTCTGACTCAACTGTGTTATCTAGATTGAAGATTTCCAGAACTCTGGTATAATTTAGTGAGACACCCTGATAGCTGGCAGCCAGTGACAAGAAACAAATTACAATTCCCAGGAACCTTCTATAAATCAGTGAGACCCCCTGATTAGTGACAAGACACAGATTAAAATTTGCAGAAATCTGCTAGAAGTATGTGGGACCCCCTGATAACTGGCAGTGAGAAGACACAGATTACAATTCCCAGAAACCTCCTATAAATCAGTGAGACCCCCTGATGGGTGGCAGTGACAATACACAAATTACAATTCCCAGGAACCTTCTATAAATCAGTGATACCCCCTGATGGGTGGCAGTGACAAGACACAGATTACAATTCCCAGATATCTGCTAGAAGTGAGACCCCCCCCAATAGCTGCTGGCAGTGAGAACACACAGATTACAACAATTCCCAGATATCATGTAGAAGTGAGACCCCCCAATAGCTGCCGGTAGTGAGAACACACAGATTACAAAAATTCCCAGATATCTTGTAGAAGTGAGACCCCCCCCCCAATAGCTGCTGGCAAAGAGAACACACAGATAACAACAATTCCCAGATATTTTGTTGAAGTGAGACCCCCACAATAGCTGTTGGCAGTGAGAACACACACTAACAATCTCCTCTCAAAAAACACGTGCTGGGGCTGCGAGGGACGCCTTATATAGTGTGCTGCGGGATTTAGCTCTGTGAGCCCATGATTGGGCCAAATTTGCCCAATCGGGACTCTGAGTTGTGATTGGCATAGTCTTGCACCTGTCTTGCACCTGACCTGTGGTCAGGTGCAAGGCTGTAGCCAATTACAAGCTTCAGGCCAGTGGAAAAGTGCATTGTGGTCCATTGTTGTGCATTGTGGGCGAACTCGAATCGAACATGCGGAAATGTCCGGAGTTCGGCGAACAGCCGAATGGCCGATGTTCGATGCAAACTCCGAACAGCTCGTCTCTAGTAGTGAGGTGCCGGTACTGAGTGATGAGGTGCTGGTACTGAATTCCGGTGAGTACCCCTTGAAATAAAGCCCTAGTTATTGCTGTGGTGCTCTGTGATACGCTCATACACAGTGCACATTACTGTGAGTTTTATTGCTGTGGTTCTCTGTGTTATGCTAATACACACCTGACATTACTGTGAGTTTTGTTGCTGTGGAGCTCTGTGTTACACTCATACACACCGCACATCACTGAGTTTTATTGCTGTGGAGCTCTGTGAGTGATATGCTCATACATACATCACATTACTGTGAATTTTATTGCTGTGGAGCTCTGTCATACGCTCATACACACAGCACATTACCATGAGTTTTATTGTTGTGAAGCTCTGTTATGCTCATACACAGTGCACATTACTGTGAGTTTTATTGTTGTGAAACTCTGTTATGCTCATACACAGTGCACATTACTGTGTGTTTTATTGCTGTGGAGCTCAGTTACTCTTATACATACCTCACGTTACTGTAAGTTTTATTGCTGTGGAGCTCTGTGATATGCTCATACACACGCACATTCATTACCATGAGTTTTATTGCTGTGAAGCATATTTGTTTTGTGTTAATTTCTTGCATTTTACTACTTTGTATTTCTGTAACCATGTTCTTGAACCCAGGACATACTTGAAAACGAGAGGAATCTCAATGTATCCTTCCTGGTAAAATCCTTTATCTATATAATAAAACAGTTTCAAAGTCCGTCGCCGTCAAGCGCTGAGTGCGCATGCGCGACGGACATTTGAAACTGGGTTGCGAGCTGGCCGTTAAAACAAACAGGTAGCTGCGCGTGTCGGCCACCTGCAAAAAAAAAAAAATCGGCACGAGTGGCGCGCAGCTACCACTTTGTTTAAACGGCGCAAGCCCCGAATCCTCCAGCGGTGACAGTCCTCCGGCTGTGGCAGGCTGCTCGGCCGGCATCCAGGCTCAGGTGAGCCCCCGGCTTGGCTTGGGCCTATAGGCCCAGCCGAGCCGGGGACTCACCTAAGCCTGGAGGCCAGCCGAGCAGCCTGCGACAGCCGGAGGACAGTCACCGCTGGAGCTCCGGGCCAATGTAGGAGGATGTTGCCTACACATACTCCCCTACATTGGCCCTGAGCTCCAGCGGTGACTGTCCTCCGGCTGTCGCAGTCTGCTCGGCCGGCCTCCAGGCTCAGGCGAGCCCCCGGCTTGGCTTGGGCCTACAGGCCCAGCTGAGCCGGGGACTCGCCTAAGCCTGGAGGCCGGCCGAGCAGCCTGGACAGCCGGAGGACGGTCACCGCTGGAGCTCAGGGCCGATGTAGGAGGATGTTTCCTACACATACTCACCTACATCGGCCCTTAGCGATGGCATCCAGCGATGGCAGTCCCGCTTCCAGTGTCCTCTCTCCATTGCTCGGCCGGTATGACGTCACGAAAGCCTTTGACCCTGGGTCATATAACACAATTTGAAGCCATGGGAAATGTTTTTGCACCAACAAGTGGGAAATGTTTGACCAACACACAAGACAGGGTATACCTGAAATAGGCCAGACGGTATACAAGGACGCATTCTAACACAAGCCCAAATCGATCAGTGTTAGAGTGATCAGGTAAGCCAAGACGGTACACAAGGGGTATCTATCATATAAACCAAAAATCAATCAGAGTTAGAGTGGTCAAGGAATAGCCAAGGACTGGTACACTGGGGTGGTTCTCATACAAGCCAGGTAACAACAGAGACTGAAAAATCAACCAAGTAGTGAATCGCCAGGAGACCCTCAGCACTGATGGAAGCAAACTCCACGACTGGGCTTTGAGCCGGATTGCGCTGTCTGTATTTAAACCCGGCAGGTACGTGTCATCATGCTGCACTCCGCCTCCTGACCAGCCCTGCGAGCTCCGGAAGCCAGCACAACTCCTGGCACCCGGCTTGTCGATAGCGCCGCCGGGTGCCGGGGCCCCCTCTGAGCCCCAGACGTGACAGATACGCTCCTACACACCATACATTACTGTGAGTCTTATTGCAGTGGAACTGTGTTGTGTCCTTTTTTTGTTTTGGAAGGGGGTGAAAAGCTGTTACGGGTTGAGGAAGTTAATGGGGGGGCCCCTTAATCATGAGGTTCAGTAAGGGGCCCCATCATTTCTGATGGCTGCCCTGTATGCATCCGGTACACGGGTCAGTGCACCCAAATATTGGGCCTTTGGTGCCAGCTAGTGCCTTCACACAGTAACCCCTCTGAGGTATTGTGGAAGAGTGCAGGGTTGGACCCTGCGGTCAAATATTGAAATTATATGCACCTGTCACATTCAAGTGCAGAAAAATTGTGTCTTAGCCGGTGGTGCACGAGACTGAGAATATAACAGGGTTATTCAAAGAGATCCGAGTTGTGGCCGAAAGGTAACTGAACACTGAAATTCAACGTACGGTTACCTTTCCTAGCCATTTGGCTATTCAGAGAGGACCACTTCCTGATCCATAACTCCACCAGTCCGAGCCGCCGGGTAACAGCAGATGACTTGACACTTAAATATTTGGAGGAAGCCTTGCGTTTTATTCATTGAATTGTCACACACCTTATAGATGTCTCTGCTTTTGGATTTCCTAAGACAGCTCTTGGAGTATCTGGGGATACCAGTTGATCAGAACACTGATGTATCACCACACTGTACCGCATTGAATTTAAGTATTAGCAGTATTTTGTTCCAGTTTACTGCAAAACAATATAATTTTTAATGATTGTAACATTGTTTCTCTTGTGAATTTTAACTGTTTAGTGCAAGACCACACACACATATTTCTTTTGTTTCTGCCTGAGTTAAGGCAGCAGGTTCTATTAGTGGCAATTTATTAAAAGTTACGTTTTAATTATATCCACCATATTGTGCTTCTAAGCTAAAAATTTAGATATGCCTCAAACGTATTTTTCAAGAAGTATCCACATCTTCAACTACTTAGAAGTGTTCTGTTATGTTTCCTGGCTATTCATTTCATTAACTGTAATGGTTGTTGTAAATTATTGACCCTGAGCACATGTCTTCCATTTTGTGATAGCTTAGATAATTTGTTTAATAACTAATGAAATTGCAAATCATTTGATTCAAAACTAGATGTTAAAGCTTCTGTTTCTTAAAATAATAGTTCCTCTTCCAGAGACTGCCAATTGAAGGTCTCTTCATCTTTTATCTTACAAAAGCAGCTGTTAGTGTTCCACTTTCCTGTCAAAAGGGCCGTTTCATTATCTGGATGTCACCTGTAGCCAAAGGCAGGAAACGCGGTCCACTGATTCAATATCACAGGGATCTGGCTTTCCATGTGACATACAGTCATGAGAACACTATATCAGCTCAAGAGATGATGCTATAGTACAGAGGCGTAACTAGAAACCTCAGGGCCCCGGTGCAAGAATCCATGAAGGCCCCCACCGCGAGAGTTTTGCATTTTTACTAAAAACATTTTGCAAAAATACCTGTATACATGTCTCCTACGCTATCCAAAAATTTCTGGTTTCAAAACCTAATAATACTGTAACCGATCACCTAGTATCCCTATTATATATACAAATTAGCTATGGAATTTAGTGCTATGGTAATATTAACATAATAGGGATACTAGGTGATAGGTTATAGTATTATTAGGTTTTGAGACCAGCAATTTTTCCATAGTGCAGGAGACATGTATACAGCAAAAAGATTCAAGGTGTGCAACATAGGCCATAAAATCCAAAGGAAAATCTTTATTGACGAAGTGCAGTAGAAAATTATGACATTTCAGTCCTAACGGACCTTAATCATGCAGGAGACATGTATACAGGTATTTTTTGCACTCTTAAAATGGCCATACAATTTGGAAGTATTTTTTAAGAATGAGTTATGGATCCTCATATAGATTTCGCTTGTGTTCTATCTTATGAGGTGGAGGAGTTCTGTTTAAGCCTTGACTTTCTTTGTGTTTATTGTTACATTATTTATAAAGTATTTTACCAGGAAGGATACATTGAGATTTCTCTCGTTTTCAAGTATGTCCTGGAGGAGGCAGAGAAAGATAGTGACACATCACACATGATTGTGAGATGGACCCTGGTAGTTACGCCGTATAAAAGAAGAGGGCACATGTTATTTAGAGAAGTCCCTTCTACTGCCTGTCTTCAAACCTTTTGCTTGACTGCAACTTCTGGTCATGCTGATGGGGTGTTATTAAACTGTTTACTTTAGTAATGCCCTTTACCTGTTTATGTTAGTGATGCTATTTACTTGTCTATGTTGTTTATTGTACTCACAATAAGTTGCATGATTGATTCTATTTTGCAATACAAATTTTGTATACCTTTCAGCTGTGTGATTTATTCTATAGGGGTTATTTAAAGAGGTCCGAAATGTAACCGGACACTAGACATGTGCACAGCACAAAATTTCATTTTGAACTAATGGATTAGTCCTAAAATGCAATTTATTTAGTTGCTAAAGAAATTCGTTTTCAGTTCTTTAGTATGCAAACTAATTTCATTCATCTGAAAACCAGTGGATACAATTACTATTGTAGTGGCTCCTCAGAGGGCTGAGATCGCTGCTTGTTACAGTATCTCTCACTCTCAGCACAATGTGTCAGGCAAAGCTGTTACAGTAACTGACTGCTACTCATCACAGCGCTCAGTTTCAGTAAAACTAGTAAATAATATTTTTATATATGAGGTTAGAACAATATTATTTCCTTGTTTTGCTGAAACTCTGAGCGCTGTGATGAGCAGCAGTCAGTTACTGTAACAGCTGAGCCTGATACATTGTACTGAGAGATAATATAACAAGCAGCCGTTCTCAGCGCTCACAGCCACTGGATTTAAAGGGCTAAAAAAAGGCTCCTCTTTGTATAATGTATAGAACATCCTCCTGCATTAATTAATACCCCTCTCTGTATAATGTATACAACATCAACCTGCATTAATTAATACCCCTCTCTGTATAATGTATGGAACATCCTCTTGAATTAATTAATGTCCCTTTCTGTATAGAGCGTCCTCCTCAATTTATACCTTTCTCTGTATAATGTATATAACATCCTCCTGCATTAATACCCCTCTCTGTATAATGTAGATAACATCCTCCTGCATTAATACCCCTCTCTGTAGAATGTAGATAACATCCTCCTGCATTAATTAATACCCCTCTCTGTGTAATGTATACAACATCCTCTTGCATTAATTAATACCCCTCTCTGTATAATGTATACAACATCCACCTGCATTAATTAATACCCCTCTCTGTATAATGTATACAACATCCTCCTGAATTAATGTCCCTCTCTGTATAGAACAGCCTCCTCAATTTATACCTTTCTCTGTATAATGTATATAACATCCTCCTGCATTAATACCCCTCTCTGTATAATGTATAGAACATCATCCTGCATTAATTAATGCCCCTCTCTGTATAGAACATCCTACTGCATTGGCATGTGGAGGGTGCAGAACTTCAGAATGCAATGCTTATCCAGCACAGGGGAGGGAACTTCTACTTAAACTTTGTATCTCTGTGGGGAGACACAGGAATATAAAAGCAGGGGACAGGGAAAATATTAACGTAAATAGGTCTGAAAGCTCAGAGAAGAGATGACTGATGCAAATTTATTTTTACAATAAAATAAAGCACTTTAAATCCAGGGAAAACATTCAAATAAATGACACTGAAGGCTCATAATGACAGAGTAACTGTGAGAGCTGGATACTAAATGTATCAGACGTAAAAAAAAACACTTTATAACAAGCAGCACTGGGAGAGGAGAGGGACTTTATATAAAACGTGTATTATAGATGAGGAAAGGGGGATAGTGCTCTTGGATAATATAAAATGTATCAGACCTAAGCCCCTATTATGCTGAGCGGGAGGGGAGATGACACACGTTTTATAGAATCCCTCTCTTCTCCCAGCGCTGCTTGTTATAAAGGGGTTTTTACTATCCAGCCCTCCTGTCATTAGCTTTCAGTGTGATTTATTTGAATGTTTTCCTTCTGCAGCTGCTTTTATCATCTTGTCTGCCTCATAGACATGTAAGGGTTAAGTTAAGTAAGGTTTCCTCTCCTGTGCTGGCTGTATGTGCTGCGAGTGAGTATTCTTGAGCTCTATCACTGTCAGATTTTCGGGTAGGGGTCGGGAAGAATTACGCATACAAACCTTTTCTGTAACCTTTGCGATGTTGCGCTCTTCATTGCTGGTCTCCTTCACTCAATGTAATATCACTAAAAGGACTGAAACTAAAATGTAGTGCATTTTATTTTAGTTTCTTTCGTTTTTTGTACTGAACAGTTTCGTATCTCTTGAGTCATACGAAAAACTAAATTATCCAAAAATTCAGACTAAATCGTTTTAGTACTAAAACGAATGCACATGTCTACCGGACATTGAAATTCAGCGCACAGTTAGGGATAGGCCGAACACCCCAGTATTCGGTTCGCATTCGAACTCGAACAATTTAAAAAGTTCGAATTCAGACTCGAACACGATTCGAACTCAATGCAAGTCAATGGGACTCGAACGTTCGAATTTTAGAGTGCCCTCCAAGAGGACATATGTGCAAGATATTGGCCATAAAAGGTGTATGGGGGTCCGGGTAGTACCCTGGGGGACAGGAAACGGGGAAAAAAGTTTTAAAAAAATGTTTTTAAAAGGAACAGTGATTTTTCCATGACATAAAGGTTAAGAATAAAAACGAAAAATTCCTCCAAATATCGTGCCTAGGAGGTCCTCATAACCTGCCCGTGAAGTGGCTGATTTGTAGGATGTATAGAAATATTTAAAAATAAAAAAAATGACATTTCAAATGATGGTAAATCATTTTCCTTTAATCTATTCATAAACAACTGCTTGGGGCGGCAGACTGTATGAAAAGAGGAGATGTTTTAGGTCACGCAGAACAAGTTTAGTGATTTTTTTGACTAAATTATGGTGCCTCTTATGCAGGCTTTGGATGAAAGTAACAATAGGTGCTTTAAAATTGGGCCTTTAGTGTCGGCAACAGTGCCTTCACACCGTCCGTAACCACGGCCGGCGCTGCCGCTAGGCCAACTAGGCGGGCGCCTATAGCGCGGTGCCCGCCTAGGGCGCAGCCGGCCCGACCAATTATATAAAAAAAATTGTCCGCTGGGCAGCCTGGGGCGGCCGCGTGCTGCAGCCAGCCCCAATACGTGCCAGCGTCGCCACCGCCGTCAAGGAGACGGAGGCGTGGACTTGGTGCCTCCAGCTTCCTGGATCAAGTCCACGTCTCTGTCTCCTTGATGCCAGCGGTGACGCCAGAATGTATTGGGACTGGCTAAGGAAGACGGAGACAGCGCTGGAGTCAAATATCCATGTGTGAGCCTGGGGGCACATATCCATGTGTGAGCCTGGGGGCACATATCCATGTGTGAGCCTTGGGGCACATATCCATGTGTGAGCCTGGGGCAGATATCCATGTGTGAGCCTGTGGGCAGATATCCATGTGTGAGCCTGGGGCAGATATCCATGTGTGAGCTGGGGCAATATATCCATGCCATGTGTTAGCTGGGGCAATTTATCCATGTGTTAGGTGGGGCAATATATCCATGTGTTAGCTGGGGAAATATCTCCATGCCATGTGTGAGCTGGGGCAATATCTCCATGCCATGTGTTAGCTGGGGCAATATCTCCATGTGTGAGCTGGAGGCAAATGTACCCATGTGAGCGGGTGGGCAATATATCCACGTGAGAGCTGGTGGCAAATATACCCATGTGAGCTTTCTTTTTTTGGGGGGGGTGCAAGTAGCTGGTCTTGCCTAGGGCGCAAAATAGTCTAGCACCAGCCCTGTCCGTAACCCCTCTGAGGTATTTTGGAAGAGTGCAATGGTGGAGGTTTTGGGAATGCAGAAGAGATCCCCGATCTATTCAGTTACATTAGCGTCAGGGGAGTGATAGCTGCTGATCCAGGACTGATTCATTTTTATAAATGTCAGCCAGTCTACAGAGTCGGTGGACAGACTCACTCTTTTGTCTGTGACAAAACCTCCAGCTGCACTGAACGTCCTTTCAGAAAGCACGCTGGATGAAGGGCAACCTAGTAGCTGCATAGCATGTTGGCTAAGTTCTGACCAGTGATCCAATCTCAACACCCAGTAAGCCAGTGGATCATCTGCTGTAAAGGTATCCAGGTCTGCCCTCGCCCCTAGGTAATCCTGCACCATATGGTGAAGACGCTGACAATGGGTGCCTACATTTGACGTCCACTCCCTGGGCGTCATAGACTAAAAAAATTGGAAAAGGCATCAGTCAAGCGCCCCCCTTCACGCTCTTCCTCTGATCAACCGCAGCCTCAGAAGCACCTGTGTCATCACTTGGTAAGCTACCAGTGCCTGGAAAGGTGTTACACAAGTGTCGCTTTAGAGTGCCCTCAAGTTGTTTCATCTTGTCTTCCTCTGTGAGGGCAGGATGAGCTCTGCAACCTTACCCTTGTATCGTGGATCAAGAAGGGTTGCCAACCCATAATGATCCCTCTCCTTGATAGCACAAATCCTGGGGTCCTTTAGGCTAGGGTCAGACGAGAGTGATTTCTACGGACTGTACGTCCGTGCACACGGACGTACATCAGTACGGAAGACACAGTAGTGGCCACACAGTCCGTTTATTCACTGACATATATTTTGACGGATGTAGGAGGGAAAATAAATTAAAAAGCAAAACCATTTTGTCCGTGAAAAATGCTGGACGTATAAATGCAGTCCGTCTGACCACGTTCCATCACTCACACACAAAGCTATGCAGACGTTGCGGACGCAGCGCACTTTGTGCGGCCGTTCTAGGGGATGTACGTTCTTGCCTGCCTTGCGTCCGTGGGCTGCGGCCGTTGTGCGTCCGCAGTTCAGTGCGGACGTACTTCATGTGTCAGGCTCCAATGGGCTTTCTGTCATGCTATCACGGACCTACTTTTAGCCGCAATCACGGACGTGAACACTACGCTCATCTGACCCCAGCCTTAGCAGGCTTTGCAGGATAAGGGAGCCCATGCAGCGTAGGTTGGAGGTGGTATTAGCTTCCGAGTCTTCCTGGTCGTTGAGGATGAACCTATCGTGCACTACCTCCTCCCAGCCACGTACTAGTCCTTGGGTTTCTGGGGACACAAAACCCTCCCTTGAGGAATCCCCACCTTCAATGCCCCACGACTTAAATATTCCTCTTCCTCCTCATCCTCCTCCTGTCTGATCTGAGGACCCGCAGGAATGCTGTCTGCGTAAAGACTGGGGCCTTGAGAGCTAGGGAAGTCCTCCTCTTCCTCCCGTTGCTCTGCCTCTAGTGCCACATCTATAATTCCCTGCTGTCAGGACTGTACCTGTCCATTCCTGTGATATTCCAAGCAAGTAGCAGCTGCATGAAAGGTGCTGCCCTTCTGCACAGCACCAGTATCAAACAGTTAATTCACATAACACACACACCTCTGGTCACGTGATACACCCATGTGCCTAATCAATAAAGGCTCCACACTCCCTCTGATCCTCGCGTCATTGTTGTCTCCTGTTCCTGTGAACAAGACCAGCTATTCAAGCTCCAGAGAAACCTGACTTCCCCTATCAACCCACCGTGCTCTCCCAGGAGCAACTATCCCTCAAGACCCTGTGTGTTTCCTCCCTATCCCACCGTGCTCTCCCAGGTGCAACTACCCTCGCACCTAGACTCAAGGACTGCTTTTCCCATCACCCTCAGCCAACCTGTGAGTTTCAGTGTGTCCTGTCCCACAGCCCTCCTGTATTGTTCTTCTCTCCCACGAACTGTGTGTATCCCCGAGACCTGCATATCAGCCTCATGACCTGAAAGGCGAGTACCTGCAAGGTATTAAACCTGACACCCGTAGAGTGCACTCCAGCAAGAACACAAAAGGAATTGTGTCACTGATACATGCACTGTTCCTGCTCACCATCCTCGTTGCCTCCTGAAATGGTGACAGTACAGTGCATGCATCCTTGATCATCAGCCACTGCCGGGGGGAAAAAAAACAGTTGACCTGAACCTGTCCTTGTGCCATACTCACACAGGTACTCATTGATGGCCCTCTGCTGCTTGTGCAGACGCTGCAGCATTGCCAATGTCGAGTTCCACCTGGTGGGCATGTCACAGATCAGACGGTTTGTGGGAAAGTGGAATTCTCTTAGAATTTCTGCCAGGTGAACACTTGCTGACAATGACCATCTGAAGTGGCTGCAGACTTTTCTGGTCTGGCTGAGAAGCTCTGCCAGCCCTGGGTACCTGGTTAGGAAACGCTGTACCACCAGATTTAGGACGTGTGCTAGGCATGGTACATGCGTCAACCTTACCCAGGCGTAGGGTGGAGAGAAGGTTACTGCCATTATTACAGACGACCATTCCCAGCTCAAGCTGGCATGGTGTTAACCATCTCTGCACCTGCCCCTGCAGAGCTGACAGAATTTCTGGCCCGGTGTGGCTCCTGTCCCCTAAACAAACCAGCTCAAGCACAGTATGGCATCTTTTTGCTTGAGCCATTGCGTTTTTTTTGTTTTTTTTATTGTTTTTAATTTTTCTTTAACAGACCTTTTTATTATCATTCATTGGACCTTATATGTTAATTCCAGACATTTTCGTTCAGTAGTTTTTTTACAAACAGAGTTTCAATTCTGAAACTTTCAAGCGTACTGTTTGTTTGTTTTTTAACCCCGTTCGTCGGCTTGTTGGCTTTTTCCAGCGGCTGCTCTGCGCTGTGATCGGCAGCTTGTAGGCTTTTTCAAGCATGTTCGGCATGGTTTTTGTGGCGTTTCTGTGGGTTTTCGGTGAGTGTTCAGTGAGTGTTCGTCGGGTTTGCGGCGGGTTTTCCCTGCACTATGGGGATCCTGCGGTGCATGCTGAATACACCGTAGGGTGGAGAATTTTGATTCCCCGAAGTGCAGGGAAGCACAGGGAATGAGAAGGCACTGAAATGTAGGCAACATTTTGGTGCTCTCTTAATAACCCTGTTTGTATCCAAAGTTCTGAGCAAGACATTAACCCTTTAAATTTCCTAAACATATTTACTTGTGCTCAAAAACATAATTTTAGAATGTGGGGAAAAAAAACAACAAAATATTGGTCAACACATGTATTTATTAACTTAAAAATTTTAACATCATGGGGGAAAAAAACACACTTTTTCATTACCAGACAGAATTAGAAACAGACTTTATCATGGGTGATACACACTAAGAAATATATTGCTTTAAACTTTTCGAAAAGAAATTTAGATCTGGATAATATTTTCACATTCTGTAGATATATCTATATCTATCCAATGGCAACCTGCAAAAGCCACGTGGAAACTCGAGGTGCCTGGGTGCAAGGTCCAATGAATCATATGAAACTGGTCAAAAGAGGGGGACGTGCACCAGGACTTAAGCATAAGAATAAAAATGATGCTTTATTAAATAAACATTAAAAAGATGCCCATATGCACCGACAGGGCCGGATTAACATAGGGACAGATGGAGCAGCAGCTCCAGGCCCATGCCCCAGAATAGGCCCACAGAAAGGATAAATTTGTCTGCATTGATAGGCATTTGGACCACTATATCTCCACCTCCATAGCAGCTACAGGGTCATGTGAGGTATCACTGGAAAGGTCAGAGCATGATCTTTCCAATGATACCACACATGACCAGGTTTTATGTAACACTAAATATAAAATAATAAATATTTCTTTATTTTTTATTTTTCTTTCTAACACAGCAATATTTTTCAATTATACAGGGAACAATGATGCTGCATTAACTCACCATCTCATTTTTCATGTCACTAACAAGTGTGGAGGTGATGGTACAATCCATTATTACGGATTGTTACATCAAGAACCTAAACCGCCACACTGCAGCGAAGTGCACTGGGGGGGCTTTGGAACCCTGCGCCACTAATCTTTACACCTTGCAAGGTCAAATGAGGCATCAGACAGGACAGAGTCTGGCCTTTGCATTGATACCAAACATAACAATGTAAAATCTAAAAGAAAAAGAAAACAAAAAACTTTTTTATTTATTTTTTGTTCCAAAGCGATGGTATTGTCCATTTTTCACGTATAAAATTAGCAATACCACTGCCATTACTCACCTTCTCCTTTCCCACGCTGGGAGCAAGGTCAGTGTTTTATACATAGTCATATTATTCATAAAACATCATTATCCAAAACACATGGGAAATATCAAATGTTTGGGTTACAATTGTATATTTTCTCAGAAAAATGCAGTTATAGGTTCCCATTTATTTATTTTTTTAACAAGAATTCCCTATAGAATATATAACCAGAGGTTTGAATGATAAAATATGAAAAAATTATTTTACACGCTGTGATGATTGAAATCTGAATGGAAATTTACTCACACCGTATCTGCCTGGTAAGATATACATATATATGCAATATTAAATAGCCTAAAATATGTTGTCCTTTCACTAAATTCCAAAAAAGCCACCGAAATATTCAGCTCCACACAGGGGCCTCACAGGGGCCTTTATCAATGTTATCTTTTTAATGTTTATTTAATAAAGCATCATTTTTATTCTTATGCTTAAGTCCTGGTGTGCGTCCACCTCCTTTTGACCAGTTTTATATATATATATAATATATATTCAATAACATATTTATCTGTCTGAACAACATGATTACGGAAAACAAACAATAAATAGCAAGTTATAAATATCTGATTCATTCTGTTGAAGGTACATTTTAAAAAAACAGATCATAACAAAAACGTGTAGTAGTAATGACAAGTCAGTAAAATATTACTAGATCATTTTCTTACAAACCTATTTTTAAAAAAACAAAGCTTTGGAAAGAAGATCCTGTTCAACTATGATCCTATTGTAATGGAGCAACTAAGATAATCCCTCCAACCTTTCAACATAAATGCTTGAGATGTTAGTTAATAGCTCCAGCCACCCTCACAACCGAGCTGCAAATTTAGCTTGTGGCTCAGACATTGTGGCAGGTTATTGTAAAATAATGCCTCCTATACTCTTTACAGGAGTGGGTAATTTGCAGCTAGTCGATGAAGAACGATCTAATCCAACTATGCTTGTGCTTCATGGCTCAAGTCATCATTCAGGAATGAGTAGCAGCTCTTAAACCCTGTTGTTAAGTGATTCTGCCTTAAACTCACTTAAAACCTTAAAACTTCCTTTTAAACACTTAAAAAATTCTTGACTTACCCAGCCATTATCCCGCGAAGCAGAGAGTGGCACGATCCACTATTTCCTCTGCTTACAGCAGAAGACTGGGAGCAACTAGTTCCCAGGTTTCTGCTGCCATCCATGGCAGAGTCGCTCCAGCCTCCATGGTGTCCTATGGACTCCAGGAGCAAATACCAGTGGCAGCGTATGATGGTGCTGCTGTTATCAGTCAGTGGCTCACAAATATTCTGGCTTAAGCTGCTACTACCTTGGCTCATTCGGAATAGACTGGTTAGTAACAACCACAAATGAAGAATGGTTTGCGCAGGATTTTTCCTTTTCTCTCTATTAACAGCTTGGTTGGAATCGGGCCGTACATGTGCTCCAAATCAGGCAATAACTTTTATGTGTGTCCTTTCATAAGGAATGTACAGTACAAATAGTAAAACAAATGAGTTGTTGGTCTTGTAGGGTCTTGAATCCTAAGATGCTCTTGTAAAAATAGCTGAATTATTTTCTGCATGAAAAAAATGATACTTGGAACAGTCATGTGTTATACTGGACAAAATCAGTATTTCTGAGAGAGTATGTGAAATTTACTTCAAATATTCATCATTTTCAAATCCAGGATTGCTGTACACTTCAGTTTTTTCATTTGTGTGTCGGATAAGTGGTTTTGTGCAGTATGTCCTATTTATTGGAGGCCAGTTGGGATCTGTTTCCACCATCCTTATTGTTTTCCTGTACTGGCTTTTGGACTTATATTTGAAACATTTCTTTAACAACAGCCAAAGCTTCCTGTTCTCTATTACAAGTTCCTATTAACAGAAAACAAAATGTGCACAAAAATTAGAGATGTATATCAATAATGTCTGAACACTTCAAAACTTTACAGGAAGACAGTTTAATATACATGATATGGGATTCTTCTTGCAGAAATTGTTTGCATGAAATACATAAGCATGGAAAAAGAATGGGTGCAGAACAAAAGTCTTGAAAATATTCATTGGAATAAATTATGATATGATGTGAGTGTATATTTCCATGATATAGTTTTAGAAAGTATGCCAGTGCCTGATAAATGTATTAATTACTGTTAAAGGGACACACTGGGCTCTGTGAGAAATAGATTTAGGCCCGTGTCAGACGAACGGAACGCAGTGACCACGTCCGTGTTGCCGCACAGTTTAACATCCGTCATAGCATAGAATCATGAGCAATAGAGACCCACACACTAAGTGCGTCCGCACCGAACTGCGCACGCACAACGTACGTGGCAAACGGACGCAAGAACGTAAAACCGCTAACACAGACGTGCAGAATGTGCCACGTCCACCACGTCCGCGTAGCGTTCTGTGTGCGTGATGAGGAAAGGAGACATCAGACGCAGCGCATTTGCGACGTTCAGCACCTTGACGCACAAAATGCCTTTTCAAATCCTTTTTCATATTCGTTTTGTTTCCCATATTTCCCTTTTTTCTACGTCCGTCATAGAAAACAGACTGTGTGGTGTCTACAGTATCTTCCATCAGAACGTCCGTCCGTTGTGCACGCACGCAGAGTGCGCTCAGACTGCATTCGTCTGACTCTAGCCTTAAGCTGCGGTCACACGAGCCCACTTTTCGTGTCCGTCTGACCGCACTGTTTGCTGTCCATTGTAGCTTTTCAAAGGAGTCAATAGAGAATAACACACAAAGTATGTGCGCACCTTTTCACACACAGGCAACGCATGTTGCAACGGATGCCAAAATGGTATCGACGTGAAAAAGCTACAACAGACATAGAGAAACCCCTGCATACAGCTTTTTTTTTTCTTTTTCTCAATGTCAGTCAAAGCTAACTGATGCTACACAGTCTTTTCAATTGTTTGTCTGAATGACAGTCAAAACGAACTGATACAATATAGCAATTCTTTTTCTCAACATCAGTTAAAACTAATTGATACTATACAGCTATACAGCATTTTTCTTCTCTCAACGTCAGTCATAACTAACTGATACAATGTAACCACAATCTCATCCGTTACAAAGTGCATCTGATTCAACGGGCGCACTGTGTGCACTCAGTGCTCTAGTGTGACCGCAGCCTAAGTGGTAATAGTGACAGGAGACAGTTCCCTCCATATCCTACAGACCATCAGTTGTGACTGGCTGCTGTGAAGATTAATTATAGCAGAAACCTTATCTTAATAAGCCACCACTCTACAGTCTACTGTGACTTCCCTGATGTAGGAGCAGGATAGGCGCAGCATGAAGACTTGTAATGCATCTCAATGACCAAAATAAGCAAACAATTAATGGGCTGCACCTGTCTTGCTTTGCTGAGCATCCAGTTACTTCTTTTAGCTTGATGTTTGCACCATTAGAAAGAATTAACTGCCACACTAGATAAAGAGCTATGTTTTTTTTTTGTGTTGTGGCAGGAGAGGTTAATAGTTAATCCCTCTGGTTTTATTTTATTATTAAGATTCCATTTATACAGCATATTTGCCTTGCACCTAAGAAGCAAGATGAACCCCACAGAGAAAATAGTGATTATCTTACCCACTGTATAGCAGGTGATTTTTGTATGTTGGGCATGGACAGATATATAGCCTCTAGCCCATACTGTGCTTTTACTTAGGGGGGAATATGAGCCCTCACATGAAATAAGAGAATACCCCATCATATGACAAACTTAAGCATTTAGGACTCTGTTTTGAAAAAAGGGGAGCCATCTCTTTCCAATGCGCGATCACATACTGTGTATGGTTATCCACTCTGCTGCCCACATAGTACACAGTGAGGATATGATAACTTTTCATTAAATGTTTTTGTTCTACCCTTTCAAAGAAGCAGGCTGTACAGCTACCGGGTGATTGTAATAACAATGAACAGTATCTTACAGTAATTTAATAAAGAACTGTGAAGATTATATAAGGGTACACATCACACTCTACTTGTGGAAATATATCATGAGACCCCCTATTTGGAATAGGGGGCTACCACCCTTCCACCGAGCAGTGCATTGTTCATGTCTTCTTATCCCCAATAAGGACCACTGACGTACATAGTATGTCTTGGGGAGAATTCCCCTTAAGGAACAAGGGCGTACTATGTACGTGATGGTCCTTTAACCACCGTCTCTCCCTATACTCACTTCTCTGACTGGGGTCCCACATCAGTCTGGCTTTCTTGAAGCCAGCCCGACGTTTTTTTTGGCCTCGGCCATCAGACTGATGTCATCACCGGCAGGGCCGGTGCTAGACTATTTTGCGCCCTAGGCAAGACCAGCTACCTGCACCCCCCCCCCCAAAAAAAAAGCTCACATGGTGAATATATTGCCTCCAGCTCACACATGGCATGGAGATATTGCCCAGGCTCACACATGGGTACTTGCCCCCGGGCTCACACATGGGTACGTGCCCCCGGGCTCACACATGGGTACGTGCCCCCCCAGGCTCACACATGGGTATCTGCCCCCCCAGGCTCACACATGGGTATCTGCCCTCCCCAGGCTCACACATGGTATCTGCCCCCCCAAGGCTCACACATGGGTATCTGCCCCCCCAGGCTCACACATGGGTATCTGCCCCCCCCAGGCTCACACATGGGTATCTGCCCCCCCCAGGCTCACACATGGGTATCTGCCCCCCCAGGCTCACACATGGGTATCTGCCCCCCAGGCTCACACATGGGTATCTGCCCCCCCAGGCTCACACATGGGTATCTGCCCCCCCAGGCTCACACATGGGTATCTGCCCCCCCCAGGCTCACACATGGGTATCTGCCCTCCCCAGGCTCACACATGGGTATCTGCCCCCCCAAGGCTCACACATGGGTATCTGCCCCCCCAGGCTCACACATGGGTATCTGCCCCCCCCAGGCTCACACATGGGTATCTGCCCCCCCCAGGCTCACACATGGGTATCTGCCCCCCCCAGGCTCACACATGGGTATCTGCCCCCCAGGCTCACACATGGGTATCTGCCCCCCCAGGCTCACACATGGGTATCTGCCCCCCCCAGGCTCACACATGGGTATCTGCCCCCCCCAGGCTCACACATGGGTATCTGCCCCCCCCAGGCTCACACATGGGTATCTGCCCCCCCCAGGCTCACACAAGGATACTTACCCAGCAGCTCACACATTGGTATTTGCCTCCAGCGCTGTCTTCCTGTAGCCAGTCTCATGCGTGCTGGCGTCGCCGCTGGCGTCAAGGAGATGGAGGCGTGGACTTGGTCCAGGAAGCTGGAAGCAACAAGTCCACGCCTCCGTCTCCTTGACGCCGGCAGTGACGCCGGCTCGTATTGGGGCTGGCTGCAGAACGCGGCCGCCCCAGGGTGCCCCGCGGGCATTTTTATTTACAATTTTTTTTTTCAATTGGTCGTGCCGGCTGCCGCTGCGCCCTAGGCGGGTGCTGCGCTCTAGGCGCCCGCCTAGTTGGCCTAGCGGCAGCGCCGGCCGTGATCACCGGGTGCGATGATGTCAGTTTCAGATGCCTTCCGGCGCCTGCAGGGGGAGAACCTGAAAGGGGAGTGTGGGTTCTTTGAACCCCTCTCCATCCTGAATGGCTGCAAATAAAAAAGAGAGGCACTGCTGGAAAGGGCAGAGCCTGCCCTTTCCAGCAGTGCCTCTCTTTAACCCCTTTGGTGCTGGATTGCGAATCGGCGCCGGATCATGATCCGCTCCCGGAGGTGGCTTAAATCTTGGATGTCACAAGCCTCCAGGATAACCCCCCACGTGATGATGTCAGTTGGCCGGTTAGCCCCCTAGCTGCCAAGGGGAGATAGGGGGATCATTTGGACCTCTGTATCTCCTGATCCGTGGCAGCTAGAGGGTCATATTTGGTATCATTGGAAAGGCCTGATCATGGTACCGAACATGATCATGTTTGGTGCAACAAAAAAAGTGGGCTTTTTTTAAATAAAAATTTGGGTATAATAAAATACAACTTCAAATCACACTTAAAGATTATGAGCATAAAATGGTCAAAATGAGCTTAGCACACAGATGTGAAATGGCTCAGCAGCGAAGGGATTAAAAAGAAAAAAACAAGTAAAAATTGGGTATTTCTAATTTAAAGATTTTGTGGTCAAAGTTCAAAAAAGTGTGTTTTTTCATCATATTTCATATTTTTATATAGTAAACTAAGTGGAAAGCCTGCCCATAGGGCAGTCTATTGTTAAGTGAGGTGTGCATGAATGTTTGCCGAAATGAAAGCAGTTCACATGGATATATATATTGCCCCCAGCTCACATAGGTATAGTTGTCCCAAGCTCACATGGGTATATTTGCCCCCAGCTAACATGTGTATAATTGCCCCAGCTCACATGGGTATATTTGCCCCCAGCTCACATGGGTATAATTGCCCCAGCTCCCATGGGAATATTTGCCTCCAGGTCACATGGGTATAATTGCCCCCAGTTCACATGGGTATATCTGCCCCAGCTCACATGGGTATATTTTCCCCCTGCTCACATGGGTATATTTGCCCCCAGCTCACATGGGTATATTTGCTAAAAGAGTTACCTATTTTTTTCTGTATAATAAGAATTTTAGGGAGAGCTTAGGCGAGAGTTGGCACTCCTCCCGTCTCCAAAATGGCTGACTTTGCTTCAAGTTGGCGTCACGTGTACTCTCAGAGGGCAGTGGTTTCTGTAAGTTAAGGCGAGGGCTGCGGGCAGGTGACAGTGGAGGCCCTGCGACGCTCGGCGCCGGGGGTTTCAGAAACCGCCGGCCACCGGCGGCTGGTCCCACTGGGCAGCGCGATGGTGGGTCCCAGGGGGCGGGTCCCACAGAGCAGCAGGCCTGCCACCATCCAACCGCCACAGCACGCGCTGGCTGTGCCGCGGCCATTGGATGCGCGAGCAGCCAGTTTGCACTGGTTACGCGCACATGCATAGTAGAGGCTTGGCGACGGACACGCAAGCCTTACTCTTTTATAGTACAGATTATATGATATGATGAAAATATTGGTATCTTTAGAAAGTCCATTTAATGGTAAGAAAAACGGTATAGAATATGTGTGGGTTCCACAATTGAGTAAGGGAAAAATTCGAGCTAAACACAAACAGGGCAGAAATGTAAAAACAGCAGTGGGTACTTTCGGACAGACAATGGTAAAATCGCCTGGTCACTACGGGTTAATATAATTGTTAAGTCATCCGTACAAGTCATCATCATGACAATTTAGCAATTTATTGCTATCATTTTATTGTTGCTTTGCTGTAGGGGCTCAGATTTCCCTTGGTTTGTAGGAAAAGTTCACAATTACACATGTCAAAATTGATAACAGAACTGGAAATTATACCCATGGCGCTTCTCAGGACAATAAATAAAGTACAATTTTCATATTCATTCAAGTATTTTTTTCTGCTTTGCTTCCCAAATCCATGTTTATATTACATGAAGGAATATATGCATTTTATAATTACAGTCATAATTTACACTACAAGGTGCTATTTGTACAAATTAAAAAAAATTATCTGGTATCAAATTGTACTGGAAAACTTACTTCGATTAAAATCGATATTACTACAGTGATGGCCAAAATTATTAAAATGGTGATTCGCCACGAGGTTAATGTGCAGACAATCTGTAAAAAAAATAAACAAATGTAGTCATCTCATTAAAATATTGATATGCTCAAACCAACGCAAGACAAGTAATTTCTGTCTCACAATAGAATGTGTTAGTATCATCTTGGATATATGTAACAGTCTTATTTGCGACATAAGCAACAAATGCTTAAGGTTTATGAAAACAAAGAATACATTTTGTTTTACAAGTGATGTTGTGATTCTTTTTTTTGCCACTGAGACATATTAACCCCTTAAGGACCAAGGGTCATTAAAGTAAAATGCATTTACGACATAACAGTTACGTCATTGGTCCTTAAGGGGTTAAATTGTTACCTTTACACTTAGTACCCAGGCAGAGGGTCATCTCCATGCAAGTTTGAGTTCTAGGTTTAACACAGGAGGGGTTAAGAAATTAGGATGTTAACCAATAACCACTGCTGAGCTAATCTGCTCCCCCCTTCCATTTTAACCCTTTAGCTTCCTTTAAAAACTCACCAAAATCCAGAACTAATCTTCCTCTGATATCCTGATATGACATTCTTTAAGATCATCATGTCACATGACTGCAGGGGCTGGGCGCCACAGCCAATCCAGTGGTTCTCAAAGCAGGAAGGCTTTCCTACAATTGGATAAGGCTATTTCCCAAAGGTCTCCCAGCCCTAAATCCTTAGCTCAGGGCTCCCTGAGCTGAAGTTCTGGGCAGGACTAAGCCTCTGCATTTGGAAGGCTGAATTAGCTCTCCCAGCTCCCTTTCAAAGGGGTAGAGGGAGCTTACAACAGTTTAACCACTCAAATAAGTGTGGTCATGTTGTGTAGAGTGTCCTTTTAAGTCTACCTAAACCCAGTTCAGATGATTGATTGCTAAATCGTAAATGTAGCCCCTCAAATAAAAACTCTGGCCCCTATAACATTCTTAATATCGTTCGCGCAGCACAATTTTTTTGCGCGCATCGTCCGGCGTTATCGCGCGAAACTTAACGGAGTATTCCGATCCGAACGCATTTTCTCATCAGTCCAAAAATAACGTTCGGAAAAACGAAGAGTAATATTCGCGCAGTAACGTAGTGCACGTAAATCAGTGTGCGGACTGCTTTTTTCACCGGATTCAGCCAATCAGAATTAAAAACCTTAATTGACATAAATTTACCTTAATTGACTCACTTAAGTTTTTGCACTATCAAAGTAAATCTGAGTATACATGCTGCAGCAATAAAAAAAATATGCACGAATTCACAATTTTTTTGTTTGGGTATGTGTAGAATGTGTAATAATACTGTGCTGTATTTTTTTTTCGTGCTGGTGTTTTTCGTTTCGGCCAAAACGTTCCGATTTGCAGTTACCACCAGCTTTTCAGAGACGTTAACAAAATGTGCGCAAACGTCGTTCGTAAAAATTTGCTTGAAGATTGTAATACCATCCGTGTACCAGCGCACGAACGCATTTGCGCTCACAATGTTAAGTATGGGATGCGTGCACAAAATTTTGTTTGTGCCTGGTCACTCGCGTTAAACATTAACGCGCATCGTTTGCGCGAACGTTGTAATACCACGTTCAGCACAAAGGGTTTTGCCCCTCGCGCAAATGAGCATTTGCGCACGCAAAACACAATGCGCGAAGAACGTAATATGGGCCTCTATGTCCCTGGTACAATGCTTACAAGTAATTGACATTTGTTACAGCTAGAGGTTAGTAACCAATGAATTTCTTGTATTACATTTTGAGATTTTACCCTTGTTTCGAATAATAAAAGATGTTATATACAAATGTTTAGTAAGGTCTTGCAAACCAGTGCTTTCTGCAGTTACACAGACATCTATTTATTGATCATATTTTGAAAAGGTCCACATGCCAAAATAAATAAAAGTAGTACTAATTCTGTATAAGGCCTTACAATTGGAATTCCATAACAATGTAGGGGATTTTGAATATAAAAAAAGATCACAGCTCACCTCCATGACACTGTATATACTTTCTATGTCAGCAAACAACAAGAAAATGCAAACTCCAAGCTGAGCCAGTAGTACCAAGGTAAATATATCTGTAAACAGAAAATAGGTGCATGTCATCTGTCTGTTCACGTACACATAACTGACTCCTTTCATCACTTTGCCATTGACTTCATAGAATAGATAATATCTAATTGATTTGTATTTTACCTGATCTTTGCCCTGGCCTTAATCACCAATGTTTTGTCAGATTATTATATCAGTCGGTGCTCACCTCCTAATTTTCTTAACTCCTTCACTACCAAGTGATTTTCCAAAATTCCATTGTCAGAAACCAGTGTTTTTTTTTATTATTTTTTAAAATAATTTTTAATTATTTATACAGTAAGGAATATTTGGGAATATTCCCAATGTATTTCTTGCTGTAATATCCTATTTGACAGGCAGATGTTGCCATCTGCTGGCCAAGTGGAGTTACTGCAGGCAGAACTGCAGCTAGTGGCTCCTTGCATTGGTTGGGGAAAGCGCGACATCTCAAGACATTCCCTAGTAGATTTTAAACATTTTTATCACCTTGGGCATTATGCCCACAGGGCTTAAACTTTGGAGCCCAAAAGTAAATAAAATTCTTTGCAACAAATGATTTGTATTTGCAATCATACAGCACAGCCCCAAATCGCGTTAACACAATCTCGGGCTGCTGTATATGCTACTGCTGATCGTGTATACACAATCATGGCAGTGAAGGGGTTAAATTTACTTTTTCACAATTATACACCAGATAAAGAATATACACCACGTGTCATTGTAGTGTTTACTCTATAAGCATGTCCCTGCTAGACAACCTCCACTTGTCCTCTGTCTATACCCGCACTACCAACTCTCCCCTCCAAGACTTCTCAAGGGCAGCTCCGGTCCTGTGGAATGACTTGCCTTGCCCTATCAGACACTCCCCTTATCTTCGGGTCTTCAAGAAATCCATCAAAACCCATCTCCTCAGATTAGCATACCGCATTACTTATGCAGCATGTCCCTCTCCTCAACTTCCCACGCATCATGAGTAAAGCCACTTCCATGGCCCCCACCATTAATGAACCACTGGCACTAGTGATCCTGACAATCAATAAAACTGCTCTTTCTTCCTCCACCCCAATCCCTCTAGATCATAAGATCTTATGAGGAGGGCCCTCTACACCACTTGTCTCCATTCCTATGTTTGTTTATTTGTGTCTTGTTCCCTTTGGTTATTGTAAGTGCTTGCGGAAACTGTTGGTGCTATATAAATGATGATACTAATAATAAATAAGCATTTAGCCTATTTAACCCTACATTATACTACGCATCAATACTTTCATTCCGAGTTCTGTTATTTTATCTGTAATCCCAGTTTATGTGCAGCTGTTTATATTTCCTTAAACTCAAGTCCATTATTTCCTGCCATCATTATTATATTTTCTGAAGAATTCAATCAAAAACCTTCCATTGTCCAGCCATTACATGTCCATCCCTTCTATTCAATGTGTTCTCTGTAATATACAGTACCTTCAATATGCAGAAAACACAAACCTACATCTGTCCTAACCTTTTTTTAATCTCTAGCCCATTCTTGTTCTTGTTATGCTGGCTTTCAAACTCAACATATATATTACTACTATAGAAATGCTTCCATTGCAGCTACCAATGATATTGTAGCACAATATGCACGTATCCTTTTATTTTAGTGTTGTCTCTAAAATATATATTATTATAGTTACAAGAACAAACTCCATACTCACAGTTAGTGTATATTGGTTTTCGAAATGGTTTTCCCTTGGAGAATACAAACGCTACTATAATACAGTGAATTGTAGTCAGATGCCATAGGGTTGTAGTCTCGTAGCTTTTGTGGCTGACGCTCAGTGATGGTCTAGCAATGGTTACAGTAAAGTTATGGTTGCTTTGCGACATACTGCCATTACTGAGCATGCTTTCATTTCCAGAGTTGCAAAAACTGAAAAAAGTAAATTAATGTTAAGTCGACAATTAATGCATTACCAGCTACTAGTTAATATCCTTGTCCATGGTATATTGTGCAAATTATTTTGTTGTGAGTACAAAAATATCAAATCATCAGATAACGATATAAAACAAAGGAAACCAGGCAAACAAGATTAAAATGTGGAAAGTTTTGGGGAGAACTGGCAGAGATTAATGGAACATATTGATGGATAGTAAGTCTAAAACAAGGTTACGCCGGACCAAAAAGGGTGTTAAACTCTGTATATAAACTCCCTATCATCTGTATATGTTGAAAAAATATATTCGACACCCTTTATCATCAATCCTCTATTATCCATGTTATGCCTAAACCTTGTACCAATGAAAGATCGAATAACATTGTTGTTTAACATAACATCCAATAAAAATGCTTACTCCTTCCTCTAAACCAAGCAGGATCAAAAGTGACATTACCTTAAGGCATGAGTCAGCATCCTTGGCCCTCCAGATGTTTTGAACCCACTTCTCCCATGATGCTTAGCCATTTATCAGGTTGTCTGAACCTCATGGAAATGTAGTTCTAATACATCTAGAGGACCAAGGATGCCAACCCGCGCCTTAAGGTTGGCAACATGTTATATTATTGTATAAATGTTGAATGAGTCCTCCTTAAAATTCAGTGTTACTAGATATAATGTTTGCTGTTGCTTAAATATGATTTGTACAGCACATATGAGAACATGCCTTACCTGGAAGGATCAGTGGTGTACCATGGCTGCTCCTGAACAATGAGGAAACCATAGATTTGGATGGCAAGAGTCAAGATTACATGCAGCACAATAGAAAGTAACAGAGGAGGTGACATGAGCTGTGCTGGAGGCCTGTATGGAGCCAGTTTAGGGTATGCATGATTCAAACTCACTAAAAGAAGATTAAAGTGAGGTATAATTAATTTTTTTCAATATAAACATTATTAGTATACAATGACTCTCTAAACAAACTCTTGGTGTGAACAATCCATCTATCAGAGGATTAAATTATTATCAATTCCTTGTGCCAACACCTGATTCCTAAAACGCAAGTCCAAAAGCAGTGTATTAAAAGAGCAGGGGTCGGCAAAATCTATATTAGCACTGAGCTTATCAGATATTTAAAGCAGATGTGTTTAAGGCTAGGGTCAGACGAACGCATTTTTCGCATCGTCCGTAAAAAAGTGCGTCCAAACGCACGGACGTACTTTTTCACAGAATACGCGATAGCGGTCATACGATGCGCAATTTCGGCTGTGATTTTTTACAGAGCCAAACCAGGAAACTTTGGGTTTCGGGACGTTATGTAGGCCGGACATGAGCAGCGTCTGACGTCTCCTAATCACGTACACACGCCGCTATGCGGACACAGCGCACTCTGTACGTCAGTACTAGCGGTTCGACGTTCTTGCGAAAATGCGTTCGTTTGCCACTTGCGTTGCGCGGCTGAACTTTCACGCAGCCGTACTTTGTGTGTGAGCCTTCATTGGACGTCATTTGCTGCTACCATGGCCGTAACAAAGTGCGGCTAAACGCACGTTTCACAATGCGTTCGTTTGACCCCAGCCTTAGTCGGAAGGGAAAGTCTGCGGACTCTACTTTTAACCACTTGAATGCTAAGGACGCGCTCAGCGCGTCCTCAGCATTCCCGCTGGTGTGCTGAGGACGCGCTGAGCGCGTCCTCACATTGGGGTCAGCGTTCGGCCGGGTTCCGGCCGATCGCTGGCCCCTCCGGTGCGGGCTGACATCCTGGATGTCAGCCCGGCATCCGGACCACCAGCCGCCAGAATTAGGTGTCATCGCGGGGGCGCGATGACACCTAATTCAGGCGACCCCCCGCATGTGCGGAGGAGGCGCCTGAAAGGGAGGGGGGGGAGGTCCTTCGGACCTCTCTCCCTCCCGATCGGCGGCGCACAGGGGCTTAACCCAGGCATCATTTGGAAGGGCACAGCCTGCCCTTCCAAATGATGCCTGGCATTAACCCCTGGGGAGCTGGATCGCGAATCGGCGCTGAAAAGCGCCGGTTCGCGATCCTTTCCCGGAGCTGGCCGACATCTTGGATGTCGGCCAAGCCTCCGGGAACTCCCCAGAGGACTGGCGTCATCGTGCGTAGCACGATGACGCCAGTCCTAGACTTAACCCCTAACTGCCACCAACTGTGGAGATAGGGAGTTCCAATGAACTCCCTATCTCCCGATCCGTGGCAGTTAGGGGTTAAATTTTGGTATGGTTGGATCGGCCAGAGCATGGCCGTTCCAACGATACCAAACATGAAAGTGTAAAATTTTGTAAAAAAAAAAAAAAATTAAAAAAAAAAATTAAAAAAAATAAATAAAAAATATATAAATAAATAAATAAACACTTTTTTTTTATTTTTTTGAGTTTGTTAGTGCAGCAATATTGTTCCCATTTCAATTATAATGTGAACAATGATGCTGCACTAACGATTTTTGTATGCGGTGCGTTTGTTAAAAATAGTGTCATTTTCCCCAAAAAAAAATGTAACGAGACCCCATCTCTAATTTTTTTAACAAGCGCACCCCATACAAAATATAACCGCAATTGCTCGCATGTTAAAATGTGAAAAAAACACTTTACACGTTGTAAATTATTGAAAATACATATTTTATTGCATTTTTTGTTATAATATACAGACATGACATAACGTATACATATAATAATGACATATTATGAATCTACTGAGTCTGACGGAAAGAACGATATATAATATGTCTGCTCATATACTAAAATAAGCCTTCAAAACACGTTTAAACATGATGCGCAAAACAGGTAAAAATGACCTCAGCACAGGGGCGGGAAAAGCCTCAGCAGCGAAAGGGTTAAATAGGAACAAAGGTTGTTTCCTATCTTGATAAAGGTAGGAAATAAATAATGTAAATTCCTGTCTCAGTAAATTCCTGTTTAATATGTTGAATTGATTTAAGCAAGGTAAACAACTAGAATATCCATCAAAGCATTTGTTAATTCTATAGCATACTATAGGGGTTATTCAGAAAGCACAGAAATTTCATCAAAATTTCGATGCTTTCTCGTTCGGCGCACTTTGACGATTCCATTTCGTCGACCTGCAGTGAATTCACTTGTCACCTCAGGGTCCCTGAAATGTGTCGAACATGGTGCTGCCGATCAGACTGCTGATCAGAACGCCGAACTGCAAAAAAAAAACGGAACTCTGCTATTCTTCTGCAAGGTGTTTGTACCAATAAAAATGCATGAAAACATGTCTAAATAATAAAAAAAGATAATACAGAAGTCTGTTACAAAAAAACTCATTTAAAAAAACTATTGGGATTCGAAAATTTTGTCTAAAAAATACAAAAAAGTTTTCCAAAGAATAAATAAATAAAAGTTTTTTTTGCTGAAAATGAAAAGAATAAACAGTTGAATAAAAATAAAACGATACTATTATTTTACATTGAACCCCATGGGATTCTCCTGTTAAACCTGTCAAGCTGAATCAATGAAAATCAGGGCATTTCCCTGACACTTCGGTGCAGTTTGGCGTTCTCTGAATAGATTAACCATTGCTTCTCTATGGGACAATTTCACTGTCGCTGAAGAGCGCGGATCTGCACGAACTGCACCGTATTTCGCTGAGAATTGACAGTTTAGCGAATAGATGAACTACCATGAAATAACACCGTATGGTGGCAAGTTCGGCGCTTATTGAATAACGCCTTTTGTCTTGATTTATAGCTATACACTGCATTCCATTTTTTCCATTGGAGTAATATGAACATCCCATGTTTTGCACAACATGTTGTCTACTTATAGTTTTAACAATGTGATGCAATTATAATCTTGTAAATGAGCTCCTAAATTTGTTGATTACATACATTATATTCAACTGCATATTTTAAAGTTCCTGCTGCATTACATTCAAGCTGTATTCCATACGCATGTCTTGGCATCACTAGGTGGCACTAGACATCCATAGTTTTAACTAGACTTACAGGAATATAACATGCTGCTTATTTTGGATGCTATTCTTCCCAACACGAGAAACCTGTCAGAGTAACATGAGTTATGCCAACACCAGTGTCATGCATCCACCCCTAGTGCCCCCCTGGATAGGCCTGCACTGCCAATATACACTGGCTTAAATTCGGCAAACCCTGTCTTGTCTAGGCTTCATCCTGCTTCAGTCCAGATTTTCTTCACAGCCCTGTGCCTCATCCAGGCTCCTGGAGATCCAGCCTGGAGATTCCATGGGATCCCAGATGCAGCTCATCTCACCTGATGTGGGCTCCATAAGAGGATGCTAGCCCTGCAGTCATGGCTTCTGAATTGAAGTCCCTCGCTGTGTGTGGACCTGTTTACTTACAGTATCAGCGATCCTGACTACTTACAGTGTGCTACCAGATATCCATTGTTCCTGTTGCGTCTTTGAAACCTACTGTACTCCTGAGTTGTCCTGTCTGGAAACCACCGTATACACACCTGTGAGTTCCTGCCCTGTGTTCATGTTCAACTATAATGGATTCTTCAGGTACCGACTCTTGCTATGGACTAACGACCATTCTCTGTTCCTGGTTTACAATTATTGTATTCACCGTGTACCGACCCTTTTCCTGTAGTGTCCAGTCACCTCCCTTATCCCGCTTTGTGTCCTGTATTGATTTTGACCTGGTGTTTACCATTAAACATTACTTTGTGCTCTGGAACCCGTCTGGACTCCCTTTCTGTATTGTCGCCAACCGGACTCTCACCTGCTCGCTGCACACAACGCATGGCTACCAGATATTAAACAATCTCACATTATTTCCATATGCTTCCCTAACATTTCCTAAGCCTTCTTCCTAAACAGGTAACCCAAACAGTATATTCAAATTTTGTGTATCTTACTTGTTAAGCAGACTAAGATGGTGACCGCCACATCTTGTACAAGAAGCTGGTAGTTAGACAAAATGTTTATTTGCTGAAAAAAGAAGAAAAAGATAGAAAGACATTGACACATATTAGTTGAATTTAAAGGTTATTTATTAATATAGAAATTAATGCATGAAACAACTTTCTGCTTAGCAAGAGAAGGTTTATGGTTTCGTGGAGAGTTGGAACAAACTAAACCAATTCACCAATATAGTTATATAGTGAATATAGTTTGCAGATTATGGATAATGAGATTCGATGAGACTTGTAAAACAATGAAAATCACCTGTTTTCTTATGTCCCTCAATTATATAGCAATTCATTAATAAATACCGTTATGGACAAGAATATGTATCTAACAAAAGAGGGGGTGAAGCGCCCACCGGAAGAGTATCTATCCCACACGCTGAATATTGAATATGGGGGTTTCTCTAAATACCCAAATGACAGTTTGCAATGAGAAATACAATACAGCGCTCAA
The DNA here is from genome assembly GCA_009667805.1 of Leptobrachium leishanense. Lineage (NCBI taxonomy): Eukaryota > Metazoa > Chordata > Amphibia > Anura > Megophryidae > Leptobrachium > Leptobrachium leishanense. Next base: position 139,266,677 of record CM019066.1, on the reverse strand, counting down.
AGACCTAAGTCCATGGGAAAGTGGGGTAGACACAAAATATGTCCATAAACAGTAGTCCTTGTCTTTAGGAGTAGATCTTCTTAAAAATGCAGAAGAAGTATGCACTGTAGGAAAAAACACAAAGAGGACCAAAAATTGCGCAGTATGATAGCACCCAAAATGAGAGCAACTTATATAAATATTTCACTCACATTCTGGGGAGCCCACAACCGGCTCCTGGGAATAAAGCAGGCAGGGACTTTATATTAGGTGCCCATAGACCCTCCAATCGGTTTCTCCAGAAGTCGTCGAGAGAGAAATGCTGTAGGGAAATCAACAGAGACCAAAAGAGCACCTCCTAGTGCGGTAAATTACAAATGATTTTGTGGTTTAAAAAGAGCACCAAGTTTAAACTCACAAGCAGTTGAGCCTCTATTGGCTCCGTCACAATGCGCACAGGGAGTCATATAGGTGTCCCCAAAACCTTCTTTGCAGGGTTCAAAAACGGCAGACAGCGATTGAGTTCAAAAATAAAAACATTTATTAAAATAGATAAATCATATCTACCAGACCAGGACGGGTTTCGCCAACAGTGGCTTCCTCAGCTGGATATTACATGTCTACTCTTGCTGCTGCCTTTATACAAAATGCATGATTTGTTAAACAATTAAAAAATTAATTAAAATTGGCTGTGATTGACCTCAGGTGTAGTTGGATCGCGCTCGCCATTTTGCGCATGCTCAGAAGCTCCGCGGGTCACCCTGGAACGCGGAAACCAAGATTTTACATAAAGTTAAAAAAAATAAAATCTTTTTTTTTTTTTTTTCCCCTTCCCTTTTTCCTTCCCTTCCCTTCCCTTCTTGCGCCCGCCATTTTGCGCATGCGCACTCGTCTCGCGTTCCAGCCTGGAACGCGGAACTCCTCAATACTCCCACTCGGTGCTTTTAAGTCTCCTATAATCCACATAGCATCTAAAAGGGTGGTCTCAAGGATAACTATCTTTGGTCTGAGCGGGGGCACAGACTCGGAGGCTATTAAAAGGGCTGGCATATGGAATAAACTAAATGGCACAGCACTACACTATATAAAAAAAGGGAATAATAATCACAATGCTGTATAAACTGTAGATCGATAATCTAATGCCATATGGTGTCACAGCGCTACAATTGCATTAGTAATATACACAAATAATGTTATAACATATGCGCCGTAACACCATAAAATACCTCAATGGCATTAATAATTTTAAAATAATTAATTATATTAAGGGCTAATATATTAAAGTGAACAGGTGCTCGTGTAAATATTGATTGCTATAAATTGCTATATTGCACAATTTATAGCAATCAATATTTACACTAGCACCTGTTCACTTTAATATATTAGCCCTTAATATAATTAATTATTTTAAAATTATTAATGCCATTGAGGTATTATATGGTGTTACGGCGCATATGTTAGACCAAAGATAGTTATCCTTGAGACCACCCTTTTAGGTGCTATGTGGATTATAGGAGACTTAAAAGCACCGAGTGGGAGTATTGAGGAGTTCCGCGTTCCAGGTTGGAACGCGAGACGAGTGCGCATGCGCAAAATGGCGGGCACAAGAAGGGAAGGGAAGGGAAGGAAAAAGGGAAGGGAAAAAAAAAAAAAAAAGATTTTATTTTTTTTAACTTTATGTAAAATCTTGGTTTCCGCGTTCCAGGGTGACCCGCGGAGCTTCTGAGCATGCGCAAAATGGCAGGCGCGATCCAACTACACCTGAGGTCAATCACAGCCAATTTTAATAAATTTTTTAATTGTTTAACAAATCATGCATTTTGTATAAAGGCAGCAGCAAGAGTAGACATGTAATATCCAGCTGAGGAAGCCACTGTTGGCGAAACGCGTCCTGGTCTGGTAGATATGATTTATCTATTTTAATAAATGTTTTTATTTTTGAACTCAATCGCTGTCTGCCGTTTTTGAACCCTGCAAGGAAGGTTTTGGGGACACCTATATGACTCCCTGTGCGCATTGTGACGGAGCCAATAGAGGCTCAACTGCTTGTGAGTTTAAACTTGGTGCTCTTTTTAAACCACAAAATCATTTGTAATTTACCGCACTAGGAGGTGCTCTTTTGGTCTCTGTTGATTTCCCTACAGCATTTCTCTCTCGACGACTTCTGGAGAAACCGATTGGAGGGTCTATGGGCACCTAATATAAAGTCCCTGCCTGCTTTATTCCCAGGAGCCGGTTGTGGGCTCCCCAGAATGTGAGTGAAATATTTATATAAGTTGCTCTCATTTTGGGTGCTATCATACTGCGCAATTTTTGGTCCTCTTTGTGTTTTTTCCTACAGTGCATACTTCATCTGCATTTTTAAGAAGATCTACTCCTAAAGACAAGGACTACTGTTTATGGACATATTTTGTGTCTACCCCACTTTCCCATGGACTTAGGTCTTTGAGCGCTGTATTGTATTTCTCATTGAAGAATATGTATCTGCTTTAATAATATTCAAAGGCCTAGAAAAATGCTCATTTAAGTTTAATATGAGATGATTAATACAACAGTCTTTTCAGATAACACCAAAAATATATTTTGCGTAACTTCACTATTTCGGCAGAATAGCTAACCACAAGTCATGCGGTATCAGGAGCAGGGTGGGGGAGCCACCTTGCATCCTGGAACAGAACATCGCCCACACACCCATGATGGCGAAACACGGCTGACGTGATATTTTGACCTTTGGAAATAGCTGATATTTGATTTTCATTTAATTAATAGAATAATCTGTATGTGCACAATTTTATGCTGAAGTTGACTAAACTGATAAAGTTTACCGCCTCCCGCTTACGCGGCAAACTGCTATAAAACATGTATCAAAATCTAATAAAAACAGAGAGAAGTCACTGGCTTTGACCAGAGAGGCTGCATAGACCCATTCGTTGTCTGTGTGATTTCTTTAAGTGCGCGCTATAACTTACCTGATTTCTCCAGCGATTAGAACAGAGACTGGCATCCGAAGGACGGATTTTCATCCATTTCAATACATATAGGTAAAATGCTGCTGAAAAGATCTTAAAGTGAACCTGTGGTAGATGGTTTCACTCTCCCAATGATGCCTGCCTCATCATTGCCATCCTTGCCTGCCTCATTGAATTGATCGTCGGGTGTCCTGTCAATGTGATATCTCAAACCTTGATAAGATATCGCTAGCTACTACTTACCTAGTTCCAGTACCTGGTGCCAAAATCATCTTTTGTGAGTAGCATACTTTGAGGGTCATCATGCAGCACTATGCAACTGGACCTCATCAAGGGATTAGCTATCATAAAGATCTATGCAATCAATATTAGACGTCATCCCTTGACAAACGTTTGCTAGTCACTACTTACCCAGTTCCAGTGCCGACCTAGAGTGTGTGAAGGGCTGTGGGGGAGGGCTATTCTGCGCAAAACTGTCCCTCAATCCAATGGCATGCCAGTGGAAGTAAGGGACAGCAATATTTTGATAGGAATTTACTCAACATTTTACTTGATATGTGTTAGAAAAAATGCTAACACATACATAGAGACTGATACTCTGTCAAATGAGCCTAACACATTGTTGGGCATGACAGGTGGACATTAAAAATGTAATGAGCTATTTTCTTATGGTCCTGAGGAACAAGTTCCCAATTTTGGACTAAAGACTACGCTTTACTTTCAGGTGTCCTGTCAAATTGATTCAGCACTGTAGATGGTTGTTCTCCAACTGAAAAGCTGTCAATCAGCCCATGCTTGCATGGGCATAAGAATGCACATGGAATGAGAAGCATTCAAATTATTGTAGAGATCGAGAAAGCATCTAGCCCCTGATAGCAGGGGTAAAGGAAGTGCAGAAGAGGAGAGATGGAGACACCAGTAATGGCTTTAAAAAGTTGAATATTATAAGCTCTTCTAAGGTATGAACAGGGAGTGAGGTGGTGCAGAGGTCGGGAGTCTGAGGGCTATGGATTTGTTATGTTTACCACTATCTTTGCTAAGGTTACACCTGAGTGGAAATATTACCACCTGTGTTTATTCATTGTAACATTGATTTCATGAGTTAAGTTCTGTAATAATATCTCTTATAGAAGCACTGTAGAAACTGTAACTATTAGTAATACAAAAAAGTTCAGACATAATTACCCAGTAGAGAAGAAGCAGGCAAACAAATTGGATCATGGCGTACAGTGTCATGTATTTGAAGACACAAAATGATGTGACAAGTGCTGCTCTCCCTTCCCTGCAAAAGACAACAATTATGATTTAATCATGTAAAATTGAATTCTCTCTTGTTTTATTAACATGGCATTCCAATGCTGTATAGAAGTCTCGACTTTGAAAAAAATCATTATAGATATCCCTGTAAACAGAAATCAATTTGCTGAATTTTAAATGATTCTGTGAAAGGGAAAGTAAGGAAGTCAAGTCAGGAAGATAATTGCAATTAGTAGGAACTATACAATTATACAACATGTAGAATATTCAATACAATATACAGAATAAAGAACCACTGAATCCAAACTAAAATGCTCCAATTAAAAAGTGCTATACTAATTAATTGTGGTTATGCCCAATTGAATGTGCAACCAAATGACGGTCAAACCCCATCAATTTTCTTCCTTTCTATGTTTGAATATAGCCTGTAGTGTTCAGAGACAGGGTTGTTTCTGGAGAGAGATCGGGGAAAGCTTCAAAACTATTATGGCTACATTTAAGATTTCCATGAACACAATGCCCTCCATAATTCTTAAGTTGTAGGAAGGTTGGAAAAACCCGAACTTTTCCTAGAGCTGGCTTGGTTGACCAAACTGGTCAAACAGGGAGAAACGTCTTGGTGAAAGAGATAATCAAAAGTTGATGGTGAGCTCTAGAGAACATGTGTGGAGATAAGAGAAACATATGGAATGACAACCATCCCATCAACAGTTCACCAATGTGGCATTCACTGCAGACTGCCCAGACGAAAGCCCTTTTCATAGCCAGATGCATATAAGGATGCTTAGAGTTTACAAAAAAAAGGCATTTACAGGACTTTCAGGGCCACATTACATTCATGTTGCTAATGGTAGCGCTCACTTGCGTGAGCACTAACGGTAGCTGCGCTATTTACAGCATATTACAATCCAAACGCAAACGGGTTAAGTAACCTGCTTGCGTTTGGTACCTTGCACTTTTCAGTGCGAGGTTACTGTACTTTGTGCTCCCTATACCTAACATGGGGAGCGCAAATTGTTAATCAGCATTAGTATTACAATCTACTATCGCTGATTACCGTCTGGTTGTGGTTAGCAAAAAGTTAACTACAGCCTGGACTTGGTGTTAACGGATTCCGCTTCTGCAGAATCCGTTAACACCAGCCTAAAAATCAAAAAAAGAATGCTATACTCACCTCCAGTCCTGTCCCGTGGCGAGGACTGCGGCTCCAACCGCCTCCTCTGTCTGGAGGGGGCAGGGAAAGACTGAGGAAAAAAGTCCCCCAGTCTCTCCCTGCGTATCACTACGCCGACCAGCTGGATCTCCAAGGCGAGTTCCGGCTGGTCATGTGACTGGCAGGGGGAAACTCCTATGGACTCCATCGAGTGGATTCTCGCTGCTGCGCTCATCACTGCCGCGATCATCCTGGGGCTTTGCGCCCGCAAACAATGCAGGCAGCATTTTTTACGCCTGCATTGTAATCCAGCATTAAAACGCGGGCGCAAGAGGAAAACTGCGGGCGCCGTTTTTCCTCCCTTGAGCCCTTGTTTTAACGCTAGGATTGTATTGTGGCCCTCAGAGTGCGAGAAACAAGAGTCTCTGGTCTAACGTATGAAAGCTTGAACTGTTTGGCTACAAATCAGTCATATCTGAAAGAAACCAAGCACTGCTCATCGTCTGCGCCGTCCTAGCAGTAAGGTATGGTGGTGGCAACATCACGCTTTGAGGGTGTTTTTCAGTGGCTGGGACTTGAGACTGATCAGGGTTGAGGGGAAGCTGGAAACAGCAGTATAGTGATAATATGGCAAGATTAAGCATTTTACGATCATATTGTGTAGCTAAATCCCCATTGTTTTGCATGAGAAATTAATTTACAAAAAACTTTAAAGGGATAATCTAGGGTAAAAATGGGAGGGGGGGGAAGAAGTGTTATATATTTACCCTTCCTGACCATGTCTCTACTCCTTTCATTTTATTCCTTTTTTAACTCACCCAGGATCCAGTGTCAGACTCACTTTTTGCTGGAATAGATGTGACAGCCTGCTGGCATCCTTTAGCAGCAATCATGTGACAACAGGGTGGCTGGATAATCCAACCAATCCAATGGCTCTCAATGGCGAGTGCAATAAGAGCCATTGGTGACAGCTGACCACTGAAGGTCTCGATATCTGGGAATTGAGATCATCAGATGGTGGAATCCATTGGCACTGCCCTCAGTGCAGGAGCTCCATCGGACATTGGAGACCCCATTAAGTGAGTGACCCTCACAACTTCTGATTTGTGATATATTTTAATATTTCACATTATACAGATTCTCAAGTAAGTTCCCTGGTTGAATTGTGTTATTTTCTTTCTTAACTCATAACCATATTACGTTTTTGGAACTTCTTGAGTTGATTGAAACAAGAATATTTACCATATGAGTGCTTTGCAAACAACTTCAGCTTGTTATTTATATTTTTTTATGATTATCTGTTGGTCATGGTTCTGACCAACCAGATGCTAATCTTTTGGTTTGCGCTTCTAATTCTTTTTCTTAATATACAAAATATGATGACACAATTACCTACTTGATAAGTTGGGGTACACATGTTATGTTAGGAGTATGTGATGTGAATGGAGAAGCCACGGATGCCTCTTGTTCAGAAAGTGATATCCCAGCATGTGCTACTTTCAGAGCCTGAAAATCATACATCGAAGATCAGATTTAAACATTCTTTTGTATTTGCCTTTGTGAATAATTCATGTACACAAGATCATCATATTGTATCAATGCTAACTCATGTGAAAAAAAAATCAAAGAACGTGCAAATGAAAGATTCACACCTTACACAAAAATTACCACACACATTATCATCAAACGTGAGTGATACCTGGGACTGCTGAAGTGCTAAATGCCAACTCAGTAAAAGAGAGCCAAGATGCTTGGGGCATTCATAGGGTAATCATGATTCATCCGCAGTAATGAAACACAATAAGGGTGAGGTTTTATTATAGGAAAACTAACTTGGCCAGTTGGTTGGTGCCTGTCCTTAGCCAACTTATTATACCGCTTTCAAAAAGTGCTTATTTTAATAATTTCCTAATCCTTTCCACTCTGTCAGGCAAGAAATGTTCTAAATTTCCTAACACATGGCTACTGCATTTTGAACGATACTTACACCGCAGTCATTTGCTCCATCTCCGCACATGCATACATAGTAACTGTTCAGAAAGAAAAAGTTTGGTTGTTAGGATCAATTTTAAAAAGAAAAAACAACTAAGAAGATACCGTAGTCATGAATATAAAGTAAAAGATTTTATCTATTTTGTACATAAAAAAGTCTTTATAAAAGTCCTTCGGGACTGAAACGTAAATTGCATAAAGCTAAACTTTAAATATCATGTAAACACTCTGTTGCGGGACACCTTGTATATATCTATATATAATAGGCTGTTGCAAATGCATTGTTTGTTTATTTTGCTGTGGAAGGCTAGAGATCTCATGTGACCAGCAAAAAATAATGATAAATTAAAGTGCAAACTAAATACTTTTACAAACATATGAATTCAACTGACAGGTTTGACTGAAAGAAAAATACAAATTAAATTCTCAGGGTAGCCATTACTGAATTTGAGATCGCCTTAGTTGAACTGTACAAATCATGATGATGCCCTGCTTGTATTACCAAGTATTTACCTTTACTGTATCTAATATTAGAACTTAGTTAAATATACCAGTTCGCAAACACTTTACCAGAGAAACATGCCACTATGGGTATTATACGGGAGATGCATTTTATATTTTCTATGACTCCTAAGGATCTAAATTTTTTTATTATTATTATTCTTTATTTAAGGATATTGTAAAGGCACAGCACATCAAACAAAAGAATGGCCACTCTCGGCCAGCACAGGAAGTCTCAAAAACCAATAGAACACATATCAAAGACATGAAAACCGCAAGGGGTGTCTCAATAATTCAAATGATACAAAAAGAGGGGGCAACAAAACATAAGGGGTGGTCTACACAAAGAAGGCGGTGTAGGTAGCACGGGGGCATTAGGGAAAACAAAATGGGCAAGGGAGGGGGTGTGGGGAGGGCGCGGACTGCCTAATAAAGGTGACAATCCCGGCTCGCCTCAGTAACCCAAGGGAAAGCTGGGGGCCATGGAAGAGTTCACGTGGTCGGCAGTGCCTGGGGCCAATAAAAATGGCCAGAGCCATGATTGCCATCTTGATGGCTCACCCAGGGCAACCCAATGCCCCACCGTGTTAAAAAAAGGAGGGATAGGAGATCCCGAAGCCCCAGCAGGGCCACAAGAGTCTCAAAACACCTTCTGCGGAAAGAGAGGGCCCAAAATGTGAAGCCTGCCACAATAAAAGGGGGGGGGGGAGAAAAAGGACAGCATGAGAACGTACCCTGGAACCCCATCGTGTCTCAAGTATATTCTCTGGAGAGGAAAGCCTCAGCATTCAGGGGGGAGGAAGGGGGAAAAGGGTAAATATATTCTTAGTATTCGGGAAGAGGGCTTTGGGGGGGCAAACACTGCAGGCCAAAACAGAGCTCATAGGGCCGGCGTGCAACAAAGGAGACACCTCATCCCGCACCCTGCATTGCAGCAGCCAGGCCTTGGGTCATAGAGAGGCCCCAAACAACACTGACCTCACTCCCAACATGGACCTGGGGCATAAGCCCACAGCGCTTCACATCAAGGCTTGGTGTGAGGGGCTCAGACAGCACCCCCACTGTGGTCGTTACATTGGAAGAGACAGCGATCTCCAGAGGCTCTCCAGGACCACCAGGAGTAATCACATCCCCGACAACCACCACTTGAGTAGACAATCCCCCCTCGGCAGGTGACCATGTTCCTCCCAGCTCTGGAGTTTTCATTTGAGGTGAAGAGTCTGGCAGCACCCTGACAGCTAGGCCTTCATGCGCTGCACACCGTTTGCTGTCTTCCTCCACAGCCATACTGCCGGTAACCTCACGGACCCACTGCTCATCCACTAGAGGTGCTCCCATTTAGAGCCTCCGGTCCCTGGCAGGTCCGGAGAGCAGCCTGTAGCTGATCCAGATCTCCTCTTAACAGAGGGTGCTCATCTCCCGGGCCGTAACAGCACCAGGCATTCATCTAGGGCCGACAGCACCGCTCCTAACTCCTCTCCATGGGGGTAGAGGCTGACCATACTGCCACTGATCTCCGCACACCCCAGCCAGATTTGCCATTCAGGAACCTGGAGCGGTCAGCAAGCATGCACACATTGGGGCTGAAAAGAAGCGTTGGGCACAGCACTCCCCCTCAGGTCTCAAAGATGGCCTCTCAGCATAGGCAGCAACAGTAGGTGAAAATACAGCAGCCAGGATGACCACGGGTTAGAGAGCCCCCTCTTCAGTCACAAAGGAAGTTCCACTCTCCTGGGAGGTAGGTACAGCACTCAGAGCCCCAAAAATAATGAGGGACGCTAAATCACTGTCCAAAAAACCGATTAGTCGGGAGAGCTCATCTATGTGCATCCTCTCACATCAGCAGTCAGGTCCGCAGACGGATCTAAATTATTGTATTTTCTGGAGTATAAAACGACCGGGTGTATAAAATGACCCCCTAATTTTCCAGTTAAAAAATGGGTTTTGTTCTATACTCGTCATATTGTATTGTATATCCCGCGTATAAGACGACCCCCAATTTTTGGGGATGTTTTTATGTATAAAAAGTAGTCTTATACACCAGAAAATACTGTAATTTTATGCGGTAAGTATTATGTATGCACTACTACACTTGACACTCTTGCAGGTGACTGATGAAAATGGGATTGAAATTTTAGAAAGACTGTTAAATGAAAAATATGTATTAATTTGATGGTTATGCTATAGGGAACATACTGTATATATGTGAGAGAGAGCGATGTATATCATGACATGTACTAAAAATCCAACAAACAAATGTTATACCATAATCTAAACTTCTGAAACAAATATTAAACGTACTCCAATTTTTGAAATTCTTCAACAAGACTGGATTTTTGTCCAGGTGACATTCTAGCAAAAATAGCTCCATTCACCAACAACTGTAACAAAAAAGAAAAAACATTTTTAGAAAATGAAATAAATTCAGCTGATGTGTAGCCTGCATTAACACGTTTTAAAATATTTTTTAACACTAATTTAGAAAAGGTTTTAAAACATAAAATATAGATTTTGATTTGTAACACTTTTGATGGTTGCACACAGCAGGATTGTATGTTGATATAATAATCTACCCGAGCAAACCAAACCAAATAAAACAGTAAAAAAGCAGAACAAGTCACAAAACCACACCTGAAAAATTTCACAGTTTGAGATTCTAAAAACAACATTTAATGGAAAAAGTAGATTTCTGTTGCATGTGATTTTTCCCTTACTCAGGGTCTTATCACATCCTTAACGCTAACGCTAGCGCTAGCTCTCATATAAATGAGTTTAAGTGCTAGCTTTAATTGTGGTGATAGTGGGACGCCTGTATCACCTCCCAATTGCTAACGGGTTAAAAACCCCGCTAGCACATTGGTAATAGCGCTTTTTAGCACGAGCTTACTGTACTTTGCTCTGCCAATGCTTAACATGGGGAGTGCAAAGAGCAAGCAATCAGTAATTAGCGTTAGGATCACATAGTCCTAACTAAAAAAGTTTGCTACAGCTTAGAGCTGCTGGAACCCCCCAATAAAATCAAATACTCACCACTCATCCCATGGCGAGAACGGCGGAAAAAAAGTCCCCAGCCTCCGTACGCAATCACTCTGTTGACCTGCAGGATCTCACGAGAGGTGAGATCCTGCCAGTCATGTGACCCGGTAGGAGAAGCCTCCTATGGACTTCATGGAGGGGATGCTCGCGAAGGAGAGTTAGCGCTGCCACGAGTATCTTGGAGGCCAGCTGCCGCTATGGGGCAGGCTAGTGGACTCAGCGTCTGCCTCGTAATCCACATGTAAAAAGGGGACGTTAAGTGGAGATTTGCAACCGCAAATTTTTCCCCTTAGCGTCCCCGCTTAGCTTAGAGCAGGTGATAGGGTCCTCAGTGTGTTAACCTGATTTATTAACTTACACTTGTTTTGTCCTACCCATTGTGTATAATAAATAATTATAATTGAGTTTAGAAGACCATTGAGTTCACTGTATTGGTTTCATTGCTGTCATTTTATTAGTAGTTTTATTTAGGACTAGACCCCAGAGTTTAACCATTTCACTACTGAAATCATTTGTTTAAAGTTTGCAAAGGCTTTCAAAGGGACAATATAGTGACAGTTGAATGATAATAGACAATATCAGGCAATTGGAAAGAATAGGAACACTATGGGGAATAATTACTGGAGTGATAAGAGACAAAAGGGGTTTTTCATTAACACCAAACAGTGAATTTCACCGATCGGTGCAATTTCAGGGCAATCCGTTTATTCACACAGCTGTCAATTTGCCAAATATAGGCGAATTGTCAGCGAAATGCGATGCAATTTGCCGCAATTCAGCAGCATTCGATGACACCAAAATTGTCCTATAGAACGCCGAATTGAATCGAAATGCCCTGATTTTCAGTTTCCAGTTTCAAGGGTGACTGAGCATCATGGGAGCTGTAGTTTCCAAAACATCAGGGAGCCAAGGTTGCTGACCCCTGCCCTAGGTAGACCAGGAACCATATGTTGGATCCGATCTCAGACTTCTGACTTCTTGCCTTCTCTCTCTTGTCTCTACATACGGACCCATGAAGGTTCGTTTCCACCTTTCAAATCTAAGATTATAGACAATTGATTAGTTATTCATAAGCAGTTACTTTGTCTGCATCTGTCTATCCCTCTATGGTCACACTTAGCAAAGCAGCCCCTTTATGGGGTGTTTTTCAACAGCACAAGGTATCTCCTCTTTGATTGTCACAGTAACCCTTCCTAATACAGTGTAATGCTGACACTTACTAATTAATTCCAAATTCATTCACACTGAGTAAGATGGGTTTTTCAATAGGGAGCTCTTTAGCAGTTTTGTGACCTTTTGGTTTTATTTATTCACCTATTTACTTTTCCTCGTGGAACATCAACTTTCTCTTTATCATTTTTCATACGTATACTATCTTTTTGTGTTGTGTCATGTTCTGTCATTATGTTTGTCGGTGACCAGCTTTGATACTAGCACTTATGTGCACAATTGTCCTAGAAGGTCGCAATAAAATGTTACTTGTTAATCAATCGACACATTGTCTGAGACATGATACTAGTTACAGGTGATATATTATCTAGTATCTTCGATATTGCTAATCCTGGACATTCTCTTTAAATGAGTAGTGGTAACATCCCTGCTTGTATCTCATCTTTGAGTCAGAGCACCTCTTCAATAAGTGTCCTTGGACAAGAGAGATAAGGATACATACTCGCCTACCTTAGCATATATACCAATCCCTTATAGATTGTTAGTTTCTTCAAGAACATGGTCTCCTACTATTTATTTATGTATATTTACTTATTTATTTATAAAGTATTTTACCAGGAAGGATACATTGAGATTTCTCTCGTTTTCAAGTATGTCCTGGGTCTATACTATAGCAGTAGTGCTCTACTATCACTAAGATACACAAGGCAATAGGATTTGCTCAAGCTCCATAATACTGAAGCAAATGTAGTTTATTCTCCATTGCATGTAATTTTGCTACCTTTGTATAGTAGGTCATGAAGAAAAAAATAAAGACTAAAAGCAGAAATACATTTTATTTTACAATAAATGTAAGCAGATCATGTACTGTATGTTTCTATTTTCGTGATATTAGAACCGACTCACCTTAGGTAATAGACTTTGAAAATGCTGTAAAATGACTTGATATGTCTTTCCACTCATGCCAAAATGATAACCGCCTCGTGCCTCTTCTTCAATTGTTCTTCTTTCAATCTCAATATTAAATGTTTCCTAAATGAAATATTTATGTTTACATTGTATAATTTATAGTGTTATTCTACCATGTACAATTCACTAATGTATTAACCAGATATTACTTTCTACATTGTGATTCTAAATCACCTCTTTATCACGCGGGCAGGCACTTTTTTCTGATAATATAGCAGTTTCCAATAAAATGCGGCATTTGAAGTGATAACACATTCACTTCTGAACCATTTCACTCCTGTGTGCTAAGCTTATTTTCACAATTGTTTCTCTACATGTTTGAACGTGATTTGAATTCATGTTTTATTATAGGACCCAGACAAATTATATATCCTTTTTCCCAGTGGACTCAGCAGATTCAAAGTATATAAATACTATGGGCCCTATTCCAAAGTTAATGCCAAAATGGGGCCGCTAACAGGGTAAGGCAAGGAGACACGGGCTGCAGTTCTTACTGCAGGAACTCCATTTGGCCAGTAGATGGTGATCTGGCTGCCAAATAGCTTATTGCAGTAAGGAATACATTGAGGAGATTCCGAAATATATCTTACTGTATAATTAATTAAAAATGATTTTCCAAAAACCCACTGGCTCCTGGCAGTGGATTTTTGGAAAATCAGAGGTTAATGAAGGGGTTAATGGTGATTTGAGGATCTGATTGCCTGATTTTGAATGGATATATGTATTACTGTTTACTTGGTCATGTTTGGCATCATTACAAAGGCCAGAATCTGACCTTTCAAAAGCCACCTTCCTTTTGGGATGTATAGAATGTAGAATGGAGATACAAAGGCTCAAATTACCAATAGGTAACAGATTATATAAAAAAGGAAAAGAATATAAAGTTAGCTAATTGGTTTTCATCAAGTGATAGATAGACCAAAACTCTTTGATGAGAATTGATTAGAAACAACATACAGAATAAAGAATCAGTAAATGCCATTTAGCTTACATTATCATCATCAGAAATTTCCTTATGACCTTCTACAGGGTGAAAAGAAATTTTTGCAGAGTGTAATCCATTAGGTTCATCAGCTTCCACTAAGATGACATTGCTGCTCTCTGGTACCAAACCTGAAGTTTTTGCCACTGTTATAGCGGTTTGCAAATTATCTCCTGTGCAATAAATAATGAAAATTGGATCAAGTATGATTAATAAGATATATAGAAAATGTTGTCTTGGTTTTAAATATAGAGCACACTAAATCAATTCCATAAAGAAATGGAATTTCTAGCTAACATCACTCGTATGTTCTTATAGGTTAGTTTACTGCTTTTGGCGACTTGGTGTTAAAAAGTTACATTTGAAGTGGCAAATAGGAAGGCAACTTAATCTTTGATGGATGTAACCGAAAGCATGTTTAACAGCTGCAAAACTGCTCATTAACTTCTCTGCATTTTTTTATTACTGATGATCAAAGCACACTTTGGGGTTACCTGTAATCATTACAGTCCTAATATTAGCAGAATTCAGCTCCTGCAAAACAGGCTTGGTTTCGGGTTTTAATCTATTCTCCAATATTAAAAGGCCAAGAAATTCCAAATTAGATTCCACCTCTTCCCTAATGAAGGAAAAAAAAGAAAGAAAGAATTAAAAAAATTATTAAAATAATATATTTGTACTGTTTGCTTTCCTTTTGTTTTTAGTGTCATTTAATATTCAATATATAATTATGGTGTGACTAAACAAAGAGGTTGTCAACTACACAATTAATTCAATTTGACACTAACACCCTCTAAGCATTCAATTATTGGGCACCACCTATTATAGTCATTAATATCTTAATTAGATGCAAACAACACGCCTTTCCTTTGTTACAACAGTGGAAGAACAAATGATTACAAAATACAAAGTCAATATAATCAAAATTCTAAAAACATGCAAATATCTCATGTATTTCATTTACTTATTTTATTATTTATTATAGTTTATGCATTTACTAATTAGCATATTGATACTTGATATAGTTAGTGAATAAAACATTGTAACATTCCTCAATTTGTTAAAACACATGGAACTATAGATGGAATCAAATTGAGTTGAACTTGTGATGCAAATAAAAGTAAAAGTAAGACACATAATCATGAAGTAGACGGGTGAAATATATTAGTGAGAAGACACAATGTGGTAAGGTGAGTTGAACCTTTAGAGTCTTGCATTCAATAAAAAAGACCATTGGAGAATGGGATTAAACTACAATGGACAAAATAAAAGATTTTTGTAAATAGATGCGTTTGAATATAATTGGGAAAACTGTCAAGGACATTTAAACATACATGAAGAGCTTGTTGCAAAAATGAGCAAGATGAATTATATAGCAATTGACGCTATACCTTAAAAAGTTGGAATCTCCAGTTTTATATCCTTCTAGTGTTTTATAAGCCAATCCAATTACGCGAAAACCTTTCATGGTGTAAAAATGGAGTTCACTTGTAAAACCTTTTGGAACTGAGAAAGAATACATGTTAAATTGGGGGAAAATTTGCTTTTTCTCTACATAAAAATACAGTAGTAGACACAGTTGACCCTTCGGATGATATGTGAATTTGCTTATTAGATGCATGGAGTACATATTTATTAATCCATTTTAAAGGACAATTTAAATATAATTATAGTTGGATTATTTAAATTACTTTAATGACAAGCATGGTGCCTTTTTTCTATTTGTTTTTCATTAATAAAATTATAATTTTAAAGTAACTGTAAATTATTCCTAAAGCCAGTGTGCCAAGTGATGTTGTCCTCCTCCTTGGATGAACCCAGATATAAGGGTATTGTGGGTGTTCATTTGATATAATTATTGGTTTGTATATCCTCCCAGGCATTTCATTTACGTCATTATACATTTAAATACACCCATTTGATCTTAATATCTTAAGGACATATGGTAATCTATTTTTCAAAATCTGATTAAAGACTAAGCAATAATCTTATATAAAGTAGCAGGACCATATCAAATACCATATGCTTTCAGACATTTACACTGTGCTGATACCAAAACAGTATATTCACAGTAAAAAGCAATGTTCTTCTTCAAATTGTTGGCCTATGTTTGCTGTTCTATTCCATAAGCTATTCAATTTATAACTTTACATGACTTTTTGTTAATTACTCAATACTTATTGCAGTTCATTCTATTGTTTGCTAAACTGCAATACAAATAAAGTATCACAAGTCATATATTATGCAATTTATGAATAAATAGTATAGATGTAGAAACATAAATAACACGTTTGCCTTTAAATTTGGCAATGAACAACTGAGATAAAGTACATTATATAGGTGAAACTCGAAAAATTTGAATATCGTGCAAAAGTTAATTTATTTCAGTAATGCAACGTAAAAGGTGAAACTAATATATGAGAGACTCATTACATGCAAATCAAGATAGTTCAAGCCGTGATTTGTCATAATTGTGATGATTATGGCTTACAGCTCATGAAAACCCCAAATCCACAATCACAGAAAATTTGAATATTACATGCAATCAATAAAACAAGGATTGTACATAGAACAATATCGGATTTCTGAAAAGTATAAGCATGCATATGTACTCAGTACTTGGTTTGGGCCCCTTTTACTGCTTCATTGCAGTGTGGCATGGAAGCTATCAGCCTGTGGCACTGCTGAGGTGTTATGGAAGACCAGGATGCTTCAATAGCAGCCTTCAGCTCTTCTGCATTGTTCTATCTCATGTCTCTCATCTTTCTCTTGGCAATCCCCATAGATTATCTATGGGGGTTCAGGTCAGGCGAGTTTGCTGGCCAATCAACCACAGTAATCCCACGGTCATTGAACCAGGTTTTGGTGCTTTTGGCAGTGTGGGCAGGTGCCAAGTCCTGCTGGAAAATGAAGTCGGCATCCCCATTAAGCTCGTCTACGGAAGGAAGCATGAAGTGCTCCAAAATCTCCTGGTAGACGGCTGCGTTGACCCTGGACTTAATGAAGTACAGTTGACCAACACCAGCAGATGACATGGCTCCCCAAATCAACACAGACTGTGGAAACTTCACACTGGACTTCAAGCATCTTGCAGTGTGTGCCTCTCCATTCTTCCTCCATACTCTGGGTCCTTGGTTTCCAAATGAGATGCAAAAGTTGCTCTCATCAGAAAAGAGGACTTTGGACCACTGAGCAACAGACCAGGTCTGTTTTTCTTTAGCCCAGGTAAGACGCATCTGACGTTGTTTGTTGTTTGTTGTTCAGGAACGGCTTGACAAGAGGAATACGACATTTGAAGCCCATGTCCAGGATCCATCTGTGTGTGATGGCTCTTGATGCACTGACTCCAGCCTCAGTCCACTCCTTGTGAAAGTCCCCAACACTTTTGAATGGCCTTTTCCTGACAATCCTCTCCAGGCTGCGGTCATCCCTGCTGCTTGTGCACCTTTTTCTTCCACACTTTTCTCTTCCACATAACTTTCTATTAATGGGCTTTGATACAGCACTTTGGGAACATCCAACTTCTTTTGCAATTACCTTCTGAGGCTTTCCCTCCTTATGGAGGGTGTCAATGATGGTTTTCTGCATGACTGTCAGGTCAGCAGTCTTTCCCATGGTTGTGATTCCTACTGAACCAGACTGAGAGACCATTTAAAGGCTCAGGAACCCTTTTCAGGTGTTATGGCTTAATTAACTGATTAGAGTGGGACACTTTGAGCCTAGAATATTGCATCTTTTCACAACATTCTAATTTTCTGAGATTGTGGATTTGGGGTTTTCATGAGCTGTAAGCCATAATCATCACAATTATGACAAATCACAGCTTGAACTATCTCATATATTAGTTTCACCTTTTAAGTTGCATTACTGAAATAAATTAACTTTTGCACGATATTCAAATTTTTCGAGTTTCACCTGTATATGACATGGAAGGAAATACTTACGACTTTCTGATTTGCAGAACTTAGCTACCATTTCTGGAGCTCCTTTCATATAAACAACAAGTTTGTCATCTCCAACTTCATGAGTGACGACCGACATTCTTTGAAGACTGGATGAGAATGGAAACTGATGGACAATTTCAATCCCTTCAACGGAAATCTAAAAAGAGAGCACTTGTTCATGTACAATTCTAGAAATAAAGACAGACTGGAAAAAAACTCTTATTGTATTTTTCAGCTGATATTTCAGTATTCCCACATATGTGAGCCAATTTTTTAAGACAAAAAAACCCATGTTGTTGATTCACCACCACCAAATACTTAATAAAAATATCAGCATAACATAGACTAACAGGGTTATTCAAAGTTCACTGCACTTCAGGGAATCAAATTCCCCCCAACCCTGCAGTGAATCCAGCATTGACTGCAGGGTCCCCGAAGTGCAGGGAAAAAAATTGCTGAAAAAAATTACGAAAAATGCCTAAAAAATCCAAAATAAATAAATAAAGAGACTTTTTGCTGCAAATTGAAAGAATAAACGGTTTCATAGATATTTGATAGAAACGGGAATATTTTTTACATTGAAACCTATGGGATTCGCCTGATTAAACCTGCCGATTGAAACCAACAAAAATCAAGGCATTTCATTGACATTTTGCTGCTGTTCGGCATTCTCTGAATAGATTAGCCCTTGCTTCTCTATGGGGAGTTTACTGCTGTCGAACAGACACCATATATTGCTGGCAATTCGCCAATATTTGTCGAACTGCCAGCTTTGAACAGCCGAATGGCCACGAAAATTCACCGTTCGGTGCCAATTCGACTCTCTTTGAATAACCCCTTATGTAAAAACATTGTATAAAAGATATTCTATGTATAGATTACTATTCATAGATTTTTTTTTAAATAATGTAAAGTTCTTTTTTTATTTTTCATTCATTTATTAATAATATACAAAAATTATTGTACGGCTGAAAAGTTTAGACACTAGGTAGTGTCCCTTATCTTGTGTTTTTTCAAACATTATTGCATTATCAGCTTTATTAGCAAACTGACAGAAATACCCTCCTCCAAATAAGTCAATAACCTTCATCACTTTGTGTTGTGATGGCATGATGGTAGCAATTTATGTTGTGAGGAAAAACTCCAAACTCACATTGCATTGGTAACGTGTGAGCTAATCACTAGAGAGCATTACAGCCCAGAAAAAAATACAGCCGTGGGGACCACACTAGATAATACAGTCCTACACTCAGCAATAGTCTTTTAATGACTGTGAGCACATTTATAGAGCTGGGAAGCCTTTAATAGTTATGTAGCTTTATGTTATATTTACATGTACAGAAATATTGTTTTGTGCATATAGAAATTTGTATTTAAAAAAATTACTTTTACAGTGTTTTAGATTGTTCAGGACGTGTATAAATTTTATATATTTTTTTGCTGTATTTTTCTGGATTGCAGAGGCAGGATTGCGATCTTTGTACCACCATACGGTGGCAATATGGTTGCCCTCATTTTTCTCCCAACAGGAGATGGACCGTTCCAACATTGTCTTAAGTGTGCCTTTTGCCTTGCTAAGGGACTGGCCCCATAGTTGACGGTCGGGACTTTTGACTTTTTGTTTGTACAAACATTTTGGAGACATGTAGTTTTTTAATGCCTTTTTACTTTTGCTTGAGCAACCTTAGTCTGGTGTCATTTTTGGATTTTGCTCATGACTTAATTTTGGAGAAATACATAGGTCAATATACACCTGTTGGTGAGTGTGGGTTTACTGTATGGTTCTTATAGTGTTGAGGAGATCATGGTTCCACTGGACAGCCGCAATTCATAGTGACTTTTGGTTTCTCTAACAGTGATTTCCCCACAGGACTTCTTAGCTCTCAAATTTTTTAAAATGTTGAGCATTGGTGAATGTAGGCCATTGTGATGAAAATATATGCAGGAATGATCAGGTACCCTGCGTATAGCAATTTGTTGTGATCATGGTTAATGATGAGATTAGATTCCAATATGGCAGCTTAATGTAAAAATTATGATTGTGTGTGGGGACACAATGCCTGCATAGAGAATGTAGAGGAAAACCACATATCTTTTGTATTTTCAGAAATTATAGTAACCTGATCTTAACGTTATTAAATGTTTTAGTTTGATAAGATTTGTACATTTTCAGAGAGCTGTCCATTGTTGTGTTCGTGTATTATTGGCTTTCAGCAGTTTTTCAATGTCATTGTGTTAGTACCAAATCAGCAAGTATATTTAATAGTATTGTTGGTGAGCCAGAGTTCATTCTTAAACTGAAACTTAAATGCCTGTAAAATGTAGGTTGCATCTTGTATCAATGAGTTACAATGCTAAATAGTTATCAGCTTGCTCTATCTCTACAAAATCTCACCAAATTGGAGTTTGGTCCTGGTTTCACTATTAGGTTGGAACTTGCCACTTCACTGGTCTCAAATTCTGGTTCATTGACTTCCTGCAGGAAAGTCCTCATTCATTATCCAAGTATAACACTTTATACATATTATAAAATTAACTAACAAACAACTATTATTACATGGAAAGGGGCTCTTTACTAAAGGACAATAATAGTCAATGTTTGGTACTTGATCAATAAAGACACTCTAGCCAACAATATACAATGTAATCCTTAGTAACTATGTGAATGGAGCTATTAAATATGCTACTGAATGATTATCAATGTCAACATACCCAGTTTGTGCCTTCAAACATCTTCAGATCCAAAGGATCTCCCTGCAATGTTCCATCAATATTCACCAATGAATGACAGCTGGTCATAGCAGCAAGCAGGGGTCCCCAAGGTAAGGGTTGACCAGATGAGAGATTGTGTGCCTCCTTAAAACTAATAAACAATACAGTCACATTAGCAATAATTTTGCAGCTAGATATTAAAATTGATTGGCAACAAATAAATTATAGATAGATTTATATTTAAATGTATACAGTATTTAGCAAGTCCTTTTTCTGAAGGTAGGCCACTAATATGTATTTTTTTACTATTTTCAAAACAACTGTCTGGGCAGCTATAAATGTAAAATTATAACCAAAATTTGAGGGATTATTCAACGAAATGTCAGTGCTCTATCCTTCGGCGTACTTCGGCAGACGTGAGCTGAGTACAAATGGAGGATTAAATAAAGTGCATACAATCCTCCATTTGCACTCAGCTACGTCTGCGTTTTAACACCAGCTGCTATGAACAGATATTTATTTATTTAACACATAAGTTGTAAATATTCTTTCATCTGTTGTTAACACTGAATGTGCTAATTATTTGCAAATTTTTTTTCCTGCACTCATTTCATGATTGGACCACATACAAGCAGGTATTGTCTGCTTTTTTGTCCTATGATTATTATAATGGTAACTCCTGCTACGCATTAACTGTAGTATTATCCTTATATATACAAGATCGTTGATCATCTTTGGGATTTCACACCCAACTATTGCTTAACTAGGACCCCCTCTACCTCCTTGTATTCCAAGCACTATTTCTGTCAAGGTTTATGTGCATAACCTAGTTGGCAGCAGACCTCAACTGTGACACCACATAATCCAATAGCACCTCCACAAATCCACCTTTGTTTGTAATTTACCTGTTCCCACTGGCAGGAAGTACACCCCAAAGATCCAAACCATCTTCTGTCAAAGTACCAGTCTAAAAAGAGCGGAAAGCGAATTATATCCTTGCAGCTGGTAATGTAAGTTAATATACAGCATCATTCACTACAGTATAAAATGTGAATCAATAAAGTTAAGAGGTAAAAAGGAGTGAATAAATGTTTTAATTGCTGCCATACAACCTATATTAGAGAATAATTTTTGGTAAATTAGTAATGAAGATGTATTGCGTTTAATTGCACTTAAATGCTCAATAGCTGAATTGGATTTGTTACATTTTTCTATTTTCTCAAACAGTCCTGAATGTTATATGTGAGCCTTTGCATATTTCTTGATGAATAAGTTTCTAAAAAGGAGTGCAAAAGCAATCATATTACATAACCAATAATTGTTGTCAGGTGAAAATACATTTAGGGTGCAGAGGGAGAGCGATGTTGGTCACACCAATATAAATACATATATTTGAATACAATTACCTAGGACCTTAGTCTGGCCGAGCCCTTAACATTAGTAAGTGATTATAGTGGTCCCATTCATTAAAACTAACACCTAGTCTCTGATTCCTTGTCTGTTGCAACCTAGATGTTACAGCGTTCCAGTGGATATGTTTTTTTTTTGGAGAAAGTATTTTACCAGGAAGGATACATTGAGATTTCTCTCGTTTTCAAGTATGTCCTGGGTGGCGAGTATGTATCGTTAGGTGTCTTGCCCAAGGACACTTACTGGAGAGGTTGCGCGTTGGGATCAAACCCATGTCTCCACAGGCTCTCTCCACGCAGAGCAGTGATGTTACCTCTACTCCACCCAGCTGGTACTTGCATTTGCATTTCCTATACTCCTAGAACCCTCATTATATACATTTACAGACTGTATTGAAAAAATACCAGTTGCCAAAAGCTGATCTTATGTGATCTTGCATTGGAAAAATCACTTAACAACAGAAATAAAAGTTTTAAAAAATCCAATGGTATTCTCTGGTCCATCAGTGGAGAGGAGTGTACAATCCACTCTCCATAGATAGTTCTGCTCTGCGCTTGTAGGGCTCGTGCAAGTCTCCACTATATCCTATGGACTTCAGAAGAAGAAGACATCATAAGGGAGCATTGCCAGAATACATTTGTGGCTCTCAAATATTATGAACCAAGCTGCCAAATTCTGACTGACTTGTAACTGAGCGAGCAAGAAAGAGCCCTTAGTTAGTACTTTACAATTGCTTGTATTAGTCTCTAACAAAATAGGGCCTCTCCTCTTTATAGCAATTTATGAGGGTCCAATAGTACATTGGTAAAAGGACGGATAAATGGTAACATTTGACATATCTTTATTATTATAGAATGAGTTAACATACCTTATCAAAACATATCAGGTTAAGACGTCCACAAACATTCAACCTTTGGGGACTAATACAAAATATTCCCTGAGCTTTAAGCCTGCGCTGAGCGTACATAATGCCAGTTGACAATGCTGCCGACAGAGCTGGAGGTACAGCAGTTGTTATAATGATCAGCGTTTTAATCACTACTTCAATAGCGGATTCCTAAAAAATGTAAAAAAATGTATGTGGTGTTAAAAAAACAATGGAAAAGAGGGAAAAAAAATTGATGTATAACAGTTGCACTGTGTTTTCACAAATAGCCAGAGATCCATGAAGTGGACATAATATATTATGACATTTCTTATATTTTGGTATATATCTATTACAAGGGAACTTTTACATTATTAATATGAACTAACCAGACAGTGGAATTTATGTGCATGTATCTGGTGATCATCATAAGCCAGTCGTAATCTAAGGTAACGTTTAGCTCTAAACAACCTAGCTGAAATTGCTCAGAAAAAAGCATAAAATTATTTTTTAACAAAGAAAGTTATACCAATAATAAATCAAAATGAGCAGAAAGCCACCAGATGTTTGAACTTTTGCATCAATACTTTTTTCTAATTTAAAACAGTTTGAGAAGAAGTTGGAAAAAAAATAAACAAACAACATCTCAGCTTTCCTTACAACACTGCTATTTTGGTGTAAAATCTTCACATTCAATTCTTGTTTACTTAATAATTTAGTAAGTGGTTCTGAGAAAAAAACAATAGCAAAGAACCATGTGCTCTGCTTGTGTATAAGTTATTTTTACTTTTTCTTTACCCATTGTATACATGCCTTATGCTGTTGATATGTTCTGTCAAACACCTTTTTAGCCATTTAGCTTGTGGAAGGATTTGGCTTATTTAGTGAAAAATATAAATATATATATACATATTGTGACAGAAGATAGGTTATAGTCCTAGCGACTGTTTATGTTCCCCCAACAGTGTTGCCATGCGGGCTAAAATCTCTTTACCCCATGGAGAATGTGTGCTATTTAAGGGGTCACATGCTGATGATTTGGGTCCCTGAGGTCGAGTACTTGGAATGTAGGGTGGGCCAGTGTTCCACACTGCAGTATGCAGGTAGCCCAGCAGGTGAGAGGTCCAGACCAGGGATTCTGGGCCACAGGCGGAGTTGCTCTCCTGCTGGGTGATAAGCATTCACACTCAGGGAATTCAGAGAGAGAGATAATTATGAGCAGGAGGGGAAGGTGAATATCTCTCCGCAGAGGAAGCTAAAACTTTGGTGTACTGATCTAAAAGCCAAAAACGGTTATGTATTTTTGTGTTTTTTTTTGTCTTAGGCAGCTTTGAGTCAGGCAAATCCTGTTAGTCAACAATTTATGTTACTCAGAGGAGCTAGATTTTTTTGTTTTGTTTATTTTTTGTTTTAATGTCAGACCTTAAAATAAAAAGGACTGTATTTTCCTGAAGTCCTGGCTCATTCATATATATATCCTATCAAACATATGGTACCATTTTTCCAGCAGAGGGAGCTGAAGCAGCAGAATAAAATCAAATAAACGAACTTTAAAGAATAACTTGATCATCCTACCTTATTTATGACAAAAACAGCCACTGTGTAGATAGTTCCAATTATGGCAACTGTTGCCAAAATCATTAGAAATCTGAAAGCATCTCTATACAGTTTAAAATTCATGGGTTTTGGGTAGAGTATAGACCTGACCATGTCACCTTTTGCTGTGTTGAATCCTAAAAAATACAGTTACAGTTACAAGCATTTATAAAGCCAACAAGTTCCGTAGCGCTGTACAAAGGGAGAGACAAAATAACAAATATACATACACATTACGCACACAAAACACTAGCAGAGTTTTTCAGAGTAGCACCGAAATGTCGCTGACATTTCAGTGCCCTTTCGTTCCCCGCACTTTCAGGGCGATTCGGCGATTCTAGTTCGCCGACCCTGCAGTGTATTCAGCATGCACCGCAGAGTCCCCGTAGTGCAGAAGAAAACTCACCGCAAACCCGCCGAACAGTCACCACAAACCCGCCGTACACTCACTGAAAACCCATATAAACCTCTGCAAAAACCACGTCGAAAACACTGGAAAAAGCCGACCAGACGCCGATCACAACGCAGACCAACACCCGGAAAAAGCCGACAAGCAGACGAACGGGTTGAAAAAATAAATAAATAGTACGTTTGAAAGTTTCAAAATTGAAACGCTGTTTGCAAAAAAACTACTGAACGAATATGTCTGGAATTTACATATAAGATCCAATGAATGATAATAAAAAGGTCTGTTACAGAAAAAGAAAGAACGATTTTAAAAAAAAAAGGAAAAAAGTTTGCCAAAAAAATCCAGAAATATGCCTAAAAGATTCTAAAAAATCTAGAAATAAAGAGACTTTTTACTGCAGAATAAAAGAATAAACAGTTTATTAGATATTGAATTAAAACAAGAATATTTTTAACATTGAAGCCTATGGGATTCCCCTGAATAAACCTGATGAATGAAACCACCGAACAGCAGGGCACTTCGGCAACTTTTTACTGCTGTTCGTTGTTCACCGAATAGATTAGCCATTGCTTCTCTATGGGGGATTTCACTGCCGTCGTACATGCAGGCAATTCGCCAAAATTTGGTGAACTGCCTGCTCTCTAAATAGACGAATGGTCTCGAAATGTCCCCATACGTTGAATTTCAGTGTTCGGTTACATTTCGGTGACATTTCGGATCTCTCTGAATAACCCCCATAATTTAGTTTAATTACAATCATTCCTTAAATGTTGAGTACTCTGATCTGATGACCATTATATGACTCAATAACACTATCAGGGTTATTCGGAGAGCGTGAGAAGCAGGAGAATGACTGGAGAATGAGAAATTCTAGGTCAAAATAGCCAAACCAGAAAAATTCTCCCTTTCATCTCACTTTCCAAATCGTCTATTTTGACCTAGAATTTTTCATTCTCCAGTCATTCTCCTGCTTTTCACGCTCTCTGAATAACCCTGAATGAGTGCAAGAGGTGCTATAAGAACATTTAAAAAATTTTGTCCCTATCTTTTCAAACCATGAAAACTGATTTTCTAAGGAATGCATTTCTACATTATGCTTTTACTAAATCCACACAGAATGTATTTCCAGTAAAACCACAATTTTGATAACAAAGCAAAAACATGAAAGAACTTAATGCCAAATTAACTCCTTCAATACCGAGCAATTTTTGTTGGAAAAAAATTGTTATCATAACATTTATTTGAAACCTGGCATTCAAAATGAAGATTTAAATTTAGGGGAAAATAGAAAATTTGCTCACAAATTTAAATATTGTCAATTTGCTTGGTTTAAATTTTTCATGCATTTGTTTATATTTATTCTTTCTGCATTTCTCCAAGGTAATCCTTAAAATCTAGCCTCTTAGGGGTACTTGAGGACCAGGGTTGAGAAACATTGTTCTAAAATGTATTATTTGACAAACTGGAGGGGACACGATATCTTACCAGTTCTCAGAACAACTGCCTTGACCTGATTTTGACCCGTTGATTTAGTCTGAATTACTTCTGTTCCACAGAAAAGGATGTGCCTTTTGAAGTCCTCGCCACTATGTGCTTTCCAGGGCATTGACCGGTCAAGGTGAGGTAAAGGAATCTTAGAAACAGGAACACTTTCACCTTGAAGAAAGGGGACAATTTCACATTATCCTGTGACAATATAATCTTGTGGATCGAGCTGCAGTTTTCACTGAGTTGCATATCGGATTTATTGGAGGGGTTTTAGCTGGTGCTAAATGAATCTGCAAAACAGGAATAGGAATAGGGCTCCCAGTTTATCCCTTTACATCAGTGTTTCCCAAACCTGTCCTCAGGAGGACTCTCCGCCTCGCCAGGTTTGCCAGATATCTGAAGCACAGCACAGGTGATATGATTTGCTGCTCAGTGATTGCAGGATTTAGTCTGCTTTTCCCCAAGGAGATCTGCAAAATCTGGCCTGGTTGAGGGTCCCGAGGACAGGTTTGGAATAACTGCTTTACATGGATAACCATAAACACTTTTGTTAATATTAAAGAAAAAACCATAGCAGTAGGAACCATGTCATAATGCTGATATCGATAAATTCAATGCGTTATACCTGTGAGCATACTCTCATTTACAATGCATCCTCCGCTGATCAATATGGCATCACATGGTAAGAAAAGTTTCTTCCCTGTAAGAACAATTACATCTCCTGGCACCAAATACTGGGACTCCATCTCCTTGCATTCTGCATGGATTTAAAAACAAAATGTATTAGTTAAGGATTACCATCCCCATGCATGTTTAGGTGGTTGTACTTACGTCTGTTACACTTCTGCTGTCTATGGGCGTACTCTAAGTTAAAATTACCCAACAATTCTGATATTTAGTTCCAATTCTCATTCGATTTAAACAGATTACAAGCACTAAATAATTTTTTTATTTATTTATTCATAAAGTATTTGACCAGGAAGGATACATTGAGATTTCTCTCGTTTTCAAGTATGTCCTGGGAATGCACCTCCAGAACAGAATCCAAGACAGTGACTTAGAAATACACATAAAACATCCTCATATTACAAAAAAACATTATGGTTAAAGCTAACTTGAGAGACCAAATTGATTTTGCAAGTTTTGTTAAGTTGCAATTGAACAAATATGGGCATTCCAGGGGTATTTTCTGATTTCCTCTTAGAAAATCTTCCAATCAACGCATGGTTCATTGAAAATGTTCAGTTTTTTTTTAAGCTCCTCGCTATATGGTCCCTCAACATTTTGAAATTGGCAGTTTTTGAATGGACTCCTTTCAACTGTTATCTCTTAGAGTTGACGTAGCATAGTTATGTGTTCACAACTGACCAATTACAGAAGCTGTCATCTTAATTCTATTACACATGACATCCCACCCTACGTAAAACCAGTGAGGGGACCTCCATAGATGAAACTCTTTCATTGGCTGAAAAAAATATTTAACAAGGAATGCTATTGGCTTATTGTACCATATACTCTCTTCGAGGGCACAAAGACCAAAGATTCACCTCCTATGAACATGTCACGCTAGGAGAGCAAAGATCTATGATTTTGCCTTACTACAATAGAATCCTTTCAGGATCCTACAAATTCGACTCGGACTGCAAAATCATGGCCAAAATTGCGGTAAGTGTTCATTGGGTTTGCGGCGGCTTTTCCCTGCACTACGACGGCCCTGTGGTGCTTGCTGAATACACCGCACTGTCGCCGAAATGGGATCGCCAAATCGCACCGAATTGAAGAGAACGAAAAGTCACCGAACGTGCGGTGACTTTTCAATTCTCTTTGAATAACCCTGCATATATTTTTCACAGTTAGAGATAGTCTATTTTCAGAAAAAGCTAATCGTCAACTTAGCAGCTTTACGTACCTCCATTTTTCTGTCTCACAGTCACCTTGACACTGTTGTTTGACTCAACCAGATTGTGAAGCTTTACAGATTCCTTTTGGAATGAAATAGCAATATTATTTTATTGGGAATCAAAAATATTATCATAATATTTTTAGAGAAAATACAGCAAGATATGCTGTAAATGGGGATTTGGAGCAGAGGACCATTGTTGATATGGAAGTCATTTAATAGCTCCCTGCATAATAAACCAGTTTTGCAAAGCACTAAATCACGAGCTCTATTTTCAAATGGCAGATAATTAATCTGTAAACATCTGTAATAATCATTAAATGTGTCACAGACTTTGGTATGTCCTTTTATACAAACAAAAACTGATTCATTCAATGCTTTGGAAATTAATAATATTACTGATTTCGATTGATGATCAAAGCTTTGCATCATCATTATATCTAACACCCAAAGGAACAATGTGTCTGGTAGCAGAACATGTTATTTTGAAATATTCAAATGATTCATTTTGATGATTCATTTCTGTCTGTGAATTTAGTGTAACGGATCATCAAAATAAAAAATTAAAATATTTTCTAGAACAATAGAATTAGAATAATAACAATCATCGTGTACAATTAATATATGTTGCAAGTATGTCTGTCAGCAAAATGTGAAATTGTTCTGTAAAATTGCTTATGTTATGCAATGCTGAGTTACTTTTGTGCATACAGTACCTTTCTCAGATCATGCACAGTGAAGATGATGGATACCAGTGTCATTATAATGACGGCAATTGAATATTCTATAAATCCCACTGCTAGCCACAAAGCCAAACTGCATGCTTCAAATGCGTAAAAAGGATTTAAAACCTAAAGAAAAAAATAATACATTTGATGTTATATTTATGGAATTAACAGGTCTACTCACTAAAGGTGAAACTCAGGAGAATTGATTGGAAAAGTGAAAAATTCAGATCAATATAGCCAAACCAGAAAAATTCTCAGATTTATCTCCTTTCCAAAATGGCTATTTGGTCTAGATTGTTCTCTTCCAATTCTCACAAGTTTCACCTTTTAGTGAATAGACCTGTATCTAGAAGTCCATAATCAATCACTTAATCATAGCTTTTGGCCGAATTTTGGTTATTGTTTTGGCTTTAAATGTTGATATTTTCCAGATACAAGATGTATACATTACCTCTTTAAAAAGTAACTTCCAAATTGGCACTACATCAACCTCAATTTTATTTGGTCCACAAATTGATTTTCTGTAAGACACAAACCATAGGCTTAGTTGTATGTAATGAGAATTACATATTTATCAATGTTGTCAATTATTATTATTTATTTATATATATAAGTATTTTACCAGGAAGGATACATTGATATTTCTCTCATTTTCAAGTATGTCCTGGGTCAGCAAGTATGTAGCATTAGGTGTCCTGCCCAAGGACACTTACTGGAGAGATGCTCTGGCCAGGATTTGAACCTCGGTCTCCACAGTTATAGAGCAGTGATAATATAATACCTCTACACCATCCAGCCGGTGATAAGTTGTGTGATAATAATCTATAGGTTGATCATAGAGTACCACTAATCAAATGTATGTACAGGAGAACTGTTTGTTATCCATGATCTTTCATTTACATCAAGAGAAGGGGGGGTGGACAGTGCCTTTCTGTTCAGTGAGGGACCAGAGGTAAGTTTAAATGTATTTAATTTTTTGTTCACTCAGCAATGATAGGCACTCCATCAAATTTCCATAATCTAAAGAAGACTGTCAGGGTTATTCAGAGAAAGGTGAAATTCTGGAGAACTTTTGGAGAAGTGAAAATTCTAGGTTAAAATAGCCAAACCAGACCTCCCATTTATCTCACTTTTCAAATCGGCTATTTTGACCTAGAATTTTCAATTCTCCAAAAGTTCTCCAGAGTTTCACCTTTCTCTGACAAAACCCTGTTAGTCTTTGCATTGCCTATAATTTGTCAAAGTATGGTATATTTCAGTACTATAATTTCAATA
Source organism: Leptobrachium leishanense (assembly GCA_009667805.1). NCBI lineage: Eukaryota > Metazoa > Chordata > Amphibia > Anura > Megophryidae > Leptobrachium > Leptobrachium leishanense. Next base: position 139,236,342 of record CM019066.1, on the reverse strand, counting down.
ATGAGAAATTAATTATATGAACTATTGTCTAATTAAAGCTGGAGGTTGATGTTCGTCTGTAGGTATCTAATTAAAATTATTTCAAATCAGCAATCAGTATCTGTTGCATTCCAAACATTTCAAATTCATGGCTATTCTTAATGTATATGTACAATATATGTTATATATATATATTACTGGATTAGAGATTCAAGCAGGTTTATTATTTACAATTTATTTTATCAACAATAAATTGTGTAACTAGGTGGTCATACAAATGCAGTTTTACCTAATGTTTTGTTCTTCACTTGTTAGTCCAGTTGCAAATTTAGAGTGAATATCATAGCAGGATAGACTATCTTCCAAGACCCTGCAAGACAGGTTGTTTTATTAACGTATAAAATAATTTTGGAACTGTAAGCATGACAAGTAAAATATTAAAAAAATGCAATCCTCTTCTTACCCAGCTCTTTCAAATTTTTGTTCTTCTTGGTCCCACACAAAGGTAATTTTTTGTACCGTTATCATTTTAACCTATTGATATAAAAAAAATCAATCATGAAAGAACATTGCACTTTTCGACCTCACGGGAACCAAGTGTCAGTTTTCTATAAGAACAGCAATCAAAAATATACGCATATACTGTACATGCGCAAATGTATAAGCTTACAAAATGTTCAAACTTTGACTTTAACTTGTGATTCTGTCATGGCACAAAGTGGGAAAAAGTGTAAATTATGCTCTGAAATCTGTTAAGCATTCAATATGTATTTATCTGGGTTACCAAAAGCATATCTGCAATTAGTTCGTTGGTAGTTTTAATTATATACAGCATATATATGTTAAGGCTATCAGTAAACTTCCATTATCTGGCATAAGTGTCTAGTTTTATATAGTAAAATGCCTTTATTTAGAAAATATTTTACCAGGAAGGATACATTGAGATTTCTCTAGTCTTCAAGTATGTCCTGGGTGGCGAGGATGTACCGTTAGGTGTCTTGCCCAATGATACTTACTGGAGAGGTGGTCTTTGACGAAATTCAAACCAGTGTCTCCGCAGTTATAGAGCAGTGATGTTACCCCTGCTCCACCCAGCCTTGCGTCGAAAAGAACCCTAACTCTGATACTAACTCTAATCGTGACCCTAAAACTTTTATATTAGAAGCATTTTTGCACCTTACACATGTTAGAAAAATTACCCAAGTGTGGCAGTAACTTGCAAAGAAAAATTTACGGAATTGTGCAGATACTGCTGACAAAAAAAGTCTGAATTTCCGCTATATTTTCAGAACCATGACTTTGTTGCTGTGGCAATTTTCGCCACAGCCAATAAGTGGTGCCTGATGATAGGATACCATCTTTATTCTATATATTCAAATGTGAAAATAAGCATTCCTTTCCTTCTGAATGTGATGAATAAATCAATAAATAAACATTTATTTACTATTACATTACAAGCTTTCATGTTCAGGTCTGAAACGGTCTCTGCACGAAGCCTGCATAGGCATGAAAGATTTTACAAGATATAATAGATTGTTAAGAGATTTGTTACATGATAATGTCAGAAAAAGTATTTTGTCTCTTACAAGCAATTACCTATTTTGTTCAGCAATTTATTTTAAATGTTTAAGATACTACGACTTACTTTTTTGGGGCTTATGTTCTGGAAGAGGAGCAAAACATTTTGTTGCCAAAATTTGATACCCGATATTTCTTAAACTATATCCAGATTATTTTCTCATATATAGTCTTAAATTAACTTTGAGAAAAATATTCTGTGAATAATATCAAGCTACAGATTTGCATGAATTACCTTTAAGTCGGTCTTCCTAATTGATTTGCTGATGATAGATTTGTTGTCGGCAATCACAGGTTTTGCAGTTGTAGTTGCTTTTGATATATTCAGGTTGGGCAATTGAATCCACTTTACCTTTTTCCTGCTGTATTGCTCAAATTCATCCTGTGTGTATATAAGTTCAGTAATGTAAGACACCGATGTAAGCAATAAAAAAAAACTACTTTAAGCCTATAATTCCCAGCATGCAAGAAATGAATGTAATAGAAGTAAATATTCACCATTACAGAACCAACTACCCTGGACCTAGAATGTTACAGTAACAGCAACCTTAAGTATAGATAAAAGTGTATTGTGTTCGGCGCCACTAATGAAACTGCGTCCAGCGAAACGCGTTTGCGGTGTATTTTTATGTATTTTATACATTTTTGCCTAGAAATAAATTTACTGTGGCTTCCAACTACTTTCAAGTCTCTTTGTTGGAGATCCCTGGAAGACATCGCTCCCGATCCTTGCTGACAGGAGTCCGGAAAAGGGGAATCGGTGTCCCTAAAAAATTTCACCGATTGCTTGCTGTTAGGTGCCGTTCATAAACATGCACCGAAAAATGTGAGTAACCCTCCATCTTTACTTACCGTGTCTGCATAAAAATAGTCTGCACATAGTGCCTTTTTTTCTCTTTTTCCTCGAGGAAACAACCTCCAAGTATACTAATTCCTACCTCAAGCAACGCCTATGAGAACCAAGAGCCAGCGCCTAGCACCAACCCTTCAAACTCTATTAAGTATAGATAAAATGCTGGAACACAAAAAATAATCCTAATGTCTTTAAAATGAGTTATTTAAACACATTAGAAGTGTAAAATTTCAAAAGCAGAAAATAGAGGTGGTCAAACAGAAGATTTAATCAAGAAACTAATTATGCTTAACCCTTTTACTACCAAAGTTGAGTTAACTAAATTTTGCACCTTGCAATATATTAAAACGCAATCTTTTTAAGGCAGGGTTAGTGTGCCCCCTGAGAAACAAAATTCAGCGTGAAAATTCACTTCTGTCCCTCTGTAATACTGTAAGACAAGCTGCAAACGCCAGCCGAAAACCCCATTTGTAACAAAAAGTTCAAAAATCTTTGCTACTGCATTACAATAACCAGGGAGAGGGTGGAATTCATGGTGAGTTCTGGGGTTACTCACTACTGTATAGGGATAAGATTCAGATGGTTGTAATGGGTGAAAATCCATGTACAGTACAGATACAGCAGGTTGCTGTAATTTCCATACACTGGCATTATGTCACATACAGATATTACTTTTATATTCTATTGGATTTCTGGAAGCTGCATTGCTAATAATCTCATTATGATCACTACAAACCCCCATAAGCAGTATATGTGTCTATTTTTATTATACATCTTTATCACATTTACTGTATTTGACACAATGGCCATTTCTGCCCGCATGCCAATAAAGCAGACCCCGTGTGACATTGTGCAAGACAAAGGATATAAGCTAGAGTTCAAAATCTTTCATTCCAATGATATTTATGTAAAGGATAAAAGAAAACATGAAAAATTAAAAATTAGCAAATTTTATTCATTCTAATTTGTAGTTATCTCAGAACTTCAATTTCTATTATACTCTATATTTAATTGTTAACTTCATACCCCACATGTGAAATATATGTTAAGATAGAATTATTTTCAACAAAAGCACTTGGTAGTGAAGGGGTTAATGATATAATGTTTATAAGAGCAATATGACTGAGATATATATTTTAAAGGTCTTATTTATTTTTTATTTTTCATTTTTATCTATAGTATCAAGGTTTTAATGCCAGTTTGGATTACTTTCAGAAAGACGCATAAAGTAAAAGCATCGAAAATGTTGGGCACTATCGGCTATCCCTCGCTAAAACGGGGACATTAAGGGAAAAGATTTGCACTCGCAAATCTCCCCTTACCGACCCCGTTTTACCAGTAAATTACAGGGCAAGTGCGGAGTCGAGTAGCCTGCACCGTTGTGGCCGTTAGGCTCCAGGATGCTCGGGGATTCGCTAAAGTGCCATCGTTAGCGTCCCCTCCATGGAGACCAATGGACTCCATGAAGGCTTATGCTAACAGGTCACATGACCAGCAGGATCTTGCCTCAACGAGATCCTGCAGGTCGGCGGAGTGATCGTGGAGGGAGACTGGGAACTTTTTTTCCCCAGTCTCACTCTGCTGCTGCCAGCGGCCAGAAGCAGTGGATCAGTCCACTGTTCTTGCTGTGGGATGAGTGAGGTGAGTATTTGTTTTTTGGTGAGGGGTTCCAGCTGTAGCTAACTGATTCCGCAGGAGCAGCTAAGCTGTAGCAAACTTTTTTAGTTAGAGACAACGGTGAGTAATTAGCGTTAGGACTTTGTGATCCTAACGCTAATTACTGATTACTTACTCTTTGCGCTCTCAATGTTAAGTATAGGGAGCTCAAAGTACAGTGGCGCTAAAAAGTAATAATACCGATGCATTAATTGATTTTTTAACGTGTTAGCGATCGGGGGGGTGATATGTGCGGCTCGCTATCACCTCAATTAACTTAACGCTCATTAATGTGAGCGCTAGCACTAGTGTTGAGGAGCTGATAGGGCCCTTTGTGCCATTTAAAAAGATGCTCAAATTTGAAAGCGGCCCAATAGGACACCTTCTCCAATTCAGAAACAGACAAATTTGAGTGCCTTCTGTAATGATGAGTCTTTTTTTATGAATTTTATTGGTTGCAAAAGTACATCTGCAACTGTCAGTATGATGTAACTGTCATGAATTAAGCCTATGCCCGCACCTAAACCGTGGCAAACCCTTATTCACCTGTCTAGGTTTGTATGCAGGTTCGATTCCCCTATCTGGCTGTTAAGCTTCTGCTGTGATACCTACAGGTGTATACTACTTCACCTAAATGAAGCCTGCTTAAAAGAGGGATCCACCCTTCCATCAGGGCTTCAACATAACGTCCCTGGAAGTGCAGACAACCAGACCTGTTCCTGAAGCTCCCTACCGTGTTACCTGAATCCCTCCAGTGATACTCCCAAGTGGAACCCTGCTACCAAGGAGAATCTCCCCACCAAGGTACCCCGCTCTCAAGAACCCTCGTTCTTCGAGTGTACCCCACTTCCAAGAATCCTCGTTTGTCAAGCATACCCTGCTTTCAAGAATCCCTATTGTCAAGCTGAATCCTGCATACAGTCTGTTGCCTGCCTGCTAGTGCTGCTATTATTTACTATTTGTTTTGTTTATTATTTAATAAACCTTCAATACCCAGCAACCTGTGACTCCTATGATCACTGCATCCTGGGCTCACTTCACCCACCGCCGCACTCCCATACCTTACAGAATGTTGAAGCCTTCACACAGTGAGTCCGCGGTGATCCAAATCGTTATGGAGTACCTCAGAAAAGCCATTCAAGACATCCTGCAACATTTGGACTCCGTTTTTGCAAGTATGCAGCAGGGTTTAAATGACACCTCTACTAAGGTGTGCACTCCAGCTCCAAAGAAAGTGGGTAGAGGACCCCTAACATCCGAAGAAATTGCTAGGAGAAGGTCCCAGAAGCTCTGCTTCTACTGCGGGGAACCGTCCCATTCCATCTCGGAATGTTTGGTGCGGCCCCCCAAGCTGCCCCACACTTTCCCTGGAGTTTCAAACGAAACCCTGCAATCCCCAGTGTTACCTGGTGCTACTCCCAAGTCTGCACCTGTTAAATCAAAAAGGACTTTTTCTATCAAGGCCAGAGAACCCTTTTCTACTCCGCCTGTGTTCCCAATGCCTAGTGAAGCACTGCCCACCAAGTTCAAGAAGGCAGTGCCTGTCAAGTCTGCTTCCACCAGACCAAAAAGGGAAATTGTTCCTACCAAGTCCTTGTCCAGAAAACCCACACCTGCTAAAACAAGGACTGTGTATAAAAAGTCTATGGAGGCCTACTCGGATAAGCTCCAAAGGTGCCAGCCAAATAGGATGGTGTCACTGGACACCTATCCTGAGGTCACAGACCTTGAAGACCCCTATCCTGCCGAAACCATCGAGTTCGAGTCCACCCTACCTCCAGAATATGAACCTGAAATTCCCATGGAGTTAGCTGCTGCCTCCCCTTCTCAGACACCCACCACTCTCAACCAGCTTTCCAGGTACCTTGGTGTCGCTGTCTACGCCCCAGCAACCGTCTTCAAGTCATCGGTGAAACCAGGACCCCGAAATCTGGAAGCCAACTCCTGTCTCCATGACCTAGAAGAATCACTGTTGCTGCAGAGTCCAGCTGCCTCCATACTAAGGAGGGTTCTTGGATTCAAAAAGGTTGAGACTCCCACTCCTCACAGCCGCAAATCCGGGCTGGTTTCTGGACAACCATGCCAAGCATATATCGGTACCACTGTCTCTACCCCTGAAGGCACCATTACTATGGAACCCTTGCCCCCTGGGTTCACGTATGGTTCCAATGGGACTGTGGTCAGATGCGCAGACCTGCAGGTGTTTCAGAACCCCAAAAGCGCTTGGAGATCACTCCACAATAAAGTTGTCGCTGCCCTGCAACCCGCGGGATCTCAAGAGCCGTGCTGTACCGAGGTCCAGGTCCAAGAGCCGTGCTGTACCGAGGTCCAGATCCAAGAGCCGTGCTGTACCGAGGTCCAGGTCCAAGAGCCGTGCTGTACCGAGGTCCAGGTCCAAGAGCCGTGCTGTACCGAGGTCCAAGAGCCGTGCTGTACCGAGTTCCAAGAGCCGTGCTGTACCGAGTTCCAAGAGCCGTGCTGTACCGAGGTCCAAGAGCCGTGCTGTACCAAGGTCCAAGAGCCGTGCTGTACCAAGGTCCAAGAGCCGTGCTGTACCGAGGTCCAAGAGCTGTGCTGTACCGAGGTCCAGAGCCGTGCTGTACCGAGGTCCAAGAGCCGTGCTGTACCGAGGTCCAAGAGCCGTGCTGTACCGAGGTCCAAGAGCCGTGCTGTACCGAGGTCCAAGAGCCGTGCTGTACCGAGGTCCAGGTCCAAGAGCCGTGCTGTACCGAGGTCCAGGTCCAAGAGCCGTGCTGTACCGAGGTCCAGGTCCAAGAGCCGTGCTGTACCGAGGTCCAGGTCCAAGAGCCGTGCTGTACCGAGGTCCAGGTCCAAGAGCCGTGCTGTACCGAGGTCCAGGTCCAAGAGCCGTGCTGTACGAGGTCCAGGTCCAAGAGCCGTGCTGTACCGAGGTCCAGGTCCAAGAGCCGTGCTGTACCGAGGTCCAGGTCCAAGAGCCGTGCTGTACCGAGGTCCAGGTCCAAGAGCCGTGCTGTACCGAGGTCCAGGTCCAAGAGCGTGCTGTACCGAGGTCCAGGTCCAAGAGCCGTGCTGTACCGAGGTCCAGGTCCAAGAGCCGTGCTGTACCGAGGTCCAGGTCCAAGAGCCGTGCTGTACCGAGGTCCAGGTCCAAGAGCCGTGCTGTACCGAGGTCCAGGTCCAAGAGCCGTGCTGTACCGAGGTCCAGGAGCCGCGCTGTACCGAGGTCCAGGTCCAGGAGCCGTGCTGTACCGAGGTCCAGATCCAGGAGCCGTGCTGTACCGAGGTCCAGATCCAGGAGCCGTGCTGTACCGAGGTCCAAGCCCAGACTGCTGCCACCAAAACAACATTTGTGGACACTGATACCGCTGCAGCTACCCTGCCAACTCCTGGTAAAGCCAGTCCGTCTAGTGAAGTCCTGGTACTTGTCTCTGCCATGGCAGCTCAGGTGAATACCCTTACCCATACCATACAGGACATGCAGCTGAACCACAAATTCCTGCAGTCTCAGGTACAGGTTGCATTAGCCCGTGGACATTTCTCTACTCCCGATTTGGTTGCCACCAGCAACCCCATACATCAGGACGACTCCGAACCCACTGTGCTCGATAGCACCTCAGATATGGATCCCACGATACCCTACAGTGTCCAAGGTATCGTGATACGCCGAACAGACCTTGAAAACCCTGTGACCATCTTGACCACCCAAACCTCATCCTTGGAGGTGACGGGTCCTGGTCCCAACCGACGGCGGCGCAGGAAAAAATAGGTGGCCCCCTTGCTATATATATCTGATTGTTCGCGCCCGGAAGGCGCTCCTTGGGTTGGGGTACTGTCATGAATTAAGCCTATGCCCGCACCTAAACCGTGGCAAACCCTTATTCACCTGTCTAGGTTTGTATGCAGGTTCGATTCCCCTATCTGGCTGTTAAGCTTCTGCTGTGATACCTACAGGTGTATACTACTTCACCTAAATGAAGCCTGCTTAAAAGAGGGATCCACCCTTCCATCAGGGCTTCAACATAACGTCCCTGGAAGTGCAGACAACCAGACCTGTTCCTGAAGCTCCCTACCGTGTTACCTGAATCCCTCCAGTGATACTCCCAAGTGGAACCCTGCTACCAAGGAGAATCTCCCCACCAAGGTACCCCGCTCTCAAGAACCCTCGTTCTTCGAGTGTACCCCACTTCCAAGAATCCTCGTTTGTCAAGCATACCCTGCTACCAAGGAGAATCTCCCCACCAAGGTACCCCGCTCTCAAGAACCCTCGTTCTTCGAGTGTACCCCACTTCCAAGAATCCTCGTTTGTCAAGCATACCCTGCTTTCAAGAATCCCTATTGTCAAGCTGAATCCTGCATACAGTCTGTTGCCTGCCTGCTAGTGCTGCTATTATTTACTATTTGTTTTGTTTATTATTTAATAAACCTTCAATACCCAGCAACCTGTGACTCCTATGATCACTGCATCCTGGGCTCACTTCACCCACCGCCGCACTCCCATACCTGACAGTAACAGTCAACTTTGAAAAACAAATACAGTTTTGGAAGGATGTAAACCATTGTGTGTAAGGCCATTTGCACATATGCTAGGACATTTGCATGTTTTACCTTTTCTATAATAGGGAAATCAAATACCTGGAGAAGGGAAAAGGGTATAGAAAAGAAAGGGGGTGCAGTCAGGGTAGGAAAAGCTTTAGAGGGGTGAAAAACAAAGAAAAGAAGCAAAGACTAGATAAACAGATCTGCTTCATTGATAACATACATGCAATTATCTTATGTTATATGTACAAATGTGTGAAACCCATTTTACTTATTCAGCCACAGACCCCATACTTTATTGTATGAGTCCATCGTATGCATACCCGTGCTGTCAGGTCACCCATAACAGCATTTGCTTTTAATATGTGTGTTTCAGATGCCAGAATATCATCATTGTTGGCTGAGAAACACACTAGCTGACAAAGTAAACAAAAGCTGAAACTGAGTTATTATATCACACCTTAATAGATAGTACAAACACCAATCAGCCAATATAAATGACCAAGAAAAAAAATCCTTTTCATTACATGCTGTTTGGCCTGGCATCTGGGGCAATGGAAATGGCAAAAGGGCAATGGAAATGCTTAAATTCACTACACCCTGTCTTGCTAATCTCATTAACACCCTCATAAACATCCTAATTAGAAGTTAAATTTATTGCTTGAATGTTTGACATTTGAGGTATGACTTATAAATAATGATATGGTTTTTGCTCTGTAGCCGATAAGAGCAAAATAAACCTGCCCGGATATTGTTTGAAGGCCAAAAACACTACAGCTGCTAAATTGAGCCTTTTCTCTGCCTATGTTATGATGCAATGCTGAATCATATTTTTATATATAATACAAATAATTAAAATGCACCTGCTATGCTTGAGCAATTTTACAGTGAAACACTTATGTGGGTAAGCATTTTTTTTGCTGACATATATCATTGAAAACAGGTGAGTTATTCCCTGATGAAGTTTTTCTGTCTCTCACGTGACTGCAGCATGCCCCTGGGGGGAGGAACAGCTTTGAGCAGAGAGCCTTCCTACTGGACAGATCTCTGGACAGTCTGTGTGTGCCACTGGCTGCTGGTGCACTGACTGTTCACGGAAATGCCGATCGTGCATCACCGTGAAACAACTCCATCTATGGAGCATGAAACACCGTAACACCCTTCGTTGGATCGATGTGAGCACAGAATGTCACAACCATGTGACAATATAATGATTAATATGCTTTAATTGTGACTGAACCGCCACCATGCCTTTCCAACAAGGGGAACAATTTGTAACAAATCCTACCTAGAATGAGCATTGCTTTCATGAGCCAGAGCCACCAGTTGCCTACCTTCATAATGTAGAAATTGAGACATAAATTCATAAAACAGACACACTAAGATTATGTCTAATATAAATATTGTGTGTTTTGAAACTATCAGGGTTATTCAGAGAGAGGTGAAAACCAGGAAAATTACTGGAGAAGTGAAAATTATAGGTCAAAATAGCCAAACCAGAAAAATTCTCCCATTGATCTCACTTTCCAAAGTGGCTATTTGGTCTAGATTGTTCTCTTCTCCCGCCATTCTCCTGGTTTTCACCTTTCTCTGCATAACCTTGGGCTACATTATAATCCCCGTGTTAAAACGGCGGCGCTAGGGAGAAAAAATGGCGCCCGCAGTTTTCTCCCTACCGCCCCCCATTTTAACGGGGGATTACATTGCAGGCGCTTAAAAAGCTGCCTACATTGGTAGCGGGCGCTACACCCCGGGATGCTCGCGGCAGAGCTGAGCGCCGCCGTGAGCATCCACTCGATGGAGTCCATAGGACTCCATTGAGCCAGACGCCGGCGGTCACTTGACCTGCCGGATCTCGCCTCGTGAGATCCAGCTTTTCGGCGTAGTGATACGCAGGGGGAGACTGAGGAACTTTTTCCCCCAGTCTCTCCCTGCTCCCGCCGGATAGAAGAGGCGGCTGGAGCCACGGTCCTCGCCACGGGACAGGAGGTGAGTATCTGATTGTTTTTTTTTATTTTTATGGATGGTGTTAATGGATTCTGCAGAAGCAGAATCCGTTAATGCCAAGTCCTGGCTGTGGTTAACTTTTCGCTAATCACAGCCAGACGTTAATCAGCGTTAAGACTTTGTAATCCTAACGCTGATTAACACTTTGCGCTCCCCATGTTAAGTATAGTGAGCGCAAAGTACAGTAACCTCTCGCTGAAAAGCACAAGGTACCAAACGCAAGCGGGTTACTTAACCCGTTAGCGTTTGGATTGTAATATGCGGTAGACACCGCAGTTAATGTTAATGCTCACGCAGGTGACCGTTAACGTTAGCACCAAGATTGTAATGTGGTCCTGTGTATGTTATTTATGATATGTTCCGCTCCTCATGTATTGGAATTAAACCTATTACATCATTTGTAAACTTATCATGAAAAATAATAGAATTCATAACACTTATATGAGCGATAATCTTACTGTGGTTTTGAGTAGTATCGTATCAGCTTCTTCCAAAGCACACGGAACACAGTGTGCCCACACATGCCATTCTGGTTTCCAGTAAAAAATAAGCCAAAGAAAGCCAAGGGAAAAAATGTACCCAAGGATACAAGACAGTTTTCTGCAGGACTGTGCCTTGTAACCAAATGTTTCCTGAAAAATAAAAATGAAAAAAAAATTAGTACAGTTATTTGTATTCAGCCTCAATAAAAAAACTTAAAAAAAACAAAGATTATTTTAAAGTTGTTGAAAATACAATGTTTCAACAAGTTCCTAAAGTATTAGCAATAAAGGTTCAGAAAAATTATGACTTATAATATCCATAATAATAATAATAATGATGATGTTGAGGTAGATACTATAAAACGTGGCAGCAGCAGGACAATTATTTGAAAAATATCCTTAATTAGCTCCTTTCCAAAATGTCTACCAGAAAGGAATAATCAAACCATAATCAATTAAATTATAAATTACCATTTAATATTACGTACTTTATCAAACAACTACTAGATATCAATATTAACAATAATAATAATAATGCTACTGAAGCATATAGTATAAAACACAACAGAATAGTTATAGGAAAAAAATAATATTTATTTATTTTAATTAGCTTTTACACGTTTACAATATGATAGTACAAATAAATATGAGAAATGAACCATAATATGCAGCAAAATCACTGCTTCAAATATATAAAACTCAGTCTTCTGAATTATTAGGAATGTGTAGTGAAGTTTGTTCATGACCAATTACTTTGTATTTTAAGCTACAAAGCAATAAACTTAAAAAACAAAACCACGAGAATGAAAAATGGTAATAAAACACAATACAAAACAGTATTGGTGTTTGATGACAGGGTTTAGTCATAAACCTATGTGGTGCTTCCCAGATGAAGGAGAGGAGAGGGGGAAAAAATCCAAAAGGAACTAAAAAAAAGCAGTAGAGAGAGTGGGAATGGTATATGTGCAGCATATTATATTGACACATAGGAGAAACCTATTACAAATATTTTTAGACCATATCCATGAACTAAAAATACATTATTTACAATAAATTAACTACATATTATTAAAACAGGTTTATGGAAATTCCATTAATCAGAATACCCACGTTGATTTCCTTTTTGAATTTTGTTTAACTTTTCCAAGTATCTGGAATAGTTGCAAATTTGGCAATGCTGCCTCTGAGCCAAACGAGTCTCATAAAAAGCATAGCTAGGCTGTAAGTATTTGGTGTTATAACAACATACACATGACATAAAAGTGAAACAATAGTGTCCATTAAGTTAATTGCTGTGCCATTTGATTGGTTTGTATTCATGAATTGTATCAAGTGTGTTTGCGGTGTCCTTAGGCAACAGGAACTGCAACACGAATAAAACAATATGCCCTATCCTCTTCCAACCAATAAAATAATATGTCATGACCTGCTATATTTTGACCTACTTAAAGTTAATACCGGATTGTTCTATCTAGATAAGTGAGTGTATGGTCTTTGGTACTAGATTGTGATGCACTAGGGACGCAATGCTATCTGCTGAGACAACAAAGAAGGCAATTTAACAAAAACCCTTAAATTCTAAGATTACAAAACCCAGTTTCATCTGGCAGTGTGTTTAAATGTAAAAGTTGCTATATTATAGGATACTTAATCGATTTTGACCATTCAATGAACATTGAGTGGTCAAAGTGCCCAGAGCACCCTGGTCCCTCGACCACCTCTTGGTATTAAGAATCATTTGATTGACTGAATGCTTGCTGGAGGGTCCTGTCTCCCATGGTCATGTGACATGCTGCAGCTTGCATGAAGCTGGCAGCATCCCCCATCCAGAAGACTGTAGAGGCAGCCCTGAGCAGATTACAAGGTGAGTTTTATAATTATCTAAAGAGTTAAAATTATATGGTGCAGAGGTGATAAGAAATGTTAAGAGTCAACCCCCCTATCCCCATCCCCCGTTTGAACCCTAGAGCAGTGATGACGAGCCTTGGTCCCTCAGATATTTCTGAACTACATGCCCCATGATGCTTAGCTAGCCTTATTTGCGACTGAGCATTATGAGACATATTGTTCTGCAACATCTGGGGTGCCAAGGTTCACCATCACTACCCTAGAGCAGTGTTTCTTAACTCCGGTCCTCAAGTACCACTGACAGGCCAGATTTTAAGGATTACCTTGGGGAAGTGCAGACTGAATCCTGCAATCACTGAGCAGCAAATCATATCATCTGGGCTGTGCTGTGCTGCAGATATCTGGCAAACCTGGCCTGTTAGGGGTACTTGAGGACTGGAGTTGGGAAACACAGCTCTAAAGAATCCCTTTAAATGTAATTATAATTCAGCATCCAGCATCCATATGTCGACTGGATTATGATAATGCATTTGCTAACAAAATGTAATATTTTTCCAAATGTTTTAAAATAATTCTTATAACTGCATTAGAAAAATAGGCTAAATTACATATTTTATATATTCAGGGTTATTCAGAGAGCGGTGAAAAGCAGGAGAATGACTGGAGAATGAAAAATTCTAGGTCAAAATAGCCAAACCAGAAAAATTCTTCCTTTCATTTCACTTTCCAAATCAGCTATTTTGACCTAGAATTTTGCATTCTCCAGTCATTCTCCTGCTTTTCACCTCTCTCTAAATAACCCTGATGGTCTATAGAATAATGCATAAGATAAAAGACTGCATGTTATTAGATGCTTGAGAAAGTCTGTTCAACATCTGAAATGCCTCTATTAAAAACTATGCTCTATTAAAATATATTGCAAAGTGGACAACTGGAATTTCCTGTAAACGTCTGATTTTAGTATGCTGTTACATGACACACATTATACAATTCTCATCGAAATTTTGTGAAAATTAATATATCAACTTACCATCTCATTTTCCTCTCCTTGGTTAAGTATGCCATGGATCTCTTTATCCTTTTCCCTTTCCATTAATTCAGAATGCTTATGAGGCGTTTAAGCACAAGCAAATTCTTTTTCACGTTTGCTGTTGATTCACCTGTGGAGCATCCATAGTCCTTTATGCTTATATAGATCAGAGTTTGTAAACCACGCCCCTACATATTTACCCGTACAATAACAAAACGTTGGTAATTTCCCATCCGCTTTTGAAATATACATGTGTGCATTATTCAGGCTTCCTTAAGGCATATTTCCTCCCGAGTTCACTGAATTAGTCAAGAAGGAAGAAAAACATATGACTACAATGCATAGTCTTAAGAATACAGTGAATCATGTGCGTGAGCTCCAAATATCAGGGGCAATCTTAATTTACAGATTTGGAACTTTTTCAAATCCAGGTCAAATTCTGTCACTTTCCTTCTTCGCTTTTCTTTTTACCCTGTTAACAATGTTTAGAAATGAAGGTATGGCATCGATATGGAAACTAGTGATTTTACACAGATGCACTGAAAACAATTATTGTTATTACAAACAAGTAATTAAATTCACTTTTTATATTTATTACATATTGCTTTAAAAATATGATTAACAGAGTAATCGGTGACAAATAAAATATTATAAATAAAACGCACATTTAAATGATCAACTGTAAGTTTTAAGGTTATATGTTAATATTATAATAACATATCTTGAATTTTATGCATATCTAAAAATAAATTATGCTTTGATAATAATTTTCCAACCAGTTTTCAGTGGTAGCTACAAAATAACTACACAGTTGTATTATAACTATTAATGTGACAATAAATAAATATGAGAGTTAATAGTTAACATGATTTCTAGATTAACCCCTTCGCTACCAAGCTATTTTTTAAAAAAAGTTATCATCACATTTATTTGAAACATGGGATGTGAAGTTAACAAATATAGGGTAAAATAGATGTTTCGCACAGAAATTGTTATTTTGAGATAGCGAAAAAATTAAATAATGTTAATTTGCTAATTTTAAATTTTTCATGTATTTGTTTATCCTTTACAGAGATATTGTTGAAATGTAAGATTCTGCACTCTAGATTGTGTTGTTTATCTTACACAATTTCAAACAGGGTCTGCATTATTATCATACAGGCAAAAAAGACCTTTGTTTTAGATACAGTATTTGTAATAAAGATAAATGGTAAAAGTGGTTAGATCTCCTCAGAGGCGTAACTAGAAACCTCAGGGCCCAGGTGAAGGAACCATGATGCCCCCCGCCCCAACCCTAGGCAAAAACATAGTTTGTCCCACTACCGTCAACATGCATTGGTCCCCTCCATGTCCACAATGTTGACTCCAGGCAATCAGAGTCCCATTTTTCCAGGTCCACTATGACCTCTTCAGTCTATCCCATTTTTAATGTAATATGTACTATTTGTATCTGGCAGAGCTCCAGTAATGTGCAGTGTGTATGAGTGTATCACAGAGCGCTACAGCAATAAAATTCACAGTAATGTGCGGTGTGTATGAGTGTATCACAGACCTCCACAGCAATAAACCTCACAGTAATGTGCGCTGTGTATGAGCGTATCACAGAGCTCCACAGCAATAAAACTCACAGTAATGTGCGCTGTGTATCATTGTAAATCACAGAGTTCCACAGCAACAAAACTAACAGTAATATGTGGTGTGTATGACCGTATCACAGAGCTCCAAATTAAAACTCACACATACGTATAAAATAAATTAAAAAAATAATTATATATACAAAAGATAGGCAAATATAGGTGCACACTCTGCACCCCTGGTAGTTACACCCCTGGATCTCCTGCTTATAGGGATTTGTAGTGATCATAATGAGATTATTAGCAATGCAGCTTCCAAAAAATATCAATAAAATATAAAAATAGTATATGTGGGAGGCGTGGCTGACTATCGAGGTCAGAGGAAGCAGGCTGTCTGGGCTCTGTCCCAAACTGATCTTTTTCGGGGTTTATTCACTTTCATAGCTGAGTTTAGGACCTCTCACCTCCACCCTGATGTGTCTCCCCAACTGTCAGTGAAATCCTGGGTGCCGGTCTCGGAATTCACCCTGCGATTGAGCCGAGAAACCCCACGATCCTTGGCTGGACAGCTGGCCATCTTGTGGCCTACTATGTTCTGAGATGCCTTCCTGGCCACCTGCTGAGCTCCACGTATGGCGATCGCCCAGTCACACGTGGTGATGGCTACACTCTGATCCGGAGGGAGAGATGAAGCCTCGGGCGAGGCCGTTGCTGCGGTCTCTTCACAGACGCTGAGCAGTGAGGTCTTGCCGGCTGAGAGAAGTGAGGTCGGGTCTGCAGGCCCGAGCAGTGCGTTGCCACGCAGAGCACAGCAGCAGGAGGATTTGACGGAGTCGGGTGAGGTGGATCGGCCGGCTGACCATGGTTTGCCTGCCCGGGCAGCATCTGCGGGGGCTGTGGTGGCCAACGCTGGCCCGACCGTATGCCCTCCCGAGAAGACGGCGACACAGGAACTACCCAGACTTTGCTTCCCGACCTCGGCGGTGGCTACGGGAGCTGCTGGCTAGGGATGTGCGTTTCGGGTTTCGGAATTTCGGAATTTTCACGAAATTTCCCGATTCGTGTTTTCGGATGCGGCCGATTTTCCGAAAATTTTTAGATCCGAAAACGGCAGATCCGAAAAGTTTTCCGAGCCGAAACTAAATATTTTCAGAATTTTCGAATGGACTTGAAATGTGTCAAATCGAACAGACGTTCCGAAAAAAACAAAATTTACAAAAGCACGAAAAGTCGATACAAAAAACGAGCAAAGTGACACGAAAATACGAAAAATGGTCGATATTCCAAAAACATCTACAATTCCGAAAAATGAAAATTTCCGAAATCACGAAAAGTCGATACAAAAAACGAGCTAAGTGACACGAAAATACGAAAAATGGTCGATATTCCGAAAAAAAATGTACATGAAAAACGAATCGAGCCGAACCGAATCGAAACAGAAATCGGTCGAAACGAGCCGAATCGAAAAGTTTGAAAATCCGAAAAATCGAATCGAATCGAACCGAAAAAAAAAATCGGTGCACAAGCCTACTGCTGGCCTCCTAGCTGCGGCTAGGTACAGCCTGATTAGCATGACTGGCGGGACTGAGCGCCCAGGGTTGCACTGCAGGGCGCTGCCTGCAGTGGTCCCGACTTGTGCTGTCTTGCCAGTGATGGGCCAGGCCTCATTTCTGGACACAGGCTGAAGAGGCTACCATGTAATGTACTGCCCCCATGACCATGGCCTCATGGTGCAGTGTTTGCCCTTTTTTGATCCCCTATCGCCTTTTGATTACACCCCCCTCCCATGCGGACAACACCCAAATATTTGTTAATACGCTTCTGAGACATTCCCTGGGGTCTCTTTTTGATTTGATTTACCCCCCTCCCTATTCCTTCTGGTGTACGATACTGCTAATTGCCGACCTCTTATTTTCATTTTATTTCCCTTACGTCGCCCCCCTTCTTATGTTAGATGACTTTGTGTAATCCTTCTGCAGATCATAGGACGCTGCGGACCTTTCCTTATTTTTTAAAAAAACCTATTTTAGGGCGTTTTGGGGCTGCCATGAGGTGTGCCATGGCTCTGCTTGCCATGTATGGCCCTCGGGCGCCCTGGCCTTGGCCTTGTGACCTTCATACTTCCATGGACTCCTACAGTTCCTCGGACTGGCGGAAGAGCCAGGAAGGTCACGTTTCTGGCCTTTGCCATCCCCTCTCATTACCCCCCTTTTTTGGGGTCCCGGTGCTTCTTCTGCTGTGTGTTCTCCTCCTTTTCTTTTCCTTTCTGTTCCAGATGCCTCCCATGTTGGACCCACCTTCTGCAGTCATTTATGTCTTGTTGTTTTATTCCCCCCTCCTGTGCTTCAGAGACACTTGTTGCAGATGTTTCTGTATTCTTCCATTTTTAGCGTATTACTCGCTGAGTCACCGTATGTTGGTCCTGTATGACCACTTTTGTTGTTTATTTTAACTGGCTTCTGTACCGCTTACTTTCAAAATAAAATTATGAGTACAAAACAAAATAATAATAATATATGTATGTGGCATAACGGCTGTATATGTAAACTACAGTTACACCTTGTATCTGTACTGTACAGGGATTTCCAGTCATTATAACCCCATGAATCTTATCCCTGTACAGCAACGAGTGACCCCAGAGCAAACCTACAGCTGGGATAAACCGGAGGGAACACTGAATAATAATAAAGCATAACAGGGGGCTGTGTGAGACAGGAATGGGGCTGAATAACTAAGCACAACACACAGGATAGAATACACCAGGCAGACAGGACAGGGACTGGACTGGACTGAGTATATATAGAACACTGAAACAAAAGACAGAAAGGGGGCTGATTGTAACAGAAATCAGGAGACACGGAGCAACTGGAGAACACAAGAACACCTACTGGAAGTAAGACAGAACAAAGGAGGTGGCTGAGGACCAGGAAACACAGTGGGTAGAAGTCCAGACAAACTATGGGTATCAGGCAAGGTCTGCAGAAAAGGGACAATCCAAGAGCTCTCTCGTACTGTTCTGTGTGTTTTACATGTACGTATATTTAATATTCAGTCTCACCCATTGAACAGTGCTATGGAATTTATTAGCGCTTTATAAATACTTGTAACTGTAAGAGAGCTGTCAAAGTCCTTAGCATGAGTCGAGGCAGGTAGCTGGAGGGAGATTAGTCAGAGTCCAAAGCACAGTTCATACACAGGGAAATCAATGGAAGAAGTATGGTTGAGGTTTGGCAGGATCTTCATTCAGGTGCAGGTGCACTGCAGTTAAGTCAAAGGCAACTGAGGGACTTCAATGCAGAAGCACTCACCCTAGGGTGGAGTGCACCTAAAAAGGAGGCCCAGGCATAGTCCACACCTGAGGTTTGGGGAGCACCGAAAAAACCTGGCGTGGACTCCTGGGCACCTGGACATGAGAGAAAACAGAGGGAAAGTCTGGTCTGGAACACACATGAACTATGGGAAGCCAATTGATTTGGGTTTTTTACGGCACCGACGGCGAGGGCCAAGACAGGGAGTGATTTGGCGAACTATAAAATATGTTGTAATGGGAGACCACAAACATGGCTTGAATGACATAGTTATGGTTCAGTTCACACTGACATCCTTAGAGTGAGATTGTGAGCATACAATCAGCTGTAGACATAACAGCAGTTTGACCTGTGCCTAGCTTCTCCCCGCATCACTTCTTCCCATGATAGACAGCAGGATTTCACACGTGCAGCCCCCATCCTCTGGAACACTCTCCCTCATATGGTCAGACTTTCCCCTAGTTTCCCTTCCTTCAAACGCTCCCTTAAGACATTCCTGTTAAGGGAAGCCTACCACCCAACTCACTGATACACCTCACGGCCACAACCAGTCCATCACTCTCACCTTGCAGTCCTCTCCTCCTGTTTCCACCCCCAACCCTTCTAGATTGTGAGTAGGGATGAGCTGTTCGGTTCGATCGGTTCGGAGTTCGATTCGAACATCGCCTGTTCACATGTTCGCGAACTACGAACACTTCCACGTGTTCGCCGCATGTTCGCCCACAATGCACCACAATGGACCACAATGCACTTTTCCACTGGCCTGAAGCTTGTAATTGGCTACAGCCTTGCACCTGACCACAGATCAGGTGCAAGACAGGTTCAAGACTATGCCAATGACGGCTCAGAGTCCTGATTGGGCAAATTTTGCCCAATCATGGGCTCACAGAGCTAAGTCCCACAGAACACTATATAAGGATTTATACAGCGCTTCAGCACGTGTTTTTTGAGAGGAGATTGCTGTGTTAGTGTGTGTTCTCATTGACAGTCTGCCACCAGCTATTGGGGGGTCTCATTTCTACAAAATATCTGGGAATTGTTCTAATCTTTGTGTTCTCACTGCCACCAAGTATTGTGGGGGTCTCATTTCTACAAAATATCTGGGAATTGTTCTAATCTGTGTGTTCTCACTGCCACCAAGTATTTTGGGGTTCTCATTTCTACAAAATATCTGGGATTTGTTCTAATCTTTGTGTTCTCACTGCCACCAAGTATTGTGGGGGTCTCATTTCTACAAAATATCTGGGAATTGTTCTAATCTTTGTGTTCTCACTGCCACCAAGTATTGTGGGAGTCTCATTTCTACAAAATATCTGGGAATTGTTCTAATCTGTGTGTTCTCACTGCCACCCAGTATTTTGGGGGTCTCATTTCTACAACATATCTGGGAATTGTTCTAATCTGTGTGTTCTCACTGCCACTAAGTATTTTGGGGTATTCATTTCTACAAAATATCTGGGAATTGTTCTAATCTTTGTGTTCTCACTGCCACCAAGTATTTTGGGGGTCTCATTTCTACAAAATATCTAGGAATTGTTCTAATCTTTGTGTTCTCACTGCCACCAAGTATTTTGGGGGTCTCATTTCTACAAAATATCTGGGAATTGTTCTAATCTGTGTGTTCTCACTGCCACCAAGTATTTTGGGGTTCTCATTTCTACAAAATATCTTGGAATTGTTGTAATCTGTGTGTTCTCACTGCCACCAGCAATTTTGGGGACTCATTTCTACAAAATATCTGGGAATTGTTCTAATCTGTGTGTTCTCACTGCCACCAAGTATTTTGGGGTTCTCATTTCTACAAAATATCTGGGAATTGTTCTAATCTTTGTGTTCTCACTGCCACCAAGTATTTTGGGGGTCTCATTTCTACAAAATATCTGGGAATTGTTCTAATCTGTGTGTTCTCACTGCCACCAAGTATTTTGGGGTCTCATTTCTACAAAATATCTTGGAATTGTTGTAATCTGTGTGTTCTCACTGCCACCAGCAATTTTGGGGGTCTCATTTCTACAAAATATCTTGGAATTGTTGTAATCTGTGTGTTCTCACTGCCACCAGCAATTTTGGGGGGTCTCATTTCTACAAAATATCTGGGAATTGTTCTAATCTGTGTGTTCTCACTGCCACCAAGTATTTTGGGGTTCTCATTTCTACAAAATATCTTGGAATTGTTGTAATCTGTGTGTTCTCACTGCCACCAGCAATTTTGGGGACTCATTTCTACAAAATATCTGGGAATTGTTCTAATCTGTGTGTTCTCACTGCCACCAAGTATTTTGGGGTTCTCATTTCTACAAAATATCTGGGAATTGTTCTAATCTTTGTGTTCTCACTGCCACCAAGTATTTTGGGGGTCTCATTTCTACAAAATATCTGGGAATTGTTCTAATCTGTGTGTTCTCACTGCCACCAAGTATTTTGGGGTCTCATTTCTACAAAATATCTTGGAATTGTTGTAATCTGTGTGTTCTCACTGCCACCAGCAATTTTGGGGGTCTCATTTCTACAAAATATCTTGGAATTGTTGTAATCTGTGTGTTCTCACTGCCACCAGCAATTTTGGGGGGTCTCATTTCTACAAAATATCTGGGAATTGTTCTAATCTGTGTGTTCTCACTGCCACCAAGTATTTTGGGGTCAGTCATTTATACAAAATATCTGTGAATTGTTCTAATCTGTGTGTTCTCACTGCCACCCATCATGGGGTCTCACTGATTTATAGGTGGTTTCAGGGAATTGTAATCTGAGTCTTCTCACTGCCAGTTATCAAGGGGTCCCACATACTTCTAGCAGATTTCTGCGAATTGTAATCTGTGTCTTGTCACGGTTGCCAGCTATCCAGGGATCCTATCAGGGTGTCTCACTGACATGTAGGTGGTATCTGGGAATTGTAATCTGTGTCTTGTCACTGGCTGCCAGCTATAAGGGTGTCTCACTGAGTTATACCAGAGTTCTGGAAATATTTAATCTTTATACCAGAGTTGAATCAGAGTTCTGCAGCATATCCCCAATTTTTGTAACAGAGTTGAATCAGAGTTCTGTATATCTTTAATCTATATATCACTCACCATGTCAGAAAGACCAAAAAGGACAGGCAGGTGCTCCCAGACAAAGATAAGAGGGCAAGCAGCCTCTGTGTCGGGAGGCTGTGCCTCTGGTCGTCGTGGACGTGGTGCATCCTCTACAGGGGCACGCTTGTCCTTTCTAACTGCTGCTGGCCGTTTTAAGCAGCAGCAACATACAGAGGATTTGGTGGATTGGCTAACCAGGCCATCCTCCTCCTCCGAGTCCTCTGCCAGCCAGGCTTGTAGTGCTTTACAGTCCACCTCAGCTGCCAAAGCATCTAATGCAGCCTCCATGTCCACAGCTACTCCTGCCGTAGCCTCACTATCACACACGGAGGAGTCAGCTGAATTGTTTGACTACAATGACAGTGACATGCTGCTTGAGGTTGCTCAGCAACTACAGTGCTCTGATTCAATCTCTGTGGAAGGGAGTATAATCAACCTAGAGGAAGGGGGTGCCAGTGACACACAAATAACTGGCACTCATGTTGCCCCAGCAGCTGCAGCATACTGCCAAGTTGGCTCCAGTGACAAGGAGATAGGGGGTGATGACAATGGATGATGAGGTCACTGACTCTACCTGGGTGCCTGATCGAACAGAGGAGTCAAGTGAGGAGGAGGCACAACAAACATGAGGCACAATGTCCTCTATGACCAACCGTAGCACTAGCCAGTCCAAGGCATCAGATGTCAGAGCTGCTCAGGTGCAGAGCGCTGTTGTCTCAAAGCATACATCCAGGAACTCTGCTGTCTGGGAGTTCTTTAAGAAATGTGCAGTAGTCCGCACCGTTGCTATTTGTAATCAATATCAGATGAGGCTCAAGTGTGGGAAAGACACCGGACGCTTGGGTACCACGTGCTTGAGGCGACATATGACCTCCTGCCACGCATTCCGTTGGCGCAAAACTTTGCGTAGGTCCTCCTCACCTGTCTCTACCCCCACTATATGTCCTGCCATGCCATTGACTCCAACCTCCGCTGACAGGGATGATGCTACAGTAATGGATGTACTAGGTCCTTCCTCACAATGTGACAGCATCCCATCAGCTGAAGATTTACACAGTCAGATTACGTTGCCCCAGCTGCTGCAGCGTAAGAAAAAATATAGTCCCAACCATCCCCAAGCACAGCGTCTAAATGCCAGCTTAGCAAAATTACTCGCATTACAGCTGCTGCCTTTCCAGCTGGTGGACTTTGCTTCCTTCCCTGAATTTGCTGTACCACAGTGGCAGGTTCCAAAACGCCATTACTTTTCATGGAAGGCCATTCCAGCACTATACCAGCATGTGGAAGACAATGTTATCGAGTTATTGGGAAAGGCAGTCAGCAGCAAGGTGCATTTGACTTTAGACACGTGGTCCAGCAAGCATGGACAGGGCCGTTACATTTCCTTCACGGCACACTGGGTAACTCTGATTGCAGCTGGGAGGGATCCAAGACGGGGCTCTGTGCTGTAACTTGTTCATCCACCACACCTCCAGAAAGCTGCTTGTATGAGGTCTGTCTGCTGCTCTACCACCACCTCTCCCTCTTCCTCTTCCTCCTCCTCCTCCTCCTTCTCTGTCTCTGGTGAAGTGGCAGTTAAACTGACGCGTCACAGGGGCTACGCAATGGCTCAAGCAAAAAGATACCATACTGTGCTTGAGCTGGTTTGTTTAGGGGACAGGAGCCACACCGGTCCAGATATTCTGTCAGCTCTGCAGGGGCAGGTGCAGAAATGGTTAACACCATGCCAGCTTGAGCTGGGAATGGTTGTCTGTGATAATGGCAGCAACCTTCTATCCGCCCTATGCCTGGGTAAGTTGATGCATGTACCATGCCTAGCACACGTCCTAAATCTGGTGGTACAGCGTTTCCTAGCCAGGTACTCAGGGCTGGCAGAGCTTCTCAGCCAGGCCAGAAAAGTCTGCAGCCACTTCAGACGGTCATTCCCAGCAAGCGTTCGCCTGGCAGAAATTCAAAGAGAATTCCACCTTCCCACAAACCGTCTGATCTGTGACATGCCCACCAGGTGGAACTCAATATTGCTGCTTGTGCAAATGCTGCAGCAATGCTAGAGGGCCATCAATGAGTACCTGTGTGAGTGTGGCACAAGGACAGGTACAGGTCAACTTGTTTTTTTTCCCCCCGCAGTGGCTGATGATCAAGGATGCATGCACTGTACTGTCACCATTTGAGGAGGCAACGAGTATGGTGAGCAGGGACAGTGCATTCATCAGTGACACAATTCCTTTAGTGTTCCTGCTGGAGCGCACTCTGCGGGGCATTATAGATGTGGCTCTAGAGGCAGAGCAGCGGGAGGAAGAGGAGGCCTTCCCTAGCTCTCAAGGCCCCAGTCTTTCTGCGGACAGCATTCCAGCGGGTCCTCCTCAGATCAGACAGGAGGAGGATGAGGAGGAGGAGGAATATTTAAGTAGTGGGGGCATTGAAGGTGGGGATTCCTCAAGGGAGGGTTTTGTGTGCCCAGAAACCCAAGGACTAGTACATGGCTGACAGGAAGAAGTGCACGATACGGTCATCCTCAGCGACCAGGATGACTCAGAAGCTAATGCCACCTCCAACCTATGCTTCATGGGCTCCCTTATCCTGAAAAGCCTGGTAAAGGACCCCAGGATTCGTGCTATCAAGGAGAGGGATCAATACTGGTTGGCAAGCCTTCTTGATCCCCGATACAAGCGTAAAGTTGCAGAGCTCATCCTGCCCGCACAGAGGGAGCACAGGATGAAAAAACTTGAGTACGCTCTAAAGCGACACTTGTGTAACACCTTTCCAGGCACTGGTAGGTTACCAAGTGATGACACAGGTGCTTCTGAGGCTGTGGATGATCAGAGGAATAGTGGTGAAGGCCGGGGCTGCTTGACTGATGCCTTTTTACATTTTTTTAGTCCACGACGCCCAGGGACGTCAAATGTCATTGCCAGCGTCTTCACCGTATGGTGCAGGACTACTTAGGGGCAAGGGCAGACCTGGATACCTTTCCAGCAGATGATCCACTGGCTTACTGGGTGTTGAGATTGGATCACTGGATCACTGGCCAGAACTTAGCCAATATGCTATGCAGCTACTAGGTTGCCCTTCATCCAGCGTGCTTTCTGAAAGGACTTTCAGTGCCGCTGGAGGTTTTGTCACAGACAAAAGAGTGCATCTGTCCACCGACTCTGTAGACCGGCTGAAATTTATAAAAATGAATCAGTCCTGGATCAGCAGCTATCAATCCCCTGATGCTGACGGAACGGAATAGATCGGGGATCTCTTCTGCATTCACAAAACCACCACCACTGAACTCTTCCACAATACCACAAAGGGGTTACGGTGTGAAGGCACTTGCTGCCATGAAAGGCTCAATATTTGGGTGCACTGACACCTATACCAGATTTATATAATTTTAATTTTTTGGAACGCAGGGTCCAACCCTGCAGTCTTCCACAATACCACAAAGGGTTACGGTGTGAAGGCACTTGCTGCCATGAAAGGCACAATATTTGGGTGCACTGACGCCTGTACCAGATTTATATCAATCCTTTTAATTTTTTGGTCCAACTCTGCACTCTTCCACAATACCACAGAAGGGTTACGGTGTGACGGCACTGTTGCCGACACTAAAGGCCCAATTTTAAAGCACCTATTGTTACTTTCATCCAAAGCCTGCATACGTTTCACCATAATTTAGCCAAAAAATCACTAAACTTGTTCTGCGTGTCCTAAAAGGTCTCCTCTTTTAATACAGACTGCCGCCCCAAGTAGTTGTTTATGAATAGATTAAAGGAAAACCGTTTACCGTCATTTGAAACGTAATTTTTTTCTTTTTAAATGTTTCTATACATCCTACAAATCTGCCACTTCACCGGGGCCTCCTAGGCATGATATTTGAAGGAATTTTTCATTTTTATTTTTAACCCTTATTTCATGGAAAACTCACTGTCCCTTTAAAAACTTTTTTTAAAACTTTTTGTCCTTGTTTCCTGTCCCCCAGGGCACAACCCGGACCCCCATACACCTTTTATGGCAAATATCTTGCATATATGCCCTCTTGCAGGGCACTCTAAAAACCAAACTTTTGAGTCCCTTTGACTTGCACTGAGTTCGGTTTGTGTTCGAGTTCGAACTCGAATTTTGAAATTGTTCGAGTTCGAAAGCGAACCGAACACGGGGGCGTTCGGCTCATCCCTAATTGTGAGTTCCCATGGGAATAGGGCCCTTATTTCCTATTGTACTGGTTTCTCAATCGTTGTTCAATGTATTGTGACCCTGTCTATATTGTGCCCATTGCACAGCGATGCGGAATATGCTGGCACTATACAAATAAAGAATACTAAAATAATAATAACAGTTCACACAGCAAGTACAGTGTGAGCCCACCTGATTTATTGGTTCATTGCAGCCTTCACTAAGTGCCTGCTTTTCTTATAAAAATAAGTCTTAAAGGTGTGTCTGAATGTTTTGTGCCTGTTATGTTATGAGCATCCCTGATGAGCCAAGAGGCGAAATGTGCATGTCGAATGCATGGCAGAGATGGTGGAATGTTGTAGAAATGCTTACTATTTTTAGTCAACCTTCAAACATTTTGAATACCGCCACTTTGCGCCAAACGATAAGTAATGAATTGTGGTCTCTGGATTGTGAATGATTATAGTAAACAGTTCACCTATCGCCTAGGAGATGGAGATTAGTTAAAGAGCATTCTGACCAGTAGGGTTTAAACCCTCTTTGAATTGTAGACATGAAAGTTCCAAAAGTGGAAGAACCACTCCAAGAACTGAAAATAGGTTAGAATTAAAAGTTATATTTTATTATTTGGATATTACCAAAATACAATTATATTTACAACATACTAAGTTGTTACAGCTCAGCTGTTCCTCTTCCCATGTTTTTGTTTTTAAACCCCAAATGGGAAGTGTTTGGTGCATGTATAAATAAAACCCACCATATCTCTGCCTCTCCTTAGCTGAAAAGCAGCAGGAGGGGCTTGGAGCTGCTCAGTAGAGCAGCTTTTGGTTACATTGGTTAGGTACTGTGAAGGAACCGTTCCCTTCCGTCTGGCCTGGCTCTCCAGACACCCCTTCATTGCGGTCAGCCCGGCTACTGGGAGCGCTGTCCTCAGCGCCTCGAGCAGCTTGACCTGCCTGCTTCTGTTCCTCTGCCCTGGAGCCGTTAGGAATCTCCAGAAGGCCGCTCTCTGCCTTCTGAGGGTGATAGTGTATAGTGTAGCGTCGCTGAAATAAAGACACCAGGCGCGGCTGTATGCTTTAAAACAGGATCCTCTCTCTCTGAGCTCTGAGAGTTCTCTGACTTTTTAATGAACCAAACGCCACCATTTATGCTGAAGTCCAACAGTCATAATTTGCATACCCATACTAATTACATTAAGTCAGTTATTTACAATAAACATTCTTTACATTCTTTAGCCTTTCAGCTCACACAACATTTGTATATCCATTGTTCTAACACATCAGATTAAACACACACTATCAGAGATCCCTTGAATTAAACATGCAGCTAGATAATGGGAAAAGCCCTGGTGCATAAATTACACAGCAGTAAAGCTTGTTTACTGTATACACAAAAACACATTTACCTACAGGAATATAAGTATTTTTTAAAACCAAAGCTATGCCTTTTTACACTAAACTAAATTAAACTAAAACCAAACAATGTAAAATATTTAAAAACACACGATATAAATGAACATAAAGTCTCTTGGGGTTTGAAGCATGGAGCGTTACATCAGCTCCATGACATATGTCCCCCCTTCCAGAACGGCAGGGCAAGCTTAGATCCCAAACGGATCTCTTGCCACTGACAAGACTTCTCACCTTGTCCTTTTTTCTGCGCCATCCTCAAAGTTCCAGGGTGCTGGCACACAAGCATCACCAGTGGGGTTCGACGGTCGCCACAGGGTATGCCTGGGTGTGGGTCCATAGTCTGTCGGGAGGAGGCGAGCCCCTGGGTTTCTCCACTTGTCCTTGTGGGCTGGCCCGCTGTCCGAGGGGTGCCCTATACTCTGGGGCCCAGCGTGTCGCTGGTGTAATCCTTTGTTGGTGTCCCCTCCTGGGGAAGTGTCTCGCTGTTGGGGAGAGGTACCGCCTGTACCTTCTCCCAGGGTATCAATAACCCGGGGGGAACGTGTCCCAACTGCATGGGCCCCTGGTACTCTGGCCAGCCGTTGAAGGGGAATAGGTGAGGCAAGAGGCCTCCAGCCTAAAGGGTTGGGAGGATGGGCAGAGGTTGGAAATGCTCTGCCCCATAGCCAGCGCTTCTGCTGGGGGGTGGATGCTGGGGAAGTGCCTCCTTGTGGGAGAATGGTGTCCTCCATTCTCAGGGGAGCCATTGGTCGGGAGGGTAGCACCCTCTGGAAAAACTTGCCTGGATCCTCTGGTCACAAGTTGGGTGGTGGGCAGAGGTTGGAAATGCTCTGCCCTGTAGCCAGCGCTTCTGTTGGGGGGGGTGGATGCTGGGGAAGTGCCTCCTTGCGGGAGAATGGTGCCCTCCATTCTCAGGGGAGCTATTGGTCCGGAGGGTAGCACCTTCTTGAAAAACTTGCCTGGATCCTCTGGGCACAAGTTGAGTGGTGGGCAGAGGCCAGCGGCACTCTGCCCGTTGCCAGCTCTTCTGCTGGGGGGACGGGTGTAATATACGGGAAACAGTTTACCTCCAGTCGGGGTAGGGTCGTCGGCTGCGGGGCAGGCAGCCCCTGGGAGTACTCACCGAAATCTTCTGTGCGGACCGAAAAAGGTGGGCAGAGGCCACATTTACCTACAGGAATATAAGTATTTTTTAAAACCAAAGCTATGCCATTTTACACTAAACTAAATTAAACTAAAACCAAACGATGTAAAATATTTAAAAACACATGATATAAATGAACATAAAGTCTCTTGGGGTTTGAAGCATGGAGCGTTACATCAGCTCCATGACAGGTACTTACTCTACAAAGAGGTGCCTTGAAGGGGCGAATGAGCTTACGTTGCAATGGCCATTGAAACAAACAAAAACCTCATAGTGTTTTGTTGTACATGGAATACATAGAAACGAGCGCAGATGACAACTTTTTTTCTCTTGTTATGTTTTATACATTAACTGGGCTGTTACTCCTGACTGTTGCAGCCGCTCCGGTGAGTATGGGCGTGATGTCATTTTTTCCGAATTGAAACATGTTCCAATGTCTACGCACCTGAGAGGCCATTTCCATTCCTCGTGGATGGTATGTCAAAGGTAACGTAATTCTAGAAGCTTGTGCTGGTAAATTTTCTTTTGGATACATAAATCTTTTCTTGCTTTGCATAACGCTGATTGTAAAGTGCCGTTAGAGTAACCTCTCTGCTTAAATTTATCCATCTTATCATTAATCTGGACTTCTCGCGGATTTGGGTCAGAATTATACCGCAACACTCTTAAAAACTGCGAAATAGGTAAAGAGTCTTTTAGATGTCTTGGATGTGAACTGGTAGCCAATAGCAGTGAGTTTCGATCAGTCTCCTTACGGTATAAGGTGTAACCCAATTTGTGTCCTTCACGCAGTACCTGGATATCCAAAAAACAAATTTTGTGGCTATGTCTGTTGCTGGTGACTTTGATAGGTGTTGAAAGATTATTAATGCTGGTAACCATATGATCAAATGAATCAATGGTTCCTCGCCATATAATAAAGATGTCATCCACAAATCTGGTATATGCAATCAAATTTTCACCATATGGAGTTAACAGATGTTCCTGCTCAAACATATACATATAAATATTAGCATAGGAGGGTGCCATGGCTGCCCCATGGCCATACCCTCCAATTGCAAGTAAAAAGACTTCTCGAATCTAAAGTAGTTACATTCCAAAGTAATGCGCAATAACTCGACTAAGAATTCCACTGGTGGACCAGAGTAAAATAAGGATTCCGACATAATGCGTCTGAAAAAATCAATATCTTGGTCATGAGGTATAACCGTATAGAGGTTTTTGACATCAAGTGTTGCTAAAATGATGTCATCATCCGGTAATGTAATAGAATTAATGATACCAAGAAATTGTGTGGTATCTTTTAAGCACGTAGGTAAATGGAGTACCGTTTCTTTACTGCAATTGTCGATGAATTTCCCCAGGGGTTCAAGAAGACCGCCCCAGGCTGAAACGATCGGACGTCCTTATGGATCTTAGGTATCGAGTATTGAATCGGTACCTTCGGATGTTTTACCTCTAAGAATAACGCCATGTGTTCATTAATATGGCCAGCTTGTACGCCCATTTGAATCAGTGATACAATCCTTTTGTGAAAAGCTTTCATTGGGTCACCTGGTAGCTTTCTGTAAGTGGACATATCCATCAGTTGTGAAAGCACTTCAGACTGGTAATATTGGTAGTCCATTAAGACAATGCCCCCACCTTTGTCAGCAGAGCGGATGATGATACTTGGATCATTGGCCAAATCTTCAATGGCCTCTCTCTCTTCTCTAGTGATATTGGAGAGATTATGCTTTCGTTCAAAACCAGTATCCTGTATAGACGCCTGGACATTGTGGGCAAAAGACTTAATGAATGGATTGGTAGGTTTGAAATCCTTTGTACTTTTCAACTTGAGATCACGATTGTAAACTGAAATAGGCTGACACATGTTCTCTTGGATGGCTAAATTCCTTTCAATTTTATATAACTCAACTCGCTGATGAAAGGTGGTAGAGTCAGTGGTAGGGACGAAAGACAACCCTTTACTAAGGTCTTAATATGTTGTTCATTCAATTTTTTATTAGACAAGTTAAACACAGGAATTACTTCCTGGGGATTGGGGGACGACCCCTGTTGCCAGCGTATCTTCCCTTTTTGTCCCCTCCGCGTTCTTCTTCTGCGGCGTTGAGATTTGTGTATCCTCTGGTCACAATCCTGGACGTTAAGTTTGGTGCGCCTATTGGTGGAACCTGTAATTCTAAAAAAAGGTTTAGAAGATGAACTCGTGGCTTCCTCCATATTCGTTTCACCCTCTGAATGGGATTCACCTGAGGTTAATTCGATAGTAGAAACCTTAGGTTTCTGTACCCTTGGTTTGGGTCGTCGGAACGTAGGGCGTGAGCCATCATTGTTAAGCCACCGATAAACCTTGTGAGAGGTATAATCGTAATTGACGCGTTCGACCTTCTGTTTTTTAAA
Organism: Leptobrachium leishanense; assembly: GCA_009667805.1. NCBI lineage: Eukaryota > Metazoa > Chordata > Amphibia > Anura > Megophryidae > Leptobrachium > Leptobrachium leishanense. Next base: position 139,205,312 of record CM019066.1, on the reverse strand, counting down.
TCTAATCAATTCTGCACGGTACTTATCAACTTCATCACGAAGCTTAATTAACATAGGACCAAATTCAGGTGTGCATAAGGTCTCCGCATGATTTTGTTCAATATTTGCAATCTTGAGCCGTATGGACTTAACTTCAATGCCCACGTCTTCTATCACCAACGGCATCCAATCTAATGAACATTTGTTGGCTATAGCGACCCATTTTCTGCATAATTCCAGCTTGTTCCTACCGATTGTTGGTTCATTTCTAAGACGAAATCCTCTGGGGATCCTTTTAGCCCGATAATAATCGGATAAAAAGATTCCGTGTAGATCTAAGTCAACCTCTTTTTTCTTAAGCTTTAATAGATCAAAGTAAATTTCCTTATGTGAAGGTATATATACGAGTTGTTCAGGTGTTTGAGTCCATAATACCTTTGCCGCATCCTCTTCTGTAAATTGAAAAATGGAAGCCTGCTCTCATAGGCACCAGCCCATTGTAAAAAATCCTCCATAGCGATAAACGGTTGATAAATGAAGCTAAACCAAAAAAATTATGTGTATATAGAGAAAGTATATAAATATAACTTGCCAGCGGTGCTTGAAGAAAAAGATATACGTACAAGTCCAGGTATGTGTGTGTTGGATACCTGGACTTGTGTGTATATATATATATATATATAATATATATATATATATATATATATATATATATATATATATATATATATATATATACACATACATATACACAGTCAGGTCCAGAAATATTGGGACATCGACACAATTCTAACATCTTTGGCTCTATACACCACCACAATGGGGTTGGAATGAAACAAACACAATGTGCTTTAACTGCAGACTATCAGCTTTAATTTGAGGGTATGTACCTGACTGTATATATATATATATATATATATATATACACACCGTAGTGCTACACGTTTTTTGGGGTTTTTACTTCTTTCCCCTATTCTTTTGTCTCTTCGTTTACTTGTCATTAATTGGTTGTGTTCCTTTTCTTAACTATTGTCAAATAAACATTTAATTTTACTGCTAGATTAGAACTCAGCCCAGTACCTTTTTTTCTATATGAAGATCAAGAGCAAAACCATCAGTAACAACCTGTGTGAGTTTTATCTCAATCCTTTGTGCCAAAATGATCAAAGAATCAAAAGAAATTAAGTGTTGCTATCATTAAGTGGTCTCACGACCATTTAAATGTATTCCTACTCATTCATAATCACTGCAAACCAATCCTTATCAGCATGTCGAAATTTTCCTTAACCACCTCCATACTCCCAGAAATTTCTAACTAAAGTATCCTCACCATGGTTAACCAGATGGATATAAATATTATTTGAGAATGTTGAAATGAGAGAGAATCTGCTTATTTTGGTTGGTCATGAGAAACAAAACATTATGCAGCTACGTAAAAAGAATAAAATCATTAAACCACCTGATAAGTGACTAAAAGGGTTATTCAAAGAGCATCGAATCGGCCATGGAATTGCACCGAACAGTGAATTTCCCCATACGGAGCAATTTCGTGGCGATTCGGCTATTCGCTAAATCTTGGTGAAATTTCAGGAAAATACAGTGATTTGTGGTGGCAGTGAACTCCACATAGAGAAGTAATGGTTAATCTATACAGAGAACACTGAACAGCACCAAATTGTCAATGAAATGCCCTGATTTTTGGTGGTTTTGTTCAATAGGTTTAAACAGGCGAATCCCATACGGTTCAATGTAAAAAATATTCCCTGTTTTTCTTAAATGTTTATTCAACCACTTATTCTTTTCATTTGCAGCAAAAAAGTCTCTTTATTTTTTAGGCATTTTTCAGGAAAATTTTGTTTTTCTGATTTTTTTAGTAAGTAGATACACTATGGGCACTATTACATTCCTAATGCAAACGTTAACGCTCACTTGCGTGTGCATTAACGTTTGCTGCAGTATTTACCGCATATTACAATCCAAACGCAAACGGGTTTAAAAACCCATTTGCGTTTGGTACCTTGCAATCCTCAGCGTGAGGTTGAGGCACTTGGCGCTCCCTATACTTAACATGGGGAGCGCAAAGTGTTATTCAGCGCTGGATTACAAAGTCCCAGCGCTGATTAACGCCTGGCTCTGGTCAGCGCAAAGTTAACCAGAGCCAGGACTTGGTGTGAACGGATTCCGCTTCTGCAGAATCCGTTAACACCAGCTTTAAAAATAATAAAACAGATCCTATACTCACTCTCTGTCCCGCGGTGAGGACCGTGGCTCCGAACGCCTCCCCGGCCGGTGGGAGCAGGGAAAGACTGGGGGAAAAAGTCCCCCCAGTCTCTCCCTGCGTATCACTACGCCGACCGGCCAGATCTTGAGAGGAGAGATCCGGCTGGTCACGTGACCAGCAGAGAGGAACTCAATCCAGTCTTTTGGACTCCAGCAAGTGGATGCTTGCGGCTGCGCTTAGCGCTGCCGCGAGCATCCAAGATTTAACACTCGATAACAATGCAGGCAGAATTTTTGGCGCCTGCATTGTGATCCAGTGTTAAAACGCGGGAGCAAGGGGGAAAACTGCAGGCGCAGTTTTTCCTCCCTTGCGCCCGCGTTTTAACGCTAAGTGCGTAATAGAGCCCTATATGGGCAAAGGTATTGAGACACCTAACCATTACATCAACAGGTACTTTTAGTACATCACATTGAAAATACGTAGGGCCCTATTCCTTACTTGGAGCTAAATTGGGGATGCTAATGGGAAAAACCTGCACCTTCAGGTTTCCCCATAGCATCCCCATTTTAGAACAACTCCTAGTCCTAGGGTGGCACTTTTGTGGCACTTTACAGGGGGGCAAAAAAAGCCACCCTCCACAAGAAAAAAGCCGCCCTGACATTCAGCGGGACCAGCGGACACCGGTTTCTGAGTTCCCAGCTCGGCTTCGGACCACCCCGTCGCCCAGCATTGCAAGACGTCCTGCTGAGTCATCTGAAAATCCGGTATTTAGATTCTTCTTGAAAATTAAAAAAACACGTATTTTCCCGTTTTTTAAAAATTCAACTGGGGGGGCAAAAAAAGGGGGGTTGAATATTTTTAATATTTTAAACAGGATACCTATATCTTAAAAAAAGAAGATCGTACAGACGTGAAAATCGGTATTTAGATTCATCTTGACAAATAAAAAACCATGTATTTTACCATTTTCTGAAAATTCTTTGGGGGGGCAAAAAGGGGGGTTGAATACTTTTATCATAAACACGAAAGTCCTGACTGACTGACTGACTCATCAACGCCCAGCTGAAACCGTTTAACCTAGGAACGTGAAATTTTGAAGGTGCACTGTTTTTATGATGTAGGCTCCCACTAAGGAAGGATTTTTGGAAAATCCACCCATAAGGGGGTGAAAAAGGGGGTTGAATATTTTAAACAGGATACCTCAAAAACAGGAGCTCAAAAACAGAAGATGCTACAGATGTGAAAATCGGTATTTAGATTCGTCTTGAAAAATAAAAAACAAGTATTTTACAGTTTTTCAAAAATCCAAGTGGGGGGGCGAAAAAAGGGGTTGAATATTTTAAACGGGAAACCTGTATCTCCGAAACAAACGATGTAACAGTCCTGAAAATTGGTATTTAGATTAGTCTTGAAAAATAAAACAACACGTATTTTACCATGTTCTGAAAATTCCTTGGGGCAAAAAGGGGGGTTGAATACTTTTATCAGTATACCTATATTTCAAAAACCAAAGATGTTACGGGTGTGAAATTTGGTATTTACAATCTTCGTGAAAAAAAGCAAACATGTTTTTTGCCATTTTCCACAAATCCAATTGGGGGGGGGTCGGGGGAAAGGGGTCTGAATATTTTTTAGCATTATACCTATATTTCAAAATTCAAAATGGTTACAGATGTGAAATTTGGTATTTACAATCTTCTTGAAAAATAAAAACAAGTGTTTTACCATTTTCCAAAAATCCCAAGCGAGGGGGTGAAAAAAAGGGGGGGCTGAATACTTTTAATCAGGATACCTATATCTCAAAAACAGAAGATGTTACATATGTGAAAATTGGTATTTAGATTCGTCTTGAGAAACAAAAAAACACCTATTTTACCATTTTCCAAAAATTCTGTGGGAGGGGGGCAAAAAGGGGGGTTGAATTCTTTTATCAGTATACCTATATTTCAAAAACCAAAGATGATGTTACAGGTGTGAAATTTGGTATTTACAATCTTCGTGAAAAAAATCCAAACATGTGTTTTGTCATTTTCCACAGATCCAAAAAAAGGGGGGGGGTCGAGGGAAAGGGGTCTGAATACTTTTATCAGTATATCTATAGTTCAAAACCAAGATGTAACAGGTGTGAAGTTTGGTAATTACAATCTTTTGAAAATAAAGAAACAGTAAACAGTAAAAAAAGGGGGGTGAATACTTTTAAACAGGATACCTACGTGTCAAAAACAGAAGATGTTACAGACGTGAAAATTGGTATTTAGATTTGTCTTGAGAAACAAAAAAAACCTATTTTACCATTTTCCAAAAATTCTGTGGGAGGGGGGCAAAAAGGGGGGTTGAATTCTTTTATCAGTATACCTATATTTCAAAAACCAAAGATGATGTTACAGGTGTGAAATTTGGTATTTACAATCTTCGTGAAAAAAATCCAAACATGTGTTTTGTCATTTTCCACAGATCCAAAAAAAGGGGGGGGGTCGAGGGAAAGGGGTCTGAATACTTTTATCAGTATATCTATAGTTCAAAAACCAAGATGTAACAGGTGTGAAGTTTGGTAATTACAATCTTTTGAAAATAAAGAAACAGTAAACAGTAAAAAAAGGGGGGTGAATACTTTTAAACAGGATACCTACGTGTCAAAAACAGAAGATGTTACAGACGTGAAAATTGGTATTTAGATTTGTCTTGAGAAACAAAAAAAACCTATTTTACCATTTTCCAAAAATTCTGTGGGAGGGGGGCAAAAAGGGGGGTTGAATTCTTTTATCAGTATACCTATATTTCAAAAACCAAAGATGATGTTACAGGTGTGAAATTTGGTATTTACAATCTTCGTGAAAAAAATCCAAACATGTGTTTTGTCATTTTCCACAGATCCAAAAAAAGGGGGGGGGTCGAGGGAAAGGGGTCTGAATACTTTTATCAGTATATCTATAGTTCAAAAACCAAGATGTAACAGGTGTGAAGTTTGGTAATTACAATCTTTTGAAAATAAAGAAACAGTAAACAGTAAAAAAAGGGGGGTGAATACTTTTAAACAGGATACCTACGTGTCAAAAACAGAAGATGTTACAGACGTGAAAATTGGTATTTAGATTTGTCTTGAGAAACAAAAAAACACCTATTTTACCATTTTCCAAAAATCCAGTGGGAGGGGAAAAAAAGGGGGGTTGAATACTTTTATCAGTATACCTATATTTCAAAAACCAAAGATGTTACAGGTGTGAAATCTGGCACTTACAATCTTCTTCAAAAATAAAAAAACACATGTTTTACCATTTTCCAAGAATCCCACGTGGTGGGTGAAAAAAAAGGGGGGGGTGATTACCTTTCAAAAGGATACCTATATCTCAAAAACAGAAGATGTTACAGATGTGAAAATTGGTATTTAGATTCGAAAATCCAGTTAAGGTGGGTGGGGAAAGGGCTGTGAATACTTTTATCAGTATACCTATATTTCAAAAACCAAAGATGTTACAGGTGTGAAATTTGGCACTTAAATTCTTCTTAAAAAATAAAAAAACACATGTTTTACAATTTTCCAAAAATCCCAAGTGGGGGGGAAAGGGGGTTCTATCAAAAACACCTCAAGCTTCTTTTAAAAAATCAATTTCAACAAATACTGAAATCCACGCGAATTGCCTGCACATTCGGTTCCTGTTCGAGGGAAGTGAAATCCCCATGAAAAAGCACTGCTTCGGCTATTCAGAGAACACAAACCAGCAGTGAAAGGTTCCCCTAATGCCCTGCCATTCGGTGGTTTAATTCGGCAAGTTTATTCAGGAGAATCCCATAGACTTCAATGTTAAAAATATTCCGGTTTTAATTCAATATCTAATAAACCGTTCATTATAAAATTCTGCAGTAAAGAGTCTCTTTATTTATAGATATGTTAGGATATTTTAAGCATTTTTCTGATTTTATTTTTTTTTTTTTAAAAGTCCGATTTTTTTTTTTTTTTTAAGTTTACTTCTTTTTTCTGTAACAGCCCTTTTTATTATCATTCCCTGGACCTCCTGTGTAAAATTCAGACATTTTCGCTCAGTAGTTTCTTTGCAAACAGCGTTTCATTTTCATAGATTCACACAAACTATTTTGCTAATTTATTCACCTCATTCGTCTGCGGTCTCAGCTGCTTCGGCTGTGCTCGGCTCCTGCTCTGGCTTGGTTTTCGGCAGGTTAATCCAGATGTTTTTGTGGCTTTTCTGCGTGCATTCGGTGGGTTTTGCGGTTCGTTTTCGTCATGTTTGCGGCAGCTTTTCCCTGCAATTCGGGGACCCTGTGGTGTTTGCTGAATACACCACAGGGTCACTGAAATGGAATCGGCAAAAAGAACCGAACTGAAGAGAACGAAAAGTCACCGAACGTGCGGTGACTTTTCGAATCTCTTTGAATAACCCTGATCCAGACTTTTTTTGACAGGGCACAATATCTCAGATTAAGTGTGTGTACCCCTCTGCTACCCATACAAACATAACCCCCATTTTACCAATGACATAGATATTCTCCAAGAAGAATCTATATTATTCATCTGCTATGAAATATTTGGAATGCCACGTTGTAACTAGGGATGAGCCGAACACTCCCCGAGTTCGGTTCGAGCCCGAACCCGAACTTCCCAATTGTTCGGGACCGAACCCGAACCCCCATGCAAGTCAATGGAGCTGAAAATTCGGTTTTTTGGAGTGCCCTCCAAGAGGGCATATATGCTACATATTTACCATAAAATGTGTATGGGGGTCCGGGTAGTGCCCTGGGGGACAGGAAACAAGGACAAAAAGTAAAAAAAAAAACTTTTTAAAGGGACAATGAGTTTTCCATGAAATAAGGGTTAAAAATAAAAACTAAAAATTCCTTCAAATATCGTGCCTAGGAGGTCCCCATAACCTGCCCGTGAAGTGGCGGATTTCTAGGAGGTATAGAAACACTTACAAACAAAAAAATGACGTTTCATATGACGGTAAATGGTTTTCCTTTAATCTATCCATAAACAACTGCTTGGGGCGGCAGCCTGTATGAAAAGACATTTTAGGACGCGCAGAAAAAGTTTAGTGTTTTTTTGGGCTAAATTATTGTGAAACTTATGCAGGCTTTGGATGAAAGTAACAATAGGTGCTTTAAAAATGGGCTTTTAGGCGGGCAACAGTGCCGTCACACCGTAACCCCTCTGAGGATATGAATCTGATACAGGCGTCAATGGCAGTGCACCCAGATATTGTGCCTTTAGTGCCAGGCATGCAAGTACTATCATACAGTAACCCCTCTGTGGTATTGTGGAAGAGTGCAGGGGTGGACCATGCGATCCTATATTAACAAGATATGAATCTGGGAATGGGCGTCAGTGCACCCAGATATTGTGCCTTTAATGCCAGGCCATCAAGTATCATCATACAGTAACCCCTCTGTGGTATTGTGGAAGAGTGCAGGGGTGGACCATGTGGTCCTATATTGAAAAGTTTTTTTTTTTAATGGGCGTCAGTGCAGCCAGATATTGTGCCTTTCATGGCAGCAAGTGCCTTTACACCGTAACCCTTTTGTGGTATTGTGGAAGAGTTCAGTGCTGGAGGTTTTGTGAATGCAGAAGAGGACATCCCCTATCTATTCCATTACTTCAGCATCAGGGGATTGATAGCTGCTGATCCAGGACTGATTCATTTTTATAAATGTCAGCCGGTCTGCAGAGTCGGTGGACAGACGCACTCTTTTGTCTGTGACAAAACCTCCAGCGGCACTGAACGTCCTTTCGGAAAGCACGCTAGATGAAGGGCAACCTAGTAGCTGCATAGCATATTGGCTAAATTCTGGCCAGTGATCCAATCTCAACACCCAGTAAGCCAGTGGATCATCTGCTGGAAAGGTATTCAGGTCTGCCCTTGCCCCTAGGCAGTCCTGCACCATATGGTGAAGACGCTGGCAATGGGTGCCTACATTTGATGTCCCTGGGCGTCGAGGACTAAAAAAAATTAAAAATGCATCAGTTAAGCGGCCTTGGCCTTCACCGCTATTCCTCTGATCACCTGCAGCCTCAGAAGCACGTGTGTCAGCACTTGGTAATCTAACAGTGCCTGGAAAGGTGTTAAACAAGTTTCGCTTTAGAGCGTCCTCAAGTTTTGTCATCCTGTGCTCCCTCTGTACGGGCAGGATGAGCTCTGCAACTTTCCCCTTGTATCGTGGATCAAGAAGGGTTGCCAACTAGTAATGATCCCTCTCCTTGATAGCACGAATCCTGGGGTCCTTTAGCAGGCTTTGCATCATTAGGGAGCCCATGCAGCGTAGGTTGGAGGTGGCATTAGCTGCCGAGTCTTCCTGGTCAATGAGGATGACCGTATCGTGCACTTCCTCCTCCCAGCCACGCACAAGCCCTTCTGTTTCTGGGCACACAAAACCCTGCCTTGAGGAATCCCCACCTTCAATGCCCCCACTACTTAAATAGTCCTCCTCTTCCTCATCCTCCTCCTGTCTGATCTGAGTAGGACCCGCTGGAATGCTGTCTGCAGAAAGACTGGGGCCTTGAGAGCTAGGGAAGGCCTCCTCTTCCTCCCGCTGCTCTGCCTCTAGAGCCACATCTATAATTCCCCGCAGAGAGTGCTCCAGCAGGAACACTAAAGGAATTGTGTCACTGATGCATGCACTGTCCCTGCTCACCATCCTCGATGCCTCCTCAAATGGTGACAGTACAGTGCATGCATCCTTGATCATCAGCCACTGCGGGGGGGAAAAAAAACAAGTTGACCTGAACCTGTCCTTGTGCCATACTCACACAGGTACTCGTTGATGGCCCCCTGCTGCTTGTGCAGACGCTGCAGCATTGCTAATGTCGAATTCCACCTGGTGGGCATGTCACAGATCAGACGGTTTGTGGGAAGGTGGAATTCTCCTTGAATTTCTGCCAGGCGAACGCTTGCTGGGAATGACCGTCTGAAGTGGCTGCAGACTTTTCTGGCCTGGATGAGAAGCTCTGGCAGCCCTGGGTACTTGGTTAGGAAACGCTGTACCACCAGATTTAGGACGTGTGCTAGGCATGGTACATGCGTCAATTTACCCTTGCGTAGGGCGGAGAGAAGGTTGCTGCCATTATCGCAGACGATCATTCCCAGCTCAAGCTGGCGTGGTGTTAACCATCTCTGCACCTGCCCCTGCAGAGCTGACAAAATTTCTGACCCGGTGTGGCTCCTGTCCCCTAAACAAACCAGCTCAAGCACAGTATGGCATCTTTTTGCTTGAGCCATTGTGTAGACCCAGGCAGGCGTGGGTTTAACTGCCACTTCGCCAGAGACACAGAAGGAGGAGGAGGAGGAGGAAGAGGTGGTGGTGGTGGAGCAGACAGACCTCATACAAGCAGCTTTCTGGAGGCGTGGTGGATGAACAAGCTCCAGCACAGAGCCCTGTCTTGGATCCCTCCCAGCTGCAATCAGAGTTACCCAGTTTGCCGTGAAGGAAATGTAACGACCCTGTCCATGCTTGCTGGACCACGTGTCTAAAGTGACATGCACCTTGCTGCTGACTGCCTTTCCCAATGACTGGATAACATTGTCTTCCACGTGCTGGTATAGTGCTGGAATGGCCTTGCGTGAAAAGTAATGGCGTTTTGGAACCTGCCACTGTGGTACAGCACATTCAGCAAATTCACGGAAGGGAGCAGAGTCCACCAACTGGAAAGGCAGCAGCTGCAATGCGAGTAATTTTGCTAAGCTGGCATTTAGACACTGTGCTTGGGGATGGTTGGGACTATATTTTTTCTTTCGCTGCAGCAGCTGCGGCAACGTAATCTGACTGCGTAAATCTTCAACTACTGGGATGATGTCACATTGTGAGGAAGGACCTGCTGGTACATCCATTACTGTAGCATCATCCCTGTCGGTGGAGGTTGTAGGCAATTGTATGGCAGGACATACAGTGTGGATAGAGACAGATGAGGAGGTGGAGGACCTACGCAAAGTTTTGCCCCAACGGGATGTGTGGCACTTGTTCATATGTCACCTCAAGCACGTGGTGCCCAAGTGTCTGGTGTTTATCCCATGCTTCAGCCTCCTCTGACATAGATTACAAATAACAACGGTGGGGTCTGCTGCACATTTCTTAAAGAACTCCCAGACAGCAGAGTTCCTGCATGTGTTCTTTGAGACAACAGCGCTCTGCACCGGAGCAGCTCTGACATGTGATGCCTTGGACTGGCTAGTGCTACGGTTGGTCACAGAGGATGTTGTGCCTCGTGTTTGCTGTGCCTCCTCCTCCTCCTCCTCCCCCTCCTCCTCACTTGATTCCTCAGTTCGATCTGGCACCCAGGTAGAGTCAGTGACCTCATCATCATCAATGTCATCTTCACCCCCTATCTCCTCATCATTGGAGCCAACTTGGCAGTATCCTGCAGCTGCTGGGGCAACATGAGTGCCAGTTATCGGTGTGTCATCACTGGCACCCCCTTCCTCTAGGTTGATTATACTCCCTTGCTCAACCTCAGAGATTGAATCAGAGCACTGTACTTGCTGCGCATCCTCAAGTAGCATGTCACTCTCATTGTAGTCAAACAATTCAGCTGACTCCTCCGTGTGTGATAGCGAGGCTACGGCAGGAGTAGCTGTGGACATGGAGGCTGCATTAGATGCTTTGGCAGCTGAGGTGGACTGTAAAGCACTAGAAGCCTGGCTGGCAGAGGACTCGGAGGATGAGGATGGCCTGGTTAGCCAATCCACCAAGTCCTCTGTATGTTGCTGCTGCTTAAGATGGCCAGCACCAGTTAGAAAGGACAAGCGTGCCCCTGCAGAGGATGCACCACATCCACCACGACCAGAGACACAGCCTCCCGACACAGGGGCTGCTTGCCCTCTTATCTGTGGCTGGGAGCGTCTGCCTGTCCTTTTTGTTCTTTCAGACATGATGAGTGATATATAGATTAATATATACAGAACTCTGATTCAACTCTGGTATAAAGATTTAAATAACTCTGGTATAACTCAGTGAGACACACTGATAGCTGGCAGCCAGTGACAAGAGACAGATCACCTCAATTCACAAATGTTTTAAATAAATTAGTGAGCCCCAAAATACAGCGTGGTACTTTTTGTATGACGAGACACAGATCACCTTAATTCCCAAGTGTTTTAAAGAAATTTGTGAGCCCCAAAATACAGCGTGGTACTGTTTGTATGACGAGACACAGATCACCTTAATTCACAAGTGTTTTAAAGAAATTAGTGAGCCCCAAAATACAGCGCGGTACTGTTTGTATGACGAGACACAGATCACCTTAATTCCCAAGTGTTTTAAAGAAATTAGTGAGCCCCAAAATACAGCGTGGTACTGTATGTATGACGAGACACAGATCACCTTAATTCCCAAGTGTTTTAAAGAAATTAGTGAGCCCCAAAATACAGCGTCTATATCCTTCTGGAGATACGGTCTCCAGTACTGCACACAGTACTCCAAGTGAGGTCTCACCAGTGCTCTGTACAGTGGCATGAGCACTTCCCTTTTCCTACTGCTAATACCTCTCCCTACACAACCAAGCATTCTGCTAGCATTTCCTGCTGCTCTATTACATTGACTACTTACCCTTAGATCCTCTGAAATAATGACCCCTAAATCCCTTTCCTCAGATGTTGAGGTTAGGACTGTATCAAATATTCTATATTCAGCCCTTGGGTTTTTACGTCCCAGGTGCATTATCTTGCACTTATCCACATTAAAACTCAATTGCCACAATTGCCACAAGACCCAGAAAATCACCTCAATACACAAATGTTTGAAATAAAGTTGTAAACCCCAAAACAAATTGCTGGCACAGTGACAAGACACACATCACCTAAATTCCCTGATATTTGGTCGAAATGAGACCCCCCCAGACCCCCCCAGTAGCGTGGCAGACCGGCAGTAACCTCTAAAGCATGGAATACTATATGAGTCCTAAACAAAAGATAAATCCAGGTAAAGTATCCATGTAATTGGGCAGACTAGATGGGCCGAAAGGTTCTTATCTGCCGACATTTTTCTCTGTTTCTATGTTTCTATGAGCAGTATCTGCTTAACATAAATATCATTAACAGCAAATCCACATTCCTGCCACCCAGGTCACACTCACTTATTATCCATCCTTCTGCTTCAGTTTTACCACCTTATAGCCACACTCCTTCAGATAAAAGGACCACATTCTCCAAAATGCAAGCATCCTTCCTCTCTGCCGTAACACAGTAACCAAAGCTATATAATGTATATGGAATAGAAAAGGACCTTCCCCAAACTGTTCCCACAAAGTTGGAAACATAGCATTGTCTAAAATGTCTTTGTATGCTGAGACATTAAGGTTGCCCTTCAATAGAAGTAAAGGGCCTAGCCTAACCCCTGAAGAACAGTCCAATGCCTTTACGCCTCCTCCAAACTTTACGGTTGGCACAATGCAGTCAGGCAGAGAGATGTACGTTACGTTTTGTTCCGAATCCAAATCCGGATGAAAAATCACCATTTTTGTATTTCGGGAGCATTTCCGAAAATGAAATAATAGACCGTCCGAAAATTTTGAATCGATCCGAAATTTCAGTGCGGATCGATTCGGTGATTCGGATCAGTTAGTTTTTTTGCCTTTTATGAGTTATTTTGTTTTTTATTGGTTATTTAAGAATGGGAAGTAGATTACTACCAATAGAATGAAAGTTTCCTTACTTATTTATTTTTTTAGGCATTTTTTGGGTGAAATTTTAGGTTTCCTAACTTTTTAAAGAAACAAGGCTTTTTAACGCATAGGTTTCAGTGCAGCATATGAATCTACACACTGCTGGGAAGCACCTCTCTGCAGTATAATTAATGCAGCATATGAATCCGCACACTACGGGACAGCACTTCAGAGCGATTCATTTTTTGGATCAGTTAGTTTTTTGTTTTTTATGAGTTATAATTAATGCAGCACATGAATCCACACACTGCTGGGAACTTCCCAGTAGTGTGTGGATTCATATGCTGCATTAATTATACTGCAGAGAGGTGCTGCCCCGCATTTTGAGGATTCATATGCTGCATCTATTATACCGCAGAGAGGCGCTTCCCAAGCAGTGCGTGGATTCATATGCTGCATTAATTATACCGCAGAGAGGCACTTTCCAGCAGTCTGTGGATTCATATGCAGCATTGAAACCTATGGGTTAAAAAGTCTTGTTTCTTTAAAAAAGTTAGGAAACCTAAAATTTCACCCAAAAAATGCCTAAAAAATCCTAAGAAAATAAATAAGTAAAGAAACTTTCATTCTATTGGTATTAGTAAGCTAAATAAACAATATAAAACCAACTGATCTGAATCACCCAAATCACCAAACCGAAACAAAAAAACTGTCCGAAATGACCCGAAAAAAAAAAGGAAAAACGACAAAAAAGAAAACCAAAAGAAAAATAAAGTCATGCACATCCCTATCAGGCAGGTAATGATCCTATGCCTTTTGCCAACCACAGACTCACCCATCACACTGCCAAACAGAAGCATGATTCATCAATCCAAAGAACACATGTCCCTTGCTCCAAAGTCCAGTGGTGGCATGCTTTACACCACTCCATACATGCTTGGCAGCATGATTCATCAAACCAAAGAACACATATCCCTTGCTCCAAAGTTCAGTGGTGGCATGCTTTACACCATTCCATACATGCTTTGCATTGTACTTGGTGATGTGAGGTTTGCATACAGCTGCTCGGCCATGGAAATCCATTCCATGAAGCTCCTGCCATGCAATTTTTGTGCTGATATTAATGCCAGTGGAAGTTTGGAACTCTTCAGCTGTGGAATCAGCAGAGCGTTGGCTACGTTTACGCATCATGAACCACAGCACTTGGTGACTCCGCTCTGTGACTTTAAGTGTTCTGCTGCTTCGTGGCTGAGTTGCTGCTTTTCCTAAACGCTTTCACTTTCCAATACAACCCTTTACAGGTGACCTTGCAATGTCTAGCAGGGATGACATTTCACAAAATTTGACTATTGCAAAAGTGGCATCCTATCACAATATCACACTTGAATTCACTGAGCTCTTCTGCATGCCCCATTGTTTTCTCAAATGTTTGTAGATGCAGACTGTATGGCTGTCAGACGCATGGTGATCCATTGATTTGCCTTCCTCATATTCCAGGCTGGAGTTTACATAGGTCTGCTCCATTCCACTGGTTTAGTCCACTCCAGGATTCATTGCAACCTGACCAGTCAGACCACCTGACCTAGAGCGCTTCCCAATAAAAGATCTCCACTCATATGCTGTAATGATCTTGCATAAAGGTCTTCCTGAGTCCTGCTGTGTTTGCGATTTGATCTAATCTGTATATTTATCTAGTCTGTTATAGTTCCCCTTTTTTTGCTTTTCAGCTTTGCTTATTTGTTCCTTATTCCCTTTGATTGACATTATTCCCTCTAGTTGCTTCATCTTCCTTTTTTTAAATTATTTTCAGCCCTCTGATTTATTGGTTTATTTCTCCTCTTTGCTTAGTAAATGATTGACCTCCTGTGTACCGAATTTGGCTATTCATATTGACCACTCTGTGTTTTTCCCTTTTGTTCTGCGCTCTGTATTTCCTGTAATTATTTTCTGTATTCCTATACTTCAGTTTTCGCACTGTGTATAACGATCTGTGTTTTGTATATTTACTTGCTCCTGTATTTCTTTTATTCTTTTATTCAGATTTATAGCCGCTAAAGGACCGTTTACTTTAGGATCTATTTTTGCTTTCATGCTGTGTGTCTGTATATTTTGGCATCCACCTTTTTTAACCCTTTCCTTTCTGCTTTGCATTGAGTCCGCCCCAGCAGTCTGCTGTCTTCATTTACTGTTTGCTTGCCCCTCAATATGTGTCCCAGTCCAGCTCTAGCCGGATGCCACTCTGACAATGGCTAGGTGCGCGAGTTTATACACTTGTAACAATATGTCTTAATCATTGAATTCAGGTGTTTCAGAGGTGTGTCCAATATTTTGCCCCTATAGTGTATATTCAAGGAGTTAAAAAAAATTGATACAATAGAAAATTGAAGTGTTTCTCTAGTTTATTGTAAGTCTACTATAAGTTGCTAAACCTCTGGTATGTATTTTTTTTAAAAACGGGAGGAGATATTGTACCAGCATAAATGTCATTCAGTACAGTTTATGTATGTGCCAATAGATAATAATCATGTGCAATAACAACATTCTCAATGGATCATGTGCAACATAACACATAATTGAGCGTAAACTGAACTTTAAGAGGGATTAATTAACAAAACATATTTACAAAATGATGCAATGTATGAATCTGTTCTTTTTCTAAATAGTTGTCCTTAAAAGAGGTTATCCCTGAGGTCAAACAGCGACCTGCGCCTAGCTTCTCCCCGCATCACCACTTCCCATGATAGACTGCAGGACTTCACACGCGCAGCCCCCATTCTCTGGAACGCTATCCCTCGTACGGTCAGACTTTCCCCTAATTTCTCTTCCTTCAAACGCTCCCTTAAAACATTCCTATTTAGGGAAGCCTACCACCCAACTCACTGACGCAACCATCAATCACTCTCACCTTGCAGTCCTCTCCTCCTGTTTCCAACCCCAACCCTCCCAGATTGTGAGTTCCTACGGGAATAGGGCCTCATCCCCTCTTGTACTGTTTGTCAAATGTTGTTCAATGTATTGTAACCCTGTCTATACTGTGTTTATTGTACAGCACTGCGGAATATGCTGGCGCTTTATAAATAAAGAATAATAATAATAAGCGAAGGAAAATTGATAGCTCTACCTGTTGCTAATGTCACCTATTATGAAGACACAAGATCACCACTGTATGAGCATATTGTGGAAACAAATTAGAGTTATGGATTTATGAGAACCCTTTGATTTGTTGAATGGTCTAATGAAAAAAAAGACATTCAGAGAGAAGTGAAAACCAGAGAATGACTGGAGAAGTGAAAATTATAGGTCAAAATAGCCAAACCAGAAAAATTCTCCCATTTATCTCACTTTCCAAATCAGCTTTTTGGTCTAGATTGTTCTCTTCTTCTGCCAATTCTCCTTAGTTTCACCGCTCTCTGAATAACCCTGATTGTCAAGGATGGAATGAGAATTAAGGTAATAAGGAATTAGGCAACTGAGGAAAAATAAATAAAAATTGTAAAAAATTAAACTGTCTAAAGAAAGAAATACACCAATACATTGTTGATAAAATATTTTTCTAGCTTTGGATAGTATATCAGTACACCAATGAGGCTTGGGTCAGACGAGCGCAGTGTTCATGTCCGTGTTGAGGCACATTTTAATGTCCGTGGTAGCATACAATTATGATAAATAGAGACCCACACACAAAGTACGTCCACACAGAAGTGCAGACGCACAACAGACGTGGCAGATGGACGCAAGCTAGGGAAGAACGTAAAACCACTAGACCGGACGTGCGGAGTGTGCCAAGTCCGCATACCTTTGTGTGTGAGTGATGGAATGTAGTCAGACGGACTGAATTTTTGACGTCCAGCATTTTTGATGGACAAAATTGTTTTTCATATTAATTTTATTTCCCATCTACATCAGTCAAAAAAACTGTCAGTCACAAAAACAGACTGTGTGGCCACTACCTTGTCGTCAGAAAGTACGTCCGTTGTGCAAGGACGCACAGTCTGCACAGAATGCACTCTGTAATGTAATGTGACAGACACAGAGCTTCAAAACAGAGCTGTGCTCCTGTAGATGTTTAATCTATAACTGAACACAAAATGGAGGGGGGGGGAGGGATCAGGAAGACTAACTACGGTGGTCAGGATGGCTCAAAAAGAAACATAGGCAAAACACAATACATTACATCTCCCTTCGTAAGTATAAAACAAACCCTTAACTAGCATAGTCACTTGGGATACAGGTATAGATATCGCAAATATTAAATCGGTGATATTTCTTTAAACTTCTCAATTTACATAAACAGAGAACTTGCATCCCTCAAAAGAACAAAGGAAAGGTTAGCACATTTTAAAAGAGAATCAAACGATAACATATCATTCAGAACAGTGCACCATTGTACATAAGCAAGTGGAACTGGAACAGTTATTGGCACACTGCTGTCGCCATTCGCGTTTGCTACGCATGTCTCTGGCTACAAGGAAAGCCGGTCCGGAGGTTTCACAACTCTGCCTAGCCTGGTGATGTACTGCCTGGTTGACGTCATTCCCTTAGCAGTCTGTGGTACTGGAGCAGATTCTTGCTGGGAGTTAGTATGTTCCACAGGCTCGGGCTCCTCGGCACTCACTGGCTCCATCAACTCAGCCCAATGATCATTGATAAGTCTGTGACGGGAGTCATTGGCATCTGGTGTGCTCTTACGAAGGTGCTGGACGTTGCGACGGTATTCCTTATTTCCACTTTCTACAATATAGGATCGAGGGGCATCGTGAGACCTCACTACTACTCCAGGCGACCACCTGTTACTGCCTGGGTGCGGCTGCATCCGAACTTCATCTCCAGGCTTCAATTCAGCACGGGGGCCACTTGCTCTTTTATGGTCATAGTAGAATTTCTGAATGCATTTGCTTCTGTCTAGGCGCTGTTTGACTTTGATGGGATCATAAGCTGCAGGTGCGAGCAGCAGACGAGCAGTAGGCAGGCTATTTCGGGGCCGCCTGCCCATCAGCAGTTGAGCAGGCGAAAAGCCTACAGAATCCAGTAGAGTTGTCCTGTAATCAAGCAGTGCAAGGTGTTTGTCTGACGCTTTGGCCCAAAGTTTTTTAACAGTCTGGACTGCACGCTCGGCTTCACCATTGGAATGTGGTGTGTGGGGTGATGAAGTTCTGTGAGTAATTCCATAACTTTGGCAGAACACCTTAAATTCCTCTGCTGCATATTGAGGGCCATTGTCTGTTCGAAGGATGACAGGGATCCCATGCCTGCTAAACTGAGCCTTCTGCTTTTCTATGATACTGCGACAATGTAGATTCTTCAGCGTGTCCACTTCGATGAACTTCGAGTAGTAATCCACCAGCAGAATGTAATGGGTCCCTTCGAACTCAAACAGGTCCGAGGCTACTTCTTCAAAGGGAAAACTGGGGGTTTCTGTTGGACGTAGGGGTTGTCTTGGCAGTTTATTCTGGAAGTCTGCACACTTGCCACAGTTCTTTACCATTTGTTCAATTACAGAGCTCATACCTGGCCAGTATAGGACCTCACGGGCTCTCTGCTTGCTCTTCACTATTCCCAAGTCGGACTGATGTATGAGCTTCAACATGTGAGCTTGCATAGAAGGGGGAACCACTATACGCAGGCCTTTGTACACAACGCCATCGAAGACAACAAGCTGGCTTCGCGAGTCCCAGTATGGTTGTAGTTCATTAGGGAGATCATGCCTGTGGTCTGGCCAGCCTTGCCGGATTATCCTTTGAAGACAGCTGAGCTCTTCTCTTGTGCAGTTCTGCAACTCTGAGTATTTCTGCTCACTGACTGAAACAAAATGAAGCATGGAGACGCACTCTAAGCCTTCCATCTCAGGCTTGTTCACAGGTAACTGGGCTCTCGACAGCGTATCCGGCAGTTCCATATCTTTGCCCCGTCTGTACTTAACGGTGAGATCATACCACTGCAAGCGAAGGCGCATCCTCTGAATGCGCATGGGGGTAGAGAGCAATGGCTTCCTAAAAATATCCTCCAGAGGCTTATGGTCATTGTAGACGGTTACGTGGTTTCCAAATATGTAATTATGAAACTTGACACATGCATGAACAATTGACAGCATCTCCTTCTCGATTTGCGCATAACGAGTTTCAGTGTCTGTTAGTGACCTGGACGAAAAGGCAATGGGGTGGCTGTCCTGCAACAATACTGCACCGAGGCCGTTGCTGCTGGCATCACAGAAAATTTCGACAGACTTGGATGGATCAAAAAATTGTAGCACAGGAGACTCAGTGCACATGTCTTTGAGTGTGTCAAAGGCTTGTTGTTGAGCTGGCTGCCAGGCAAATTCCACATCAGTTTTAAGAAGTTGTCTCAGAGGTGCATCAACTTCGCTGAGATTGGGCAGGAATTTCGAAAGGTAGGTGACAAACCCTAAGAAGCGACGGACACCATCCTTGTCTCTTGGTGTTGGCATGGATTTCACAGCCTCTATTTTTGCAGGGTCTGCCTTCAGGCCATCTGCTGTTATCAGGTGTCCTACATAGGGCACAGAAGATTGCTTGACGTGGCATTTATCAAAGTTGAGACTCAGGTTGTAGCTTGTGGCTCTCTGAATTACCTTACGGAGAATCTCATCTTGTTCCTGTACTGAAGGGGCCGCAATGAGAATGTCATCCATCACACTGATTGCGCCGCTAATACCCTCAAGCATTTCGTCCATAATACGCTGGAATATTTCAGGTGCACATTTTAGACCAAAAGGAAGCCTAAGCCACCTAAATCTGCCAATGGGCGTGTTGAAGGTTGTCAGGAATGATGACGCTTCATCCAATTCTATTTGTAGGAACCCAGATTTTGCATCCAAAACAGAGAAAACTTTAGCACCAGGTATTGTAGAGACTACCACCTCGATGGTGCGCATTGGGTAATGTTCCCTCTTAATGACTTTATTTAAGTCGCTCGGGTCAATACAGATTCTTATTTTGCCATTACGCACAGCTGCCACCATAGAACTCACCCACTCGGTTGGTTGGTTAACTTTGGTGATGTAGCTATCTTTAACCATCTCCTGTAGTTTCTCTAGTATCTTATTTCTCAGTGCAGCTGGTTGACGGCGGACAGGATGAACCACACCTTGTGCTTCAGGATCAATTTTGATTGTGTACTTGCCCGGCAAGGTTCCAGTAGTGCGAGTCAGTTCTGGGTAATCATCTAGCCCAACTGGCAGAGGTCCTGCTGTTGCCACTTGGATAGAGTGTCGTGTGTTGCTTTTCATAGTAGGCTGCAGCGCATGGAGCCGCATCACTAAACCTAAGGCTTCTGCTGTTGCGCCGCTAAGCACATTTTCTTGCAAAATGTCCACAATCTCAAATTCTGCTGGTATCTCTGTATTCTTGAATTTGATTAGAAGGTCCACCGCAGCTATGGGCTTCAGCCTGTGGTTAGAGTAGGACTTTAGCACTCGATTAGAGCGTTTAAGCTCACCTACATGCAGGAGTGTCTGATAATTACTTAAAGTCAATGTGTTGCACTTTGCACCAGTATCAATTCTGAATGGCACTTGCCGAGACAGGATTTCAATGTCCGCAGTCCATTTGTCATCATAGTGCTCATCCGTTTGTGTGAGATTTATGCCCAGTACCTCCTCATCCTCAGTTTCTGATTGCTGCTGCACACTAACTGTGTTTACTGACCTTTTGCGACACACTGCCACCCAGTGGTTTGGTTTGTGGCAGTATGAGCAGACAGAACCTTTCGCTGGACATCTGCCCTGGGTCCACTTATGCTGGGGATCTTTTCCACAATTTAAACAGTTGTATGTCCGGTAAGTACTCATGTCTTTCTGCACAGATTTTGGCTGATATTGTAGATAGGCTTTTTTATTTTTCAGTTTGGAATTGTGTATTCACCTTTATTGCTTGCACTTGAGATTCTTCTTCTCTGATTATTGTAATTTGCTTCTGTGACAGTTCAAACTGTTGGGCAATTTCAATTGCTTTTGGTAGTGTTAGATCTTCCCCTTTGTCTAAGAGTCTCTCCTGGACGCGCTTTTCTTTGATTCCAGCGATTATTGTATCGATTAACATATCATCTGGATCAGCATACTCGCAATCCATTAGCAGGAGTCTTAAACCCTTCACAAAGTGGTCAAATCCCTCAGTGACTCCTTGTTTTCTCTGCTTAAAGCGGTGTCTGGCAATTCTCTTGTTCTTTCTTGGCCTTATATAGCTGGCAAATTTATCCAGTACTTTAGATGGATCATCCTTCTCCCCTTCTCCCCAGGGTAGCGTTTTATATATCTCTCTGCCCTGCTCGCCAATCCACGTTCCCAACCAACCTGTGCGCTGCTTCAGTGTTTGTTCTGAGAGCGGTCCATCAAACACAAAGGAGACGTGGCTGCGAAATCTTTCAAACTCTTGGTACAAGTCTGGAGCTTCCCAGTCAATCTTGGGGTGTTCAAACTGCGATAATGCCATAGTAAGCATGAGATCTGTTCCAGACAGACTTCTGACACCATGTAATGTAATGTGACAGACACAGAGCTTCAAAACAGAGCTGTGCTCCTGTAGATGTTTAATCTATAACTGAACACAAAATGGAGGGGGGGAGGGATCAGGAAGACTAACTACAGTGGTCAGGATGGCTCAAAAAGAAACATAGGCAAAACACAATACATTACACACTCGTCTGAAAGTTCTTTCGAAATATCACATTGAAATGTTTATTTTCTAATAGGATAGATGGTGAGATGCCGGTGATACCTTTAAATTCTAGAACTTTAGGCCTATGTGAAAAAAGTAATTTTATGCCTAAATTGTTGAGAGAGAAATGTCTAAAATCTATTCTGATAAACATTTCACCAGGACTTCCCCTAATTTGTCTGCAAGTGAGTTTTATATGCTGAAGGGATTGCGTGACAATCCATTAATTACTATTAAATCAGCGGACAATGGGGAGCCCTGGTGATTATGAATAGTTGTGACTATATAAAAGAAGTTCAGCGTCAGTTGAATGATGGTGAAATATGTAAAAGAATAGAGAGGGACCCGACCATTGAGATAATGGCTAAAATATCTACCATTATACAGGAGGCTTTGGAGAATCAGATTATTGATGTAGGCTTATCGAAGTTCCTTATGAAAAAATATCCTATAACACCAGTCATGTATGTTTTGCCCAAAATCCACAAATCTATGACGGCACCTCCTGGGAGGCCCATTGTGTCTGCTGTAAATTCTGTGTTTAGCCTAGGCTTGTGCACCGATTTTTTTTTCGGTTCGATTCGGTTCGATTTTTCGGATTTTTAAACTTTTCGATTCGGCTCGTTTTGACCGATTTCGGTTTCGATTCGATTCGGTTTGACCTGTTTTTCGGGTACATTTTTTTTTCGGAATTTCGACCATTTTTCGTATTTTCGTGTCACTGTGCTCGGTTTTTGTATCGACTTTTCTTTTTTTCGAAAAATTTTCGTTTTTCAGAAAATTTTCGTTTTTACAAATTTTTCGTTTTTACAAAATTTTCGTTTTTCGGAAAATTTTCGTTTTTCGGAATTGCACATTTTTCGGCATATCGACCATTTTTCGTATTTTTCGTGTCATTTTGCCCGTTTTTTGTATCGACTTTTGGTTTTTTCGAAATTTTCGTTTTTCAGAAAATGTTCGTTTTTACAAAATTTTCGTTTTTCGGAAAATTTTCGTTTTTCGGAAAATTTTCGTTTTTCGGAACATCTGTTCTCCTCGTTTGCCACATTTCAAGCCCATTCGAAAAATACGAAAATATTTCGTTTCGGCTCGGAAAACATTTCGGATCTGAACTTTTCGGATCTAAGATTTTTCGGAAATTCGGCCGCATCCGAAAACACGAATCGGGAAATTTCGTGTAAATTCCGAAATTCCGAAACCCGAAACGCACATCCCTAGTTTAGCCCTTTGTCCATTTTTTTAGACAAAGTGGCTCGGCCCTATCTACAGCAGATTGAATCATTTATTTTGGATACCAATGATTTTTTTGAAGAAACTGAGAGACATCCATGTAGAAGAAAGTAGTATTCTAGTTAGTTTGGATGTCACCAGTCTCTATACATCTATCCAGAACAGAGAAGGCATTGATGCTATGAAAAAGGCATTAATAGCACTAGGTTTTGAAAATGAACAACTACAATTTTTACTTGATCTATTACAGCTAGTATTGGAAAACAGCTTTTTTCTTTTTGATGGTATTTATTACACCCAAATTTGTGGGCCTTCCATGGGTACCAACGTATGCAAACATCTATATATCAGAATTTGAAAAAACTATTGTATATGAATGCAACTTTTTTAAACGCTATGCACATCATTGGTATCGTTATATCGATGATATTATATTTAGCTGGGAGGGTCCAGAATAGGGATGAGCCAAACACCCCCGAGTTCGGTTCGCATTCAACCTCGAACTTTTCAAGAACTCGAACTCAATGCAAGTCAATAGGACTCAAAATTTGATTTTTAGAGTGCCCTTCAAGAGGGCAGAAAAGCTAGATATTTGCCATAAAAGGTGTATGGGGGTCGGGGTAGTGCCCTGGGGGACAGGAAACGAGGACAAAAAGTAAAAAAAAAAAAACGTTTTTAAAGGGACAGTGAGTTTTCCATGAAATAAGGGTTAAAAATAAAAACCAAAAAATCCTTCAAATATCGTGCCTAGGAGGTCCCCATAACCTGCCCATGAAGTGGCAGATTTCTAGGATGTATTGAAATACGTAAAAATCAAAAAATTACATTTCAAATGACGGTAAATGGTTTTCCTTTAATCTATCCATAAACAACTGCTTGGGGCGGCAGTCTGTATGAAAAAAGGAGACATTTTGGGGCACGCAGAAAAAGATTAGTGATATTTTGGCTAAATTATGGTGAAATTTATGCAGGCTTTGAATGAAAGTAACAATAGGTGCTTTAAAATTGGGCCTTTAGCGTCGGCAACAGTGCTGTCACACAGTAACCCCTCTGAGGATATGAATCTGATACAGGCGTCAGTGGCAGTGCACCCAAATATTGTGCCTTTGGTGCCAGGCTAGCAAGTACCATCATACAGTAACCCCACTGTAGTATTGTAGAAGAATGCAGGGGTGGACCTTGCGGTCCTATATTAAAAACATATGAATCTGGTAATGGGCGTCAGTGCACCCAGATATTGTGCTTTTGGTGCCAGACTGCCAGGCCAGCAAGTACCATCATACAGTAACCCCTCTGTAGTATTGTGGAAAAATGCAGGGGTGGACCTTGCGGTCCTATATTAAAAACATATGAATCTGGTAAAGGTGTCAGTGCAGCCAGATATTGTGCTTTTGGTGCCAGGCCAGCAAGTGCATTCCTACAGTAACCCCTCTGTAGTATTGTGGAAGAGTGCTGAGGTGGACCATGCAGTCCTATATTAAAAAGATATGAATCTGATACAGGCGTCAGTGCACCCAGATATTGTGCTTTTGGTGCCAGGCCAGCAAGTGCATTCATACAGTAACCCCTCTGTGGTATTGTGGAAGAGTGCAGGGTTGGACCCTGCGGTTCAAAAAATTAAAATGATATAAATCTGGCACAGGCGTCAGTGCAGCCAAATATTGTGCCTTTCATGGCAGCAAGTGCATTCACACCGTAACCCTTTTGTGGTATTGTGGAAGAGTTCAGTGCTGCAGGTTTTGTGAATGCAGAAGACATCCTCGATCTATTCGTTACGTCAGCATCAGGGTATTGAGTCGGTGGACAGACGCACTCTTTTGTCTGTGACAAAACCTCCAGCGGCACTGAACGTCCTTTCAGAAAGCACGCTAGATGAAGGACAACCTAGTAGCTGCATAGCATATTGGCTAAGTTCTGGCCATTGATCCAATCTCAACACCCAGTAAGCCAGTGGATCATCTGCTGGAAAGGTATCCAGGTCTGCCCTTGCCCCTAGGTAGTCCTGCACCATATGGTGAAGACGCTGGCAATGGGTGCCTACATTTGACGTCCCAGGGTGTCGTGGACTAAAAACATTTAAAAATGCATCAGTCAAGCGGCCCTGGCCTTCCCCACTATTCCTCTGATCATCCGCAGCCTCAGAAGCACCTGTGTCATCACTTGGTAACTGTCACGGTAGCCCCCGCACCCCGGCGCCTGGCAGCAGCTTCCTCGCTGCTCTCTGGCCAGGCGCCGAATGATATTGCGGTCGCTTCCGCACACGTGGGGAAGCCGGGGGGCGGGGCCTGGCGGGCTGACGCGGACCCGCCGGGTTTAAAGCCCAGGCTCTCAGAAATGCCGGTGCCCTGATGTGGTAGTTACTTCCCGCAGAGCTCTTGCATATTTGGCTAACAACTATTCTGTGTATTGACCCCTTGGCATTGGCAAACGACTATTCTGTGTATTGACCCCTTGGCATTGGCAAACGACTATTCTGTGTATTGACCCCTTGGCATTGGCAAACGACTATTCTGTGTATTGACCCCTTGGCATTGGCAAACGACTATTCTGTGTATTGACCCCTTGGCATTGGCAAACGACTATTCTGTGTATGACCCCTGGCATTGGCGAACGAACCACTCTGTGTATGATCCCTGGCATTGGCGAACGAACCATTCTGTGCATAACCCCTGGTATTGGCATCAACTCTTCTAATTCTGGTATTGAGGTCAGTCTGTGTGGCACCCTAAGCACACATCAGACTACCCCTTGTGTTGTTAGGGTCTTGGGAAGAGCTAATCATTCTAACTTCTTGTGTATCATTCTGTGTCTGTCTAGTCGTGCCGACCACTCTAAGGATCGGAAGGGTAGAGACTGTTCTGTGTCTAGAAACCACTACTCAGATAAAGCAGAGGGATCCGTGACGTCTCTCTTGTACGTGCTCTGTACTGCCATTCTTGTAGTCTGTCTAGTCGTGCCGACCACTCTAAGGATCGGAAGGGTAGAGAGTGTCCTGCGTATAGGGACCACCACTCTAGTATCAGGGGGATCCGTGACATTACGTCAGGGCCATGGATCCCGCAGACCTCTCTAATCAATTGACACGTATTGCAGCCAGACAAGAAGAGCAGGACCATAGAATGGACCAGATTGCTCTTGCCCTGCAAACCCTGCTAAACCGATCCAGTTCTGGTACTGCAAGCCCGCCAGACCCAGTGGTGCCTAGGGTCAGTTCGGCCGCTCTCGAGGTTGTAGGCTCAGTATGAAAGCACCCGTACGTTATGACGGAACACCGAACTTATGCCGGGGCTTTCTGACCCAACTCGAGATCCTATTCGAAAACAATCCCGGGTCCTGTATGTCTGATAAAGCCAAAGTAGGCTATCTGATTAATCACTTGACCGAAAAAGCTTTATTATGGGCCACGCCCTTGTGGGAGAACAAGAAACCCATCATATATGACTATGAGGGTTTTACCTCCGAGTTAAAGCGTACTTTTGATCCCTCTAGACGGGCTACCAATGCGGGTAGATCCCTGTTTCACATCAAACAAGGTAAGGAGGGTTTCCGACTATGCCATAGAATTTAAGACTTTGTCTTCCGAGGTACACTGGCCGAACGACGTTTTAACCCTGGCCTTTACCGAAGGTCTGAACGAGGCGTTTATGTTTGAATTGGCTCCCCTAAAATTACCAGAACATCTGGATCATTTGATTGATTTCTGCATCGCCATGGACGATCAAATCAGGGAAAGGAGACACACCAGAGACAGACCCAGAAGGGTCCTACCTCCTTTACCCTTAGTACCCAGGCATACCACTGCATCAGGTAACCTGGAGACCGTTAAGACCGATGTACCGGCCATTGAACCTATGCAGATAGGTAAAACGGGTATTTCAGAGGCAGAGAGAGCTCACCGGAGAGAAAGGGGGCTCTGTTTTTATTGTGCCGGGGCAGATCATTTCCGCCTTCAATGTCCTCAGAGACCCAGGGGTAGCAGGGGTGAGAGTGGCAAATCAGGTCAAAAGACAAGTAATACCCAGGTTATTGGTTCTCTGTATGCCTCCTTTGTGGATGATGAAAAAAAAAAAACTCGGATTCTGTTACCCATCTCCCTCACCTGGGGGGGGTTCACCTCGAGACTGAGGCATTCCTAGACTCTGGAGCCTCAGGTAATTTTATGGATAGATGTTTTGCTGCCAACCACCTCTTACCTCTGGTTCTAAAGGAGAGGCCTCTTATGGTAGAAGCCATAGACGGGAAACCCCTGTCATGTCCCATATCACACACGACACTATCGATGTGTGCATGACTACAGGAGTTCTGCACTGTGAAACCATACGATTCCAGGTTATCGACTCTCCTCATGTCCTGTCGTTCTAGGGTTCCCATGGTTGACAGAACATAACCCGGTGATTGACTGGGCCCAGCGAGATATAATGTGTTGGGGTCCTAGTTGCCAGTCAAAGTGCCTGGGCAGGGTTAATGTGATTGGTAGTCTCAACATTGCCACAGCACCTCCTTTGTCCACTGAAGTCCCAGAATGTTATATGGCGCTAAAGGAGGTGTTCTCTAAAACCAGGACTGAGGTCCTACCACCGCATCGTCCTTATGACTGTGCTATAGAGTTACTCCCTGGTACTATGCCTCCTAGAGGACACGTATACCCCTTGTCTCAAAGGGAAAATGACATTATGGAGGAATATATAAGGGAGAATCTAGAGCGAGGATTCATCAGACGATCCTCCTCTCCAGCAGGAGCAGGTTTCTTTTTCGTTTCCAAAAAAGAGGGTGACCTGCGACCTTGCATCGATTATAGAGGTTTAAATAGGATTACCATAAGAAATGCATACCCAATACCTCTTATAACCGAATTGTTCGACCGTTTAAAAAGGGCCCGTATTTATACGAAACTTGATTTACGCGGAGCGTACAACCTGGTCAGGGTTAAGAAGGGAGACGAATGGAAAACGGCTTTTAATACACGTAGCGGGCATTATGAATACCTGGTGATGCCCTTTGGGTTATGCAATGCGCCAGCCGTTTTCCAGGACCTCATAAACGACACCCTAAGGGATTTTCTGCAAACGTTCGTTATAGTATATCTGGACGACATCCTGATATACTCTCCTGATAAGGAGACTCATCACGCCCACGTGAGACAAGTGTTGAAGAGACTATTGAGGGCTGGGTTATATTGTAAGCTAGAGAAATGCTTATTCGACATAGAGACAGTGCACTTCCTTGGGTATATAATAAACCCTGAAGGTTTCCAAATGGATCCTAAAAAACTCTCAGCGATTCTTGACTGGCCTTTACCCCAAGGGCTTAAAGCCATCCAGAGGTTTTTGGGGTTACTAACTACTACCGGTGGTTCATTAAAAATTTTCGGCCTTGATAGCTCCCCTCACGGCTATGACTAAAAAGGGGGTGGTGAATCAGAAGTGGACACCCCAGGCCAGTCAAGCCTTTGAGGCACTTAAACAGGCTTTCACCACTGCCCCTGTTCTCCGACATCCTGATCCGGCTCTGCCTTTCCAGGTTGAAGTTGACGCCTCCGAGCTAGGTCTTGGTGCAGTCTTGTCCCAAAGGGAGGCACCCGACAAGCCCTTGCATCCATGCGGCTTCTATTCCCGAAAGTTGTCCCCGGCAGAGAGGAACTATGATATCGGAAACAGAGAATTGTTAGCAGTTATTGCAGCCTTGACGGAATGGAGATACTTATTAGAGGGGTCTAGGGACCCCATTGTCATCATAACCGATCATAAGAATCTCACGTACATTGGAGACGCTAAACGGTTGAATGCCAGGCAAGCGAGATGGTCATTGTTTCTTTCCAGCTTTAATTTCGTCCTCACATACAGACCTGGGTCGAGAAACATTAAAGCAGACGCATTGTCAAGACAGTACGAGTCATACGAACATAACATCCAAGATCAACATCCCATTGTACCCCAGGAAAGGATTATAGCACTTACCACGATTAGTGTCTCGTCTCCTCTAATGTTAAGATTGCAGACTGCCCAGGGCACAGCTCCTGGGGGGAGACCTCCTGCGAAACTCTTTGTACCTGAGAACGAAAGGGAAGAGGTATTAAAACTGTATCATGATAACAAAATCTCTGGGCACATGGGGATCACCAAAACAGTGTCTAGTATACGTAAACTCCTTTGGTGGCCCACGGTGCGCCGTGACGTTAAAGATTACATAACCGTGTGTGAGGTGTGCACAAGACATAAAAGTCCCAAAACAGCGCCTATTGGTTTACTCCAGCCTCTGCCAATCCCCGAACGACCATGGTCGCATTTAGCTATGGATTTTATAGTAGAGTTACCTGAGTCTAGAGGGAATACTGTAATACTCACGGTCATAGATCGATTCTCCAAAATGGGTCACTATGTTCCTCTTCGGAAACTTCCTTCGGCAGCCGAACTGGTGCCCATTTTTGTTTCCAATGTGGTCCGCTTACACGGTATTCCTCTTGGATTGTCTCGGATAGGGGGACCCAATTCGTCTCCAGATTCTGGAAAGGGTTTTGTAAGAGTGTGGGGATAGACCTATCTTTCTCTTCGGCCTATCACCCCCAGACCAACGGGGCGGCGGAACGAGCCAACCAAAATATAGAAAAATATCTCAGGTGCTTTATATCCGAACGACAAGATAACTGGTCAGACCTGATACCGTGGGCAGAGTATGCCTTGAACAGTGCAGTAAGCGAAGCCACAGGACGTTCCCCCTTCTTCACTGTTTACGGTTTTGATCCTCCCGTGCTCCCTGCTACGTTTCCTGATACCGCGATTCCTGCTCTGGATGAGCATTTAGTGTCATTGAAAGAAACCTGGGGAAGGTTAAACGGGCACTGGAGGATAGTAGTTACACAGAAGATCAAAGCCGACAGACACAGGAGGCCGGCACCCGTGTATCAAGTTGGGGACAGGGTTTGGCTTTCTTCACGCAACATTAAGCTTTTAGTACCCTCCATGAAACTGGCACCCAGGTACATAGGCCCCTATAAGGTTCTGCGGCGAATCAATCCGGTCTCCTATGCTCTGGCTCTGCCCTCCCATATCAAGATACACAATGTTTTCACGTGAGCCTTTTGAAACCACTTTTGTGTAATCGGTACACCAGGGCCCGTGTCCCCCCTCCTCCGGTCTCTGTGGAGGGCGAGGAGGAGTTTGAAGTTGAGGCCATTCTGGACGCCAGGGTTTCTAGGGGGGTCCTTCAGTACTTGGTTGACTGGGTGGGCTACGGCCCAGAGGATCGCTCTTGGCTTCCGGCTACTGAGGTTCATGCTCCTCGGTTGTGAGGGCTTTCTATTTGGCTCATCCCCGCGCCCCTGGGGGTCGTCCAGTGGCCGCCCGTAGAGGGGGGGTTCTGTCACGGTAGCCCCCGCACCCCGGCGCCTGGCAGCAGCTTCCTCGCTGCTCGCTGGCCAGGCGCCGAATGATATTGCGGTCGCTTCCGCACACGTGGGGAAGCCGGGGGCGGGGCCTGGCGGGCTGACGCGGACCCGCCGGGTTTAAAGCCCAGGCTCTCAGAAATGCCAGTGCCCTGACGTGGTAGTTACTTCCCGCAGAGCTCTTGCATATTTGGCTAACAACTATTCTGTGTATTGACCCCTTGGCATTGGCAAACGACTATTCTGTGTATTGACCCCTTGGCATTGGCAAACGACTATTCTGTGTATTGACCCCTTGGCATTGGCAAACGACTATTCTGTGTATTGACCCCTTGGCATTGGCAAACGACTATTCTGTGTATTGACCCCTTGGCATTGGCAAACGACTATTCTGTGTATGACCCCTGGCATTGGCGAACGAAACACTCTGTGTATGATCCCTGGCATTGGCGAACGAACCATTCTGTGCATAACCCCTGGTATTGGCATCAACTCTTCTAATTCTGGTATTGAGGTCAGTCTGTGTGGCACCCTAAGCACACATCAGACTACCCCTTGTGTTGTTAGGGTCTTGGGAAGAGCTAATCATTCTAACTTCTTGTGTATCATTCTGTGTCTGTCTAGTCGTGCCGACCACTCTAAGGATCGGAAGGGTAGAGACTGTTCTGTGTCTAGAAACCACTACTCAGATAAAGCAGAGGGATCCGTGACGTCTCTCTTGTACGTGCTCTGTACTGCCATTCTTGTAGTCTGTCTAGTCGTGCCGACCACTCTAAGGATCGGAAGGGTAGAGAGTGTCCTGCGTATAGGGACCACCACTCTAGTATCAGGGGGATCCGTGACAGTAACCTACCAGTGCCTGGAAAGGTGTTACACAAGTGTCGCTTTAGAACGTCCTCAAGTTTTTCATCCTGTGCTCCCTCTGTGCGGGCAGGGTGAGCTCTGGAACTTTACCCTTGTATCATGGATTAAAAAGGGTTGCCAACCAGTAATGATCCCTCTCCTTGATAGCACGAATCCTGGGGTCCTTTAGCAGGCTTTGCATTATAAGGGAGCCCATGCAGCGTAGATTGGAGGTGGCATTAGCTTCTGAGTCATTCTGGTCAATAAGGATGACCGTATTGTGCACTTCCTCCTCCCAGCCACGCACTAGCCCTTGTGTTTCTGGGCACACGAAACCCTCCCTTGAGGAATCCCCACCTTCAATGCCCCACTACTTAAATATTCCTCCTCCTCCTCCTGGCTGATCTGAGTAGGACCCGCTGGAATGCTGTCTGCAGAAAGACTGGGGCCTTGAGAGCTAGGGAAGGCCTCCTCTTCCTCCCGCTGCTTTGCCTCTAGAACCACATCTATAATTCCCCGCAGAGTGAACTCCAGCAGGAACACTAAAGGAATTGTGTCACCGATGCATGCACTGTCCCTGCTCACCATCCTCATTGCCTCCTAAAATGGAGACAGTACAGTACATGCATCCTTGATCATCAGCCACTGCCGGGAGGAAAAACCAAGTTGACCTGAACCTGTCCTTGTGCCATACTCACACAGGTACTCGTTGATGGCCCTCTGCTGCTTGTGCAGACGCTGCAGCATTGCTAATGTCGAGTTCCACCTGGTGGGCATGTCACAGATCAGACGGTTTGTGGGAAGGTGGAATTCTCTTTGAATTTCTGCCAGGCGAACGCTTGCTGGGAATGACCATCTGAAGTGGCTGCAGACTTTTCTGGCCTAGCTGAGAAGCTCTGCCAGCCCTGGGTACTTGATTAGGAAATGCTGTACCACTAGATTTAGGACGTGTGCTAGGCATGGCACATGCGTCAATTTACCCTTGCGTAGGGCGGAGAGAAGGTTGCTGCCATTATCACAGACGATCATTCCCAGCTGAAGCTGGCGTAGTGTTAACAATCTCTGCACCTGCCCCTGCAGAGCTGACAGAATTTCTGGCCCGGTGTGGCTCCTGTCCCCTAAACAAACCAGCTCAAGCACAGTATGGCATCTTTTTGCTTGAGCCATTGCGTAGACCCTGTCAGGCGTCGGTTTAACTGCCACTTCGCCAGAGACACAGAAGGAGGAGGAGGAGGAAGAGAGAGAGGTGGTGGTGGAGCAGACAGACCTCAAACAAGCAGCTTTCTGGAGGCGTGGTAGATGAACAAGCTCCAGCACAGAGCCCCATCTTGGATCCCTCCCAGATGCAATCAGAGTTACCTAGTGTGCCGTGAAGGAAATGTAACGACCCTGTCCATGCTTGCTGGACCACGTGTCTAAAGTCACATGCACCTTGCTGCTGACTGCCTTTCCCAATGACTCGATAACATTGTCTTCCACGTGCTGGTATAGTGCTGGAATGGCCTTGCGTGAAAAGTAATGGCGTTTTGGAACATGCCACTGTGGTACAGCACATTCAGCAAATTCACGGAAGGGAGCAGAGACCATCAGCTGGAAAGGCAGCAGCTGCAATCCGAGTAATTTTTCTAAGCTGGCATTTAGATGCTGTGCTTGGGGATGGTTGGGACTATATTTTTTCTTACGCTGTAGCAGCTGGGGCAACGTAATCTGACTGCGTAAATCTTCAGGTGATGGGATGATGTCACATTGTGAGGAAGGAGCTGGTAGATCCATTACTGTAGCATCATCCCTGTCAGTGGAGGTTGTAGGCAATGACATGACAGGACATACAGTGGGGGTAGAGACAGGTGAGGAGGAGGAAGACCTACGCAAAGTTTTGCACCAATGTGATGTGTGGCAGGTGTTCATATGTCGCCTCAAGCACGTGTTACCCAAGCATCCGGTGTCTTTCCCACGCTTGAGGCTCATCTGACATAGATTGCAAATAGCAACGGTGCGGTCTGCTGCACATTTTTTAAAAAACTCCCAGACAGCAGAGTTCCTGCATGTGTGCTTTGAGACAGCAGAGCTTTGCACCTGAGCAGCTCTGACATCTGATGCCTTGGACTGGCTAGTGCTACGGTTGGTCATAGAGGATTTGTGCCTCATGTTTGCTGTTCCTCCTCCTCCTCCCCCTCCTCACTTGATTCCTCTGTTCGATCAGGCACCCAGGTAGAGTCAGTGACCTCATCATCATTCTCATCATCACCCCCTATCTCCTCATCACTGGAGCCAACTTGGCAGCATGCTGCAGCTGCTGGGGCAACATGAGTGCCAGTTAATTGTGTGTCATCACTGGCACCCCCTTCCTCTAGGTTGATTATACTCCCTTCCTCAACCTCAGAGATTGAATCAGGGCACTGTACTTGCTGCACATCCTCAAGCAGCATGTCACTCTCATTGTAGTCAAACAATTCAGCTGACTCCTCCGTGTGTGATAGCGAGGCTACGGCAGGAGTAGCTGTGGACATGGAGGCTGCATTAGATGCTTTGGCAGCTGAGGTTTACTGTAAAGCGCTACAAGCCTGACTGGCAGAGGACTCGGAGGATGAGGATGGCCTGGTTAGCCAATCCACCAAATCCTCTGTATGTTGCTGCTGCTTAAGATGGCCAGCACCAGTTAGAAAGGACAAGCTTGCCCCTGCAGAGGATGCACCACGTCCACCACGACCAGAGGCACAGCCTCCCGACACAGGGGCTGCTTGCCCTCTTATCTGTGTCTGGGAGCGTCTGCCTGTCCTATTTGTACTTTCAGACATGGTGAATGATATATAGATTAAATATATACAGAACTCTGATTCAACTCTGGTATAAAGATTAAAGATTTACAGAACTCTGGTATAACTCAGTGAGACACCCTGATAGCTGGCAGCCAGTGACAAGACACAGATTACAATTCCCAGAAACCTCCTATAAGTAGTGAGACCCCCTGATTGCTGGCAGTGAGAAGACACAGATTACAAATATCAGAAACCTCCTATAAATCAGTGAGACCCCCTGATGGGTGGCAGCCAGTGAGAACACACGGATTATAACAATTCCCAAATATTTTGTAGAAATTACTGACGTCCAAAATACTGCGTGGCACTGGCAGTGAGTCACAAGACACAGATCACCTCAATTCCCAAATGTTTTGTAGAAATTACTGATGCCCAAAATACTGCGTGGCACTGGCTGTGTGACAAGACACAGATCACCTTAATTCCCAGATATTTTGTAGAAATTAGTGACCCCCAAAATACTGCGTGGCACTGGCTGTGTGACAAGACACAGATCACCTCAATTCCCAGATATTTTGTAGAAATTAGTGACCCCCAAAATACTGCGTGGCACTGGCTGTGTGACAAGACACAGATCACCTCAATTCCCAAATATTTTATAGAAATTAGTGACCCCAAAAATACTGCGTGGCACTGGCTGTGTGACAAGACACAGATCACCTCAATTCCCAAATATTTTGTAGAAATTAGTGACCCCCAAAATACTGCATGGCACTGGCAGTGAGTCACAAGACACAGATCTCCTCAATTCCCAGATATTTTGTAGAAATTAGTGACCCCCAAAATACTGCGTGGCACTGGCTGTGTGACAAGACACAGTTCACCTCAATTCCCAAATATTTTGTAGAAATTAATGACCCCAAAAATACTGTGTGGCACTGGCTGTGTGACAAGACATAGATCACCTCAATTCCCAGATATTTTGTAGAAATTACTGATGCCCAAAATACTGCGTGGTACTGGCAGTGAGTCACAAGACACAGATCACCTCAATTCCAAAATATTTTGCTGAAATTACTGAGCAACCAAAATAGTTGCTGGGACTGAGCACAAAGATTACAACAATTCCCAGATATTTGGTAGAAATAAGACCCCCCCAGACCCCCCAGTAGCGTGGCAGACCGGCAGTAAGAACACACAGCAACAATCTCCTATGAAATCTCCTCTCAAATGCGTGCAGAAGCGCTGCGTGGAAACCTTATGCAGTGTGCTGCGGGACTTAGCTCTGTGAGCCCATGATTGGGCAAAATTTGCCCAATCAGGACTCTGAGCCGTGATTGGCATAGTGTTGAACCTGTCTTGCACCTGACCTGTGGTCGGGCAATGATCTTTATTTGAATGAAATCTAGGTCAGGAATTTAAATATTAAATTTCAGTGGCACAATTCCAAGAGTGAACACAAGCCAGCAATCTGCAAATTTTGCCTTTCAGAAGTATTTGTGTTTGTTGATGACCAACAGAAATGTCCATGAGATATATGATATAGAAAAAATGTTTGAAGGCCATCAATCAATTTAAATTCTAGTCCAAAATAAACTTTACATTCCAGTGACCTACTTTCATTGACATGCAAAGCAATTCTCTGACATACATAACACAATCTCACCATTCATTTAATCACAGCTCAATTTATTATTATGATTTATTACAGGAAATATAACGCACATGTCCAGTGATTCACTGGAAATCAATTAGCACCAATCAACACTAGCAATCTTTTGTTCTTCATATTATTTTCTGTCCAAAAAAAGTTTTTAAATTATACTCCTTCATACATGACGTAGATGACATACACGGTTATTTACAAATACTGTTTAGTGCCAATGTTGGGAATAATCCAATGCCGTGATATTCCCTTAGTTTTGAAATTCTCTTCTAGTTTTGAAGTTCATATGAATTGCAATTATTTTCCAGGACTTTCTCAAAGAATTGATTGTCTAGGTCTATGATAACCTCAGGCAGTAAATATAATCCTCCACGCACCTACCTACTCCTATGAATGAGAAACTATATTGTAAGTAGAGGTAAAGAACTAATTATGCTGAGCATCACAGCTTATATTATGCAAGATGTGTTTGTTAACAGTTTAAAAGTAAAAACATTAAAATATTTTAAATAGTTCTACCAAAAAAAACACGGTTTTCCAGCAATAGAGGGACCGATAGTGCTATCAAGATGGGTTGCATTAGCTTCGTATATATTTTTTTTAAAATATGAAGTAAATTTTTGAAGAATTGGTATAATAGGGAAAAGGGAAGGAGTTGGAGAAGAAAAAAGGGGGGATCAGAATAAGGGATTGCATCCATAAAAATAACAATATACTGCAATAACAGGCATAGAAATATTCCATCAATAACTTTTCTCATATTTAAAATTTCACTTACACCTTAGAATAGTTAAAGGGCCACTACCACAAAAAATGAAAAGTCCTTATTTGTGTTTATTTTATGTTGCTGCTTTCTTACAGGTGCTTTGTTTTTCTCTTGTATTATTATTATTATTCTTTATTTAGTTAAGTTAAGAAAATATTTTACTCTGTGTCACTGGGTGCATCCATTTTGATCTTTTGTGTTGTAAACTGTTCCCCACAGTATCTTTACCTCACTTGCTCCTCACTTTGACTTTGGCCATAAAATGGAGTTTATGGGTCGATCACTAAGTCAAATCATTGATATCTCTGTGATGTATTCAAAGGACATCACCAGGGGGTAGATTATAAATCTTTTAAACTCTCATTCAGCTGCCATCTCTTATCTCAATTAGCCTGGAGAACAATAGACCTCCTACCACATAATCTAAACATTCCCTCCTCAACTGTTAAATAATGTAGATTCAATAAACAAAAGTACATAAATGGAAGAAGAGATCAAAAACATACTTTATCTTTCCTTTTTAAATGCAATCACTTCGTACAAAGAAAAAACAGCAGTGTGTGTATTTCATAAGGTGGTTTTATTTGTAATGCACACGTAATTTAGTTACAATTTATGTAAGTGCTAGTGCCACTGTAACTGAAACTCCGCCCCCTCCAGGTTTTATAGTCTACAATTCCTGAAATTCTTTGCAAGCAATAGATGACCGCAGAATCAAGGGAATTATTTTTCAGAAACATCTGGGGCTATATTACATTCTTCATGCAAAAATCCTCGCGCAAAGCGAAAATCTTTGCGCCAAGCGTTAAAGTTTTGCGCGCGCAAATCACCGTTGGAATTACAATCCTCGCGTCTATTTTCATCCGCTGATCAATTGCGCGCATAAACAGGATGCGTCCAAATGCATGCGAAGTACCGTCTCGCACAAAAATCTGTGTGTGTGCTGTTTTTTTTCGCTATTCAGCCAATCAGAATTAAGAAACACACCTATCTCTCGTTAACAAATTGCGTCTGCCAAAGTCAATGAGCATATATGCTACAGCAATAATACATGCACACACAAATACATCGATTGTATTGGTGTGGTGTAAATTTAATGTGCAACTGTGCTTTGGTGCATTCCTGTTTATGGAATTGGATTTTTCGGGGTTAGCCAGGTTGTTCAAATTTGCCGTTACCACTAGGGATGAGCCGAACACCCCCGAGTTCGGTTCGCATTCGAACTCGAACTTTCCAGATATTCGAATTCGAACTCGAACCGAACTCAATACATGTCAATGGGACTCAAAATTCGATATTTAGAGTGCCCTCCAAGAGGGCATATATGCTAGATATTTGCCATAAAAGGTGTATGGGGGTCTGGGTAGTGCCCTGGGGGACAGGAAATGAGGACAAAAAGTAAAAAAAAAAAAACGTTTTTAAAGGGACATTGAGTTTTCCATGAACTAAGGATTAAAAATAAAAACAAAAAATTCCTTCAAATATCGTGCCTAGGAGGTCCCCATAACCTGCCCGTGAAGTGGCGGATTTCTAGGATGTATAGAAACATTTAAAAACAAAAAAATGACGTTTCAAATGACGGTGAATGCAGGGGTGGACCATACGGTCCTATATTAAAAAGATATGAATCTGGTAAAGGCATCAGTGCACCCAGATATTGTGCCTTTGGTGCCAGGCCAGCAAGTGCCAACGTACAGTAACCCCTCTGTGGTATTGTGGAAGAGTGCAGGGGTGGACCATGCGGTTCAAAAAATTAAAATGATATAAATGTGGCACAGGCGTCATTGCAGCCAAATATTGTGCCTTTCATGGCAGCAAGTGCCTTCACACCGTAACCCTTTGTGGTATTGTGGAAGAGTTCAGTGCTGGAGGTTTTGTGAATGCAGAAGACATCCCCGATTTATTCCGTTATGTCAGCATCAGGGAACTGATAGCTGCTGATTCAGGACTGATTCATTTTTATAAATGCCTGCCGGTCTACAGAGTCGGTGGACAGACGCACTCTTTTGTCTGTGACAAAACCTCCAGCGGCACTGAACGTCCTTTCAGAAAGCACACTAGATGAAGGGCAAACTAGTAGCTGCATAGCATATTGGCTAAGTTCTGGCCAGTGATCCAATCTCAACACCCAGTAAGCCAGTGGATCATCTGCTGGAAAGGTATCCAAGTCTGCCCTTGCCCCTAGGTAGTCCTGCACCATATGGTGAAGACGCTGGCAATGGGTGCCTACATTTGATGTCCCTGGGCGTCGTGGACTAAAATAATTTAAAAATGCATCAGTCAAGCGACCCTGGCCTTCACCACTATTCCTCTGATCATCCGCAGCCTCAGAAGCACCTGTGTCATCACTTGGTAACCTACCAGTGCCTGGAGAGGTGGTGTTACACAAGTGTCGCTTTAGAGCGTCCTCAAGTTTTTTCATCCTGTGCTCCCTCTGAGCGGGCAGGATGAGCTCTCCAACTTTATCCTTGTATCGTGGATCAAGAAGGGTTGCCAAACAGTAATGATCCCTCTCCTTGATAGCACGAATCCTGGGGTCCTTTAGCAGGCTTTGCATAATAAGGGAGCCCATACAGCGTAGGTTGGAGGTGGCATTAGCTTCTGAGTCTTCCTGGTCAATGAGGATGACCGTATCGTGCACTTCCTCCTCCCAGCCACGTACTAGTCCTTGTGTTTCTAGGCACACAAAACCCTCCCTTGAGGAATCCCCAACTTCAATGCCCCCACTACTTAAATATTCCTCCTCCTCCTCATTCTCCTCCTGTCTGATCTGAGGAGGACCCGCTGGAATGCTGTCTGCGGAAAGACTGGGGCCTTGAGAGCTAGGGAAGGCCTCCTCTTCCTCCCGCTGCTCTGCCTCTAGAGCCACATCTATAATTCCCCGCAGAGTCTGCTCCAGCAGGAACACTAAAGGAATTGTCACTGATACATGCACTGTCCCTGCTCACCATCCTCGTTGCCTCCTCAAATGGTGACAGTGCAGTGCATACATCCTTGATCATCAGCCACTGCGGGGGGGGAAACAAGTTGACCTGAACCTGTCCTTGTGCCATACTCACACAGGTACTCATTGATGGCCCTCTGCTGCTTGTGCAGACGCTGCAGCATTGCTAATGTCGATTTCTACCTGGTGGGCATGTCACAGATCAGGCGGTTTGTGTGAAGGTGGAATTCTCTTTGAATTTCTGCTAGGCGAACGCTTGCTGGGAATGACCGTCTGAAGTGGCTGCAGACTTTTCTGGTCTGGCTGAGAAGCTCTGCCAGCCCTGGGTACCTGGTTAGGAAACGCTGTACCACTAGATTTAGGATGTGTGCTAGGCATGGTACATGCGTCAAATTACCCTTGCGTAGGGCGGAGAGAAGGTTGCTGCCATTATCACAGATGACCATTCCCAGCTCAAGATGGCGTGGTGTTAACCCAGAGACACAGAAGGAGGAGGAGGAAGAGGGAGAGGTGGTGGTGGAGCAGACAGACCTCATACAAGCAGCTTTCTGGAGGCATGGTGGATGAACAAGCTCCAGCACAGAGCCCCGTCTTGGATCCCTCCCAGCTGCAATCAATTCCACGTGCTGGTATAGTGCTGGAATGGCCTTCCGTGAAAAGTAATGGCGTTTTGGAACATGCCACTGTGGTACAGCACATTAAGCAAATTCACGGAAGGGAGCAGAGTCCACCAGCTTGAAAGGCAGCAGCTGCAATGTGAGTAATTTTGCTAAGCTCGCATTTAGACGCTGTGCTTGGGGATGGTTGAGACTATATTTTTTATTACGCTGCAGCAGCTGGGGCAACGTAATCTGACTGCGTAAATCTTCAGCTCATGGGATGCTGTCACATTTTGAGGAAGGACCTGGTACATCCATTACTGTAGCATCATCCCTGTCAGTGGAGGTTGTAGCAGGCAATGACATGGCAGGACATACAGTGGGGGTAGAGACAGATGAGGAGGAGGACCTACGCAAAGTTTTGCGCCAACGGGATGTGTGGCAGGAGGTCATATGTCGCCTCAAACAC
Source organism: Leptobrachium leishanense (assembly GCA_009667805.1). Classification (NCBI taxonomy): domain Eukaryota; kingdom Metazoa; phylum Chordata; class Amphibia; order Anura; family Megophryidae; genus Leptobrachium; species Leptobrachium leishanense. Next base: position 139,165,180 of record CM019066.1, on the reverse strand, counting down.
GTGGTACCCAAGCGTCCGGTGTCTTTCCCACACTTGAGCCTCATCTGACATAGATTACAAATAGCAACGGTGGGGTCTGCTGCACATTTCTTAAAGAACTCAAAGACAGCAGAGTTCCTGAATGTGTGCTTTGAGACAACAGCGCTCTGCACTAGAGCAGCTCTGACATCTGATGCCTTGGACTGGCTAGTGCTATGGTTGGTCATAGAGGATGTTGTGCCTCGTGTTTTTTGTGCCTCCTCCTCCTCCTCACTTGACTCCTCTGTTCGATCAGGCACCCAGGTGGAGTCAATGACCTCATCATCATTGTCATCATCACCCCCTATCTCCTCGTCACTGGAGCCAACTTGGCAGTATGCTGCAGCTGCTGGGGCAACATGAGTGCCAGTTATTTGTGTGTCATCACTGGCACCCCTTCCTCTAGGAATGATTATACTCCCTTCCTCAACCTCAGAGATTGAATCAGAGCACTGTACGTGCTGCGCATCCTCAAGCAGCATATCACTGTCATTGTAGTCAAACAATTCAGCGGACTCCTCCGTGTGTGATAGTGAGGCTACGGCAGGAGTAGCTGTGGACATGGAGGCTGCATTAGATGCTTTGGCAGCTGAGGTGGACTGTAAAGCACTACAAGCCTGGCTGGCAGAGGACTCGGAGGATGAGGATGGCCTGGTTAGTCAATCCACCAAATTCTCTGTATGTTGCTGCTGCTTAAGACGGCCAGCATCAGTTAGAAAGGACAAGCGTACCCCTGCAGAGGATGCACCACGTCCACCACGACCAGAGGCACAGCCTCCCGACACAGGGGCTGCTTGCCCTCTTATCTGTGTCTGGGAGCGTCTGCCTGTCCTATTTGGTCTTTCAGATATGGTGAGTGATATATAGATTAAATATATACAGAACTCTGTTTCAACTCTGGTATAAAGATTAAAGTTTTACAGAACTCTGGTATAACTCAGTGAGACACCCTGATAGCTGCTGACAAGACACAGATTACAAGTCTCAGAAACCTCCTATAAATCAGTGAGACCCCCTGATGGGTGGCAGTGAGAAGACACAAATTACAATTCGCATAAATCTGCCAGAAGTATGTGGGACCCCCTGATAGCTGGCAGTGAGAAGACACAGATTACAAGTCTCAGAAACCTCCTATAAATCAGTGAGACCCCCTGATGGGTGGCAGTGAGAAGACACAGATTACAAATCTCAGAAACCTCCTATAAATCAGTGAGACCCCCTGATGGGTGGCAGTGAGAAGACACAGATTACAAGTCTCAGAAACCTCCTACAAATCAGTGAGACCCCCTGATGGGTGGCAGCCAGTGTGAACACATGGATTATAACAATGCCCAAATATTTTGTAGAAATTTCTGATGCCCAAAATACTGCGTGGCACTGGCTGTGAGTTGACAAGACACAGATCACCTCAATTCCCAAATATTTTGTAGAAATTACTGATGCCCAAAATACTGCGTGGCACTGGCTGTGACAAGACACAGATCACCTCAATTCCCAAATATTTTTTAGAAATTACTGATGCCCAAAACACTGCGTGGCACTGGCTGTGACAAGACACAGATCCGATCAATTCCCCAGATATTTTGTAGAAATTACTGACGCCCAAAATACTGCATGGCACTGGCTGTGACAAGACACAGATCACCTCAATTCCCAGATATTTTGTAGAAATTACTGGCTCCCAAAATACTGCGTGGCACTGGCTGTGACAAGACACAGATCACCTCAATTCCCAAATATTTTGTAGAAATTACTGACGCCCAAAATACTGCATGACACTGGCTGTGACAAGACACAGATCACCTCAATTCCCAGATATTTTGTAGAAATTACTGACTCCCAAAATACTGCGTGGCACTGGCTGTGACAAGACACAGATCACCTCAATTCCCAAATATTTTGTAGAAATTACTGACACCCAAAATACTGCGTGGCACTGGCTGTGACAAGACACAGATCACCTCAATTCCCAAATATTTTGTAGAAGTTATAACTAGAAAAAAAAGTGTCATCTGCGCTCGTTTGTATGTGTTCCATGTACAACAAAACTGAGGTTTTTGTTTGTTTCAATGGCCATTGCAACGTAAGCTCACTCGCCACTTCACGGCACCTCTTTACAGAGTGAGTACCTAAGATGTACCAAAAGGCCGCTCTACTGAGCAGCTCCAAGCCCCTCCTGCTGCTTTTCAGCCAAGGAGAGGCAGAGATGGTGGGTTTTATTTATACACGCACCAAACACTTCCTCAGTTTTGTTGTACATGGAACACATAGAAACGAGCGCAGATGACACCTTTTTTCCTTGTTATGTTTTATACATTAACTGGGCTGTTACTCCTGGCAGTTGCTGCCACTCCGGTGAGTATGGGCGCGACGCCATTTTTTCTGTATTTATGTATATCATGCTTGTAACACCAGTCCGTCGTTCTGCAGCTGTTCCTCTTTCCATGTTTTTGTTTTTAATCCGAAATGGGAAGTGTTTGGTGCGTGTATAAATAAAACCCACCATCTCTGCCTCTCCTTGGCTGAAAAGCAGCAGGAGGGGCTTGGAGCTGCTCAGTAGAGCGGCCTTTTGGTACATGTTAGGTACTCACTCTGTAAAGAGGTGCCGTGAAGTGGCAAGTGAGCTTACGTTGCAATGGCCATTGAAACAAACAAAAACCTCAGTTTTGTTGTACATGGAACACATAGAAATGAGCGCAGATGACACCTTTTTTCCTTGTTATGTTTTATACATTAACTGGGCTGTTACTCCTGGCAGTTGCTGCCGCTCCGGTGAGTATGGGCGCGACGCCATTTTTTCTGTATTTATATTTTGTAGAAATTACTGACGCCCAAAATACTGCGTGGCACTGGCTGTGACAAGACACAGATCACCTCAATTCCCAGATATTTTGTAGAAATTACTGACGCCAAAAATACTGCGTGGCACTGGCTGTGACAACACACAGATCACCTCAATTCCCAGATATTTTGTAGAAATTACTGATGCCCAAAATACTGCGTTGCACTGGCTGTGACAAGACACAGATCACCTCAATTCCCTAATATTTTGTAGAAATTACTGACGCCCAAAATCCTGCGTGGCACTGGCTGTGACAAGACACAGATCACCTCAATTCCCAGATATTTTGTAGAAATTACTGACTCCCAAAATACTGCGTGGCACTGGCTGTGACAAGACACAGATCACCTCAATTCCCAGATATTTTGTAGAAATTACTGACTCCCAAAATACTGCGTGGCACTGGCTGTGACAAGACACAGATCACCTCAATTCCCAGATATTTTGTAGAAATTACTGACACCCAAAATACTGCGTGGCACTGGCTGTGACAAGACACAGATCACCTCAATTCCCAAATATTTTGTAGAAATTATTGACGCCAAAAATACTGCGTGGCACTGGCCGTGACAAGATACAGATCACCTCAATTCCCAGATATTTTGTAGAAATTACTGACGCCCAAAATACTGCGTGGCACTGGCTGTGACAAGACACAGATCACCTCAATTCCCAAATATTTTGTAGAAATTACTGACGCCCAAAATACTGCGTGGCACTGGCTGTGACAAGACAGATCACCTCAATTCCCAAATATTTTGTAGAAATTACTGACTCCCAAAATACTGCGTGGCACTGGCTGTGACAAGACACAGATCACCTCAATTCCCTGATATTTTGTAGAAATTACTGACGCCCAAAATACTGCGTGGCACTGGCTGTGACAAGACACAGATCACCTCAATTCCCAGATATTTTGTAGAAATTACTGACTCCCAAAATACTGCGTGGCACTGGCTGTGACAAGACACAGATCACCTCAATTCCCTGATATTTTGTAGAAATTACTGACGCCCAAAATACTGCGTGGCACTGGCTGTGACAAGACACAGATCACCTCAATTCCCAGATATTTTGTAGAAATTACTGACACCCAAAATACTGCATGGCACTGGCTGTGACAAGACACAGATCACCTCAATTCCCAGATATTTTGTAGAAATTACTGACACCCAAAATACTGCATGGCACTGGCTGTGACAAGACACAGATCACCTCAATTCCCAGATATTTTGTAGAAATTACTGACGCCCAAAATACTGCATGGCACTGGCTGTGACAAGACACAGATCACCTCAATTCCCAAATATTTTGTAGAAATTACTGACGCCCAAAATACTGTATGGCACTGGCTGTGACAAGACACAGATGACTTAAATTCCCAAATATTTTGTGGAAATTACTGACCCCAAAATACTGCGTGGCAGTGACAAGACACAGATCACTTCAATTCCCAAATATTTTGTAGAAATTACTGACCCATCCAAAATAGTTGCTGGGAGTGAGAACACAAAGATTACAACAATTCCCAGATATTTGGTAGAAATGATACCGCCCCAGACCCCCCCCCCCCCAGTAGCTGGTGGCAGACTGGCAGTAAGAACACACACAAACACAACAACAATCTCCTCTGAAATCTCCTCTCAAATGCGTGCAGAAGCGCTGTGTGGAAGCCTTATATAGTGTGCTGCGGGACTTAGCTCTGTGAGCCCATGATTGGGCAAAACTCAGAGCCGTGATTGACATAGTGTTGAACCTGTCTGGCACCAGACCTGTGGTCAGTTGCAAGGCTGTAGCCAATTACAAGCTTCAGGCCAGTGGAAAAGTGCATTGTGGTCCGTTGTGGTGCATTGTAGGCGAACACGCGGCGAACAAGCGGAAGTGTTCGTAGTTCACGAACATGCGAACAGGCTATGTTTGATGCGAACTCCGAACCGATCGAACCGAACAGCTCATCCCTAGTTACTACCAGCTTTTTGCAGTTGCTAAAATTATGCGCGCAAAGGCTATGCGGTAATTACCGCAAAATAGATTGTAATACCATCCTCGTACTAGCGCACATTCGCATTTGCGCTCACAATGTTAAGTATAGGACGCACGCAGGACAGTAAGCTCACGCAGTGTTCACGCAGGTTTACCTGCGGTAGACGATTGCGCGCAGTTGTTGCGCTGACTATGTAATACGCCATTCGGCGCAAATGGTTTTACCCCTCGCTTTCATGTTTTTTTTGCGCCGGCGCAAACGTTTGCATGAAGATTGTAATTTAGCCCCTGATTGGCCGTAGTTTGAGATCCCTGCCTTAGACCTACAGCAATAGGTTTGTTTGCCATCATTATTTTTATTCTGAAATATCTTGCTTGGCCCCTCTGTGACAGTTTATTTTCAGAAAGTTGATTGCCGATTTCCAAAATTTATCAATTGCTATTTGTATTTCAATTTAAAAAATGCAATTTTATTTTTGCAATCCTGTCTACTCTGACCTAAAATTTGAAAGTCAGTAAACTCACCCAGGAACAGGAAGACATACAAAATGGACCAAACGTTGCAACAAGTCCCACTGCAAACTGTGCCAGCATATACAGTATGTGACAGCAGCATTGCCCGGCACAATAACACCACAAACAACATCAAGGACTCGTACCTCTGCACATCTACGAATGTGGTGTACATGATCCAGTGCACGGCCTGTTAAAAGGGCTCCTATACTGGTGAAACTGGATTTAAACTGAATCTCAGGATGAACCTGCACAGACACTCCATCAGGAAAATAAATATTGTACCCTGGTGAGCTTGTGTTTTGTTTTTTCTTTGTTTGTCTTTTCTTTCTTCTCTGTTTTTTTCAAGTTGTCTTATTGACCCCTTCCTCTCTATCAATAATCATCAGATGTACAGTAAATCATGATCTTATCACTGTTGTTTAATGGGAATAAGATCCCTCATTCATGTGTTTGTTTACCCTTTTTGACCATACTATTTTACTTTCACTATTTAAGACACCTATCCTTACCCCCCCCCCCACCCGTGTATAATGTTAATTTAATATTCAATTGAATGATTTTGCTCAGTATAATTCCAGACCGGAAGAAGAGAGGGATACTCTCGAATGCTTTCCTTTTAAATGTAACATTAGAACGATAAAAAAGGTATCACTAATATACTGCTATACTCGTGATTTTATATATATATATCCATGATGCAAAACACGAAAAAGGAGCACTCCGTACCAATGACCACCTTCATCCACCATTTTGTGCAAGAAAAAAACACATTTCAAAACACTTACTGAGGTAAAATGATGGGGATTCAGTTAACAAAGTATGATCATAGTTTGCGTAAGCCTGTCACAATCGCCAATGTACCCCATCGTTGACAGGTCCTATCTTACTTGACTGTATCTGCATTTACAGAATTAACTCACCTTAGAGCTTCCCAGCAGGCACTAGCCTTTATAGGTTGTCACTGTGGGACACACCTGTGAACAGGGAGGGGTGCATGCCCAGGAAAGTAGTCAGCTCTCCATATATAAAAAGCAAACCACAGGGTGGGTTGCACTCAACCTAAACTTGCAACACAAGTGGGTGCATCCAAGACCAAAAATACAAAACATGAAAAAGGAGCACTCCGTACCAATGACCAGTGCAACTCACCCTGTGGTTTGCTTTTTATATATGGAGAGCTGACTACTTTCCTGGGTATGCACCCCTCCCTGTTCACAGGTGTGTCCCACCTCCTAACTCCTAAAAAACATGGCCACTATTCTATTCTCATCATGCTTGACCTCTCGGCTGCTTTTGACACTGTTGACCACCCCCTCCTTCTACAGACCCTCAACTCTCTGGGTCTCAGTGACACTGCACTTGCTTGGGTTGACTCCTATTTATCCAACAGGTCCTTCTGTGTGTCCTTTGCTGGTAACTCCTCCCCTTCATTGCCTCTATCTGTTGGTGTACCTCAAGGTTCTGTCCTTGGTCCTCTGCTCTTTTCCATCTACACCTCCTCCCTGGGCAAAATCATGAACAGCTTTGGCTTTAATTACCACCTCTACGCTGATGACACTCAGATCTACCTCTCTACCCCTGATCTCTCTCCCCCTGTCCTTTCAAAAGTCAGTGACTGTTTATCTGGCATTTCCTCCTGGATGGCCTCCCACCACCTAAAGATCAACATGTCAAAGACTGAGCTCCTACTTATTCCTCCCTCCAATGCCTCCCCACCTCCTGACTTCTCTATCATGGTGCGGGGTATCACCATCTCCCCATCAAACCAAGTTCGGTGTCTTGGAGTTACACTTGACTCTGCTCTTTCCTTCATCCCCCACATCCAGTCTCTTTCCTCCTCCTGCCGATACCAACTGCGTAATATTTCCAGAATTCGGCCATTTCTTACCACAAAACAACTCATACACGCCCTGGTAATCTCCCGACTCGACTATTGCAATAATCTCCTATCTGGCCTCCCTCTGTCCCGCCTCTCCCCCCTACAATCCATCCTGAATGCCTCCGCCAGGCTAATTCACCTCACCCGCCGCTCTGTCTCTGCCGCTCACCTCTGCGAGTCCCTTCACTGGCTCCCCATCCACTGCAGAATTAAGTTCAAAATCCTTATCCTTACCTACAAAACCCTCACTAACTCAGCGCCCCACTACCTGTCCTCACTAATCACCAAATACACCCCAGCCCGCTCCCTAAGGTCAAACAGTGACCTGCGCCTAGCTTCTCCCCGCATCACCTCTTCCCATGATAGACTGCAGGATTTCTCACGCGCAGCCCCCACTCTCTGGAACGCTCTCCCTCGTACTGTCAGACTTTCCCCTAACTTCTCTTCCTTCAAACGCTCCCTTAAAACATTCCTATTTAGGGAAGCCTACCACCCAACTCACTGACGCAACCATCAATCACTCTCACCTTACAGTCCTCTCCTCCTGTTTCCAACCCCAACCCTCCTAGATTGTGAGTTCCTACGGGAATAGGGCCCTCATCTCCTCCTGTACTGTTTGTCAAATGTTGTTCAATGTATTGTAACCCTGTCTATACTGTGCTTATTGTACAGCGCTGCAGAATATGCTGGCGCTTTATAAATAAAGAATAATAATAATAATAATCATACTTTGTTAACTGAATCCCCATCATTTTACCTCAGTAGGTTTTTTGAAATGTGTTTTTTTCTTGCACAAAATGGTGGATGAAGGTGGTCATTGGTACGGAGTGCTCCTTTTTCGTGTTTTATATCCATGATGGATATATATTGCCCCCAGAGGCTCACACATGGATATATATTGCCCCCAGCAGCTCACACATGGATATATATTACCCCAGCAGCTCACACATGGATATATATTGCCCCCAGCAGCTCACACATGGATATATATTGCCCCCAGCTCACCTCTCCACTGCGAGGCCCCTCCTGCAAAATATTGCCAGCTTGAAACTCTGCAGTTCACATGGGTTCCACCACCCAGCCGCGATCTCACAAGATCGCGGAGTTCCCGTTAACTCCGCAATCACGCGGCTGGCTGGTGGAACCCAAGCGAGCTGCAGAGTTTCAGGGCAGCGGCCGCTCGTACAAAGCATGTGGCGGCCACTCATAGGAAGCATGCAGCGGCCGCTCGTAGGAAGAATGCGGCGGTCGGAAATATTTCGCAGGAGGGGCCTGGCAGAGGAGAGGTCAACGCTCATGGAGGCACATTGCGGCGGCCCGGGTGGCACTTGCCCCCCTGCCCCTCGGCCCAGTACACCCCACGGGCTGAGGGGTGACATTTTGTGAGGAGAGGGAGAAGAGGGGCCTGTGGGGTGACAGTCTGTATTAGGAGAGGGAGAAGAGGGGGCTGAGGGGTGACTGTGTGTGGAGAGGGTAAAGGGGGGTGATGACTGACAGTCTGTGTATAAGGTGATGGAGAAGGGAGTAGAGAGTAGTACAGTTGTACAGTTACAGATACCATTTTTTATAAAGTCCTAACAAGTTACGTAGTGCTGTACAATGGGTTAGACAGAATAACAAATATACATACAAGCAAAACACACAGAACAGTAGGAGGGAGGACCCTGCTCGAGAGTTTACAATCTAAGAGGAGAGGGGTGACACACTAGGTGAAGGTAAATTGAGAACATGAAGTAACGGGGCGCATGTGGGCTGGGTGGGAAGATGGAGTAAGAAATGAACAGTGGGAGATTATGGGGTGAGCTGATATGCTTCTCTAAAGTAATGTGTTTTCAGAGAATTCTTGAAGGACTGGAGAGATGGGGAGAGTCTAATGTTGCGGGGGAGGAAGTTCCATAGAAAGGGGGCAGCTTTGGAAAAGTCCAGAAGGCGAGAGTTAGGGGTGTGTGTACGAGGAGATGATAACATCAGATCATTGGCAGAGCGAAGTGGTCGTGATGGGATGTACCTGTTAATAAGGGAGGAGATGTAGTGTTCTGTTCTCACGGTCGCTTTTTAAAAACAGGCAGCTTTAACTCCGATGAAAGGCATATAAAGATTTTTATTTCCAGGTATCCATAATCAAAACTTACAGGGTTATCCAAAGAGATTCGAAAAGTCACCGCACGTTCGGTGACTTTTCGTTCTCTTCAATTCGGTTCCTTTTGCCGATTGCATTTCGGTGACCCTGCGGTGTATTCAGCAAGCACCACAGGGTCCGAATTGCAGGAAAAGCTGCCGCAAACCTGACGAAAACTAACCGAATGCACGCTGAAAACAAGCAAAAACATCTGGATTAACCTTCGAAGGAGCCGAACAGGAGCCGAATCACACAGAGCCGAAGCAGCTGTGACGTAGAGGAGGCAGTGAATAAATTCGAAAAACCATTTGTATGAATCTGTGAAAATGAAACGCTGTTTGCAAAGAAACTACTGAGCGAAAATGTCTGAAATTTTCACAGGAGGTCCAGGGAATGATAATAAAGAGGGCTGTTACAAAAAAAATAAGCAAACTGAAGAAAAAAAAAAAAAATCGGACTTTTAATTTTTTTTTAAAAAATTCAGAAAAATGCTTAAAGTATTCTAAAAAATCTATAAATAAAGAGACTTTTTGCTGCAGAATTTTATAATGAACGGTTTATTAGATATTGAATTAAAACGGGAATATTTTTAACGTTGAAGTCTATGGGATTCTCCTGAATAAATTTGCCCAATTAAACCACCGAATGGCAGGGCATTAGGGGAACCTTTCACTGCTGGTTTGTGTTCTCTGAATAGCCGAAGCAGTGCTTTTTCATGGGGATTTCACTGCCCTCGAACAGGGACCGAACAGGCACCGTATGTGCAGGCAATTCGACAGGATTTGGCGAATTGCCTGCTCCCTGGATAGCCGAATGGCCAGGAAAGGTAACCGAACGCTGATTTTCAGCGTTCGGTTACCTTTCTCAAGCAATTCGAATCTCTTTGGATAACCCTGATAGTCATTGAAAAATTCATCTGGATCATTAATACTCTGTCCTTTTATACGGTGTGAGAAGATGGTAATTTCACTCCCATTTGGAGAGAGAGAGCATGCTGTAGCTCTCCTCATGTGTTGACTTCCTGATGTTCAACGCTTTCTTCTTACTAGCATGCAAAGCGTCTCAGCACGAATCAGACACATAGATCTGATCACATGTCAATAAACTACAATTCCCAGAAAACATTTCCCTTAAGGGGACAGTTCTCATTTCCTATAATGCTATCTCTTAAGGAGACAGTTACAATTAATAATTATTCTCAGGCTGCTCTAGTCAGCACATGTAGGTAGGGACGCGGTTATAGAGAGCTTTGTACATGAGCACCAGTATTTTGAATAGGATTCTATAGGAAACAGGGAGCCAGTGTAGAGATTGACAGAGGGGCGAGGTGCGAGAGGTGAGGTGGATGAGCCTGGCACAGGCATTCAATGCAGACTGTAGAGGGAGAACCTGGGATTTCTTAGTAGTAGAGACTGTAAGTCATGTGGTGTCATATTTTATTAATGAAATATGAAGTAGCTCCTCTGAGGACACTCCTAAGCTAAATATATATATTTATATATACATACACAGTATCTCACAGAAGTGAGTACACCCCTCACATTTTTGTAAACATTTTATTATATCTTTTCATGTGACAACACTGAAGAAACGACACCTTTCTACAATGTAAAGTAGTGATGTACAGCTTGTATAACAGTGTAGATTTTCTGTCCCCTCAAAATAACACAACACACAGCCATTAATGTCTAAACCGCTGGCAACAAAAGTGAGTACACCACTTAGTGAAAATGTCCAAATTGGGCCCAATTATCCATTTTCCCTCCCCGGTGTCATGTGACTCGTTAGTGTTACAAGGTCTCAGGTGTGAATGGGGAATAGGTGTGTTAAAGTTGGTGTTATTGCTCTCACGTTTTCATACTGGTCACTGGAAGTTCAAAGTGGCACCTCATGGAAAAGAACTCTCTGAGGATCTGAAAAAAAGAATTGTTGCTCTATGTAAAGATGGCCTGGGCTATAAGAAGATTGCCAAGACCCTGAAACTGAGCTGCAGCACGGTGGCCAAGACCATACAGTGGTTTATCAGGACAGGTTCCACTCAGAACAGACCTCACCATGGTTGACCAAAGAAGTAGAGTGCACATGCTCAGCGTGCAGAGGTCGTCTCTGGGAAATAGACTGGGCCACAGAGCAGCAATCCAACATGATAACAACCCCAAACACACCTCCAAGATGACCACTGCCTTGCTAAAGAAGTTGAGAGTAAAGGTGATGGACTGGCCAAGCATGTCTCCAGACCTAAACCCTATTGACCATCTGTGGGACATCCTCAAACGAAAGGTGGAGGAGCACAAGTTATCTAACATCCACCAGCTCCGTGATGTCGTCATGGAGGAGAGGAAGAGGACTCCAGTGGCAACCTGTGAAGCTCTGGTGAACTCCATGACCAAGTGGCAGTGCTGAAAAATAATGGTGGCCACACAAAATATTGACATTTTTGGGCCCAATTTGGACATTTTCACTTAGGGGTGCACTCCCTTTTGTTGCCAGCGTTTTAGACAATAATGGCGGTTTTGACAGACTGCAAATTGACACTGTTATACAAGCTGTAAACTCACTACTTTGCATTGTAGCAAAGTGTAATTTCTTCGGTGTTGTCACATGAAAAGATAGAATAAAATATTTACAAAATACTCAGTTATGTGCGGTGTGTCTCACAGACAACTGAATCAAAGGATGTGGTCAGGCACACCCCAAATTCAGAATTCACCAGCCGCCACTAAAAAAATAATGAAGACACTTTCTCATTAACACTCAATGAACCTCTGAGGTTCATATCACAGTAAGGCTAGGGTCAGACGAACGCATTTTTCACGTTGTCCGTGAAAAAGTGCGATCGAACGAACATACGTATTTTTTCCCGGAATACGCGATAGCAGTCATACGATGCGCCTTTTCGTCCGTGATTTTGTACGGATCATCAATAAAACACTTTTTGTGTCTGGACGTTATGTTAGCCGGACATTAGCAGCGTCTGACGTCTCCTAATCACACACACACGCCGCTATGCAGCCGCAGCGCACTCTGTACGTCAGTAGTAGCAGTTTGACGTTCTCGAAAAAATGCGTTCGTTGGCCACTTGCATTGCGCGGACGAACTTTCGTGCGGCCGTTCGTCGTATGTTCCCTGGCATTGGACGTCATTTGCTGCTAGTACGGCCGTGATTTCGTGCGGCTAAACGCACATTAAAACTGCGCTAGTCTGACCCTAGCCTAAAGGTTTTCTTTAACCTCCCTGGCGGTATTCCCGAGTGTGACTCGGGGTTAAATTTCACTACCGTGAACGGTAACCCCGAGCCACACTCGGGCTGGATGCATACTCACCTCCTCCTGGCTCCCTCGCTGTCCCCCACAGTGTGATCACGGCGAGCTGCTTCCTGGAAGGCTTCCTGCGAGTCACACGGTGCAGGGTGGGCGGGACCAGCAGAACACTTATAAAAATATAATTTTACACTGTAGAATACAAAGAGCAAAGTTTATGAACGGCCACTAGGTGGCAGTACAGGATAAGAAATAGACCATACATCCTCTTACCCTTGTTTTCAGACAGATTTCAGTGTTTTTTGTTTTATTTTATTGAATATCATTTATTTGCATTATTTTGGATAATTATTTTTGGGATAATAAATTATTATGTCGTGTTTCAAGCTTTATCGGACTCCGTGTATTTACTATTTTTTATTTTATTTACTTATTTATTTATTTATTTATTTATCAAGGATTTTACCAGTAAGGACTCTTGCTTGCACGGATTTCAGTGCGTGATTCCTAATTATTACATGCTAACTATGTACAAAAACACATTTCCTTTAAAAAAAAATTGAGACGCTTTTAGACACGAAATTTTGAAAAAATTAGACCGCCAGGGAGGTTAAGGACCATGTCAGACGAGCGCAGAGTTCACGTCCGTGTTGCCGCACATTTTAGCGTCTGTCGCAACATAAAATTATCATCAATAGAGACCCACACACGAAGTACGTCTGCACAGAAGTGCGGACACACAACGCACGTGGCACCGGACGCAATTTAGGCAAGAACGTCAAACCGCTAGGACGGCAGATGTGTGTAAACATGCTGCACCCCCCTCTCTCTGCAACCGCTGAAACTTTGAACAGCATGGGGAGGGGGGGTGCAGCATATTTACACACATCTGCCAGAGCTGCGGATTGCCAGACAAGCGGTGTGATTAGAGGAGCAGGCACTGTAAGGCGGTACAGGTGGCTGCCTAAGAGCGAAAAAAGACCAGGAGGGGGTGCAAAAGAAAAAATGTAATCCCTAGTCACGTGCCTTAGATCCACAAAAAACGTGCAGCACAGGTCTCTTCATCGAAAAGTTTTATTGACTGAATCCAACAGGTAAAAATGCGACGTTTCGGTCCTATAGGACCTTAATCATGCATAGATGTACATGCACCGCAAATATGGAATAACCTCCCAGACACCGTCAAATCTTCCCCCAGTCTAAAGTCCCTTAAGACTACCCTATAAACATACCTCAATACGAAATGCACCTGTAAACATGTAACATAATGACTTTATTTCCTACATATTTATTTTTCTGTCAATCTGTATATTTGGTCTTGTGTTAATATCTTGCATTTTACTATTTTGTATTTCTGTAACCACTCAATGTTCTTGAACCCAGGACATACTTGAAAACGAGAGAAATCTCAATGTATCCTTCCTGGTAAAATCCTTTTATAAATAAATAAATAAAATACAAATGCAGTTCTTTAAATAGACCAAATCGTTATCCACATAATTGGACAACAAGGGTGGAGTTTACTTGGGATTTGTGTTATTAACTCTTAAGTCTCCACTCTCTTTAATTTACCAAGCAAGTGCAGCACATATAGAAAATTATACACGTAAAATAATAAACAAATACTCAATAAAATACATCAAGATTAAACTCCCTACTGAGGCCCCTAGGCCACAATGTGTCAAGTTTATGAATCCACAGTTTCTCCTTTCTTTTTAATAACTTTACTCGATCCCCTCCTCTCCGTAACGGAAGAACCCAATCTATCACCAAAAATCGTAATTGTTATATAGTGTGATGTTCTTTTAACCCTTTCGCTGCTGAGGCTTTTCCCGCCCCTGTGCTGAGGTCATTTTTACCGGTTTTGCTCATCATGTTTAAACGTGTTTTGAAGGCTTATTTTAGTATATGACCCAGACATATTATATATCGTTCTTTCCGTCAGACTCGGTAGATTCATAATATGTCATTATTATATGTATACGTTATGTCATGTCTGTATATTATAACAAAAAATGCAATAAAATATGTATTTTCAATAATTTACAACGTGTAAAGTGTTTTTTTTCACATTTTAACATGCGAGCAATTGCGGTTATATTTTGTATGGGGTGCGCTTGTTAAAAAAATTAGAGATGGGGTCTCGTTACTTTTTTTGGGGGAAAATTACGCGATTTTTAACAAACGCACCGCATACAAAAATCGTTAGTGCAGCATCATTGTTCACATTATAATTGAAATGGGAACAATATTGCTACACTAACAAACCAAAAAAAAGAAAAAAAAATGTTTATTTTTTTTTTTATAACTTTGTTTTTAAATATATTTTTATTTTTAATTTTAATTTTAATTTTTTTTAAAAAACTTTTTTCACATTCGTGTTTGGTATCGTTGGAACGGCCATGCTCTGGCCGATCCAACCATACCAAACATTAACCCCTAGCTGCCACGGATCGGGAGATAGGGAGTTCATTGGTGGCAGTTAGGGGTTAACTCTAGGACTGGCGTCATCGTGCTACGCAAGATGACTCCAGTCCTCAGGGGGAGTTCCCGGAGGCTTGGCCGACATCTTGGATGTCGGCCAGCTTCGGGAAAGGATCGCGAACCGGCGCTTTTCAGCGCCGATTCGCGATCCAGCTCCCCAGGGGTTAATGCCAGGCACCATTTGGAAGGGCAGGCTGTGCCCTTCCAAATGATGCCTGGGTTAACCCCCGCAATGCCACCGATCGGGAGGGAGAGAGGTCCGAAGGACCTCCCCCCCTCCCTTTCAGGCGCCTCCTCCGCACATGCGGGGGGGGCGCCTGAATTAGGTGTCATCGCGCTGCCGCGATGACACCTAATTCCAGCGGCTGCGGTTCCGGATGCCGGGCTGACATCGAGGATGTCAGCCCGCACCGGAGGGGCCAGCGATCAGCCGGAACTCGGCCGAACGCTGACCCCAATGGAAAGGATGCGCTCAGCGCGTCCTCCGCATACCAGCGGTAATGCGGAGGACGCGCTGAGCGCGTCCTCCGCATTGAAGTGGTTAAAAAATGCTCTGATACTGGTAAATCCGTCTTGCCAGTGGGTTTTGTCGATTTATGTTGGGTAATTCTTTCTTTAATTTTCCTAGTCGTTTCTCCCACATACAGGAGGCACAACATAGGTGGCATCACAAGTAAAGTAATCCCTTATAAAGAATTTCTGACCACTAAACGGATGGGAGATATAGTCCTCACGTATGATAGCATTGCAGCAACTGCAATTCAAGCACGGAAATGTGCCGCAGGTCTTATTACCTAAAAATCTTTGACGTTTCATTTTGAGGGGTCCTAGATCTGCTTTATTTTACATGGGCACTGGAATTAGTTAAGCAGGGGATTTCCAGAGGTGGATGAGTTTAAAGCACCTCCCCTTGTATCATATAGGAGGAACAAAAATTTAAAAGATTTTCTTGTAAAAGCAAGGGGCCTCAATACGGAGTTTAATCTTGATGTATTTTATTGAGTATTTGTTTATTATTTTATGTGTATAATTTTCTATATGTGCTGCACTTGCTTGGTGATTAAAGAGTGTGGAGACTTAAGAGTTAATAACATAAATCCCAAGTAAACTCCACCCTTGTTGTCCAATTATGTGGATAATGATTTGGTCTATTTAAAGAACTGCATTTGTATGTACATCTATGCATGATTAAGGTCCTATAGGACCGAAACGTCGCATTTTTACCTGTTGCATTCAGTCAATAAAACTTTTCGATGAAGAGACCTGTGCTGCACGTTTTTTGTGGATCTATGGATGTTCTTTGAGGTTCGGGCGCACCTCGCTGACGTTTGCACCAGGGCTTTTTCTACTAGCCTGACAGAGCTCTCACTTGGAAGGTACACCACGCTGTTTTGGTTTTGATCTCTAGTCACTTGCCTTGATAGGGATCCAAATTTTTAAACTATCTGCCTGGCGCTGTGTCCCTGCTGCTCCATTTCTAAGATGCAGCCGGTGCCCAGTGAGCTGCATTGTATCTGCCACGTCAAAGAGCAGACTCCCCCGCAGTGTTGGATATGGAAGCCTGTGCTCTCTCTCCTCCTGGTCCCTTCCACCTTGCTGGTGCCTGGCCCCCTCTGATGATGTCAAGAGAAGGGCATGCCAAAAGACATCTACACCTTACCCCCAGCCTCCTCAGCAGTTCCAGAAAGTGTTTGGTGCACCCGGGGAGGTGAAAAGGTGGAAATTTAAGTCCTGGCTGCATTGCTCTGCAGGGACTCAGTGACAGGCAGGCCTCAGAACAAAGAACAAAACTGCTGCTTCCAAATACACTTCAAAACAGCATTTAAAAATATAAGCTCTGGTAACAGGTATGTTCACCTAGTCCTGCTTTTATCACCTTGTGGGGGTGTTCTCAAGGTCAAACACCCTCTCATTGGAGTCCCCCAATATTAGTCAAATAGTACTTGGTGGATAGTGGAGTTTTATTACTGTGGAGCTCATACACACTGCACATTACTGTGAGTTTCATTGCTGTGGAGCTCATACACACTGCGCGTTACTGTGAGTTTCATTGCTGTGGAGATCATATACACTGAGCATTACTGTGAGTTTCATTGCTGCGGAGCTCATACATACTCAGCAAAACTGTGAGTTTCATTGCCGTGGTGCTCACAAATGCTAGGGGATTATCCACTCAGTGCCAGCATTGCAAAAAAAACAAACAACAGCTAACTGCAATATAGACTTTTCTTGCAACAGAGGCACTTAGTGGATAACCCCCATAGGGATACAACAATAGTTGTAGTTTATTTAAAGGAACACAGTATTAAAAAATATGGTTCCATTTTATAGTGTCTTCCTTTAAGTGAGATGCAACTATTGTTTATTAGGACATGAAAATAGTCATAATAATCAGTTTTTCCCCGGACGTGAGAGTACCCCCACCTATTTTTCCAGAAAAAAGCATTGGGTATTACAATCTATGTGCAAATTTTAACGGACAACGTTTGCGCGCATAATTTTAACGTCTTCGAAAAGCTGGTGGTAACTGCAAATCTGAACGTCCTGACCGAAACCAAATACACCAGCCCGAAAAAAAAATACAGCAAAGTATAGTTACACATTCTAAGCATACCCAAACAATAAAATGGAGAAGTTGTGCGTGTTTTTATTATTGCTGCAGCATATATACTCAGATTGATTTTGACAGGCGCAAAAACTGAACGGGAGACAATTGTGGTTCTTAATTCAGATTGGCTGAATCGCGTGAAAAAACAGTGCGCCCACCGATTTCTGCGCGCAGCGTTAATTTACGCGCGTTTTTGCACGGCTTTTTTTACGCACGGTATTTTTTTGACGGATGAAAAAATGTGCTCGGATTGTAATACCAGCGTTAATTTACGCGCGTTAAGGTTTAACGCTGCACGCCAAAAAAATAGCGCTGCGCGAGCGTTTTTGCGCAAAGAATGTAATAGAGCCCTAAAATGGGTATTAATTAGCATTACATACATCATAAAATTTTGACAAACTTGGATATAGCATTATCAGTGTGTCAATAGTAACAATTAATGAATTTAAATGGTCATTTGTGGCTGACTGCCTGGTCAGCCTTCCTTGGTTTTAGTCAAGAATGTACAGCTCTGTACATTCCGTTCCAGCCAATAGTTCTCAGTGACCTGGAGTGTCCCACCCCTTTTCAGTTCACTGACAGCTGCAGCTTAAATATAACTGAAAGTTATCAGTCCTGGAGTGGAACAGAGTAAAACTAACGCTGGGTGGAGAGACAGTTAATAAAAGGGCACTCTAAAAGGGTTATTCGAAGAGATCTGAATTGTGGCCGAAAGGTTACCGAACAGTGAAATTCAGCATACGGTTACCTTTCCTGGCCATTCGGCTATCCAGAGAGCAGGCAGTTCGTCAAATCTTGGCACTTGGTGCCTGTTCGGTGCCTGTTCCAGGGCAGTGAAATCCCCATAGAGAAGTAATGCTTCGTCTCTTCAGAGAACACAAAATCGCAGTGAAAAGTTGCCGAAATGCCCTGCTGTTCGGGGTTTCATTCAACAGATTTATTCAGGCGATTCCCATAGGCTTCAATGTTAAAAATATTCCCTTTTTAATTCAATATCTAATAAACCGCTTAATATTATATTCTGCAGTAAAAAGTCTCTTTATTTATAGATTTTTTAGGATCTGTTGTGGGGATTTTTTTGGCAAAACAAGTTTCCGTTTTTTTTTTTTAAATCGTTTTTTCTTTTTACTGTAACTGCCCTTTTTATTATCATTCATTAGACCTTATATGTAAATTCCAGACATTTTCGCTCAGTAGTTTTTTTGCAAACAGCTTTTAAATTTTCCAACTTTCAAGCGTACTGTTTTTTGTTTTTTTCACCTCCTTCGTCTGCGTGTTGGGTTTTTCTGGCTGCTGCTCTGCTCTGTGATCGGCGGCTAGTCGGGTTTGTCCGGCGTGTTTAATCCAGATGTTTTTGAGGGTTTCAGTGAGCGTTCGCCGGGTTTTGCGGTGAGTGTTCGTCGGGTTTGTGGCGGCTTTTCCCTGCACTACGACGGCCCTGCGGTGCTTGCTGAATACACCGCAGCGTCACCGAAATAGGATCGCCGAATTGCACCGAATTGAAGAGAACGAAAAGTCACCGAACGTGCGGTGACTTTTCAATTCTCTTTGTATAACCCTGTAAGGCTTAAATTGAAGTGATGGGGTGTCAGGAGGTGTTGCTATTTAACCCCTGGGACAGGCAGGGTTTTGTTTTGAGGGATGGAACAGCGGAGGATTCATGGACATTTTTCATAGGACAACAAAAAGTAGTTTACATATTTTTGAATATTTTAGTAAATATTACTATAGTTAAAGTTTAATTGAGAGGATTATAAAAACAACATGATGCTGCTTCATATTAAAAGAAACATCCAGTTAACAAATTATTTACTCTTTTTATTTTATCTGTTAAGATTGACGTTTCAAAATAGGTGCCAAAAAGTATATAATCCCGCAATTGTATGTTCTGAGAAATTTACCGGAAGATGCTGTTCCCAGGAATTTCTTATGCAACATGTTGCACACAGACAGTATTGTTGGAATAATTTGAAATAATTTAGTTTGTTCCAGGTCACAGATTTGTAATCTATCCCAGATAAAACCACTTTACAAGCAGTTGATGTAAAGAAGCAGAAGAGATATTATTTTTAGATATTCTTAGCCAAGGATTTAAGTCCTTGTGACTCCAGTTTCACCTGCTTTTTAAAGTAGGTGAATCTCATAGGAAAATGGGACTTTATAGTGTATATCTCAGGAATATGTTCAAGACATTCTGGTATACACAACCTCAGGTAGGTAGAAATTAGACATTAGACTTACAGGGCTAAATTCCCTTTGTAATGCTAAAATGTGGATGATATTGGGCAAGACTTGTACCTGCAGGTTTCCGCATAGGTTCCCCATTTTAGCATGATATTCCAGGGCAGACGCTACCTCGGCACCTTGCCCCAGAATGCAGCGTTTCCTGTAGTGATAATCATGATAGCGATTTGTGCCACCGCGAGTATCACCTCCTGGAGTCCATAGGACTACATGGAGGGTTGTTCTTCCGGGCTTCGAGCACTGCGCAATCTCACTTGCCGCATAGTGATCGCGGATGGAAACTGGGAACTATTTGTCTCCAGTCTCACTCTGCTCCCAGGGACAAGAAGCGATGGATCAAGCCTCCGTTCTTGCCTCTGGATGAGAGGTGAGTATCAGATTTATGGGGGGGGGTTAGGGGGTGCTAACTGATTTTGCAAAAGTGGAATCAGTTAGCACCAGCTTTTAGGTGTTACTAAGATTTTGGTTTGCACATCTCTGGGATAATTAGCACTAGGACTTTGTAATACTTATCTTAACGCTAATTACTGTTTGTGCTCCCCATGTTAAGTATAGGATGCAGAAAGTACAGTAAGCTCGTGGAAGCAAGTGCAATCATTGATGTGCAAACGGATTTTTCACGGGTTTAGCATCAGGAATGTAATATGGGAGGCATGCGTTAAAGTCACTTATCCCAACGTTAACAGGTACTCAATCAAAAGCTACAGTTAGGCTAGGGTCAGACTAATGCATTTTTCGCATTGTCCGTGAAAAAGTGCGTTCGAACGAATGGACGTATTTTTTCACGGAATACGCGATAGCGGTCATACGATGCGCATTTTCGTCCGTGATTTTGTACGGATCATCAATAAAACCCTTTTTGCGTCTGGATGTTATGTTGGCCGGACGTGTGCAGCGTCTGACGTCTCCCAATCACGCAAACACGCCGCTAAGCGGACGCAGCGCACTCTGTACTTCAGTAGTAGCGGTTTGACGCTCTAGAAAAAATGCGTTCGTTTGCCACTTGCGTTGCGCGGACGAACTTTCGTGTGGCCGTTCTTCGTATGTTACCCGGCATTGGACGTCATTTGCTGCTAGCACGGCCGTGATTTCGTGCGGTTAAACGCACGTTAAAAATGCTTTCGTCTGACCTTAGCCTTAGTGTTCACTGTGGAATTTAGCCCGGAAGTCTGGAATACATAGATTTGCAAAACAAAGCATCTTACTATGGATCTAGGACTTTACAATGGCTTGCAAAAGTATTTAGGCCCTTGACAAATCCTCATATTATACCAAATCTGTCAGGTACCGGGTTCCGGTGACACTGGTGAAATGGATAAATGGAAAAGGATGCAGTATAGAAATAAATGCAACAACAAAAGGTTGATGTGAAAATTGCAGGAAAGTATATTGAATAACTGGATGCAAAATAAAAGGCAGGAATCTGTATAAAGTCTTTGAAAGCAATGCAGATGATGGGGAAACACAGTCACTTGAATTAATGAACACTAGAAAAGGAAACCTGTATGATAAAAGTCTCTGGAGATGAAGTAAGGAGGAATGGTGGATAATGGATGGAGGTCTTGAGGAGTTTTCGGTAGAGTATCCAGAAACAGGCAATGAAGTCAAAAAGCTGACGGCGATCTTGGGTAAACGGAGTTCAGTACACGAGAAATCAGAAGTATCAGTAAGCGGGTCACAAGGCTCTGGGACAAATCCAGGTACTTCCTCACTTTGTAAGGGGTAATACATTAATGACAGAGCGCTGGCTGGATGCAGGAGGGGTCCTTTTAAGGAACCCAGCCAGCGCTCATTACATACACCTGATGCAGGAGGCCTTAGTTGGAACAAGGCATATTAACATATACACATAGTCGACTCTACAGGGGGGCAAGGGGGGCAATTGTCCCCCTAGGTTATTCCTTGCCCCCATGTGCCCCCCCACCAAAAATCAGCATCCAGCTTCCCACACTTCTTCGGACCGCTGTATCTCTGTCGCTGTGCATCGTATATGGACGAGATTCTGGCCTTTCCAATGATACCCAACATGACGATATTGAGTTTGAAATAAAAGTCATAAAACATTAAATATTAACAGGCACTTAAACATTTTCACAGGGTTGAAATGGCTCAGCAGTGAAGTGGTTAATGTTCAGACTATACATTACATTGTGTATTACGTTCATTTTTGCCTTGGTTTAGTTGTATATTAAGGGTTAATGGGCAGGCTTCATCCCTCACAGTATACATTTTATTTTTTCCATGATTAATGGCATTGTAGGGGTTAATGGGTAGGCTACATGCCTCACAGTGTATTCATTTCATGTTTTACCTTGATTAATGGCATTTTAGGGGTTAATGAGTAGGCTAAATGCCACATTGTTTATTATTTTTATTGTATTTCCCTGGGTTTATGGCATTTTAGGGGTTACTATGGAACCCTAAAGGGTCTAATCATCTTTAGATCCTCTGCTTTTCGTCACATTTCAGGGAATTAATTTCGCCGAATATATAGTGAATTCATATTTAGCGAATGGTCACTGTAATTTGCTAAAAGTGGAGTTGCTGAAGCAGCTATCAGACATTCAGCAAAAACTGCCAAATTGCTGCAAATAAAATATTGAATTTAAGTATCAGGTTAGTACAACAAAAAGGTATCATTGCATCACATTACTCTGGGGTTTTGGAATCTTATTTATATATATATATACTTATTTAGGGCACTATTACCTGGTGTGAGCTAACCCTTGCGTCAGCATGGTTTTGCATTAGCGCCAAGTTAATCGAGTCTAGCGCCGGACCAACAGATCATTTGCCTCCCGCTACAAATGGGAAAAATCACTTAGTGCGTTGCTATTAGCGATTTGTACCGCGAGCTTACTGTACTTTCTGCGTCCTATACTTAACATGGGGAGCGCTAGAGATCTCTAGCGCTTTTACAGCTAGCAGATCACTTCGTGCCAGCGCAAATTTTTTGAGGGGCGCTAATTGCATCATTTTAGCTACTGCTCAACCGTGGTGCTAACTAGGGATGAGCCGAACACCCCCGTGTTCGGTTCGCATTCGAACTCGATCAATTTCAAAAGTTCGAGTTCGAACGTGGAACATGAACCGAACTCAATGCAAGTCAATGGGACTCAAAAGTTTGAATTTTAGAGTGCCCTCCAAGAGGGCATATATGCAAGATATTTGCCACAAAAGGTGTATGGGGGTCCGGGTAGTGCCCTGGGGGACAGGAAACAAGGACAAAAAGTTTTAAAAAAAGTTTTTAAAGGAACAGTTTTCCATAAAACAAAGGTTAAGAATAAAAATGAAAAATTCCTTCAAATATCGTGCCTAGGAGGTCCCCATAACCTGCCCGTGAAGTGGCGGATTTGTAGGAAGTATAGAAACATTTTTTTTTTTAAAAATGACGTTTCAAATGACGGTAAATAGTTTTCCTTTAATCTATTCATAAACAACTGCTTGGGGCGGCAGTCTGTATGAAAAGAGGAGACATTTTAGGACACGCAGAACAAGTTTAGTGATTTTTTGGCCAAATTATGGTGAAACTTAGGCTAGGGTCAGACAAACGCATTTTTCACGAATGGACGTATTTTTTCACGGAATACGCGATAAAGGTCATATGATGCGCATTTTCAGCCGTGATTTTGTATGGATCATCAATAAAACTAGACTTGTGCACCGATTTTTACTCATTTCGGACGATTTCCATTTCGGTTCGGTTCGTTTTGGCTCGTTTTTCGTATCGACTTTTTTTCGAAATATCGCCCATTTTTGTGTTTTTGGGTCCGCTCATTTTCGTATCGACTTTTTTTAGTGATTTCAGAAATTTCCGTGTTTTTCGGAACGTCTGTTCTCCTCGTTTCAAAGTGTCTAAGTTTTGACGTAAACTAATAGTTTATTGGTCTGTTTTTCGTATCCAATATTTTCTGTCAATACGATAATTCTGCCGATACGATAATTCTGCCGATTCTGTCGTTTTTTTTATTATTAAATAAAGATCCTTTTTTTCTTATGAATATGCATTGCACAACTTTATTTAATCATATTAAAATGGTATGAAAGAAACAAAAATATTAACAAAATGATTTAAAAAAAGGCAAAACTGACACAACCCAAATGGTCTGACTTTAAAAATAAAGACCAGAACAAAAGGTTTTAAAACGGAAAAAAAGTTGATCAAAATTATCTGAAACGAAAAAAAACAGAACAAATAAAACCATTTAAAACAAACAAAAAAAAATTAACCGTTTCACTGCTGAGGATTTCAATGCTGAATTTTTATCGGTTTAGCTCATCATGTTTAAATGCGTTTTGAAGCCTTATTTTATTATATGACCCGGACATGTTATATATTGTTCTTTCCGGCAGACTCGGCAGATTCATAATATATCATTATTATATGTAAGCGTCATGTCCTGTCTGTATATTATAACAAAAAATGCAATAAAATTTGAATTTTCAATAATTTACAAGGTGTAAAGTGTTTTTTTCACATTTTAACATGCGAGCGCTTGCGGTTATATTTTATTTGAGTTGCGCTTTTTAAAAAAAATTTAAATGGATGACTTGTTACATTTTTTTGGGGGAAAATTACACTATTTTTAACAAACGCACCCCATACAAAAATCCTTAGTGCAGCATCATTGTTCACATTATAATTGAAAGGGGAACAATAGTGCTACATTAACAAAACAAAACAAAAAAACAGTTTTTTTTAAATATTTTTTTATTATATTTTCATTTTTTATAATTTTTTTTAGTTTTAACGAAACATGGTCATGTTTGGTATCGTTGGAAACGCCATCCTCTGGTCGATCCGACGATACCAAACATTAACCCCTAGGTGAGGCGGGTCGGGAGATAGGGGGTTCATTGGAACCCCCTATCTCCACCATTGGTGGCAGTTAGGGGTTAACTCCAGAACTGACGTCATTGCGCTATGCACGATGACGCCAGTCGTCAGGGGGAGATCCAAGATGTCGGCCAGCTCCCGAGAGAGGATCGTGACCTGACGCCTTTCGGTGCCGAATAAGGATCCAGCCCCCACCGAGGGGTGCAGCAATCAGCCTGAATCCCGGCCGATTGCTGCCTCCTGTGCTAGGGACGCGCTCAGCCCGTCCATAGCACAGGAGGAGCACTTGGCAGGACGCGCTGAGCAGCCAAGTGGTTAATGCAGCATATGAATCCGCATACTGCGGAGAAGCGCCTCTCTGCGGTATAATTAATGCAGCATATGAATCCACACACTGCTGGGAACGCCTCTCTGCGGTATAATTAATGCAGCATATGATTCCGCACACTGCCGGGCAGCACCTCTACAGTTTGTGGATCCAGGAATCAGGTGAGTATTAGAAAGAAAAAAAAAGTGTTTTTTTTTAAAGGAGAAGGATTTGGGAATAATCATAGACTTCAAACTAAGTAACAATGTGCAATGTCAAACAGCAGCCGCCAAGGCCAGCAAAGTATTGGCATGCATTAAAAGGGGAGTTCACTCTCGGGATGAAAAAATAATTTTGCCTCTGTATAAATCAATGGTCAGACCGCACCTTGAATATGCCGTGCAATTTTGGGCACCTGTCTTAAAAAAGCTATTATAGCGCTAGAAAAAGTGCAGAGACGGGCAACTAAATTAATAGTTACATAGTTACATAGTTATATAGGCTGAAAAAAGACATGCGTCCATCGGGTTCAGCCTCTCCCACATAACCTACTGCTGTTGATCCATAAGAAGGCAAAAAGACCAGTCTGAATGCTTGCCATTATTCAACATACTGGGAAAAAATTCCTTCTTGACCCCAGAATGGCAGTCAGATTTCTCCTTGGATCAAAGGGGAATAAGGGGAATGGAAGGGTTAAGTTATGAGGAAAGACTAACAAGCTTAAACCTGTTTAGTTTAGGCTGGGGTCAGACTGAGGCAGTGCGAACGCGCGTGCAGGCGCACATAATTACAGCCGTGCTAGCAGCAGATGACGGGCAATGACGGCCAATATACGAAGTACGGTCGCACGAAAGTCCGGCCGCGCAACGCAAGTGGAAAATGAACGCATTTTTTGAGAACGTTAAACTGCTAGTACTGACGTACAGAGTGCGCTGCGTCCGCTAGAGGCGTGTGTGCATGATTAGGAGATGTCAGACGCTGCTAATGTCCGGCCAGCATAACGTTCAGATGCACAAAGTGTTTTATTGATGATCCGTACAAAATCACGGACGAAAAATGCGCATCATATGACCGCTCTCGCGTACTCCGTGAAAAAATGTGTCCATTCGTTCGAATGCACTTTTTCACAGACAACGTGAAAATGCGTTCGTCTGACCCTAGCCTTAGAGAAACGGCGCCTTAGAGGGGATTTGATAGACTTATATAAATATATACGGGGCCATTATCAACCATTGTCTGATAACCTATTCATTAACAGGACTATACACAGGACAAGGGGTCATCCATTTAGACTGGAAGAAAGAAAATTTAGCCTAAAGCATAGGAAGGGTTATTTTACGATGAGAACGATAAAGCTGTGGAATTCTCTGCCTGTTGAGGTGGTTGGGTCAGAGTCCGTACAGACTTTTAAAAAACGACTAGATGACTTCCTGCAGACACAAAATATTAAGGGTTATAATATTTAATATGTGGGTAAAAGCTTCTTGATCCAAGGAGAAATCTGACTGCCATTCTGGGGTCAAGAAGGAATTTATTTCCCAGTATGTTGCATATTGGCAAGCATTCAGACTGGGCTTTTTGCCTTCTTATGGATCAACAGCAGTAGGTGATGTGGGAGAGGCTGAACCCGATGGACGCTTGTCTTTTTTCAGCCTATGTAACTATGTTGCTGGGGACATTTAAAAATGTCCTCGGATTTTATTTTTTTTAAAAATGTTTTATCCCATAGGCTTCAATGTTAAAAATATTCCCGTTTTAATTCAATATCTAATAAACCATTGCTTATAATATTCTGCAGTAAAGAGTCTCTTTATTTTTAGATTTTTTTAGGATTTTTAAGCATTTTTTATAATTTTTTCAATTTTTTTTTCGTACTCGAACCGAACACGCGGAAATGTTCGTAGTTCGCAAACTTTCGAACGGCCAATGTTCGAATCGAACTCCTAACCGATCGAACTGAACAGCTCATCCCTAGTGCTAACTCCAAAAAAACTGAAAAAACAAGTCCTCACCTAAAATTAACAGGCAATTAACAGGCAATTGAAAGGAATGCAGCACAGGTGTTCTCTTGGCCCCATACACCATAGTAATGGATCTGGTCCGCATTGTCGTTACTGTTGCAGTGATCTCTAATATGATATATATGTATCCTTTATCCACATATATCCTAATTCTACTATATTGCCTTATTTTAAACATTTTATACTGGGGGTTATTCATTGTATGTAAGCGGTTGATTATTATGGTGACCGTGTGGACCATGTTTAAAGGGACACGTGAATAAGTCTTGCCCTGAAACATGTATTATTTATATGCTGCAGCAGGGATATTATTGTCGCTCACCTGGCCTTCCTTTTGAGTCTATTAAATGCAGTGTAATGATTCTACATGCTGCTGGGTGGCATTTATCATGCAATGCCCATCAGCCTTAATATATGTGTGCATCAAAACATGGATAATACGGCCAATGTGGAGGATTTTAATAATGCAGGGTGTGATGTTATTCACTGGATGTGTTCGTATTCAAGCTTGTGAGGGCCAGGATCGGTATGGCCCTGCACTCTGCACTGGAAAAAAAAAACGTTCTATCCTGTACACAACCGCATTAGCGCTGGGTCTCAGCCCGGGTCTTAGAGTTTTACTAGCATGCGCCAAACGACCTTGTTCATGGACTACTGCAGACAAGGTGATCTGTTAGTAGGTCGTCAGGCACTAAGTTTTAGCGACTCACACTAAATTTTTCCTTTAGCGATGGTGTTTTAGGTCACACCAGGTGATAGGGCCCTTAGTTTTATTCAGTGATATGATTTAGTGGTGAAAATTAATAGTGCCCTCCCTGTTTTGACTGCGGTATCTTCTGTGCCCCCCCTAAATATTGTTCCTAGAGTCGCCACTGCATATACATAGACATGTTACCGGGGTTGGATTCAGGACTTGGCCTTCTTGTTACGGCGTCGCAGTGGGACCTGACAAAATCTATAAAGCAGTGATTAAAATTTTTCTTCAGTTTGATACTTTAACTAAAAAACATTTATTCTCCAAAAAAAATTATTTCCTTGCCTGTGGAGCCCTCGGCAAAGCCATGACAGCCTTGAATTGCAAGGTTATTAAACATTTGCAAGAATACACTCACCCTTAACATTGACTAAAAACTCTCATCCTTAACCCTCAACCATTACATTGAACCTTAACCCTCAACCCTAAGTATAACATCTAACACTAGAAATGGAACAAAATCTGTTGTCTAAAAAAATCCAAGCATTATAAAATTTTGATATCAGGTAGTGTAGTTCAATGTACATTTATTGTATGCGCAGAGGCTGTGACAGGCATGCAACCCTGAGTATATAGTTAGGTACCTGAGATCTCCTCCTTAACGCCTCACATTAAGACTACTATGACTTAGTGTAGGATAGGTCAAAAAATGTTTTGTTGAGAAATAAAAATAATAATTTTTTCAATAGGATACCTGTACTCACCTGTCTGTGATTGACAGGCTTCTTGCTGGACTTTTAATTTCAGCTATGAAACCATGTTTTAAAAGACTAAACAATAACCACCAGGTCCTTGAACTACAACCATTCCAATAAGTAGAAGGCAGCATGGGACCTAGCGTGTCATTTATAAAAGGACAAAGGAGACACTATAGCAAAATCACAGAAACATTACAAAATAATTTGGGGACTAATCTCTGACTCTCTGACGCAAATGCTTCCTAGTTACCTCACTTTATGAACAGAAAGATGTTGTCACTCATTCATTCCATCACTTGGAGGAATGGAAATGAAATCTGTGGCCAAGGGATCCTGTTCATGGCACACTCAACAAATGACCTTGAGAAACAAGTCATGTAAACAAAGATTGTGAAATAAACAGGTAAAGAAGGAAGCCTTTGAGACAGGAAATGTTATGCAACTTTGAACACTTCAGACATATTAAAATTAAAAATCATCCAAAGTAAACAATTTGATGGGTTCACCCACTGTTTGCTTATTCTTGCTTTTGACGCTCCAGCTATTCTGCTGTAATTGTTTGCATAATCATATTACCAACTTGTCTGTATGCCGATGATCTTTGGCAATTTAAATTTCCTTCCATTGAATTTCCCTATAAAAATGAAAGACACAAGTCTCAAGGTAAATGGTGAGTATAAGACATCACATTCTACCTTGGGTAAAACATGTAATCCTACTGAAGAAACAAACATTTGCATACATATAATACTTATACCTCAAATAACATTTTTGGAAAGGTCAAGCAGTCATCCTTAAAAAAATATGTCTTTGGATCTCCAAGGTATTAAAATCAAAGAAAACTGGGGTCTAATTAACCCATTGCTTCTCTGGAGAGTACAATTCCCCAGTATGAAGCTTATCCTTTTGATAACACTGCAGACTTACTTACTGCATCATCTCCTTCCCACTTGCTACCATCATTGGAAATGAAAAGGCAAGCTATGACAGTTGCATTGTTCACTTTCTAAGTCAAAAAGCAGACAATGGGACACCTTTGTCATTTAAAAAAATGGAAAAGCTGAATTTTACTCTTTTGTTTTGTTGTAACAAGTTTTATTGAACGTTTTCAAAATATGTCAGCATATAAAACAATATATCACACATAGGCACAAGCAGAAACCTTTCCAATGATTCCTTATTTGACCTTATAGTAAATTTTAGATTTTGAAATACTGGGTGCAAAGGACACACTTCCTATCCTTCGAAAACTGCTCCAGGTATGTTGGAGTTAAGAAAATGTTCCTGGGGTCGGAGCCAACCACAGATGGGAGCGGACGTGTGCCGGCGAGCTTCGCAAGTAGACTTCTTGCTGTTCTTGCAGTTCAATTAGAATTTTCTCGCTGACCTCTCGTCCAGCACAGCTTTTCCTCTGCTCCATGTCTCCTGGCTGACTCTGAGGCTTTTGGTAGGGCCGGTGGAGCATCACAAAGTTTCTCTGCAGAACCTGCAGAGTTTGACCTCCAGCTGCAGCTTGGCATGATCGACCATTTTGGAAGTCTGTCAGATCTTTACCCATCTCCATGGCCTACATTCCCTCCCTCTCTCCCATCCAGGTGCTCCTATGGGTAAGAAGAGGCATGCCCAGCTGGAGGGTGCCTGCCAACAGGACATCAGAGACTCCCTGGGCAGCAGTCATTTGTCCCGTAGTGTGGCCCCTTCCCCCACCATTCCCATTCTATGGCTCCTCGGATGAAGACGACTGACTCTGGCCTCTGGAGAATGAGGTTGCCTCTGACTTGCCTTCCACAATGCCATTTAAAAAGGGTCTGTCAGTTGATAGGGCGCCTGTGAAGACCCTTTCGAAGCGTAAGGCTCTTGCCGCTGCACCCCACACTGCGCTGTTAACCCAGGCTGCAACTTCAGATCCCTTAGCTGGGAACCCGGATGAAGACCTGTTACCCTCTACTAAGGGTGACATCAAGCACATGCTGGCTGAGCTATGGGCCCTCTGGAGCATTGATGTGACGGGGTCAGAGCTGAGATTGCTCTTGTCCAGGAGCAGGTGACTTGGATCCTAGAATGAATGGCGGCTACTGAGGTCACACAACAACACTTGCATCTAAGATTAAATCCCTTCAGACCCAGGTTGGCCATCTGTCCAGGGCCGTTGAGACCTTGGAAGTTTGACACTGCTGACACAATGTTCGCATCAGGGGGTTCCCAGAGACTGTGTCGCCTGAGGCGGTCTTGGCTTTTGTCAACCACCTGGTGCACCACCTATCTTGTTGCTCCCTTCGGGGGCCACTGAGCTGTTTGGGATGAAAATTTGCATTCACAGACCTGCAGCGGCTCCAGTGCCATGGGATGGGATTGCGATGGCTGAGGATGTGTCTCTGAAGATGAGGTTGATGGGTCTACCTGCTGCTCGGGACACGTTCCTTTGAGTCTGTTTTGGTGACACTATATAACGACCTACCCTTTCTTGATCCATGTGGAATGCCGGAGGTTTTGAGAGGTGGCGACATGTTTACGTGCTGGTGGAGTTCGATACAGATGGGGATAGCTGGCACCTTGCTTTTCACCCATGCGGAGGTCCCTTACACTATTACTGTGATGGAGGATGCCTGGCCATTGCTGGTCTCTCTGGGATCGTCTCCACATTCACGTTCGATGCTAGTATAATGGGGATATCTCCCCGCCGGGACGCAGTTTGAGCTTTCAGCTGACTTCTGTCTTTCTGCCGGAATCTGCTGTTCACCGTTTTGACTTACTCCCCCCTACCATCCCTCCTGAACCCCCTTTTTTTTTGGCATCATGGGGCTGTTTCTGGGTGAACGATGGTCTTAGCTACCATGGCTCTGCTTCCCACACCTGGCTCCCGTATGCCCTGGTCTTGTGGCCTCTTCCGTGGCATCCTACTGATCTTCGGATCTGTGGAAGTGTGCCGGGAACGTCACACTCTCGGCCCTTGCCATCCCTCTTCCTCTCCCCCCATTTTCTCTCAGCGAACTTCTTGGTGTGAAACCCATTTTTGTTTTGCTCCTTTTGTGACAGAGGACTGGCATACACTATGTTTTTTTTTGTTTTCTTTTTTGTGCCAGTGGACTTCTTGGTGTGCGTTCCGTGTTTGTTATCTTTTCTCATTTCTGATATGGCTGACTGGTTGTAGATACCCACATTTATGTTTTTTTTGTACTCATGGATCTGATCTCTGCCATCTTTTGTACTTCCTGTATGGATCGTGTCTATTTGTACTTTGTCAAATTTGAAATAAAGATTTTTTTTAAAAAATGGTCCTGGCGACATGATGTCTGTGCACACTGGGAATTCTCCCAGTCTGGCCTGACTATCTACAGGCTGATCAGCCAGGGGAGTAGGGGCAGATTACTTAGGGAACTAGCTTAATGTCCCTAGAAGACATATGTATGGACGCACGTCTTTTTATCGGCATATGTAAGGAGGGCATACAGAAGATGTTCCCCATTCATCCTCCACTGTGAAGTGAGTAAAGCTGTCATTTGAGACATTTTTTGGCCCTTTTTTTTAATACATTTTTGGACCTCAGCCTTTTTGGTGTCTGTGAAAAAAAGCATTGCAATCTTTTTAAGCATTACTTACTGTAGTTGGTATTTGGATTTTAAGAGTAGCAATTAGAAATGGGTGCACTATATACTCAAGATTCAATTTGTGCCAGTTTGGGTTGGAAGGCTAGATAGCTCTCAGAAAAGTGGACTTGTTATGTTTCTCCATTTTAGTGAGGTATCAGTCTCTTATAGTGTGTTTGTTAATTTTTTTATTTTTAGTTGATCTTCTGATAGTATTTTAATCATGCTGTGTTTATATATTAAATGGTTCCAGTAGCCTGGCATGAGATTTCTCTATTCAAACAAAGTGGGGAGTAACAGGGTTATTCAAAGGGATTCGAAAAGTTACTGCACATTCGGTGACTTTTCGTTCCCTGCACTTTAGGGCGTTTCGGCCATCCGAGTTCGCCGACCCTGTGGTGTTTCAGCAAGCACCGCAGGGCCCCCCTGTAGTGTAGGGAAAACTTGCTGCAAGCACACCGAACTCTCAACGTAAACCCGCCGAACACTGACCGAACACTCACCGAAACCCGCAGAAACACCTGGAATAACCACCCCGAAAACACCAGAGAAACCCAACTAGCCACCAATCATAGTGTAGAGCAGTCGCCGGAAAAAGCCGACATGCAGACGAACGAGGTGAAAAAAAACCAAAAGAGTATGCTTGAAAGTTTGAAAATTTAAATGCTGTTTGCAAAAAAACTACTGAACAAAAATGTCTGGAATTTACATATAAGATCCGATGAATGATAATAAAAGGGTCTGTTACAGAAAAAAGAAAAATCGATGTAAAAAAGACAGGAAAAAAAAGTTTGCCAAAAAAATCCTGAAAAATGCCTAAAACATCCTAAAACATCTTTGAATAAAGATAAAGATACTAGAATATAATAATAAATGGTTTATTAGATATTGAATTAAAACTGGAATATTTTTAACATTGAAGCTTATGGGATTCTCCTGAATAAATCTGCCGAATGAGACCACCGAACATCAGGGCATTTCGGCAAGTTTTTCCCTGCTGCTTTGTTTTCTCAGAATAGACAAAGCATTGCTTCTCTATGGGGGAATTCACTGCCCTCGAACAGGCACCGTACGTGCAGGCAATTCACCAACATTTGGCGAACTGCCTGCTCTCTGAATAGCCAAATGGCCACAAAATATAGCCGTACGCTCAATTTCAGTGTCCAGTTACATTTCGGGGCCAGATCGCTCTCTTTGAATAACCCTGTGTGGAAAATGCCAAGAGTTCATACTAGCATTCTTTTCAGCTTCAAAATCAATTCAAGAAATGTAAGAAAAGTCTTCAACAACCTTAATTTTCTGCCAGAGGAAGATCGGTCTGCAAACCGATAAGAGTAGCTTCTTTTTGATAGCTATTACAATTGAGGCTAACTTGTTGTTGAGAGTGAAAAAATTTCCAAGCACAGTTTAGCAAAGACAGGTTACAGAACCTTAACACAATGTACCTAATCAGGAGCTCGATTTAATTCCAGCTGATGATTTTTTTTTTCGAAAACAATATTGTCTGCTTTTGGATGATATTTTTTCAAATTCATGGCTGATTCAGGGGGAAAAAATTAATCTGAAGCCGATATTCGAAAAATACTACGGCTCTGAAAAAAGCTGGCTATTAAAAGAACTAAAAAGCTAATTTTCAGCCAGCGATATAACAGGTTCGTGGCTTTAAAGATGGCTATTAGCTATAGCTGAAATTAAACACAATATTGTAGTTGCATTCATTCTTTTTCCCTGCCTAAAAATACATTGATCAACACCTTTCAGGACTTCAAAAGTTTTTGGAAATTGACATACCGATAAATTAGAGTTTAATTGATATAGCCAATATTTCTATTGAAATGTATAGCCACGAGAGCCTGTAAACCTGCATTTGAATCTCCTGAACTGAAAAATGGCTGAAAATTGCCTGAAAAACGGTGCTAATTTTGGACATCAGGCTAAATTAAATAAAGCTCCAAGTCTCCAAATTTTTTTAAGGTGAACTTTTATGGTGATCTGAGGCAGCCTGCAAGCCCTTCACACTAGTGAATGTTGACAGCTTGGTAGTATCCAGAATTGCAAAAGCCCCAAACACACATGCTGAGAATATGTTCATGTCCAACATGTGCATATCCAATTTTCTTTCACTTGGAATAGTTAAATGCAATATTACACAAAAAAAAACGATTACAGCCAAAAATAAATATGAATTTGCATTTAAACTAGCTTTTCCTACTCATAATAACCCAGGCCAATTTCTATCATCAGAAAGTTAAAGAGTAGCAATTTGTCCCAAGTTTGCATGGACATGCAAACATAAAACATCACTTACCAGATCCGGTGAGCAGAATACTGCAGTTTTTTTTTATAGAAATGCCTAGATATTCTATGAAAATAAATTACATATATATACTACTTAACTACAGAAACTGGCCATAAAAAGCAGCTCAGGGTTTCAAATGCAAAGTGTCAGAGCATTTTATATATAAAACTTCAATAATTTCTCATATTTTAGCAGGACTGTTCAAATGAGTGCCGGGAATTTCTTTCAAGCAAATAGCCTGTTTAATTTGTAACACCTAACAAACTAAATGAACCTCTCAAACAATGGACCTTCCAAACACATTACCATATTAGCGATGAGCCGAACACCCCCATGTTCAGTTCGCATTCGAACTCGAACAACTTCGAAAGTTCGAGTTCGAACTCGAACACGAACCGAACTCAATGCAAGTCAATGGGACTCAAAAGTTCGGTTTTTAGAGTGCCCTCCTAGAGGGCATATATGCAAGATATTTGCCATAAAAGATGTATGCGGGTCCGGGTAGTGCCCTGGGGGACAGGAAACAAGGACAAAAGTTAAAATAAAAACGTTTTTAAAGGAACGGAGAGTTTTCCATGAAATATGAGTTAAAAAAGAAAAGAAAAATTCCTTCAAATTTCATGCCTAGGAGGTCCCCATAACCTGCTCGTGAAGTGGCGGATTTCTAGGATGTATAGAAACGTTTAAAAACAAAAAAATGACGTTTCAAATGATGGTAAACGGTTTTCCTTTAATCTATTCATAAACAACTGCTTGGGGCGGCAGTCTGTATTAAAAGAGGAGACCTTTTAGGACACGCAGAACAAGTTTAGTGATTTTTTGGCTAAATTATGGTGAAACTTATGCAGGCTTTGGATGAAAGTAACAATAGGTGCTTTAAAATTGGGCCTTTAGTGTCGGCAACAGTGCCATCACACAGTAACCCCTCTGTGGTATTGTGGAAGAGTGCAGGGTTGGACCCTGCGGTTCAAAAAGGTTGGAGGTGGCATTAGCTTCCGAGTCTTCCTGGTCAATGAGGAGGATGACCCCATCGTGCACTTCCTCCTCCCAGCCACGTACTAGGCCTTGTGTTTCTGGGCACACAAAACCCTCCCTTGAGGAATCCCCACCTTCAATGCCCCCACTACTTAAATATTCCTCCTCCTCCACATCCTCCTCCTGTCTGATCTGAGGAGGACCCACTGGAATGCTGTCTGCGGAAAGACTGGGGCCTTCAGAGCTAGGGAAGACCTCCTCTTCCTCCCGCTGCTCTGCCTCTAGAGCCACATCTATAATTCCCCGCAGAGTGTGCTCCAGCAGGAACACTAAAGGAAGCGTGTCACTGATGCATGCACTGTCCCTGCTCACCATCCTCGCTGCCTCCTCAAATGGTGACTTTACAGTGCATGCATCCTTGATCATCAGCCACTGCAGGGGGGGCAAGTTGACCTGAACCTGTCCTTGTGCCATACTCACACAAGTACTCATTGATGGCCCTCTGCTGCTTGTGCAGACGCTGCAGCATTGCTAATGTCGAGTTCCACCTGGTGGGCATGTCACAGATCAGACGGTTTGTGGGAAGGTGGAATTCTCTTTGAATTTCTGCCAGGTGAACACTTGCTGGGAATGACCGTCTGAAGTGGCTGCAGACTTTTCTGGCCTGGCTGAGAAGCTCTGCCAGCCCTGGGTACCTGGTTAGGAAACGCTGTACCACCAGATTTAGCATGTGTGCTAGGCATGGTACATGCGTCAACTTACCCTGACGTAGGGCGGAGAGAAGGTTGCTGCCATTATCACAGATGACCATTCCCAGCTCAAGATGGCGTGGTGTTAACCATCTCTGCACCTGCCCCTGCAGAGCTTACAGAATTTCTGGCCCGGTGTGGCTCCTGTCCCCTAAACAAACCAGCTCAAGCACAGTATGGCATCTTTTTGCTTGAGCCATTGCGTAGCCCCTGCCACTTAAACTCAGTTTAACTGCCACTTCGCCAGAGACAGAGAAGGAGGAGGAGGAGGAGGAAGAGGGAGAGGTGGTGGTGGAGCAGACAGACCTCATACAAACAGCTTTCTGGAGGCATGATGGATGAACAAGCTCCAGCACAGAGCCCCATCTTGGATCCCTCCCAGCTGCAATCAGAGTTACCCAGTGTGCAGTGAAGGAAATGTAACGGCCCTGTCCATGCTTGCTGGACCACGCGTCTAAAGTCACATGCACCTTGCTGTTGACTGCCTTTCCCAATGACTCGTTAACATTGTCTTCCACGTGCTGGTATAGTGCTGGAATGGCCTTCCGTGAAAACTAATGGCATTTTGGAACCTGCCACTGTGGTACAGCACATTCAGCAAATTCACGGAAGGGAGCAGAGACCGCCAGCTGGAAAGGCAGCAGCTGCAATGCGAGTAATTTTGCTAAACTGGCATTTAGACGCTGTGCTTGGGGATGGTTGGGACTATATTTTCTCTTATGCTGCAGCAGCTGGGGCAACGTAATCTGACTGCGTAAATCTTCAGCTGATGGGATGCTGTCACATTGTGAGGAAGGACCTGGTACATCCATTACTGTAGCATCATCCCTGTCAGTGGAGGTTGGAGTCAATGACATGGCAGGACCTATAGTGGGGGTAGAGACAGGTGAGGAGGACCTACACAAAGTTTTGCGCCAACGGGATCCGTGGCAGGTGGTCATATGTCGCCTCAAGCACGTGGTACCCAAGCGTCCATGTCTTTCCCACGCTTGAGCCTCATCTGACATAGATTACAAATAGCAACGGTGCGGCCTGCTGTACATTTCTTAAAGAACTCCCAGAAAGCGGAGTTCCTGGATGTGTGCTTTGAGACAACAGCGCTCTGCACCTGAGTAGCTCTGACATCTGTTGCATTGGACTGGCTAGTGCTACGGTTGGTCATAGAGGATGTTGTGCCTTGTGTTTGTTGTGCCTCCTCTAGGGATGTGAGTTTCGGGTTTCAGAATTTCGGAACTTTCACGAAATTTCCCAATTCGTGCATTCGGATTCGGACGATTTTCCTAAAATTTTCGGATCCGAAAATGGCAGATCCGAACAAATTTTCGAGCCAAAATGAAAACTTTTCGGAATGTTCGAATGGACTAGAAAAGTGTAAAATCGAAATTCGTTTTCGTTCCATTCGTGATTTCGGCTCCATTACTGATTTTGGTTCCATTTGAGTAATTTCGGACATCGTATTTATATCGCTGATTCTGTAATTAAATTTTGTATCATTCCCATCTCAATGTATCCTTCCTGGAAAACATGTGAAATCTCAATGTATCCTTCTTTGTAAAACATGAGAAATCTCAATGTATCCTTCCTGGAAATCCAGAGAAATCTCAATGTATCCTTCCTGGGAAACCAGAGAAATCTCAATGTATCCTTCCCAGGAAACCAGAGAAATCTCAATGTATCCTTCTTGTAAAAAATTAGAAATCTCAATGTATCCTTCCCGGGAAACCAGAGAAATCTCAATGTATCCTTCTTGTAAAACATGAGAAATCTCAGTGTATCCTTCCTGGAAATCCAGAGAAATCTCAATGTATCCTTCTTGTGAAACATGAGAAATCTCAATGTATCCTTCCCGTGAAACCAGAGAAATCTCAATGTATCCTTCTTGTAAAACATGAGAAATCTAAATGTATCCTTCTTGTAAAACATGAGAAATCTCAATGGCAGAATTATCGTATTGGCAGAATTATCGTATCGTATAATTATCGTATCCAAAAAACCATTAGTTTTCATCAAAACGAATAGACACTTTGAAACGAGGAGAACAGACGTTCTGAAAAACACGAAAATTTCCGAAATCACGAAAAAAAGTCGATACGAAAAACGAACAGAAACTTTCCGAACCGAAACGGAAATCGGCCGAAATGAGTCAAAACGACAATTTACAAAATCCGAACGAACCGAACCGAATCAAACTGAAAAAAAATCGGTGCACATGCCTAGCCTCCTCCTCACTTGACTCCTCTGTTCGATCAGGCACCCAGGTGGAGTCAGTGACCTCATCATCATTGTCATCACCCCTTATCTCCTCGTCACTGGAGCCAACTTGGCAGTATGTTGCAGCTGCTGGGGCAACATGAGTGCCAATTATTTGTGTGTTATTGGCACCCCCTTCCTCTAGGTTGATTATACTCCCTTCCTCATCCTCAGAGATTGAATCAGAGCACTGTAGTTGCTGCGCATCCTCAAGCAGCATGTCACTGTCATTGTAGTCAAAAAATTCAGCTGACTCCTCCGTGTGTGATAGTGAGGCTATGGCAGGAGTAGCTGTGGACATGGAGGCTGCATTAGATGCTTTGGCAGCTGAGGTGGACTGTAAAGCACTACAAGCCTGACTGGCAGAGGACTCGGAGGATGAGGATGACCTGGTTAGCCAATCCACCAAATCCTCTGTATGTTGCTGCTGCTTAAAATGGCCAGCGCCAGTTAGAAAGGACAAGCGCGCCCCTGCAGAGGATGCACCACGTCCACCACGACCAGAGGCACAGCCTCCCGACACAGAGGCTGCTTGCCCTCTTATCTGTGCCTGGGAGCGTCTGCCTGTCCTTTTTGGTCTTTCTGACATGGTGAGTGATATATAGATTAAATATATACAGAACTCTGATTCAACTCTGTTTTAAAAATTGGAGATATGCTGCAGAACTCTGATTCAACTCTGGTATAAAGATTAAAGATTTCCAGAACTCTGGTATAACTCAGTGAGACACCCTGATAGCTGGCAGCCAGTGACAAGCCACAGATTACAATTCCCAGAAACCTCCTATAAATCAGTGAGACCCCCTGATGGATGGCAGTGAGAACACACAGATTACCCCAATTCCCAAATATTTTGTAGAAATGAGACCCCCACAATTGCTGCTGGCAGTGAGAACACAAAGATTACAACAATTCTCAGATAGTTTGTAGAAATGAGTGACCCCCAAAATACTTGGTGGCGGTGAGAACACACGGATTATAACAATTCCCAAATATTTTGTAGAAATTACTGACCCCCCCAAAATACTTGGTGGCAGTAAGAACACACGGATTATAACAACTCCCAAATATTTTGTAGAAATTACTGACCCCCCCAAAATACTTGGTGGCAGTGAGAACACACGGATTATAACAATTCCCAGATATTTTGTAGAAATTACTGACCCCCCCAAAATACTTGGTGGCAGTGAGAACACACGGATTATAACAATTCCCAGATATTTTGTAGAAATTACTGACCCCCCAAAATACTTGGTGGCAGTGAGAACACACGGATTATAACAATTCCCAAATATTTTGTAGAAATTACTGAACCCCCAAAATACTTGGAGGCAGTGAGAACACACGGATTATAACAATTCCCAAATATTTTATAGAAATTACTGACCCCCAAAATACTTGGTGGCAGTGAGAACACACGGATTATAACAATTCCCAAATATTTTGTAGAAATTACTGACCCCCCAAAATACTTGGTGGCAGTGAGAACACACAGATTATGACAATTCCCAAATATTATGTAGAAATTACTGACCCCCCCGAAATACTTGGTGGCCGTGAGAACACACGGATTATAACAATTCCCAAATATTTTGTAGAAATTACTGACCCCCCCAAAATACTTGGTGGTAGTGAGAACACACGGATTATAACAATTCCCTGATATTTTGTAGAAATTACTGACCCCCCAAAATACTTAGTGGCAGTGAGAACACACGGATTATAACAATTCTCAAATATTTTATAGAAATTACTGACCCCCAAAATACTTGGTGGCAGTGAGAACACACGAATTATAACAATTCCCAAATATTTTGTAGAAATTACTGACCCCCCAAAATACTTGGGGGCAGTGAGCACACACGGATTAGAACAATTCCCAGAAATATTGTAGAAATGAGACACCCCCAGTAGCTGGTGGCAGGCTGGCAGTGAGAACACACACTAACACAACAACAATCTCCTCTCAAACACGTGCTGAAGTGCTGTGTGAAGCCTTATATAGTGTGCTGCAGGACTTAGCTCTGTGAGCCCATGATTGGGCAAAATTTGCCCAATCAGGACTCTGAGCAGTGACTGGCATAGTCTTGAACCTGTCTTGCACCTGACCTGTGGTCAGGTGCAAGGCTGTAGCCAATTACAAGCTTCAGGCCAGTGGAAAAGTGCATTGTAGTCCATTGTGGTCCATTGTGGTGCATTGTGGGCGAACATGCGGCGAACACGCGGAAATGTTCGTAGTTCGCGAACATGCGAACAGGTGATGTTTGAATCGAACTCCGATCCGATCGAACCGAACAGCTTATCCCTAATCTCAAACATGGATTCACATTTATCAGATTACGTAGACAAAGGAAATAAACAACGTATTGTTTAGAGACTGGGAAAAATCACGATTCTGAAGCAATCCTGTCATAAGACCAGATCTCCAAGAGGGGATATTGCCAAACAGCATTGTTTGAAACTGAGGAATACAATGTGCACTACCTGGAAGCGAAACTCATTGTATATTCAAGGGAATTTCAATTTGGTCACCTGTAAAATCAATAGTCACACAAATCCTTGGATAATTTCGAAATGTCCAATGAAAAAAAAAATGTGTCAGATCCCTTTTTCTATA
The DNA here is from genome assembly GCA_009667805.1 of Leptobrachium leishanense. Classification (NCBI taxonomy): domain Eukaryota; kingdom Metazoa; phylum Chordata; class Amphibia; order Anura; family Megophryidae; genus Leptobrachium; species Leptobrachium leishanense. The sequence goes on along the minus strand of CM019066.1, from coordinate 139,124,133 downwards.
GTAGGGATGGTTAACTTAAGAAATATCATGACACTACAAAGAGAGGCGATTGGATCGGTGACATTATATTATACAAAGTGCCTAAGTGGTATTTGAATATTTAACTGATGTGGTGAGTTATAACAGATAATCATGGTACTGATATTCTTATAAAAGTAGAGCCCATACCACATTTAATTGATTATTCAATAACGAGTTTATCGCCTACTAACAATTAGAAAATAGTAGATTAAATCTGTCAATTATGAATGAATTTTAAGGGATATATCACGAAACACATGTATGCTTGTCTGCAGAATTATCTCATACACACACATATCTCTAGGTATCTATACCTATGTCACTTTTCCACATCACAGCCATGTCCCCTATTGGTGAGAGTGACGCTCATAAGCTCTTATGTGTTTTGAGCTTGCCACTGCAGACTATCCTTCCTGTGGTTGATAGTCTGTGGTCACATAACCTGCCAGCCCTATATATATGGCCAGCAGCACCTCAGATCTTTGGTCCAGTATAGGTCTTCCTTTCTGTGTGCCTGCATCTGTGATTTGAACCTGTTTATTCTGTGTTTGACTATTGGCGTGTTTTCTGGATATCCTCTTGGCTGCTCCTTGGAATCTCTATTCTGATATTCTGTGTATGATTTTGGATTGTATGACTACTCTTTTGGCTCCTAATCCCTGGTTTTGGTTGACAATCCTCCCTGGCGTCTAGACCTGGCTATTCCCTGACGTTTCTTGTTTATTCCTGTTCAGGTTCTGTATATCCTGTTTTTCTGGTCTTTATGTCTTTGCCCAGCAGCATAGGGTAGTTTGTGTGATAGAGGCCAATTTCATGAACCTCATACATAGTCCAGGGTCCTGTATTGCTGCTGGGCATATTGGTTGTGACTTCTTGCAAGCTCCTGTTTATTGTAGCCCTGTAATCTGTATTTAGAAGGATACTCAAAGACCTTACCCAGTGCAGGTGTCTGTACCCCTCCTCTTGTGTCTGTATCCTGTCCTCTCATCTCTTGTCTGGTTCTATTCCTGCATACTGTGTGCTGGGTTCTGTATCATGCAGCAAAGCACATACCTGCCTATAGAGCTTCCTAACTCTCTGCATAATGGGCACCCCTTGGCATCTGCCTGGGACGCTCGTGACAACCTACTTACTGTACATCATGCATGTACAGCGCTGTGGAATATATTGGTGCTTTATAAATAAAGAATAGTAATAATAATCATATTGGTAGATGCCACATGAAATGATCACAAACCGTGAAAGATAGGTTATTGTTTAGTCATATATATATTAATTAATTCCATTAGAATTTTGGTCTCTAAGATCTGAGAAACTCCGAAGTTAGGATCTTGATCTTAGGGAGACCTGTGCTGGACAGGTGCCAGGAACACCTAATTAAATATTGGGGAAAGAATAAAACTACCCACCAATCGCATGTAATAATTATTGTCGAGCTACTCCCTTGTAGGCCAATCTTTAGATAAAGAGATCTGGAACATAAAAGGGGGTGAGTTTTAGACAGAAGAGGGGAAAAAGGAGGAAAAAAAGACCAGATACCAGCAGAGCCACAAGAAGCCAGAGGGGGGCCACCACAAGATTCCACTAGACCTGCCCAAATCTTCTTACACCAGTCTCTACCTTCACTACCAAATGGTAAAGTATAATTTAATAATTTTAGCTTTATCTATTTTCTAATTGCGTTGTCACTGCTTTACATGTCCATCACCTATTAAAGGAATATAAATTAATTATTTGGCTGTTAAAGCCTAAATCGTAGAATAGTTATCAGCCTTCAGTTCCCACTGCAGAGGAACTCTAAGGAAGAAAACTATTAAGGGGGGGCCCTGTTGCTCCCCTTAATTTAGTGAATTTATTTATATTCCAAGAATGCTGTATTTGGACATCTAAAGATAATTCTTGTCCCTGTAGTGAGACAAGCTGGAACTGAGAAATAGCTTTTATATATCAAGTTACCACCAGCCACGTTAGAGTAAACTAACATAACCCAATTCTACATTTTGCAGCCGTTGCTATTGAATGTGTTTCCATGTACAATACACGTAATAGCATACTAAGTCAATAGGAAGTTTTTTGTTAACTCATGCTGAATAAATTGCTTTGTCTAGATTGCAAGTGATTAAATATACAGGTTATCTTGCTAGGTCCATCATATGTGTTACACAGCAACTGCAGTGAATAATATTGTAAGCTGAGTATTTATGCTGTAATTAATCTGTGGAAGAGGGTTTACCTATCGAGTGTGTTATGTGTCTCCCTGAAGAAAGTTTCATTTAGCAAATCGGCCCCCCACAATACTAAATTGTGCTGCAGATGATGCCCCAGTAACTGAATGTTAGCCAGGTTGAGGGTTGTTTTATAATGGGAGATGGTAGAACAGAATTTGGTGTTTAAGAATTGATTCGTGCATATGTGTGGTCCGGTCTCTAAATCTAAACAGTTTGTCCATTAGATTATTGCATGTCACAGTATTGCTACTAATCACTACCTATATTTACTTATAAAATTGTATCATGCTGATCAGTTTACAACATATGATTGTATGGGACTTGACAGTGTGAATAAATCTTTGATTGTTTTACTCTTACGTAGTGTCGTATCATTAATGATTTTATTGTGTCTAAAAATATCTACATAGCCTCAAAAGAACTCAGGATACCGCGCTATATATTTGTTAAGACGTATATTCATTGATTGTTTATTAATTCTTATTTTAAGGGTAAATAACCAAATTATACCATTGGTATTGGAGGCACTGTCATTAATGATCTATTACAGGGCTCAAAATTTCAAGTCCAAAGCTACTAACAGGCCATAAGAGTTACTCGCCACCAGTTGCTCCACCTAACCCCTACCCAACCCTTAACTCTGCCCCTAAACACACGCCTTAAATTATCTTATGAAATTACACTGTTAAAGGTTTTATCTAGAATAAAGTTACAAAAATAGCATTAATGTCCAGACATCAAACTCCACATACATGTATACCCAGTCATCAGAGCCCAGTGTGAGCAGAGTGAGGAGGCAGGGAAGCTCCTCTCCACCCCCCTGCCAGTGACAGAGACGAGCTGGGTCAGGTTAGGCAGCTGATCCCTGCCACGAGCAGCCTGGGGAAGGGGGGGCTGCACGGTGGCACTGACGGAATAAGCAGCACAAAATAATTTATTTTGCTGCCTGTGTGTGCATTTCCACTCGCCCTCACTTAATTTACACTCGCCAAATGCTAGTAGGCGAGTGGAAATTTTGAGCCCTGATCTATTATATATATATATTTATATATATATAGTTAAAGAAAATATACGTCATAATAAATAACCAGTCAAGAGTGGATTTGAGACAGCACTGTTTCCATCCATTAAGGATGGGCTGTAAACAGTTAAATACATAGGGACTCCCCTGATGTCCAATGCCTCCCACCCAATGTCTCTATAACCTTTCACTACATAATACTTCATAGTTAACTCTGCAATACTTTCCCCACACTACCTATACCCTCCATTACTTAACAACTACACTAACTAGTCCTCCCAATTTTTAAACAACTATTGTAACCTATCTACTACTTAACACCATACTACCTACACCCAACTATATAAACTCCAACCCCCACTAATTAATCCTTAAATTACCTATGGCCACACTACTTGTCCTCCCCACAACCTATCCCCTGCGCTACCTAAACTCTTGCTGTCTAACCTCCAGTACCCAACCTCTATGGATTTACCCTACACTACCCAATCATCCCTACCTATCATCCCATTGTTTAATCCCAACTCTGTTTATACCTCCCTAACTACGTCCCCAACCTACTCTTCCTAAATACCTATTTACACCCTCTATTAATTAACCCCATGACACCTAAACCCTATCTTTCCACAATCCCCCCACCCTGGATAACCCTATTTTATCAAAACCATTAATATAAACCACACCATAGTGTAGCGCCATGTGAAATGATATAAATATTATGTACCAGAACCTAGTTCAGTGGGCACTACACTACAGTGTGTTTTTATATTATTGCTGTAATGTTGGATGGTAGACCCAACACAACAAGGTGGTTGAAGTGATGGATGTCTAAAAAAAAATAAGGGTGCAGTGTATATTTTTGTCCTGGCGTTTCATTTCTGATTTGTCTTACCTAACCCCTGCCTACACCCCTTATCGTCTAAACCCCTTAAATCAAATTTTTATTAGATATACACACTATTTATATGATGCGTGTCGCATGTCAGTTGCATAGGTAGGCCGAAGGAGGGGCCCGCTGCAGCTGGGGAGCGGGGTGTATTAGTACACCTTGCCAGTGTTAATGCCTCTTGCCTGGCGCAAACAGCCTGGTGGTAAGGGGTTAAAGCTTTGATCTCAGTATAGTTATATGATAAGATATATGATGGAATTTAATTGATATTTTGACTGTTAACAATTTTTCGGATGTGTCTTTGTATTGTGCACCTTTGGATTTGTCAATAAGGTTGGTTGTGACATGGCTTTCATTGTTCGTTCATGTCTGACTACTAAGATTTCTTGAGAGAGATTCTGTGTGTGCATTTAGTAGCCAAACATTATTTTGTTGATTTTTTTTCATTTCATTTCATTTTCATTGTTTCATAATCACAATTAATAAAGAAACACATTTTAGCCTTCTTTTGTGAGTCGTCTTGGCAAATCATATTATTTATTTTTTGTTTTGTTTGCACATCAGTAATAGTGTGTTTAGTCCCTATTTGGGAAGGCTTTGTTTCCCCCTCCCCTTCCCAGTTGGCTCTCTCCCAAGATTGGGGTAATTGACTGGATGTGTGCTCTTCTGTGCACATGAAAGTCAGTCCTCCGTGTCTAGTAATTTCTATTCAAACGTGTGCTCACTTACGTGTGCTTTTCATCTCCATTCATGTGTTTCTCACTCTAATTATTCTGTATTCCCATTTATATTTCCAAGCTTATCTGTCCTTCATTTCCACCCCACTTATTGACTTACCCCCAAGTAGACCAACATTTCCTTCCCCTATTTAGACTTTACACAATCTCTCCCCTTTTGGCACCTATCTCTTATCTCCTCTTCCATATCACCGTAAAATTCATTGGACCATGCCAGACCCCAGGAGTTGTGTTTGGCTAATAAAAGTGTGGAGGAAGGGCGGAAATTAGCCTTTTAGGATTGCCTATCTAAAATGCAGTGCTAACAGTAAGAGGGTAGTCAGGATTCCACCCAAGGCCCCTATGAAGGTCTCTTTTCACATACAGCTGATTTAGATTTTACCTGAAACTCCACCAGCAGCCTTTGCTGCAGACTAGCATTTGAACATTAGTCAGAGAGTAGTTTGGCACTGGCGAGATGGTAATTGCTGCAGCACAGGCGTGCCAAGTGGGCTAATTGGTCCACACCAGGGCCTTTAAGCAATTTTTGATTCACAATAATATTACTAATATGGGATATCATTGCGATTGTTGTGAATAACAGGAAAGTCATGGCTCATTCCTTTTTTTATAAAAATGACTAACCTTTTAATATAATTTTAAGCACATCAAGCCACATTGAAATATTCTCTAAATAGTTATAATGAATCTTAAAAACGTAACTATCAACTCACTCACAAGTCCAAATCATTTTAAAATTTACCAAACTCTTATTCTCAAAAAGTATTTCTTCCATGCTTCTGCAGAGTAAAATTGTCCTATAATAAGTCTTTAATTTATTTTAACTTCTACCTTAATCCAGTCTTTAATAAGAATACAAAAAAGAGAAAATAATTTCTTTATTACGTACAAACAGTACAGGTAGAATACTGTGTTGTGAGATATAACAAGGCATTCAAATTTAGAATGTATGTGACAATTTTACATGAAATCTGATAATCCAATCCTGTTTTATTATTGATAATACAACAACAGCACAAAAATGTATATTTTTCTATGTCAAACTTGAGTCAGTATGAAGTTCACAACCTAGAAAATGATTTGGACTTCAGAAACCGGTCCCCAGTTGTTGAATATGTTATAGCTTTTGCTGGGTCATCTATAGGTCTTCCATCTTCATCATATGTGAACATGATTCTTCCCGTTGCTAACAACATCGTCATGTTCATAAACTGGATTATTATACATTTTCATTTTGTCTTCCGCAGTACAGCTGTTGCTATAAATAGTCGTTTCAAGAGGAGGCCAGTCAGAATCCTCATCCAAGGTCATTCTCAGTTTTTTATAGTTGCTACTTGGTTTTAATTTTAAGCATCTCTTCAACGCCAGCCATAGTGCCCTGTTATCCAAAATGAACTCCTGTAAAATGCCAAATGGTAATATATTGGGTTAAAATGCTATACTACACAATGCAGTTATAGTCAATCACACATTATAATCAAAAAAATATGGTGCAAAGCTAAAATGACAATAAACATATATAAATGTGATACAGAGAAAGTGCCGCATGCAACAAAGGTAAATGTTACGATTGTTTAGCATACAGTCCTTAATAGTATTTGTGTGTCACAGAGAGCTAAACATGAGCTCTTGTGTAATACACTGTCTTTGCCTCCCTGAACATATTTATGTAGATTTCCAAAAATCACCATAATGCATCTATAGACTAGGGATGTGCATTTTGGGTTTCGGAATATCGGAATTTTCACGAAATTTCCCGTTTCGTGCATTCGGATTCGGACGATTTTCCTAAAATTTTCGGTTCTGAAAACGGCAGATCCGAACAAATTTCTGAGCCGAAACGAAAACTTTCCGGAGTTTTCGAATGGACTAGAAATGTGTAAAATCGAAATTCATTTTCGTTCCATTCGTGATTTTGGCTCCATTCCCGATTTCGGTTCCATTTCAGTAATTTCGGCTCCATTCCTGATTTCAGTTCCATTTCAGTAATTTCGGACATCGTATTTTTTGGTTATATTCCTGATTCTGTAATTTTGTATCATTCCCATCTCAATGTATCCTTCCTGGAAAACCAGAGAAATCTCAATGTATCCTTCTTGTAAAACATGAGAAATCTCAATGTATCTTTCCCGGGAAACCAGAGAAATCTCAATGTATTCTTCCCGGGAAACCAGAGAAATCTCAATGTATCCTTTTTGTAAAACATGAGAAATCTCAATGTATCCTTCTTGTAAAACATGAGAAATCTCAATGTATCCTTCTTGTAAAACATGAGAAATCTCAATGTATCCTTCCTGGAAAACCAGAGAAATCTCAATATATCCTTCCCGGGAAACCAGAGAAAACTCAATGTATCCTTCCTGGAAAACCAGAGAAATCTCAATGTATCCTTCCCGTGAAACCAGAGAAATCTCAATGTATCCTTCTTGTAAAACATGAGAAATCTCAGTGTATCCTTCTTGTAAAACATGAGAAATCTCAATGTATCCTTCCCGGGAAACCAAAGAAATCTCAATGTATTCTTCCCGGAAACCAGAGAAATCTCAATGTATCCTTTTTGTAAAACATGAGAAATCTCAATGTATCCTTCTTGTAAAACATGAGAAATCTCAATGTATCCTTCTTGTAAAACATGAGAAATCTCAATGTATCCTTCCTGGAAAACCAGAGAAATCTCAATATATCCTTCCGGGAAACCAGAGAAAACTCAATGTATCCTTCCTGGAAAACCAGAGAAATCTCAATGTATCCTTCCCGTGAAACCAGAGAAATCTCAATGTATCCTTCTTGTAAAACATGAGAAATCTCAGTGTATCCTTCTTGTAAAACATGAGAAATCTCAATGTATCCTTCCCGGGAAACCAAAGAAATCTCAATGTATTCTTCCCGGAAACCAGAGAAATCTCAATGTATCCTTTTTGTAAAACATGAGAAATCTCAATGTATCCTTCTTGTAAAACATGAGAAATCTCAATGTATCCTTCTTGTAAAACATGAGAAATCTCAATGTATCCTTCCTGGAAAACCAGAGAAATCTCAATATATCCTTCCGGGAAACCAGAGAAAACTCAATGTATCCTTCCTGGAAAACCAGAGAAATCTCAATGTATCCTTCCCGTGAAACCAGAGAAATCTCAATGTATCCTTCTTGTAAAACATGAGAAATCTCAGTGTATCCTTCTTGTAAAACATGAGAAATCTCAATGTATCCTTCCCGGGAAACCAAAGAAATCTCAATGTATTCTTCCCGGGAAACCAGAGAAATCTCAATGTATCCTTCTTGTAAAACATGAGAAATCTCAATGTATCCTTCTTGTAAAACATGAGAAATCTCAATGTATCCTTCCCGGGAAACCAGAGAAATCTCAATGTATCCTTCTTGTAAAACATGAGAAATCTCAATGTATCCTTCTTGTAAAACATGAGGAATCTCAATGTATCCTTCTTGTAAAACATGAGAAATCTCAATGGCAGAATTATTGTATCGGCAGAATTATCATATCGACAGAATTATCATATCGACAGAAATATCGGATCCGAAAAACCATTAGTTTACGCCAAAACGAATAGACACTTTGAAACGAGGAGAACAGATATTCCGAAAAACCGAACCGAACCGAATAACGAACTGAACTGAAACGGAAATCGGCCGAAACGAGCCGAAACGAAAAGTTACAAAATCCAAACGAACCGAATCGAACCGAAAAAAAATCGGTGCACAATTCTACTATAGACGCATGTACTGTATTTCCTTTTACAGTTGTGACTCAAACTCCCATTCAGAATTTGAACCCAGAATTCATATGACAGCCACAACGGTTTATTGGCATATATAAATTCCATTCCAAGTTTTGCATATTAAATGGTTTATGACTTAACTTATATATTTATTGTACATATTTTGATAAAAAATCAAATTCCTGATGGAGACAATACATGTAACAAATTCTAAATTACAAAACACATCGCAAATCGCCATCCTAATGGTATAATTAAGTGCAGGAAGGGTGAGATCAGTATACTACACTGTACTTTTTCTGTTAATAAAATATTGTTACTCCCAAGACTAAATAGAAATACTAACAATTGCATGGTTCTGTGTAAAAGGAACAAGTATTGGGACAAGAGGGAGAAACAGATTTTTTTTGGGGACAATAGTTGGGCATAAATAACGGTACAAGATTAGTGGACAGTGACAGAAATATTTTTAGGCCAGTACCAATATACCAAGGAAGGGTTTAGGGTTTTGAGGGATGTGCCTCATTTGGTAGTAGTGGCCCAGTGGTATGAGGAATAGCCTAAATCCATGGTTATACATTAACTATAAAATACATTTTGTAAAACTGAAGTTTCACCAAATTGTCTTGGTGGTTGTTGTGGCACAAAAACATCTTAACATTCCATTGGTGAGTAAAAATCTTACCTCTATTAGAAATGTAGCCACCAGACAAATCACAACAATGACAAGCATGTGAATTCTCCAACTTCTTGGTGTGCACACCAGCTGTCAAATAAAAATAATCAGATGTAAATGTTCTCTAATACACAGAGCCCCGTATATTATAAATATCATTTAAAACTTAAATTTTTTTATGTTATGTATGAATTGCAAAATGACCAAATGTTTGGCGATTTCTTTACTGGTTTGAAACACAAATCAATTAAAGACGCTTAATAAAAATGACCCAAGATTCGAGGTATGTGGGAATGATTTTCATTTGTGGTATTTGTTTTAGTTATATAGGTAGTGTTGGTGCAATAGTGAGTGCAATTTCCAATTGCATTGCCTTAATTGAAATAAGAATAGGTGGACTGCTTGTCAGTCTACCTGCTCATGACACAGCACAGGACTAGTGGGTGAGAGGTTAAATTAGTGCAAACTCCCTGTAATGTCTGCTGCATGAGAGGTTTAAGCACATTAGAGATATCTTACAATAGGCCCAACACACCCAAAATTATTGCACTGATAGATTGTAGCAAGATGTCAGGTTCCCAGCCGCCGGCGCCATAAAAGAACTAAAGGCAAAGTGTCTCAGCGAAATAACAATGATTCTCCTACAGAACCAAGTTGTTCCAGCAACCAGGTGCTAGCCTTAACATCTTGATTTCTCCACTATAAATAGGGGTCACTCCCAAAGTAAAACGCTTCTACATTGTTCTGGTGAACCTCTCACTAGGAAGGAGCTGTCTTCTGTCCCTGCCTGCTATAACCTGTTTTTGTCTTGGTTCCCACCATACTGTTCATAGTTCCTGCTACAAGAATCCTGCTGCCCTGCATCCTGCGGAATCCACAACCTGCTACCCTTCATCTTACAAGTATCTTCTGATCCTGCTCCCCTGCAACCTACAGAATTCTCTGAGTCTGCTGTCCTGCATCCCACAGGTTCTACAGTTGTCGCCGCCCTGTATCTCCCAGGATTTACAGGTGCTGCCCTGCATCTCGCAGGTCCTACAGTTATCGCTGCCCTGCATCTCCCCGGATTTACAGAAGGTGCTGCCCTGCATCCCGCAGGTCCTACAGTTGTCGCTGCCCTATATCCTGCAAGTAACCTCTGATCCTGCTGCCCTACAACCTACAGAATCCTCAACCTGTTGCCCTGCATCCAAACCCTCAGAGCCTCCTACCTCGCATCCCGCTGAATCTGTCGCTCTACAGATCCAGGACCCCTCGCTCTACAGATCCAGGACCCCCTCGCTCTACAGATCCAGGACCCCCTCGCTCTACAGATCCAGGACCCCCTCGCTCTACAGATCCAGGACCCCTCGCTCTACAGATCCAGGACCCCCTCGCTCTACAGATCCAGGACCCCCTCGCTCTACAGATCCAGGACCCCCTCGCTCTACAGATCCAGGACCCCCTCGCTCTACAGATCCAAGACCCCTCGCTCTACAGATCCAGGACCCCTCTGTATACCCAGGACCCCCTGCATACCCAGGACCCTCTGCCTCCAAAGACTCTTCCGTTTCTATTTTCCTATTTATTTTTCTAAAGATCTTTGTCTCTCTTCCTTCTCTCATTCCTCTCCATATCTGGTTCAACCCTGCTCTAAGTTCAATCTACTCTTTTCCTTTATATGTAGTAGTATAGTTTAGTGTAGTTTTAGATTTGTTACTTTTGGTCTACCTTTCTCTCATCTTGCCTTTTTAGTTTCTTATTGCTGATTATTATTTATACAGTGTTTTCCTTATCATCCAGCTACATAATTGTTTATTCATATTTGTTTACTGCCTCTTCTGTTTTACTCTAATTAAACCCCCTTTTTTTTGTTCATATACATCTTTCTATTTCTCATCATTGCACATTGGGCTCAAACCTGCCACCCCGGAACCAGGATCCTTACACAAGATGACATATGATGGGATTCACTTATCAGTGATTATCACCTATTTGAATTTTTTGATACCTCCCAGCTTTCTCACTACATGTCGCTAAATTCACTAAGCCCAAGTCCGCTGTCTCGGAGTGACTTTTGACTCCAGTCTTTCCTTCAGCCCCCACATCCAAACACTCTCTTCATATTGCTGCAATATTGCCAAAATTTGACCATTTCTGACTGCTGGCACCACCAAGCAACGTATACACTCCCTTATAATCTCCTAGACTACTGCAACAACCTTCTGGCTGCCCTTCCTCTCTCGGCCTCTCTCCCTTGCAGTCCATCCTATATGCATCAGCCCGGCTTATCCATCACACCTGTCTCCATCTCTGCTGTTCCTCTCTGAATTTAAATCTGCTGGATAGGGAGCCACAGCAGAAATTTGAAAATTACTCACCCTGATCTACAAAGCCCTCACTATCACCGCTTCCCACTACCTGTTCTCATTAATCACAAAATACACCCTAGCCCACCCCCTAAGATTCATCATTGAGCTGTTCCTTTCATCCACCATTAGCACCTCTTCACATGGTTCATATGTCAGATTGAAGGACTTTTCTCATGTGGCACAGACCCTATGGAATGCAATTACTCATACTATCAGACTGTCCCTTGATCTGACTTCCAAAAGACACTTCTGTTTAGGGAATCATACCACATAACACTGTAACAAAACACCCGACTGTCCCAATAACAGTCTTCTTCTCTCTCTCTGCATTAACATCACTCTCAACCCTGCAGTCCTCACTCCTGTTTCTCACCCTCCACCCATCTAGATTCTAAGTTCCCATGTGAATAGGGCCCTCAATTTCTCCTGTATCTGTTGGTGGAATACTGACTTGCCTTCTCGGCGTATTGTAGCAATATCTTGTCTTTACCCATTAAACCTTTGTACGGTGTTATGTATTGACGCTTAACAAATTAAGAAAAAACAATAATAAGCGGTAACCCCACCCAGTGAATCTGCAATATAGAGCCTATTTTAAGTATAAGAGCTCACACATGTGATGTGTGCAAGTCTCTACAACTGGTGGCCAAATGACCACCAAACGGAAATCCAGGGGCTTCTCTGGTTCCACATGGCCAATATACATCAAACTAATCAGAGAAGAGGTAAAAGATGTACACATTTGGCCAGTGTTTTTGATGCTATAATTGGCCAAAATGTATTCACATGGCCAAATAATTTAGCAAATGAGTGGGGCTTCACATTTTGAAGACCCCCTCATTTGCTGAAATCAGTTTCCTTGTTAAATAGCCCCATGCCAATCAGTCTTTTGAGCTCCATGCCTCTCCAATCACTGGAAGGTAATTGTGAATTTTATGGGGATTTTATTTGTTCTACAAATTACAATTAAGTTAATTTAGGCTATGGAAATGGAGATGGATAGTGTCTTAGTATAGGATAATAGCGAAGGTGGGGTTATTTAATTTTAGTTTAAGGGAGTTAATTTTAATTTTAGACTGGGGTGTAGGGGGTTACAGTATTTCCCCTATGTAATTAACCCATTAAGGACCATGGAATTTTTAGATGAGAATCAAGTGGCTGCACTGTGGCCTCCCTTCAACCCATATTGTCCACTTACCTGCCAATTTTGGGTTGCTAGCAACCCAACATGCCAGCAGTTTGGGCAGGGTAACATTACATAGCAGCTGCAATGTAACATGAACCTGGCCTTGCGACTGGACGGATTCCAGCCTTGAAGGCCAGATTGTTCAAGTCCCAGACTTGGATGCCACTGCACCGTGGGTGAGCAACATCTAATTCCTTAGTGACAGACTGTCACGGCATACACCGCCGCAAAAAATCCCAAACCGGTGTTGTCCATTCCAGTAATTTCTGTGGCAGCACCTTTCCTACATCACTCTGCAATATTCTGGCCTCCCTGTAGGCATCACAAGTGCTCCCTCTCATGAGCCGTGGAATCCGCTATTTAAAGGAGACACACCCCATCATCGGGGCTTCAACATTACACTAGACTTGCTGTAAATTATCCACCCTGAAGCTGCTCCCTTTCTCCTAGCCTTGTTTTCCAGCCTACTGCTTCTGCCCTCAAGCCCATATGCCTACCACTGTTGCCCTCAAGCGTCCGTGCCTTACGTTGTTGCCTTCAAGCCTCCATGATTACCACTGTTGCCCTCAAGCCTCTGTTCACGCCGCTGCTGCCCTCCCTCTCTTGTCTCCAGCCTCTGTTGCTCTGCATCTCCTGATAATTACAGCTTCCTTATCTTTAGCCAGTACCCAGCCTGCTCCCTTCCTGTCATACCCATGTCTGTTGTCGTGTGTCTCCTGATAAGTCTCCTAGTGTGTTTCCCTCAGTGTATGTACATCTCTGTCTCTAGTTTACCTTGCCTTTGTTTTCCCTCCCTGCCTCTTCCCTCAGTCAACCCTTTCCCAGTCTTGCCTACTCTAGTGCTCTCATTTGCCTCGGACCAACTTTAACGTTCTGCGGTGATACTTGTACAATAAACCCCGAAATTGGAACCTCATCCAGTTGTCTGCTTCTCTGTCACTGCATCCCTGGGCTCATGCCCCCCCCACGTACACCAACAGGTCTTTTCACTAAAAGGTGAAACTCAGAAGAATTGGCAGGAGGAGAGAACAATCTATACCGGTTAGCCGATTTGGCAAGTGAGATAAATGGGAAAAAATTTCTGGTTTTGGTATTTTGACCTAGAATTTTCACTTCTCCTGCCAATTCTTCTGAGTTTCACCTTTAGTGAATAGACCTGCAAGTGTTACACAGATGGAACACCCGCAATGATATCAGGATCGATCCGCACATATCAAACGCTAAGTGCATCATGCCCAAAGTCTGTAATACTGGACAGAAGGTCTGGTTCTTCACTTAACATCTCTGATTCTACTACCCCTCAAAGAAATCCCATTCCCATTGTTAGGGTTCTGTGAGAACCTCCAATGTGCACATTCCTCATCTGGTCCACTTTTTACATTGTGCATACTTGGAGACAGTGGCGTCACTAGGGGTTGGTGTCACCCGGTGCGGTAACTTATGGTGTCACCCCCCCCCGAGTTTTATGGATTTTTTTTAACTACTCTTACTCCTAAATCAGTACTCCCAAATAACACTGAATGCTCATACACACAGCGAACATTACTGTGAGGTTTATTGCTGCGGAGCTCTCTCATATGCTCACACAACTTTTTGCCAACTGCCAGCAAGTACGATGCCTGTTCGAAGGCAGTGAAAGCACACATGGATATGTATTGCCCCCAGCAGCTCTGGATATATTGCCCCCAGCAGCTCATCCATGGATATATATTGCCCCCAGCTCACATATGGATATATTGCCCCAGTTCACAATTATATATTGCCCCCAGCAGCTCACCCATGGATATATATTGCCCCAGCTCACATATGGATATATTGCGCCTCAGCTCACATATGGATATATTGCGCCTCAGCTCACACATGGATATATTGCCCCAGACCAGCTCACACATGGATATTGCCCCAGCTCTCATGGATATGCCCCCAATACACATGGATACTGCCCCAAGCACACATGGATACTGCCCCAAGCACACATGGATACTGCCCCCAGCACACATGGATATGCCCCAGCTCCTCTCATGGATTTTGCCCCAGCTCCTCTCATGGATTTTGCCCCAGCTCCTCTCATGGATTTTGCCCCAGCTCCTCTCATGGATATACTGCCCCAGGTGCTCTCATGGATAATGCCCCAGTTCCTCTCATGGATTTTGCCCCAGCTCCTCTCATGGATATACTGCCCCAGCTCCTCTCATGGGTAATGCCCCAGCTCCTCTCATGGATTTTGCCCCAGCTCCTCTCGTGGATATACTGACCCCAGCTCCTCTCATTGATATTGCCCCAGCTCATGGATAATGCCCCAGCTCATGGATAATGCCCCAGCACATGGATAATGCCCCAGCTCATGGATACTGCCCCCAGCTCACGGATACTGCCCCCAGCTCATGGATTTGCCCCAGCTCATGGATTTGCCCCAGCTCATGGATACTGCCCCAGCTCATGGATATGCCCCAGCTCATGGATTTGCCCCAGCAGCTCATGGATATGCCCCAGCTCATGGATAATGGCCCAGCACATGGATATGTCTCAGCTCCCCTCCTCCTGCGCCGCATGTTCGCCCCCTTTGAGTGTCCGGTGGCGCGCAGCTTGGGCGCTCGCCTGGGGGAGCCATGTGACCAGCCGCGATTGGCTGGTGACGTGTTTCCTCCAGGCGAGCGCCGAAGCTGCATGCTTCGGACGCTCGCAGGGAGCGAATACGCGGCGGAGGGTGAGACACCCGCCCTTAGGGTGACGTGTCACCCTAAGGGCGGGTGTCACCTGGTGCGGGCCGCACCCCCCGCCCCCACGTTACGACGCCACTGCTTGGAGAAAGCTCTGAAGTGTTTAATCTTGTACATTTATGTCCTACTTGAAGTATTTATATCATTCCTGGACATTTTTCATCATGCATAGATACTTAAATGATGTGTGCAAATACTTACTTCTAATACTACATACATCTGGTCAATGTCAGCAAAAATGAAGAATAAGGTGAGTGCAACCTCAATGAATAGAGCTGCCACAAATATGTCTTAATTGGGGAAAAAAAGGAAAAAAATTATTACTGAGAATAATAGTACTACAATCCATATTATGAATTTTAAATGTTTTTTTTTCTTTTGAAAGAAACAATGGGCCCTATTCCTTAGTGAACGCTAACGTCAGGATAAGTGACTTTAATGCATGCCACCCATATTACATCCCTAACGTTAAACCATGTAAAAATCCATTAGCGCATCGATGATTGCATTAGCTTGCACAAGCTTACTTTACTGCGCACTCTATATTTAACATACAGAGCACAATCAGTAATTAGCGTTAGGATAAGGTATTACAAAGTCCTAACGCTAATTACCACACTGATGGGTTAAACAGATTTTTACCGGCACCTAGAAGCTAGTGTCAACTGATTGTGCTTTTGCAGACTCAATTAGCACCATCTGAAAAAAAACTCAATAAATTCGATACTCCCCTCTCATCCCACAACGAGAATAGTGTCCCGATTCGCCACTTCTTGCCGCCGGGAGCAGAGTGAGACTGGGGACACTCCGTGATCACTCTGCAATCGCAAGAGCGAGAACACGCAGGGCTCGCGGTCCAGTAGTGCAATCCTCCATGGAGTCCTGTGGACTTCAGGAAGTTGATATTCATGGTGACTGCGAGTATCCCAGAGGTTAGCGCATTGTTCCGGGGCAAGGTGCTGAAGTATCGCCTGCCCTGGAATCTCATGCCAAAATGGGGACGCTACAGGGAAACTTGCAGGCTTTCCCCATTAGCGTCCCCATTTTAGTGTCAACAAGGGAATAGTGTCCATTCTCTTTTGAACAGGTTGCAAACCGGGTGAAGTTACAAATTACAGAAAAATATTTAATGATTTTTGGCATGCCTCCTTTAGAAGAGGCAAAGAAATAATATAACAAAAGGCTAGAATCACAACCTACACAGACCTACAACTCCCCATCATAACAACAACAAAGCTGTAAGGATTTAATGGTATTGGGTGCTCCTTGTCCCACTATGTCCTCTAAAAACCTGCAGTACCTCTAAGTAGTTAGAGAATGGGGGAAAAAGAGTGAATGAATTCAGCAGTGGGGCATTTATCAGAGGAGACTAGGTGGTACAGGGTTAACTAGTTGGGGATTTATATACAGTAGTAGAGAGGTAGGTGTTGAATAGTGGGATAGGTGGTGGAAGCCTACACACTCCTTTGCACACCTGAACTACTGTTAGCAGATGGTTTTGGTAGTTATTGTTATTTTTAATAACAGCAGGAGCAGAATCAGTTAGCACCAGCTCTAAGCGGTCGCAAACTTTTTGAGTTAGTGCCAGCTGTGAGTACCTAGCGTTAGGACTATGTGATCCTAATGCCGGTTACTCTCAGCTTATATTTTGCGCTCCCCAAGTTAAGCATAGGAAGCGAAAGTACAGTAAGCTCGCTCAAAAAAGCGCTGATACTGATTAGCTAACAGGTTTTTTAACCCGCTAATGATCGGGAATTGGTACGCCCATAACGCTAACGGTAACACTCATTTATGTGAGCGCTAGCGTTAGCTTTAAAGAGGTGATAGAACCCTCTCTCTTTTACCCTGTACTGAGTTCCGTCTTGTATCTGGGGATACAAGCTAAGGACTGGAAAAGCATGAAAGATTGCTTGTGGGAGAACAGATTTTCGGTAAAGGAGCAGCATATCAGCATTAACGGATATAACCCAATCGGGGTACAGAGATATGTTACACTGTAGTAACTTGTAAATTGATTTTCTGTAGCAGGATATATATAACACTATTTGATGGCATAAAACAACAATCAAAATAATATATAGTATAACAAGTCATCCGCCAAAAAGAGTTTAATTATTATTGCTTTGGAATAATCATCATTTTCCTTTTTCATATACTCCAAACATAGCTGCTATTGTGTCAGTTATAGTAGCCAATTGTTTATTCGCACCCAGTTTCCTCGTACCATCCTTTATTCCCTAATTTTCAATTTATTGTACTTTTCCCCATTCTCTAAATGCCTATTATTACACATTAACACACAATTTTCTCTATATGGCCACTTATCAGCCACATGATCATATCATGCTCATTGTTTCTGCATTGCCCTTTTCCTATATCCCTTGCTCCATATTTCTGCCACCTATCCTTCTTGTCCTCACACAGACACTTAACTTTCAAATATAAATGCACAGACAAACACACACTAACAGGTCTATTCGCTAAAAGGTGAAACTAAGGAGAATTGGCAGGAGAAGAGAACAAACTAGACCAAATAGCAGATTAGGAAAGTGAACTAAATGGGAGAATGTTTCTGGTTTGGCTATTTTGACCTAGAATTTTCACTTCTTCTGCCAATTCGCCTGAGTTTCATCTTTAGTGAATAGACCTGTTTCAGTTACAAACACAGACTACTCTCACACACACCCACTTCAAAGTTTTAAAAACCATGGAAAGCATTAATATAGCAAACCTACAATTGGTATAGAGTGGTTGACGAAAAGGTTTTCCTTTGGAGAAAACAAAAGCCAGGATGACAAACTGTACAGCTGTTATAAGCCATAGAGTAGTATTCTCAAAGCTTTCATAGTTTTTCTTTTTCCTCCCAGAAATGAACGCATGTGTAAGATTTATGTGTAGGCTTTCATTTCCTGGATGACAGGCACTGGAATAAAAAAAGTAAAAACATTTACTTATAGAAAAAATATGGGACTTTTATTCTTACACATAATAAATTTTATATACGTCTTTATAACAAATAAAATTTATTATCAATAAGAGAAAAGATACTTTCATACTGCAATGTGACGCGTGGCATTGTGTTGCCTTATGAATCTTTATATTAAAAGGACACTCTACTGTCAGCCTCTGTTCAATTATAAAGTACTAGGTGGAAAGCCTGCCCAGAGGGCAGTCTATTGTTAAGCGAAGCAACTCACATGGGTAGATTTGCCCCAGCTCACATGGGTATAATTGCCCCAGCTCACATGGGTATAATTGCCCCAGCTCACAAGGGTATATTTGCCCCAGCTCACATTGGTATAATCGCCCCCAGATCACATGGGTATATATTCCCCAGCTCACATTGGTATATATTCCCCCATCTCACATGGGTATATTTGCCCCAGCTCACTTGGGTATATTTGCCCCAGCTCACATGGGTATATTTGCCCCCCAGCTCACATGAGTATATTTGCCCCCCAGCTCACATGGGTATTATGGCCCCCGTTCACATGGGTATATTTGCCCCCTAGCTCACATGGGAATTTTTGCCCCCAGCTCCTGTGGGTATAGTTGCCCCCAGCTGGTATAGTTGCCCCCAGCTACCGTGGGTATAAGTGCTCCCAGCTCACGTGGTTTAAAGTGCCCCAAACTAAGACGCTGAATGAGCGCGCAGCCTCTACCTGTCGGCCGCGCGCGCATCCAGGAGAACAGGAAGCGCGTGCAGCCGCCGGATAGAGGCTGCGCGCGCATCCTATACTGCCCCAGCAGCTCATGAATATACTGCCCAGCACATGGAAATACTGCCCCAGCTCATGGAAATTGCCCCAGCTCATGGAAATTGCCCCAGCTCATGGATATACTGCCCCAGCTCATGGATATACTGCCCCAGCTCATGGATATACTGCCCCAGCTCATGGATATACTGCCCCAGCTCGTGGATATACTGCCCCAGCTCATGGATATACTGCCCCAGCTCATAGATATTGCCCCAGCTCATGGATATTGCCCCAGCTCGTGGATATTGCCCCCAACTCATGGAGATACTACCCCAGCTCATGGATATACTGCCCCAGCTCATGGATATACTGCCCCAGCTCGTGGATATACTGCCCCAGCTTGTGGATATATGCCCCAGCTCATAGATATATGCCCCAGCTCATAGATATTGCCCCAGCTCGTGGATATTGCCCCAGCTCGTGGATATTGCCCCAGCTTGTGGATATTGCCCCCCAGCTCATGGAGATACTGCCCCAGCTCGTGGATATACTGCCCCCCAAGCTCTCATGAATATGCCCCAGCTCAGACCCCAGACCAGACATGGGGCGGCTGTTCGAATGCTCTATCGGCATTCGAACAGTCGCCCCTGGAGCTCTGTCTCCGGCATACTTACCTGCCCGAGCGGCGAAGGGAAAGTTTCCCCGCTTCCGCTCGTTAAAGGACCCAAGCCGCGGTCACGTGGGACTCCCACGTGACCGCGGCTTGGGTCCTTCAAAGAGCGGAAGCGAGGAAACTTTCCCTTCGCTGCTCAGGCAGGTAAGTATGCCGGAGACGGAGCTCCAGGGGCGGCTGTCCGAATGCCGATAGAGCATTCGAACAGCCGCCCAAGCCCGGGCCTAAACTTTTAGGGGCGCAAATTTCTTTTGAAATTATGCGCCCCTAAGAAAACTGCGCCCGGGGCCACGGGCCCCCCCCACACTACGCCACTGGCGATAGGCTGCGCGCGCATCCTGGTCCACTGGATGCGCGTGCAGCCTATAGCCGTCTGCTGCGAGCGCATCCGGTTCTACAGGATGCGCGCACAGCCTTTACCCGGCTGCTGCGTGCGCATCCTGCAAACGTCGCGGCACGCGCCGCAGCGGTTGAATGCGCGTGCAGCAGCCGGGTAGAGGCTGCGAGCGTATCCGGCTCTACAGGATGCGCGCGCAGCCTCTACCCGGCTGCTGCGTGCGCATCTTGTAACCGCCGTGGCAAGCGCAAAGCCGGCTCGTGCCGCGGCGGTTGCATGAACGCGCAGCCAACCGCCGCTGGTTGCGCGCACATGAGCAGTACAGGCTTGGCGACGGACACGCCAAGCCTTACTGCATTATAGTATAGATAAGGGCAAAAAAGAGAATTTGATTTTTCAATAGAGTCTCCCTTTAATGGTCTTGCAAACAGAACAAAATTAAACAAGGTTGAACAGGTTTTTCCATCTCTAAAGAATAATTTTGAAAACATTAGACAGGCAAAATACAAATGAAACTCAATGCAGATAAATGCTAAGATAAATTTTTGTATAGTTTAGTGGGATATATACAGGGCTGGACTGGGACAAATATTCAGCCCTGGACTTTATCTAGACACGCCCACTTTAATTATACAAACATGCACAAAAATAGTATATCCAACCGGATCGCTCAACCAATCACTCTACGCATACCGGAGTTGCTGCAGAGCGATTGGGTAGAGCAACGCAGCGGAACTGAGGTTGAGCGTGTACCATGTCTTAAGTTGAGACAGATGAGCAGCAGGTCTCACCGGCACGGTGGCCCCAATATGAGATTGCGGCAGACTGCATCTGTTTTACAGACTGTGAGGAATTTCTCACCTCACCCATTAAGGGCAGTGCACGGCGCGGTGAACCAGCATTCACACTGGCCCACTGAGCCATCGGCCCACCGGGAATCTCCCTGTAGTCCCTATGGCCAGTACATGCCTGGATATATAGTATATATGGAAAAAAGTTAAACAGTCTGCAATGTAGTTATCAAACATGCACATGAATAATTTTGATAAATGATATAGTTATCATTTTTGAAAACTTTTATTTCAAGTTGAGATTGCAAGATCCACCATTGTTTAGTAGTGAGTCTCTGCAAATAGGATATTTGTAAAACTAATTTATAGTCAGACTGCATCTAAATAGACTCTTTGTATCTGTTAGGGCAATCTTACCTGTAAATATCTTTATTACTGTACCAAGGCTGCTGTTGGACAATTAGGAACGCATAAGTTTGCATGGCAATTGTGAATAGCACATTGTAGACTACTGAAAGCAACATAGATGGAGATATCAGTTGCCCCGGGGGTCTGTATGGTGCTAGTTTATGATATGCTGGTGTCGAACTCACTAGAAAATAAAAAGATAAGTCATGGTCTGCAAATATAATCATTACAAAAGATAGATATAATAATAGATATACACATAGCCTCCTCTTAGCACAAAATGATGTACATGGAGAGCAAATAGTTCTCCGGTGTCATTCTCCCAACATGAGTTGGTATAGAGGTAATTATTATGCTGGTAGTTGTGTGTACTTTGCGTTAATTAGCACTTTGTGTTAATTTACCTTCGTGAATAAAACCAATTTGTCCAAAAGGATTACTATTTAAAAATTGCCACTTATCCTCCCTATATATACCTGGGCAGTATCCCAATTCTACCTTTATGATAATGTTGCTGACGTTAACTTAAAGACTCGAGACAGTATAACGCCCTTGATGCAAGCTTAGAGCTTGAAGCTTATTACTGTACATCGACAGAACCTGTACGTCATATAGAGGCTGTTAATAACACCTGAGCACGTGAAAATCAAGCTTTTCTGTGGTAGCTCGCAGTTCCTTGCTCAGGTGTTCTTGCTATTGCAAAAGTCACTTAACAGTCACTGGTGCCCAAATATTTCATCACAATTTGTTAATGTAGCAGCTGAATAAAATCGGTAACAACAAGCCACTAAGGATTATTAGCTTGCACTGATATTTTCCCCATAGCGGCTCCCTGGTACTGAAAGGGTCAGAATAAGGCTATTTGACTCTTATTATACACATTCCGTTCTCTATTTAGAACAGTGTTTCCCAAACCTGTCCTCAGGACCCGATGACACGCCGGCTTTGACAGATATCTGAAGCACAGCACAGGTGATAGGATTTGCTGCTCAGTGATTGCAGGATTCAGTCTGCTTTTCCCCAAGGAGATCTGAAAAATCTGGCCTGGTTGAGAGTCCCGAGGACAGGTTTGAGAAACACTGATTTAGAAGGTACATAGGAAACCAAATGCTAGCGTACCCTAAGCTAAGCTCTGTACAAACATTACAATCAATATGAGATATACTCACTTGTCAAAAAAATTACAAACATTACAGCAAAATCGTGAACCAGAAATTGGTTATTTCCAAAGATGTTTTGTTGCTGAAAGAAGATCAAAAGATTGATAGTTTTAGTTTATAACCCACAATCTTTTCGAACATGAAAACATTATTTTAATCCTTAAAATAATACATGCAGGTGTCTAATAATCTAAAAAAAAATCCAGTAGAGGAGTGACGCAGTGGATTCAAAGAGACAGACCCATTACACAGATAAACATATATATTGTAGTTTTAATTATATACCATTATCAGGACCAGATTTATAATTAAACAAAGTAGGCATGTGCCTACAGGTGCCTCCCACAAGGGGCATTTTGCTCTGAAGAAAAAAAGTAAAAATGAAAAGCACAAATTCCAATCATTTAGGCTAGGGTCAGACGAGCGTGATTTCTACGGACTGTACGTCCGTGCAGTACGGACATCGTCAGTACGGAAGACGCAGTAGTGGTCACACAGTCCGTTTTTTCACTGAAGTTATTTTTGACGGATGTAGGAGGGAAAAATAAATTACAATGAAAAAACATTCTGTCCGTCAAAAATGCTGGACGTATAAATGCAGTCCGTCTGACCATGCTCCATCACTCACACACAAAGCTATGCAGACGTTGTGGACGTGGCGCACTCCGCACGTCCGTTCTAGCAGTATTACGTTCTTGCCTAACCTGCGTCCGTTTGCAGCGTCCGTCATGCGTCCGCAGTTCAGTGCGGACGTACTTCATGTGTCAGGCTCCAATGGACTTTCTTTCATGCTATCACGGACGTACTTTTAGGCGCAATCACGGACGTGAACACTACGCTCGTCTGACCCTAGCCTAAGACTCCTGTAACTCTGGAAACCTACAGACTAGTAGGAAAAATAAGGTATCATTGGAAAGTCCAGTTTTATGTAAAACCAAAATAATAAATAAATAAAATAAAAATATTTTTTCTAAAAAATGGTATTTATTTTTTTGTTTCCCAAAATAAAAATTAAAGTATTTTGACACTTTTTTGGGAGGGGTGCTCCAGTGTTTTGTGCCGACAGGCTTCTGAGATGTAAATCCGGCCCTGCCCATTATATCCCATATTCTTATAAAAGGCAAACTGATATCAATAAAGTTAAATTAACATTGTTTTCACAACAAATATTCATCACAAACAAAAATGAGCATTCTGAAAAAATCATATAATGTGTGTACAGTATATGTGTGTCTATCTATCTATATATATATATATATATATATATATAGAATCTCAGAGAAGTGAGTACACGCCTCACATTTTTGTAAATATTTTATTATATCTTTTCATGTGACAACACTGAAGAAATTACACTTTGCTACAATGTAAAATGGTGATTGTACAGCTTGTATAAGGCCCCCTTCACACCTAAGCATTTTACAGTGTGCTCCTGCGCGGTGTAAAACGCTTAAACAATGAAATCCCATGATTTCCTATGTGGGCATGTCGCAAAAAGAAGGCCGGGAGCTTCTTTTCGGGCATACAGCAGCGCGTTCGCGGCCATATCATAGCCGCGAACGCGCTGCAACGTGCGTTCGCTCATTTTTTTGTATGCGTGAACGCGTGTAAAAAAAACGCGCGCATTGCGCGACGCAGCGCTACGCCCAGGTGTGAACCCAGCCTAACAGTGTAAATTTGCTGTCCCCTCAAAATAACTCAACACAGCCATTAATGTCTAAACTCCTGGCAACAAAGTTAAAATGCTTATACTTATATTTATATTGTTTTCAAATGTTTTTTCATTACAGAGTCTTACCCAGTAAAGAAGAAGTGTATTGTTATATTCAATTAATCCAAACATAGCCATGTATTTGAACATGCAGAATGATGTGACAAGAGCTGCTCGACCTTCTCTGTTAGAAGAAAAATAAAATGGAGTTTTTAATAGTGTTTCCTATTTTTTCATGCAAGCATAAAATAGTGTTTGATGGTTAAAAGATTGCTGATATAAATCTATATTCAAAATGTATGTCATTTTTGTTGTCATTTTAATTGTTATATGGCTTGTTCTGACAAGGATCACATTTAAACAATTAAAATAATATAAATAGGTTTAACGCTTTCGCTGCTGAGCCATTTCACCCCTGTGTGCAGAGCTCATTTTTACCGGTTTCGCTAATCATGTTAAAACGTGATTTGAAGCAATGTTTTCTTATACAACCCAGACATATTATATATCGTTCTTTCTGGCAGACTCGGCAAATTCATAATATATCATCATTATATGTATACATCATGTCCTGCCTGAATATTATAACAAAAAATGCAATAACATTTGAATTTTCAATCATCTACAGAGTGTAAAGTGTTTTTTTTTTTACATTATATCATGCAAGCTTTTGCGGTTATATTCTCTATGGGGTGACTCATTACATTTTTTGGGGGGGAATTTCAAGATTTTTAGCAAATGCCCCTCATAGAAAAAATCGTTAGTGCAGCATCATTGTTCACATTATAATTGAAATGGGAACAATATTGCTGCATTAATAAAACAAAAAAACAAAATACTGTTTTTTTTTTATTTAGATTTTAATTTTTAATAATTTTTCCTTTTAAGCCCTTAAGGACGGGAGTAATTTTACAACTTCGGCGCTGTTTCGGAAGTAGAAGTTTGCTGAGCTCATTTTGACCATTTTTAAGTCACGTATTATTATACTACCCAGACAAATTATATATCGTTCTTTCCGGCAGACTCGGCAGATTAATAATATATCATTATATCATTATATCGGGGAACTATAGGCCAGTTAGTCTTACGTCAGTAGTGGGGAAATTAATGTAAACCATGTTAAAGGAAAGGATTGTTGAACATCTAAAAACACATAGATTACAGGATCAGAAACAACATGGGTTTACCTCAGGGAGATCATGCCAAACTAATCTTATTGATTTTTTTGATTGGGTAACAAAAATAATAGACACAGGTGGTGCAGTAGACATTGCTTATTTAGATTTCAGTAAGGCTTTTGATACTGTTCCGCATAGAAGGCTTATCAATAAATTGCAATCTTTGAGCTTGGATTCCAATATTGTTGAATGGATTAGGCAGTGGCTGAGTGACAGACAACAGAGGGTTGTGGTAAATGGAGTTTATTCGGCTCAAGGTCTTGTTACCAGTAGGGTACCTCAGGGGTCAGTACTTGGACCCATTCTCTTTAATATTTTTATTAGTGATATTGCAGAAGGTATTAATGGAAAAGTATGTCTTTTTGCTGATGACACAAAAATTTGCAACAGGGTTGACGTTCCTGGAGGGATCAGCCAAATGACAAATGATTTAGGTAAACTAAAAAAATGGTCTGAGTTGTGGCAATTGAGTTTTAATGTGGATTGTTAGATTTTAATTTCCTGTAAATATAATAAATACTTAGTCTTAAAAAGCCGGTTCTTATAAATGGGCTGTGAAATTCCCCCCCTCCATTTCCTTAGTATCAATACTGTATAGACCGTTCTTCCTTCTATAGGATATGAACTGTGACCGATTTCCTGTTATGTTCAGTGCAGGAAAATGTGCGCAGAAGCGGGAAGATGGGAAAAGGGTCTCGTGAACCATATATGGTAGTAAGTTAACTGAGTGGCTAAACTTTGATGTTGTAATGTATCTGTACACTGATTGGCTATAAATTCTGTGTATTTTAATAAATAGATCTGGCTTAACGAGGAAAGCTAGACTTCTGAGAAAGACCAATACAGTTTTGTGATTGATTCTTTTTGGGGGTCTCCGCCATGGCGTAGTGCATCTCTTATTTTGGTTTTGATATATAAGAAGAAACTTGGAAAAGGTTTATGGTAATTATAATGAATAATAGAATTTTTCAGTTGTTGTCTGAAGTGGGATTTGCCATTCAGATGTATCCTTATATTTAAGTGTATCTTTACATTTGAATGTATTCTTACATTTGCTTGTTCAGATTTTACGAACCTGCCTCCAGGCTTGGTTTTTGTCTATTTTCCTTGAAGTTAAAGCTATGGTTCAGAGCTTGTTGAATTTTTTTAAAAAAAAATTTAAAATTTTTTTTTTTTTGGTGCAAGGTTGGACTCTTTGTCTTGATTTGTTTTTGTCATTTTATGTATTGTAATAAAGGAAAATCGTTTGAGGACCTCACGTGTGTTTGAACTCGCCCGCTGTGTTGAGTATTTGTATTTGCTGGAAATTGAATTCATAAAAAAAGAAACGAGATGTTTCTAGTTGTTTTGTCTCCGTTCTGTGTCTATCTTGTACTTCAATTCTGGTGTTTCTGGGTCGTCCATATCTTGTAATTGTGAGAATTTTATTTTAACTGATTAGCTTTTCTTCTTATATATCAACTGATTTAATCTCCCATTGAGAGACAGTTTTTTTTTTCCTCTTAATTTTTTATTTTTATTTTCTTGCGCGCTGCTGCCATTTTTTTTCTTTATTTTTTTGCTGCATGTGTTTGCGCGCTGATTCTAAAGGATTTGCTAACTGCTTTTTTTCAGATTGCATGTTTGTTTTTGTTTTATTTTTTATTTTGTTTCTGGCCATTGATTGCGTCTGTTTATTTAAATGTTTGTCTTTACTAACTATTAATGTATGTGTTTATCTTTGATGTTTTGTATTTCGTAGTTTTGATATTATGTTTTTTATATGTAATTTATGTATAGGGACTGCTTTTCGTAAACCAGGTTTCTTTGTTTCTGTGTCATTACTGCCGTGCCTCGTGTAAAAAAAAAAAAAAAAAAAGGCACAGGAAATGGAGACAATAGGGCTTTACTTTTACAGTGACTTTCAAAAGCGCCTGCTAACTTTTTTTCTCTTTCTCATACATTCATTTTTCTCTCTTTGTTCTTTTTTTATTTAATTAAAAAAAACTTTTTATTTGTAATGTATAATGTTATTATGTGTTTGTATAAGGATTTTTTTTCTTTGAATGCTAGTAGTCTTTTAGCAGTGCAAGTTGGATAATGGAATATGTAGTTATTTTTGTTGTTCTGTGAGTATCTATTTGGGATAATTGAACAGTATATACAAATGACATGTGTCTAATGCCTGGAAAGACTGTAGTAGCAGTTGAATCTGGAGCTGTTAGTGCTTTATAAAACTGTAACTGTTGTGGAATTGGGCGCAGTTTGAGTGCTTCGGCGTGCGTACAGTAGTGGAACAGAAGAAAGTAATTATGGGAGCTGGATTTACTGTAAATGGATTATAAATTGATGTATGATATATTATATAAAAAAAAGTAGTGTATCAAGGTGATGGGCTCAAAGTTGTACATTTTCCCAAGAGAGGCATGGTCGGTTATTTTCCTCTGGTCTTTGTTTGAGTCCAGCACTAAGGGATTGACCACACCTTAATATAGGTTATATGTTTTGCCAAAATGGCTGACTGAGATCATTTACAGTTTTTGTAACTTGTATAATGGAATATATATATGTAGGTTCATGTTTAGTTGTTTGGAATCTAAGAGGATGAAGTGATATAAAGCTGAAGGATTTGAGTGAAAGTTTAAAGGAAAGCGCCTACAGGTTTAGTAGCGCTGTACAAAGGAATTTAGGCAGATTTCAAATAAGAGAAGGTGGTTTTTTTGGTTTTATTTTAGTTGACTAAGGAAGATGGAAGGTTGTAGTTTGGTATCTGAGTATTGTTTGATTTGTTTTCTTTTTCTGCAGTGGTAGCCAGATGTCTAGTATTATTTTTTTTTTGCTGTCTGATGTTTTTGTCTTTTGGTGTGAAGTGCAATAGCGTATAACTTTGCCTCCATTGAATATTCTTGGAGGGAATAAAACAGGTTGTAAAATAGCTGCACAAACACCTCACGTTTGAATGTTTGTTTTTAACCAATATTCTTAATAAAGATTATTGATGTTTATTAATAATCTTTTTCTCTGAGTTTCCTCTGAGAACTTTGTGCTAATTAACACGTCAAGTTTTAAACATGCCCTTCTATACTTTCTTTCCCAGTTCATGATATTTTTGTTGTGTTTTTTTATTTGAATTGAAGTTCACATTCTTTTCCTAGTCTCCTCCTTTTGTCTCACTCATGACCCTCCTCTCCTCCGTGTTGTCTCACTCATGACCACTCCTTTTCTTTGTGTCCAAAAAATGTGTTGCATTTTTTTCTCCATTTTAAAAGTATTTTAACCATATGAATTTTAAAGTTTTTGACAGGTTAATAATACATTTTTTCCCAAGTTTTTACTTTAGGTGAACATTACCCATGCATGCCAACTTTGCTCAAGCTAGATGGAAGATTATGCGATACCAATATTGATAAAGATGTTGGAATTGAAGGAAATTTACTCAAACACATTATCATTTCACATTGCAATGTTACATCAACCGGATAATAAGGAATTATCAGACACCAGGCAATAAAACAATCTAATTATCGACAACTCATCAATAAATCATGCTATTTATAGAAGATCATTGATTTGGAAATACAACTTAAGACATGTCAGTTTTACAAAACTGTTATTTTCAACCAATAAGACAGAAGACAAAGAAAGAAGATAATGTATTTTTATATTCTGATGTCGTCTAAGTAATAATTATTTTGTGTCTTTTATTATTTTATATTTTGTTATTTTTGTTGTTTAGTTACAATCAATATTGTTCAAAATTCCCTGACACATTAAGGATTATTGAAGATCACATCCAATTAAAATTAGAGTTCATTAATGTATTTAGGAACATATAATTTAATGCATTTGCATAAATACGTTTCATGACATATATAGTGGTAAATGGAAAGTTTTAATTCGATAAAATTAATGCTGTTTTTATTTTTTTTTTATTTCATTTGAGGATTGGTGTGTTTTATAAACGCCAGGTTTGTTTCACAACACCGAACAAGACTGAATAGGATAGTAATTAAAAAAAAAAAAAAAATTTTTTTTAATATTTAATAAAAGGGTGGAATATGCACTTCGGCTATTTCCCTTTTGAGCCAAAGTTGCGTATATATATTTTTCTCTAACAATGAGTCAGAAGTAGTATAATTTTTTTATTGCGTGAGGCCGACAGGCTTCGCGGGGACATTTTGAAATTTATTATCTGTGTCTCTTCTTGTGTAAATTAACATTTTTATTGTTTTCGTGCATTTGAGAGTGACAATGAATGAATGGATGTATATGATTAGCGGGGTATACCATATTTTCTTTTCTTTTTTATTTTCTTTATTGTTGCTAAAACCATATCACATCATCAAGAAACCTGACAGTCACAATGACTGCATATGGAACGAATCATGGACATTTTGTGTCAAGGTCAAAGGTCACAGGTAATAAGCAACCAGCGCAAAGAGACAGCTTGTTCAGGAGTCCCTATGGTGGGAGCTCTGATGACATTCAATGATTATGCGTCTCAAGCTGGGATGTTGAAAAAAAAAGACCACACCCTGATCTCGCACTGTGGACTATGGTATTAGATTATGGAATATTATTTTTTTTATTTAATCCCCTAGAAAAGTGTGAGAAAGGATTTAATTTGTGAAAATGAGAATGTATTTCTTGAATGTGTGTATGAATGCAGGTGTATATGCGTTTTGTGGAGTGAAGCTGAACATAGGAAAACACACAGATATAGATCTGACTCATGTTGATTTATTAGATAAATGAACTTTACATTCAAGTTATTATACTTTTCTTGTTCGGTGAATTATATTTTGGGAAATGGGAATAAATAGTTATTTAAGGTCTAGATTAGGTATTTTTGCCTACGCTCCAAGTGGTTCGCTGGAAGAGTGAATCTAGATAGATAAGTGTATTTTATGCTCATAAAGGGCCTCCTGGGGAATCCCTTTTGTACATTATAAAAGGTATTGAGGTATTTTAGGAGTAAATACCAGAATTTTTTTCTTCCCATCTGAGCATCTAGAATGATCTAAAGGTCTTAGGCAAGGACACTGTAGCCCAGGTTTAATTGTCTAAGTTTGGTTTATCGTTTAGATGATCACAGGTGATATGTGATCAAAGGAAAGAATTGTTAGATTTTAATTTCCTGTAAATAATAATAAATACTTAGTCTTAAAAAGCCGGTTCTTATAAATGGGCTGTGAAATTCCCCCCCTCCATTTCCTTAGTGTCAATACTGTATAGACCGTTCTTCCTTCTTATAGGATATGAGCTGTGGCCGATTTCCTGTTATGTTCAGTGCAGGAAAATGTGCGCAGAAGCGGGAAGATGGGAAAAGGGTCTCGTGAACCATATATGGTAGTAAGTTAACTGAGTGGCTAAACTTTGATGTTGTAATGTATCTGTACACTGATTGGCTATAAATTCTGTGTATTTAAATAAATAGATCTGGCTTAACGAGGAAAGCTAGACTTCTGAGAAAGACCAATACAGTTTTGTGATTGATTCTTTTTGGGGGTCTCCACCATGGCGTAGCGCAGCTCTTATTTTGGTTTTGATATATAAGAAGAAACTTGGAAAAGGTTTATGGTAATTATAATGAATAATAGAATT
This sequence comes from Leptobrachium leishanense, assembly GCA_009667805.1. Taxonomy (NCBI): domain Eukaryota; kingdom Metazoa; phylum Chordata; class Amphibia; order Anura; family Megophryidae; genus Leptobrachium; species Leptobrachium leishanense. The sequence goes on along the minus strand of CM019066.1, from coordinate 139,093,027 downwards.
TTTCTATGTTTCTATGTTTCTATATATGTCATGCCCTGCCAAAATGCTATAACAAAAAATGTAAAAAAATGAGAATTTTCAATAAAATTTCAATCTTCCACAGTGGGTAAAGTGTTTTTTTTTTTAAATTTTATTATCCGAGGCTCTGCAGTCATATTCTATGGGGTAGATTTGTTAAAAAAATTAGACCTCGGAACCCATTTTTTTTTTTGGGGAGAAATTGTGTGATTTTAGCTAAACTCCCCCCAAAAATAAATCATTAGTGAAGCATCATTGTTCATATTATAATTGAAATGTGAACAATAGTGCTGCATTAAAAAAAACAATTTTTTTTTTTATTATTATAATTATTATTTTTTTATTTAATTTATTATTTTTTTATTATTTTTATTTTTACTTTTTTTACACTTTTATTTTACTTTTAACATGGTCATGTTTGATATCACTGGAAAGGCCATGCTCTGGCCTTTCCAGCAATATCAGACATGACCCCCTAGCTGCCACCGATCAGGAGATAAAGGGGTTCAAAGAACCCCCCTATCTCCTCTAAGGGATTTCCATGGGAAATCCCTTTGCAGCTAGGGGGTTCCCCGGTTAACTGACATCATCGCGCATGGCGCGATGAGTCAGTTGACCGGGGGGGGGACCCAGAGGTGGGGGCTGCCATCCAAGATGGTGGCCCCCACCGGAAATAGGCCGCGATCGGGCACAAATTAGTGCCCGGTCGCGACCTGGCAACTAAGGGGTTAACCCCCCATACATCGCTGGAAAGGTCAGGCTGTGACCCTTCCAGTGATGCTGGCCACAGCTGCCTGGTCCCCGGCGATGGGGAGATAGAGGGATCCAAAGGATCCCCCCCTCCCCTTCAGGCGCTTCCCCTGCTCCAGCGGGGGGACGCCTGAAACTGACGTCACTGCGCCGGAGGAGGGATCACACTGATCTGACTCCGCGGGAGTCTGAGCAGCGTGGGAGTGACCGGAGGAGGTAAGTATTAAGGGAGGGGGGCTGTAAACGCCAAGGACGTACATTTACGTCCTGCGTCGTCAAAGCCCGCCTAATGCAGGGCGTAAATGTACGTCCTGCGGCGTTAAGGGGTTAAATTGAACATGGTCATGTTTGGTATCACTAGAAAGGCCATGCTCTGGCCGTTCCAATGATACAAACATTAACCCATAACTGCCACAGATCGGGAGATAGGGGGTTCATTAGAACCCCTACATCCACCATAGGTGGCAGCTAGGGGTTAACTCCTGAACTAACGTCATTGTGCCATGCGCGATGACGCCAGTCGGCAGGGGGAGATCCAAGATGTCAGCCAGCTCCAGGAAGGGACCACGATCTGGCGCCTGTTGGTGCCGAATCGTGATCCAGCCCCCAAGGGGTTAAAGGCAGCCACCGGTTGGAAGGGCAGGCTGTGGACTTCAAAGCGGTGCCTGCCTTTTTTCGTACCCCAAGCAGATTGGGAGAGAGAGAGGTCCAAAGGACCTCTCCCTTCCCCTTGAGGCACCTTTCCCGCACTGGCGGGGGGGTGTGACTGGAATAGACGTCATCGCGCCTGGCGTGATAATGCTATTCCTGCCCGCCGTGGTCCCAAAGGCTGGGCTGACATCAGAGATGTCAGCCCGTACCAGGGGGTGCAGCAATTGGCCACAATCCTGGCCGATCGCGGCTGCAAAGGGAGGACACACTCAGCGCGTCCTCCACAGCCAAGGCTTCGCGTGGCTGGATGCGCCCAGCGCGTCCGATGCAGCGAAGTGGTTAAACTCCTTCGCTAACAAGTTATTTGCCATAAAACCACTGGCAGGACCTGGTGGTTTTATGGGAAATCCATTTCCATTACTCACACAGTAAAAATAAACAGAAGAATCTGTACTGTATTTTTTCACTGTAGGTAAGCCCTATTTGAAAGGCAGATGGCTCCCTACATGTACACTACAGCTTGGGCTGTGTGAATCGTTAAAAGAAAATTGGACGTCAAAGCTTATGAAGCAATTTCACCACATCCGCTGTTATGTCCGAGGTGCTGAAACTTTCGAGGCACATTCTGAAGGCAATTTGCAAATTAATTTATTCTGAAGAAAACCACAAAAGTGATCCCACCTGGGACCACTCGATGGTGCCAAACCCACATTCCCTAAGGGCCTAGCCCTCCTAGATACAAGAAACCAAGAACAACCATATAGTAATCAAATACAAAAATTGCATGGATTGATAATAGAAGGGATGTGGGTCCCCAGTAATACACAATTTATTGCGGGTGTAAATAATCAAACCCATAAATACGCATGCTAAAAAAAACACATAAATTGGAGTATATTGTATGTGGAGAGAATGTAACACACAGCGTGTAATGATAGGTGGAAACTCTTAGAAACCAAAGTAATGGTGCTGAAGTTCATACAAAGCAGAAATGTTTTTTTTTTTTTTTTTTAAAACTGCTCATGTGGCTATATCAATCAAAAGCCAACAATATTAGCTATCCCCATACTGCAAGGTCATTATAATTGCATATGTGTCAGATGAACTTGGCATACACACGCCACCCAGTAATTACACCATATGACCATATATAGGAGAGGGAACCATAAGAAAAAAATGTAAATTGTTGAGAGTGGGTACTAATTATCTTAATCCCTGCCATTAATGCCACTAATTATCTTCATAGAACTACATAACCACTATTGGCTCTCCTAGTCATGTGATCTGCAATTATAGAATGATTTAAGATCTGACCTTTTGAAATCATCTAATATAACTGACTCCTATAAGCATGTGACTAATAATTGATAACGTTTTTTTATACCAGACTAGTTTTTCTGTACACTCACTCTGGAAAAAGCCTGCCACGCAGGCGAAACGCGTTGAGTGTGTCCTGATGTTTATATGTTTTTAACTGTTTGGGGTGCCTTCAAATCCCCTCTCTGTTTGGGGTGCCTTCAACCCCCCTGTCTTTTTCTGGTTGTTTTTTGTGGTTCCCTTTGGGAATAATGAGTCTTTGCACAAGATGGCGTGGATAATTTGATACTTTGATGTATATTTGGCGTGGTACCATCAATTGGTGTTACATAGTTACATAGGCTGAAAAAAGACATGCGTCCATCGGATTCAGCTGCTCATATATCACTTACTGCTGTTGATCCAAAAGAAGGCAAAAAACCCCAGTCTGAAGCGCTCGCCAATATGCAGCATGTTGGGGAAAAAATTCCTTCTTGACCCCAGAATGGCAGTCAGATTTCTCCTTGGCTCCAGAAGCTTACCCACATACTAAATATTATAACCCTTAATATTCTGTGTCTGCAGGAAGTCATCCAGTCATTTTTAAAAAGTCTGCACAGTCTCTGACCCAACCACCTCAACAGGCAGAGAATTCCACAGCTTTATTGTTCTCATCGTAAAATAACCCTTCCTATGCTTTAGGCTGAATTTCCTTTCATCCAGTCTAAATGGGTGACCTCGTGTCCTGTGTATAGTCCTGTTAATGAATAGGTTTCCAGACAATGGTTTATAATGGCCCCGTATATATTTATATAAAGTTATCAGATCCCCTCTAAGGCGCCGTTTCTCTAAACTAAACAGGTTTAACTTAACAGGTTTAACTTAAACCTCCCATTCCCCGTATTAATTTAGTCGCTCGTCTCTGCACTTTTTCTAGCGCTATAATATCAGTCTTTTTTTTTTCTCCCTCATGTTCCCCCTCCTATATATGGTCTTATGGTGTAATTACTGGGTGGCGTGTGTATGCCAAGATCATCTGACACGTATGCAATTATAATGACCTTGCAGTATGGGGATAGCTAATATTGTTTGCTTTTGATTGATATAGCCACATGAGCAGTTTCTTTTTAAAACCATTTCTGCTTTGTATGAATTTTTTAGCACCATTACTTTGGTTTCTAAGAGTCTCCACCTATCCTTACACCTGTGTGTTATATGCTCTCCACATACAATATACTCCAATTTATGTGTTTTTTTTTAGCAGTGTGTATTTATGGGTTTGATTATTTACACCCGCAATAAATTGTGTATTATTGGGGACCCACATCCCCTCTATTAGCAATCCATGCAATTTTTGTATTGGATTACTATATGGTTGTTCTTGGTTTCTTTTAATTTATTCTGAAATCAGCAAAATTCCTTTGAATTGCTCCAGGATATGACCAGGTCGATTTTACTTGATAATGGGTTCTTGCGTGAGCTTTTGAAGAGCGAGTATATGCTATCGTGATAGTGAAGGGGTAAAAAGTATATTCTGGTGCTATGCGGATTCATGTCATGTAGACCCCAGAATTACATAACAGAATATGGGTTCTGTAAAATGTCAGTGGTGATGGTATCGTCAAGCAAGAACACATGTTATACATGAAAGATTTTGGACTCTATTACATTCTTTGCGCAAAAATGCTCGCACAGCGGTATTTTTTTTGCATACAGCATTAAATGTTAACGCGCAGAAATTAACACTGGTATTACAAACCGAACGTATGTTTTCATCTGGAAAAAAGATGCGCAAAAATAAGCGCGCATTAACGATGCGTGCAGAAATCGGTGGGCGGGCTGTTTTGTAACGCGATTCTGCCAATCAGAATTAAGAACCACAATTGTCTCCCGGTCAGTTTTTGCCCCTGTCAAAATCAATCTGAGTATATATGCTGCAGCAATAATAAAAACACGCACAACTTCTCCATTTTATTGTTTGGGTATGCGTAGAATGTGCAATTATACTTTGCTGTATTTTTTTTTTTCGTGCTGGTGTATTTGGTTTCGGCCAGGACATTCAGATTTGCAGTTACCACTAGCTTTTCAAAGACGTTAAAATTATGCGCGCAAACGCTGTACGTTAAAATTTGCACTAAGATTGTAATACCTTGTGCGCACCAGCGCACAAACGCATTTGCGTTCACAATGTTAAGTATAGGACGCGCAAAGTACATTACGCTCGCAAAAGGTTCGCGCAGGTCCACCCACGTTAGACGTTAACGCACATTTTTTGCGCGGACATTGTAATACGACGTTTTGCGTGAAGGATTTTTCCCCTCGCGTTAATGCGTTTTTGCACATGCATTAACGTTTGCACGAAGAATGTAATAGGGCCCTTTATGCAGTAGGGTGTAATATAATTAAGAATTTTTTTTCACTATGTATGATAATAATACACTTATTACTACAGCATTTAACCCTCTGGACTAACGCATCATTTGGAGTAATACAGTAAATTGCATTGCCTATAGAAACAGGTCGTGAAACAACATTAGTTACTTATTGTTCATAGATGCTTACTTGAGAAGTTCAGGGACACACTTGATATTTGTTATTTTTGAATTAAAGGGTGCAGCTACAGAAGCTTCTTGTTCAGATAGGGAAATCCCAGCATTGGCCATTTTTAATGCCTAAAACAAAATATATTACTTGAAAAAAATGCAGTGCTTGAAAATAATGATGAAACATGTTTATGTTATTTTTAATTTATTTTAAGAAATAAGTTCAAAATGTGAATAACTATACTCACTGCACAGTCGTTGGCTCCATCTCCGCACATTCCAACGTAATAACTAAAACCATAAAATTAAAGTTAAATAGAGAATAGTTTAATTGTGTAAATTTTATGATTAAACAAACAGGGTTATTCAAAGAGAGCCCCGAAATTGCACCGAACAGTGAATTTCCCATACAGTGCAATTTAATGGCCATTCGGCTATTCAAAAAGCTGGCAATTTGCTAATATCTGGCGAATTGCCAGCGAAATACATTGATCTTCGGCAGCCGTGAAATCCCCATAGAGAAGTAATGGTTTAATCTATTCAAAAAACACTGAACAGCAGAGAAATGCCAGTGAAATGCCCTGATGTTCGGTGGTTTCATTCGGCAGGTTTAATCAGGCGAATTCCATAGGTTTCAATGTAAAAAATATTCCTGTTTTTATTGAATATTTATTAAACCATTTATTATTTTAATCTGTAGCAAAAAGTTTCTTTATTTATTTTATAGGATTTCTAAGGAATTTTTCAGGATTTTATTTTTTTTACATATATATATAAATAGCGGTTGTTTATTTCTGTAACAGACCTTTTTATTATTCATAGGAACGTATATGTAATTTTCAGGCATTTTCGTGTCGTAGCTTTTTCGCAAACAGCTTTTCAAAGTCACATTGTTTTTTTGTTTTTTTTTACCCCGTTCAACGGGTTGTCGCCTCTCTTTAGGCGGATCGGTGGCTTTTTTCAGATGCAATCGGTGGGTTTGCGGCAGATCATCGGGTGTGTTTGGCTTTTTTTCATTGTTTTTTCAGGTGGCTCAGATTTTTTTTCGGGCAGTTTTGCAGCGGTTTTTCCAATCGTTGCAGTGTTTTTTTGGATGCAGTTGACTGCTTTTCCCTGCATTTTGGGGACCCTGCGGTGAATGTGGAATTCACAGCTAGGTCGCGGAATTTGGTTCCCCGAAGTGCAAGGAAGAAAGGAGCACCAAAATTCAGGAGGAATTTCAGTGCTTTTTTAATAACCCTGAAAGTTTTATATTTTTTTGGTGATTCTAAATTTATTGAAGTTTTAAAAAAAGAATTTCAGGAAATACAGTGTATGCGGGAAATAAGATCATAGATATAAAAGTTCCAAAATGTAACATTATGATACAATAGAACATCACTGATATGACTCGCTGGGCACTTCTTTGTAGTGCAGCATTGTTAAAGAAGGAGCTTCGAGGAATGATATTAGCAGCTCTATCAGTGTCATAGGTGCGTACAAGGGGGGCACAACCAAAGTTATCAAGAAAGTTTCAATTCAATTATTTTTGCAATTTATTAATTTATTGATGTTCAAAAGGCATTTCTGATATTTTGTAGACTGGGAGTTAGATTGTTGTGTCAGTGTAGAACACCTCTTAGTGGTAGCAAACTCACCGTATTTCTTCAACAGAACAGGAACACAAAGGGCCCTAGCAGCTGCCTACAGCTAATATGGGGATACTAAGCGGAAAAATAAGCGATCGCTAATCTCCCCCTAGCACCCCCATTTTAGAAACATGGAAACAAAGAAAAATGTCGGCAGATAAGAACCTTTCGGCCCATCTAGTCTGCCCAATTACATGGATACTTTACCTGGATTTATCTTTTGTTTAGGATAGCCGTATGCCTGTCCCATGCCTGTTTAAATTCAATTACTGTTTTGGCCTCTACCACTTCAACTGGAAGGCTGTTCCATGTATCCACCACCCTCTCAGTAAAATAATGCTTTCTGATGTTACTTTTAAACCTTTGCCCCTCTAATCTAAGACTATGTCCTCTTGTTTTGCTACTTTGTTTCCTTTTAAATATACTCCCTTCCTCTACCTTGTGGTTTACCTTTACGTATTTAAATGTTACTATCATATCTCCTCTGTCTCGTCTTTTTTCCAAGCTGTACATGTTAAGATCATTAAGCCTTTCCTGGTAACTTTTCTCCTTCAAGCCGTACACCATTTTAGTAGCCCTTCTCTGAACTCTCTCTAAGATGTCTATATCCTTCTGGAGATACGGTCTCCAGTACTGCACACAGTACTCCAAGTGAGGTCTCACCATTGCTCTGTACAGTGGCATGAGCACTTCCCTTTTCCTACTGCTAATACCTCTCCCTACACAACCAAGCATTCTGCCAGCATTTCCTGCTGCTCTATTACATTGACTACTTACCCTTAGATCCTCTGAAATAATAACCCCTAAATCCCTTTCCTCAGATGTTGAGGTTAGGACTGTATCAAATATTCTATATTCAGCCCTTGGGTTTTTACGTCCCAGGTGCATTATCTTGCACTTATCCACATTAAAACTCAATTGCCACAGCTCCCACCATTTTTTTAGTTTACCTAAATCATTTGTCTGGTCCCTCCAGGAACGTCAACCCTGTTGCAAATCTTTGTGTCATCAGCACATTTTACCTGTAGATTACAGAGCAGGCGCAGAGTCCAGCAGCCTGCCCCGTGGCGGCCGCCATGGTCCTGGATGCTCGGGGCAGCGCTAAAATGTGTCCCAAACATCCTCTCCATGGAGTGCATAGGACTCCATGGAGGCTTCTCCTGTCACGTCACATGACCGGCAGGATATCGCCTCTCGCGAGATCCTGCATGCTGGTGGAGTGATCACTGAGGGAGATTGGGGACTTTTTCTCCAGTCTCACTCCGCTCCCAGCGACCAGAAGCAGCAGATCGGGCCGCCGTTCTCGCCGCGTGATGAGAGGTGAGTATTTGACTTTGGGGGGGGGGGGGTTTCAGCTGCTGCTAACTGATTGTTTTCTCACAAAATCTCTACATTTACCTGTATAATTTAAAAAAAATGTAAATTCCTCACATGTAAAAAACTGCAAATAATTTCATTCAGAACTACTTTTTGAAAAATGAGAAACAAATTTATACTTGGATTCTGGTCAGGAATGTTCAGTTATATTAGAAACATAGAAACATAGAAAAATGTCAGCAGATAAGAACCTTTCGGCCCATCTAGTCTGCCCAATTACATGGATACTTAACCTGGATTTATCTTTTGTTTAGGATAGTTTTATGCCTATCCCATGCCTGCTTAAATTCAATTACTGTTTTGGCTTCTACCACTTCAACTGGAAGACTGTTCCATGTATCCACCACCCTCTCAATAAAATAATGCTTTCTGATGTTACTTTTAAACCTTTGCCCCTCTAATCTAAGACTATGTCCTCTTGTTTTGCTACTTTGTTTCCTTTTAAATATACTCCCTTCCTCTACCTTGTGGATTCCCTTTACGTATTTAAATGTTTCTATCATATCTCCTCTGTCTCGTCTTTTTTCCAAGCTGTACATGTTAAGATATTGTAGGGATAATATCATTAGAATATCATAATATATACAATTCAACATTGACTAATTAATCATAATATAACTTACTCAAGTTTCCTAAATTCATCAATGATTGTGGATTTCTGTCCAGGTGACATCCTTGCAAAAACAGTCCCATTCATCAGTAACTTTAAAAAAAAAATACATTTTAGGCGGCAGGTGCATATAAGTCAATAAGAGTTTTTATTTTGTTAAAAAAGTATATTATTATTTATGCACAAACAAATCAATGTAGGTGGACCTTGGAGTGAGAGGTTCATCCAAATCTGAACTGCTAAATTAACAGTATTTTATATCTAAATCTTTCCAGAGCATATTAGTATGGAATCTGTGGAGACACAGGTTTCAATCCCAGCAAGAGCACCTCTCCAGTAAGTGTCCTTGGGCCAGACACCTAACGGTACATACTCGCCATCCAGGACATACTTGAAAACTAGAGAAATCTCAATGTATCCTTCCTGGTAAAATACTTTAAAAAAATTTAAACAAAGGAAACTAAATAATGTCTACAAGAAACATCAAATATCAGTGAAATAATGATGTCACGTATGTGACAAAAAATAGAGATCACTTACTTTAGGTAACAAGTCACTGAAGTGATTCTCAAGATTTTCGTATGTTTTTCCACTCATAGAAAAATGGTAATCTTTGCTGTGTGCTTTGGAATCCAAAATATCATCAACGTTGATGGCAGTGTCCTATTAAAAGTAAAATATAGATTTTTCAATACATTGAGAAAAATGTGATACTGAGACAATTGGTTAGATTGCTGCAAAACCTAAAATAGATCTAGTAGTTTTCACAAGGAAATTCCAGCCTGATAGCAAGTTATTTTCTAAGATTCAGGGAAGAAAATGGAAACCAAGAAGTAGGCTCTGTTAAGTGAGGCGCGTTCAGTTCCTCAGCCACTGCAACTACTAAGGGCTCTATTAACTGCTTCGCGCAAAAGCGCACGCACAGCGCAATTTTTTTTGCGCGCAGCGTTTAACATTAACGTGCGTAAATTAACACTGGTATTAAAATCCGAGCGCATTTTTTCATCCGTCAAAAAATAACGCGTGTAAAAAAGACGCGCATTAACACTGCGCGCAGAAATCAGTGGGCGGACTGTTTTTTCACGCGATTCAGCCAATCAGAATTAAGAACCACAATTGTCTCCCGTTAAGTTTTTGCGCCTGTCAAAATCAATCTGAGTATATATGTTGCAGCAATAAAAAAAACACGCACAACCTCTCAATTTTATTGTTTGGGTATGCGTAGAATGTGTAACTATCCTGTGCTGTATTTTTTTTTTCGGGCTGGTATATTTGGTTTCGGCCAGGACGTTCAGATTTGCCATTAACACCAGCTTTTCAAAGACGTTAAAATTATGCGCGCAAACGTTGTCCGTTAAAACGTGCGCATAGATTGTAATACCATCCGCGTACCAGCGCACAAACGCATTTGCGCTCCCAATGTTAAGTATAGGATGCGCAATGTACAGTACGCTCGCAAAGGGTTCGCGCAGGTTCACCCGCGGTAGACGTTAACGCACATTTTTTGCGCGGGCATTGTTATACGACGTTCTGCGCAAAGGGTTTTTACCCTCGCGTTAACGTTTGCGCAAAGACGTTAATAGAGCCCTAAATTAGCAAATTGCCACTGAACGCTGTGCTGCAGTTCAGCACTCAGCACTGCTAACTAGCACTTGCAGCTCAGTAGAGAGGTGCTGCAGAGTAGCTGAGTGTGTCGAGGGAAAGTTGGCCGCCTCAAAGGAGCAAATAATCCAATAAGGAAATGTTCAGTTTGAAGTATTGGTGGACCAAAACACCAAATATTTATTGAAACATGGTAAACATTAACACTAAAGTGATAATAAAATGGACACCAGTGGATATTGCAGAAACAGCACCTTTCATTAAGCAATCTTCCGCCCTTTTGCTTCAATATTCACAGCCAAAGTGTTCAGCGAGACTCTTGCGAGATCCTGCAGGTCAGCAGAGTGATTGCAGCGGGAGACTGGTGACTTTTTTCCCCCAGTCTCACTCTGCTCCTGGCAGCCAGAAGCGGCGGATCGGGCCACTGTTCTCGCTGCGGGATGAGATGTGAGTATTTGATTTTTGTTTTTTCTTTACAGCTGGTGATAACTGATTCAGCAGAAGCAGAATCAGTTAGCACCAGCTCCTAGTCGTTGTTAACTTTTGAGTTATGCGCTGCAGGATGTAATTAGTGTTAGGGCTTTGTAATCCTAACGCTAATTAACTCTTTGCGCTCCCCATGATAAGCATATGTCTGATTCGATAATGGGAGTCTGGAATGTAATATGGTCGGCCCGCACTAGAGCCACTTAACATAACGTTAATGCTCACACAGCTGAGAGCTAACGTTAGTCTTAAGAATGTAATATTGCCCATGTAATGTAATATTGATTGATCATACATACCTTTACCATACTTTGTCCTGGTGAATATTCTAATAGTTTGCACGTGACAGATGCTGCGGAACAATCACCTGGCCCTTGAGCTTCAACAATAATAACTTTGCTCTGTTCAGGAATCATGCCACAGTTTCTTGCCACAGTAGTTGCAGTCTGAATGTTATCACCTAAAAGTAAAGGAAATGATAACATGCATGTTATCAGAAACAAAAGTAACATCAGAAAGCATTATTTTACTGAGAGGGTGGTGGATACATGGAACAGTCTTCCAGTAGAAGTGGTAGAGGCCAAAACAGTAATTGAAATTAAGCAAGCATGGGATAGGCATAAGGCTATCCTAAACAAAAGATAAATCCAGGTAAAGTATCCATGTAATTGGGCAGACTAGATGGGCCGAAAGGTTCTTATCTGCCGACATTATTCTATGTTTCTATGTTTCTATGTGACATCCAATAAAATATAAAACTATTAATATCCATGAAAAAATAGTAGTTTGTTAGAGTACTCTTTTCATCTATAATATTCTAAGTTTGATCGAAGTTGAAGGGGCACTCCAAGACACATAGGATCTTTTACTCCTTGCATTGGTTATGGCATAAAGAGCCCCTCTACTTTTTTCCCTCACTATGGGAGCCTTAGAAATAACCACACATGCAAAAAGTAGAGCAATGTGAGTAGTGTGTTTCACAAATTAGTGATCAGGACTGTCAATAAGATGATTATAGGAGAATTATTATTATTATTATTATTCTTTATTTATAAAGCGCCAGCATATTCCGCAGCGCTGTACAATAAGCACAGTATAGACAGGGTTACAATACATTGAACAACATTTGACAAACAGTACAGGAGGAGATGAGGGCCTATTCCCGTAGGAACTCACAATCTGGGAGGGTTGGGGTTGGAAACAGGAGGAGAGGACTGTAAGGTGAGAGTGATTGATGGTTGCGTCAGTGAGTTGGGTGGTAGGCTTCCCTAAATAGGAATGTTTTAAGGGAGCGTTTGAAGGAAGAGAAGTTAGGGGAAAGTCTGACAGTATGAGGGAGAGCGTTCCAGAGAGTGGGGGCTGCGCGTGAGAAATCCTGCAGTCTATCATGGGAAGAGGTGATGCGGTGAGAAGCTAGGCGCAGGTCACTGTTTGACCTTAGGGAGCGGGCTGGGGTGTATTTGGTGATTAGTGAGGACAGGTAGTGGGGAGCTGAGTTAGTGAGGGTTTTGTAGGTAAGGATAAGGATTTTGAACTTAATTCTGCAGTGGATGGGGAGCCAGTGAAGGGACTCGCAGAGGGGAGCGGCAGAGACAGAGCGGCGGGTGAGGTGAATTAGTCTGGCGGAGGCGTTCAGGATGGATTGTAGGGGGGAGAGGCGGGACAGAGGGAGGCCAGATAAGAGATTATTGCAATAGTCGAGTCGGGAGATTACCAGGGCGTGTATGAGTTGTTTTGTGGCGACAGCGGTAAGAAATGGCCGAATTCTGGAAATTGCTTTCAGCTTTGCATGCATTTTCAGTCACCTTGAGATTGCTACTAGAAAGCAAGAGTGATCTGCTGGTTTAGAATTTGTTGGAGGAACTCTGATCTACTCTGTAAGAAAGAGATTCCTACTTGGTAGTGTCTCTCCACGGGTGACAGGAGCCGTGACCTTCTGTTGCTTTGTTTCTCAACTTTACCAGCGTCTAGTATTTTGATTTTGTTGCAAAAGCTGGTCTGATTTACCAAGGTTTAGGCATTTTTCACATGATGAAACAGTCTTACATAATGAGAACAAAAAACTAACAGGGTTATTCAGAGAAAGGTGAAAATCAAGAGAACTGGCAGAAGAGAACAATCTAGACCAAATAGCCAATTTGGAAAGTGAGATAAATGGGAGAATTTTTCTGGTTTGGTGATTTTGACCTAGAATTTTCACTTCTCCAGTCATTCTCCTGAGTTTCACCTTTCTTTGAATAGACCCGTTAGAAAAAGAGAAGTGCTCATACTTTTGCATTTCCTTTTTGCTATTGTTTCAAAGCTAAACACTTTAAATCATTTATTCCCAAGATTATTACTATTATTTATTTATATAGTGCAAACATTTTCCGCAGTGGTGAACAATGGACACAATATAGACAGGGTTACAATACATTGAGACTGAACAACATTTTGACAAACCAATACAGTAGGAAACAAGGCCCCTATTCCCATGGGAATTTACAATCTAGAAGGACTGGGGGTGGGAATCAGGAGGAGTGGACTGCGAGGTGACAGTGATTGACTGTTTGCGCCATTGAGGTGTGAGTTGGGTGGTAGGCTTCATGGGTGGTACCGCCCACTGGGGCAATGGAAAGATCCAGGGGGACATCATCCCTTTCACATTGTGGGGCATGACCAAAGTGGTGGGTGGGACTGAATGACCAAAGGCAGTGGGTGGGACTGAATGCCGCCGTATGGCACATTATACCACGCTGCCATCTGAGGGCTGTGTCCGGCCCACTCACCAGCTGACACTTTGTGCACGTCATTCATTGCCGCCGGATGGCTTGATCTCAAACCATCCCCTGTAGCCAATGACATGCGTGATGAGTCAGCTACATAGGCGGGCTGGAGGAGGGGCCTGTCACATCATTTTTTAATGAATGAGAAAGTCTCAAAGCACAACTATTTAAAGCAAGTTTATAACAGCTTTACATCTCTGCCTTTTGCTTTGCCAACTTTAAGCATATATTACATTCAAAAAATAATTTGGGGTTTACTGGCAGCAGTTTAATGTTTATCGATTTTTTTTTTATTCCTTATTAAACATCTTAATGATACAGTATATATTTCTAGTAAATAACATGGGTTAAATGCAGGATACATTGCTTATATAATTTGGTGCAGGTACCAAAATAACTAGAAGTATCACAATGCAGTGTATATTTAAAAAAATATAGACTTTCTATTACTTCAGCTGTGGGTCATTGTACCATGTAGAATAGGAAAATTTGTATGTTTACAGAAAAATGATATGTCTAATATTTAAAGTTCAGTTCAGTTTGTAATTAACTAGGACATAATATTTGTGGTGAAATTTAAAAAAATCTGTAGATAACTGTGATATTAAACAACAAAAACCTTCCAAAAGTCTCTTACAAATCAAAAAGTCCAAATAACATTTGTGAAAGTGAATGGTGTTTGTTCTTTAAGGCTAGGGTCAAACGAAAGCATTTTTACACGCGAACGTAAAAAAGTGCGTCCGAACGCATTGATGTATTTTTTCACGGAATATGCGAAAACGGTCATACGATGCGCATTTTCGTGCGTGATGTTTTACGAATCCAAACCAGGAAACTTTTTGCGTCTGGACGTTATGTTGGCCGGACATGAGCAGGGTCTGACGTCTCCAAATCACACACACACACCACTAGCGGGCGCAGCGCACTCTGTACGTCGTCCGTACTAGCGGTTCTGCGTTCTCGAAAAAATGCGTTCATTTTCCACTTGCGTTGCGCGGCCGGACTTTCGTGCGACCGTACTGCGTATATTGGCTGTCATTGCCCGTCATTTGCTGCTAGTGCGGCCATGATTATGTGCGCCAGAAAGCACGTTAAAAGTGCGCTGGTCTGACCCCAGCCTTACCTGTGATCATTACAGTTCTTATCTTAGCTGCATTCAATTCTTCCAAAACTGGCCTCGTTTCAGGTTTAAGGCGATTTTCTAATATCAGCAGCCCAAGGAAATTTAAATCAGATTCAACCTCATCTCTATGGGGAGAAGATATTTAACAAATAAATAGTAGATCTGTTTTAGAATGTAGGATATATCATGTGTACAAGAGTAGTAAAATTGTGTCCTTTAATAAACAACTTAAATTTTAACATACCTATCAAGGCTGTCAAAATCAGCACATTTTTCAGACTGAAAAACTTTATATGCCACGCCAATGACACGTAGACCTTGGAATGTGTAATATTGGAGTTCGTCAAAAAATTCATTCGGCACTTTTGAAAGAAATATAAATTAGAAATGCATTTTCAATAAATGTCTGTCAATCTGTTTCCAGACTTTAAAAAATACTGAATGCTAAATGGGATAGTGTCCTCTAATATGGTGTTCATTATTTAATTACAAAAACAACAGTGGTCTGATACAATTCATAGACAATTTTCCCATGATTTATGCCTAATCCCCTTCATCATTTCCTGCACAGTTAATGCTGTAGGACTCATAACCCCAGAATTCCTTCTGTTTTAGTATTGATATTGCACAAGAAAAATAAACCCAATCCACCAAAGTCCAGATGCATGGGGACAAGGTACATAATGTCATTCAGTAGAGACATAAAATGTGCAGAAGGGGTGTCAACTGGATTAATTGTTCCTGATTTATCACTTTGTAGATCTCCATTTACACATTTTGTGTGTCTCCTATTTAGTTTAAGATAAAGAACAGGAAGAAGGATTCTTAGAGCCGTAACATTGGGCTTTCACAGATTCAGCTCCCTTCTTTGTATTTATACTGTGGCTGTAGCCCATTGTAATAAGGATTCTATTTTCCTTGATGCTTGTTTCAATATGAACTATATAGTAAAGTGATATGTGTACTAATATTTGAATAGGTTAATGCAGTGCTTTTTTTCAGGAAAAATAGGTGGGGGTACTCTCACGCCCGGGGAAAAACTGATTATTATGACTATTTTCATGTCCTCATAAACAATAGTTGTAGTTAACTTAAAGGAAGACACTATAAAAGGGAACCATATTTTTTAATACGGTGTTCCTTTAAATGAACTACAACTATTGTTGTAACCCTATGGGGGTTATCCACTAAATTGCAAGAAAAATCTGTATTGCAGGGCTGTTAGCTGGGGTTTTTTTGCAACGATGGCACTGAGTGGATAATCCCCTAGCATTTGTGAGCACCACAGAAATGAAACTCAAAGTTTTGCTGAGTATGTATGAACTCCACAGCAGTAAAACTCACAGTAATGCACAGTGTGTATGAACTCCACAGCAATGACACTCACAGTAATGTGCAGTGTGTATGAGCTCCACAGCAATTACACTCACAGTAATGCACAGTGTTATTGAGCTCCACAGCAATGAAACTCACAGTAATGCGCAGTGTGTATGAGCTCCACAGCAATGACACTCCCAGTAATGCAGTGTATATGAGCTCCACAGCAATGACACTCACAGTAATGCGCAGTGTGTATGAGCTCCACAGCAATAAAACTCACTACCACCTTACAGTGCCAGCTCCTCTGATCACACCACTTGCATGACAATCCGTAGCTCTCTGGCAGATGTGTGTAAACATGCTGCAACCCCCCTCCCCATACTGTTCAAAATTTCAGTGGCTAGAGAGAGGGGGAGCAGCCCTCCCTTGTCACTTACTGGGGGAGAGGGTTATCAGTCCCTACATACACTCCTGACAAACGGAAGGATTCAGGAGCAACAGCGCTTCTGATTCTCTGCCTGCCACTGCAAGAGGAGAGAGGAGCATCATGCTCTCTCCTGTTAGTTCTGGCTGGTGGTGAGATGCCAGTACTGAGTACCCCCCGAGTACCCCCTGAAAAAAAGCCCTGGGTTAATGCTAAACGTTTGATGTACATGTATCCTTTATGTTAGATTTTCTAAAAAAACTGGGCTAAATTACAATCTTCACGCAAACGCTTGCGCCAGCACAAAAAAACATTAACGTGAGGGGTAAAACCCTTTGCGCCAAACGCCGTATTCATGGGCGTCCACAGGATGGGGCAAGGGGGGCACTTGCCCCCCTTGAACTGGCCATCAACAAAGGTGCTTCCCTGTCTGTGGCCGGCTGGTCTGCGTGTGAGGAGCGTGCAGGGATTATAAAAATCAGCAGTTTATTGGTATCTGCTGCTGTGTACAGGGAGGGAGGTGGGCAGACACAGGGTGGAGGGGGTGGAGCAGTGCAGAGAGGCAGAGCAGAGGAGGGAGCCAAGGAGGGGCGGAGCTCCAACATGCACCTCGCACAGGCCTTCACATCACCAGGAAGGGAGCAGTGAATGTGCTGCTCAGCATCTGAAGGCACCAGGCAGCATGCAGGGTCTATACACAGTGACCCTATGGGAATCATCTGCCAAGCAAGGTGCAAGAAGTCCATCTCAGGGAGGAGGTAAATGCACAAAACACACACACACACTACTCCCAACCAGCACACACCCATTCAATCACTCCCAGCCAGCATACACACACATCAATCTCAGCCAGCCTTCACACACTCCCAGCCAGCACACATCACTCTCAGCCAGCCAGCACACACATCCCTCTCAGCCTGCCTTCACACACTCCCAGCCAGCACACACACACACATGACTCTCAGCCTGCCTTCACACACTCCCAGCCAGCACACACACATCACTCTCAGCCAGCCCGCACACACACATCACTCTCAGCCTGCCTTCACACACTCCCAGCCAGCACACACCCATTCTATCACTCCCAGCCAGCACATACCCATTCAATCACTCCCAACTAGCACACAGTCCAAGCCAGCACACATCTCTCAGCCTGCCTTCACACACTCCCAGCCAGTACACACACACACACATCACTCCCAGCCAGCACACAAACACACACACATCACTCCCAGCCATCCTTCACACACTCCCAGCTAGCACACACATCACTCCCAACCAGCCTTCACACTCTCAGCCAACCTTCACATACTCCCAGCCAGCCTTCACACACTCTCACCCAGCCTTCACACACTCCCAGCCAGCACACATGCATCACGTCTCTCCCAACTAGCTTACACATCACATCACATCTCTCCCAGCCAGTGTGCCAGCAATGTGCCATAATACCAGTGGGCCACACATAGGATTGCGCCATCTACATACCAGTGGGCCACGCATAGGATTGTGCCATATACATACCAGTGGGCCACGCATAGGATTGTGCCATATACATACCAGTGGGCCACGCATAGGATTGTGCCATATACAGTCAGGTCCAGAAATATTGGGACATCGACACAATTCTAACACCTTTGGCTCTATACACCACCACAATGGAGTTGGAATGAAACAAACAAAATGGTGCTTTAACTGCAGGCTGTCAGCTTTAATTTGAGGGTATGTACATCCAACTCAGGTGAACGGTGTAGGACTTACAGCAGTTTGCAGATGTACCTCCCACTTGTTAAGGGACCAAAGGTAATGGGACAGAATAATAATCAAAAATCAAACTTTCCCTTCTTAATACTTGGTTGCAAATCCTTTGCAGTTAATCACAGCCTGAAGTCTGGAACGCATAGACATCACCAGACGCTGGGTTTCATCCCTGGTGATGCTCTGCCAGGCCTCTACTGCAACTGTCTTCAGTTCCTGCTTGTTCTTGGGGCATTTTCCCTTCAGTTTTGTCTTCAGCAAGTGAAATGCATGTTCGATAGAATTCAGGTCAGGTGATTGACTTGGCCATTGCATAACATTCCACTTCTGTCCCTTCAAAAACTCTTTGGTTGCTTTTGCAGTATGCTTTGGGTCATTGTCCATCTCCACTGTCAAGCGCCGTCCAATGAGTTCTGCAGCATTTGGCTGAATGTGAGCAGATAATATTGCCTGAAACACTTCAGAATTCATCCTGCTGCTTTTGTCAGCAGTCACATCATCAATAAATACAAGAGAACCAGTTCCATTGGCAGCCATACATGCCTACGCCATGACACTACCACCACCATGCTTCACTGATGAGGTGGTATGCTTAGGATCATGAGCAGTTCCTTTCTATCTCCATACTCTTCTCTTCCCATCACTCTGGTACAAGTTGATCTTGGTCTCATCTGTCCATAGGATCTTGTTCCAGAACTGTGAAGGCTTTGTTAGGTGTTGTTTGGCAAACTCTAATCTGGCCTTCCTGTTTTTGAGGCTCACCAATGGTTTACATCATGTGGTGAACCCTCTGTATTCACTCTGGTGAAGTCTTCTCTTGATTGTTGACTTTGACACACATACACCTACCTCCTGGAGAGTGTTCTTGATCTGGTCAACTGTTGTGAAGGGTGTTTTCTTCACCAGGGAAAGAATTCTTCGGTCATCCACCACAGTTGTTTTCCATGGTCTCCCAGGTTTTTTGATGTTGCTGAGCTCACCGGTGCGTTCCTTCTTTTTGAGAATGTTCCAAACAGTTGTTTTGGCCACGCCTAATGTTCTTGCTATCTCTCTGATGTGTTTGTTTTGTTTCTTCAGCCTAATGATGGCTTGCTTCCCTGATAGTGACAGCTCTTTGGATCTCATCTTGAGAGTTGACAGCCACAGATTCCAAATGCAAATAGCACACTTGAAATGAACTCTGGTCCTTTTATCTGCACATTGTAATTGGGGTAATGAGGGAATATCACACACCTGTCCATGGAACAGCTGAGAAGCCAATTGTCCCATTACCTTTGGTCCCTTAACAAGTGGGAGGCACATCTGCAAACTGCTGTAAGTCCTACACCGTTCACCTGAGTTGGATGTACATACCCTCAAATTAAAGCTGACAGTCTGCAGTTAAAGCGCATTGTGTTTGTTTCATTCCAACTCCATTGTGGTGGTGTATAGAGCCAAAGATGTTAGAATTGTGTCGATGTCCCAATATTTCTGGACCTGACTGTACATACCAGTGGGCCATGCATAGGAGTGTGCCAGAATGCCAATGCGCCATATGCATAGGAGTGTCAGAATGCCAGTGTGCCATAAACATACCAGTATGCCATAATACCAGTCTTGTCATGCCATGCATATCAGTGTGCCATCATATCGGTCTGCCATGTGCCATAATATATATATGCTTAATGAAAGCGGACCAGGCAGAGCACAGCAAGGAGCAGAGATGCTCTGGTGCCCTTTACAAGTGTAGCCCCCCCTCCCTGCTTTAAAGGTAAGGAGTGGGGGCAAAATGTTTATTAATTAAATTTATTATTTATTTATGTAGTGTGTGTGTATTTAAAATTTTGCCCCCCCTCTGGAAAAATTTCTGCGGATGCCTATGGCCGTATTACATAGTCAGCACAACAAATGCACATAATCGTCTACCGCGGGTGAACCTGCACGAACCCTTTGCGAGTGTACTGTACTGCGTGCATCCTATACTTAACATTGTGAGCACAAACGCGAATGAGCACTGGTACGCGGATGGTATTACAATCTATTCGCGTAATTACCGGATGGCCTATGCGCGCATAATTTTAGCAACTCCTAAAAGCTGGTGTTAATGGCAAATCTGAGCAACTTGGCCGAACCCAAATACACCAGCCCTTAAAAAAATGCAGCAAAGTATAGTTACACATTCTACTCATACCAAACCAATAAAATGGAGAAGTTGTGTGTGCATTTATTATCTCTGCAGCATATATGCTCAGATTGACTTTGGCAGGCGCAAAAACTTAACGTGAGATAATTGTGGTTCTTAATTCTGATTGGCTGAATCGCGAGAAAAAAACAGTGCGCACACTGATTTCTGCTCGCAACGGTACTGCGCGAACATTTGTACGTGTCCGGTTTATGCGCGTTATTGCTAGACGGATGAAAAAACGCAGTGATTTACGCGCGTAAACGTTTAATGCTTGGCGCACAAATTCACGCATTGCGCATGCATTTTTGCGTGAAGAATGTAATATAGCCCTGTATGTATTAACTATAGGTGGGATATAGTAAACCCAGATGCATTTCTTTAAGCCTTGCATCTCTTAGCTTTGTTGTGGGTCCACATTTTTTATTTGTACCCCTTCTATTAGAAGTCAATCCACTAATATAGAGGCTCACGTGTAACAGAGCTGGTAATAGGGAGCCACTAAACAATAATGGCTTTCTCTGCAATTGTCCATTTGTGGCTCAGCTGGAATAGGAGCCATAAGTCTTTAATATGCATGTAAATTAGTGAAATGTTTTGTTCGTTATTCCTGGTTAAGGTTGCGGTATGACAGTATTTGTTCTTTTTAAATAATAAATAAAAAGGTACAAATGATTTCAGTTTTATCACCTGTTTCTGGTTTGCAGAATTTAGCTACCATCTCTGGAGCTCCTTTCATGTACACAACTAATTCTTCTTCTCCTATGACTTGGGTAATTGCAGACATCCGCTGCAAGGCTGAAGAGAATGGATACTGTAACAAAACGGTGACTCCTTGTGTTGTCTGTAAAAACAACAAAATATTAAGTACACGTTAACTATTCATAATTTCTCTTTAAATGTTGTCTTCATTGTTTTATAGGGGCTATTTTTGCAATTAATTTTGCCATTTACTAACTTCTTCTAAATTAAAGCGGGAAGTGATCCAACTGCTTTAAAGTGACCCAGTTATGGTTCACACAATTGTATCTCATTTGATATGGATTTAAATTCTACGGATTTAAATTATGCTACCCATAATGAATATATTAAAAGAATATTTTATCCTTTCACTACCAAAAACACGTGTACATGATTTTGCATCGAAATAATATAGGGATTATTCACAAAGAGACAATCTGGTCCCAAAATAGCACCAAACAGGAAATTTACCCATACGGTGCACTTTCATGGCCATTCGGATAATCAGAAAGCAGGCAGTTTGTCAAGTTTTGGTGAATTGCCTGCAAATACTTGAAAATGAGAGAAATCTCAATGTATCCTTCCTGATAAAATCCTTTATAAATAAATAAATAAAATAAATAAATAAATACGGTGCCTGGTCGACAGCAGTGAAATCCTCCATAGAGAAGCAATGTTTAATCTATTCAGAGACACAGAACAGCAGGGAAAAGTTGTCAAAATGCCCTTATGTTCGGTGATTTCATTTGGCAGGTTTATTCAGGTGAATCCCATAGGCTTCAATGTTAAAAATATTCAGTTTTTATACAATATCTAATAAACTGTTTATTATTTTAATCTGCAGCAAAAAGTCTATTTATTTATTTTTTAGGCATTTTTGGGGATTTTTTTCTGCACAATTTTTTTCCCAATTTTATTAAATAGTGGGTTTTTTCTGTAGCAGACCTTTTTATTATCATTTATATGACCTTATATCTTAATTCCAGACATTTTCGTCCAGTAGTTTTTTTGCAAACATTGTTTAAAATTTGACACTTTCAATCGTTTTGTGTATTTTTTTACCCGTCCGGCAGCTTGGCAGCTTTTTACTGCGACTGGTCAGCGCTGTGCTCAGCAGCTCGTCCGGCAGGTTTGCGGCGGCTGTCTGGTGGGTTTGCGATGGCGGGTTTGCGGCGACGGCTTACGGGTCTGCGTTGGCTGTCCAGCGAGATGGTGGCGGCGGGTTTGCGGCATTTTGGCAGCGGCGTTCGGCAGCCAATTCGCTGCACTCCAGGGACCCTACGGTGAATGCTGAATTCACCACAGAATCAGTGAATCGAACTTGCCAAACTGCGGAGAATCAGAGAGAACTGAAATGTCGGTGACATTTCGGTGCTCTCTGAATAACTCTGTATGAAAAATGAAAATTAGCAAATATAACCCAATTTGCATACCTTTTTAATGCAAGGTTAGTGTTCTCCCTGGGGAGAAATGAAATTATCTGTGAGATCTCACTCCTATCACCCTGTATTACTGTAGAGATACTACAAGGAGCAGCCCTCATCCTCACTTTAACAAAATGTTTAATAAACTTTACTGCTGCATTACAATAACCAGAGAGGACAGGAAACAGTGAGAGCTGTGGGATCATTCACTACTGTACAGGGATAACATTCAGGCAGACAGTGATTAAATAGATATTCAGGTTCAATAAAGGAGGAGGATAAATTTCTGAAGGAGATAACAGATGTATCAAGTGTATTTTGTTCTTTACATTTTGAAATGTCTTAATATTTAAAAACTTTATTGATGTGATTTTTAATATCCGTTAACTCAATGAAATAAAATCAGCAACTCAACGTTGACTTTTTGCTGAATAATACTCAATTAAGAGGAATGAAACCTATTCACTTAGTGCAAACCTATTTAGTTATGCAATAGCATTCTCTGAGAAAACATTAATACTATAACAGTTGCTCAGTAACATTACCATGTTTGAATCTGGTCCTGGTCTAACAGTCATACATTGTGAAGAATCTCCATTCATATCGGTATCAGATTCAGTATCGTCTAACACCTGGAAGAAATAAAATATGAAACCCCATTCACTTCAAATGGGTAATTTTCTATGGCGACTTACTGTAAGAAGCATATTAAATACAAAAGGAAAAACAATACATTACCCATTTTGTTGCTTGAAACATCTTCAAGTCCAAAGGATCTCCTTGCAGTGAACCGTCTACAATGATCAATGAGTGACAGCTTGCCATTGCTCCAAACAGAGGACCCCATGGCAACATATTCACTTGATTGTAGTCAAGCATTTCCTCAAAACTAAAAATTTAAGTAAAAAACTGTTTATAAACATTCATCCGTATCATTTTACATAGGTGCTAAAAATAGCCAAGTATTAACGCAATTAAAAAAATAATACAAAACTACTATATATCTTTGATTATTAATGACAATAATTTAATTTTGAAACCAATTTCCAGTGGTCGACAGTACATTTTAATAAATTAATAAGGAAAATAACAATAATGTGCATAAAATAGCATTACCACTTTCCTTCTGCCGGTATAATACCCATTAAATCAAGGCCATCTTCAGTTAACGTTCCAGTCTAGAGATTAAAAAAATAATAATAATATTTATTTAGTGTTACTGATTTTATTGAAACTAATGGTTTTATTTCCAGAAACTAAAAAGGTTTAATGTAAATAACTGGTTAAAAAAATATCTTGGTATTGTCTCACTTTTCTTGGTGATTTCAATGGTTCATCCCATGTCTTTTTTCATATAGCTCTCTTGATTAGTATTTTTCAACTATTAACTCTTTGCGGACCATGGCTGTCCCAGTAAAATGCTACATGAACAAACATTTAACCCCTTCACTCCCAAGATTGAGATAACTCTGATCTTCAAATGCACCATCAGGTGCCCAATATAGGGCAGTATTCCATAGGTGGTGCTAATGTTGCATCTAGATATCGTTAGCGCTAGGAGAATTTAACGTCTGCTATTGATATTCCATTCCTGATGCTACGCTTGGGTGAAAATGTTTTGTGCTTTGCAGCTTGAGAATGCTTACTGTACTTAAGCGTTTCCTATACCTAACATGGGGAGCGCAATATTTTTTTTGCGTTTTGATAAGTGAGGTATTACAAAGTGCAGGCACAAATTAACATCGGGATGCGCAAGCAAAGATTTTAGCGAGTCCTAAAAACTGGTTTTAAATGATTCTGCAAATGCAAAATCATTTAACACCACCTAAAAACCCCACTATCAAATCCCATACTCACCTCTCATCCAACGGCAAGAAGGGTGACCCGATCCACCGTTTCTTTTGGCCGCGAGCAGAGTGAGACTGGGAACAAATAGTTCCCAGTCTCACTCTGCGATCACTCCTGGGCACTGCACAATCTTGCAAGAATGAGATTGTGCAGAGCTCACAGCCCATAAGTGCAACCCTCCATGGAGTTCTATGGTCTCCAGGAAGTGATACTCGCAGCGGTAAGGAAGTACTACCGTGAGTATAACTGCAGTTAGCGCTGCTTTCCAGGTCAGGTTGCTGAGCTAGTGCCTACCCCAGAATACCACATTAACATGGGACACCCGTTAGAGTTATCTCAATCTGCAGCTGTGCAGGACAAAAGCAAATTAAATTCGTTTGATGCAAACGAGTTTTGATTTCTTTTGCACTACAGAAGGTGTGCCAAAGTTTTAGCCCTGTTGACGTAATGCCCAATGTGATAAAACAGTTTAAAATCAGCTAATTGAATTTCTTGACATATTGAGCATTTGTCACGCTGACGCAGGGAGTCATGAGCTGCAGTTTTTTTCTGCAGTAACTCCTTTTAGCCAGTAGATGGCAACATCTCCCTGCCAAATAGGTTATTACAGTAAGGAATACATTGGGAATATTCCCAAATATTTCTTACTGTATATTTAAAATGATTTTTCCACAAAAAAACCTGACAGTGTTATTTTGGAAAATCACTTGATAATGAAGGGTTTAAGCAAATCTTACAACAACAGCTGACTTTAGTCTGGTGCAACTGGTGTCACTTCCATTGACGACAGATTTAGGCTATTCATCCTCAAGCGGGATTGAGATTGCGAATGGTTAACAGTAAATATAGATTTAGTCCAGATTAAAAAAGGGCGTTAAATGTGTTGCAGTCAGAGATTTGTAGCCATTTCCTATTTAAAATGTTCCTGATAATTAGCCACTTGCTTTCTATGGATTTTTGTTGGCAGATCACATTTCAGATAAAAAAGGTCTGAAATTTACTGTTTCTCCTTTCTTTTCATTTCCAAAACATGCAACTTTATAAGGGTGTGTAGACTTTTTGTTTCCATAGCATATTAAAATGTTAGCCTGTTCAATTTATTGTTGAATCCACTTGTCAATAAGAATTAATTTTTTGTTTCTGTCTTTATTTATGGATATGTGATATGACTTATTCATAATCCCTTCAAACATATGACTTCCAAGCTGATTGATTATTTGAAAATTATGTATTAAGACAAAACATAATTTTCACCCACCTATTACATGTTTTTAATACTTCTGTTATATGTTGATTTTACCTTGTCAAAGCAGAATAAGTTGAGTTGGCCACACATGTTAATTCTGTCTGGACTGATACAAAATATATTCTTTTTTTTAAGCCTGGCTTGACCATAAAGGATTCCGACTGTTAGAGCAGCTGGAATAATTGGGCAAATAGCAGATGTCAAAAGGACTAATGATTCCACTATGATTCTCCAAGCCGAAACCTAAAAACACAGAATGGACTATCATGATTAAAACTGAAAACTGAAGAACGGGTAATGTAAAATTTGGGTCATGCACAATCTGAGCTACAATAGGGACAACTATTTCATATTGTTATTATAAAAGGAGATATGATGAAATTATTAAAGTGAAATAAATTGTATAATTAGATTCATTCTTAAAAGACATTATCTCAATTTATAATATTGTTGTAGGTCAGGACTGGTTGAAAAAAATACCATATACCCATGTATTTTTAAACATCATAAAACTGCTATTTTAAGAAATTATTTATTTTGGGGAAATTCAATTTTTTCTTCAACTTCTTATAGAAGTGATATGTTAAACATTTATATGTACTGAAATTGAACTCCAAAAATGGTGTAACTAGTGAGTTATATTTTGCATTTACCTATGTATTGTAGAGGTCGGCAAGGCTGGGTCCTGGATGGGCGATATGTTTCACCCCTATTCGGGTTGTGGTCCCTTTAAGGGCAGCCACAGGGTTAACCTCCTGTCCAGGAAGAGGTTTAAAAGTCAGCAATCCCAGACAGGATTGTGGGAGTTAAGGAGAAAGCAATTAGTTGGAAGCTGTGTGCAAACAGGAGACTGAGCTGTTTTGCTGTACCTGGAAGAACTTATACTGCTGGGAAAGGATTCCCC
Organism: Leptobrachium leishanense; assembly: GCA_009667805.1. Classification (NCBI taxonomy): domain Eukaryota; kingdom Metazoa; phylum Chordata; class Amphibia; order Anura; family Megophryidae; genus Leptobrachium; species Leptobrachium leishanense. Next base: position 139,066,355 of record CM019066.1, on the reverse strand, counting down.
CCAGGTTTGGGACTTTTTTGTACAAGTTGGTGAGCCACCATTATTTTCTGTTATATTGTGCTGAAGGTCTGGACTTTGCTTTAATTTCGCTGAAGACAAGCGTGTATTTTTTTTATTAACCACTTTGACTACCCTGAAAGGGAGAATAAAGCTGCTCTGTTTGTTGAAGACGTTGTGCACGTGCTCTGTGGGCCCCCCAAACATCACAGTATATATAATACCTGTATAATGTCTGAAAGGTATGTTTTTATTTGCTTTACTAAAGTGATTTGATCGAATAATGGCATTCCATTGCACAAAGTCATTTTAATATACATACCCACAATGATGTTTGATAAGTAGAGAACTGAACAGAGTTAATATTAATGTTATTATAGGTGGGACATATTGAGCATCAGATAGATTATAATGAACAGATGGTTGACAGAGCATGCATTCCTTGATGAGCTCATTAATAGTACTTATCTACCAATTGCCCTTTACGCGTTTGTTGTACTAAGAAGAAAGAACAGTTATTCAGTGACACAAACCATTGATTACATATTCCTTTCCAAATTATATCAAAGTTGTATCATAGAATTACCTTTCTCTGCACGAAAATTATCACAGCATACAAAATACCAACAATGGCAAGAAATCCCAAGAAGACGAAAAACCATTTCACATCTCTATGCAGCTTGAAGTTCAGAGGCTTGGGGTACAAAATGGATCTCACCATGTCCCCTTTTGTCGTGTTGAAACCTATTAATGTGTCAAATAAAACATTTTGTTTATGCATCATTTCAAGCTGCAAACGAGTATTTGTTAATCAGCTTAGAATATCATTTTCAGCTGACAGTGAGCAGTCATGGAAAAGCTTTGCATCTAAGAATTAAGATCTTAGCATTTCCCTAAAATAAATTGTACACAGTCATATAAAATAAAGGGAGGGCTCAGTTTAGTTTCTGTCAGCATAATTTATATATGACTATGGGTACAAATTTAATATAATATGTGTAAGATATTGACACATTACACAGGGCAGAATCCCAAATGAAATGTAGCGATTAGACAATTGATTACCCTCTTGAAGCATTTTCATGTTGTAGGGAAATAGCTTCCCTGGTCTCTCCCTATATCAATACTAAAGCTGCCTCCTTCTGGCCATGTATAAAATTGCCATCAATGTTAAACTGTAACTTACATTCAGATGTTACAAAACAAAGTCATATTTGATGGAAAAAACTGTGCACCAGTATAATTTTGTTTCACTGCATCTTAGCACCATGCGTCAATCTACTGACACAAGTACAATGCAAAAAATAAACTCCTTTTAATTTCAGGGTTAAGAATTGCAATTAGGGGTAGAGTTAGTATTTGCACACCTTTTAGTGTTAACATTAGGGTTCCCCTTAGGGTTAGGGTTAACCTTAACTGCTTACTGTATTTTAGCCACATGTGAATACATTTTTAGGAAAAAGATTCTATTCTTTCTCCCTAGCCCGAAAACTAACATGAGCGTCGTTTGTGTAACTGTGCTCATATGTTTTTCTAAAGAAACCAACACAAATCCATTGTGGGTTTTTATGTATCAAAAATTACTTTTATCACAGTGTCTAAATTTAAGTAATATTGTTGACCCGGCTATTTTATCCGTGGACAAGAGAGGGCGACTTGTTGATAGTAAATCTGCTCCTCCTTTGTATTAAGGGATATTGCATGTCCTGGTAAACTGACATTTCTGGCATGGATTAGTGTACATAAACAATTCAAGAAAGCTAAATGGATTATGTAATTTGTTTGTATTTTTAATTTTTATTCTTACCAGTTCTTAACACAACGGCTCTTGCTGGACCCTGAGAAGTTGACTCGGTCCTTATTACTTCTGTTCCACAGAACAAGATATGTCGCTTATAATCTTCTCCACTGTACTTTTGCCATGGCATTGTATTATCTCCATGAGGCAGCTGAGTTTTCGTCACGGGAATGCATTCACCTTAAAATAAAATGCACAATGAATATTTATTTCTATTATCTCTATGAATTCACACAGACATAGCACTGCACAACTCCTTAAAAATGATAATTATCACAATCAAGTAACAAATCATGTAACAAAATACTGATCTCTTCCGTACCTGTTAACATGCCTTCATTAACAACGCACGTCCCATTGATTAATATGGCATCACAAGACATGAAAAAGTTTTTGCCAGATAAAACAATAATGTCTCCTGGGACCAAATAGCGAGATTCCACCTCACAGCAATCTGCAAAAGACGTTTAAGCAATTTACACATGGGTCAAGGCTTTCCTTAAGGAAATTGCAGCCAAAACTCATTAAATACATGATGTAATATGCAGGTTAGGATACTATCCTAGCAAAAGTAATGGATGATTAAAAATATATCATATATCTAATCGTCGCTGACAAGCAGTGTGTCTTGCAAAACTGTTTAATGGAATTTTTGAATCTATTGCTTTTGTTTCCTGAGAGCAGTATTTATTTAACTTTGATATGCATGAAGGTTAAAACCTGCCGAATGTAATATTTACAGGTACCTGTTCTCATGTATTTGATAAGAAAAGAACATGTAATCTATAAATGCCTATCACTCGGGGTGGGAAGGGTGGGAGGGAATGGGGACACTCACCTTGGGTACCCTGTCTTATAGGGTTAGAGAACATGAGGACCTAGGGCATGACGTCTCCAGTTCTGGAGCTTGGGGGCATGTCTGTGAGTGTGCCTCTTTCTGTGTCTGTGAGTGTGTCTCTTTCTGTGTCTGTGAGTGTGTCTCTTTCTGTGTCTGTGAGTGTGTCTCTTTCTGTGTCTGTGAGTGTGTCTCTTTCTGTGTCTGTGAGTGTGCCTCTTTCTGTGTCTGTGAGTGTGCCTCTTTCTGTGTCTGTGAGTGTGTCTCTTTCTGTGTCTGTGAGTGTGCCTCTTTCTGTGTCTGTGAGTGTGCCTCTTTCTGTGTCTGTGAGTGTGCCTCTTTCTGTGTCTGTGAGTGTGCCTCTTTCTGTGTCTGTGAGTGTGCCTCTTTCTGTGTCTGTGTGTTTCTTACTATGTGTGCAGGGACAGTTGAGAGATTCAAGGGGGGAAGGGTTTTAACCAGTGGTTCAGTAAGGGACACCAAGATATCTGATGGCAACCCTGACAGGCCATGTACAGGAGGTGGGTATGTTAAGGTGGACTCTGTCACAGTCACATTTAATACAGCAAGCAAAAAAGGCAAGGATGGATTGATTGTCCATTGTTTATTACTATTGTATGAGAAAGTGTACTTTTGCGCTCGAGATTGCAAATGTTTAGTGTTTGGGGTTAGAAATTGCAAATGTATCACAGGATGTTATTTGTGTGAGTTACACAGTATTCTATATTAATTACCTCCATGTCAATGTTTTTGGGGTGTTGAAAAAATATAGTGAAGGGCACACGCCTTTGGTACAGATCTGTCGAGTTCCTCATGACAATTAATGGCCACAAATCAGTGCATTAGGAGAAACCATTAAAAAAAGCCAGTCACACCAAAAGAGCAAGGTTGACCTGGACAAGGTTCTTCTAAATCAGATGACCTATATCCTTATGTGTGACTGGCTTTTTGTTGCCTTCTATTTTTGAGGGGTAGACTTCACCAATTTTGTTAATTAACAGGTGTATTAGTGGTTAAGGGCTATCTGCATTAGCTGGCAAATTGTGCACAAGTGTCAGCACCTTATTGAACATTCCTGTGTATCTGATATAGGTTTTCTCTGTGTCTTCACCTGTCTTGGGCACCCTAAATATTTTTTTGTTGAAAACCAAAATTTTTCATGCCCACTCTTTTCATTGTCAACAGAATAGCAACGTGTTATTGGTTTCTACAAAAAAATTCTTTGCAAAAAGTGTCACTTTTGTTCACAAGACATATTAAATATTGTTATATTTAAAGAATAACCCCTACACTACCAAGATCATCTATACTTGATCTACAGGTCACCTCCGCTCTCTGTGTCAGATATTGAGTATAAACGATATGAGGCTCATTCATTATGATAACATGGGTACGCTAACGGTGAAAATCTGTGCCTGCAGATTTCCACATAGTGTCTCCATGTTAACGTGATATTCCGGGGCAGGCGCTAGCTAAGCAGCTTGCGCCAGAATGCAGCACTAATTGCTGGGATATGCGCGGTAGGGCTTCCATGCCACTAGTATCACCTCCTCTAGTCCATAGGACTCCATGGAGTCTTGCGCTTCAGCTCTCACGAGATAGTGCAGCGCCACGGTGTGATCATGGACGGAGTCTGGGAACTATTTGTTCCCATTCTCACTCTGCTCTCGGCAACAAGAAGTGGCGGAATGGGTCACCGTCCTCACTGCGGGATGAGAGATGAGTAAAGGATTTATTGGAGGGGTTTTGTAGAATCATTTAGCAGCAGCTTTTAGGACTCACTAAAATTTGCCTTGCACATCCCAACTGTAATTAACGCTAGCACTTTGTAATACCTTTCTTATCAAAATGCTAATTAATGATTGTGCTCCCCATGTTAAGTATAGGACATACAAAGTACATTACAGCCGCGGAAGCTAGCACAAAAAAATGAAATGCTGACAGGGTTAGCGTCAGGAATGTAATATGGGGGTCATGCGTTAAAAACACTTATCCTAGTGATAACGCTTACACATCCAGATGCTACCATTAACTGGGAAATAGTGCCCATGGTGTTACACAGGAGCAATGAAAATGCTTTTCCTTTGTTGTAAGCAAACTTCATTTGCATTTGGGCTCTATAACCTGTCCCTAAAGTTTTAGCATTGTGGACATGATGCCTGAGGTCAGTGGTGTATTTAGGTTTTCTGCTGCCCTAGGCCTGACTAAACTCATGCACCCCCTAAATTAAATTGGACACACTCCTTCCTTTCAAGGCCCACACCTCCTGTTTAAACAGCCAGACGCTTTCTGGTTTTAAAGATGGCTGTTGCTATAATGCAGTGGCCATCATCCACTTAGTGCAGTACAGGCTGCATGGAGAGGCCTGCCAACAGGTTTAGGAAACTTTTGGGTCCCCTCCAAATTTACAGATGACTTCTGTATTATACATAATAATACACAGAGAGGACACAATACAGGGAGTCTGGGATTTACCAATATGTCTGCATTACATATTATACACACAGAGGACACAATACAAGGAGTCTGGGACTTACTTATGTCTGTGTTGCACAATACAGAGAGTCTGGGATTCACTTTCGTCTGTGTTACACATATTAAGTAAAACCGCAAAAAAACAACTAGAATAGTAAAAGGTATGATCGCATAACTCATTGGCAGAGACACGCACACAAATATGGAGGAGCCCCTATAAACATCTACACACCCCGAATATGGGGGAGGGTCTAAAGACATCCAGAAACAACCTACAGAGGATTCCTTAAAGACAACCCAAACCCAGTATATGGAGGAGCCCCAAAAAAGAGGGAGATTAGGGCAAAACAGGGACAGAGAGATTTGCTGCCAAAATTGGGGCTGCCCTTAGTATATAGGATACATAAAGTTTAACTAAAACTGAATAACAAGCACCACACTGATATCACCAAAATCATTATATTTTAATCTTAGTTGAAAAATAGAAGGAATGATTAAATCAGGACTACATGACATGTATTGTGGACAGTAGGTATGGAGAGAGGCAGTATGGTGACAGTATATAGAGAGGCAGTAGGGTGACAGTATATATGGAGGGAAGCAGTATGGTGACAGTATAAATGGAGGGTGTGTGTGATGTGTGTTAGTCACTCACCACTTAGTAGAAATGCCCTCAGCTCAAACATTAAAGGAGGCACCTCTTATCAGATCAGGATGCTGCAGAATGCCTGCCAGGTGGCATCATCTGGTGGCAGTGTAATAGATGGGCCATAGGGGCTGACTGGGCATGCTGGGAGGGGTTGGAGGCCAGCAGTATCTCTGGGGTCCCTGCTTCCTGAGTCCACAGCCTGTCATTGTTGCGTGCTCCTCCCTGGCTAATGTCAGCTGACAGGGGCGTGGTGTCAGGCAGTGATTGTTGCTCATCGAAGCCAGCCTGCCCTCACTGAGCCCTGGCACCGCTGCAGGGCCGGTGAGATGCTTTGTCTCTCCCCTAGCAGCTTTTCAGTCGTTAGACAAATTGTGCAGTATGCCAGCAGCCAGTGAAGGCCTGGCTGCTGCTTGCTTTTATAGCAGAGACGTAACTAGAAACCTCAGGGCCCGGTGCAATAATCCATGAAGGGCCCCCCCCCTCCGTGCAAGAGAATTTTGCATTTTTACTAAACTTTTTGCAAAAATACCTGTATACAGGTCTCCTGCATTATCGCCTAGTATCCGTATTATATATCTATTAGCTGTGGAATTTAATGCTATGGTAATATTAATATAATAGGATACTAGGCGACAGGTTATAGTATTATTAGGTTTTGAAACCAGCAGTTTTTGGATAGTGCAGGAGACACGTGTCGTATACAGCTATTTTTTGTGCTCTTAAGATGGCCATACAATTTGGAAGTATTTTTAAAGAACGGGTTATGGATCTTCATATAGATTTCTCTTGTGTTATGTTCCTCATCTAGTGTGTCACCCCTCTCCTCTTAGATTGTAAGCTCTTGAGCAGGGTCCTTCCTCCTTCTGTTCAGTGTGTGTAATATGTATGTATATTTGTTATTCTGTCTCTCCCATTGTTGAGCACTAAGGAATTTGTTGGCGCTTTATAAATGCTTGTAACTGTAACTGTTACAAGGTGGAGTATTAATTAAGATCTAGTTTAATAGCCCTCTCCCCCTTCTTTTATAACCCTTTTTTAATTAAGTTTTTTCATTAATGGAGTTTTAACAAAATGTTTTTAGAGAGAATGAAAAACTCCCTTCCCTTTTATTCTTATTGTTTTTTTGATATGTCGTTGTCCTGTAAAAGTTTGCCTATTTGCTATTCTCTCGAAAGTTCATTTTTTGACGTTGTGTCTTCTGGTGCGACATACATGTGTTGTTATCTTATCTTATTATATTTAAAATAAAGAATTACAAAAATAAAAAAATAAAAAAACTCTCCATTTAACTGAATAGGTTAATAAGCTGACCAGACACTGCAATGAGACACCAGGAAGTGTCAGACTGATGATGGATAGCCAGACAAAAGATAACAAGGCCTCTGCTGCCTAATCAACCCTTAAGGACGAATGACAGAACTGTTCCATCATAAATGCATTGACTTTAAAGACCCTAGGTCCTTAAAGGGTTAACAATCCACCAGACTGACACAAACTAGCTGCTGTTTTTGCCGCCCCACTGGAAACTGCCACCCTAGGCCTAGGCATTGTCGGCCTAGGCCAAGATACAGCACTGCCTGAGGTGCTTATACCTTCAATATCCAGCTGGGCATTTGTCTAAACTGACATCTGCCCAGCTGGTCCTGCACATAGCCAGAACTGCAGTAACCCATTTTTACCAGAAGATGGTAGTGGAGGGATTAATAGCAAAAATGTAACAGAATTTTTTTTCAAAATTTATCCGATGTATGCTAAAAAAAAAATTGCTGGCAGAAAAGTTTCAAGAATGAAGAACAGTGAAGAAGCTGTTAAATTTTCAACATTCCATAACTCCTGCAGTGCAATGCTATGCTAGGAATTGTTGAATAGTATCACAACTGTTTGGTTAAACACTTAGGGATCTATTACCTTCTTCAAGCTAACACTAGCGCTGGCGTTAGCGCTAGCTTAAAGGAGGCCATAGTGCTGCGGCCAGAATGCCTTTGAATCGCTAACAGGTTATGGGTGCAATAGAGTGGATGCTGGGGACGGCACTGTAGCGCTGCACCAGCATCTGCAAGCTTAGCAATCGCTAAGGGGCAGGCTGCCGGACTTGGCGCCTGCCCCGCTTTTTGCTGGGGAAACCGGGTATCATGGTTCACGCTGCCGGTGCAGGAGGAAGGGCAAATCCAGTTCTGCTCTGCCATTGCTGACAGCCCACTTCCTAGAATGCCTTGCCTGTGTTCAGCTTTCCTGCAGGCGCAGCAGGTGTTCATCCTTATTAGCCCTGACTGACCACACCCTTCTCCCAATGCTTCTGCATTGAACTTGTCATTTGCCTATTGCCTTTCCAGCTTGGTCCATTGACTCCTGTGTACCAGACCTTCTGCTTTCCTAAGACAAGCTCGCTCTTCTCCACCACTTACCAACGGCATGCCTTTTGACCTCGCTTTTGGAAACCCCTCTGGATTAATCTGCCTTACCATAGACTCTTGCTACACCAAAGTTTCCTGCTGTGCAAGTTTCCTGCTGTGCAAAGCATCCTGCTGTGCCAAGTTTCCTGCTGTGCCAAGTTTCCTGCTGTGTCATAGACTTATTTTCCTGTCCCATCTGTCTGGTGTCTTGTGTAAGTGTTCCTCTTGTCTCAGTGCCCAGAATTTCCCCTGTGTTTCTATCCTGTGTTTCACGTATCCAGCCCACAGGACCCAGCCAGCCTTGTTTCTGCATCGCCCACCCCTCGTTATTTCTTGCTGTGTATTTATGCAATAAACCCCTGTTTATCCACTGTAACATTGCTTCCGTGTACATATCACTGCATCCTGGGCTCGTACCTTTGCCCGCCCCCCACCGCCCCCCCCCCGTGGCATAAGGGGAAGTTAGTGAACTTTAATTTATTTTTCCCCTTACCTTCTCGGTTTTAACTCAGGGCAGCTGATAGTGCCCTTAGAAGGTAACCATTTTAATTCCAAATCTCATGTCTCATCAGATTCTCATCTTCTCATTTAAATATTTTCTGATGATAACATCAGCACATTTTATATAATGATCCTATACCTTCTGAAATGTGAACTCATGAGGAGCACATTTTGTGGATAACATGCATACTTTAATACAGCTGATATTGTCTCCTGTGCCATGCTTTGAATGATTGCAAACTTACCATTATCCCTTCGACATACATTAACCTTCATGTTATTGTGTGCCTTTACCAAATTATGTAGTTTTGAAGATTGCTGTAAATAATAAGAAACATACAAAGTTACACAAAGCCAGTTGCAAATGTGCTTTGTAAAGCATAGGGAGCGCAAAGTACAGAAAACCTGCAATAAAAGGACCAATACCAATTCGCTAATGGATTTTTTTAACCCGTTCTCGATTGAAAGGTGATCTGCGCGGCACACTATCACCTTAATTAACCTAGCGCTAACGCTCATTTATGTGAGCGCTAGCAGTAATGAGATGATAGAGCCTTACATCAGCTATTCTACAGACTGGCAGGATAGCTTGGGGCGTTTCTGCATGTTGGGTTTAGGGAGTCGTGACTTCGTGCTGAACCAGCTGGGGCTGTGTGTTTTAGACAAAGAGTTCCAGCTCTTCAAACTGTTTTATCACCTCGAGTGTCATGCCCCAAGTAATAAATACTATGAAGCACATGCCACATTCTGGAGCTCATTTGCAAATGAATTTATTTTGCAATAATTGAAATTCTTTCAAAATGCTCCAGAATTAAACCACATCAAATATACTCAGTTGCTTTTGAAGATCAAGAACACTTAATCTTGATGTTGAAGGTTGAAGTATTGTGAAGACTCATTCAAACATTACTATGTTGATGAAAATACCATTTTTGTATTGAGATATTTTTTAAGAAATACAAACAGTTTACCTGTCTGAGTTCCGTAAGAGATAACGTTATAGTACAGATGCACAGCAGTAGAATTGCAATGGCATATCCTAGGTATCCTTCAGCCAACCACAGAACAACAGTAAAGATCTGGTACACGTAGAACAGATTTAAAACCTGCATGAATTAAAAAAATCAGTAAATATACATTTTTATTGCATATTGAATGTCAAGTAACAAACCATTAGCTGTGTCATACACCTATACATTACGAGAAACACTAACAGGGTTATTCAAAGAGAATCGAAAAGTCACCGCACGTTCAGTGACTTTTCGTTCTCTTCAATTCGGCTTGATTCAGCGATCCCATTTCGGCGACCCTGCTGTGTATTCAGCAAACACCACAGGGCCATCGTAGTGCAGGGAAAAGCCGCCGAAAACCTGCCGAACACTCACTGCGAAACCCACAAAAACATCTGGATTAACCCCGCCGATCAGAGCACAGAGCAGCCACCGGAAAAAACCCGACACCGCAGACGAATGGAGTGAGAAAAAAAAACAGTACGCTTGAATGTTTGAAAAGTGAAACGCTGTTTGCAAACAAACTACGGAGCGAAAATGTCTGAAATTTACATATGAGGTCCAATGAATGATAATAAAAAGGGCTGTTACAGAAAAGAGAAAAACGTTTTTTGCAAAAAAATCCTGAAAAATGCTTAAAAGATCCTAAAAAATCTATGAATAAAGATACTTTTTACCGCAGAATATTATAATAAACGGTTTATTAGATATTGGATTAAAACAGGAATATTTTTAACATTGAAGCCTATGGAATTCGCCTGAATAAACCTGTCGAATGAAGCAACCGAATGGCAGGGCATTTTGGAAACTTTTCACTGCTGGTTTTTGTTCTCTGAATAGACGAAGCTATGGGGATTTCACCTCCCTCGAACAGGCACCGAACAGGCACGTATGTGCAGGCAATTCGCCAACATTTGGCGAACTGCCTGCTCTCTGGATAGCCGAATGACCAGAAAAGGTAACCGACCGCTGAATTTCAGCTGTCGGTTACCTTTCGCCAGCAATTCAGAGCTCTTTGAATAACCCTGTAAGAAACACAATAAGAAACACTATTTTAACAAACAAGTAAATGAAAACATTGTAGATAAATCTATTTAAAACAGTTACATTAATATTATAAAGATATAAGCTCTGTCAATAAATATAAAACCACACCTTGTTTATGAAAAGTTTCCAAAGAGGTGCAACCTCAACTTCAATGGTATTTTGTCCACAGACCAGCCTCCTAAAACAGGTAACATGTAAGTTAACTTTATTATAAATATGTCCTTGTTTAATGGATACAGTTATGTTCAGATATGTATGATAACAATGGAATTTTTGAAATCTTCAGTACTACACGAACCAAGTAGAGATGTGCATTCGTTTCAGAAAAATTCGGAATATAACGAATTTATTTTGTTTTACACTGGACTATTGAATTTTAAATGAACTATCAAATTGATATCAACTATTGAATCTGAAATGAACTATCAAATTGATATCAGCTATCGAATTTGAAAAGAACTATCAAATTGATATCAACTATTGAATCTGAAATGAACTATTGAATTGGTCTTAACTTAAAATACAAGTATTAGTCAGCAAAGGACTTTATGAAACAAATTAATTTTGTTTCACTGTTTAATTTGAATACTAAAATACTAAATCTGTGACACAGCATAAAATTTAACTCTAGCTTTTCTTTTAACAGCAAATTTGATCAATTGGGGTTTTATTTAGTGATCGAATTGATATCAGCTATCGAATTGATATATGAAATTCGAATTGATTTGAAATTTCAAATCGATCCGAAACTAAACAAAATACGAAACGGAATTAGTTTCGAAATTCCAAAAACTAAATTATTTAAAAAGTAACGAAACTAGACAAAACAAATTTTTCAGCCATGCACATCCCTAGAACCAAGTCGGGTTTGATTACCCCTTTCTATACATTACTTTTGCTGGATAGTGGACGTTCTTAGATGCAACCTCTTCTCAGTTTTGGGTGAGAGGAGGAGGAGGGAATATGTTTTATGGCTGGAGTACTCAAAGGAGGTACTAGCGTGTGCAGGAGGGAAGATAAAATACAATTATAATAGCTTGCCCTGTTTTTGAACAAAGTTGAGATATAATTTTTCTATTCTCTATTCTTGATTTAAAATATCCCAGAATTTTATATGAAAAAAGGTTATTATTAGTAATTTTATTTTATTGTGATTGTATGATTTCGATCGCAGTGATAGCACATTAATTGCTAAAATGTTTAACCTCCCTGGCGTTATGATTCTGACATATTTTATGTCAGAATCGTTACAATTTATTTGGCCCCCTAGCGGTATCAGAGTGTGGCTTGGGGTTAAATTCATTGCTAAAAGCAGTAACCCCGAGTCACACTCAGGCTGGATACATTACCTGTCCCTGTGCTCCCTAGCTGTCCCCTGCAGTCGCACTCCGGACGATCGCGAGGTCATACTTCCTGGTTCCCTTCTTGGAACCAGGAAACAGGATGCCACGATCGCACAGAGGAGAATGCGTTTGCGGAGGTCAGCGAGGGAGCGCAGGTAAAGGTTATGTATCCAGCCCGAGTGTGGCTCGGGGTTACCGCTTTCAGCAGTGAAAGTTAACCCCGAGCCACACTCAGGAAAACCACCAGGGAGGTTTAAAAAGTACATATTTCCTGTTGGCTATGTTTGCTTATACACTTTTTTTATATATATATATTTTTTATTGGAATAGTGGTTTACATCTAATATTTACCAGAACCAAACGTACATTATAAGAACTGTGCACATATGTTTGATATTGATATTCTGGCCACTGCATTGCAATTAAATATATTATATTGTTTAATGTGCAAAAAATAGGATGCAATAAAGGTTAAATAATAATTTTATATTCCTCCACGGAAATTATGATTTTTTTTTGTAGCAGCAGCATATACAAATTCATTTAAAAATGGGTATTTTAGAGGCAAAAAGAATAATGGAATTCACAGGCAGCACCTGATGTCTTGTTCCTCTTTTGTGAGACCAGATCCGTACATCGAATGAATATCAAAGCAAGTGTAATCTTCTTCTAAGGTCCTGAAATTTACAAGAAATACAGAAACAATAAAAAAAAAAAGAGAAAAAGACAGAAAGTGAGACAAAGAGAGAGAGAGAGAGAATATAGAAAGATATATGTTACCTGTTCACAGTAACTTACCCAATTTTCTGAAATTCCTTCTTATAATTGTCCCAAACATATCGGATTTTTTGGACTCTGATAAATTTTACCTGCGATTAAAACAAAATATTATAAAATGAAACATTTACTTTTTACCATGGGTTAGTTAAGCAACATTCAAAAAGTGTAGACGGGGCCTAAATGGGGGCATGGGAAGCACATTTCATTTAATAAGCATACATATGTTTTTTTTAAACAATGAGAAAGCAAAGAAAAGCTTGCAATCAAGGTGAAAACGTTTATGAACGTTTTTGTGAATCATTGATTAAAACCACATTTATACGTGTCATATATTTTATATATACAGGGTTATTCAAAGAGAATCGAAAAGCCACCGCACAATCGGTGACTTTTCGTTCTCTTCAATTTGGCTTGATTCAGCAATCTCATTTCGGTGACCCTGCGGTGTATTCGGCAAGCACCACAGGGCCGTCGAAGTGCAGGGAAAAGCCGCCGCAAACCTGCCGAACACTCCCCGCAAAACCCAGCGAATGCACGCCAAAAATCCGCAAAAAACATCTGGATTAACCCCGCCGAACGCAACGGAGAAACCCGAGCAGGAGCCGATCACAGCTGCCGGAAAAAGCCGACACCGCAGACGAATGGAGTGAGAAAAAACAGAGACGTTCGTTTGAATGTTTGAAAAGTGAAATGCTGTTTGCAAAGAAACTACTGAGTGACAATGTCTGAAATTTACATAGAAGATCCAATGAATGATAATAAAAAGGGCTGTTACAGAAAAAAGAACAAACTTTTAAAAGAAAATCATCAAAAAAATTTTTGGCAAAAAAAATCACGAAAAATGCTTAAAAGATCCTAAAAAATCTAACAATAAAGAATCTTTTTACTGCAGAATATTATAATCAACAGTTTATTAGATATTGAGTTAAAACGGGAATATTTTTAACATTGAAGCCTATGGGATTCGCCTGAATAAATCTGCCGCATGAAGCCACCGAATGGCAGGGCAATTCGGCAACTTTTCACTGCTGGATTTTGTTCTCTGAATAGCCGAAGCTATGGGGATTTCACTGCCCTCGAACAGGCACCGTATGTGCAGGCAATTCGCCAGGATTTGGCAAATTGCCTGCTCTCTGGATAGCTGAATGGCCTGGAAAGGTAACCGAATGCTGAATTTTGGGCACAATTCAGAGTTTTTTGAATATCCCTCATAGTGTATGTGTGAGTAGGAAAATCTATCACAATTGTTACAAATAATATTTTTTATATTACCCTACAGAAAATGATGACTCAACTTTGCAAAACAGCAATTTATGTGCAGCTTGGTCTGCCAAAACAGTTTACTCACTTTGAGGTCAGGATTCCTTATAGCCCTGTATGCAACAGAATTTTTGTCAGAGATGACTGAACTTCTTGACTCGTTTAAAAGTGAGTCTTTGAAATCTGTTAATGTTATCCATCGCACTTTCTTTCTGGTATATTTCTTTTCATCCTAAACAGTAGAAAAATAATACATTTCTCAAATAACTTGCTTGTAACACTAACAATGCACCCAGGTTTTATTTGTAATTTTGTGACAATATATTCTATATCATTTTAACTGATATCACATGCCCTAGCCCTAAAAGTAAAGCCTAACCCTAAGCCTATTTCCCATTTATGAATAACCTGAATAGTGCGAACCGACCCAATATCAAATCACTACCATATATTCAGAAAGTTCCAAATCCAGACCAAAATTTTTCGTCATGGACATGTTAACTATGTTCTTCGGACACTACCGGCTGCCCCTCACTGAAATTGGGACGCTAAGTGGAAAAATTAGCGATCGCTAATTTCCCCATTGCATCCCAGTTTCACCATAGCAATGCGGGGCAGGCACTAAGCAGCTTGCCCCGTAGCGGCCTCTAGGCTCACGGATGCTGAGAGCGGAGGTAACGCGCCGTCCCAAACATCCGCTCCATGCAGTCCATAGGACTCCCTGGAGGCATCTGCTGCCGGGTCACATGACCCGCAGGATCTCGCCTCTCGCTAGAGCTAGCTGGTCAGCAGAGTGATTGCAGAGGGAGACTGGGGACTTTTTTCCTCCAGTCTCCCTCTGCTTCCAGCAGCAGAAGCAGCGGATCAGGCCGCTGTTCTCACGGCGGGAAGAGAGGTGAGTTTATGATTTCGGGGTTTTTTTTCAGCTGTTGCTAACTGATTCTTCAGTAGCGGATTCAGTTAGCAGCAGCTCAGAGCTGTAGCAAACTTTTTCAGGTAGCGACAGCTCTTAGTAACTAGCGTTAGGACCTTGTGATCTTAACGCTAGTTAATCTCTGCTTGCACTTTGCGCTCCCCATGTTAAGTATAGGGAGCGCAAAGTACAGTAAACTCGCGGTATAAATTGCTAATGCCAATTGCTAAGGGTTTTTTAACTCTGCACAGTTCACCTCTGATTCGCTATCACCTCCTTTAAGCTAGCGCAAATGTGAGCGCTAGCGTTAGCTTGAAGGAGGTGATAGAGCCCTTTGTGTTTCCAATAATGCAAGAAATATCATGGCAATCAGATGACCACAAGTAGTATGAATATTACCACTGTAGAAGAGGGTGCTTTCAGATTCCAGGAAAGCCAACTCCTCCCTTTAGGCTAGGGTCAGACGAACGCATTTTCGCGTTGTCTGTGAAAAAGTGCGTTCGAACGAATGGACGCATTTTTTCACGGAGTACGCGATAGCGGTCATACCATGCGCATTTGCATCCGTGATTTTGTACGGATCATCAATAAAACCCTTTGTGCATCTGGACGTTATGTTGGCCGGACATTAGCAGTGTCTGACATCTCCAATTCACGCACACACGCCTCTAGCGGACGCAGCGCACTCTGTACAACCGTACTAGAGGTTTTACGTTCTCGACAAAATGCGTTCGTTTTCCACTTGCGTTGCGCAGCCGGACTTTTGTGCGACCGTACTTCGTATATTGGCCGTCATTGCCCGGCATTTGCTGCTACTACGGCCGTGATTAAGTGCGCCTGCACGCGCGTTCGCACTGCGCTCGTCTGACCCTAGCCTAAGATAAGAAAATGAGATGAGAATTCAGGCACTACATAGAGCGGTTCAAAGAAGAAAATATATTAAGATGGTGGCAGTTTCAGCTATTAATTCTGCTTAACGTTCTCTTGGTAGGGCTAGAAAATTCATTAGGGAATCTAATAATCTTATTTATTTCTTTTTAGTTTCATCCTTAAATGTCTTTAAATCATAATGTTTTCTGGCGAAGTTCCAGTGATGAAACCTCACCTATCGTTGTTTGGATACCCATATGTGGATTGGTGAAATTTCTTGTGGTTGCAACAACAGGGATTTTTGCAACAATGCTATATTTTGACTGTACAACACTCGGATTGTAGAGTTGGATATTTTTATTTTAAATTTTTTTTGAGAAAGGATTTTTCCAGGAAGGATACATTGAGATTTCTCTCGTTTTCAAGTATGTCCTGGGTGGCGAGTATGTACCATTGGGTGTCTTGCCCAAGGACACTTACTGGAGAGGTGCTCATCTGGATTGAACCCATGACTCCACAGGCTCTCTCCACGCAGAGCAGTGATGTTACCTCTACTCCACCCAGCCGGATATTTGCTTTAAGTGTAAAAATATAAATACTCACGGTTGTCCTGAGCAAAACAACATTAGCTTTTTCTAAACTTGATGGAACACAGTTTGACCAAACACTCCATTCTGGCTTCCAATAAAAGAGCAGCAGGAGAATTCCACCAGTTACAAAGTACCCAAATACACAAAGGATAACCCATGGGATGCTTATTCTGTAGCCAAATATATCCTGTGAAAAAGAAAAAAAATATAGGTATAATAATAAACATATTTCTACTATCACACAGTGAGTATCCGTATAAGTTATCATTTCTCTTTCCAATACGCATTGAGTATTTTTAGTTCTCAAAGTGAGATTATTATCAATGCAGTTTCCAAACTAATTCAATAAATTCTTAAAATAAATAATATCAGCATATGGCATAATGCCTGCAAATGAAAATTACAGTGTGTCCTTGTATCTGTACTGTACAGTGATTTTTGCAATTATAACCACCCTTACAGTAGTGAGTAACCCCAGAACACTCTCTAGGCCGTATTACAAAACTGTTGCTAACTTAACCAGAGCTGTTGTAAACTTATCAGAACCATCATAGTCTATGGAGTTGTTAAGTTTACAGGAGCTCTAGTTAAGATAGCACCAACTTTGTAATATGGCCCTCTATATTTTGATCTCACCCTCACCATTGTAATGCAGCACTACAGTGTGTTATACATTTTGTTACAGTGAGGGAGGGGTATGGTCCTTATATCTTATGGGGACACAGGGTAATTGGAGTGAGATCCTACTGAGAATATGGTTTCTTCTTTTTTTCTGACATATTCATGTTTATTCAAGAAAGCATTCACGACAGTGCACATACAGCAAATAACCATGCAAAATACATAATCACATAATGGACTTGGGTGAGCAATTAGGGTAGGGAGCCTTAAGGGAAAGAGGGGGGACGGCAGTAGAATAATATAAGTACAGCAACCAGCACATGGCAGTCATCACAATTCAGAAAGTGTATAATGATAATAATAGAACCGTCAGGTTAGGCCAGGGGTCAGCAACCTTGGCTCCCTGATGTTTTGGGAACTACATTTCCCATGTGGCTCAGTCAGCCTAAAAGGTGACTGAGCATCATGGGAGATGTAGTTCCCAAAACATCAGGGAGCCAAGGTTGCTGACCCCTGGGTTAGGTAATGCCCGACATCCAAATATGGGGGAGACTGTACAAAAGAGAGAGCGAGCATGGCCAACCACCTAGAGTCCCAAAAAGGTATGACCTCAATCGCAATCAGGCCGCTGAGGGGGTTGGGGACGAAGTTGCAACTCTGTCAGCCAATAGTATCAGTTAGTGGAATAATCCGCGTAACAATTGTGGGCACATAGGGTGGGCTCATCAACCCCACAGATGAACTCTACTTCATCGAGCCATATACAACTTGTTTCCAAAACCTGGGTACCATGAGCGAGAATATTGTTTCTCTCCTGGAAGAACATTAATCTTGATTTAAATGGATATGCAAATTAGTTTATGCATGCTAATTTTTCTTATTAATTGTACTACAATGCAAAGTCATGTTTACAAGTGTTTGATATTTGGTAATAAAAGGGTTAACAAGCTCTCCACGTTAAATTAATCTATTTACCACCTTGTGTTTGCATAATCCCTATTCTTAAGAAAATAAATAAAACAAACGATGTAATGTGTTATGTAACTCACACATGTCTGCAGACGTATTAACAGTTCAAGTGAGGATAAAGATGTTTATTCACATGGCTTACATATTAGTTCTTCTCAGAACTCTAACAGTAAGGCTTTTATATTTTTCTGCAAGGCGTCTAAGATTTTTAATAGGTAATTATGTTTAAATGCTTGACCAACTAAGCAAATATTTAGGCTGCTGAATTTTGACTAAAAACATTTGTTACAAGTAAAAGGATTAACTTAATATCCGTCTTAACGCCTTAACGTAGTTTATGAGCAATTTCACCCGTGTGCTGACCTCATTTTGACCATTTTGTGCTCATCATGCTTAAACGTGTTTTGTAGACATGTTTTATTTTAGGACCCAGACAAATTATATATCATTTTTTTTCAGCAGACTCAGGAGATTCAAAATATATAATTTCTATGTGTATATGTCATGTTCCATCAGAATGCTATAACAAAAAAGGTCAAAAAAGTGTAAGTTTCAGATTTCAATAATTTGCAACTTGTAATTTTTTTTTTAAACATTTTATCATCCCAACCTTTGTGGTTATATATTCTATGCTTTAGTCTTTATTTAAAAAAATAATAAATGGAGAACCTGTTACTCTTTTTTCCCCAAAAATATGCAATTTTCATCAAAACTGTTTTGGCGCAATGCATTTAATAAAAAAATATAACTCTGTATAAATCACTGAAGTTGCTCCCCCCCCGGCGTAGCAAATTAGAAGGTGAGTAATGGCAGAAGCATTATTCATTTTATATGTGAAACAAAGACAATTTCACAGCCTTAAGGAAAAAAGTTTTTGTTTTTATTTATTTATATTTATCTTTTTCCTTTTTTAAATATATTTTACATGGTCATGTTTGGTATCATTGGAAAGGCCAGACTCTGGTCTTTCAAATTACACCTCACTTGACCAAGTGGGTTGTAAAGAATTGCGATATGGGGGTCCAATGTACCCCGGCCTCTCCTTGCAGCTGTATGGCGGATTGTGTTTTAGAAGAAACAGTACGTAATAACGCACTATGCCATCAGCTCCAAACGTGCTCACAGTGTAGGAATCTAAGAACGTGAATTAATGCAGTGGCATTGTTTGTGTTATAAGAGAATAATGTGGTTGCCTTAGAACAGAGGGGTAAAAAATAAGTTTTGCAAATTATTTTTTTTCTCCATTTTTTTTTAATTTGTGCAGGTTATGTGGTCACATTTGGTATCATTGGAAAGGCCAGACTCCCAACTTTCCAATGAATTTCCTCTCAGCGGTGCAGATTCTGGCCTTTCCAATGACTTCTCATTTGACCACCCATGTTTCACAGATCCAGAGATATAGGGATCCAAAGGACCCCTGCATCTCCTGTATCGGGAATCCCCCGCTGGGCAGGGGGACGCTATCTTTCTGATGTCATCTTGTATGTGAGCAATAATGCTGGAGCAGGGGGAAGACCCAGAGCAAGGGCCGACAAAGATTTCAGTCCGCTGTGATCGAAGCTTCAGATCAGCGGTAGTTCAGAGCTGATCTAAGGCAGTGTGAACACATGCGTGGAGAGTCCTCTGTACACAGGAGTTAAACGGGAGGATGCTCCATGAATGTCCTTTGCGCCCAAATGGTTAATTATCTTTATCCCAGCTGCACTTCCAGATATTGCACTGTACAGGGTAAACCAATTATTGACATTATGCAGAAGTTAACCATCCTATGCCCTTAATCTGACCTAGGACCCAATTATAACCAAGCCTTTAAGCTAATATGGGGATGTTACTGTAACTTATTTCCTTAATGCTGCGGGATGGTCAATGTCGTTTCTGAGGCAGGCGAGCCAAAACAGCATATGGACCACGACTTTCTGGCACTCCTACAGCCCTCTGCCCTTCCTAGAGGCATAGCGGCTGAGAAGGGAGTTGGGTCATAGCAGTACACACACTAGCAATAAGTCAATTATCAACAAGAAAATAGAATCTGTAGACAAGGGGATAGTCTGGAGAAGGTAACAGAAAGGGTCTGCTTCTGCGGAATCAGTCAGCACCAGCTTAAAATCCCCCCAAAAATTAGATACTCACCTCTCATCCTGCAGCAAGAATGGTGGCTTGATCCGCTGCTTCTGGCTGCCGGGAGCAGAGAGACTGGGGGGGAAAGTCCCCCAGTCTCCCTCCGCGATCAATCCGTCAACCTGCAGGATCTCGCGAGAGGCGAGATCCTGCAGGACATGTGACCGACAGTCGAAGCCTCAATGGAATCCTATGGACTCCATGGAGAGGATGCTCGTGGCAGCACTTAGCACTGCCTCGAACATACTGAGGCTTACCACTGCATTATGGGACAGCCTGCCTAGTAATATGGAGCTATAACGGGGACGCTAAGGAGAAACCTCCAGGGCACCCTTTATTTTCTAGAGGGAAGCTTGTCTCTTTGAGACTAGGTAGATACACCCTCTGATCTACTATACACCTCTTAACTTTTTATCTTTTGAGTACTAATAAAGTTTTTTGCTTTCTTTTGCAGACCACGTGAGAATATTGGTGATGATAATTGTGAATACACTTTTTCTTGCTGCAAATATGAGTCCACAATCTGTAGCCCTGTTTTTTCTGGGATATAATGAATCTTTTGTTCTATATTCTGTTTTGGGTTACCCCCTTGCTAGTACTACAAATAGGCAAACACTAAGGGCTCTATTACATTCTTCGTGCAAACGTTAACCCGTGCGCAAAAGCACATTAACGCGAGGGGCAAAACCCTTTGCGCTGAACGTCGTATTACAATGTCTGTGCAAAAAATGCGCGTTAATGTCTACTGCGGGTGAACCTGCACGAACGCTACGCGAGTGTACTGTACTGCGCACGTCCTATACTTAACATTGTGAGCGCAAATGCGTTTGTGTGCTGGTACGCAGATGGTATTACAATCTATGCGCAAAATTTAACGGACAACGTTTGCGTGCATAATTTTAACAACAAATCTGACGGACCTGGCCGAAACCAAATACACCAGCCCGAAAAAAAAATACAGCACAGTATAGTTACACATTCTACGCATACTCAAAGAATAAATTTGAGAAGTTGTGCGTGTTTTTTTTTTGATGCAGCATATATGCGCAGATTGACTTTGACAGGCGCAAAAACATAACGTGAGACAATTAAGGTTCTTAATTCTGATTGGCTGAATCGCGTGAAAAAACAGTGCGCACACCGATTTCCTCTTTTTTATGTGCGTTATTTTTGGATGGATGAAATAATGAACGAGGATTGTAATACCAGCGTTAATTTACACGCATTAACGTTTAACGCTGCGCGCAAAAATTCCCGCATTTACTGTGCATTTTTGCGTGAAGAATGTAATAGAGCCCTAAAGGGGTTATTCGCAGAGCACCAGAATGTCGCCGACATTTTGGCGCTCTCTCGTTCCCCACACTTCCCTGCACTTTGGGGAATCAAAATTTCCCCACCCTGCAGTGAATTCAGCATTCACTGTAGGGTCCCCGAAGTGCAGAGAAAACCCGCCGCAAACCCGTCGCTCACCAACGCCAACCTGCCAGATATCCGCCGCAAACCCGCCGGAGGGCTGCCAAATACACAGTGAAGCACAGTGCTGACCAGCCGCAGAAGAAAGTCGACAAGCCGCCAGACGGGTAAAAAAAAAAAGTCCCAAAAGATCCTAAAAAAAAAATAAAGAGGCATTTTACTGCAGATTAAAAGAATAAATGCTTTATAAGATATTGAATAAAACCAGGAATATTTTTAATATTGAAGCCTATGGGATTCACCTGATTAAACCTGCTGAATTAAACCACTGACATTTCTCTGCTGTTTGGTGTTCTGTGAATTGATTAACCATTGCTTCTCTATGGGCACTTTCACAGCTGTCATATAGGTACCATACTTGCTGACAATTCACCAAAATTTGGTGAACTGCCTGCTTTCTGAATAGTCGAATGGCGACGAAATGGCACCGTACGGGGAAATTCCCTGTTAGGTGTCAGTTCAGAGCCTGATCAGTTCTTTTTGAATAACCCTATAAATATATTTTTTTCACAGTTTTCAGACTTGTTTCTTTTCTTTTTGACTTATGGCTGTATTGTATTAAAAATGGGGCACCCATTCTGAGGAAAATGTCACTGAAATTTTAGAATAAGGGTCCCGAAAAGTCTAAGGCCAGGGTCAGACTAACGCATTTTTGACGTCTACCGTCAAAACGTGCGTTGATGCGTGCGAACGCATTTTTTTACGGAATACGCGAAAGCGGTCAGACGATGCGCAATTCTGGACGTATTTCATGACAGAGCTGTTAAAAAAAAAGGAAAGTCTGATGAATCTAATTAATTAATGAATGAGAAAATAAGGGGAAGGGCTATAAAAAGCCATTTTGGGTATGGTGGCGTTGTTCAAAGATGGATCCATTACAAGTCTTTGTGTTTGCTGCAATGGGGTACCTGTACCTTAAGAGGAAGAGAAAGCGGCGAACCTGGGTTCATCAAATTAACGTTGCCAGACCCACGCATGGACACTTTGTGACGCTGTACAGTCCACTGCGAGAGAGGGACCCCGTGAAGTTCTTCAATTACATGCGGATGTCCATCCCCTCCTTTGACGAACTGTTGTCGCGGGTACGCGAGCCGCTGACCAAGAGGGACAGCAACATGAGGGCTGCCATACCACCGGAGGAGATGACAGTTTGCGGTACGTACTGTCACACACCTGCATACATGACATCGCTGCCAGTCACCTGACATGAGTGCATCATGTCTGTAGTCACATGCCTACTGTCACATGCATACACACACACACACGGGCATCACATCACATGTACATAATCATAAATGACTCCGACAACAATGTAGACCAAAATAATTATATAATATGAAATAAAATAACAATAATATATTCTGGACATATATTATAACTTGTCAACTGAAGGTCAGGATATATTAAACATCAAACTAAATAACACATCATGACAAACCAAAATAAAACATATTCATGACATGTATCACAGATCATGATACCGCCGAGCATCTGGGTCATGAGGGCCGGTGGTGTGGCTAGAGCAGGACTCCGACTCTGTGTGTGGCCTGGCTACAGGTGGCATGGCTGGGTGGGTGGACAGCACCTCACTGGGGAGGGAAGATCCACTGGCATTGGCGGATTGTGGCACAGCACCGTAATAAATGTCTGCCTGTTGGGGACGGGAAAGGATATCATCAAATATTGCCAGAGATCTGCGGCGGTACTCCACCTTCTGAGCCGGGCTCATCTGGTTGAGGAGTGACAGACAGGAATTAAAGAATGACATGTCCTCGGAGTCCACAAGCATGCAGCGTTGGTTGTGGATGGTTAGTTTGAGCCTCCATGAAGGTAACCATGGCCTGCTCCAGGTCTGTAGCTGGTGCCCTTCTCCTCTGTGCAGGTCTGGTGCTGACTGTTGGTGCCGTACCTGTTACCTGTCCTGTCTCCACATCCTCCTCCAGTTGCGACTCTGCACCACCCCGGTTCACCTCCTCCTGGCAGCTGGCAGAACCTCCTGGCACCATGTGTTGGACCTGTGAGCCGGAGATCGATGGCTGGTCGATGCTGCTGACGCTACTTCGCGGTTCCTGGGTCCTTCGGAGGAATGACAGTTGCTCCATGTAGATATATTCACGGACCTTCCTCGAGCCAGCTCCAGAGCGCGCAGCCATGGCTTGTTTTTTTTGTACCCGCGTATAGTTGTCGCGTACTGTGCGCCATTTGTTCATTGTCTCTTGTGCTGAAAAACATGATGAGTGTGACATTAGCTTGGGTTCATGGTATGTGATCATAATCAAAATTTTTGTTTTGTCTTCTAGGTATCTTGCTAGTGGATGCAGTTTGAAGGATCTGCATTACAACTTTCGCATTGTCAGATCAACAGCTGGTAAGATCGTCCGCAAGGTGTGCCAAACAATATGGCACACCATGAAGGAGCAATGTTTGCCAACGCCGACACACAAGGCATGTGTAGAAATTGCTGCAGGATTCTGGGAGAGAGACAACTTTCCAAACTGCCTGGGAGCCGTGGATGGCAAACATGTCCGCATAGTGAAGCCACAGCAGAGTGGCTCACTGTATCAGAATTATAAACATTTCTTTTCCATTGGACTACTGGCAGTGGCAGATGCCAACTATAGTTTTCTGTATGTGGATGTCGGTTCATACGGCAAGGACTCTGACTCCACACTGTTCAGGAACTCCACACTGTGGAATGAAATTGAGAGTGGGTCCCTGAACATCCCCAGACCCGCACCTTTGCCTGGCAGTGACGTGGTAGTCCCCTATGCCTTCGTGGGTGACGAAGCATTCGGCCTATCCACACATCTCCTGCGGCCCTACTCGGGGACACACCTGAATGTGAAGAAGCGGGTGTTTAATTACAGGCTGTCGCGGGCGAGACGGTGTGTCGAGTGTACCTTTGGCATACTGAGCAACAAGTGGAGGATTTTACATAGACCGCTTGATGTACTTGTTGAATTCTGTGTGGATATAGTCAAATGCTGCTGCATCCTACATAATTATGTGCGTGCCAGGGATGGTTTTAATTTTGATGATACCCTCACAGTTGTGGGTCTGGAAGATGATGCGAACGATGACATAATAGCGGTGAATAGACACAGCAACAGGTTTCGCGATGCTCTGTCTAATTATTTTACTAGCGATGTAGGTCAGGTGCCCTGGCAGCTGGGGAGCATTTGAAATTCCACCACAATGAATAATTTGTTGGTCCGTATTCTTATTGTGATTTACATGTATGGGATTATGAATACAATAATCATATACTCACTCTGGGTATTCTGCTCTCTCTCTGACCACGTATCATACTCAGGGTACACGACACGGGACACCACGACCCATGCGCTGGCCTTCTTCACCTTATCTTTGTACCTCTCGCAGGCCGTGTACCATATCTCTGGATGCTCCCCCACAGCGCTGATCAGCCTCTCCACATCGATTTCTGGTCCAGACATTTTTCACACCAGTCGCAGGTACACTCCAACAAAACCTGGAAACTTTGGCTGTTTGGACCTTTTGTAGGCCGGACATTAGCAGCATCTGCCGTCTCCTAATCACGCACACACGCTGCTATGCGGCCGCAGCGCACTCTGTACGTCAGTACTAGCGGTATCACGTTGGACAAAAAATGCGTTTATTTGCTGGTTGCGTTGCATGGACGCACTTTTATACGCCCGTACTGCGTATATTGTCTGTCATTGGCCGGCATTTGCTGCTACTACGGCCGTGATTAAGTGCGCCTGCACGCGCGTTCGCACTGCCTCAGTCTGACCCTAGCCTAATTGTATCCAAAAATATTTGAATCAGGTGGCAGCCAGGACCAGAGGCAAAAGAATAAAGGACAGCTGAATAATTCACATAATTACTTAAATAGTCACACAAAGAAAGGGTAGGATTGCCACAAATAACCAATTATTAATAGTTATCTTAATCTAATGTGACTAAAAATGCTTCTGGTGGTGTTAAGAGTTGTGTTTATGAGTGGCACCGACATATCTCTGTTTAACTTCCTTTTGTCTCTGACTTGAAGAGAATACAAGAATAATGATATAGACACTGGGATGCTATTCAATGTGAGGAAAAATGAAAATAAAAGAAAAATATCCTTCAGTATTTCTTTATCATCCTAATAAACCTCTGTATATGTGGTTGCAGGAATTTATGTAACCTGAATGTGCAAGATGTTTTACTGCTCCAATACAGAGAGAGGTTGGAACATAGAAAAATAATGGGCCCTGTTCCAAGGTTGGTGATAAATTACAAAGATTATACTGTAGTCTATGGAGTTGTTACATTTACACCAACCTTGGAATAGGGCCCAATAGGATTTCTGCAGTATGAAAAGATGATTAACCCTTTCGCCTGTGTGCTGAGCTCATTTTTGCCGGTTTCGCTCATCATGTTTAATCGCGTTTTGAAGTCACGTTTTATTATATGAATCAGACATATTATATATCGTTCTTTCCGGCAGACTCGGCAGATAATATATCATTATTATATGTGTACGACATGTCCTGTCTGTATATTACAACAAAAAAATGCAAAAAAGTGTGTTTTTTTCACATTTTAACATGCGAGCGTTTGCGGTTATATTTTCAATGGGTTGCGCTTGTTAAAAAATTAGAAATGTGGTCTCGTTACATTTTTTGGGGGGAAA
The DNA here is from genome assembly GCA_009667805.1 of Leptobrachium leishanense. Classification (NCBI taxonomy): domain Eukaryota; kingdom Metazoa; phylum Chordata; class Amphibia; order Anura; family Megophryidae; genus Leptobrachium; species Leptobrachium leishanense. Next base: position 139,040,056 of record CM019066.1, on the reverse strand, counting down.
AATTACGCAATTTTTAACAAACGCACCCCATACAAAAATCGTTAGTGCAGCATCATTGTTCACATTGTAATTGAAATGGGAACAATATTGCTGCATTAACAAAACAAAACAAAAAAAAACTTGTTTATTTATTATTATTTTTTTTAAATATTTTTTTTATTTATTTATTTTTTTTGATAACTTTTTACATGGTCATGTTTGGTATCGTTGGAAAGGCCATGCCCTAGCTGCCACGGATTGGGAGATAGGGGGTTCATTGGAACTCCCTATCTCCACCACTGGTGGCAGATAGGGGTTAACTCCAGAACTGACGCCATTGCGCTATGCACGATGACGGCAGTCATCAGGGGGAGTTCCCGGAAGCTTGGCCAACATCCAAGATGTCGGCCAGCTCCGGGAGAGGATCACGATCTGGCGCTTTTCGGTGCCGAATCGTGATCCGGCCCCCAAGGGGTTAAAGCCAGCCACCATTTGGAAGGGTAGGCTGTGCCCTTCCAAACGGTGCCTGACTTTCACCGCTGGCCCCAGGCGATCGGGAGGGAGAGAGGTCCGAAGGACCTCCCCCCTCCCTTTCAGGTACCTCCTCCGCACTCGCAGGGGGGCCTGAAATAGATGTCATCGCACTAGCGTCCCAGTCTATTGTCCCAGTCTTGGATGTCAGCCCGCACCAGGGGGGCGCAGAAAACGTCCGAAATCCCGGCCGATTTCTGCCTCCTGTGCTAGGACGCACTCAGTGCATCCATAGCACAGGAGCAGCACTTGGCAGGACGCGTTGAGCGCGTCCTTAGCAGCCAAGTGGTTAAAGTAAGGGTTTTGCCTGAGAAGTCAGGACTCTCCATAAGTCGTGAAAAAAGGGAGTATTCATTATCAGCATGAAATGTGAAACAATAATCATTGTTTCACATTACTATTGGCTCCCTTATTTGAAAATCGAGATATACAGGTTTACACAAGTTAACTTAAATATTGGTAGAGTTGGTGGAGTAAGGATAAATAGAGATAGTAGATTGTACTTCAAAGTTAGAACAAATATTCCTTAACAAGTTTCATAAGATTCGATATCTCTATTGTTCTTGTCCATACCAACTTGTAGAGTGGAATTTTTTTTATCGCTTAGGCTTTATGAAACTATCAGGGTTATTCAGAGAGCGGTGAAAAGCAGGAGAATGCCTGGAGAATGGAAAATTCTAGGTCAAAATAGCCAAACCAGAAAAATTCTCCCATTCATCTCACTTTCCAAATCATCTATTTTGACCTAGAATTTTCCATTCTCCAATCATTCTCCTGCTTTTCACCGCTCTCTGGATAACCCTGTATATTTATTTGCTTGTTCATATGTTAGACCAGTGGTTTAGCGGTTTCTAATCCTGGTCAGCAAGTACCCGTAACAGGCCAAATCACCTTGGGGAAATGTAGACTGAGTCCTGCAATCACTGAGCAGCAAATCATATCACTGTGCTGTGCTTCAGATATCTGGCAAACCTGACATGTTAGGACCGCGGTTGGAAAACACTGTGTTAGAATATAACCTTATTAATAGAAATTTATGCTATCGATGTGTTCAATAAAAGACAATAAGACATAACATCTTGTGTTAGAACAGTAATCTTCATTTTATTACTGTATCTATCAGGTTGTAGTTATGTTTGTTAATAGTCAAGCCACTGAAAAGTAAAATTTTAAAACTGATTTTGCCACTGCCGATCTATGTGCAATCGAGTGGGATTGACTTGCTAAATGTCCTATTTTTCCAGAAAATATTGTAGAAAAATTTGGCTATTCATTCAGAACCAGTTAATCAGCTGCAATTGTTTATATTTACAGAAACATGGAAAGTTAGATACAGATGGTCTCTGAAGTACTCCATAGAGGCTTGTGCTTCCGGGTCATGTGATTTCACAAGATGGGCGTGATCGTGGATGGAGACTGTGGACTATTTGTGGAGCGTCATTGGGATTCCCTCCCCAACGAGGAGAATGCTCCATGCACGTCCTGTTCTGTTCCTGCTCGGTGCTGATCTGGCTCAGAACATGGGCTTGACCACAGCAGGCTGACATCATAGATGTCAGTCCGCGCTGTGGGCCTGCACCCGGGCTGCAGCAGTCATCGCGCATGCGCAATGATGTCCCTAACGGGGATTCCCCGTTATTTTTTTTTGCTCTAAAAGCAGAACCCTTCTACAGTTAACAGTGCCACTGCACGAACCCATTAATTTTTTTCATATATATTTTAATATATTTAAATTTTAATATATAATAAATTATTTTAATAATAAATTTTTATGGGGGCGTGGTCTAGTGCTGAAGGAAGATGGCCGCATAACCCTGTAGCTCCCGACCAGACCGCCCAAAAACCGCTTTATTAAACAGCCTTTTGAATCATGGGGAAGATGAGGAGAAGGACGGAGGACCCGGCTCTCCCCGACACCCCGAGACAACCTTCGTCGGGGACTATGGACCGCTATTTACGCGCCCCACGAGAGAGAGCTGCAGAGCTGGAAATGGCGGCCCCACCTTCCCAGGCCGACTCGGAGGAATCCTGGCTGGATAGTGATGCCAGAACACGCCGGATCGAGGAGATGGTGGCTGCCTTCCCAACGCGAGAGGACATACAGCACCTCATCGGAGCAGTCCGGGAAGACCTCTGCAAGGACATTACGGAGGTACGTGCGGAAATGGCGGCAATGTCGGACCGCGTGGCGCAGTTGGAAGAGGCCGCAGCGAGACCAGCCGCCGCAGCGTGCACAACTCAGGCAGGAACCCCGGACCAGCTATACGCAGTGGCGCGCAAGATTGATGATCTTGAAAATAGATCGAGGAGACAAAATGTCCGCATACGAGGGGTAGCAGACTCTACCCTAGACCTCCGTGGCTTTATTGTGCGACTCTTTAATCATATTCTGCGGGGCCCCCGAATCACTCTCCAACACGTGGACAGAGCACACAGGGACCGTGGCCAGTTTCCTAGAAAACCAAACGACCCTCCGAGAGATGTACTATGCCATCTTACTGACTTTACATTGAAAGAGGAACTTCTATTATCGGCGCGCTCCTCCCGTGTTTGGCTTTTTGAGGGGTCTGAGATCTCCTTATACCAGGACCTATCCTGCTTCACTCTACAAGCAAGACAATCACAACGGCTCTCCGAGATGTGCAGATCCCCTATCGCTGGGGCTTCCCAATGGCTCTCATTGTGTCAATTCAAAACCGGCCCATTACTCTGCGTGGTTACGGTGACCTCCCTGGGTTCCTGGAGGCAGTGGGCCTCCCCACACTCCACTTAGAAAACTGGGAGCCCATGCTGCTACAATCCTGGGGCTTTCCGGATGGCGACTCTGCACCACTCTTACAGCGACAGGGCAATAGAAGACGCCTCCGGGAAGAGATGGAACTCGACGCCGCACCTGACCAGTAATGCACCGCACATGACTTGGTTTTTGGAGCTGGGCTTCCCGGAATCCACCACCTGTCACGAGATTTCACCTCGTCCTTTATTTGATGAGACGCTGTCCTAACACTACCCTATGACACACTTTTCAATACTGACTCTTGGCCTTTGGTGGCCTTACCTGACTGAAGGGACCTATTGTCAGATCACGTACCTACTACCATAACCACGCTTTATTTTCGATACGGTGAGAGAGCCATTGTTGTGGCCCCCCTTCTTTAGGACTACGACGTCTTCTCGCCTCATGCCGTGGCCTCTCTGAACGACTACAACACTAGCGCCGGAACATTGCAACACCTTATTTTAACTTTGACTTTATGCGCTACTTCCGACACAAGCATCAACACGGAAGACGTGGTGTTCTCATCCCACCACCGCTCAAGGACAGAACTGACTACACGTAGCACAGAGCGGCTACTCAACGGAAGGGGTGGGAGGGAAGGGACAGAGAAGAATGGGACGGGGGATGATGGAAGGGGGGTCGACGATGCTGGGAGGGAGGGAGGGGAGGGGGGAAGGGAGTAAAAAGGAAAAGGGGGGGATTATATAAAAAAATAAAAATAAAAAAATAAAAATATACCTGTACCTACATTAGCCTATGGTATGCACAAACTGGAACACCGATCTGGACAGGACGGGGGGATCACGGCAAGGGGATGTCAGGTGGAAGGGGTCGAAAGAGGGGGGGAGGGAGAAGGGGGAAACTGGATGACAGGGATATAGGGAGGGAGAAAGGGGGGGAAAACGGGAGGAAGAAGATAAAGGAAATGGGGAGGGAGGGGGGTGGGGAGGGAGGGGGGTGAGGAGGGTTCGGGGGAAAAAAAAAGCGCAAGGGGGTGGATGAGGGACGGGCAGTGGCCGAGGGTAGTGACCTTACTTCACTTACTTGGCTTCTCTCATACTGACTCACACTTGTATATATGGTTATCGACGAGAACGAATGTATGGTTATGAACAAAGCTGGATATTTCAGGTGGATTGTGGGATAGTACTGGTCTTCGACCTTGTCACTATATCGTTTTTCTAATAATATTATGTAAACCCGGTTATCTTCCCCTCCTCTCCCTTGATGAGAATGTTTATCTCCCATGTATAATACTTCCTCATGGTTCAATATATTCTACGATGCCACTGACGGGTGGCACTGGTTGGGGACTCACTCTGGTTCATATATTTCTACTTATCTCCCAACTATTATTTCTTTTTCACCCCCCTGAGATTCTGACGTCGCAGTTCCTGAGCGGGAGGAAGAGGTGCTTACTCTCCACCCTCTGACGTCTTTTGGTCTCATATCTTAGATTACGCTCACTCACACCCTCCTCTATAGCTCTTGTCTCTCTTTTTTCTTGCACCTATTGCATTTATATTATCTCTCGGTCTTTCTCTGTTCCTCCTTCTACACATAACCCCCCCCCTTTTTTTTTTTTCTTTCCCTCTCTCCCCTTTTGGGCAACCCACGAGGGGACGTTGAGATGTTTGCCAATAAACAGCTCCGCATAGTCTCTTACAACGCTAGGGGCCTTAACGCCCCTGAAAAGCGCTCCAGATTACTTCGAGAGCTCTATGCCCACCATGCTTCTATCGCATTTATTCAGGAAACGCACTTCCGTGACCGAGACGGACCAACCCTCCGAGACAAACAATTCCCAGTGGGGTATTTTAGTAATTACACTGAATCAAAATCCAGAGGAGCCGCCATCCTCATAGCGCGAGACGTCCCATTTACACAAACAGGTCTAATTACCGACCCCCACGGCCGCTTCCTTTTCCTGAAGGGCACCATAGCGGGCACAACATACACCTTTGCATCTGCCTACATATCGAATACGCGCCAACATAAATGTATAGCCTCTATCCTGCGCCAGCTCGACGTTTTTCAGGAGGGGATTCTGATCCTCGCTGGCGACTTTAATGTGTCCTTAGACCCTAAAATAGACACATCAAGGGGATCCTCTTCAATCCCTCCTAACATTCTTCGACATATCAAAAGGTCCCTTCACTCATATAGATTGGTAGATGTTTGGCGAGCATACCACGCCGGCGAGAGAGATTATTCGTATTTCTCGGGGGTCCACCAAAGCTATTCCAGACTCGATCTTTTCTTTCTCCCTCAACATCAATTGCACATGGTGACCAACACATATATCGGTACACAAACGTGGTCAGACCACGCACCAGTAGTCATGACCCTGACCTCCCCTCTTTATAGACCGCGAGAACACACATGGCGCCTTAACACATCTCTCCTCACGGACCCAATGCTCCGAGCTGAAATAGATGAGGCAGTCAAACAGTATTTTGAGATCAACACCACCCCTGAGGTCTCAGCCCACACGATCTGGGAAGCCCACAAAGCCACAATACGGGGCCTGCTCATCGCGAAAGCGACTGCTCGAAAGCGAGACAGAAAGACTGAAATCACTTCTCTGCTGGACGAGATACAAATCCTGGAAACCTCTCACAAGACTGATCAGTCAGCACTACTATATCAACAACTTCTTGACAGCAGAAAACGACTTAATGACTTGCTACAGGCAGACATCCGATTTAAGGCAGTCAAAACCCGTGCCTTTTCTGCTCTTCAGGAGAATAAGCCGGGCCGGTTGCTGGCGAGACTCCTGCGCAAACGTCAAGAACAATCCTATGTACCACATGTTAGACTTAGAGATAACACCCTGACTGCCGGACCTGACGAAATACTACAGGAATTTGTCCGCTACTACACAGACCTGTATAACGGTAGGGATGAGACGCCACACCCAGATCTCTTGCCTCGCATCGCTGATTATTTGAAGGACAATGTGACGCGTCGCCTCTCGGAGGCCCAGGCTGCGTCCTTGGAGGATCCTATCCTCCAGGAGGAACTTGCGGTAACACTTAAACGCATTAAGAATAATAAATGCCCTGGACAGGATGGCTTTCCGGCCGAATATTATAAAACTTTTGCTAAAACTCTTTCCTCCCCTATGCTTAGAATGTTCAACGCGACACGAGAAGGCTCAAAATTTTCCCGCCACGCACTGGCTGCCACCATTGCAGTGATCCCTAAGCCGGATAAAGACTTAACGGAGTGCAAACATTTTAGACCCATCTCACTCTTAAACGGTGATGTTAAGATCTTGGCCAGGATCCTTGCTGACCGACTTAAAAAACTCTTACCGACCCTGATTAAAGCTGACCAGGTGGGTTTTGTCCCAGGCAGAGAAGCGAGAGACGCGACGTCGAGAGTCCTGGACGCTATTGCGCTGTCCTCAGGAAGGGGGCAAGGCCTTCTCCTGCTGTCTACGGACGCAGAGAAGGCTTTCGATAGGGTTGGCTGGCCTTTCCTTTTCCAGACATTGGAAGCTTTCGGTCTCCCCGCACACTTTTTGCACTGGATACGTTCCCTATATGACTCTCCCACGGCACGAGTTAGGGTCAACGGAGCCTTGGCGGTATCCTTCCCTATTTCTAATGTGACTAGACAGGGCTGCCCCCTGTCTCCTCTCCTATTTGCCCTATTCCTGGAGCCCTTCTTAGAAGCTATTCGATGAGATGATAGAATTCAAGGCATACAGGGCGTGAAACACACACACAAAGTTTCGGCATACGCAGATGATCTGCTGTTCCTTCTTCCGCACCAACGAACTTCCATGCCGCATCTTTTAGAACACTTTAAGATCTTTGGGGAATTGTCTGACTATAAAATCAACAACGACAAATCCAACATGCTGAGCCTTGATATGTCTACAACGGACGTTTCTTTCGTCCGATCTCGCTTTCCCTTCCAGTGGTGCACATCCCGGTTGAAATACTTAGGTATCTGGATATCGCACACTCAGGAAGGTACATATAAACACAATTATGGACAATTGTTACAGGACTTCCGCTTAAACCTGTCCTCATGGACTCACCTCCCCATTTCGTGGTTAGGCAGAATCAGCGTACTTAAGATGAACATGATGCCCCGTCTTCTATACACATTACAAGCACTTCCCATATTACTACCGCGTTCGTTTTTTAAGGAACTTGACTCTATCTTCCTCGCATTTATATGGCCTAAGGGTCGCCCGAGGGTCAAAATACATCTACATCGTCGTCCTCGACTGGAGGGCGGACTGGCACTTCCAGACGCAAAACTCTATTTCTACGCAGCACAACTGACACGCATGTTGGATTGGATGACCGAGAAATCGGACAAACTATGGTTAGACCTGGAGGAGCAACAGGCACGCAGACCACTCTGGACAGCGCCGTGGCTACCCACGCAACTTCTGAGACATGAATTGCCTCCCTCTAGTCTGTATGGGGACACCCTTTCGGTATGGTGGAGGATCAGAGGCCTTTTTGGCCTATCTCCCTCCTTATCGCCACTCGTACCTCTTCAACACCACCCGGAATTCTCTCCAGGACTGGAGACTAAACTAATAAGAAGATTTACAGACGGATCCAGACTATTCCTATTTCAAGTACTCCAAGACGATGTAGTAGGATTACCAGGACATAGTGAAGAAACGACTGAACTATCCTTCGGAGAAAACTTTGCTCTCCACAGACTGCGCCATTTTGTGAACTCACTCCCGAGGGGTTTTCGCCCTCTGCGCCAACTTACACCCTTCGAAAATTTCTGTAGATTGGCCTTGCCACTATCAAGGAGCATTTCAACCATCTATGCCCTACTCCAAAAAAACGATACTTCATTACCGCCTCTATGTGGACGATGGGAAACGATTTTGGGACTTGAGTTTACCCCTGAAACTTGGTACAAGACCTTATACCTTACACTGTACGGCTCCCGAGCGTTTAAGGTGACTGAGACTTCATATAAACTATTGACGTTTTGGTACTACACTCCTCATCAAACTGCTCATTTCTCGCTTTCATGTGACTCAATTTGCTGGTGCTGCGGATTGCAAACTGGAACTTACTTACATATATGGTGGTCCTGCACAAAAATTGCACCGTACTGGCGTATGATAGGGGAGGTGGTGGCAGAGGTCACGGATCTCATCCTACCCTTTACACCAGAGGTGTACCTTCTTTTACATCTACCTGGCACGCAAAATGCCCTACGTAATTCGGTGGCGCTCCACCTTATTTTAGCCGCGAGACGCCTCATCCCAGCTCACTGGCGATCTTTAGCGATTTCCTCCATTAGGGACTGGGCGGAAGCAGTTGAGCATTTGCAGACAGTCGATGACCTAGCGGCACGACAGTCTGAGAACCGGAACCCAGAACATCTAACGAAATGGTACTATTGGGACAGGTTCCGCACTTCTTTTGCGTTCCGCCAACGTCTCTTACCTAGAGACAACGCGGACCGGACCTCTTCCCTCAGTCCCCGTGCGGAGACCACCCCCCAGGGTACAACCACTCCTGAATCTGATGAACCATGACACACTTGCCACATGATTAGGAGGGACTAGTGGCGTGCCACCTCCTCCCCTCGTGGGTACTTAAGGTACCTAGAACCATTTCCCCCCCTTTCCCCCTTTTTTTTTTTTCTCTCTTTCTTTTCTTTTCTCCCCACTCTTCCCCCCTACCCCTCTTCCCCCCTCTTTCTTCTCCTTACACTTTCTCTCTTCTTGCTCTCTCCTGTCTTCTCCCTCTTCCAACTTCAGTTCTATCCTACTTCTCACCTTTTTTCTTGACCTCCTTTTCTCCGATGCTCTACACACTCACTCCCCCCCTTACAATGGGAGTACTCTTACCGAACCAATGCAGAGAAATACTTGACGCAACCACCCTTTATAGAGCATATTCACAATGAAAATAACGTTATTCGCTGCTCATTTGACTTACACATTATGACATGTATTGAACCGTGTTATTTGTTATTGCAACTACATTATGCTTTTTCTTACTATATCTGTTGAAAGCTGTTATTCTTGCACAATGGAATGTTATCTGTTACAAACCTTAATAAAAGCTTTGAATACAAAAAAAATAATCAATTTTTATACTTTATTTAACGATATAATAATTATTTTAAATACAATTCAAAAATATACTGTATTTTATATATACTTTAGTAAATAATAAGTTAAATGTAATAGTTTTTGAGTTATATTGCTATGAAGCTCTGTGATATGCTCAAACACACCGCACATTACTCAATGTTTTATTACTGTGCAGCTCTGTGATACACTCATACACACCACACATTACTGTGAGCCTTATTCCTGTGGAGCTCTGTGATACACTCATACACACCACACATTACTGTGCGTTATATTGTTCTGAATCTCTGTTATACACACCACACATTGCTGTGAATTTTATTGCTGTGGAGCTCTGTAAAATGCTCATACACACTACACATTATTGTGAGTTTTATTTGTGTGGAGCTCTGTGATATGCTCATACACAGTGCACATTACTGTGAGTTTTATTGCTGTGGAGCACTGTATTGTGCAGTGTGTACAAGTGTATCCGTAAAATAAAGTATATTATAAACCTAAAAAGTGATCGACAGCTTCCCACATTTGCCACAGGGAGCTTCTGTGCGGTGATTTTGTATGAGTGTGGGCAAGGCACATAGGGGGGGCCCCATTAGTTTTCAATCCACCCCTGACCCCGTGCTATGTTTATCGCGCTAAATGGAGACATAGGCCATATTAAACTTGAATCTGGACCACCAGAGATATGGCATATCACCTGAAAGGGCATGGCAGCTCTCCCACCAGGGATTCAGGGATTAATGATGCGGGCCCAAGAGTAACAACTAGTTGTTAGTGCATAGGCCTGGTAGAAGAATACTGGTTGTACACCATTGATGGATGCCCTGTTCAGCTCGATTAGTTTAGCTGATTAAATTATTTTAGTTGTCTTGTTTTATCATACATGCAGTGGAGGCTCATCCACAGGGGTAGATGGGACAGCGCCCCATTATTTTTTTGCATTAAAAAAATTAAACTGCATAATTTTTTCTATAATTTTTTTGTGTCATTTAACATGTGCCTGATTGATAAAATGTGGTATGTCCCTTTTAAGCAGAGTCCTTGTCTCCTCAATTGTTGCTAGCTAGAATAATAAAAAAATAACCTAATCATTTGTCTTGTCTGACTCCAGAAATCTGAGAAGAGCTCTATGGGAGGTCTTAAAAATCACTGGGACCTGGACCACAACTATGTTTAACCCCCTCTGCTGGCTATTTGAACTCTGCCTGGTCAAACAAACCTGCCAGACGACAAAATTGCTGATAGAACAGAGGCTTAGCTCTGAGGATAACTCTTTACTGCACAGGTTTAAGATAAAGGGTATAATAAAAACGATAAATTCCTATATAGGTTAGATATGTGGTGTTTCTCTACCTTCTATATGCATCCATTGTGCCTGCATATAGATGGTTAATTATTATATATATATATATATATATATAGAGATAGATAGATAAGATTTTTTAAAACATTACGAGATAAGAGAAACCATCTGCTGTCTAGAACTTTTCAAAAACAATATTTTTATAAAGGTTGGACAAATAAATGTAACATTTGTGTACATTTTGCATTGTTCATGTTTTTATCAACGGCAGAATAGTAATGTGCATACAAAATCTATTTTTCCTGTGCTGCGGTGGTAACTGTTCTATGTTACAGCTAAATGATATTCTATTTTATTTTCTTTAAAAAAAAGTGCATGGCAGTGATAAGGTGATCTGTCAAACAGTGGAAATTTCTAATTTGGTGTGATTCAATGAATATTCTTTGTATTGCACGGAAACAGAAGTTAATTGGAAAAACAAAATGTCCATTTACAAATATAGGCAGCCTTTAATGCAGGGATCTCAAACTCTGGCCAGCCAAATATTTCTGAACTACAACTCTCACGATTCTCTGGCCATCTATTCCATTGAACGAATTCTGAAAATTGTAGGCAATCAACAACAGAGGGGGGGGGGCAGAGTTTGAGATCCCTAATTTACTGTAAGGGGAAATACATTGCAGAGGCAGATGTCTCTTTTGAGATACATAATTCAATTTCAAGAACTGATGGATATCATATATTTGAAAAGGGAAACTTACTACTCATTTTTTCATGTTATTTTAGATGCAGGTCAGTTAACTAGCAATTAAGCAAACAGAAGATAAAGAAATAGTGATAACAAAAAATTCTATGTAAGCAGTTAACAGCACTGTCTGCCAGTCACAAGTAGGAAAAGAAGAAAAAGAACAATAACCTAAATAATGAAACCATTATGTGACATATAGTAGCTGTCAGTATGGATTCAAATATAATATTAATAATATTATTATTATCATCAAATTTTTAAGTTTAAATTAATATAAATGCATGGCTGAAATAATTTAAATATAATTTTAGAAACAGTTACATTTTAGCTTTCATGGTATGACTTGTTAGGTTATGATACATCTCGATATATTAACTTAAAAAATGTTGCATAAGAAAAATCTAGTGTGTGTTCCTACTTATGTAGCAAATCTGAACACGTTATCAACTATACTGTACCAGGTATGCATTCTTCTCATTGATATCACAGCTGATATAACATTTTATATCTTTCTTCTTGTATTTGCAGCAAATCTTTGATTGTATAGACCCAGTTAGCTATACGTTTGGTACTTTATATTCACTGTAACCATAATTTTGTACCAACAATAAGTAATTAAACATACAAAAAAAATTATTTTTTTCAATTTTAGTTTAGATTCTCACCATCTCATTCTCCTCTCCATTATTGATAATTGCCTGATGGTTTTCAACTTTGGATTTCATGCCTGAGTGTTCAAGTGTAATGCTCGATTGTTGGCTGGTCACAAAACACTAAGGATGCAGCAGCAAACAGTCTGCTATTTATAAATTTGGTCCTGCAAGAGATTATACTTCATTTCTTTTAAAGTCAGTACACACCTCCTTAATTGAAGTTATAAGAATGTTTTCCACGTGATGCCTTATAATTCACAATGTTGGCAACTGCAAAACTGAATTGGTTACTTCCTCCTACAACGTGTTTGACTATGGTCGATGCCAAAATTTTGTCTCTCCGGTTTCTGCTGCGTAAATTAAAATTAAAATAAAATGCTCTCATCAACAGTTCATGATATAAAATTATGTATATTATGTGACTAATGAGTAACAATGAACAGTATTTTTAAATGCTAAAATGTTTTTCCGGTTAAATGTGAATAAAGTTGTAAAGCAAAGACACTTCACCAGTTTACTAAATTGGAAAGACTGTTGTATCAGCAGGGACTGATATTTATCACAAGGGATTATTCACATATAAATCATCAGCAGTCCTGAAAAATGACACAATACTAATGATGACAACAAAATGACTTGCCACAAAAACATTGTTTGTTTTAGCCTAGGGTCAGACGAACGCATTTTCGCGTTGTCTGTGAAAAAGTGCGTTCGAGCGAATGAACACATTTTTTCACAGAGTACGCGATAGCGGTCATACGATGCGCATTTGCGTTTGTGATTTTGTACGGATCATCAATAAAACACTTTTTCCATCTGGACGTTATGTTGGCCGGACATTAGCAGTGTCTGACATCTCCAAATCACGCACACACGCCGCTAGTGGACGCAGTGCACTCTGTACGACCGTACTAGTGGTTTGACGTTCTCGACAAAATGCGTTCGTTTGCCACTTGCGTTGCGCAGCCGGACTTTCGTGCGACCGTACTTCGTATATTGGCCGTCATTCCCCGTCATTTGCTGCTAGTGCAGCCGTAATTAAGTGCGCCAGAACGCACGTTTAAAGTGCGCTAGTCTGACCCTAGCCTTACCAAAGAAAAGAATAAGAATAAAAAAAAGACCCACAGGTGCCCCGGCAGTGTGAAGACCCAGTGAAACATTGTATTACATACAAACAAACATACACATGGTAAGGCCTCATTCACACTGATACACACGTGCGAATAAGCACGTACGTGCGTACTGTACTGTATGGAACATATGCAAATAAATGGCTCCATACACATAGCCGCGTATGGAGCCATATATTTGCATTACATAAACGTGTGCAAAAACGGAATGGAACCGAGCTGTTTCCCGGCAGCATATTTCTCCATTTTTGCGCGTGTTTAGAGGTGTATACGCATCTGCGCATGTGTATACACACATAATTTATCAAGTTTAACCACCCCGACAGTGTCTCGAGTGTGGCTCGGGGTCAACTTTCAGTGCTGAAAGCGTTAACCCCAAGCCACACTCGGGCTGTCGCTGCATATATTACCTCTCCCTGCGTCCCTCGCTGATCCCCGCTGTCTCCTCGGCGATCACGGCGTTTTACTTCCTGGTAGCCTTCTCACGTGAAGAGAACCAGGAAGTAAAACTCCGTGATCGCCAGAGGAGACAGTAGGGATCAGTGAGGGAGCGCAGGGAGAGGTAATGTATGCAGCGGCAGCTTGAGTGTGGCTCAGGGTTAACGCTTTCAGTACTGAAGGTTAACCCCCGAGTCACACTCGATGCCAGGGAGATAAAAAAAAAAAACACAAAAATGTTTTTATTTTACGCGCACATACGCACAGTAAAATATAAACGTGTATGTGTGTGAATGAGGCCTAAAGTGCCTAAGTATTTACATAAATAACTAATTAAACTGGATGACTCACTAATTGTCCGCTAATACTCCTCTTAACCCCTTCACTACCAAGCATTGTTTTGTTTTTTTTTTTAGAAACATTTTATTATAACATTTATTTGAAACATGGGATGCAAAGATAATTAAATATATGATAAACTAAACTAAGATTGTATAGAGAAATTGTTGTTCTGAGATAGTTAAAAAATGAAAATAATGTAAAATTGGCTCATTTAAAATTTCTCATTTCTTTTCTTATCCTATATGTTTTTGGAATTAAATATTCTGAACTCTAGATGGTGTCACTTCAACGGAGCCAGTGGCTGATGAGTTACATAGTATATGTCCACAGAGATGGCCTACCCATCAATGGAATGAGTGGGGAAAGAAACATGAGAAGTGGGGTGGACCTCTACATTCACAGACAAAATCCTGTCCAGTCACACTAGGCAGCTATTGCAGAATGTGTGGTAGTAGTGGTGACCCTGTTTGACATTAGGGCATTCAAAATGTTTCCTTGGAGAACATAAACAGTGGTGGAACATCTCCTCCTTCTTCCTGCAGCAATGCTAGAGACCCTGTGAGCTGCTGCAGCTCCAAATGGGCCTGTATGGTAATGAGCTGTGAGTCTGTAGTGGCACTAGAAGATTTGTCCCTAATATCTTCTGAATATGGAAAGCGGAAGGCTACATAAAAAGAAAACAGTAAGTAATGATTGATTGAATTGACAATCAAGAAGAATATGTAATACAACTGTACCAATTCAAAGTTCACGAATTATCGTCTAGGCATGTCTTTGACTACTTTCTCTGTGCTGAAAATAACTATCACTGATCAATAGTTAAACGAAACTACATGTGGATGTAGTCACTTGCACAAGGAATCCTGATCATGGTGCTAGGGCTAAGAGAATCACTTATGAGCCTCTCCCAGTTGTCATAGTAGTAGTGGTGAAGGTGGAAAAATAACCTGTAGTTCTGGCCTCCCTGCGCTCTCCACCCATCTTCAAAGACATTGTCGCCTAATTAATGCAATCATCGTCTCTCAGAGGATAACCGCAGTTCTTTGTTGTTCAGGTGTGTTTCTATTCCTGGATGTGTTTATGGACTCTAGTTTCTCTTATGGGGAATGACTTGTGCTACCCTGTCTCTCTGGCTGTGATGTATATGTGTGGGCTTGCTCTCCACTGCCCTCTATCCCTTATCCCATGCTGATTGCATTACTCTCCCTCTTGAATGTCCCCTACTCTCTGCTGTCTATCTTCCATCATCATCCTTCGCCTTGGCTGTCCTACTGCTACTATCCCTCTCTCTCAGGGCACAGAGCCATTAATGAGCAGCAACATATGCATATGCTGACTTAGGCAGATGTTACATTTCAAAAGAAAAATGAGGCAGATATAAATAATTCTTACTGTGAATCTACAGTATGATAAATTGCCTATGGGTAAAATCCTTCTTGAATTAAAATAATCTGCAATATAATATATTGCAGCATAATTCTGAAAGAACCAAAACAAGCTGCAAATTATTAGTGAGATTACATGTTTCTTCATTAGCGTCAACAGTTTTGTTTTAATCTGCAATTAAAATGTATAAATAGAATGAGGGAGTAGGAGCAAGCTTGACAGAGACTTCTTAAACACAACTCGCACCTGGGAACTGACGAGATATATCATAAATTAATTTTATTGTACTGTATTAGAAAGAATAGTTGTTTGCGGACGCTGCACCAGCACTGAGAACATTGAGACAAAAATGTCTTTTCCAGTCATCCACGGTAACGACCAAAGTGGTTTCATGAAAACCAAGGGGTCAGGTCACCAATGACCTGTTAAGCTATCGACTCCAGCATTTAGCTTGAACGAATGGCTGCTTCTGATATTAATACCTGAGTCGCAAGCCCAACCTTCAGCTCTGATGCTGCGGCAGCTTACTGTAATTTAACAACTCCTATACTTTGAATAGGAGGCTGAGATATTAATTTGAAGCTATATGGAGAAAAACAAGCTATTCCAAAGTAGCTGCTTCTGCTTCTAGCTCCTCTTGTGTTCGTATATTTTTTTCTTATGTATTATTGGTTCTGTTTCGGTGTCTGTCTGTTACTCCTGTTCCTTGCTTATTTCTGGATATTCCTGTGTATTATTTCTCATCCTGTTTCTTGTGTGATTCAGTTCGTGGTTTTCCCATGCTGTGCTTCTGTTTTATGGTTTACTTTCCATGCTGATATCCTGTGTACTGATCTGGCTTGTTTGACTACCCTCCCGGCTCTTGAACCCTGGCATCTGGCTTACGTACTCTCTCTGGCTTTCTGACTCCTGGCTTTCCTCTATGACTAGGAGTACGTATTATCCCAGACTGTACTGATTTATTGGTTCCTGGTATCTGTGTTCATTCTGAGACACTGCACAGTCCTGTGGTATTTTCTATTTAGCTTAGATCCGGCTACCCTAAAGACCGGCCTATCAGTGTTAGGGATTTTATGGTATTGCCATGCAGGAGTCTCTTTCTAACCCTGTGGTGTTCTTACCTCCTGTCCATTTACCTGGTGTCTGCAGTAGTATCTCTTGCACTTTGGGCTTTCTCCCTGAACAAGGGCCCCACCATGGCTCCAGCCTGGTGCCGCTGTGACAAATGGTATTTCACAGGGTGGACTGACCCTTTCTTTATATGACCTTTCATTACCTAGCATTCAACCCCATGCTACATATATTGTAGTAGTGGTTTCCACATCAAATAAAATGTTAGCTTTCTCACCTACAATAGAGAAGGAAATGATGCAAAATTATAAACTAGATTCTGCTCCAGTTCCTATGGCGACATATTTTAAAGTGGATTGAAATGCGTTGGTGTCACAACTCTGTATGCCAAGTATTTGAGCCCAAATTTATGAAACACGATCTTGTGCAAGGCACATTTAATCGAGATCTTGCACAGGACTTGCATAAATCTCTTTGGAATAAATCAGTGATGGCACACAGAGACGGAGCTATCGATCAAGGACTCTCATAAATTACAAGAAAAGCCACTAACATAGCAGTAGGCTTGTAACTGAGAATCTAAGAGGGATTTTTTATTATATTATCAGTTCACTGTTACCAGCCAAGACAGAATAGGGTGTTGCAACTGCAAATATGATAACGTTTAGTTGCAGTTTATTTTTGGGAAGTTTTTTTGCCTTCAATTTCAGGTAATAGCTTCTCATTATTGACAATAAAATGTGTATTCAGAGCTCAATCCTGCCAATTGTCAATGATTTGCTTTATCCCATGTAATCAAAGCAAGTTCATTTCACTCAATAAAGTTATATAACATTATTTTCTGCACAAGTGTTGTCAAGAAATAACACTTGCGAAATACCTGCAGCAACCATACATGCTCGTCTTCAGTTATTTTAAATTCATTTTAAAGGGAAACGTATAGGGATCATGCTTTATTTACTTGTCAGACAGATGTAATTTTCACTTACCTGACAATTCTTTTAACTCTTGGGATGTTTCTCTTTGTTTCCATATGTTAATTACTGGGCTAAGTTTGTCATTTCTCCTCTGTGTAGGTTCCACTATAATTATCATCTCCTTTTTTAACTGTATCCAAACATGTGATATACCATTTTAAGTAGGTTATGGAATAAAGTTTTGGTGTAACATCCTATAGGTTTACAAAAGTATATATAGACTTTTCAAAATTGTAAGAAAATAAAAAAAATGCTTTTTCTAATTTTCTTTTTAATTATTTCTACCCAAATAGTGTGGAAAAAGAAAAATACTTGAAGACATATCAGTTTTAATAAATTTTTGAAATACCACACATTGATTCAAAGCAGTTTGTAGCTATGTAAGAGCCAAATAGTACAATGATTGACTTATAAGTTTTAAGATAACAATAATAATAATCACAATATTTTAACAGCAGTGACCATTTCCAAACCACTAAATATATAAAATTATCCCAGAGGCATATTGACACTTTCACTAGAGGAGACAAGCAGCATATAACTAATTTGAATTGTAAAGATGTACTTAGCAGAAGAGGGGCCTTATTACAATCTTAACACTAGCGTTAGCGGTTTTAGCGATTCAGAGCTTCCCCTTTCCAGCGCGAGCTTACTGTACTTTGGTTCCATATGCTTAACAGGCTCTATTACTTTCTTCGCGCATACGTTTGCGCCGCGCAAAAACGCATTAACGGATGGTGCAAAACCCTTTGCACAGAACATCGTAGTACAATCTCAGCACAACAAATTCGTGTATACGTCTACCGCGGGTGAACCTGCGCGAACGCTGCGCGAGCTTACTGTACTTCGCTTTCCTATACTTTACATTGTGAGCGCAAATGCGTTTGTGCGCTGGTAGGTGGATGGTATTACAATCTATGCCCAGTTTGTAACGCACAGTCTTTGTGCGCATAATTTTAGCAACTCCTAAAAGCTGGTGTTATTGGCAAATTCTATCAACCTGACCGAAACCAAATATACCAGCCCAAAAAGAATACGCAGCAAAGTATAGTTACACATTCTACACATACCAAACCAATAAATTTGAGAAGTTGTACGTGTATTTTTTATTGATGCAGCATATATGCGCAGATTGACTTTGACAGGTGCAAAAACGTAACGTGAGACAATTGTGGTTCCTAATTCTGATTGGCTGAATCGCGTGAAAAAAACAGTCCACACACTGATTTCTAAGCGCATCGTTGCTGCGCGCGCGTTTTTGCACATCCGTTTTACGCACGTTATTTTTTGACAGATGAAAAAATGCGCGAGGATTGTCATACCAGCGTTGTTTTTGCTTGAAGAATGTAATAGAGCCCAACATGGGGAGCGCAAAGTGTTAATTAGCATTAGGATTACAAAATCCTAACGCTAATTACGTCTCGCTGCGGTGAACTCAAAAGTTAACCACAGCTAGGAGCTGGTGCTAACTGATACCACTTCTGCGGAATAAGTCAGCACCAGCTAAAAAAAACACCAAAAATCAAATGCTCACCTCTCATCCCGCGGCAAGAATGGCAGCTCGATACGCTTCTTCTTGCCACTGGGAGCAGAGGGAGACTGGGGGAAAAACATCCCCATCTCCCTCTGCGATCACTGCGCTGACCTGACGGTTCTCGTGAGAGGCAAGATCCTGCAGGTCATGTGACCGTCAGTGGAAGCCTCAATGGAGTCCTATGGACTCTATGGAGGGAATGCTCGGTGGGGTGCTTAGCGATCCAGAGGTTTAGCGCCGCATTACGGAGCACGCTGTTGGTTTAGCACCTACCCTTTAATATCACACTAAAACAGGAACACAAAGGAGAAACGGTTACATCCTCAGCCCCTGCTGTGCTTCCTGGGGGGGTCTGTGCATGGTTCAGTGCCAAGGGCTGGTCGAGTGCCAGCACCAAGTAATGGCTGAGCGGCGTCCGAGGGGGCGGGGCCTGGCGTGGTCACGAGGAGCCGCCGGGTTTAAAGCAGGGTGCGAGGAGTTGCCTCGTCGCCCTGATGTGGAGTACTGTTCCCGCATCGCTTCCTATTGCATTCATTGCGGTTTACGTTGCCGACCCATTTACGTCTACGATTCCTGCTCCTGATTTTGACCCGGCTTGTCTTTGACCATTCTCATGTTACATGCTATAGCAGTGGCTAGTATTGTGCGCCGTTGGTTTAACCCTATGCACGCTGCTTGGGGTTTGACCCGCTTCGTGGGGAGATTCCCATCTCGCCCTGGTTTTCTTTCTACAGCCTTATCGGAGTTTTGCTCCAGGTCTAAGGGTTATGAGATACGATCTTATATGCTTGTACAATCTGCAAATATGAAAGACTGTTGGTTTTCTGCTTGTGTTCAGCTCGCTCGATTTGCCAAGAGTACCCAGGCTTGCACGATCCCTAAACCTGTATGTGTGTCAATAGACCCTGGTAATTACAAGTTACAACATACCCGACCAAGGTGGTCTGAAAACGTGAAATCGGTCAGTGTGTTGACTGCCCTGCAGTCTGAACAATTAATTGCCTGTCATACCAAATACCTCAGTACTGACGCTCAAGTCTTGCAATCCGTTGTATTGTTGTGTGCTCTAAGTTGTCCGTTGGTCTCGAAACCTTTGGAGCTTAGTAGCAGTTCTGTTGTCCTGTCGTACTCCCTGGCTTTGGAGTATAAGTCTGAAAGTACTGTTTATTGTGTTACCATCGAGCAGATAATTCTGTCCAAAAAAATCTCAACCTCGCTACTCCTGTGTGAGCGCCACAGCGCCCGTTACAGAAACCTGCAAGAGCAGGTTTTCCTCTTTAGCATCCCCGTTTTAGCGTGAAGAATCCATAGGACTCCATGGAGGGTTGTGCTGCCGGGCCGTGAGCCCTGCACAATCTCTCTCGCATGAGATTGCGCAGCGCCATGGAGTGTCCCATGGCATTCAGTCTGTGTTTTTGCTGCTGTTTCTAAGGATGAGTGTCTGTGTGATTTTGTGTGACTGTGTGAGTGTAAATGAGGAATGGGGGCATGAAAGCATGGTGTGATTGACAATAGAGGAGAGATTAGTGCCAAATAGTGAGGGGAAGACATGGAGCTGCAGAAGAGAATGGGTTGAAGAGGAAAGATGGAGTAAGGAAGAGGGAGTGGACTTAGATTGGCATTTGAGTGGAGCAAGAGTTGGGTTGTATTTGGGAAAGGAGCAGGTACACCAGGGTGCTTGGGGAAAGTGGACAGGACTGTGTGTGTGTTGGTAGCTAGCTCTCACTTCAACATTACTGGCATGGTGACAGAATTGCACTGAAGACTTGACATTCTACCAAAGAAAGACAGATGGACAACATTTGAATTCATTGTGTGGACTCTAAAACAAGGTCAGGGCTATCCTTTCACCATTTATACTTACAGACTCACCTCCATCTCTTCCCTCTGCTGCTCTGAACAAGCATCCTCACAGACTCCCCTCCATCTCTTCCCTCTGCTGCCCTGAACAAGCATCAAGGTATCCACTATTCAACATGGTGTCCAACATTATACCCCAGGCTGCCATAATCTTGCAATTGTATTTTTATGTCTGCATTTATTATTCTCTGACTAGTCATATTTTAAAATCTCCCTCTATTTCTGTTAGAAAAAAAAAAAATTTTTTTCTCAACCTCCTCACTCACAACTTGTAAATAGTGTCTATCTGTGCATGGTCAGTTGGTCACTAACCTCAATCTATTAAAACAGCATACTCACCTCCATCTCTTCCCTCTGCTCTGGCCACCAGTTTCACCTTCCCTCTGCTCCCATTTGGTTCAGTTACCCCAGTCCCTTTAGAGTGTAAGCTCATGGGTTGTCTGCCTGAGCTCTCGGTTTAAAGTGCTTTGTTACCTGGACAGTTATCCTATGGCCAGTGTTGTATTTCCTCATGTATCATGTAAGTCTGCTGTTTGTGCTTCCCCATTGTAAAGTGCTATGGAATCTGTTGATGCTGTAGAAGTACTTGTAACTGTAACTTTGTATTTCTGAAACAATTCAATGTTTCTTGAACCCAGGATATACTTGAAAACGAGAGAAATCTCAATGTATCCTTCCTGGTAAAATTCTTTATAAATAAAATAAATAAATAAATTCAGCAGGAGATGGGAGGTCAACATCCTACCAGAACCCATTTGTTAGTTACCCATTAACACATGAGGCAACACCACTACCTTCTGTCAATGCCACCTCTACAACAACTGCCTTACATGCATTAACAATATTTTGTTTTCATATCTACACTCCTAATGCTTTCCCATCACCCATGCCATGAACACACAGCTCATCTACTACCACACACACACACACACACACACACACACACACACGCATAAGAGATTCAGTGTACATTGTTAGAATCTTCAATCTTGGAAAACAATATAAATACATGTACTGAACATTATGGGGCACAGCAAACTATCTTTGGTAACCTCAAGAGGACGCTAGACAATACATAAGTAGAGTAGTCGGTGAGGGACTGCCAAAACAATCTACAAATTAAAGGACCTCACACCTCAGCTCCATCTCTGCAGGACACATGACTAAACTCATCATTTATGTTCCCCGACATTAAAAATGTCCATTAAAAATTTCCACTTTTCATTATCCTTCTAGTCCTGAAGGGTCATAGAAGGAAGTCTGCCTCTAATTATCCCCATACCAGATTCTGTACCTACTAATTACCCTTTTGCATTTCCTCATATTAATATATTTATTTTGATTTGAAACAGTGGAAAGCGCATCAAATTAAGTTTAAAGCATTTGACGTGCATCACTTTGGACTTGGGGTGCATGGGCCTAGAAAGGTATTTGAGAGGTGCAGGCCACATGTTCTATAAGAGTTATATGATGTAGAGCTGTAAAATGCCAGGGTGTTATATTCCCTTGCTCTTAGTCCCCTCCTGGGACTATGTATATTTAACTCAATAAAGCTGTTCAGTGGTTGGTTGCTGTTCTAAACCTCACAGAACTACACCGTCATCTTATTTCTGTGGGACACTAGCAAGGCTCTTTACGTGTACCCATCCTTAAGCTTCATCTAAGGACTGGAGGAAGGCCTGCAAGCCGGCTGAGGAGTGCAATTTGGTCCGGCAAGGAAGCAGTAGTAACAGATTGTCAGGCCCGAGCCAGGATGGCTCCATGGCAGGGCCTTATGTTTAGGTTTATGTCCCAAGCGCTGGGGGTGAGCAGGTAAGCAGACACTGGAGACTTGGCATGCAGGTAATAAAAGGTATATTGTATGCACAACAGAATGACACAGTCCTTGAATATAGAAATATCAATATACACAGGCAAGGTGCAAAATAAGCAGAGGATGGTAGGTTGTGCAGTCAGAAGCTGGGAACTCCACTTGCGTAGCAATACCTTGATAGAAGGTCCTAGCACAGAAAAGCAGATTGCACAAAGTGCAACAAAAGTGGCAAAAAGGTTATACTTTAACCCCTTAAGGGCCGCTAACGTACCCTGTACGTCTTGTCCTTGGGTCTCCCTTAGACCCGCGGACGTACAGGGTATGTCAGCGGCGCCTAATCCCCCTCCTGCCCGATACTCACCTCCCTCGCTGGATCCCACGGCGATCTGGCAGGGAGGAAGCCTGCCCATGTGATTTACATGGGCAGGCGAGGCTGATGACGTCGCCACGCTGCGTGGTGACGTCATCAGCAGGCGTCCCCATGCATTTCAATGGAGGGGAGGGGGGCTCCTTCGGAGCCCTCTATCTCCCCAACCATTGAAGCTAGGGAGATGCCGTTTGCACTGCTGGAGAGGGGAGAGCCTCCCCTTTTCAGCGGTGTATGGCATTAACCGTTTCGCCGCCGGATCACGTTGCGGCACCAATTGGCGCCAAAACGTGATTCAAACCTGGAGGGAGGCTGACATCTTGGATGTCAGCCAAGCCTCCAGGTCCCCCCCCACCCACTGACAACCTCACCATATGTGTGAGGATGTCAGTGGGCCAGTTAACCATCTAGCTGCCATGTAGAGATATCGGGATCCTAAGGATCCCTTCATCTCCCGATCCATGGCAGCTAGATGGTCATATTTGCCATCATTTGAAAGGCCTGATTATGGCCTTTCCAATTATACCAAACATGACCAGGTTTGGTTTTAAAAAAAAATTAAAAATAAATAAATAAATAAAAAAAAAAAAAAAAAAATAAATAAATAAATTTTTTTTTTTTTTTAAAGTTTTTTTTGTCTGGGGGGGTTTAATTAAATAGGACCTAGGCTGTCATCTAAAAATAATTAGCACAAAATTGTCAGAATGAGCGCAGCGCACATAGGTGAACTGTCTCAGCAGTGAAGGGGTTAAAAAGCAAACGCATGTAAAAATTGGGTATTTCTAGTCTCGGGACAAAATTTTGAACCTATTTAGCCGGGGTCGTTTTGGGTGGTTGTAGATTTTGGGGATTAAATTACGAAAAAGTGTGTTTTTACCATTTTTTTCCTCATATTTCATTTTTTTTTTTATAGTAAATTATTCGATATGATGGAAATAATGGTATTTCTAGAAAGTCCATTTAATGGCGGGAAAAAGGGTGTATAATATGTGTGGGTCGAATAAACGAGTAAGAGGAAAATTTGACCTAAACACTAACAGCGCAGAAACGTAAAAACAGCAGCGGTCACTAAAAGACGGATTTGTGTAAAACCGCCCGGTCACTAAGGGGTTAATAATAGGAATAAGCCACCAAGAGAGTAATAAAAAAGAAAATATGTGGTCAATTGCAATGAGAGGGAAGGTAGTACTGATTCATATAGAAAGTAGCCAAGGCATACACAATTGAAAGAAGTAGTAACTACCTATACCTCGGTGGTTCGAGCCACCTACATAACCAATATAGAGGGCACACTAAAACAAAAGCCCAGCAATAGTCATAATACAAGAGAAGCCACAATAGAAAAATAATCAAGATTTAACTGTTAAAAACAGAGAGGAGCATATCTCGACCGGTTTCGCCCAACCAGGGCTTAGTCCAGAGATAACATGCCCGCCTATCTCCCCCCTAATAAATACCAATGCGAGATAAGAGGGATAATTACATACAGCTGGCCGGAGACCCGCATACGTCCTGAGCGTCGAGTTCACGTGTCAGGACTCTCTTGGTGGCTTATTCCTATTATTAAAGTACAAGGTGGAAAGCCTGCCCAGAGGGCAGTCTATTGTGGATATACTGCCCTCAGCTCGTGGATACTGCCCTCAGCTCGTGGATACTGCCCCCAGCACGTGGATACTGCCCCCAGCACGTGGATACTGCCCCCCAGCTCGTGGATACTGCCCCCAGCATGTGGATACTGCCCCCAGCTCGTGGATACTGCCCTCAGCTCGTGGATACTGCCCCCAGCACGTGGATAATGCCCCCAGCTCGTGGATACTGCCCCCCAGCTCGTGGATACTGCCCCCAGCACGTGGATACTGCCCCCAGCTCGTGGATACTGCCCCCAGCTCGTGGATACTGCCCTCAGCTCGTGGATACTGCCCTCAGCACGTGGATACTGCCCCCCAGCTCAGACCCCAGACCAGACATGGGGCGGCTATTCGAATGCTCTATCGGCATTCGGACAGCCGCCCCATGAGCTCCGCATACTTACCTTCCCGAGTGGCGAAGTGAAAGTTTCCCCGCTTCCGGTCGTTGAAGGACCCAAGCCACGGTCACGTGGGACTCCCACGTGACCGCGGCTTGGGTCCTTCAAAGAGCGGAAGCGAGGGAACTTTCCCTTCGCCGCTCGGGGGTTGGATGCGCGCGGCAGCCGGGTAGAGGCTGCGAGCGCAGCCTCTACCCGGCTGCTGTGTGCATCTTGTAACCGCCGTGGCGAGCGCACAGCCGGCTTGTGCCGCAGCGGTTGCATGCGCGCGCAACCAACCGCCGCTGGTTGCGCGCGCATGCGCAGAGTAAGGCTTGGCGACAGACACGCCAAGCCTTACTCAATTATAGTATAAGATAACCTTTTTGCCACTTTTGTTGCACTTTGTGCAATCTGTTTTTCCGTATCTATTGTTGGGTTATGCCCTGTGGAGTGGCATATTGAGCCTTGTCTTGTTTTGTTTGTATTTTCTAGAAGGTCCTAGCAGCAGGCACCGGATGGATGGCTGGCAGCCAAGAAAGTCTCCAAGCCCCAGAGGATAGTGGGCCATGTAGTCAAGAGGCTGCAGACTCCACGGGAATAGCACCAAGGCCAATGGCAGCAGGTACACAGGTATGGTAAATAACAGGAACACAGGTACCCAGGCAGATCTCCAGTCCACAGGATAGTGGGCTACTCAGTATATAGTTCAGCAACTGGATCCACAGTATACAACCGAACAAGGGATAATACTGACAGACAGGATGAGGGGGCACGCAGGACCTCACATACACAGGGAAAACAGGAAAATGACAGAGCATGGAAGGAAGGGTGTGTCCAGGTTATATGCACACCCACTCAGGAGCTGGCACAGGGATTAACCCCTGAGTGGATGCAGACAGGGAGCAACAGCAGTAGCATGGCGATCAGCAGGCTTCTCAGGCTGAGGCATGACACAGATGAGACTCAGTCGAGATACTGAGATCTGTTACAAGGCATAACAGATAGTTTTAAAATATTTTTAAATTGAAATTTGTTGTCACTATGCTTTTAGGTCACACTGCTCACACATGTGAATATGTTTGAGGCAGAATAGGTGATGATGTATTGATAGGAAAGTGAAAATAAAGGACTGTGAGCACCTCTCTTGTGCACCAGGGAATATAATATAAGCGGAACAACAACCAGGGAAAGGGAATATGTGATGAAGGATGCAACCCCAACTACAAAAGGAAGAACAGTGGTTAAAACTATGATGCTTTATTCATAGAAACATAGAAAATGTCGGCAGATAAGAACCTTTCGGCCCATCTAGTCTGCCCAATTACATGGATACTTTACCTGGATTTATCTTTTGTTTAGGATAGCCTTATGCCTATCCCATGCTTGCTTAAATTCAATTACTGTTTTGGCCTCTACCACTTCAACTGGAAGACTGTTCCATGTATCCAACACCCTCTCAGTAAAATAATGCTTACTGATGTTACTTTTAAACCTTTTCCCCTCTAATCTAAGACTATGTCCTCTTGTTTTGCTACTTTGTTTCCGTTTAAATATACTCCCTTCCTCTACCTTGTGGATTCCCATTACGTATTTAAATGTTTCTATCATATCACCTCTGTCTCGTCTTTTTTCCAAGCTGTACATGTTAAGATCATTAAGCCTTTCCTGGTAACTTTTCTCCTTCAAGCCGTACACCATTTTAGTAGCCCTTCTCTGAACTCTCTCTAAGATGTCTATATCCTTCTGGAGATACGGTCTCCAGTACTGCACACAGTACTCCAAGTGAGGTCTCACCAGTGCTCTGTACAGTGGCATGAGCACTTCCCTTTTCCTACTGCTAATACCTCTCCCTACACAACCAAGCATTCTGCTAGCATTTCCTGCTGCTCTATTACATTGACTACTTACCCTTAGATCCTCTGAAATAATAACCCCTAAATCCCTTCCTCAGATGTTGAGGTTTGGACTGTATCAAATATTCTATATTCAGCCCTTGGGTTTTTACGTCCCAGGTGCATTATCTTGCACTTATCCACATTAAAACTCAATTGCCACAACTCCGACCATTTTTTTAGTTTACCTAAATCATTTGTCATTTGGCTGATCCCTCCAGGAACGTCAACCCTGTTGCAAATCTTTGTGTCATCAGCAAAAATACATACTTTTCCATTAATACCTTCTGCAATATCACTAATAAAAATATTAAAGAGAATTTTTCTAAGAGAGAATTAAGAGAATTCATGTCACTCAAAACAGAATAATTAAACAGTAAACACACACACAATTTTTATTTTTATAAAATTACTACACCATCGTGTATATATGAATAATAGAATCCCCAAAAATGAAAAATATATGTGTCTATCAGTAGATTATTTTATCTGGAGATAGGTATCTAATCTACGTGTACAAATTGGGCTGGAGTAAATTAAGGAGCACAATCTACTAGTACATTGTAAATAATGTATTCTTAACAAAGTGTCAACGCCTAAATCCCTTAGTATTGAAATAAGTGGCAGACACTCCTAAAGCTGACCATGACTCAGATTAAAACACCTGTATTTGTCTGTAAGAAATAGTAAGAGTGAATGTTAGAGGGTGGTTGGATCAAAAACCAAGAACTGGTACTTCAGTTACACCCAGAATGCAAAAGGTTTTGTATCAAGTGAGCAGTATCACTGATTGGACATTTATATAATGCCCATGTGCTTAGCATGCTTACCAATTTTTAATTGGCTATTAAAGAGATGTTGGCTAGATAGTACCTCCTCTGTATTAGCATACAATTACCATAAATAAAAAGTGAAAGGATTAGTAGTTAAAATGAGTCACTGTAACTATTGGCAGTATCTTGATCTTATGACAGAATCACAGCTCCCTATAGTGTTTTTTAAAATAACTATGGCTGAAGAGTATGTAGAGTTTGCAGAAAAGTTACGGACAGGTGACACGTTCGAGGTCAAAGCTCAAAGTTAATGTCCTGGACAGATGAGCAAAGGTCTCAGGTAGTAGGTAACAAACATCACTGCCTGAGGATTCATAGGACACATAAAGGGAAGATGGACAGGATGAATATTAATGGCTGGACCAAGTTTTCCACAAACTGGAAGAGGTTGTCAACTTGTCATTAATAATCACAGGATGCCAAGTGTGCTTGCTAAATTCTATGTGACTCATTCTATATGGACATAACTACAAATGATTGACTGCACAATTTTGTATGTCCAAAGTGTAAATATAGTGGCAGATAGCCCAGTTGAATATTCGTGGAAGACAAGGATGCAGGATATATTTTGGGCAGTACATGTTTAGCAACCACTTTTTTGGAAAATGTTATGCAATTCCCTGTTAGTGTTTTGCTGTCACTTACTACATGCTGTCAGATTGAGTGACAGCTGTGAGTACAAGCTGCCCTGTAGTACAGTCCTCGGGTCCCACTTTAAATCTGATTGGAGGCGGCCAGTTCACTGACAAGTCAGTGTGGAAATCACCTCTGAAGGCCTATCACGCAATGACACCACAGTGGCTGAATATGACACTGCATTGCACTGTGAGGGGGTAAGTACAGTCTGTGATATCTGAAAGGATGAGATATTGCACGGATATTTAAGATGCAATTTCCATCCCCTGATTAAATTTCAAAGTGAAATTGAACAAAAATCTCAATGCAGGAGTATCACCCTTTGACAATAAGCATCTTCTATCCAGGGGCGGACTGACAACTAATGGGGCCCCCTGGCAATAGGAGATCATGGGGCCCCCTTGTCTCACACCCACAGGAGGCCACATCCATACTAAACCCCTCCCTTACAATGCAACACACAAATATAGAGTACATTGTTGTGCTAAAGAATTTATTTCCGAACTCATTAAAATAACCTTTTTGAAAATTGTGTAAAGAAAATCCATTTGGACCCAACAGCAAATTGGGGAATCCATTGTACCCCCTCCAGACTTACAGATAGCCACCGCTCTGCTGCAGCAGCCATCACCAACTCACTACAGCTAAGATTGCACCGAGGCACAGAATGTCCCTGTGGCAAATGTGGGAATCTGCCTATCACTTTAAAAGATACTGTACGTTACTGACATGCTGAACATTACAGAGTTCCACAGCAATAAAACTCACAGTAATCTGCGCTGTGTGTGTATGAGCGTATCACAGAATACTGATTGTTTATTCAACCCCCAGCATATCAATTGTCCTTTTACTACCCCCCGTATATCAATTGTATTTCATATTACCCCCCAGTATATATCATTTCATATTACCCCAGTATATAATATCTATTTATTTCATATTACCCCCAGTATATTTCATTTCATATTACCCCCAGTATATATCAGTTTATTTCATATTACCCCAGTATATTTCACATTACCACTAGTATATATCAATTTATTTCATATATATTCCCCCAAGTATATATCAATTTTTTTCATATATATTTTCCCCAGTATATATCAATTTATTTCACATATATTTCCCCAGTATATATCAATTTATTTCTTATATATTTCCCCAGTATATATCAATTTATTTCAAATATATTCCACCCCCAGTTATATCAATTTATTTCAAATATTTCCCCCCCCAGTATATATCAATTTATTTAATATATATTTCCTCCCACCTCCCAGTATATATGAATTTATTTCATATATATTCCCCCCTCCCCCGATCGCTCACCGGAATTCACTATAGTACTGCAAAATCTTTCTGGACGCAGCCTCAGCCTGGCTGGCTGAACCATATCCTTGTCTGGTCTCTCCTGTCGCGTGCCCTGTGTGCTGGTGCGCATCACGTGAGGGGGCGGACCGCGCATCACGTGAGGGGGCGGCACGCATCACGTGAGGGGGCGGCACCGCAGCACCGCCGCGGCGGTTTCAGATTGCGCAGCTGGGTCATAGCTGCTTGGCATCCTCTGGTTCCCAGAGCTGAGGGGCCACTGTGCCGCCCAACCGGGTCCCCATTGACCCGTGGTCCCTCGGGCACTGCCTGAGTGTCCGATGGGCCAGTCCGACTCTGCTTCTATATGATGCAAAATGATATTGGTATTTTTATACAGCAGTGCAGTAATATATTCAATAGATTGTACTCATAAATTATAAATGATGTGCAGCACTGAATATGTTATACACTAATGGTATAAGGAGTTTAATAAAGATAGGGCGCAATTGAAAAAGAGTTTTATTAATAAGGAGAAGCTTAAATTTATTAGGATATAGGGTGAAATACATAGTGATAATGATAATAATAATGATATTATTAATGTATAATATACAAAAGAGATGTGGTCCAGCACCAATTATCACAAAGAGGTAATGGAGGTGTCTCTATACACTTAAAATGGTGTCCTTGTCATCCAACAAAGATACAAATTCACTCATATTAAAAAAATCTAAAAATTGCAACATACCCAATATTATGCAAGACACTCCCGCTGTTTCTGTACAGTCCATATCACGGGTATCATAGACTCCTTAAAATATAAAGAGATAAAAACAACATGGAGCAGTTAATCTAATATTTTCATATATAAAACTACTATACAGTCTCACTCACGTTTCACAGAGCCTGTCTTGCTCTAGAGTTGTTCACTTCTGGGTTATTAGCGGCCACCCATTAGCTAAATGAATCCTCAGTATCAACAACAGATCTTGAACAAAAGAACAGAAGACATAGTGCAGACTGAAACCATAGGTAGTATTGTAATAAGGAAGTGGATACACTCACATGGAGTTGGACCTAAACCAGGTCCTAGGGAAAATTCACCCAGAAGTTGTTTTCCATGCAGGTACAACATCCAAAACACCTCTCTCATACAGATGCAAATAAATCAACAAAGGATAGAAAAAAAATAACCACTTCTATTTATTCAAATGAAAATAACATTAAAAATTATACTGCCAAAACGCATTTCACCTTGAGTATATATTCCTTTGGCTTCCTCAGTTGGCTCCTAATCCGTTCTGACCATTTCCATCTATAAATACTCCAACATATTCTTGTCTACCAATCCTGGGTTTTACAAACAACGAGGAGAATTCAGCACCCATCAAGTTTGTCCTTTCATTTAGATCATCCAATAGGCATGTCCCATAAGCCTTAGTGTGTCAATGTACTTATTACAATAGGTCTTCCTGATTCGGACCTCCTCCGACACAAAAACAAAAGTGCGCACATGCGCATTAGCGTCCCAGGGTCTATCCTTTCACTTTCAATGATCCCGGATGGCACACTGTCCCTTCCAGTCCGGTCTCAACTAGTACAGCTATATATAACTCATAAAATTATATAATTCAAAGTCAAGGTTGAGTCCTGGGGGGCAGAGTTTTTAAATTATATATCCATCTAATTTCTAAACAATTTATCTTCTTGTTAAAATCTCCTCCTCTCCAATCTCTTTCTACCTTCTGAATGGATGTGAACGTCATACCCTCAGGGGAACTACCATGCTTCCTCCTAAAATTCCATACCTGTTTATCTGTTTGGGAAGGTGGTGTTAAGGATTTATTCCATAAAAATCCTCAAGCACTTTATATAGAGCCATGGAGGCCTCTGGAAAATGTGAGTTGCTGATTTTTAATATATGGTATACAGATATTGCTCACGGAGTTATGCTAGGGGAACACTTTTTTGTGCCCTATCTATATTTCTGTTTTGGAGGAACTGCTGCTGTGGTGTAAAGAGGAGAAGTAATTGGTCAGCACAAAAAGTAGAGCCAATTCGGACTAAGAAATATTTTAATGTGATGCTAATTATTTAATTGATAAATATTTATACTGTAAATATTACGCTATATGTATGTTTTTCTTTTTTATGTGTTCCATAGGTCAAATGGAAAATATGGGAGTGGATGTTTCCAACTTTTGTACATATGTATTTTTGTACTATTTCTAGCTGTGGGTAACTTTTGTAGCTATGGCGGGATGGTAATTAGCGTTAGGACTTTGTAATCCTAACGCTATTTACTCTTTGCGCTCCCCATGTTAAGTATTGGGAGCGCAAAGTACAGTAACCCCGCGCTGAAAAGCACAATCTCCTAGATTTTTTACAGCAAAGAGTGTGTATAAATAAATATACACTATACAGTGTGGGCGCCTATTTATAAATTAATTTAAAGTGCAGGGTGTAGTGCTAATAAATAGTCAAATGCTGCCTATAGTATGGTAAAAACACATAAAAAACAACCAAAATATGTGTCAAAATACAAGATAAAAGGCGAATATCCATACGGCGCATCTAGTACAATTTAATATGTTAATAAATCAATGAATATGTAAAATCCATAAAATCTATTAAAAAACTCATAAACCGTAGCAGTAAAAAATGTATTAAAAATATTATTATCAAGTCAATAAGGTGCATAGAGTAGAGTCCAGGTCAAATGTGCAAACAGTGCAAAAAAGTGCTCAAGTATATATTGATGGAATACTCAAAAATGATGATGAAAAATGATGTGCTGATCTTCTTATAAGTGCTGGTGCTGAATCCTCATATCCGCCAGTAATCCTCAAAAAAAGCACATCACAAGAAAGGATGATAGTGCAGACAGTCAGAATAGAATAGGCTCGAATTATAACCAAAATCCAAACCACTCACATTTATGGGAGCCCACAAGGTCCCGGCTAGAGGAGAAACAGCCTGCAGCCAAATATAGGGTGGCACTTCCCTTCTTTCTGTTCGTACTGGAGACTAAAAATAGAGAGAATCGGGAGACGGCACTCCCATAGCGTAATGCTGCGTATACGTAGAAATGTGATAAAGGAAAAGATGAAGCACACTCACCGATTTTAGAGCCTCGTAATGTCAGGCTCAATCTATGTCGCTCTGGGTCCTCTTGAGGTGGGAACCCAAACCTCTTTGCCTCCGCGGTGATGGATCCAAGTTTCCAAGGAGAAAAAAAGGGGTCGGAGAAAGGTGGCAAATATTGGGAAAAATTTAATGGATAAATAAAATAAAATACAGGACAGAATCTACCGAGACGCGTTTCGGCTTAAAAAGCCTTCCTCAGTCGGTATAAAGGTAAATGTCCATAAAAAAGTCAGTATATTTTATTTATCCATTAAATTTTTCCCAATATTTGCCACCTTTCTCCGACCCCTTTTTTTCTCCTTGGAAACTTGGATCCATCACCGCGGAGGCCCCAGAAGTGAGCCCCCAGACTATTTTCCCCAGTTCACATGGATATTATTGACCCCAGCTCATATGGGTATATATTGCCCCAGTTCACATGGATATGGCCCAGATCATGGATATGCCCCCCAGCTCTCATGGATTTGTCCCCCAGCTCTCATGGATATGTCCCCAGCTCTCATGGATATTGCCCCAGCTCTCATGGATAATGCCCCAGGTCTCATGGATAATGTCCCAGGTCTCATGGATATGCCCCAGGTCTCATGGATAATGCCCCCCCAGGTCTCATGGATATGCCCCCCCAGGTCTCATGGATAATGCCCCCCCAGGTCTCATGGATTATGCCCCCCCAGGTCTCATGGATTATGCCCCCAGGTCTCATGGATATTGCCCCCAGCTCTCATGGATAGTGCCCCCCAGGTCTCATGGATAGTGCCCCCATGTCTCATGGATTGTGCCCCCAGGTCTCATGGATATTGCCCCCAGGTCTCATGGATAATGCCCCCAGGTCTCATGGATAATGCCCCCCCAGGTCTCATGGATTATGCCCCCCCAGGTCTCATGGATTATGCCCCCAGGTCTCATGGATATTGCCCCCAGCTCTCATGGATAGTGCCCCCCAGGTCTCCTGGATTGTGCCCCCAGGTCTCCTGGACATTGCCCCCAGGTCTCATGGATATTGCCCCCAGGTCTCATGGATAATGCCCCCAGGTCTCATTGATATTGCCCCCAGGTCTCATGGATTGTGCCCCCAGGTCTCATGGATTGTGCCCCCAGGTCTCATGGATAGTGCCCCCAGGTCTCATGGATAGTGCCCCCAGGTCTCATGGATTGTGCCCCCAGGTCTCATGGATTGTGCCCCCAGGTCTCATGGATATTGCCCCCAGGTCTCATGGATAATGCCCCCAGGTCTCCTGGATTGTACCCCCAGGTCTCATGGATATTGCCCCCAGGTCTCATGGATTGTGCCCCCAGGTCTCATGGATATTTTCCCCAGTTCACATGGATATTATTGACCCCAGCTCATATGGGTATATATTGCCCCAGTTCACATGGATATGGCCCAGATCATGGATATGCCCCCCAGCTCTCATGGATTTGTCCCCCAGCTCTCATGGATATGTCCCCCAGCTCTCATGGATATTGCCCCAGCTCTCATGGATAATGCCCCAGGTCTCATGGATAATGTCCCAGGTCTCATGGATATGCCCCAGGTCTCATGGATAATGCCCCCCCAGGTCTCATGGATAATGCCCCCCAGGTCTCATGGATAATGCCCCCCAGGTCTCATGGGTATGCCCCCCCAGGTCTCATGGATAATGCCCCCCAGGTCTCATGGATTATGCCCCCCAGGTCTCATGGATTATGCCCCCAGGTCTCATGGATATTGCCCCAGCTCTCATGGATAGTGCCCCCAGGTCTCATGGATAGTGCCCCCATGTCTCATGGATTGTGCCCCCAGGTCTCATGGATATTGCCCCCAGGTCTCATGGATAATGCCCCCAGGTCTCCTGGATTGTGCCCCCAGGTCTCCTGGACATTGCCCCCAGGTCTCATGGATATTGCCCCCAGGTCTCATGGATAATGCCCCCAGGTCTCATTGATATTGCCCCCAGGTCTCATGGATTGTGCCCCCAGGTCTCATGGATTGTGCCCCCAGGTCTCATGGATAGTGCCCCCAGGTCTCATGGATAGTGCCCCCAGGTCTCATGGATTGTGCCCCCAGGTCTCATGGATATTGCCCCCAGGTCTCATGGATAATGCCCCCAGGTCTCCTGGATAGTGCCCCCAGGTCTCATGGATTGTGCCCCCAGGTCTCATGGATATTGCCCCCAGGTCTCATGGATATTGCCCCCAGGTCTCATGGATTGTGCCCCCAGGTCTCATGGATATTGCCCCCAGGTCTCATAGATATTGCCCCCAGATCTCATGGATTGTGCCCCCAGGTCTCATGGATTATACCCCCAGGTCTCATGGATATTGTCCCCAGGTCTCATGGATAATGCCCCCAGATCTCATGTATAATGCCCCCAGGTCTCCTGGATATTGCCCCAGCTCACCTTTCATTGCCGGCGGCCGTGTGCTTCACGAGATCGCGGCTGGCTGTTAGATCCCAGGCGAGCGGCTGCGCACTTCCTGTCAGCAGCCGTTCAAGCAGGAAGCAAGCGGCCGCTCGCAATCGTTTCGGACTGGGCGCTTCACAGCTGTGAAGGGGCACAGCCATGGCTCGAGTACTGCTGGAAAGCTGTGGGACCGTGCGTTCCCGCAGCGTTCCCGCAGCGTTCCCGCAGCGTTCCCGCAGGACTTGAGCCATGGCTGCGCCCCTTCACAGCTGTGCCCGAGGCATGTGCCTCACTCGCCTCGCCCTTCCTATGGCCCTGAGTACACACATAAATTGCAAATCATTTGCAATTTATGTGTGTACCCACCAGCAGGGGATGAGTGCAGAGGCTCTTTATCTAGCCTCTTCCCCCCCTGGCACTTTTTTGTTGTGGTTATTTTCAATGACTGTTTAATCCCACTTTTTTTTTTGAATACTATTAAGTGCATTTTGGGTTCTAATAATTTTGCTTTGTGTTACTTTATAAAAGAAAGATGTGCTGGAGCTGGCGCTTCTAGTCCTGTTAGTGGTTCCTTCTGCTGCACCCCGTGGTTCAGAAGTGTGGTTTCCTTACAGGGTTACCATCCTCTGTGTCCCTCAAAATATAAAATGACTCACAGAAAGCAATATTGTATAAAATGGATTGCAAACAAAGGAGAAGAATGACATACTCACATTTGCTGGTGTCTTATCGATCAGACACCAGATTTGTAGGCAGCCGGTGACTTCAGAAGATGCACCGGATCACCTATCAGCCTCAGCCACCTCCTTGGCGAATATAAGCATCCAGGACCCGGTATAAGCGTAAAATAAGGTAAATTTTATTACTAATAAAATATACAGTATATCAAAACGCGTTTCGCATTAAATACTTCATCAGTTGGTACTACTGTAAATGTGATCATATGCGTGTGTTACTTTGCCTTCGCTCACTGTAGCGCATGGTCGGTGGCCATCTTGGTACTCACTATGGCTGCAGGGTCAGTGGCCATTTGGTATTCACTGTGGCTGAAGGGTCGGTGGTCATCTTGGTACTCACTGTGACTGCATGGTCGGCGGTAATATTGGTACTCACTGAGCACATGATAGTAACACATCAGTAATCGTACAACCTTTTGTGCAAATTCATCATAAGCGATGCAAACAAAATTATAGGCATATCACGCAGGATTATCACCTGAAAGTGATATCGACTCTAAAACACCAAGGGACCTATCGGGTCCCCTGAGCTAAAATTCACTAATTTCCACTTTGCGTCCTGGTTTCACCAGCAGATTATGAGGCAGGTGCTGAGTCCAGCAGCCCGCCTCTTATTTGCCGCTAAGCTCGCAGATGCTCCGGACAGCGCTTTACGCTGTCACAAGCATCACCTCCATGGAGTCAATAGGACTCCATGGAGGCCACTGCTGCCGGGTCACATGACTGTCAGGATCTTGCCTCTCGTGAAATCCTGCTGGTCGGCAGAATGATCACGGAGGGAGACAGGGGACTTTTTTCCCGTCTCACTCTGCTCCTGGCGGCCAGAGTTGGCGGATCGGACTGCAGCTCTGACCGCCAGGATGACAGATTAGTATTTTATTTTTGGGGGCTTTTCAGCTGCTGCTAACTGATACTGCAGCAGCGGAATCAGTTAGCAGCAGCTCAGAGCTGGTATTAGTGACAGCTCTTAGTAACTAGCAGTAGGACCTTGTGATCCTAATGCTAGTTAATGTCTGCTTGCACTTTGCGCAAATTCTAAAAAGTCTCCATTTTGATGGCTCCCGGAAGCAGTCCTTTTCTACGGAGCCCCCATCAGCGTGAGGATGAAAAAAAATTAAAACTTACCCATGATTTATTAGTTTGCGGAGACGATCTACTAAATCGTTCCAACGTTTTAACTGTTTTGTTTTCATTAGGGTAAAATAACAGTTAAAACGTGGGAACAATTTAGTAGGTCGTTCCCATGACCTAATAAATTATGGTCACGTTTTAATTTTTTTTTCAACCTGACAACAGTGGGGTTATGTATTCTTCTCCTTTTTTATAAAGTCTTTTATTCTATCAAAAGTAAAAACATAAATAAAACAACATAAAAAGACAACGAAATGTGTTCCACCCCCTATATTAAGTGGACTCCCTAATTCGGTAATGTATAATAAGTATCCTGCTTTCTGGGCAGGATGGAAGCCTTCTGTTCAGATGGCTGAGTACATGCCTTCTACGATATCTGCCTGAGGATAGGGGTGAGAATTAGGGATGAGCTGTTCGGTTCGATCAGTTCGGAGTTCGATTCGAACTTTGGTCGTTCGCAAGTTCGCGAACTTCGAACATTTTGGCGTGTTCGGTTCGAGTTCGAAAAAATTTTTTGAAAAAAGTATAAAAAATGCTTAAAAAATACAAAAAAATCTAGAAATAAAGAGACTCTTTACTGCAGAATAATATAAGCAATGGTTTATTAGATATTGAATTAAAAACTAATCTCTAGGTGCAAAGATTCTCACCTCTAAATGACCTGTGCTCTCCAACGGCATAAACAACAGGTGTTTAATTAGTGTTTGGAAATAACATGTGCTTCTAATTAGTCCGGTCTCATGAATTTGATACATTATATGCAGACTGGGAGTGCCAGGTGTCGTGTGTGGGTCTGTGATGGCGATGTTTCCATACATCCTACAAATCCGCCACTTCACGGGCAGGTTATGGGGACCACCTAGGCACGATATTTGAAGGAATTTTTCATTTTTATTTTTAACCCTTATTTTATGGAAAACTCACTGTTCCTTTAACCCTTTCACTGCTGAGGCATTTCACCGCTGTGTGCTGAGCTAATTTTTACCGCTTTCGCTCATCATGTTTAAACGCGATTTGAAGCCACATTTTATTATACGACCCAGACATATTATATATTGTTCTTTCTGGCAGACTCAGCAGATTCATAATATCTCATTTTTATATGTATACGTCATGTTCTGCCTGTATATTATAACAAAAAATGCAATAAAACTTGAATTTGTAATCATCTGCAGTGTGTAAAGTGTTTTTTTTCACCTTTTATCACATGAACATTTACGGTTATATTTTCTATGGCTTGTAAAAGAATTAGAAATGGGGACTTATTAAATTTTTTGGGGGGAATTATGTGATTTTTAGCAAACGCACACCATAGAAAAAAATCATTAGTGCAGCATCATTGTTCGCATTATAATTGAAATGTGAATAATATTTCTACATTAATAAAAATAACACACAAAAAAAAATACATGTTTTTTTATTTTTATTTTTTTTACTTTATACCTGGTCATGTTGGGTATCATTCGAAAGGCCATGCTCGCTCAGGCCTTTCGATTGACACCATCCATGACCCCCTAGCTGCCACGGTTCTGGAGATATCGGGGTTCAAACCTTATCTCCACCAGGGGATTCCAGGCAGCTAGGGGTTCCCCGGCTAGCTGACGTCATCACCAGTGGTGTATTTTGTCCTAGGCCAACAAGGCCTAGGCCTAGGGCGGC
The DNA here is from genome assembly GCA_009667805.1 of Leptobrachium leishanense. Lineage (NCBI taxonomy): Eukaryota > Metazoa > Chordata > Amphibia > Anura > Megophryidae > Leptobrachium > Leptobrachium leishanense. The sequence goes on along the minus strand of CM019066.1, from coordinate 139,001,310 downwards.
ACTTTCGAGGGGGCGGCGGCCCGCACTGGTGGCCCTACCCCTAAAAAAAAAAAATCTTTTTACTTTTGCAAAGTATTTTGCCAGGAAGGATACATTGAGATTTCACTAATTTTCAAGCATGTCCTGGGTAGGCAGGCCTAGGCTTTCACTTTCCAGGGGGCAGCAAAAAACCTCACCACTAAATGGGTTACTCACAGAGCACCGAAATTACGCCAACATTTTGGTGTTCTGTAGTTCCCTGCACATCCGGAAATAAAATTTCCCCACCCTGCAGTGAATTCACCATTCACCGCAGGGTCCCCAAAGTGCATGGAGTAGGCCACTGAATGCTGCCACCGCAAACCCGTGGCCTGCTGTTTTCAAAAGAACTACTGAACGAAAATGTCTGGAATTTACACATAAGATGCTATGATTGATAATAAAAAGTTCTGTTACAGAAAAAAGAAAAAACGCTATTAAAAAAAGGGGGGGAAATTTTGCTGAAAAATTACTAAAAGGTACTAAAAAAAAAATCAATAAAGACTTTTTACTGCAGATTAAAATAATAAATTGTTTATTAGATATTGCATAAAAACGGGAATATTTTTAACATTTAAACCTATGGGGTTCGCCTGAATAAACCTGCTGATTGAAACCACCGAACATCAGGGCATTTCACTGCCATTTCTCTGCTGTTTGGTGTTCTCTGAATAGATTAACCATTACTTCTCTATGGGGATTTGCAATGCCTTCAAACAGCACCGTACTTGCTGGCAGTTCGCCAAACTTGTGTGTGAGCATATCACAGAGCAGTGGTGTACTTAGGGGAATGGCGGAGGGCAGGCCGCCCCAGGTACCAGTGATTATTTGGGTGTCATTAGGGGGTACTAGGAGGTGCCACTGTCACTGTGTGTCAGCTTTGAGCTGTGTTCTCAAACAAAGAGCAGCAGAGCAGGGCTTTTGCATACGGAATAAAATCGAATCGAATAAAAATCCCCCTCTCCTCCCTCCATAGCTCCTCCCCTGCCCCGCAGCAGCTCTAGGAGAGGGGAGGGGGATGTGATTTGTGTGCAGAGAGAGAAGATGACAGTAAATGGCAGGTAAAGGGGGGTATCAGCAGAATATGAAGCCCTGTCTGCATACTGCTGTTTAAAGTGGACCTTTCCTTAACCAGCACTGCAGTGATAGAAATTTGTCATTGAGCTGCCTGGCTCCTGGTGAGGCTGCGTGCGTGCAGGTCACGCGGTCCGGCCAGTCAGGTGGTACTGGGTCTCAGTACCACCTGACTGGCTGAACCACGTGACACGCACGCAGCTGCCCGCCCTTTCGTTAACACAGAATCTCACTCTATTCTGGACTGAACACCCACCGGGAAGGGAATCAAAGCCACGGTGCACCCTCTGGCAGTGGCACCCCACTGATGGCAAGATGGCTCCATGCACAGGCAAAGCCGCGATCCTAACGTGGCCTGGAGGGACCTCCTGCTGAGTCCGTACACAGTCCCTACTGACTCTGCACACAGCCCTACCACGGACGGAGGCCTGTAAATATAGAATAAATAATTGCTGTGTGCTCATATTCTCTCGGTTTGCTGGGAGTCTTATTGCAGTGGATTCTGATGCACTCATACACACTGCACATTGCATTGCTGGGAGTTTTATTGCTGTGGATTCTGATACGCTGATACACACCACACATTGCATTGCTGTGAGTTTTATTGCTGTGAATTCTGATACGCTGACACACACACCGCACATTGCATTGCTGGGAGTTTTATTGATGTGGATTCTGATACACTTATACACAATGCACATTGCATTGCTGGGAGTTTTATTGCTGTGGATTCTGTTATACACACTGCATATTACTGTGAGTTTTATTGCCCTGTAGCTCTGGGATACGCTCATACACACAGCACATTACTGTGAGTTTTATTGCTGTGCAGTTCTGATATGCTCATACATAGTGCCCATTTCTGTGGGTTTTATTGCTGTGCAGCTCTGTGATACACTCATATGCAGTGCACGTTTCTGTGGATTTTATTGTTCAACCAATTAGAGCGGCTGTGATCCAGTATACTTGACATGCATGGCTGTTCTTTGTAAAAATGCTTGAATTTAAACATTTCATAATTTTATTTAGATAGATACATTTGAAATGGTATACAAAATATACAAGTAGGCACTTTTAATATAAAAGAGGAAAAGGCGGAGCTCTAAGAGGAAAAGGTGGAGCTTAAAGAGGAAGGGTGGGGATTAACCAGGAAGAGGTGTGCCCTTGACAGGAAGGGGTGCCTCAAATTTAAATTAGGGGGTGCACAAGTTTAGTCAGGCCTAGGGCAGCACAAAACCTAAATACACCACTGGTCATCACGCTATGCGTGAGGATGTCAGGCAGTGAGGGGGGACCCGGGGGTGCAGCTGTCACAAGGTGCCGAAGTGCGACCCGGTGCCTAACGCATTTTTCGCGTTGTCCGTGAAAAAGTGCGTTCGAACGAATGGATGCATTTTTTCACGGAATACGCGATAGCGGTCATACGATTCACATTTTCGTCAGTGATTTTGTACGGTTATCAATAAAACACTTTTTGCGTCTGGCCGTGATGTTGGCCGGACATTAGCAGCGTCTGACGTGTCCTAATCACACACACATGCCGCTAGCGGACGCAGCGCACTCTGTACGTCAGTACTAGCGGTTTGACGTTCTCGAAAAAATGCGTTTGCTTGCCACTTGCATTGCACGGCCGCACTTTTGTGTGGCCGTTCTTCGTATGCTGCCCGGCAATGGACGTAATTTGCTGCTAGCGCGGCCGTGATTTAGTGCAGCTAAACGCACGTTAATACTGCGTTAGTCTGACCTTAGCCTTAAAGCCAGGCACCGCTTAACAGGGGAGATCTTCCCTTTTTTGTGAGACCTCCCGATCAGGAAGGAAAGGGATCCGAACGGATCCCCCCCTCCCTTCCAGGCGATCTCCCATGGCGCGAAGGCGTCATTTACGTCGGGAGGAGCTTGACTTCAGCGTCTGAGGACGCTGATGTCAGAACGCCGCAGGACCCCAGACAGAGAGGTGAGTATCTCCCCCGGGGGTCCTGCAAAGCTGATGACGTGTGGGACACGTCCTCCTCAGCCTACAGCGGGAGTAACTGAGGACATGTCCCACACGTCGTCAGCAGTGAAGGGGTTAAAAACGTCTCTTTTTAAACTTTTTGTCCTTGTTTCCTGTCCCCCAGGGCACTACCCGGACCCGGACTTTGTTTTTAAAGATTTCTATACATCCTACAAATCCGCCACTTCACGGGCAGTTTATGGGGACCACCTAGGCACGATATTTGAAGTAATTTTTCATTTTTATTTTTAACCCTTATTTCGTGGAAAACTCACTGTCCCTTTAAAAACTTTGTTTTTAACTTTATGTCCTTGTTTTCTGTCCCCCAGGGCACTACCCGGACCCCCATACACCTTTTATGGCAAATATCTAGCATATATGCCCTCTTGGAGGGCACTCTAAAAATCGAACTTTGAGTCCCATTGACTTGTATTGAGTTCGTGTTCGAGTTCGAATTCGAACTTTTGAAAAGTTCAAGTTCAAATGCGAACCGAACTCGGGGGTGTTTGGCTCATCCCTAGTGAGAATACCCAGCTGTCATGGTGGCACCAGGCTTGGGCCATAGTGGGGCCTTTGTTCAGGAAGTAGTTAAGCCCTTGAGGCAGGTTAGCTGCTGGCCGCATGGACAGATCTCAGCGCACCAATATACACAGATACAGGACAGGATATAACAGGGGCACACTGGCACACAGCCAGTCTCAAGGCACACTAGCACACCGCCAGTCTCAGGGCACACTGGCACACCGCCAGTCTGGTACACGACTGACACAAGTACTGTGAATTCATTGACATTCTTGGAACATGAGACCCCACTGTGTAACATGGAAACAGGGGCTCACCATTCTGATGAAATGACATGCTGTGTTTGAGAGATTTTACTGGGCATTGAGAAATTTTGTGACATGGGTCTGCACAATAGTAGCAGAGATTAAATAGCCTGCACCTTACCTTCTCAGACATGGGAGTTCCTACAGAGGGTCTGCTGGGAGGTGTTGCAACATTATCCACACCTAGAGATTCCATTAACCTATTATGCTCCTTAAGCAAGTTAAGCACCATATGGAGCACAGAATTTAAAACAGCAAGTGTATCTGCAGGGTTAGTGGGTCTGGCATAATGTCATGGCAGCACCGGGCTTGGGCCATAGTGGGGCCTTTGTTCAGGAAGCAGTTAAGCCCTTTGAGGCAGGTTAGCTGCTGGCTGCATGGACAGATCACAGCACACCAATATACACAGTGTCAGGTCCTGAACGCCCTGACCCTCTGGCACCCCCTTTGAGACTTGCAAACATGGACCTTACAAATTCCTGGACTACCTGATTTTGCCTTCCAACCCTGGAGCCACACCTCAGCTCACCTTCTCCTTATCAGGATTGTATATAAGGAAGCTACGCCCTCTATACAGCACTTCTACATTGAAGTTGCAGACTGTGAAGACCTGTTCCTGAATGCTCCCTGAATTTCCCAAGTATCTCCTGAGACCCATCTGTTTATCCACCTAAGACTTCCCTGAGGACCCTCTGTTGATTTCTGGACATTCATTTCATTCTTCATACCGGTACCCCCCCCTCCTGCTTCCTGTGCCCCTCCATCCAGCTCCCTGTGCCCCCATCTAGCATCCCTGTGCACCAGACCTATTGCTTGGACTTGACCATTCTATTGCCTGCCCCTTGCCTGAAGCCGTTGATTCTTCTGATATCTATGTTACATGTATATATCTGTTCAATGTGTTATTCCTTATACAGTGGCAAGAAAAAGTATGTGAACCCTTTGGGATTACGTGGAGTTTTGCATGAATTGGTCATAAAATGTGCTCTGATCTTCATCTAAGTCACAACAAGTTGGAAAACACAGTCTGCTTAAAATAATACAACACAAACATTATAGGTTTTCATGTATTTATTTAACATAACATGTAAACATTCACAGTGCAGGGTGGAAAAAGTATGTGAACCTTTGGACTTAATAACTGGTTGACCCTCCTTTGGCAGCAATAACCTCAAACAAACGTTTCCTGTAGTTGCAGATCAGACCTGCACAACGATCTGGAGTAATTTTGGACCACTCCTCGTCACAAAACTGTTTCAGTGTAGCAATATTCTTGGGATGTCTGGTGTGAATCGCTCTCTTAAGGTCATGCCACAGCATTTCAATCGGGTTGAGGTCAGGACTCTGAATGGGCCAATCCAGAAGGCGTATTTTGTTTTGTTGAAGCCATTCTTTTGTTGAATTACTTGTATGCTTTGGGTCATTGTCCTGTTTCATCACCCATCCTCTGCAGAGCTTCAGTTGGCAGACAGATGGTCTTACGTTTTCCTGCAAAATGTCTTGATAAACTCTGGAATTCATTTTTCCATCAATGACAACAATCCGTCCAGGCCCTGAGGCAGCAAAGCAGCCCCAAACCATGATGCTCCCTCCGCCATGGGGATGAGGTTTTGATGTTGGTGTGCTGTGCCTTTTTTTCTCCACACAAAGTGTTGTGTGTTTTTTCCAAACAACTCAATTTTGGTTTCATCTGTCCACAGAATATTTTGCCAGTAGTGCTGTGGAACATCCAGATGCTCTTTTGCAAACTTCGAACGTGCTGCAATATTCTTTTTGGACAGCAATGGCTTCCTCCGTGGTGTCCTCCCATGTACTCCATTCTTGTTTAATGTTTTCCTTATTGTAGATGTGTCAACAAAATGTTAGCATGTGCCAGAGATTTCTGTAAGTCTTTAGCTGACACTCTAGGATTCTTCTTTACCTCATTAAGCATTCTGCACTGTGCTCTTGCAGTCAACTTTACAGGACGACCACGCCTAGGGAGAGTAGCAACAGTGCTGAACTTTCTCCATTTGTAGACAGTCTGTCTTACCGTGGACACATGAACATCGAGGCTTTTGGAGATACTTTTGTAACCCTTTCCAGCTTCATGCAAGTCAACAATTCGTGATCGTAGGTCTTCTGAGAGCTCTTTTCTGCGATGCATGGTTCACATCAAGCAGTGCTTCTTGAAACCAGTAAACCCAAAACCAGTGTGTGTTTTAAAGGGCAGGACAGCTTTCAGCAACACAACCAATAATATCACACTGATTGGACTCAAGGTTGGCTCACTCCTGGCTCCAATTAGCTCTTGGATAAGTCATTAGGCTAGGGGTTCAAATACTTTTTCCACCATGCACTGTGAATGTTTACATGTTATGTTCAATAAACACATAAAAACATATAATGTTTGTGTTGTATTATTTTAAGCAGACTGTGTTTTTCAAATTGTTGTGACTTAGATGAAGATCAGAGCACATTTTATGACCAATTCATGCAAAACTCCACGTAATCCCAAAGGGTTCACATACATTTTCTTGCCACTGTACATAGTCTGCCTAATGTGCTGTTAGTTTCTCTTTGTGTCCATTTCTCCTTTCACCTCTAGTATTCTCATCTTGCTATTCCTTATTTCTCCTATTTCCTATCTGCTCCCATATTCAGTTCTCCTTAACCTCCCTTCCCACTACTCTCAGCCTTCCCTCCTATTAACTCAACCTCCTTTTCCTGCATCTCCTCTTTTCTCTAATCTATTTCCCATCGTGCCCAGTCTCCTCCTGTGTCTAGTTCTGATCTGTTGTTTAGTTTATGTTTCTTTATCTTCCTGTGTTTATACTAAATAAACTCCTTTTTGTTATCCTGCAAACCTGCCTATCACTGCATTTTGGGCTCACAACCGCACCTGCTGCATAAATCCCTGACAAACAGATACAGGACCGGATATAATAGGACTGTTAACAAGAAGAGCAGGAGGGCACAGAAGAAATCTAAAGGAATCCCTAACACTGGGTTAAGATCCTTGACTGGTCTCTGCCTATGGAAACCTAACAAAAGAATAACAGAGTCAGGAGAACAGGAAGGGCGAGGGTTAAACAGGACAAACACACAGGAAGTCCAGAACTGAATAGAGGTCCATATACTCTATATACACAAAACATAAAACAGGGAATAATAGAATGGTCAAGACTGGAGCTAAGGAACAAGGAAGGAATGTCAGACAGGCAGAGGTCGGTACACAAGATATCAAGATACAGAATACCAGGAGCAATAATCCAGAAAAATCCAAAGCACGATACAAGTTTGTAGCAGACAGAAACCAGGAACATGAACGCTCAGGAACAGGACACTAGGATTCAGAACTCATGCAGGAGCAATGGACCTCTGTGCTGCTAGCATTGAAATAGCGATCAGGTCTCAGCAATTGGGAAATGTGATCCCAGACCTGAACAGCTAGAGTGAAACCCAGGAGCGGCACAGGGCACAATAGCTATCCCAGAGCAGAGAAGAGCCAGCCTGGATCCCTCTCACCACTAGGGGACCTGGCTGGAAGGTAGAAACGTGACAGCAGCCACCCATGACCACTTAGAATTCTTTAAATGGTCACGGTGGCTGGAGTGTCGCTTCAAATGTTTTGTATTCACGACAATCATATATTCAGTGAGCAAAAGCTCTAAATTTAGTTCATCTGTCAAACAATGAGAACTGAAAAACGATATATTAAACCTTTATGAATAAACTAATTACATAGTCTAATTAAGCCTTTTGAAACAGATCACTGAAGAACAATAAGGGAAGCATGCAGAGAAAAATGTGCAGCTACAGTGTAGATGTGTCAATGACCACTCCTTTCCAATACACCCATGCTCCAGGGAGAGCTAAGTAGATGGTTTATTTTATTCATAGGCCCTATGACTCAAGACTAATGAAAATGCCTTGTTATTAATGAATCAATGACTCTCCATTTAATGAAAGTGTGCTACCTTCTTATTATGTCTTTGAGACCTCCTTTAAACAAAACTAATCCACATATGTACCAATTACTGGAGAGATTAAATGTAGTCCATGACATCCTCTGTGTTACTGGATATTAGAGAGCCTAACCTGGATAATTACATTTAAACCTTTACCTTTAGTTCAATATTTAAAAAATATATACATTTCCCACTTCCTGTCTTATATGTGCATTTTACATTTAAATCTAAAGAAGCTGATTGACTGAAGAAATGCTACATTACAAGTGATGGTAGCATGTCCAGCTTGTAGTTGAGCTTTGGATGGACTTTTATGACCTAATATTATTAATAATATGTTACATTAATAATGATTCAGATGAATAAAATATATGTATATATTTAATTTATAGAAGCACTCTAATGGAAAAGTACAGATTTAAGTAGCTCTACTCTTTATCTTACCACATCTTAACACATGCCATTGGAGCATATTATTAGTATTTAATAGTCAGGTCTCTTCTATCTTGGTATTTAACTTTCATTGTTTCCTGACTACAATTAAGGTGTGAAAATCAGGTTCCAAAAACTGTCATACCAATTATCAAACTGGTTCTCATTACATTATTTAATCAGGGAGAGAATCATAATTTAAATTTGTTTGTCCCTCCTACACTGACATACATCCCATCAGTGATACAGAACATAAAATGCGTAAACGATGATGATTAATGTTTGCTAAATAAACAACCTTCGTAATATTGTATAACATTTAAATAATGTAGTCCCACACACATGGGAACCCTCGAGGTATAAGAGGTGAATGTGCCAATAGTGACTAAAGTTATTAAAAAATCAAACTTGTTTAAAATAGTATAATAAAAATATAACATAATGAGCACCTCATTCATATATTGCATTGTTTTATTCCATAGGGTCTCCCTCATAGACATAAAGAGCATTAATCAGCTCCTGAGGAGCTGCTTTGTATAAGCAGCGAAACGCGTGTCTAGCATTTTTTTTATTCCCTATAGTGTCTTAATTCTCTTGCTATATTCCATTGGTAGAATTCGTCTTTCTATTTTCTCATTTGTTGGTCCCACTTCAAGGAGTTTATCTCATTAGTGAGCTATAGGGCTTATATTGCGCCTTACTATATAGTTCACTTGGTCTAATTGATATTACTAGCGTTTGAACTTTCTATTTTGATGCAGTAAATCAGTCATGTGGTTTTGGTGTACCCAGTATTCCTCCTTTTCACAATTGTGGATATCAATGTATTAGAGGGTTATTTTGGGTCTCGGATATAGCTACATGTACATTTTTGTTGCTGATTCATGCTCTCTATGTCTATGAGAGAGACCCCCATGGGATGAAACAATGCGATATATGAAAGAGGCACTCAATATGTTGATTATGCTTTATTATAATATTTTAAACATTTACAATAAAGTTAAATTTTTTAGTAACTTTACTCGCGATTGGCTCACTCAGCTCTTTTCCCTTGAGGGTTCCCATGTGAGTGGGACCCCCTGTGAGGGTAATTTGTTCTGGGTTCTTATGCATAGTTTAGGCTTATCACCTGTTTTGCTGACTGTTATCTCTGATTGGTCAATAGGATCTGCTTGTGTACCAATTGCATGAGTACTGACCTGTTGTCTTTTATTTATTTAAATAATGGCCCAGTTTGTTAACAGAACATTTTAAGAAAATAATCATAAGCAAGAAACACTCACATCAGTTATAGCTCAGACCTTTTTCGGGCCCTATTTCATTCCTCGCGCATCGGTTTTGCGCGCACACAAATGCGCATTTGCGTGAGGACAAAACCATTTGCGCAGAACATCGTATTTCAACATTCGCGCAAACGATGCACGTTATTGTTTGACGCGGATGGACTTGCGCGAGCGTGATGAACTGTGCGCGTCCTATACTTAACATTGTGAGCGCAAATGCGTTAAGCGGATGGTATTTCAATAGATGTGCAACTTCCTACAAACGACGTTTGCGCGCATAATATTAACGTCTTTGAAAACCTGGTGTTAACTGCAAATCTGAACGTTCTGGCCGAAACAAAATACCCCAGCACGAAAAAAAAAATACAGCACAGTATAGTTACACATTCTACACATACCCAAACAAAAAAACTTGTGAATTTGTGCATATTTTTTTTATTGCTGCAGCATGTATACTCAGATTTATTTTGAGAGGCGCAAAAACGTTAGTGAGTCAATTAAGGTGAATTGATGTCAATTAAGGTTCTTAATTCTGATTGGCTGAATCCGGTGAAAAAAACAGTCCGTGCACTGATTTACATGCGCAACGTTACTGCACGCGTATTACACTTCGTTTTGCGCAGTTTTTTTTCTAACGTTATTTTTTGACGGATGAGAAAATGCGTTCAGATCCGAATATCATGTTAATTTTCGCGCGATAACGCTAGACAATGCGCGCAAAAAAAATTGTGCTGCGCGAGTGCATTTGCGCAGAGAATGTAATAGGGCCCTTCATTTTTGTAACATCATTAAGTAGCTTACAACAATCTTTGGAAACAATCTGAGAAAGCTGCACTTGATCTCTGACCTCCTTTAAACATATTTTCTAAATTTGAGGTACCAATGTTTATTTAATATAGATCCTTGTGCTCTTGCCAGCATAGTTGCATACTGTCTTACATGACAAAGTATTTAGCAGATTGTCAAATATCATATTTGTTCCCTTGCAATGATGGCCGCTCTCAAACTTTAAAGAAACAAGTTGGTCTGTTGGACAGACGTCTTTATAATCTGATATGGAGTCGGATGTGTACCACTTTTGGTAGGTCTCTGGTAAAACCAGGAACCCTTTATGCCAAGAGTGATACCAGTCCTCAATATGGCTACGCTTCGCAATAACGGCAAAAGAGAAGAGGCTTAACCGCAGAAAATGTAAATACACAAATAATCCCAGCCTCCAATCCTTAGTGGGGCTGGATATAAATAAAGAGAGAAACCAAAGTGGCACAATAATGATAAATAGGGCAAAGGTGAACAACCAAGCCCAATACAATAGTACTGAATAGTAGAGGTGTGCATTTGTTTCGTAACGAATCGCAATTTGTTTGAAAATTCGTTAATTCGTATTTCAGACGTATTTCCGAAATAACGAAATGATTAAATCCGAATTGAAAATAAAATGAAACAGTATATAACTATATTGATTCTTTATACTGTTTCACAAGAGAACTATTGATTAACACACAGCAAAAGTTTCCTTTCAACACTGATCAGTCTGCAAGGAACATCTCTGCAATCACAAGCCAGGTATCCAGATCTCAACACGATGGCCACCATCACATTCTGCAATATTCTATCAGCGCAATTGTATTTTGTGTTTACATGTATTTTTTTCCATTTCATTCATCATATTTCATGAATTTTTTTATAGTACATTATGAGATATGATGAAAATAATGGTGTCTTTAGAAAGTCCATTTAATTGTGAGAAAAACAGTATATAATATGTGCGGGTTCAATAAACGAGTAAGAGGAAAAGTAGAGCTAAAAACAAACAGCGCAGAAATGTAAAAACAGGAGTTGATACTTTTGGACTGACAATGGTAAAACTGCCTGGTCACTATGTGGTTAAAGAAGAAATTCTGTACAAGGTACGCATCAGTGTTCTGCTCAGCTATGATTGCCAGAGAAAACTCTACTCCAAGTCCATTACAAAACCTGTGTGATTACTACACTGTGGTCTGTGATTTTATCCCATATATTCCTTTCTACAAATTCCTCAAAATAAGATAACCTACAACATGGTTATCCAGTGTAAGTAGTATTATCATTTACATATATGTATATACAGTACGTTTAATCAATGAAATGCAAAAGTTACTATTAATCATATTTGGTGTGGAAGAAGAGACAGCTAGTGAGATTTTGTTGTTATTTGATGATGTTTGTCTCTTGCTTTCCTTGACCAATTCTATGATTTTATTAAGTAGATCTCACAATCTACTAGATTTAAATCTCCTTTGCAAACAACATATTTTGAGCTAAAGCAGAAACACATTTTTTCACCATATATAACTGCCTACGATATTCTTGGCCAATTATTTTATCAGTATTAGTTAGGGATGTGCTTCGGAATTTCAGAATTTTCACGAAATTTCCCAATTCGTGTCTTCGGATTCGGCCGAATTCGGATTCGGACCCGAAAACCGATAGATCCGAAAAAATTTCCGAGCCGAAACGAAAAATTTTCGGATTTTTCGAATGGATTTGAAATGTGTCAAATCGAAATTTATTTTTGCTCTATTCATGATTTCGGTTCCATTCGTGATTTCGGTTCCATTTCGGTAATTCTGGAAATCGTATATTTAACTATTATCGGTTATATCGCTGATTCTGTAAATTTTGTATTTGTAAATGCGTATCACTTGTTTCTTGTGGCATTCGGGTCAGTTTAGCGTTTTTTAAATCGTTTTGTTCATTTTTTTTGTTCCTTGGCTTTCATACCATTTTAATATGATTAAATAAAGCTGTGAAATGTATATTCAATTATTCATAAGAAAAAAAGGATCTTTATTTAATAAAAAAAACATGATAGAATCTCCAGAATTATCGTAGACACTTTGAAACGAGGAGAACAGGCGTTCTGAAAAAACTAAAATTTCCGAAATTTCCGAAAAGTCGATACAAAAAACGAGCAAAGTGACCCGAAAACACGAAAAATGGTCGATATTCCGAAAAAAAAATGTACATGAAAAACGAGCCGAACCGAACCGAATCGAAACAGAAATCGGTCGAAATGAACCGAATCGAAAATTTTAAACATCCGAACAAATCGAACCGAATCGAACCAAAAAAAAAATCGGTGCACAAGCCTAGTATCAGTGTAATTCCTTAATAAAATCCAAAGTTACAATTTGAATCCATATTTTGTTTTGTCCCAGTTACACTGAAATAGAGACTCACAGGCCAGATAACTCGCATTGATTTGTTCCATGTTTTACACTTTATTTACCCTTGTAAATCTATATACTTGTAATAGATTGGTGTAATTGTAATTGGTAGATAAAATCACTGATTGGGGTTATTCAGTTAGTGCCAGTGTTGCAACCTCTGGCATACAGTGGAATTTCGCAATTGCAAAATCCATAGAGAAAAAGGAGAAACTTAATTGGGAAGCTTGTCCTTATCATTCTTTAGATATTATGCTGAATATCAACAAAAGCCAACATTTGCTGATGTTGCAACAACGGCACCGGCACAGAGTGTATAATCCCAATATCTCTTCAGAATGCCTGGAATTATGTAGTGTCCCTTCATCATTAATTTAGTTTCTTTCTACCACAGACTCACAAGAACTTCGAAAACATCAGATTGACAGGGTTATTCAGAGAGAGCCGATCTGGCCCCGAAATGGCACTGAACAGGGAATTTCCCCATATGGTGCCATTTCGTCGCCATTCGACTATTCAGAAAGCAGGCAGTTCACCAAATTTTGGAAAATTGCGTGAAATTCCCCATAGAGATGCAATGGTTAACCACTTCAATGCTGAGGACGCGCTGAGCGCGTCCTCAGCATTACCGCTGGTGTGCGGAGGACGCGCTGAGCGCGTCCTCCCATTGGGGTCAGCGTTCGGCCGGGTTCCGGCCGATCGCTGGCCCCCCTGGTGTGGGCTGACATCCTCGATGTCAGCCCGGCATCCGGGACCGCAGCCGCCAGAATTAGGTGTCATCGCGGCAGCGCGATGACACCTAATTCAGGCACCCCCCCGCATGTGCGGAGGAGGCGCCTGAAAGGGAGGTCCTTCGGACCTCTGTCCCTCCCGATCGGCGGCTCTGCGGGGGTTAACCCAGGCATCATTTGGAAGGGCACAGCCTGCCCTTCCAAATGGTGCCTGGCATTAACCCCTGGGGAGCTGGATCGCGAATCGGCGCTGAAAAGCGCCGGTTCGCGATCCTTTCCCGGAGCTGGCCGACATCTTGGATGTCGGCCAAGCCTCCGGGAACTCCCCCTGAGGACTGGCGTCATCGTGCGTAGCACAATGACGCCAGTCCTGGACTTAACCCCTAACTGCCACCAACTGTGGAGATAGGTAGTTCCAATGAACTCCCTATCTCCCGATCCGTGGCAGTTAGGGGTTAATGTTTGGTATGGTTGGATCGGCCAGAGCATGGCCGTTCCAACGATACCAAACATGAAAGTGAAAAAGTTTGTCAAAAAAAAAAAAAAAAAAAAAATTATAAAAAAAAAAATAAACACTTTTTTTTCTTTCTTTTGGTTTGTTAATGCAGCAATATTGTTCCCATTTCAATTATAATGTGAACAATGATGCTGCACTAACGATTTTTGTATGCGGTGCGTTTGTTAAAAATCGTGTAATTTTCCCCAAAAAAAAATGTAACGAGACCCCATCTCTAATTTTTTTAACAAGCGCACCCCATACAAAATATAACCGCAATTGCTCGCATGTTAAAATGTGAAAAAAAACACTTTACACATTGTAAATTATTGAAAATACATATTTTATTGCATTTTTTGTTATAATATACAGACATGACATAACGTATACATATAATAATGACATATTATGAATCTACCGAGTCTGACGGAAAGAACGATATATAATATGTCTGGGTCATATACTAAAATAAGCCTTCAAAACACGTTTAAACATGATGAGCAAAACCGGTAAAAATGACCTCAGCACAGGGGCGGGAAAAGCCTCAGCAGCGAAAGGGTTAATCTATTCAGAAAACACCGAACAGCAGAGAAATGTCAGAGAAAAGCCCTGCTGTTCGGTGGTTTCATTCGGCAGGTTTAATCAGGCGAATCCCATAGGCTTCAATGTAAAAAATATTCCCTTTTTTATCCAATATCTAATAAACCGTTTATTATTTTAATCTGCAGTAAAAAGTCTCCTTATTTTTTAGGATCTTTCACGCAATTTTTGGGATTTTTTTGACACAATTGTTTTGTTTTGTTTGGTTTTTTTTGAATAGCAGTTTCTCTTTTTTCTGTAACAGACCTTTTTATTATCGTTCACAGGACCTTATATGTTAATTCCAGATATTTTCATCCAGTAGATTTGTTTGCAAACAGCGTTTCAATTTTGACACTTTAAATGTTTGTTTTTTTTTGTTTGTTTTTACCCCGTTCGTCGGGTTGTTGGCTTTTTCCGACGGCTGGTCAGCACTGTGTGCGGCAGATCGTTAGCTTTTTTCGGACGTGTTCGCCGTGTTTTTTGAGTAATCAGATACTTTGGATCGTATTGGATGCGTTTTCTGCCGGATTTTCGGCTTTTGTTCAGCTGTTTTGCACCATTTCGGTTCTCTCTGAATAATGCCTTAAAACTCTAAAATCTTTTGGATATTATTTCATGCTGGAGATTTTAATTCACATTCTATTCAGGGGTGGACTGACAACTTGTGGGGTCCCCGGGCAATAGAAAATTATGGGGCCCCCTTGAACCCTGTACCACGTCCACATAAATCCCACCCACACAGATGTGTACATAATTTCTTAAAACTATTTTCCAAGTAAATGTTCTAAGATGACAAAATCCACTCAGACCCACATGCTAATAAGCTATCTTGCCCCATTCAGATCAGGGACGTGCGGTGAGGCACTGGCTAGTAACTAAGCCAGATATACACATATTTCATAGGTTCAGTGCTCCCCAAGATCTGGCTGCTCTCAGTGCTCCCCTGGAACTGGCTGGCTGCTGTCAGTGCTCCCCTGGATCTGGCTACTCACAGTGCTCCCCTGGATCTTGCTGCTCTCAGTGCTCCCCAGGAACTGAGTGCTCTCAGTGCTCCCCAGGATCTGGCTGCTCTCAGTGCTCCCCAGGATTTGGCTTCTCTCAGTGCTCCCCAGGATCTGGCTGCTCAGTGCTCCCCAGAATCTGGCTGCACTCTGGCTGCAATCTGGCTGTATTTCATATTACCCCCCAGTATATCAATTAATTTCATATTACCCCCAGTATAGACATCAATTCATTTTATATTACCCCCAGTATAGACATCAATTCATTTTATATTATCCCAGTATATCAATTCATTTTATATTACCCCAGTATCAATTCATTTTATATTACCCCAGTATATCAATTCATTTTATATTACCCCAGTATCAATTCATTTTATATTACCCCAGTATCAATTCATTTTATATTACCCCCAGTATCAATTCATTTTATATTACCCCAGTATCAATTCATTTTATATTACCCCCAGTATCAATTCATTTTATATTACCCCAGTATCAATTCATTTTATGTTACCTCAGTATCAATTAATTTTATATTACCCCAGTATATCAATTCATTTTATATTACCCCCAGTATCAATTCATTTTATGTTACCCCCAGTATATCAATTCATTTTAAATTACCCCAGTATCAATTCATTTTATATTACTATACTATATTATCATCTCATTAACACCCCCGCTCTCTCACCCCCCCCCCCCCCGCACACCAGAATTCACTACTAGTGAAAAAAATCTCCGGACGCAGCCTCGGCCTGGTTGGGCCGCAACCTTGTATTACCCCCAGTGTTAATTCATTTTATATTACCCCAGCATATCAATTCATTTTATATTACCCCCAGTATCATCAATTTATTTTATATTACCCCAGTATTAATTCATTTTATATTACCCCAGTATCAATTCATTTTATATTACCCCCAGTATATCAATTCATTTTATATTACCCCAGTATCAATTCATTTTATATTACCCCAGTATCATCAATTTATTTTATATTACCCCAGTATCAATTCATTTTATATTACCCCAGTATCAATTCAGTATATCAATATATTACCCCAGTATCAATTCATTTTATGTTACCTCAGTATCAATTAATTTTATATTACCCCCAGTATTAATTCATTTTATATTACCCCCACTATCAATTCATTTTATATTACCCCCCCGTATAGCATCAATTATAGCTGTCATCTCATTAACACCCCCGCTCTCTCACCCCCTCCCCGCTCACCGGAATTCACTGCTAGTGAAACAAATCTCTGTACGCAGCCTCGGCCTAGTTGGGCCACAACCTTGTATTTCCTCTCCTGGGTCTGCCTCTGCGTGCCCTGCGTGGCTGCGCACATCACGTGAGGGGCGGCGCTAATGCAACGTGCCTGCTTTGAGTTAAAAATGTGTGATGCAGGCACACTGCAGCGCCGGGCCAGCCCCGCGGCATTTCAGAGTGTACCGGGCCGTGGCTGCCTCCTGTCAGCTCATCATCCGGTCCCCGGAGCTGAGGGAAACCGATGGGGCCCAGTCCACTGTGCTTCTCAACTAGGCCCCTACTGACCCGTGGGTCCTCGGGCACTGCCCGAGTGCCCGACGGGTCAGTCCACCCCTGATTTTATTCTATGGCGTATATGGTTACATAGTAAGGTTGAAAAAAGACCAATGTCCATCTAGTTCAATATATCCCTATGGATGTTGCTGATTCAAAAGAAGGCAAAAAATAAACTCTTGGAGAAATTCCAAATGTGCTCATGAAGGGGAAATAAATCATTCTTGATTCCATAACAGCAATGAGGAATTCTCCCTGGATCAACAAGCAATGTATTACAATTTTAAATCATATTTGTTTATATTACGTTTACCAAGAAATCATCCAACCCTTTTTAAAAGATAGAACAGATTATTTTCCAATACATAGCTCAGCTTTATTTTCAGTGATAAATTGTGAAATTCCTAATTATTCCTGGTCGAATTCTGCTCCTATTACCATCACTCTAAGGCTAGGGTCAGACGAACGCATTTTTCACGTTGTCGGTGAAAAAGTGCGTTCGAACGAACGTACGTATTTTTTTCCGGAATACGCGATAGCGGTCATACGATGCGCCTGTTCGTCCGTGATTTTGTACGGATCATCAATAAAACACTTTTTGTGTCTGAACATTATGTTAGCCGGACATTAGCAGCGTCTGACGTCTCCTAATCACACACACACGCCGCTATGCGGCCGCAGCGTACTCTGTACGTCAGTAGTAGCGGTTTGACGTTCTCGAAAAAATGCGTTCGTTGGCCACTTGCGTTGCACGGACGAACTTTCGTGCGGCCGTTCGTCGTATGTTCCCCGGCATTGGACGTCATTTGCTGCTAGCACGGCCGTGATTTCGTGCGGCTAAACGCACGTGAAAAATGCGTTCGTCTGACCCTAGCCTAAAGTATGAACTTAATTCTTTGGTTGCAACTCCTTGCAGACTTAACTCTTCTCTGCTTTCTAAACCAGTTTGAGTTTGTACAAGATGTAAAAACCTGTTTAACAAACTATTCTGAAAGCCTATCACCTGCTGTCACCCAAACCATATTATGGCATGGCCAAAAAGACTATCATTCATGGTTTGTTGATTAAATGGGTTTGCCCATGTTAAACAAAATATCTAAGAAACATTATATACTAAAGCAAACTGTCCAAGTTTCTACTGCTTTTAAATCTGTTCCTTGTGCCGTTTTATCTTCTTTTATCTACCATCTCTGTATAGAGCTGAAGAAGGAGCTGGATCAAATTAACTCTTTGTATGCATTCCATTTCTCAAAGCATGTTTTTATGTTTATGGTATAACAGCAAGGAAATGATTAGCAGTATAATTGGTAAAATACCAGAAAAAGGTCAAGATTAGAAAAAAAAACCTTCTTGTAACACACTTAACTATCATTCCTGAAAAATTTCAGAGTTCTCAAGGTATTACGATCTTATATCGGTATTTATTTAATCTCGGCTCTTATACTTCTACTCCTAAGGCTAGGGTCAGATGAGTGCACTTTTTGCATCCGTCTGACCGCACTGTTTGCTGTCCGTCAGACCGCACTGTTTGCTGTCCGTCATAGCTTTTCAAAGGAGTCAATAGAGAACAAGTACTGGCTGGGTGGAGTAGAGGTAACATCACTGCTCTGCGTGGAGAGATCCTGTGGAGTCATGGGTTCGATCCCGACGAGCAACCTCCACAGTAAGTGTCCTTGGGCAAGACACCTAACGGTACATACTCGCCACCCAGGACATACTTGAAAACTAGAGAAATCTCAATGTATCCTTCCAGGTAAAATACTTTCTGGAAAAAAAAAAAACACACGGAGTATGTGCGCACTTTTTCACACGCAGCCAACGCATGTTGCAACGGACTCCAAAATGGCATTGCATGAAAAAGCTACAAGGATGTAGAGAAACCCTGCACACAGCTTTTTTTTTCTTTTTCTCAACATCAGTCAAAACTAACTGACACAATGTAACCACAATCTCATCCGTTATAAAGTGCATCCGTTACTGTGCACAAACAGTGCGCTCTTCTGACCCCAGCCTTAACCTTCTGTTACCCAGATAAATTTATTTTAAGCTCAGTGTCATGCCGAAAATATATATTACACACACCAGAAACATGTATACACAGTATGTGTATATATAGTGAAATAGAAAGTCATTTTCGGTATCGGTTTCGGTTTTTGTCCAAGCTCATCGTGCATTTTCGATATCGGTTTTGGTCCCAAATTTTCCTTTCGGTGCATCACTAGTTTCTAGTATACCCCTCAGCACATTCCTGCATATCTGTGCTCTGTTGCTTTGACCACTAGCTAAGTATTTTCGTTTCTGGTTTCTGCTCATGTCCCAGTTTGGTTTATATTGATTCTCTGTACTGACCCTGGTTATGGTATCTGGACTGGTTTTTCTCTATATTCCCTGTATGGTTATTTATTATACGGATTCTGTGTACCGACCTCTGGCTTAGTATTTGTACTGCCATCTTTCTCTTGTGCCTATGGGTTCAGTACTATAATGTATGGTCCTTGTTCTTATTCTCTATTTAGTTCAGATCCAGCTATTCTAAGGTACGGCCTGTCAGATTAGGGGCTTCATCACTTAACAGAGTTTTGACTGAGTGCTGGGTTTTGTTTATGTTCTGGGTAACTCACTATCCTGACACTCAGTACAAATTTTATGTCCGTCCAATTACTGTAAAACTTTTAATGATCTTCTACCAACTCATATATGACCACTATTTTCTATCCTGGATGTCTAGAGATTGTTCATCTGAAAGGTTGATGGCCACAGTTGTTGCTTTACCCCACACCAATTCATTTATATGTAGCGCTCACTCCCGGAGGAGCCGCTGAAAATGAACCACGGGTCAGTCTCCCCGCACTAGGGAATAAATATACTCCAGCACCGTTGTGGATTTTATAAATTATATGGTTTACTGAAGTAAAAGGCATAAAATAAGACACGGTGTTCGTAGATATATTTACAGTATTTCGTATTGCGGTAAACGTGCAGCGGGAAAAAGAAATGCGAGACTTCGTATTTCTGGAAAACGCGACCGAGCAGAAAAAATACAATGATTCGTAATTACGAGAAACGCGCAGCGGAAAATAAAATAAGATGCAAATCTTTTCCCCTTTTTTTTCGGATACTAAGGAGTGAGTCCCGAACAGGTTAAGTCCCGAATTGTGAGTGTATGTGTGTGTTATGGTACCCGGGTACTATTCAACTGGCCAGTGAATCTTTTAAGCAATGTCTTCGACCAGTCACGTTGGGGCCCTGTGGGTTTCAGAAATAAGCAACAGCGTGCTTGAACTTTTCTGGAAACGGCCTTGGAGGCCTCTCACCCATCCGCTGATCACCAAGGCTCCGCTGACCCAGGACGTCTCTCCGCTTGTCTCCGCGCTGGGATACCGGCTATTGGATCGATATTCAGGCTCTCTGTGTTCCGGCCCGGACTTGTCCAGCTACCGCCTGCTCTCCCATCCGTTGGACTCGCGGTACTCCTTACTCGGGGTCCTCAGCTTATCTGGAATACACTTGGTGGTGATGGCCGGTGGGTAAGGCTCCTTCTGGCAAGGCAGGATAACCCCACTCGATTCCTGATAGGCCACACTTGCGCTCCGGCCTGGTCACGATTCCGCTCAGCAGCACTGCGTCCTCTTCCATACACTCCCTGGCGCGCTCTGGCGCGTTCTCCACGAGGCTCAGGATGTACAGTGTCCTGTGTCCCACCCACTTCCTGTCTGTTTGCAAAGCACGCCGGGAAATGTAGTCCCAATGTTCAGTGTCTCTGATCGCGCTTGTCTCCCTCCGGTGGCCAAAAATAGGTACTGCCACAGTCAGATTTAAACACAGCGCTACACTCTCCCCCTCCTAGAACTCTTGGGTCTCTCCAAGGAGGTACAACAATTACATTACATTTCAACACGGTTTAGATACAATTTACAGGTTCAGCAGCAAACATACAGTGGGTTAGATACACTTCTTCAAGTTGACTCATGTTTTGTGCTACCTCAGCTAACATAGCAGACACTTCGGGCAACCTCTGCACTGTGGTGATGGCCTCTTCAGTGCTATGTCCTGGTGAGTCGTAGGTGAGTCGCTGGGGCGGTCGAACAGAGCGCTTTGGTTCAGGCTCAATCCGTTCCTCTTCAGGTGGAAGTACTATAGGTGCTGGCTCAGTCCTTCTTTCTACTACTGGAGCAGACATTTCTTCGGAGTATGATCCCTCCAGTGAAGGCATAGAACTGTAGTCATAAGACTCGGCTTCAGGAGCTACAGGAATTTCAACAGTCTCAGGAACCTCTAGCTGAAATTCAAGAGCTTCAGGGATTTCAACAGTCTCAGGGACTTCCAGCAGAAATTCAGGAGCTTCAGGCCTCAAGTTACTCTCCCACCGCTCAGGAACAACGACAACCTCCTCAGGCTCCGGTGAGCGCATCCAGTCCAGACAATAACTCTCTTCTTCACTGTCTCTTTCGCTCTCTTCGACAACCCGGGTCTGTTGAGACCGAGTAACAGGGGGCAAACGTGGAGCAGGCGGATTTGGCGGAGGCAGTTCGTCCCCAACTGGCATCCTCACAGCCTCTCTCAAAGGTAACAAATGATTCCGGTGCCAGTTCTTAAGAGGCCCAGCCTTTCCATCCGGCCGGATTTGATACACCGGCAGACCCGGCAGTTGCTTGCAGACAATGTAGACTTGAGAACTCCATCTATCCGCCAACTTGTGCCTCGCAGCAGCACCCACGTTCTTCAACAAAACCCTATCACCGGGTTGTAGATCTTGTATCCGAACTTTCAAGTCATAGTTCCTTTTGTTCCTTTGCTCCCTGTTTCCTGAGGTCAAACGGGCCTGTTCAAACGCAGAAGCCAAGTTCTTCCGAAGTCTATCCACGTAGTTTCTATGGGAAGCTACCGACGTCTGGTCTAGAGATAACCCAAACGCCAAATCAACCAGCAGTCGGGCTTCTCTTCTGAACATAAGATGGTACGGTGAGTATCCAGTTGCATCACTCTCCGTACTGTTATATGCATGCACCAGAGTAGCTATGTGACGACTCCAACTTTGCTTCTCTATGTTTGACAAAGTCCCCAGCATATTCAGCAGCGTGCGATTAAACCTTTCAGGCTGAGCATCACCTTGAGGGTGATATGGTGTAGTTCGGGTCTTTTGGATTCCCAACAGTTCCAACAATTGCCCAACAAGTCGGCTTTCAAAGTCTCTACCCTGATCAGAGTGTATTCTCCTTGGCAGGCCGTAGTGAACAAAGAACTTTTCCATCAGAACCTTGGCTACTGTCGGAGCACGTTGATCTCTTGTGGAAAAGGCTTGAGCGTAACGAGTGAAATGATCAGTCACTATCAGAATATTCCCTTGCCCGCTAGCATCCGGCTCTAAGCACAGGAAGTCAATGCACACCAAATCCATGGGTCCCTGACTCTGTAGATGGCTCATTGGAGCGGTTCGGGTTGGTAGAGTTTTCCTCTGAATACACCTCAGACAAGAATGGCAGTAACTTTCCACCTCAGCTCTCATGCAAGGCCAATAGAATCTGTCTCGCACCAGCTTAAAAGTTCTTTCAGCACCCAAATGTCCATGCTCATCATGTAACGATCGCAGCACACTCTCTCTATGCTTAGTGGGAAGGAATAGCTGTTGAGTCTCTTCAGCATTGGTTGAGGGGCCCCTTCGGTAGACCACCCCATCCAACATCTTCAACCGTTCCCACTCTTTATAGACCAATCTGGCTCCATCCGGGGAATTGGTCAGCAGAATTTCCCGCTGGTTCGCCGTCAGGGCCTTTATGGTCAATGCAATTAAAGGGTCTCTGGCCTGATCCGCCGTCAGGTATTGTTTTGAAAAGGTAGGTAGACTTTCATCCCTCAATTGAGTAGGGTTGCAGTAGAACTCAGGAACAGCCGCAGCCATGACTCCTATGGCCTCCGCTTCGATCCCTCCCTTGACCCGGCGCTCTGCTCCTTGACACAAAGCTTGCACCCTGTCTGGAGTCAACTGAGTCCATTCTGTAGTGTAGGGTCTTCTCGATAGAGCATCAGCATCTCGATTATTCACCCCAGGGCGATACTTCAGGCTGAACCGAAACCCTGACAGAGCGGCCAACCACTGATGTCCCGTTGCGTCCAGTTTCGCAGTAGTAAGAACATAGGTAAGAGGATTGTTATCCGTTTTTATCACAAACTCGGCTCCATACAGATAGTCTTTTAACTTGTCTACCACTGCCCACTTTAAGGCTAGGAACTCCAACTTGTGGGTAGGATAGTTCTTTTCAGAAGGCGTAAGGCTCCGACTCACGTACGCTACAGGCCTCAGCAATCCGCCATACTCCTGATACAGGACTCCTCCTAGCCCTTCTCTGCTGGCATCCACATGTAATTCATACGGCTTGTGCGGGTCCGCATAGGCCAAGACAGGAGCTTGAGTTAGACTCTCCTTTAGCTTCAAGAAAGCACCTTCACACTGACTAGTCCATTCGCCCTGTATGGACTCTCGAGCTTTCCTTGGCCCTGGAGCTGACGGGTTTCGGTCAGAGGCCTTGCAGCCTTCTTCGGTGTTTTCCTTCTGTAGGAGTTTGTTCAGTGGTTGAGCTATCTTCGCGAATCCTCCTACAAATCTTCGATAATAGGAACAGAACCCCAAGAAAGATCTAAGTTCAGTGACGTTTCTGAGTCTGGGCCAAGAAGCTACGGCCTCCAACTTCCGAGGATCTGTCGAAACACCTTCTGCTGAGACCACATGTCCCAGATACGTAACAGACGGTAGACAGAATTGGCATTTTTCCAGAGACAGTTTCAATCCCTCTTCATGGAGCCTCTTCAAGACCTTCTCCAAACGTTGCTCATGCTCTTCCAGAGTCTTCCCAAACATGATTATGTCATCCAGGTACACTAATACTTCGATCAGATTCATGTCCCCGACGGTCTTCTCCATCAGCCGTTGGAACGTGGCTGGAGCCCCCGTAAGGCCTTGAGGCATTCTGTTGAATTCAAAGAACCCCAGTGGACAGATGAACGCAGTTTTCTCTTTGTCTTCGGGATGCATTGGTATCTGGTGATACCCACTTCGCAGGTCTAGCACGCTAAACCATTTTGCTCCAGACAAACACTGTAAGGCATCTTCTATCCGAGGAGTAGCATATTGGTCTGGGATGGTTCTCCGGTTCAATGTGCGGTAGTCTATGCATAGGCGGACAGAACCGTTCTTCTTCCGGACCATCACTATTGGAGATGCGTATGGACTCCTGGACTCTTGGATCACCTTGGTTCTTTGCAATTCATTCAGCTGTTCTCGCAGATCATCTAAGTCTCCCAACGGGACTCATCTTGACCTTTCACGAAACGGCTTGTCCTCTTGTAATCGAATGCAGTGTTCGGTACTTTTGGCTAGGCCTACATCGAACTCATCTTTCGAGAACAGTTCTCTCCATTTCAAAACTTGAGACTGAAGACGTTTCTTCCACTCGGATGAAATGGGAGCGTCTTTGGGGTAGAATCTTTCATCTGGAATCTCTTTATCCACTCCCCCTCCTAAATCGGTGGAGAGGGGCGTAGCGGACTCTACTTGCCCGATAGGCATTCGTGCTTTAAGGACTACTGGAGAATCAGACACATTGCACACGCTGACTGAGACTCTTCCTCGTGTTCTTTTCAGAGCTTTAGTGGAGATTATTTCAGGGATTACTTCGACTCCGGTTTCACTCCCATGATTAAAATCGGTTTCCAGCACCACATAGGGACCTGGTTGCGACCCATTCAACTTGACTGAAGCCCAGAAACTTGCTACTTCTCCTGCTTGCAGAACCTTCTCCGTTCCTTCTAATCTCCATAGGCGCCCCACTTCGGCAGGTGCTTTCTGTTCTTCAACCATCCTCTGATAGACCGGACGTAACATTGGGTGCACTCCTTGAGTAGAACCTTCTTCCAATACGATAGGTGTCAGGAGACGCCGCACCAAATCAGTATTCGTCCCCACTATCATGGAACTTCTGTTTGCACCTGAGGGTCGAGGACACACAATGGCCAATGCATCACAACCTCCGGACTGTCCGATGACTTCGGATCCGATCTCCAATTTCACCTGTAGATACCCGTCATAGGGGAGTTTCTCAGTTCCGATACCCCAGATTTCCAGATCCTTCAATTTCTGTAAAGGAATGTGCTTCAAATGTTTCTCATAGAAGTCTCGGTAGATCAGTGTCACTTGAGCCCCTGAATCCAACAGGGCTTTAGTGTAGACTCCCTCCACTTGGATTGGCACAATAGGAGAAGGACCTATCAGTTGATCAGGAAACTTGGTGGCGGTATCAGGACATTTAGACCCAGTTTGCTGTACCCTGGCCTTTTTCTTGGCCCGTGTAGGTTTTGGGTGTGCATTGCTTCCCCATGACGAAGGTCCGGATGCTAAGGGAGTAACTCTTTCAGTCCTGGCAGGCTCAGCAGTTGGCCGGACTTTGGGCCCTCTCGCCCTCTTAGTCCTGGCTTGATTTTTGGAGCGGGTTTCAACCTTCGGGCACCTAGGTTGCTCCTTCACTTGTGCCCTCTGGCGTTTCCCGCCGGTGAGGTAGATAACAGTCCTTCCAAGGCTCTTAACAACTCATCAACTCTATTCCTCTCAGGCTTTCGGTCTTTGCATTGTGCGCGGAAGTGGCCCATTTCTCCACAACCGAAACACCTCTTTTTAGAAAGTGGAGATGCAGTCGCCTGTTTGATTCAGTTAAAGGACCTTGGCTAGACGCCACCGCAACTCCGGTTGTCTGCATGCCTGTGAGGAACTTCTGCATCTCGGCCTGCATCTCTGTCACCTTCATCAACACTCGGCACAGTTCCGCGTGCGCCTGCTGCAATTCAGCTTGAGCTTCCTGTACTTTCTTAACAGTTTTGTGCAACTCACCACGTTCAGAGAGGTGTAATTCTTTGGCAGCCCTCTCTGTGGATTTAAAAGCGATCAGGTGCTCTTGCTCGTCCACGTCGGACCCGTAAGTATCCAGCGAATCGCTTTCAGGCTGCAGACCGTCGTTATGCCTTACAGGTTGTGCGTAAGCCCTTTCCCCTCGCCTGAAGGATTTTTCCTCCAGTAAAGCCTCCTCCTCTCTGACAGCTCGATTCAGTTCCAGGTACTTCAGTTCCTGATTACCTGCCCTGCTTCTCAGCTGCAGCATCACCGGATCTAGAGGTTGAGAGCCCCTCAGGATCTGTTTTATTCGGATCTTATCCACTTCGGCCGGCTCGGCCCCTTTCTTGAGGAGTATCTGGTGCAGAATCTTATCTAGGCGCCTCATGTATTCGGTCATTCTCTCACCTTTCCGCTGATAGGTGTGTTCGTACTGATATACAAGCTCTGCGGCCTTTTCTGTTCGCCCAAAAACTTCCTCCAAAACGTTTAAATAATCTAAAGCAGTACAGTCTTTTCTACTCAGTTTTAGGTTTCTCATCGCTTCTGACGCAGGTCCTTTTAAGCTCTCGGTGATCCTTTGCTTTTTTCTGGGCTTCAGGGACGTCCCACTCATCCAGAGCCTGCATCGCCTGTTCTACCCATTCCTCAAAGGTTTCTTCTCCCGCCGGAGTTGGTACGTTTCCTGTAAAATTTCTCAACCGTCGATAACCGAAGTTAGTGTGCGGAGGGCTTGTTCTCTGACACTTAGCCAGCAAATCTCCAATAGCCACTTGAATTCAGGCCCGATCATGGCCAATGGACTGCGCGGGAACACTTGCGGATTCGCCACGTGGCGCACTTGGCTGAATCAGTTGGACTTCCACCTCATCGGTCAGCTTCCATGCTCTCGCCCTGAAACATACTGAAACACCCTTTCTCCATTCAAAAAGAACATACGTGTGAGAGGTATCTGTGTTCTTTTTAATGTCCAGAATTAACCCCCGATGGTTCTGGTGTCAGCACGGCCACGGCCTGGCGAATCTGATCTTCGGCCCAAGTGTCTGCGGGAATATCCATGACTATACAACATTCTAACTGACTACTGTGCTCCGCACACCATTCGGCAACAGTGTCTGGATCCATATTTACCCTTTAGATGCGGTTTTTTCCAGAGACTGGATCCCGGAAACGAGCCCCCACGTGTAGCGCTCACTCCCGGAGGAGCCGCTGAAAATGAACCACGGGTCAGTCTCCCCGCACTAGGGAATAAATATACTCCAGCACCGTTGTGGATTTTATAAATTATATGGTTTACTGAAGTAAAAGGCATAAAATAAGACACGGTGTTCGTAGATATATTTACAGTATTTCGTATTGCGGTAAACGAGCAGCGTGAAAAAGAAATGCGAGACTTCGTATTTCTGGAAAACGCGACCGAGCAGAAAAAATACAATGATTCGTAATTACGAGAAACGCGCAGCGGAAAATAAAATAAGATGCGAATCTTTTCCCCTTTTTTTTCGGATACTAAGGAGTGAGTCCCGAACAGGTTAAGTCCCGAATTGTGAGTGTATGTGTGTGTTATGGTACCCGGGTACTATTCAACTGGCCAGTGAATCTTTTAAGCAATGTCTTCGACTAGTCACGTTGGGGCCCTGTGGGTTTCAGAAATAAGCAACAGCGTGCTTGAACTTTTGTGGAAACGGCCTTGGAGGCCTCTCACCCATCCGCTGATCACCAAAGCTCCGCTGACCCAGGACGTCTCTCCGCTTGTCTCCGCGCTGGGATACCGGCTATTGGATCGATATTCAGGCTCTCTGTGTTCCGGCCCGGACTTGTCCAGCTACCGCCTGCTCTCCCATCCGTTGGACTCGCGGTACTCCTTACTCGGGGTCCTCAGCTTATCTGGAATACACTTGGTGGTGATGGCCGGTGGGTAAGGCTCCTTCTGGCAAGGCAGGATAACCCCACTCGGTTCCTGATAGGCCACACTTGCGCTCCGGCCTGGTCACGATTCCGCTCAGCAGCACTGCGTCCTCTTCCATGCACTCCCTGGCGCGCTCTGGCGCGTTCTCCACGAGGCTCAGGATGTACAGCGTCCTGTGTCCCACCCACTTCCTGTCTGTTTGCAAAGCACGCCGGGAAATGTAGTTCCAATGTTCAGTATCTCTGATCGCGCCTGTCTCCCTCCGGTGGCCAAAAATAGGTACTGCCACAGTCAGATTTAAACACAGCGCTACATATACCTAATACCATATACAGCACACTTCATCTAAATGTAGCTGTAAAGCATCTTAGTTTGGACTAACAAAGAACTTTTAGTTACAGGACATGATTTTATATTCTATACTAACACAATGACTAGTGTTATGAGATTATAACTTAAGCTGGGGAAATACAAGCATACTAAATGCATCCATTATATCACGCATCGTGATGTCCATCATAGAATTTTGATGGATCATATAAGGAACAATACAAAACAAACTTTTTCATGGATATGACAAATTTACACTTTTTTGGTCTACAAACGTGATGCTTTTTATAGGTAGGAGTGCAGGACAGCAGACAAGTTCTAATTTGATGTCCGCCATGTGTAGGAAGCTGAGAGTACAAAACATAACAGCTCCTTAAGCTTCCATAATTCAAGTTTTTTCTATCTTTACGGCAAAATTCATGCACATCATGTGGGGTCCACATGTACGTCTGTTGAAAAATATATCTGTTACAACAGACATACTTTCTGCGCTCATGTGGCCCCAGCCTAACCAAGGTTCCTGGCAGTTCATAGTTTAATCCCCTTCACTTCTGAGCCATTTCACCTCTGTGTGCTGAGCTCGTTTTGATCGTTTTGTGCTCATCATGTTTAAACGCCATTTGAAGTCATGGTTTATTATATGACACAGACAAATTATATATCCTTTTTTATGGCGGACTCGGCAGAATCATAATTTATCATCATTCATCATTAAATGTATACGTCATGTACTGTCAGATGCTATAACAAAAACATAAAATAATGTGAATTACCATTCAGATTTCAATCATTTACAGAGTGTAAAAATTTTTTGCTACATTTTATCATCCGAGCCTTTGCGGTCATATAGTCCAGAAGGTACCCTTGTTAAAAAAAAACTAGAAATGGGAACCTGTAATTGTATTTTTCTGAGAAAATACGCAGTTTAACTAAAACTGAAAAAACTTAATTTTCCATTGTGGGAAATGAGAAGGTAAGTTTGTGCAGTACCATTGTTCGCATTATAATTGAAAAGTGACCAATAGTATTGCATTATAACCAAAACAAAAAACAGTATTTTTATTAATTTTTAATTTTATTTATTATAATATTATTTTTTATTTATTTATTACATATAGCCTGGTCATGTTTGGTATCATTGGAAAGGCTCTGCTCCTCACCGATTGCAAGATACGGGGGGTCCAAAGGACCCCCGTATCTCTAAAATAGTGAATTCCCTGCCTGGCTAATATCGACTTTAGCCCCTGCCTGAGGTGACGACAACAGTATTGAGGGGAGGCCCTGGTGGTTGGCCCCCACCAAAACAATGCTGCGATCCGGTGCCGATTGGTGCCGGATCGCGGTCCCAGTTCTGTAATAGCTGTGTAGCGCAGACTACTTGAACTGTGTGTGTACTATTGTGTTTCACTGTGTCCCAGGCTTGGACAGGGACATGCAGCCTGTCACAGCTGCGGAGTACTTTCCCCCTCCCTTTTTCCCTTTCTCTTCACTGGCAAAGGAAGTTGTTTAAGACAAGGAGATGCAACGGATTCAGGAACATGTAGTTTAAATTACAGAGCATCTATGCAATTTGTCATGAAGAGAACTACAGCTCCCAGCAGTGCCTAAGGGAAGGGGCATTTTTCCAAGGGTGTAAGTGCACATGCAGAGTAGAGAGAAGCCAGAGAGGGGGCAAGACTGTTGAGGTGAATGGTCCTGTGTTGCAGATTGTGCATGCAGCAGCCCTCATGCGTTCAGCGAAGGAGAAATCCAGTTGCCCTCATGGCTGTCAGTACCAGCGGATCGTGTGTCCGGCTGTCCTTGCGCATCCAGTGAAGAAGGGGTCCGTCTGCTTTCGTGTGTGTTCCAGTGACAGAGGGAGCAACCGAGTACATTCAGCGGAGAAGAAATCCAGCTGTCCTCATGCGTCCCGTGGAGAAGAAATCCGGCTGTTCTTGAGTGATTCCAGCACTAAGAGATAGCAATCAAGCTACCGTCCAGCAAGGAAGGGGTGAGCGTATCAAACGGAGAGAGGTATTCGGCCATCCTGCATGAGTTGATATTGCTAACTTTATTGTTCCGCCTAGTTCTACTGCCCGCAGTGTAGCATCTAAAAGGAGGATCGCTGCATACAAATCTTGTTGTTCTGTGACACTTTACGAAGATTTTTTTCTCACTTTGTGGAATACAAATATTGTTTCATGTTAAAGGTACTCAACGATAGAAGTCAAGGGCCCCAACGCTAGCAGTCTTGAATGCTTGTATAATTTCCACTGGCCAGTGGTTAGGCAGAATGTATAAGGTTTAGACAGGTTACTGATATTGGTTACGTTGATTATAGTTGATAATCGAACTGCACTGAAGTATGGTAAAGATTGCCGTCTTGTTCATTCATTATTGAGTTGAATAGTAATGTTAAATTAACTCTTTCAATACTGTTATACTGTTGATTACTTTGTCCTACAAAGGGTTTGCTCGCTAGTCCTAATAGGACTACTTTTTATTTAAAATAATCTTGTCCTGGTATTACTTGGCACCGAAGGTGTAGGTGGGTAATCACTGGAGTGAGGAAGAAGGCCCGTCAAATTCAGCGGCTCTCGCGGGAGTAGCGCTACAGCTGTAATGGTGAATACTCAACTTCCAACGGTAAACGCAAATTTACTTTTGCACCAACACTCCATTTCAAAATCTAACACATTCAGACTCGCCCTAAACATCGTCAAAACCTTTCTTCTGAAAGGAATTCTTTTAAGCTTTTTTATATTTTACAGACTTTTGACCCACAGACCAGTATGACACCAAAAGCATGCAGTAACCCTATTAATCATAAACAAATTATAACTCATTACAGTACTAAACGCTTATATTTCGACACAGTTATGTTCTGTCTTTCCTTTGACGGGATGATTGCAGTAAGTTGCTCAACATTTGTATGTACCAGCACATATGACTCATGCGTGTAATCAACTTGATAGCCATCTCCTAAATACAATTCCTCAGATTTTTAGCGTGACGCATATTGCACACAGTATGTTATGTGCATCTTTTCTTTAACAACATCGTCATGGAATGTTTTGGATTTGCATTCACATTGTAAGGGAGTCAGGAAGAACTTCATTTCAACTTGTAATCAACAATGCCAAGGACTGGACAGTAGAGCTGCCAGGCAATTGTGATTATGGACTAAGATTAATATTAATGGGGAATTCTCTAATAACCCTAATAAAAGTTTGAAATAGAATTAATCCAAAATTGAAGGTACATTTATGCACAAGGATAGTCCTTTGTGGTGTGTAGTAATAAATCTTAATTGACATTTGATCTTTGTGTATAATTTAACACTAACAGTGTAAATGAATAGCTGAAAAACTATTTTTACCTCAGGTAACCTTTGAATAATAAAAAATACTGCTGCATCTGTCAGTAATTGGACATAGATACAAGAACAGAACATTGCCTGCAACAAAAGGCTACTTAAAAGTACCGGCTGGGTGGAGTAGAGGTAACATCACTGCTCTATAACCCTGCAGACCGTGGAGACGCAAGCTCGAATCCCGGCCAAGAGCAATTCTCCAGTAAGTGTCCTTGGGCAAGACACCTTGCGTTATATACTCGACACCCAGGACATACTTGAAAATGAGAGCAATCTCAATGTATCCTTCCTGGTAAGATACTTTCTCAAAATAAAAAAAATAGTGTATCCTTATTGTAATTTCAATGAACAGGAACAAACAGTTGTGATCAGAGCAAGTAAATATAAAGGGATACTGTGCTGCTGAGAGAAAAATGAAATAAAACATAATTTTTATTGATGCATAAAACAAAAGACAACCAGGACGACAATATTAAAAGTCTCAGTAACCTTTGACAACAAGTTAGGTAGCACAGTGAACACAAAGGATTGACTCAATGTGTCTGGCATGAAAAGGAATATGGCCTACTCAGGTCCACATATGCAAGCAGGTAACACTGCAGAAAGCTCCTGGGTACCAGAGAGAGTCCTGCTGTGCTAAAGGGGATACTCTAATAAAACAGTCCTCCATCATTTTACTTACCTTTTTGCCCTTGGCGTGCTCTGCTCGTGGAATTCAACAATTCATTGCTGAAAAGAAAATGTATATTTACTGATAAAGACATGGTTCACTCTTTCACTGTTTCTTGTGGCCAAGCTGCCATTTCAAAATGCCTTTCATAACTCCTCTCAGATGTCATTACTCCAGGCTTTTTTTCCCTTTTTTATTTTTTAGCTCACTAGCCTTCAAGACTCTTGCTTGTTCCACTCTTGAAGATCTATAGGAACAGATGTAGGCTCTTCAGATGTTTCTTGAGAAACTTTAAACTGTACCTGTACAGCCCAGGTGCACTTTTGGTGCAATATCCCAACAGGGGTTCGATATCTTTGGTTTTAAAGATCAATGCGATCTCTAATCCCCGTCATCTTTAGCCCTGGTGAGCGGAGCAGACTAGGGGTCATTGCGTAGTGATGCACTATTGGCTCACAGCAGTGACTCCAACAGTCAATCAGACACACATACTTAGCAGAGGGCTGACCTGTAGGATGACTCTCCACTCAGAGCTGTCCCTCCCCATGTGGCATACAAACTTAAAACATTAAAAGGAAATAACTCTATCTAACTTGTTTTGGGCATGACAGTGACACTTTAAGAGACACATATGAGGATTTATGACCTCCACAAAAAAATCCAGACTCTGTCATCTTGCTAGAAATATTCTGAGGTTGTTTAATAAGACAGTATTGAATTATCTGAGGCTTAATGAGGCCATTTCTCCTTTCCACCCTCACACTCCACCCAAATAACAGGTTTAAAGTGCTAATAACCACAGGTAAGCTTCTTTTATTTTACTGTCGGAGGCAATGAGAAGCACAGGTTGCAGAGATTGCACTCAATAACTATTTCGAAATACCATTTCTGAGATGAAGAAGGCCTGCACCATCATCCTTCGTTTGAGCAACTATTTTGGTTTTATGAGTCTACTGTGTCAATCTAGACTCGCTCTTCCAATTTGTTTTATCTATGCCAATTTGTTTGGCATTTACAGGCATATTCATACCTGATCACACGTATGGGAGCAGTCAGCATCTCCTTTGGTTTTCTATATAATTATTATATGTAATAAGTATCAGCTTTAAAAGTTAAACACAATTAGATGTCGTCCTTGAGAAAGTACAAAAACAAGATATACAATATATGAAAAATACATTTATTTATTTATAAATTATTTTACCAGGAAGGATACATTGAGATTTCTCTTATTTTCAAGAATGTCCTGGGATCAAGAACATTAGATTTCTGTAACAACTTTAACAATTCAAAGTAATAAAATGCAAGCGATTAAAAAACAATACAAATATACAGATTAACACAGAAGATAAATATGTAAGAAATATATTCACTATGGGGGTTATTAGAGATCCGAAATGTGGCTGAAATGTAACCGGACACTGAATTTCAGCGAACGGGGACATTTCAGGGCCATTCGGCTATTCAGAGAGCAGGCAATTCGCCAAATTTTGGCGAATTGCCTGCACGTACGGTGCCTGTTCGAGGGCAGTGAAATCCCCCATAGAGAAGCAATGGTTCATCTATTTAGAGAACACCAAACAGCTGAGGAATGTCAGTGAAATGCCCTGCCGTTCGGTGGTTTCATTCGACAGGTTTATTCAGGCGAATTTCATAGGCTTCAATGTTAAAAATAATCCAGTTTTAATTCAATATTTTAGCAGCTTCCTGTTACTGGCTCTATTATAACCGTCTGCTCTAGTAGCAGTTCAAGTTGTAACATAATCAATACAGGCAACAGCACTGCCATAGGACTCCATCGAAAGGAGCATGACCTTGCACAAGATCACATAAGCGGAGTCGTGCCAGGGCCGTGGAAGGACAATGGGACCTATCTGCTTCCAGTGTTCTTCTGTATACAGAGAGAGAAAACAGCAGATCACCACAGCATGGAACCAGTAAGAGTTTTTATGGTGAATTTATTTTAACATGTTAAGTCATTTTGCAAAAGCAAAAATCACTTATAGCACAGGATTTCCAAGATGGTATTTATTACTGAATATCCCTTCAAGCCGAGAATAACGAACTACCAAGGAATAATCTTATTATTCTCTAGCTGGCTCTTTCCTTTTTTTTCCATATAAAAGTTTTTATTGAGGTTCACACGTAAATAACAATGCCAGAAAGATATCACGAATATTGAAAGAAGAAGGGATCACGCAGGATCCTACATCGAAACAAGTCTAGCAGCAACAT
The DNA here is from genome assembly GCA_009667805.1 of Leptobrachium leishanense. Classification (NCBI taxonomy): domain Eukaryota; kingdom Metazoa; phylum Chordata; class Amphibia; order Anura; family Megophryidae; genus Leptobrachium; species Leptobrachium leishanense. The sequence continues at coordinate 138,966,791 of CM019066.1, read as the reverse complement.
AAAATTTGCTTGTAACCAGTCGGTTGAACCAACATTTTCATTCTAAACTAAAATACATTAAGATTATAAAGCATAACAAAAATACACAAATTATAAAAATACTCAAAATTAAAATAAGACAGAAAAATGAAAAAAAAAAAAAAAAAGATGCTCAGTTAGGTCCGATATCAGCAATACTTATGTCATATCCCCATCCATTAGATCAAGTCCCCGGAGGCTACAAAGAGTTCCCAACCTTCCCATATGCCCTGGAACAACCCCAGGGAGTTGGCTGCCCTGTGGTACATTCCCTCATAATGATAAACATTCTCCAGTGATAACATGACTTCTCTCATAGAGGGACTGACTTTAGAAAGCCAGTGACGTGCTATGGTAGATTTAGCTACGCTAAGTATAATCGATATGATACCTCTATGCCGTTGTTGTATAGTAATCGGAAGCATATGTAATAGGTATTGTTTAGGGCATAAGGGCATAGACAAGCCGGTACAGTGAGAAATCAGTCTACAAACTTTTCCCCAGAAGGTAGCAAGAAGCAGACATTGCCAAAAGATATGAAGGATAGATCCGACACTAGTGCCACAGCACCAGCACATACCGGACTGTCCAGGTATATAAGCCAAACGATTCGGAGTCAGATACCATCTATATAAAAGTTTAAAATGTGATTCCCGTAGATTAGTGCTCCTAGTATATTTATATACCGTTTCAGTGGCATAGAACCAGTCCTGCGTAGAAGAATCGAACGACAAATCTTTGTCCCACCTGTTCATATAAGGCAGTTTCTTATTAGAGTTCACACTTAACAAACTGTCATAACACAAAGACAAAGGTTTTTTCATAACTTTTTTACCTAAACACAGTCTGTGAAAGGCTGTAATGTCCGTCGCTGCAAAGGAAGAGATATCTCGTTGAGTCAGTGCATGTTTTACTCTAAGGTACGTGAAACAGTCGCTAGCGGGAAGGGCAAACTCTCGTGTTAGGTCCGGGAAGGATTTTATTGAGGAGGCCGTGAAAAGCTGATTAATATGTGTAAGACCTAACTGGGACCATCGGTCAAGATTCAGGTCCTGGACAGTGCGGCACAAGAAGCGCAACAGGGCCAAGCTAAGCAATGGGAAGGGTCGTAAAAGTCATCTACCCCATAGATGCCATGACATAAGGGAAAGGGAAGTGGATGGTAAAATACCCTCTAAGATGCGATGTGGGAGCGTCGCAAACCACATCAGGTCATGAACTCGAAATGGGGAGATATAAGCATTCTCCATTCGTAGCCACAAAGGAGATTCACGCTGGGACATTGAGGACAGGAGCTGAGCCAATAAAGCCGCCCTATAATACGCTGTAATATTTATAAAGCCTAGGCCCCCCCTGCGTCTAGTCGCGTTAATTGTGGAAGCTGAAATGCGCGGAGGCCTCCCCTTCCATATGTGTGCCTGCAACATTTTTTGCATGCAAAGCAACATATGGGCCGGGATAAAAAGTGGAATATTCCTGAAAAAATAGAGAATCTGGGGTAAAATACACATTTTCAGAGCCGCCATGCGTCCCATCCAAGAGACCTCCAGGCTATGCCAGGAGGTCAATTGGGAGGAGATAGAAGTCATTAGGGGGTTATAATTGAGTTTAAGGATAGAGCTCCTGGATTTGGTGAGAGAGATACCTAAGTATTTTAAAGAGGTCGTTCTCCAGTCAAATGGGTACAAGGCACGTAAAGTGGAAAGCGAAAAGTCATCAACATGGAGGGGAAGTGCCTGTGTCTTGCTCACATTATTTTTCTAGTAGGAGACCAGGCCATACGAGGTAAGCTGGCACATTAGAGAAGGCAGAGAGGATTCAGGGGAGGTAAGAAAAATCAAAATATCATCAGCAAACATAGCTAATTTATGGACGCCATCTGGGGTAGAGATGCCAGAGATAGAAGGGTCTCACCTAATCCGCGAGGCCAAAGGCTCCAGTGCCAACACAAAGATGAGTGGGGAGAGGGGACATCCTTGCCTGGTACCGTTGGTAATGGAGAACGAGGAGGAAAGAAACCCAGATGCCAAGACTTTTGCTGTCGAGAGGGAATATAGACTCATGATACTATTAATAAATAGGGCAGGGAAGCCAAAGGATTCTAGTGCGTTACGCATATAGCCCCAATGCATGCGGTCAAATGCCTTCTCGGCATCCAGTGCCAATAGGAGCCCAGTTGTATTGGTTCTATAGGCAATATCAATTATATTATAAAATCGTTGGGTATTGTCACATGTTTGTCTACCGGGTATGAACCCGGTCTGTTCCGCCGAGATCAGGAGGGGAAGCAGAGGTGCTATTCTAGACGCCAACAACTTGGCGTACAGTTTAGCATCTACATTTAATAATGAGATAGGACGGAAATTCGCACAGTTCGTCGGAGGTTTGCCAGGTTTAGGTAACGTTATGATAGTAGCTTGAAGCATTTCTGGGGGTATTACATCTGTGGTTTTGATATAATTGAAAAATCTCGTGAGGGTCGGTATTAGAATATATGCGAAGGTCTGATAATATAAATTCGAGAAACCGTCTGGCCCAGGGGCTTTATTCTTTGGGAGAGCCTTAATGGCCTTGCGCACCTCCTCCTCCGTAAATGGAATTAGTAAATCTGCCGCTTGTGAGCGGGATAACGAGGGGAGGTCTGCATCCTGGAGGAATCGAATTATCTCATCTGGGTCTGGGTCGTGGGTCATAGGATCCGACTTTAAATTATATAAAGAGGCATAGTAGTCAGAAAATTCCTCCATGATTTTTAGCGGGTTGTAAATCCTGCCCCCCCCCTTTATCTAATAGGTAAGATATTTTGGTTTGAAGTCTTTTAGATTTCAGTTTAGATGCTAATAAGCGGCCAGCTTTATTACCTTGGGTATAAGGAGTGTAATTTAAGCGTCGTATGGACCGTTCAGAAGACTGTAATGTCAGATGAATCAAATCCCGTCGGAGGGTCGTTAATCGAGATAAGAGGTCAGGGGTAGGACTTGTTTTATGTTGGGACTCCAAGTCAGAGATTTGCCGCTGTAGCGAGATCGTCTGGGCATTTAGTGCCTTTTTCCGTTTAGCCCCTCTCTGAATCAAATGGCCCCTCATTACTGCTTTATGCGCCAACCAAGCTGACGAGATGGCCACCTCTTCTGTCACATTTAGTGCGAAATATTCCTGTAATACCACCGAAGTATCAGAGACATCAGTGCTATCTACAATAAGGGAGTCATTTAGGCGCCAAGTCCCCATTCCCCTAGCAGGGTAGTCCGCTTCAAAATCAATCGTTAGAGGGGCGTGATCAGACCATGTTATAGAGCCGATACGTGCGGCAAGGAGGCGAGGGGCTGTAGAGCCATGTATCAGACATAAGTCAATGCGACTGTAAGATGAGTGAACTGGGGAGAAAAAGGTAAAGTCCCTGGTCGAGGGGTTGATAATTCTCCATGCATCATATAAGTCAGAGGAGCGTAAGAAATCATTCAGTTGACGACTAGAGGGGGGCTGTTTACGAGACAGTGTGCGGGTCTGGCCCGGCCGTGTATCCATAGCCGAGTCAGGCACACAGTTAAAATCCCCACACATGAAGAGGGATCCCTCCATCATATTTTTAATCTTACTATAAGCTTTTTTAAGAAAACATACCGGGTTGACATTAGGCAAATACAAATTAGCAACAGTTATTGGTAGTTCATTCATGGTGCCCACCAAAATCAAGAGGCGACCCATCGGATCTGCGTATTGGTTCGAGCATTTAAAGACCCAGTCCTTATGGAAAAGGATCGAGACGCCCCTGGACTTCGTCTGGGCAGCAGAATGATAAGAAACAGGGTACATAGCGGATTTTAAATATGGGGTATGCAGAGCACTAAAATGCGTCTCCTGCATGCAGACTATCGCCGGCTTAGTTTTATGTAAATCACAAAACAGAGCATGTCTTTTAAACGGAACATTCAGCCCCCTAACATTCCTTGAGAAAATTCGGAACTGAGGCTTACTCATGATTAAGTAACCACAGCGATACAATATGCATGGTAGGATTAGAAATAACAGAGAGGAGGCATGGGGAGTATGAAGGACAGGACCATGAGAGCATATCAACAGACAAAATGAAAAGGGAAAAAGAAAAAAAAAGAAAAGGACTAAAAGGGGAAAAAACACAAAACAAATAGCGCTGCATCATAAAAATACAGCAAAAGGGAGTCATTCCTAGTGGCAAGAACAATGCAAAAAATGTCGGCTAAGGAGACTCAAACGGGTGACGAGAGGACGCTCGCTACTCAGAGCTCAACGCAATAACCAAGCGCTGCGCCAAGAAGCGTAGGGTCCCAAGGTAATCATGAAGAGGAACCACTCCCTCCATGAGGTTAACTGTCCAGAAATCCGAACAGTTTGAAAAGCGACACAGGTAAGGAGAAACCCATCATTTAGGCCGGACTCTGTGCCATTCTGGGGAGACATTGATTGGTGATGAAGAAGGCTCGCGTGGAGGTGAGAAATCAGCCAGAATATTCCAATCTTTCAGAAATTGTAATCCAGTGGTAACAACGGGAACAACATGCAGAGTACCATCCTTCCAGATCAAGAGCTTCGTAGGGAACCCCCATCTGTACGCCAAGTTATGAGTACGAAGAAGCTTGGTAAGAGAGGAGAACTCACGTCGTTTGGACATGGTCGAAGCCGACAAGTCAGCGAAGAAAGAGATATCAGCGTGAGGGGCAGGTAATGGCATAGACTTCCGTGACGCAGACATTAGAGCCTCTTTGATGTGGAAAAAGTGCACCCGTATAATAACATCACGGGCCACCGACATAGGCAGGTTTTTCACTCGTGGGAGACGATGCGCTCGATCCAGTAGTAGGTCTTGTGGCGTAGCCTCGGGCAGCAAAGTTTGAAACAACTCCAGAAGGTATGGGTGTAAATCCGCTAAAGTGACCGCTTCTGCAATACCTCTGATTCTAATATTATTGCGCTGTGAGCGATCTTCAATGTCAGCCATCTTGAGTGTTAGAGAGTCATGGGCCGCTTGCAATGCCTGGTGTCTGTCTACCAGATCGTTGTGGGCCAAGCATAAGTCATCCGCCTTGGTTTCCAGCTCGTCCGTTCGCTCATTCAAATCCAGAACGTCCCGGCTCAGCTCCTGCAGCGCTTCTTTGATATCTGCCTGTATGGTCGTTCGCAGATCCTGCAACATGGCATGTAACCTGCTCTCTGAGGGTGGCAAGGAGTCAGATAGGCCGCGCGATGCTGAGGGTGATGTGTCAGGGTCATGGGCCAGCTCATGCTGCGGGGATCCGCCATCTTGGGCCTCCTTGCCGCGGTCTTTCCGGGCCGATTTTGGGGGATCCAGCACTCGTTGTGCCTTGGGAGGTGCCATCGGGTGTGCAGGGTAAGTTCCCCTACCTGTTGCTGCAAAAATTTTGCCTCGAGTTGCCCCTTGGATGCCGCGGGATTGGTAGATTCAGCGCTGGCCGCGAGAGCTACTCAGCCATGCGACCACGCGCTGGCACGTCCGGACACGCTCCCCCAGCTGGCTCATTCTTAATAGCTCATATACAAAGAATGGGAGCCGATAGCGTACAGAAAGCAGCTGCTAAAGCCGATCCACAAGCAGAGCTGAGATTTTAGCCCACAGAAGTGCAGTTTCTAGTGCTCTGGTTAGCCGTCCTTAATATATACTCAAGAAGTGGAAAATTAGGTTGGCACATCTGATTGGATGGTAAACTCTATCAGGTCTATTCACTAAAGGTGAAAATCAGGAGAATTGCCAGGAGAAGAGAACAATCTAAACCAAATAGCCGATTTCGAAAAAGTGAGATAAATGGGAATATTTCTGGTTTGGCAATTTTGACCTAGAATTTTCACTTTTCCTGCAAATTCTCCTTAGTTTCACCTTTAGTGAATAGACCTGTATGTCAATTTTCTTACTGATTACTAAGTGAGGTGTATGTAAGCAGCCTTTAATTTCCATACTGATTACTCATTTGCCACTTATCAAAGTGAACCATTTCTATGTGAAAAAGTTCTCAGTCAATTAGTGGTTCTGCTTGGAAAGATCAGACACACCTAATCATAGTCATTCCTATACAGATGACTCTACTAAGTGTGCATTTGGACAATCCAGGCTTGAACACAGTCATCAAAACCTTCCATTGCACCTAGTATGTTTACAAATACAGTCAGGTCCAGAAATATTGGGACATCAACACAATTCTAACATCTTTGGCTCTATACACCACCACAATGGAGTTGGAATGAAACAAACAAAATGTGCTTTAACTGCAGACTGTCAGCTTTAATTTGAGGGTATGTACATCCAACTCAGGGGAACGGTGTAGGATTTACAGCAGTTTGCAGACGTGCCTCCCATTTGTTAAGGGACCAAAAGTAATGGGACAGAATAATAATCATAAATCAAACTTTCCCTTCTTAATACTTGTTTGCAAATCCTTTGCAGTCAATCACAGCCTGAAGTCTGGAACGCATAGACATCACCAGACGCTGGGTTTCATCCCTGGTGATGCTCTGCCAGGCCTCTACTGCAACTGTCTTCAGTTCCTGCTTGTTCTTGGGGCATTTTCCCTTCAGTTTTGTCTTCAGCAAGTGAAATGCATGCTCAATGGGATTCAGGTCAGGTGACTGACTTGGCCATTGCATAACATTCCACTTCTGTCCCTTCAAAAACTCTTTGGTTGCTTTTGCAGTATGCTTTGGGTCATTGTCCATCTGCACTGTGAAGCGCCGTCCAATGAATTCTGCAGCATTTGGCTGAATGTGAGCAGATAATATTGACCGAAACACTTCAGAAATCATCCTGCTGCTTTTGTCAGCAGTCACATCATCAATAAATACAAGAGAATCAGTTCCATTGGCAGCCATACATGCCGACGCCATGACACTACCACCACCATGCTTCACTGATGAGGTGGTATGCTTAGGATCATGAGCAGTTCCTTTCCTTCTCCATACTCTTCTCTTCCCATCACTAGGGTACAAGTTGATCTTGGTCTCATCTGTCCATAGGATCTTGTTCCAGAACTGCGAAGGCTTTGTTTGGCCTTCCTGTTTTTGAGGCTCACCAATGGTTTACATCTTGTGGTGAACCCTCTGTATTCACTCTGGTGAGGTCTTCTCTTGATTGTTGACTTTGACACACATACACCTACCTCCTGGAGAGTGTTCTTGATCTGGCCAACTGTTGTGAAGGGTGTTTTCTTCACTAGGGAAAGAATTCTTCGGTCATCCACCACAGTTGTTTTCCGTGGTCTCCCGGTGTTGCTGAGCTCACCGGTGCGTTCCTTCATTTTGAGAATGTTCCAAACAGTTGTTTTGGCCACACCTAATGTTCTTGCTATCTCTCTGATGGGTTTGTTTTGTTTCTTCAGCTTAATGATGGCTTGCTTCACTGATAGTGACAGCTCATTGGATCTCATCTTGAGAGTTGACAGTAACAGATTCCAAATGCAAATAGCACACTTGAAATGAACTCTGGGCCTTTTATCTGCACATTGTAATTGGGGTAATGAGGGAATATCACACACCTGGCCATGGAACAGCTGAGAAGCCAATTGTCCCATTACCTTTGGTCCCTTAACAAGTGGGAGGCACATCTGCAAACTGCTGTAAGTCCTACACCGTTCCCCTGACTTGGATGTACATACCCTCAAATTAAAGCTGACAGTCTGCAGTTAAAGTACATTGTGTTTTTTTCATTCCAACTCCATTGTGGTGGTGTACAGTCCGGTCCAGAAATATTGGGACATCGACACAATTCTAACATCTTTGGCTCTATACACCACCACAATGGAGATGGAATGAAACAAACACAATGTGCTTTAACTGCAGGCTGTCAGCTTTAATTTGAGGTATGTACATCCAACTCAGGTGAACGGTGTAGGACTTACAGCAGTTGGCAGATGTGTCTCCCACTTGTTAAGGGACCAAAAGTAATGGGACAGAATAATAAACATAAATCAAACTTTCCCTTCTTAATACTTGGTTGCAAATCCTTTGCAGTCAATCACAGCCTGAAGTCTGGAATGCATAGACATCACCAGATGCTGGGTTTCATCCCTGGTGATGCTTTGCCAGGCCTCTACTGCAACTGTCTTCAGTTCCTGCTTGTTCTTGGAGAATTTTCCCTTCAGTTTTGTCTTCAGCAAGTGAAATGCATGCTCAATGTGATTCAGGTCAGGTGATTGACTTGGCCATTGCATAACATTCCACTTCTGTCCCTTCAAAAACTCTTTGGTTGCTTTTGCAGTATGCTGTGGGTCATTGTCCATCTGCACTGTGAAGCGCCGTCCAATGAGTTCTGCAGCATTTGGCTGAATGTGAGATGATAATATTGCCCGAAACACTTCAGAAATCATCCTGCTGCTTTTGTCAGCAGTCACATCATCAATAAATACAAGAGAATCAGTTCCATTGGCAGCCATACATGCCGACGCCATGACACTACCACCACCATGCTTCACTGATGAGGTGGTATGCTTAGGATCATGAGCAGTTCCTTTCCTTCTCCATACTCTTCTCTTCCCATCACTATGGTACAAGTTGATCTTGGTCTCATCTGTCCATAGGATCTTGTTCCAGGACTGTGAAGGCTTTGTTAGGTGTTGTTTGGCAAACTCTAATCTGGCCTTCCTGTTTTTGAGGCTCACCAATGGTTTACAGCTTGTGGTGAACCCTCTGTATTTACTCTGGTGAAGTCTTCTCTTGACTGTTGACTTTGACACACATACACCTACCTCCTGGAGATTGTTCTTGATCTGGCCAACTGTTGTGAAGGGTGTTTTCTTCACCAGGGAAAGAATTCTTCGGTCATCCACCACAGTTGTTTTCCATGGTCTCCTGGGTCTTTTGGTGTTGCTGAGCTCACCGGTGCGTTCCTGGTTTTTGAGAATGTTCCAAACAGTTGTTTTGGCCACACCTAATGTTCTTGCTATCTCTCTGATGGGTTTGTTTTGTTTCTTCAGTCTAATGATAGCTTGCTTCACTGATAAGATGAGATCCAAAGAACTGTCACTGAGAGTTGACAGCAACAGATTCCAAATGCAAATAGCACACTTGAAATGAACTCTGGGCCTTTTATCTGCACATTGTAATTGGGCTAATGAGGGAATATCCCACACCTGGCCACTGAACAGCTCTGAAGCCAATTGTCCCATTACTTTTGGTCCCTTAACAAGTGGGCGGCACATCTGCAAACTGCTGTAAGTCCTACACCGTTCACCTGAGTTGGATGTACATACCCTCAAATTAAAGCTGACAGTCTGCAGTTAAAGCACATTGTGTTTGTTTCATTCCAACTACATTGTGGTGGTGTATAGAGACAAAGATGTTAGAATTGTGTCGATGTCCCAATATTTCTGGACCTGACTGTATGTACCGGATGGTGTTGAATCACAAATAGCATATGTTGCGTGCACAAGTCACATGGCAGTATTTCAAGCTGCTAGACTGCCACATAGAACAGACTACACAAAAAGGTTGTCATCTTCGCCTAAATCCATGTTACAAGCAAGAGATTTTTGGTCTTCTTAACGGCCATTAAAATATTAAGCCCACCTCGACATCAAGGCAAATCTCAGGTGGTTGCAAACCTCTTGTACCACTCTGGAAAGAAAACCAACAACAATAGAATGTGTTATATTCTTTATATTTATTTTTCTTCTTCCTTTTTACTAACACAGTACCTGAAGGTGCTACTATTCCATTTCATCATGTCCTACAAGAGAGAAGTGCATGTATATAAAGCTTTTCAACAAATGAGCCAACACTGCAAAAATAAAAGCCTCTGACAATCAGGTAGGGATGGGCTGAAAATGGTTTCACAGCATACTAGCAGGTGCAGTCAACAATAAGGATAATTGCAGGCACAATTCCCATTACCACTGGGCAGCACTTCAAGCCAGCAGTCACACAGTACAGAATACACAGTGAAGGGAATCAACTGTACTCGTATCTCTATTAATCCTACAAGCAAGAGAGTTTTTGTCTTGGCTTTGTCTTTAAACTACACTCTATATAAAGACTAACATAGAAAATTACAGTTGCACCTGGAGCATATGACGTACGGACGCACTTTTTGACGGAAGTTGCAGTAGTGGCCACACAGTCCGGTTTTGTGACTGACGTTATTTTTGATGGATGTAGGAGGGAAAATAAATTAAAATGAAAAAACATTTTGTCCATCAAAAATGCTGGACGTATAAATGCAGTTCGTCTGACCACGTTCCATCACTTACACACAAAGCTATGTGGACATGGCGCACTTCGCACATCCGTCCTAGCGGGTCGACGTTCTTGCAAGCCTGCATCTGTTTGCCGCGTCCATAGTACGTCCGCACTTCCGTGCGGACGTACTTCGTGTGTGGGCCTTCATTGGTCATGATTATCTGCTACCACAGACGTACTAAAGTGCGGCTACACGGACGTTAACACTGCGTTCGTCTGACCCCAGCCAAAAAGACATTCAGGGTTATTCAGAGAGCAGTGAAAAGCAGGAGAATGACTGGAGAATGGAAAATTCTAGGTCAAAATAGCCGATTTGGAAAGTGAGATGAATGGGAGAATTTTTCTGGTTTGGATATTTTGACCTAGAATTTTCCATTCTCAAGTCATTCTCCTGCTTTTCACCTCTCTTTGAATAACCCTGATTTTTACGTTATTATCAGGGTTATTCAAAGAGAGGTGAAAAGCAGGAGAATGATTGGAGAATGGATAATTCTAGGTCAAAATATCCAAACCAGAAAAATTCTCCCATTCATCTCACTTTCCAAATCGGCTCTTTTGACCTAGAATTTTCCATTCTCCAGTCATTCTCCTGCTTTTCACCACTCTCTGAATAACCCTGTATAATTATTAGTTGTTGTTTTGTTGGTTTTTGCATACATTTAGTAATCTGTACAATGCATAGCACGTGGGTAGGTACAGCTATTCATATGCGATCCACAGTTTCCTTTCTGGTACTACCAGGAGCTATGAGTATACGACACATAATAACCCTACAGGTAGGCAAAATAGTCTAATATTTGGGCGAGTGAAAAGGGGTAAACGTGGCAAAATTATTGCCGAAAAAGGTGTTAAAAGGAAAGAACTTTGGCAGAACGAGAACAAGAAATGATCATGGAGAGTTTCTTATGTCTATATAAGTAATTTGTGGTGTTCAGCATCAGAAATGTAAAAGAGCCAAATGATAAATAAGATGTACTTTTGGCAATGGATTTTGTAGATTCTGTAATTTGCCAATATGCATGTACGGTTTTCTGCAGTGTGCATAGAAAAGAAACCAGCCTGCAGAAGAAGTTAGACAACTCTAACCGTTCTAATCCACGTTCTAGACCGTTCTAAACCCTGGTCCTCAGGACCCCCTAACAGGTCAGGTTTGCCAGATACCTGAAGCACAGCACAGGTGATATGATTTGCTGCTCAGTGATTTCAGGATTCAGTCTGCTTTTCCCAAGGTGATCTGCAAAATCTGGCCTGTTAGAGGTACTTGAGAACCACGGTTGGGAACCATGCTTTAGTGGATAGGAATTGAATGTTCAAAAAAATATTGTGGTGAAAGTGATTAGGAACATGGGATGTAATTAAATAGAGAGGTTGAGTCAAAGGTATGTTTAGGTTGGGAGTGGCACAGGCATGCTTGATGTCGTTAGGAAAGAAGCAAAACAAAAATTTGGACTAAGATGAAGGAGACTAGCTGTAGCAGAAAAAAACAGATCACATCCAGGTGACAGGTGGCAGGGCAAGAGCAATTCTGTGTCTAAACCTAATGTTCAATGCCTGGGCACAAAGAAAGGCCAGAAGAAGAATAAATCAGGTAGTGTGTGACTGGAGGGAAAGTGTATAGATCTATTTCCCTATTTGCTCAGATTTATCTTTCAAGGTCATGCACTGTAATATTAAGCCTGAGATACACTGCAAGCGTAGCGAAGCAATGCATTTTGTAGGTTTGACTCCACTCAGCCTCACAGCCAGTTCACTCTGGATTACGTTTACTTCTGTCCACAGGGACAGGGACAGGGATCAAATACTTTGCAGATCATACTATAAAAACGTTTGTGAAGTACTTGACATCAAGTGAAGACAGAAGCCCATTTCACAGAAAAAAAACAAGTTTATTGTACAACAACTTTTATATTACAATGTACATGCCAAAACTTTTTATTTTCACCAAGCGCATGTCATATATGCAAGGTCTTTTCTCCACATCTATCAGCCGCCCAACCGCACTGATACATTAGAAAGTTTATATTGAATAAAATACATATAAATTACTGTTAATGTAATCAGAATAGTATATAAAAAAGTAGCCTTAACCATAAACCTAACTCTAATCATATAGCACCCCGTGTCCCCTGTCTCTCTATACATAGCATAGCATAGGAGTCCCACCCTCTATATATATATATATATATATATATAGTTATATAAAAAGGGGGACACAGGGATGTGGTATGTATAGAGAGTAGGGATTCACTGATACAATTTTTTGTAAGAACGAGCACTGATACTTTTACTGTCATGTGACTGCTTTCCAATAAATAATTTAGGATTAAACCTGTCTTGTTTATATATGTAAACCCTCACACAGACTATATATATATATATACACACACACAGACCTTGTTGGTTCTGAGGGTACTAGACGCACCTGTTGAATTTGACCCCTGGTCCTTTGTCCTTTTGCAACCTCAGCCGCACCTATCACGCCACCAGTCGAAGTGGCTGACCAAGCTCACTACGGCGGTACGGAAGGCCTTGGTGGAGAGCTAGAAGGCTCCTCGACCCACTACGTGGAAGAGGGTTATGGCAATTCTGGAGGACGTACACCAAATGGACGAATTGACTGCTAGGGTCCGTAATACCCAATCGGCGTACTTTAAGGTTTGGACTGACTGGTTGGCAGCGGAGGGAGGGTGAGGGCGGTGGCAGACACTGATGTGGGGAGTGATGGATTGGCCGGCTGAGCTTTATAGGGTTGGGATCGAGACTTCTTTCTTCTTCTTTACCATTTAATTTTTTTTTCCCTCTCTCTCATCTTCTCTCCTCTTTTCTTTCCCCCTGTTATCCTCTCTCTTACTCCTAATCTCCTCCTGGTCACTCTCGGAAAACTGGAAAATGGGACACGTGTTTATAACTGTCTATTTGCTCATTGTGTATTCTGAGTGGCCTGCGAGAACACCTGCAACAATTTGCCATTTCTCATGGTTTGCCCAAGAGGTGCCTGTGTGCACGCTCTATCGCTTATGCTTTGTGTCTGGATAAATAATGACTTAAAAAAAAGTGTCTAAATCATAAAAAAAAGGTCCTTTTAAAAAAAAAAAAAGGTCTGTTACAGAATAAAAAAAATGCCTTTAAAAATTGGGAAACAAATATATTGTCTAAAAAATACAAAAAAAGTGTCCTAAAAAATAAACAAAAGCTTTTTGCTGAAAATAAATGTTTTTTAAATAAAAATTATATAAGGTTTTTACACTGAAACCTAAACCTGTTGAACGGAATCACCGAAAATCAAGGTATATTGCCGACAATTCAATGCAATTCGGATTTCTCTGAATAGATTAGCCATTACTTCTCTATGGGACAATTTTGCTACCGTCGAAGATCGCCGTACTGAATTATATTTCGCTGTCATTTTCCCCAGTATTTGGAGAGTTGACAGCTTTGTGAATAGATGAACTGCCCAGAAATTGCACCGTGCAATGGCATTCCCCATTCCGCGGCCTTCGGTGGCAAGTTTGTTGCTTTGTGAATAACCCCTTAAGCATATATTTTTTCCTGTACATTTAAGGACAAATTGTAATGGTTAATTGATAAATATTTTTCCTATGCACTGTAAAAGCACTTTTTTGTTATAAAAGTTTTAATCACATCATATTAGGTGCATTGGGAGTTTAGGCTTTACTTAATTTGTCCATATAATTGTGTAGATTATAACAGCTGCAATTGGGAAGACAAGTGCTTGAATTAAGGACTGTCCATAGCAATACATATAAAATGCTATGTGTTAATGATTGGTTTATTCATTTTTTTGTTGTTGACATGATTTACCCTATAATTGTAAATTACAAAACTGGCCTGCACAATGACTGTTGGTACATTCTTTGCAGTGTTTCTTTTAATGAGGATTGATTAAATCATGAGATGAGGAAATTAGTTTACATAGTGTACATTTGATTAACCCCTTAGTGACTGGGAGGTTTTATGAAAGTCTGTCTGAAAGTGCCCAGTGCTCATTTTACGTTTCTGCGTTGTTTGTGTTTAGGTCAAATTTTCCTCTTATTTGTTTATGGAACCCACACATATTATATACCGTTTTTCTTGCCATTAAATGGACTTTCTTAAAGATACAATTATTTCCATCATATCGAATAATTTACTATAAAAAAAATGAAATATAATGAAAAAATTGAAAAAAACACACTTTTTCGAATTTTAATCCCCAAAATCTACGCTTTTTAACCTTTCACCTATGTCAGTTCACATCTGTGCACAGAGCTCATTTTGACCGTTTTATGCTCATCATTTTTAAATGACAACGTAAGTCCTATTTTATTAAACCCCCTGAAATTTATTTTTTATTATTATTTTATTTATTTTTTAATTTATTTTTACACCTAACCTAGGCATGTTTGGTATCATTAGAAAGGCCATGATCAGACCTTTCCAATGATATAAAACATGAGCCCTAGCTGCCATGGATCGTGAGATAGGGGGATCCAAAGGATCCAAAGGCAGCTAGGTGGTTAACTGGCCCTCTGATGTCATTGCACATATGGCGACGATGTCAGTGGGTGGGGGGTGACCCGGAGGATTGACTGACACCCAAGATGCCAACCACTTCCGGGTTTGAATTGTAACTTGGTGCAGATTGGTACCAAATCGTGATCCGGCACCTAAGGGGTTAAAGATATATACCGCTAAAAAGGGGAGACTCTCTCCTTTCCAGCTGTAATATTCATTTTTCCCTAAATGGAGTCGTTTGGGAGGGAGAGGGCTCCAAAGGAGCCTCCCTCCCCTTTCCTAAAATCCACTGCAGCACCAGGGGGTGCGCCTGGCGTTGACATAATCACGCACGTTGATGATGACACCAGGATGGCCGGGTCCCATAAATAGGCAGTGTTGCAGATTAGAGATGGGACAGATTAGATCTGTATTTCTATTGTGCTAGGTATATAAGTATCTGTGTCCATCTATCTGTATATTTATGTATATATATATATATATCTCTATGGCTGTCTATATAACCGAAGGGTCCATTTTACGCAGCTGATAGTAACTGCTTGAGTTTCCAAGAAGTAATTAATATGGGTATCTTTTGTCACTGGGAGGGATATAACAGGTTGCTGTGAAATGGGATTCCTTTGATACAGGATCAGGGTGGAAATTACCCATTTGAGCAGATGGAAGTCCTGTGTCATCTATTCACACCTTCCAGTAGACAGCACCGCACCAGAGGTATGTGGTCATGTCTTCAAAGAAGGAAGAACATCCCTTTATCCCTAAAGGGGTCCGTGGCGACGATTGACGTTTTGGCCAATTAAAATTGAATGGAGAAATGCATGGAGCATGCCCAGACCAAGGCATGCTGGGACATGTAGTGCAGGAGGCTGGGCCATTTTTGGGTATTTTTGGAAGGGGCAGGAAACTCTATATATTCTGGAGCACGCCATGTGGCTCTCACAGATCACAGGGGGTTCATGTTCCATGAGGATCTGTCCATGCTGTACATGCTTCTAGCTCCAGCCCCCCCAGGAGTCGCCAAGAATTTGCTTATTTGACGTGTAAGTAACGTGTAAGTAAGGCTCTGTGTTTTAATCCCTTTCTTTTATTTGCTGTGTACTGTGTAACTAGTGATTTATTCTATCTATAATTTCTGTAACAAAATGCACTGTGTTTTTTTTATCATAATAAATATCCCTTATTAAGTTCTGTTGCAGCCTGATCTTTGATCCATGCTAACTGAAGAGACTGGAGTATTGCTTGTTGTTTTAAGCTCGAGTATCTACGAAATTGTGAGTTGCGGTCGCTGGGGACGGTTCGGTAAGCGAGCGCACGGGATTGTTGTCTACGCAGTCATTATCTTAGTCTAGGATAGACAGATGGTGGGTTGCTTAACTCTGCGTCCTTAGCCGCAACACGCGTAGTGTTCAGGGGAACTGGTGGCAGCGTAACTAATAGAATAAGAAAGTGGGGCCAGGGATTGTGGGAAACGTAGTCACTACCCGATTCAAGAGAAGACTGGTACTGCATTGCAATCCTGGGACCATTGTATCGTACTGACGTATCTGTCGCGAGAGAAAGTGTGCAGGGATGGATAGGTAAGCGAGCGCATGGGGATTGTTGTCCACGCAGTCATTATCTGGGTCTAGGATAGACAGATAGTGAGCGGCGTAACCCGGCGTCTTTCGCAGCAGCGCGCGTAGTTGTCGTGACAGGCAGTGCAGTCTCCAGTCTTGCCAGACTGCTGAGGGAGCCCAGACAGAGAGGTGAGTACAGGGAGGGAGGGAGGGAGGTTAGACGGTCGTTACGTATATAATATGTCCGCGGTCGTTAAGGGGATTTCCCCACAGGACGTCCATGACACCAGTGGTCAGGAAGGGGTTAATGCCAAGATGTGAGCACTCTACTATCTTCAGCATTACAGTTTCACTTAAATGGCAATGTAGCCAACAACACAGTTGGTTACATGCACTATTCTCATTGCTCCTTGGCAGCACAATAAAGCCAGTAGGCAGCCCCATAGTTGACATCACATATGAAAATGTTTCATATGAAGCTCAAAATCTCTTGTGCAGGCCATCTATTATAGAGATTTTTGAAATGTGTTTTGTTGTTGACACATCCTCGGCACCTGCAGGACCTCAGGGGGGGTCTGGGCACCTAGCGGCATCGCTGGCTGGCCGGGTGCCAGGAGTTCCGGCTGTTCGTGCGCCTGGAGGGACGGGGTGCGGCATGATGACACGGAGCTGCCGGCCTTAAATGCAGGGCACGCGAGTCAGCTCATGGCCCTGATGTGGAGTTAGTTCCCGCATCGCCTGGTGTATTCGTGTTACGATTCACTGATTTCTTTTGATTCTTATTGCTCTATTATTGACCCGGATTGTATGAGGACCCTGATTGTTGCTGACTCGGACTGCATTCTCTTTCTGACTAAGCTTGTATGTATGTATGTTATGCCTAGAGCAGACTCAGAGTGTATGCTGATCTTACCCCACACTGACTCACAGTGTATATCGACCCTGCATAACGCTGACTCAGATAATCTATTGATCTGTCCTGTTGCCAACTCGGAGTGTATGAGAACCTTGTTTGTTGCCAAACCTGCCTGTATGAAAACTCTCTCTGTTGCCAAATCGGAACGTTTATATGACCATGCTTATGTTAACCCCTGGTTTATGAATATACTGCTAAAGCATTTTTCAGGCTGTTTCCCACTTGTTGGTAAAGTTAATCCTTTAGTTGCTCAGTAGACACTTGGTCTCAAAACCTACTGTTACTAGGTTGTACTCATTGTTGCTGGTCTGTCTGTTCTCCCTGGCTGGGAGTGAAAGGGTTAGCGGTCCCGTCCATTCAAGGATCAGAGGGCTTAGAAGTCTGTCCAAAAGGATTCCCACCACGGTTGTGAAGGGTGAGCGGGACAGCGAACGTGACAGTTGTTGTTTAATTATTCCAGTAAACATTTTTATTTTACAACATCTAATGGAGTTTTGAGAGTTTTCATAGCTCCTAATCTGCCTGCTCTCCTGATGGAGTCAGCCATTTTTGATTCCTCTTTTCATGGGAAGGTTTAAACATCTAAGATGCGTGATTGATAGCGCAGTCCGGGGTGCCTCGAGGGAAGGTGGGTTGTACAGATAACATGGGTACTTCTAATATTATCTCTGAAAGGCTGTAAACCTTTTTTACCGCTGTCCGACTGCTTAGCTGCACTACAACCATTCACACAGACATATAATTATATATAAAAATGTATATTTATATACTTGCCCTTACCCGCCCCCCCCCCCAACAAAAAACAAACAATATTTATTTAGCTGATACTTGCAGGGGGGACTCCCAGTACTGAGCATCCATCATCCCTATCTGTTCAGAATAACTGCGAGCCATTTTCGAATACTCTTTGGGCCCTATTCCCTAGTGAACGCTAACGGTAGTGATCGGATGAAGAAGCGCTAATGTCAGGATAAGTGACTGTAACGCATGCCACCCATATTACCTTCCTAACGCTAACCAGGGAAAAAAAATTGTTAGTGCATCGGCGATTGCGCTAGCTTGTGTGAGATTACTGTACTTTGTGCACCCTATACTTAACATAGGGAGTGCAATCAGTAAATAGCATTAGGACATGTAAAGTACAGTATTACAAAGTCCTAATGCTAATTACCACACTGATGTGGTAACAAAATTTTTACAGTCACCTACTGTTTTTATACTATATTGCCTTATATGTATTATTCTCAGGCTGTTTAATTTTCCTCTTAATCCTTTCCCTCCATTTTTGATAGTCTCTCATAATAACTTTGCTCCCCCCACCCCTCAGATGTCCTTAACTCCTTGCATACATACAGACCCCCTCCTCCTAAATCTGTCTCTTTGCTTCTCCAGCTCACCACACGCAGCCATCTTACTCCCACAAGCTCTGCATCTACACTCTGCAGTGCTGCCCACCCTCCACATTCACCCTCCCACCTAGTCCTGGCCCCAAACCCATTGCTTCCCTTCCAGCTGCTGCCAGTTTCTCTTAATTAACCTCGTAAGTCCAAGCTTCTGGTCATTCCAATGCAATCCTTGCTTTTCTCTCTCTAGCCACCAGCTCCACCTCCCCTGCTCCTCTTTTGTTTCACTTACCTTTGTCCTTTAGATTGTAAGCTCACGGGATGTCTGCCATTAGCATCCCGATTTTTGCGCCAAGTAGGGAATAGGGCCCTGAGTCTGCATGTATTTTAAGTCCAGCAGCAGCTCTAGGGTGAGTGTTCTAATGCTGTGAGACGCAAAAATTACTCCCCAGGGAAAAACATCATGCGGCTTTGAGAGCAAACAGGAAACGCAGGGAGATTTCTTTAAAAGGGTTGTTTGAAAAAAAGAAAAAAAAAAAAACTATCAGTCCACAGTGCACAATGTATAGACAGGTTTGGGTGATCTTTTGAATGAGATAAAGATGTTTTGGCCATAATTTGTGTAATTTAACCTAATGACTGTCAGTACATCCTAGATATATAATCTCTAATCCCTATATGCAGACAAACTATACTATACTGCCGGTCCTTGAAGTGGCCGGTAATTCCACCTATGTCTAAATATCAACAGTACCAGGGATATACACAAACGGGAATAAATAATAAACACCGGGGGTTAATGCCAGAGATATTCGTGAGCCAGATACAATGGGTTAATTCCAAAGCTACGGTACATACTTACCACCCAGGACATACTTGAAAACGAGAGAAATCTCAATGTATCCTTCCTGGTAAAATCCTTTCTCAAAAAAAAAAAAAAGCTGACCGTTAACCAAAAAGTCAGGTATCGTATTGCCAGAGGGCATCGTCAGCCAAGTGCCAGGAGTCGTAACGCCAGAGGAGGTAGTCAGACAGGAGCCAAAGGGTTAACAGACAAGCCAAATCGGTGCACAGGAAGATCAGAAGGATAAAGCAAGGAATGCACTGAGAGGAGTGAAAACCACATCAGGCCAAGGAACCATGGCTCACGCGTCTGACTTTAAACTCGGCGGGCGTTGCATCTGCACGTTGTGCCCCATCCACGAACAACCCGCAACTGCGTTTTTCCGATACTTCTCGGTGATCGGCCAGTGAGCAGCAAAGAAGGCGCTGTTGTCTGCCAGGACATGGGCAAATATAACACTTTTTATACAGACGAGAGCTTTCAGAGTAAATTATCTACAAAATAGAAGAACATTTTGTTACATCAATGCATAGCTAAAATGTTGAAGTATGATAGGCCTATGTAATGGCTAAACATGGCTAAACATGCCTATTAAATTTACACTCTAGGTACCATGACCATTTCATTGGAATTAAATAGTCAAGGTGTTCTTACTGCTGCCTTCCAATGCTAGGTTACGATCAGCAATTTAAGAGTTTTGTATAGTTGATTATGTATTGACTCTAATTGCAGAAGCATTGAGAATCATTCGATTGGCTACTTGAACGCTAGTTGCACACTCACAACCAGCAAGTTGTGAGTGTGCAACTGTGGAGCCCAGTAAAGGGCTGAGGGAGACTGTGGCGCGATAATAAAAGGTATATGAAATCCACTCACTATCATAATTTAACAGCATCTTTCGTGAAATATGTTTTATTTCACTCCTTGTGTTGTGTATTGACACACCCAAAACGTTCCAATGTGTATATGTTCATTTATATGCAGCAGAGTTTCAGATTAATGTGTAATCACATGTTTCCGTGAAGCAATATGTATATAAGGTACACTAGTGACCTACAGTGGTAAATCAAAGACTTACACATCTGCAATATTTTTTGTAATTGTTCCCTTGTTACCATAAAAAGGAATAGGTAAACAGTTATATTTACACTGCAACTTTTATTACTTTCTCTCAAATATAAAGCATCTTTAAATTAAACCAAAATATAAAAGATCATAAAAATACAGTTTAATTTCCAAATGTATCAATAGGGTAGAAAGGTCTAGTATAAGTCAATAAAATTATTTTGCAAATGAATCTGTACATTATTTAGTCACTTCATTTCTTATATACAGTACATAAGTAGGTGATACAAAAAAACAGGGCTACCATAAGGGGGTGACAGCCATGGTTTATTAAGGGGCCCAGTAGCACCAGGGGGTCCTGTTTCTTGCTAAGCCCTGTGCAGAAGAGGTGGCCAAATGTTTAATTTTTACTTTGTTTACTAAAATGGACAGCTAAGGGAAGGGGCCCTGAGCAGTGGCCACAAGCAATGGTTCAGTAAGAGGCCAAGATTTCTGATGGCAGCCTTGCATAAAACATTGGCTGTTTGCGGATTATGAGATAAGAAATTATCAAACATTAAATGTTTTTATTAATTTTGGAAGTATATATTTTAATAGTTTTCAATGAACAATAGATATATTCTTATTGTAGAGGTCGGCAGGGCTGGGTCCTGGATGGACAATATGTTTCACCCCTATTTGGGTTGTGGACCCTTTAAGGGCAACCACAGGGTTAATCTTCCTGTCCAGGAAGAGTTTTAAAGCCAGCAACTCCCAGATAGGATTGTGGGAGTTCAGGAAAAGGAAAGTAATCAGTGGAAGTGTAAGGATATAGAGTCACCCAGCACGCAGACAAAACCCAGAAAGGCAAGACAGAACCCTAAACTGAGAAGCTGGTCCTTAGGATGGCCAGGTACTAATCTCAAATACATAGAAGTATAGATCAGGGACAGGAGAGATATCGTGGTATTAACAAGCCAGAGGTCGGTACACGAGATAAACATAAGCCAAGGGATAATACAGGAAACACAGTCAAAATACAAGCCAGAAGTCAAACCAGGAAATCAATATGCATAAGCTGTAGACACGCGCTGAGGGCTAGAAATAACCACGTCAGGGCTCAGAGCACAGACTGGAACTGATATTTAAAGGCCTAGATCCCTGACCAGGTGTGGCATACAAAGTGGCCTGATTCAAAGACTGGCGCCCTCTCTGTTGGGAAGGCCGTACTGCAGGAGCAGTAGCAGGCATGACAGTACCCCCCCCTCCACGAGCGCCCTCTGGGCGCCGAGATCCCGGAGCAGTGGGATGAGAACGGTGAAAGGCACGGACCAGACGGGGGCATGGAGATCAGAAGTTGGAACCCATGAGCGTTCCTCCGGGCCATACCCTCTCCAGTGCACCAAATATTGAAGACCACCACGGGAATGACGGGAATCAACAATGGACTGGACCTCAAATTCTTCTTGTCCCTGGACCAGTACAGGACGTGGTCGAGGAATAACAGTGGTGAACCGATTGCACAGAAGGGGCTTCAACAAGGAGGTGTGAAAGGTATTCGGTATACGGAGGGTATGAGGTAGGTCCAGCGCATAACTGACTTCGTTGATACGTCTTAGGACTTTGAATGGACCAATGTACCGCGGAGCAAATTTCATAGATGGCACACGTAACTTAATGTTACGGGTAGACAACCAGACTCTCTGGCCTGGAACATAGGAAGGACCCATCCGCCTATGCCTATCTGCATAGGTCTTCTGTTGGACTGCAGCGTGACAGAGGTTGGAACGTACCAAAGTCCACACTTTATGAAGAGACTGAACATAGGAGTCCAAGTCAGGAAGACCAGTGTCAGCGCTAGGGGATGGCAAAAAGTAGGCTGGAAACCATGGGCAACATAAAACGGGGAGTGACCAGACGAGGCATTAACATTACTGTTCAGAGCAAATTCAGCCCAAGGAAGCAAAGATACCCAATCATCTTGCCCTTGAGAAGAGAAGCTACGAATGTAGTTTTCACTAGACTGATTGGCACGTTCGGCAGCTCCATTGGACTGTGGGTGATAAGCAGAAGAAAATGATACTTTAATACCCAACTGTGAACAGAAATTTCTCCAAAATCTAGAAATGAACTGTGGCCCCGATCAGAGACAATTTCATGAGGCAAACCATGTAATCTGAATACCTCTTTGGCAAATATGTTGGCTAGACCTTTAGATGTTGGCAATTTCCTGAGAGGAACCAGATGAACCATTTTAGTAAAGCGATCAACAATGGTCAAAATCACTGTATGCCCTTCAGAAGGTGGCAAATCTACTATGAAATCCATAGAAATATGTGACCATGGTTTGTCAGGGATGGCTAGTGGTTGCAATAGCCCTGCAGGACATTGAGTAGAGGCTTTGGATTGTGCACACACCACACATGCCTGTACATATTCTCTCACATCCTTGGCAATGTCTGGCCACCAGTACATCGGTGTAAGGGCTGACAATGTCCTTTTTATACCAGGATGACCGGCTGGCCTGGAGGCATGATAACAAGAGAGTAGTTCCTTTCTTTCTGCGTCAGGAACAAACAACTTGTCAGAAGGAGTCTCAGGGGGAGCTGTACTTTGCATAGCTTGGATACGAGTAAGGAGTGTAGAAGTAAGGGTGAGATGAGTAGCTGCCACTACTCTCTCCAGAGGAACAATCGACTCCACTGGTCTATCTTGCTGTTCTGTGACCTCAAACTGCCTGGAAAGCGCGTCTGCCTTCGCATTTCTGTTACCGGGCCTATAGGTGATTATGTAATTGAAATGAGTCAAAAACATCGACCACCGGGCTTGACGGGATGACAGTCTTTTGGCATCGGCAATAAAGGTCAGGTTTTTATGGTCAGTCAGAATCATAGTGGGAGTAGGAGCTCCTTCAAGTAGGTGTCTCCACTCCTTCAAAGCAGAAATGATAGCCAGGAGTTCTCGGTTACCGATATCATAGTTCTTTCAGCACTAGATAATTTCTTGGAAAAGAAGCCACAAGGCTTGAGTGGTTGGTCAGGGGATTCTCTTTGGGAAAGAACAGCTCCTACTCCTGTCTCAGAGGCATCAACCTCTAGGATGAAAGGCTTCCTTGGATCAGGGTGGACAAGTATAGGGGCCGTAGAAAAAGCCTCTTTAAGAGTCTCAAAGGCTTTAACGGCTTCAGGGGACCAAATACGGGTATTGGCTCCCTTCTTGGTCATATTGGTAATGGGTGCCAGTATTGTGGAGAAATTGAGTATGAACCTGCGGTAGTAGTTGGCGAACCCTATGAATCTCTGAATAGCTTTTAGCCCTATAGGACATTGCCAGTCAGTAACAGCAGTAAGTTTAGCTGGGTCCATGGAAAATCCTTCTTTGGAAATGACATAACCTAGAAATGCTAACTTAGGTTGGTCAAAGAGACACTTCTCCAATTTGCAGTAAAGGCCATTGTTCAACAACGTCTGAAGAACCTTTTAACCTGCAAGTGGTGAGTAGCGAGATCAGGTGAGTAAATAAGTATATCATCCAAATACACGATGACACAGTCGTGTATGAAATCACGCAAAACATCATTTATAAAATCCTGGAACACAGCTGGAGCGTTACATAGCCCAAAGGGCATTACAAGGTACTCGTAGTGACCAGATCTGGTATTGAAAGCGGTTTTCCATTCATCACCATCCTTAATGCGCACTAAATTGTACGCGCTTCTTAAATCAAGCTTAGAAAAAAATCTGAGAACCTTTTAACCTGTCAAAGAGTTCAGCAATCAATGGAATGGGATAGGCATTTTTCACAGTTATTTTATTTAAACCCCTATAATCTATGCAAGGTCTTAAGTCCCCCTCTTTCTTAGAGACAAAAAAGAACCCAGCACCAGCAGGAGATGTGGATTTCCTTATGAAGCCCTTAGCAAGGGAATCCTTTATGTACTCCTCTAATATGAGGTTTTCATGTTGAGACAGAGGATACACTCGTCCCTTGGGAGGAAAAGTGCCAGGAAGGAGAGTAATAGCACAATCATAGGGTCTATGCTCAGGTAAAGTCTCAGCCCCTCCCTTGTTGAAAACCTCCTTGACCTCCTCATACTGTATAGGAACCAATACAGATAAAGGAGCAGCAGTGGGTACATTTATAGTGTGCACAGACTTGACAGGAATCATGCATGAATCAAAACAAGACTTGCTCCATGACAGAACAGTGTTTCTTCTCCAGTCTATGACTGGATTGTGTCTTTGTAACCAGGGATACCCCAAAACAACAGGACATGAAGGAGATGATATGAGTTGGCATACCACAGTCTCTTTATGGAGAACTCCTACAGACATGGAAATAGGACTGGTCTCCTTAGAAATATATGGGTTGGAAAGGGGTCTGCCATCTATAGCACGAATAGCTATAGGTGGGTTTCTTTCCACACAGGGAATCCCTTTCTCCAATGCAAACGTAGTGTCCATAAAATTGTCTTCTGCCCCTGAATCAAGAAGTGCATCTACCTGAATAATGGAGGAACCCACCTCAATCCCAATAGTAAAGTAACAACGCTTTCTATAAACAGAAGGAGATAATGTCATGACCTCTGATACCAGTCCCCTCTCCTCTGACGGTTTAATCTCTCCAGACTGCATTGGTTGAGGTACAGAGTTGTCAGATGCAGCAGGGTTAAACTCTGGAGACACACACGACATTAACCTATTAGGTTGCGCTTTTGTTTTACACATGTTCCTGATTTGATCCTCCATCTCCATACAGAATGGAATTAGATCATTCAGATTCCCAGGAAGATCTCTTGCTGTAATAGCAAGGGTTAAAGAGTCAGATAAACCCTTCAGAAAACAGGACACCAGAGTTTCATTATCCCAATTAACCTCGGCAGCAAGCGTCTGAAATTCAACAGCGTATTCCAACACAGTTCTGTCTCCCTGACTTAACCTCATTAACCGTTTCATAGCAGGATTTGTTCCTCTGGAAGGGTTAAACACACTTTTTAAGATGGAAACAAATTCCTCGTAGTTATTTATTATGTGATCATTAGACTCCCAAAATGCAGTAGCCCAGTCTAAGGCCTTGTCTCTGAGATGGTTAAAAAGAAAACATACTTTAGCTCTGTCAGTTATACACATAAGAGGATTTAACTCAAAACATAAATCAATTTGCTTCAGGAATCCTCTGCATGCAGCAGCCTCACCACTGAAAGTAACAGAGGGCAACATTTGCACTGGAACAGCAGAGTTAACCATCGAAGTGTCAGAATGGGTTATAGGAGCAGGTGAAGGAGACTGCACGCATTCTGTATTCTCCAAGAGCGTATCCAGCAATATTGCAAATTGATACATCTTGGCATCAGCCTCCCTTATATGGGTACAGCAAGCAATAAACTGCTGAGCAATGTCTGCAGGGTCCATGGCCCTGACGTAATGTAAGGATATAGAGTCACCCAGCACGCAGACAAAACCCAGAAAGGCAAGACAGAACCCTAAACTGAGAAGCTGGTCCTTAGGATGGCCAGGTACTAATCTCAAATACATAGAAGTATAGATCAGGGACAGGAGAGATATCGTGGTATTAACAAGCCAGAGGTCGGTACACGAGATAAACATAAGCCAAGGGATAATACAGAAAACACAGTCAAAATACAAGCCAGAAGTCAAACCAGGAAATCAATATGCATAAGCTGTAGACACGCGCTGAGGGCTAGAAATAACCACGTCAGGGCTCAGAGCACAGACTGGAACTGATATTTAAAGGCCTAGATCCCTGACCAGGTGTGGCATACAAAGTGGCCTGATTCAAAGACTGGCGCCCTCTCTGTTGGGAAGGCCGTACTGCAGGAGCAGTAGCAGGCATGACAGGAAGCTGTGTGTTTTGTGTTCCAAAAGCAGGAGACGTGCGTGCCTTGCTGGAGAGCTTCTACATACTGGGGAAAGGATTCCCTAGGTTTGACTGTTTAAAGCGTTGGTGAGCCACTATTATTTCTCTGTTTATTCTGTGCTGAAGATCAGGACTTTGCTTTAATTTCGATGAACCAAAGCGTGTACTTATTATGTTGCCTTTTTGACTGCCCTGAAAGGGTGAATAAAACTGTTTTGTTTGTGAAAGACATTGTGCACGTGCTCTGTGGGCCCCCAAACGTCACATTATTTACAGTATTTACAATAGAAATGGTGTACTTAACCCCTTCACTGCTGTGGATTTTCACGCCTGTGTGCTAAGCTAATTTTTACTGCTTTCACTCATCATGTTTAAACGCGATTTGAAGCCACATTTAATTATATGGTCCAGACCAGGGGTCAAGTCCTGGGAAAAAAAGTGAGGGAACTCACCCACGAATTCCACAACCCCCATTACCTGAAGAAAATATATATATATCACGAGTATAGCAGTGCGTGGTGATACCATTTTTATTGGGTTAACTTTACATTTAAAAGACAAGCTTTCAAGAGTGTAAACTGGAAACTATACTGATCAGTGAAAGGTATCACTACGTACAGGTATACTCGTGATTGTGGCAACTGGACTAACGCATTTTATATATAATAAATATATATCCAGGCACAGACCCCCCCAGAATTATATACACAGGCACTGTGCCCCCAGAATAATATACACAGCACTGAACCCCAGAATAATATACACAGCGCTGAGCCCCCAGAATAATATACACAACACTGAACCCCCAGAATAATATACACAGCACTGAGCCCCCATAATAATATACACAGCACTGAACCCCAAGAATAATATGCACAGCACTGGTTATATGGATATATTTTCCCCAGTTTACATGGATATAATTGCCCCCAGTTCACATGGATATAATTGCCCCAGCTCATATGAGTATATATTGCCCCAGCTCTCATGGATAATGCCCCCCCAGCTCTCATGGATAATGCCCCAGGTCTCATGGATATGCCCCCTGGTCTCATGGATATTGCCCCAGGTCTCATGGATACTGCCCCCAGGTCTCATGGATACTGCCCCCGGTCTCATGGATATTGCCCCAGGTCTCATGGATACTGCCCCCAGGTCTCATGGATATTGCCCCCAGGTCTCATGGATATGCCCCAGGTCTCATGGATATTGCCCCCAGGTCTCATGGATATTGCCCCCAGGTCTCATGGATATGCCCCCAGGTCTCATGGATATGCCCCAGGTCTCATGGATATGCCCCAGGTCTCATGGATATGCCCCAGGTCTCATGGATACTGCCCCCTGGTCTCATGGATATTGCCCCAAGGTCTCATGGATATTGCCCCAAGGTCTCATGGATATTGCCCCCAGGTCTCATGGATATGCCCCCAGGTCTCATAGATATGCCCCAGGTCTCGTGGATACTGCCCCCAGGTCTCGTGGATATTGCCCCCAGGTCTCATGGATATTGCCCCCAGGTCTCGTGGATATGCCCCAGGTCTCATGGATATTGCCCCCAGGTCTCATGGATATGCCCCCAGGTCTCATGGATATGCCCCCAGGTCTCATGGATATGCCCCAGGTCTCATGGATACTGCCCCCAGGTCTCATGGATATTGCCCCCAGGTCTCATGGATATGCCCCAGGTCTCATGGATATGCCCCAGGTCTCATGGATATTGCCCCCTGGTCTCATGGATATTGCCCCAGGTCTCATGGATATTGCCCCAGGTCTCATGGATATGCCCCAGGTCTCATGGATATTGCCCCCAGGTCTCATGGATATTGCCCCAGGTCTCATGGATATGCCCCAGGTCTCATGGATATGCCCCAGGTCTCATGGATATGCCCCAGGTCTCATGGATATTGCCCCCAGGTCTCATGGATATTGCCCCAGGTCTCATGGATACTGCCCCCAGGTCTCATGGATATTGCCCCCCCAGGTCTCATGGATACTGCCTCCAGCCCTGCTGCTGCTGCCGCAGATTGCCGGCGGCCGCGTGCTTCCTGCTTCAGCGGCCACTGACAGGAAGTGCAGCCGCTCGCCTGGGATCGATGAAACAGCCAGGCAAGCGGCTCCACTTCACCGGCCGTTCTAATAGGAAGCACGCGGCCGCCGGCAATGTGCGGCAGCCACCTGCTAAAGCATTCGGGCTCGGGCCACAGCGGGAACGCTGCGTTCCCGCAGCGTTCCCGCTGTGGGAGAAGTGCGGGAACGCCGTTCCCGCGCGTTCCTGCTCGACTCGAGCCCTAGCCCAGACATATTAGATATTGTTCTTTCCGGCAGACTCTGCAGATTCATAATAAATAATTTTTATATGTATACGTCGTGTCCTGCCTGTATATTATGACAAAAAAATGCAATAAAAATTACATTTTTAATCATCTGCAGCGTGTAAAGTGTTTTTTCCACATTTTATCACATGAACGTTTGCGGTTATATTTTCTATGAGGTGCGCTTGTACAAAAATTAAAAATGGGGACTTGTTACTTTTTGGGGGGGGAATTACGTGATTTTTAGCAAACGCACCCCATAGAAAAAAATCATTAGTGCAGCATCATTGTTCACATTATAATTGAAATGTGAACAATATTGTTGCATTAATAAAAACAACACACAAAAAAATTACATGTTTTGGTTCTGGAGATATCAAAGGAACCCCCTATCTCCACCTGGGGATTTCCTTGGGAAATCCCCAGGCAGCTAGGGGTTCCCCGGCTATCTGACATCATCACACTATGCGTGATGACACCGGGCAGTGAGGGGGGACCCTGTGGTGGAGCCGCCATCCAAGATGGCGGCCCCCACCGGAACTAGGCCGCTCTTCGGTGCCGCAAGGTGCTGAAGTGCGACCCGGTGCTTGAGGGGTTAAAGCCAGGCACCACTTAAAAGGGGAGACTCTCCCCTTTTAAGCGGTGCCTGGCTTTTGGCGCTGCTCCTTACCGATCAGGAGGGAGAGGGATCCGAACGGATCCGCCCCCCTCCCTTCCAGGCTATCTCCCAGCATTGCCGGGGGGTCGCCTGAAAATGACGTCATCGCGCATGGCGCGATGACGTCATTTACATCGGGAGGAGCTTGACTTCAGCGTCTGATGACGCTGAAGTCAGAACGCCGTGGGACCCCGGACAGAGAGGGGAGTATCTCCGCCGGGGGTCCCGCACAGCCGATGACATGTGGGGCACGTCCTCAGCATGTAACGCGCATCAAGCGTCAATGAGGGCGTGTCCCACACGTCCTCAGCAGTGGAAGGGTTAAAAAGAAACCTTACCAGTACCGAATACAGAGCACATCAAATGTACGTAATACAAAGCTCTCAAAGCGCTTTACATGGATTTTTGGATCACTTATGAGATTTTTCTTGACATTGCATGTATTCCTTCCCAAATAGTTGTACAATGTAAAACAAGCAAAACCGCAATAACGGAGGATAGGAAATAAGTGAGAAATTTCCCTATAGAAATGGACTATTTTTTTATAGTTGTGTTCATTTGGAGGCGTTCAATATAAACAAAAAGCTTATCCATCTGCTTCAGACTAGAAGCTTTCATTTTTTTTATTCATATGGGCTATTCTTGTCTATGATTTTCTAAATAGAAACATCTTTGGTGTTTCAAAGTGATTAGGATAGGGATTTTATATTATTTTATTTATAAAGGATTTTACCAGGAAGGATACATTGAGATTTCTCTCGTTTTCAAGTACACACACATCTCCATAACAAACTGATTTGATGAGATGGACTTGCCAGATGTGTGACGCTTAACCTTGCGGAGGACTTCTCAAAGTAAGTTCCAGTCCTTCCTAGGACACATCATTCCATGTAAATGAAATCCTTACTGCCAGTGGCGACTCTAGGAACAATATATAGGGGGGCACATAAGATACCACAGTCAATATGGGGGGGCACTAATAATTTGCACCACTAATACTGATACTTAAATTCAATACTTAATTTGGCGGTTTTCTCCGATGTCCGATAACCACTTCAGGCCAGAACAGGATGCACCTGCTAATACCAACCTTAGGGCCCTATTCCAAGTGGAATGCCTACAGGCTACTAATTGTATGTAAAGTTAAGAACCAGCCATTTTATGTGTAAATGCAAATACTAGTGGTATAGTGGCAGTAGTAGTGTATACTCTGGAGTCAGTTGGCCTACATCGGGCATTACGGAAAAACTCAAACAGGATTTCCAGCAGAAGGTCACAGAGAAGCGAACATGGATATGAAGTGAGACCCGCACACCACCTTTAGAGAAGAGAGTAGGTGCAAAGGCCTGAGAGGCTGAGAGTTAAAGTTTTGCCAGCTATTTCTTATAAAACTGCTTATTTGAGACCGAATGTCCCGTCTTCGGGACCTATTACATTCTCTGCGCAATTGCGCTTGCGCAGCGCATTTATTTTTGCACACAAAAAAAAACTTTATCGCGCCAAAATTAATGTGGTATTCCGATCCGAGCACATTTTTCTTCCTTCAAGATTTTTGGTGCGCAAATCCAATGCGCAAAACCGTTCGCAAATGAACGTTGCGTGCAAGAATCGATGGGCAGACTGTTTTGTCACGGGATTTGTCACAGGAATCAGCCAACATCAATCACCCATTTCCAATAAAATATTTACAAAATAAAAAAAAAATTAAAAATAAATTAACAACCACCAGCCAAAAAAATAAAAAATTTACAATGACACAATTTATAAATTTTAATGTTTGGGTATTTTTTTTTTTGTGCTGGTGTATTTCGTTTCGGCCAGGACGATCAAATTTACAGTTACCACCTGCTTTTCAAAGACGTTACGAAAATGCGCGCAAACTTTCGTTGCGCAAAGATTGTAATACTATCCGCGTACCAGCGCACGAGCGCATTTGTGCTGTCAATGTTAAGTATAGGATGCGCGCACGTACTTGCACTCGCGCTGGGTTCGCGCAGGGTCAATCGCGGTAGACGATTACGCGCATCGTTTGCGCGAACGTCGAAATACTCTCCCTGGCAATCCAGGTGATTAATAGTCATGTGACCTCCACTCACCTGGATTGCATGTGGGGGTGTGTCTCTCCTGCTCGCAGCCTGCAAGGGGATCCTCGAGGGATTCTCAGACAGGCAGAGCCCAGGAACATTTGCAAAGAGGTATGCAGACTTTGGTGCAAATAAATTGATGTGCTGGGGGCTGAATAAGTTGATGTGCTGGGGGGTTGGGGCTGCATAAACTGATGTGCTAGGGCAGTGTTTCTCAACTCGTATCCTCAGGACCCACTAACAGGCCTGGTTTGTGGGATATAACCAAAGCACAGCACAGGTGATCTAATTAGCTGCTCAGTGATTGCAGTATTCAGTCTGCATTTCCCCAAGGTGATCTGCAAAATCTGGCCTGTAGTGGGTCCCGAGGACTGGAGTCGAGAAACCCTGTGCTAGGGGGTTGGGGTGAATAAATTGATGGGCTGGGGGTTGGGGGCTGTATAAGTTGATGTGGTGGGGGTTGGGGGCTGTATAAGTTGATGTGGTGGGGGTTGGGGCTGTATAAATTGATGTGGTGGGGGTGGGGGCTGTATAAATTGATGTGGTGGGGGTTGGGGGCTGTATAAATTGATGTGTTGGGGGTTGGGGGCTGTATAAATTGTGGTGGGGGTTGGGGGCTGTATAAATTGATGTGGTTGGGGGTTGGGGGCTGTATAAATTGATGTGTTGGGGGTTGGGGCTGTATAAATTGATGTGTTGGGGGTTGGGGGCTGTATAAATTGATGTGTTGGGGGTTGGGGCTGTATAAATTGATGTGTTGGGGGTTGGGGGCTGTATAAATTGTGGTGGGGTTGGGGGCTGTATAAATTGATGTGGTGGGGTTGGGGCTGTATAAATTGATATGGTGGGGGGTTGGGGACTGTATAAATTGATGCGCTGGGGGGTTGGGGGCTGTATAAATTGAGGGGTTGGGGCTGAATAAATTGATGTGCTGGGGGAGGGGTGAATAAATTGATATTGGTACATTACATTGAGTTTTATTACTGTGGAGGCTCTGACACCCACAAACACTGCACATTACTGTGACACCCTCAGACACCACACATTACTGTGATACCCTCAGACACCACACCTTACTGTGGAGCTCTGTGATACCCTCATACACACCGCTCACAGAGCTCCACAGTAATGTGTGCTGTGTATGAGGGTATCACAGAGCTCCACAGTAATAAATCTCACAGTAATGTGCGCTGTGTGTAAAAAAAAAAAAAAAAAAAAGTGGGCTGCTCAGTCTAAAATGTCCAGGCCTATTTTTTGTCCCAGTCTGGGCCTGCCGACACTGCTCACCCACAGGAGTTATTCGGGTGGATTGACCTCAGGGTGTATCTGGCGAAGTACACAGAACATGTGCTAGAGCGCAGATTATTGCTGTGCGGTGTCAGTCAGGTGTCACCTGAGTCACATGAGGACAGACCTTATGCAATGTTCTGGGGAGAGTGAGTGTAACGAGCACAGCCTGCAATTAGGCGCAACTGTGCATGTCACTGCAAACCCAACATCAGCTCTTAGCCAAAACTGGTAGAGCGCCCCCCCAAAACCTGTGTCTGGATCCGCCCCTGGTTTGAACTTTTTGTCACAATGAGGTTCAGGGCTGCTATTTGCATCTGGTTGTGTCTCTCCAGAGTGCTTGAAGAGACCTAAAACAAAGGATTTATTTTCTCCACAGGGACACACTAATCTTGCTTTAAAAAAGGTGTGAAAAGGTTTTTTTAATATGCTGATGAGTGCTTTTTAATGCATTACAATGCAAAAAGCGAAATAACCCCTTCATTCCCAAAATCAAGTTAAGGAGGGGCCATGTGAGACTGCTACGAGCAACGCTCGGACCACACAGGCAAGTCCCGCGAGGAGCAGCTTCAGTTGTGGGGGCACCCTCCCCCATTGGGAGGCAAAACATGGTGAAAGCCATCCTGGAGACCGTCCTAGATCGGCAGCGCTCCAGCGTAAGTCAGTGGTTGGCGTAACAGTTACTGGCTATGATGTGTGTAAATTAGGTTTTAAGAGGATAATAAAAATAATAATAATAATATACAGTATATTTATATAATTGGTAACATTGAAACAGTGCCTTGCCCCTTTATTTATTTTGGACCTTTCTCCTTTTACCAATATGACTCCCCCCATTTTATTTATTTTAATTCTGAATTATTTCAGCCCACATTTTGTTTTCAGAATTAGTTACTTACATAAATTTATTGTGCCGATCACACTTGATGGTTAAAAATGTTGGTATTAATATTCAACAGCTGGCCCCAGCCCTCTGATGGTGCAGTCTACTGGAAAATCTCCCGGTTTCCTGGTGGGCTAGTACAGCCCTGACTGTAGGGTCATGCCAGAGCGGCCATGTTTTTCTGGATACATATTACGGTTTCATGCAAAGATGAACACACGGAAAAAGTGCTGCACTGCACCATGTAAAATTCAGATGCTGCAGGAAGGAAATCAATGCAGGTCACCTGGGACTCCTTCCCCGCAGTATATGGATTCTACACACTGTATATTGCATTTTTAATGCACGGCCCATCAGCATGAATAAATTGTAGCATGGCCGATCTGGTAATCCTAGCTGACTGAGCAGTAATACTGTATGTAATCAAGAGGTACGACTTGAAATACCTGCCCTTGCATTTTAACATTACTTCATATTTTAAAAATATGCAACTGAAATCGATTAATTCAATAATTCTGGCTCCTAAGGGACTATAACAAAAATAATACACATACATGTTATAAATTAAACTTTATTTATAAATGACCTGCAGGTTGTAGCAGCTGTTGGAAGAATATTAATACAAATATAAATACACTTGAATATGCAACAAAGCATTTAATTTTCACAATATTTTCTCTTTTTTTCTGTTAACCATTTTCCCATTTTTTTCTTAAAAACTGAATTTACACATAACATTTATTTTAAAAGCAATCCTTGAATTCTACAGGTAGGTTTGTTAACTGGTTGAGTGGTAATCACCAATACATTACACAGATAAGTCAAAGTAAACGATGTCGGAGTAGCAATATCATTCTGTACCTTTTCTGATTTGCAAACAGCAATTTGGAGTGATGTGTTCAGATCAATGAAAATAGTAATTTGGATCATAAAATATTAATTTAAGGTGCAAAACCTTTGTTTACTTAATAATATATAAGCCATATTTAGCAGCATTCATTTTTATTAACTAGAAGATGCTTATCTGTCAAGTCTCAGGTCTAGGAGGAATAAGTCCTCAATAGTATGATCACATCCCTGGGACATTCTAAACAACAAGAAGAGTGTTTGACATGCTTAAATTATTATATACTGTGACCTATGTAACCATCACATTTAAAATGTCAAAATAAATTTACATATCACTGTTATCACCTTTAGGGCTCTATCAGCTGGTGTGAGCTAAAACGACAAAGCTACATGAAAAATCTAGCGCGAGTCTCTAAAAGGTAGCACCTGACGACCCACCAACAGATCACCTTGTCCGCGGTTGTCAGTGTACAAGATTCATTAACGTGAGAAGATGCATTGTATGGTTAGAAATAAAAAGTGTTCCAGTGCAAAAAAATGAAAAATCCAGAAAAATACCTAATAAATACAAACAATGCGATAAATAAAAGGCTTTTTTCTGCGGATTAAAAAAAGATAAATGGTTGAATGAATAAAATCAAGACTATTTTTTACATTGAATCCTTTGGGCTTCGCACAAGGCAGTTTTTCCATCTGCTCACGTTTCCCTGAAGCACGTCAGTTTAACCATACAATGCATCTTTTACACGTAAACTACATCCAGCGAGCCAAGAGAACACCTGTGCTGTATTCCTTTCAATTGCCTGTTAATTGCCTGTTAATTTGGTACACGGACCTTTTTTGTTTTGTTTTTTTTCCTTCTTTGTTAACACCAGGGTCGAGCAGTAGGTACATTTAGAAATTATCACCAGGATCAAACGATCTGTTGGGTAGAATAGTGAAAGTGCTCTGTAGCGCTGCCCATGTTAAGTATAGGACACGGAAAGTACAGAAGCTTGCGCTATGAATCGTTAGTTACCGCGCGCTAAGTGGTTTTCGCAGTTTGTGGCAAGAGGCAAGGGATCTGTTGGTCCGGCGCTAGACTGAATTTACCGGGCGCTAACACGAAAACAGGCTGACACTAGGGTTAGCTCACACCAGGTGATAGTGCCCTTAGTGTATTGAAATGTAAACTGTACCTACTGTAAACTAGTTCAATGCTTGCTAGGGTACAAAAATGTTAAAGCATCCAACCTTTCATATGAGGATAAAGAAAATGCAAGAGATACAATTACAGAATTAAAAAGAGGTCTCACAAATACTGTAATAGAAAGTCAAGCTCTGAGTGGTCTATGGCACATTAAGCATTGTTATTCCTTCCCCTCACAGTACATTGTACTATTTCCTTTGCACTGGCAACACATTCTGTGAAAAGTAAATAATGAGTGGTGTTCTCTGCCATCTTGGAATGAAGCTACATTAACATTTACAAGACAGAAATCGTTACTTTGTTTACAAAAAGACTTTTGCCCGATGCTGGTTGAGTATCCCTTATCTGGATTGCTTGGGACCAGAAGCATTTTGGATTTTGTGGATTTGTAATATTTACATATACCAACTAGATGAGCTTTCTTGGAGAAGAGACCCAAGTCTAATCATTAAATTCATTTATGATTCATATAAACCCATATACACATTGCCTGAGGATACTTTTATACTGTATTTTATATAATTTTGCCCCGTCACATGAGCGCAGATGCGTAATTTTCCATTTTTGGTGTCATGTCGGCATTCAAAAAAAAAATTTCAAGAACATTTCAGATAAGGGATACTTAACTTGTTTTGACTGCAATGACAATTGTGATTGTTTCCAAAATGTTCTGTGCCAACACACAATGTAGTAAAGCACACTTTTTCACAGGTTATAAATAAATTCAAGTTTCTATATATCATGTGAACATTAAAAATATTCTTTCCTAAAATAGTCAAACAAACAAAGACAGATAACAGTGTAAACGAACACAAAACAATGCTGAAAAAGATGTTTTACAAAAAATATTAAAACTTTAAATGCCGTTCTAGAGATCATTCTTTTCAACAGTTCTCATGACTCTCGAAACTAGGGTTAACATAGTCTCCCATCACACTTTTCTGTATTGTGCTGTTTGCTGCAGAATGATCTCTTGTTTCTATTGGAGGCCACGCTGGGTCCTTTGCTAACTTGAGTTGAAGCTTCTTGTATGGGCTCTTTGATTTATATCGAAACAGACGTTTAAACAGGTTCCAGAGTTTTCTGTTTTCGATGATTGCCTCCTGAAATACACGCAACTCCTCATTCAGCAATGAAGTTATATAATAAACACTGCATTTACACAAGTGAAAACGATTTGAGAAGATTTTATTTACAGAATTAAAAGGTGCTGGAATAAGAGTTTTAAAACCAACTCTAGAGGTTGGGAGGGATTAAACATTAGCCCTTTCTTATTAACGCCCATTGTAACCCTAGAGTTTATTTTAGAATTTGCCTTTACTCCGTCACCAGTCTCGCTCACCACTGGCTGGATGTGACGAGCTGCTGGCTTTCACTCAAGATGCTGCTGGCTCGTGATAGGATTTTGTACTCTGAGCAAGCATGCAGCCAATCAAATGGGTTTTAATGCAAGTGGAATGAGATGTATTGGGGGAGAAGATTCCCAAGGCTGGGTTCACACCTGAGCGTATCTCATATGCGTGTTTTACGCGCGTTTTTTGTCGGGCATTTTCTGAGCGTCTTTGACAATTAGAAACACGCGTCGTACGTGTGGTTTTTGAAGTCTATGGCCGCAAAAACGCTGTAATATGCCCCGAAGAAGCTCCTGTACTTCTTTGGGCGTAAGGCGTTTTATAGCGCGTTCCTACGCGCTGTAAAATGCCCAGGTGTGAACCAGGCTTCAGAGTCATGATCTTCAGGAAGATGAGATCAGCGCTACGAGACCGTTTTTGGGAGGTGCAAGGGGGTTGAGAGCACTAGAATCACTGTGACTATTCACATTTCAATGGTGGTCACCAGAAATGTGCAGTCCAGTAAATTAATGTGCTCACTGTGCTGTAATGACATGTATTGTGTGTATATTTCAACTGTAAATAAAATGTTATTTATTGAAAAAAGTTCTCATACTCACCTGCTCCACGCTCCCTCGCTGCTTCTCTGTCCTCCACTTTTTTTCCCCTGCACATTCAGTTTGCCGGCTGCTGTGTGTGTGTGATTCAGTACACAGACAGCAGGGACAGCACTGAGCCAGCCTAGCCTACCCAATTTGCGTAGCTGAATGCTACACTAATTGTGTAGTTCAAGCTGGCTTTGCTTCCTGGTTCTACGCTCTTTTGTGCCTCCAGAGGCACTCAGAGCAATTGAAAGCTTGAGCCGATGGGAAAGCTCCATTGGTCTCAAGCAATTCTTTTTTTTAAAAAAACGCACCCCATGAGAGGCAGAGCTCCCCATGGATTGATTGACGCAGGACAGTCATGTGACTGTCCGCATCAGTCGCGGGGGGGCAGGCAGAGCTCAGCAGTCAGCATGTGTGTAACAGCGCCCTCTATTAGTCAGTATTGTAAGTGCATGCTCTTAGAACTGTAAAAAAAATTAGAACTTTACTTTATAAATAGTGAAACTCTATTCTCCTATATAATGATAATCAAATGCGTAAATTGTGACTGCGTAAACCTGTGTATATCTGGCTCTGATACTAGCCAGTGCCTCACCAGTAGGGATGAGCTGTTCGGTTCGATCAGTTCAGAGTTCGATTCGAACTTTGGCCGTACGCAAGTTCGCAAACTTCGAACTTTTTGGCGTGTTCGGTTCGAGTTAAAAAAAAAAAAATTGAAAAAAGTATAAAAAATACTAAAAAATCTAGAAATAAAGAGACTCTTTACTGCACAATATTATAAGCAACGGTTTATTAGATATTGAATTAAAAACTAATGTGTACGTGCAAAGATTCTCACCTCCTAAATAACCTGTGTTCTCAAACGGTAAACAACAGATGTTTTTAGTCTGGTCGAATGAATTTGATACATTGTATGTATGTATGAGGGTGTGGTGTCAGCGTCTGAGAAGTGTTAATTTCTCTACTAAATCTTCCTCTAATATGCTGCATTTCACTGTGTGCTCAGCTCATTTTTACCGCTTTCGCTCATCATGTTTAAACGCGATTTGAAGCCACATTTTATTAAATAACCAAGACATATTAGATATCTTTCTTTCCGGCAGACTCCGCAGATTCATAAAATATCATTTTTATATGTATACGTCATGTCCTGCCTGTATATTATGACAAAAAAATGTAATAAAAATTGAATTTTTAATCATCTGCAGTGTGTAAAGTGTTTTTTTTTCACATTTTAGCACATGAGCATTTGTGGTTATGTTTTCTATAGGGTGCGCTTGTACAAAAATTAGAAATGGGGACTTGTTACATTTTGTGGGGGGAATTCCGTGATTTATAGCAAACGCACCCCATAGAAAAAAATCATTAGTGCATCATTGTTCACATTTTAATTGAAATGTGAACAATATTGCTGCATTAATAAAAATAACACACAAAAAAATACATGATTCTTTTTTTTTCTCACTTTATACCTGGTCATGTTGGGTATCATTAGAAAGGCCATGCTCAGGCCTTTCGATTGACACCCTCCATGACCACCTAGATGCCTGGAGATATCGGGGTTCAAATGAACCCCCTATCTCCACCAGGGGATTCGCCTGGGCAATATATATACGCATGATGTGAGCTGGCCTGGGCAATATATATACGCATGATGTGAGCTGGCCTGGGCAATATATATATACGCATGATGTGAGCTGGCCTGGGCCTGGGCAATATATATATACGCATGATGTGAGCTGGTCTGGGAAATATATATACGCATGATGGCACATCTGTGACTGTCTGTGAGCATGATGTGAACTGGCCTGGGCAATATATATATATATTATATATATATATACGCATGATGTGAGCTGGCATGGGCAATATATATATACGCATGATGTGAGCTGGCCTGGGCAATATATATATATACGCATGATGAAAATTTGCAAAGGATAAGGCACGCAAAGTGAAATTTTGATGTGTCTGAAATTGAAACTTATGTGACAACTCTTATTTTTTCGTTAATTTATATTTGTTCAATACAGTTAATTTTAATTTGTTTAATAGAGTTAATTTAAAATGGTTTAATACAGTTTATTTATATTTATTTTACCTTTACTATTGGTGCTTTTCAAACTTTATTCTTAAATAAAAAGAAATTTAGCAGTTTCATGTTGTGTCGTTTTTTTTTTTTTTGGGGGGGTGCAAGTAGCTGGTCTTGCCTAGGGCGCAAAATAGTCTAGCACTGGCCCTGATCACATGGTCCACCCCTGCACTCTTCCACAATACCACAGAGGGGTTACTGTATGATGGCACTTGCTGGTCTGGCACCAAAGACACAATATTTGGGTGCACTGCCACTGACGCCTGGACCAGATTCATATCCTCAGAGGGGTTACTGTGTGACGGCACTGTTGCCGACGTTAAAAGCCCAATTTTAAAGCACCTATTGTTACTTTAATCCAAAACCTGCATAAATTTCACCATAATTTAGCCAAAAATTCACTAAACTTTTTCTGTGCGTCCTAAAATGTCTTTTCATACAGGCTGCCGGCCCAAGCAGTTGTTTATGAATAGATTAAAGGAAAAGCAATTACCGTCATTTGAGACGTCATTTTTTTGTTTTTAAATGTTTCTATACATCCTACAAATCCGCCACTTCACGGGCAGGTTATGGGGACCTCCTAGGCACGATATTTGAAGGAATTTTTTTTTTTTTTTTTTTTTTGAAAACATATTTTATTGTGATTTATTGTGATGTACAAGCCATAAACGACTCCAGGGGGTGCTAGGATACAACCATAGCTAGAACAAATCAGCAAGATATAATACACCCCACCCTGTCACAACATCTTCTCAAAAGACAAACTGGGGAGGACAAACAGGAGAAAGAAGGGAAAAGGATGTAGAGAGTAGAGAGGAAAAGAAGGAAGAGAAAAGGCCTAAAGGGCAGAGGGAAGAGAGGAAGGAAAAAGGAAAGAGAAAAAGAAAAAAGGAGGGGGGGGAAGAGGAGGGAGAGGGGAGGAGAAAGGTTCTCTCCAAGACCCAGCCGGCACAACACGATAACCCCAATCTTCCAGCACCTGCAATCATTAGGTAGATCATTATCTAAACATCATGGTTCAACCAAGGCTCCCACAATCTAGAAAACGCATCCATAGTGTGGTGTACTCTGGCCGACAGTTCATCCATAAGGGCCACGTCTCTGATATTAGCCAGCACCCTGCCAAAGCGGGGGGGCTCCATTGCCCTCCACTCTGCCGCAATGGCACGACGCCCTGCCAACGTCATTTTAGCAAGTAGTTTGTTCTGGCGCAAGGAAAGGTCCTCCAAGGGGGACGCAAGGAGAAAAACTTTCGGCACAAAAGGTATCTCTCTCTCCAGCACGGTTTGGGCAAGAGAATGTAGTTTCGACCATAGTGGTTTAAGGCGGGGGCATGACCACCACATGTGCAGGAAGGTTCCCTTATCGCCACACAGTCTCCAACACACATCAGTGGTAGTCACTTTCATTTTGACAAGCTTCTCCGGGGTGGTGTACCAGCGGAATATCATTTTCAG
This sequence comes from Leptobrachium leishanense, assembly GCA_009667805.1. Classification (NCBI taxonomy): domain Eukaryota; kingdom Metazoa; phylum Chordata; class Amphibia; order Anura; family Megophryidae; genus Leptobrachium; species Leptobrachium leishanense. The sequence goes on along the minus strand of CM019066.1, from coordinate 138,925,713 downwards.
AGATTGCTCCTGGTGCGTAGTGCATATAGAGGACCTCCTAGCTGCCTCCCAGATGTCCAACCACTCATCGCCTTCCAATTCCTCTCCCAGGTCTTTATGCCATGCGTTAATGTATGTCAATTCCTTCCATTCAAGGGTCGAGGTAATAGAGGAGTATATTGTGGAGATAAGACCTTTGGGGTAGTGTTCTTGAAGGCACAAACGCTCAAACCACGAAGGCTTGGTGAGTGCTGCGGCTCGAAGGTGGGGTTTGGTGATAAAGTCCCTCATCTGTAAAAATCGGAAAAATGTAGATGGAGGCAGCGAGTGTGTGCTCTGTAGATCCGGATAGTGCAGGAGGGCTCCTTTAGGGTAGAAATCCACCAGTCGCTGAAGACCCGCATCTTCCAACAGGCCAAAAGGCTGCGGGCACAAGCCCGGGGGGAATTCCTCGTTGCGCAAGATCGGAGTTAGAGGCGACGGATAACTTGTAAGGTCACATTTAACTGCGACAGAATCCCATAATTTCACCGCAGCTACGATGGCCGGGCATTCCGTGCGTAATGTTGGACGATAAGGTGGGGAAGTCCAGAGCCAGAATTGTGGAAGATCCGGTGACATCATGGAAGACTCCAGATCCACCCATCTCCTTGCGCCCATTGGGGAGTGCCAAGCTACTATTTGGGCTAACCGTGCTGCTCTGTAGTACGAAAGGAGAGAGGGTAACCCCATCCCTCCCGCTGCCCGAGGTCTAAACAACGTCTGCCTCGCCACCCTATGTCTCTTATTATCCCACACAAAAGCATCTATAGCCGTCTGCAGTGACGTTAGATCTGATTGCGTCACACTTATCGGAAGGGCTTGGAAAAGATACAGGAGACGAGGCAGAACGTTCATTTTTATGCAGTGCACCCTCCCCAACCATGAAATATGCAGTTTAGCCCATCGGTCAAGATCACTTTTTATACATTGTATCAATGGAGCATAGTTAAGAGTAAATATTTCCGAGTGGGACCCCGGGATCCGAACACCAAGGTACGATATGGACTCTGTAGTTGTGCAAAAACCATGCCGATGTTCCATAATCCCGGCGTCCCCATCCGAGGCCCCCACAAGGAGAGCCGTAGACTTAGTCATGTTAACCTTGTACCCCGCCACCCCGAGAACCGGTCCAACACCTCCAACAGCCGCGCCACCGAGGGAACAGGGCAGGTAAGGGATAAGAGGACGTCATCGGCATACGCAGAGACTTTATATTCTTCCCCCCTGTGCACCCCCGCAATCAGCGGGTCCGCACGACCGCCGAGAGCAGAGGCTCCAGGGAGAGCGCGAACAGCAGCGGCGACAGGGGGCAGCCCTGTCGAGTGCCGTTCGTGAGGCGAAAAGGACGAGGGGGCGTACCCGGTACCACCACCTGCGCCACCGGCGTGTCATACATTACTCCTATCGAGGACGTGAACTCCTGTGGGAACCCCAGGTGCGTCAGCACCTGGAAGAGATAAGCCCAGCCGACCCTGTCGAAGGCCTTTTCGGCGTCTAGGGACAGGAACACTGCTGGTACCCTCAAACGCTGCGCAAGCCAAACCAGGTCACAGGCCCTCCGGGTGTTATCGTATGCTTGGCGGCCTGGGATAAACCCCACTTGGTCAGCATGAATCAAAGTTGGTATGATCTCGTTCAATCTGAGAGCCAATACTTTGGCTAAAACTTTAATATCAAAATTAAGGAGGGAAATCGGTCTGTAATTCTCCGGGCCCAAAGGGTCCTTCCCAGGTTTAAGATAGTAACAATAGAGGCCGTCAAGGAGTCCCTTGCAAAGGGAGTCCCCGACCTCGCCGAGTTACACATTGTGGTAAGGTGAGGGAGTAAGATGGGCAGAAATGATTTATAGTAAAGTCCTGGGAGTCCGTCCGGACCCGGGGCCTTGTTTGGTTGCATGAGTCCTATGGCTGTCCGCACCTCCTCGCTATCTATCGGCGCACCCAGGGTTGCAGCCTGTGCCTCCGTCAGGGTCGGCAAAGCCAACTCGGACAGAAACCGCTGTACATTAGCTACATGGGTCGGGTTATCTGAGGTCGCGTGCGGGGAGTGGTTATAGATCTTCTCATAAAATGTTGTGAAAATATCCCTAATTTTAGAAGCGGATCTGTGAACAGTTCCTGCCCCGTCCCTCAGGGCTCCTACGCCCCCGTGACGCTGGAGGCCCGCTATCCTCCTTGCCATAGGGGTGTCCATTTTGTTTGAGCGTTCATAGTAAAATCTTTTGGACCAGAGCATGGATCTGCTGACTTCATCTAGAGATAGCTGGGTCAATGCCCTTCTCGCCTCTTGCAGAGCATCAAAGGTCACCGGTCCAGGCTCCGCCTTATGCCTAAATTCTAGTTTACGCAAGCTAGCTTGAAGCTGCGCGAACTTTTCGCCTTGCGCCGTTTCCGATAGGAAGCCTGGCTAATGAGCACCCCTCTTATAACCGCCTTATGCGCTGCCCATACCACTGAAGGTACTTCGTCTGTCTGTGCCGTTAACCTGAAAGTAGCCTTCCAGCTCCTGCCTAACCGCCTGAGACACCCCCTCCGCATCCAGGAGGGTCGGGTCCAAGCGCCACTGTCCAGGGGTCCGGCGTCCCGGCAGCCTGAGATGCATGCTTACGTCAGCGTGGTCAGACCACGTGATCGAGCCAATGGCGGGTGACCCGAGCTCCGGAAGGGAGGCGGCGCCGCCAGCAGATAATCAATCCTTGAGTACGACGCATGCGGGGGCGAGTAAAATGTATAATCTCTAGTGGTGGGATGGTACGATCTCCAGACATCAACTAGATCTAGGGCCCTAACAAAGCGGTGAAATTGTTTATCCTGTGTCCTGAGCTCTCGGGGCACAGCCTGCTGGGAAGCATCAGACCGGTCCAAGGTGGGGAAAAGCACAGCATTAAAGTCCCCAGCAACTATCAGAGCTCCGGATGCATGGGAGGAAATAAACATTTGTAAATCAGACCAAAAGGAAACATCCGGTACGTTCGGGGCATACACCGAGACCACCGAGTACTTCTTATGAGCAAGCCACCCATTCACCACCAAATACCTGCCCTCCCCACCCGCCACTACCGTGTCCAGCGTGAAAGGGCAGGAGTTACGCACGAGAATATTCACCCCCCGGGTTTTAGTAGAGGCACACGAGGAATACACCTGGGAGTAGCGCCTGTCATAGAGCCGGAAGGAGGCGGACCGTGGAATTCTGGTTTCCTGCAGGCAGGCTATGTCTACCTGTTGGCGACGCATCTCTCGAAAGAGCAGACGCCGTTTTCCAGGGGAATTAAGTCCCTTAACATTCAGGGACCATATCTTAAGGGTCTTAGCCATCATAATGCATTAACGCGGGGAAAAGGCTCCGTGACAGGCCCCACCCCCGAGTAGAAGGAGGGAGAGAAGGAAGCCAGCGTAGAGGTGGAAGGAGAAGAGAGAAATAAAGACCGAAGGGGTAGAAGAGAAGATATAAGAACAAGAAAAAGCGAAAGGGGACACAAAAGACAAACGGGAACATCGGGAGATCAACAAACATTTAACATCAAATTCCATGTCCTGGTTTGGGGGAGAAACCCGAAAACCAGGCGTTGGGGGGGAATCAAAGGGCAATCAGGAGACCACCTGCTAATCCCACAAATAGAACCAGTCACCCGGCAGGTGACGATGCAGAACCGTAAATCTATCAAACATAACTTCCAGCAACCCAAACAAAACGCGTATAAACTTTTGCAACAAATACATGCTTAGTAGTGATCTAAGCTATCCCTCGACCTTCGGGCAGCCATCCCCCTGTATTAAAGCAGCCAAATACAGCACAAGTGGCGATAAAAATGAAGCAGTGGGGTTTCCCAAAAAAGTCCATTGCTCTGCGGCCAGGGGGGCCTGAACACACTCTGTCAGTCACATGTAATAAAAAAGGGTTTGAACGAGATAAAGTAAGGAAAGGTCGCTGGAACTTTAAAAGGCGACCCGACCAAGTCGCAATTACTCACGCTCTCCGCTCTTGGAGCGTGCCATGGAAAGGAAGAAGGAGAGTAAAAATCTTGCCCTGCGGCGGATCAATCGGCGACTTCTTGCCACTCCGCCGGGAGGCGTTGTAGTTGTGGCGGGAGAGTGGAGCGAACTCCATCCGGCATCTGTAGACCCAAGCGATCCATGAACGCAGGCAGGGCACTCACATTAGTGCAAGAGAACGTGCGAGAGTCTTTGGTGACAATTAAGCGAAACGGGAAGCCCCAAGTGTATTTCAGGCCTTGAGCCCGGAGCAACGCCGTCACTGGCTTCCAGTCCCGGCGTCTGGCCAAGGTGATCGGCGCCAGATCCTGAAAGAGTTGAAGCTCCACATCTTCATAGTGCAGGCACTGCTCGCGATTAGCTCGCAAAATTTTTTCTTTCGTTTTATAATAGTGCAATCTCAAGATAATATCACGAGGTTGGGAGTTGGGGGGGCCCCTGGCCCGTAGCGCCCGATGAACTCGGTCCATTAGAAAGCTCTCAGCAGGCAAGGTCAGGTAACAACCGCTGAAACAGGCCCACCACCGTGGCTTCCAGCGCAGCCTGTGACACCTCCTCTGATAGGCCTCTTAATCGGAGGTTATTGCGTCTGGATCGGTTGGACGCATCTTCCATGGCCTTCTCTAATCCCTCCACCCGGTCCTGGAGCTGATTTACTAAATCCGCGGACGTGTTAGCCTGCTGAACCACCTCCTCCACCCGGGCCTCCAAATCCGACGTGCGGGAACCCAGGGCCTGGATTTCTGCCTTAACCACCTGGGAGCCTCTCACAATCTCCCCAGCCAAGATCTCCTGTACATCCGTTATTTTTTGGAAGAGCGCCGCTATGTCCTGTTTAGACGCCGGAATCAAGGTGGCGAGGCCCGCCGATTTTTTTTGTTTTTGCGGCGGCATGGCAGGGTGCAGGGGAGCTTCTCCCTTCACTCAATGTAACCTGGTCGGGTCAGTGGTAAACGGTTCCGCTTGAAAGGTCACCCACGGCCCAGGAGCTCAGCTCTCACACAGCTAGCCGCATGCTCGTCCAGGCTCTGCCCCCCTTTCGTTTTTATTTTTAACCATTATTTCATGGAAAACTCACTGTCCTTTAAAAACTTTTTTTTTAACTTTTTGTCTCTGTACCTGTCCCCCAGGGCACTACCCGGACCCCCATACACCTTATGGCAATATCTAGCATATATGCCATCTTGAGGCATCTTTAAAATCGAATTTGATCCCATTGACTTGTATTGAGTTCGAGTTCGAATTCAAACATTTGGAAAGTTCGAGTTCGAATGCGAACCGAACTCGGTGGTGTTCGGCTCATCACTACTCACCAGCCACTGACCTCACCGCACGTCACTGGTGGTCACAGTGCCTAGAGCAGGAATCTCAAACGAGGTCCCCGCAGAGGGTTATAGCCTACAATTCCCAGAAATCTTTGAATGCAATAAATGGTCAGAGAATCATGAATGTGGGGGATTACATCCCCCCCTTCTACAATGTATAGTTCAGAAACATCCAGGTCTCTGACCTAGAGTGTCCCTTTATTAATTTGTATTAATTTTAAGCTTCCATCAGCAATATACAATGGAAATGTATGTGATAATGTCTATAGAGTGCATCCTGTTTTTAATTAAGCAGAAAGTTAAATAAGTAATCAAAAAAGTAATGTTGTACATGCGCACACAATATAAAAATTGTGTAGTCTAATGACAAACTAGGTGACTGTTTATGCTTGCAGTGATCTTTTAAGAATGAAAAAATTTGATTCTGAATGAGTATGATTTGCTATTCTATGCCTTCACTACAAGGCACAGTTTGTTAAGAAATATTAAAAGAATTATTTTTTAAACCAACATTGCAAAGGTAACGTAGCATTAAAAATGCAATGATATGTATTGCTGTTGTAAAATATATAAAATGAATACATAAATTTACCTACTGTTATTTCTTTACTTTTTCAAACTTTGCACATAAAGGGCCATATTACATAGTTGCAGTGGCGTAGCGTGGGTTGTCAGTGCCCGGGGCCAGCCAAGAATTGTGCGCCCCCCCCCCCAACCTGTGGACACATTATCGATATTGCCCCAGCCAGCTCTCATCTGGATATTGCCCCACCCAGCTCTCATCTGGATATTGCCCCACCCAGCTCTCATCTGGATATTGCCCCAGCCAGCTCTCACCTGGATATTGCCCCAGCCAGCTCTCACCTGGATATTGCCCCAGCCAACTCTCACCTGGATATTGCCCCAGCCAGCTCTCACCTGGATATTGCCCCAGCTCTCACATGGATATTGCCCCAGCTCTCACCTGGATATTGCCCCAGCTCACACATGGATATTGCCCCAGCCAGCTCTCACCTGGATATTGCCCCAGCCAGCTCTCACCTGGATATTGCCCCAGCCAGCTCTCACCTGGATATTGCCCCAGCTCTCACATGGATATTGCCCCAGCCAGCTCTCACCTGGATATTGCCCCAGCTCTCACATAGATATTGCCCCAGCTCACACATGGATATTGCCCCAGCTCACACATGGATATTGCCCCAGCTCTCACATAGATATTGCCCCAGCTCACACATGGATATTGCCCCAGCTCACACATGGATATTGCCCCAGCTCACACATGGATATTGCCCCAGCCAGCTCTCACCTGGATATTGCCCCAGCCAGCGTTCACCTGGATATTGCCCCAGCTCTCACATGTATATTGCCCCAGCTCTCACATGGATATTGCCCCAGCCAGCTCTCACATGGATATTGCCCCAGCCAGCTCACACCTGGATATTGCCCCAGCCAGCTCACACCTGGATATTGCCCCAGCCAGCTCACACATGGATATGCCCCAGCTCACACATGGATATTGCCTCAGCTCACACATGGATAATGCCCCAGCTCACACATGGATATTGCCCCAGCCAGTTCTCACCTGGATATTGCCCCAGCCAGCGCTCACCTGGATATTGCCCCAGCTCTCACATGGATATTGTCCCAGCTCTCACCTGGATATTGCCCCAGCTCTCACATGGATATTGCCCCAGCTCTCACATGGATATTGCCCCAGCCAGCTCTCACATGGATATTGCCCCAGCTCACACATGGATATTGCCCCAGCTCTCACATGGATATTGCCCCAGCCAGCTCTCACCTGGATATTGCCCCAGCTCTCACATGGATATTGCCCCAGCTCTCACCTGGATATTGCCCCAGCCAGCTCTCACATGGATATTGCCCCAGCTCACACATGGATATTGCCCCAGCCAGCTCTCACATGGATATTGCCCCAGCCAGCTCACACCTGGATATTGCCCCAGCCAGCTCACACATGGATATGCCCCAGCTCACACATGGATATTGCCCCAGCTCACACCTGGATATTGCCCCAGCTCACACCTGGATATTGCCCCAGCTCTCACCTGGATATTGCCCCAGCTCTCACCTGGATATTGCCCCAGCTCACACCTGGATATTGCCCCAGCTCACACCTGGATATTGCCCCAGCTCTCACCTGGATATTGCCCCAGCTCTCACCTGGATATTGCCCCAGCGGCAGCCATGGATATTGCCCCAGCTCCGGATCCAGCAGGGGTTGGGGGCCCAGATGCCGGGCAGCAGGAGTGCCTGCCCGGTCCTGAACAGCGTGTGAGTCCGTGTTGAAGGGGAGGCGGCTGCGTGCATGCGCAGGTCACGCGGTCCGGCCAGTCAGGTGGTACAGAGACTCAGTACCACCTGATTAGCCGGACCATGTGACCTGCGCCTGCACGCAGCCGCCTCTCCTTCAACACGGACTCACACTGTTCAGGACCGGGCAGGCACTCTCTCAACCCGCGGGCCCTTGGGCGGTGCCCGAGGGCCCGGCGGGTCAGTCCGGGCCTCAACTTTTAGGGCGCAAATTTCTTTTGAAATTATGCGCCCCTAAGAAAACTGCGCCCGGGGCCACAGCCCCCCCCAGCCCCCCCCCACGCTACGACACTGGTGCTAACTTAACCAGAGCTGTTGTAAACTTACCAGAGCCATTATAGCCTATGGAGGCCCCTATTACACGCTTTGCGCAAATGCGCTCGTGCAGCGTAATTTTTTTTGCTCATGCAAAAAACGTTAGCGCGCGCAAATTAACGCGGTAGTACGCTCCGAGCGCAGTTTTTCAGCCTTCAACTTTTTACATGCGCAAATCCGACGCGCAAAAGCCAGGCGCAAATGACTGTTGCGTGCAGGAATCGGTGGGCAATCAGAATTAAGAACAACCATTTTCTAACATTAGGTTGTTGCGCCTGTCAAAGTCAGTCTGCGTATATGTGCTGGAGCAAAAAAAAATTTTGGACAATTAATACATTTTATTTAGATACACACAAATAGGCAGCGCTCCTCCGTGTACAAAAACAGTACAATATACAGACAAACCGGAGGAAAAAAGGGGAAGAAAGAAAAGGAAATTTCCTTACAGCAAAGAAATGTGTTCTTTTCTTTTTAGTCTTCTTAGACTTTTTTCAATAAGGGAGTACGTATGTTGTCTTGTATATACCATTTCCTCTGAATCAGCGCCGCTGAATAATTTCAGCCAATACAAACCGGCGGTTTGTTTTTACAGTTACCACCTGCTTTTCAAAGACGTTATGAAAATGCGTGCAAACTTTTGTTGCGTGAAGATTGTAATGCCATCCGCGTACCAGTGCATGAGCGCATTTGCGCTGTCAATGTTAAGTATAGGATGCGCGCAGGAACTTGCGCTCGCGCTGGGTTCGCGCAGGGTCACTCGCGTTGGACGTTAACGCGCATCGTTTGCGCGAACGTCGTACTATGACGTTCCGCGCAAATGCTTTTGTCCTCCGCAAAAGCGCATTTGCATGCACGCAAATGCACTGCGCGAAGCGTGTAATAGGGGCCGGAGGTTTTAAGTTTACAACAGCTCTGGTTAAGTTAGCACCAACTATGTAATATGGCCCAAAGTGTGTAAATCCCAATAATTTATGATATTCCGGATATAGCAGTATTTGAAACATGGTAGGAAATTGGAATTAGGACAAAAACACAACCCCCCCCCCCCCCCACACACACACACACATTGAAAATGTGTTAAAGAGATCCACATAGAAATGAATAAATAGTTCCCATGTTGGGTTGCCAAAGAGCACATTATAAGACATAAGAAATGCAGCTTAAAATAATAAGCATACTGTAAACTGAGCAGGACCGCAGGCGGATACCCCATTCCGCCACACTGGTGGCAGCGGTGGGATAAGCTCTCTGCACCCCCAAGAAGACCCCCACCATGGCTGGGTACAGTGCCTACAGACGGGACGTCCTGCGTGGCATGTTGGAGAATCGGGGAGGAACTCCCGGCAACAAAAATAAGAAAACCCTGGTGAAGGAGCTGACCAGGATGGACCAGCAAATGGTGAGCACCCCAACCCTGACTCAGGACCCTAATGAGCACCTTCGGCAGAGAGCTCGGTCCATGTTCGAAGGATTCGGCCTCACCCCCTCCGCGGACACGGTGAGCCGGCTAATGATGGACCTCCAAGCGGATGAGGAGAGGGACCGTCAGCACGAGTTGCGATGGGCAGCGCTCTGTGCAAAAAGGATTGAATACTTTACCCCTGAACCCTACCCCGTAGAACCCTGGTGCGAGGTTTACAGCCTGCCTGGAGCTTCATCCAGGGAACCTACACCCCCCAGCGATACCTCTTTTGTGATTTACAGCGCGCCTGGAGTTGTAATTGAGGACACCGCACATCCCAGCGACCCTTGGATGGAGGCTTACAGCTCGCCTGGAGCTGCATCTGAGGACGCCACACCCCCCAGCGAGTGGCGGTGCCACTGTCTCAGCACCCTCGCGGACTCGAGGGTGGAAATTCCGAGAAGGCTGCAGGAGGGCCTGGATCGGTACCACGGGTCCACAGTGGAGCCCACTGGGCCTGAGTGGCGGGACGAGATCCGCCAAGAACTTTGGTACGAGGCCCTGTACCATGAAAGGGACTACCATGATGTCCATGTTCCCTCCGACGCGGTCATCTACCAGGTGCAGTATAACGCCAGAGCAGCGTTCCTGCAAGATCGACCCCCGGAGGAGTGGGAGGCAGAGCTCCAATACCTGGTGCAGCAGGAGATTGCACTGGATGCCGCGTATCGCGCGCTCCGGTGGCTAACAGGCCCCCTGCTACCCCGCACCATCGACGGCGCCTCCACCGCAGGCCCCTACTATGGCGGCACGGGGCTGCTTTACGAGAGAATGGCCAATGACCCTGGGTTCGGAGAAGAGACAGAAGAGCGATCGGAGGAGATACTGGAGCGACGGGAAGAGGAACTCCCGTACGATAGCAGGGACTCTGAGTTAGAGGAACTGGAGTTCCTGGTGGAGCGAGAATGGGAGCTCGAGAAGGCCTACAAGAGATTGTTGGACAGCGTTCCGCAGTTAGGTCTGAGTCCCATGTCCTGGTGGGACTGTCCTGCTGAAGAAACCGACAGTCCGAGAGACCCCGAAGCATGGGAGGCCGAGCCGCTCCCATGAGTCCTCGTTGGGGCCACCGCAGAAGAAGCGATTTTCCCAAACCCGCAGGAAGACACGGTGGCCATATCCGCGGGTCCAGCAGAAGAGCTGGCAATGGGGCAGAGCGCCGCTGGCCTCTGCCCACTTCCCACAGTCTGCCAGGAGGAGCAGACAGATGGTTCCCCCGGGATGGGTTGCTCGCAGCCATTGATCGCCCTGGGGATGGAAGAAACCATCCTCCCGCAAGGAGACCCCCACCCAGCCGAAGAACTGGCCACGGGGCAGAGTGCCGCTGGCCTCTGCCCACCTTTTCCCAGCTGTCCCGAGGAGCAGGAGGGGGATACCCTGGGGCTGTCTCCCCCACAGCCGCTTACCTCGTCCGACCCCCTGGACGTTGTTCAGGCACCCACCTCCCCAGCAGAAGAGCTGGCAACGGGGCAGAGTGCCGCTGGCCTCTGCCCATCCTTCACCATCTGCCCCGAGGAGCAGAACGAGGATAACTCCGCGCTGTCGACCTCGCAGCCGCTTACCCCATCCAACCCCCTGGACTTCGTTCCGGTACCCACCTCCCCAGCAGAAGAGCTGGCAACGGGGCAGAGTGCATCTGGCCTCTGTCCACCCTCCGTCTGTCCCGAAGGGCAGAAGGAGGATTTCCCCGGGCTGATTGTTGTGCAACCCTTGACCCCATCTTCCCCGCTGGACGTTGCTCCCGCACCCGCCTGCCCAGCAGAAGCACCGGCAACGGGGCCGAGTGCATCTGGCCTCTGTCCACTCCCCCTTATCGGCACCGAGGAGCAGAAGGAGGATTCCCCTGAGCGGGTTGATTTGCAGCCACCAACTCCACCCGAGATGGAGGACGTCCTTCTCCTGCCGGGTGAGTCTTCTCCAGCATTCACCACCCCAGCCGACGCACTGGTGGCGGAGCAGAGCCGGTTGCCAACCTGCCCCTCCTTGCAACCCTTTGGCCCGGAGGCCCTCGGTCGCCACCGTCTTTATCAACGGCTGACCAAGGCACTTGGGGCGCGTGCCTTTAGCCCCCTTTTTCCCCGAGTACCCGAGACCACTGGAGATGGCACAGGTGGTACCTCTCCCCAACCACGGGACACTTATTCCGGAGGGGGTACCCCGAAAGACTTACAACCTGCCAGGCATGGCCGCGAGCACCACTGGAGAAGCCTGGCGGCTCGCCTCTTGCCCACGGACTATGGGCCGCAGAGACTGCACCGACTCCCCCTATACGACCCGTGTGGGTCCAACCGGGCTCGTCGGACTTTGGAAAGGGGGAGGAGTGTCACGGAATGACCCAAGAGGCTCGGCGCAGCGAGACCCAGGACTCAAACCCAAGACATTTTTAAAAGGACCTTGTTTTCCTTTGAACGTTTGCAGTGTGTGTTTCAATGTATGAACAGTTTTATTTTCCTTGCTAGATGTGGTTTTACTTGATGTGCTATATTAAGATGTACCTTGTGTGATTGTAACTGTAGTAAGTGTAAGAAAACGTTTGTATGTGTTTTTCCCCGACGCCATTTTGCCCATTCCAGCATGGTTACACCAGACAAAGGATCTCCTGGCCCCAAGATGGAGGATGCAGCGGGCCAGCTGATTGGAGGCTTTTCCCAGACCTCATCTGCCTAATCCCCTGGACAATGGGAAACCTGAAAGGGCAAGATAGAGGACACAGCAAGCCAGCTGCTTGGAGGCTTTTCCAAGACCTCATTTGCCTAATCCCTGGACAATGGGGAGGCTGAAAGGGACCTGAGAGGGAACAGGAGGCTGGGAAAGGAGCCAATCAGTGCTGGTTGTGTGGGTGGGGGAGTTGGCAATCTGTTTGTGTGAAGTTGTATAAATGACCCTGTGGAAACCCATAAAATCTGTTCATCTGAGTGTTTGATACATGCAGCTTCGTCTGGTGTTGTCATTTCACGCCGGCTATATATCACCACCGCCCAGGAACGGGTCACTCTAACTCCGCAGCAGAACATCGATTCGCCGCGCCGTTGCGCCACCTTGGATCGGTACCTCGGGATACCGCAACCACCCCGAATCGGGACCTCGACTCAGCGCCGTGCCCCGCATCTTCAAGGAGTCTCTACCGAACCGCGGTTCGCCACGCAGACCGTCTCCAGCCTTCCAAAGGTCAGCAGATCCGCTGCTCGAGACGCCGAGTGCCGTGCCACTCGGTAGTCGGGCGGATTTCCACCGTGGGTGCCCCATATACTCTCCAGATCTCCACCGCCACGTGGTCTTCTACGCAAGCCGCTCGAGACGCCGGGTGCCGTGCCACTCGGTAGTCGGGCTTGGCAACACCAAAGAGGGGGTCAGATAGAGCAGGACCGCAGGCGGATACCCCATTCCGCCACAACGCCTTTAAGGAGAAATTGAACCTCCATACAATAAGGGAGTTACTCAGGTTCCAGAGTTTGTTGAAGTTGCAATCCCCTGGAAAAATCACCGGTTTTGCAACTTCAACACATCCTAATATTTAATAAAAGTTAAATCCAAACAGCAACAGGAAAAGCTGCACTGTGAAGCGTCTCCTGCCACTGTTTGGATTTAAGTTTTGTTAATCATCACCGTATGAGTTGCGACACTAGGGGCTATATTACACAGTTGGTGTTAACTTAACCAGAGCTGTTGTAAACTTAAAACCTCCTTAGGCTATAATGGCTCTGGGAAGTTTACAACAGCTCTGGTTAAGTTAACACCAACTTAGTAATATGTCCCTAGCTATCTTCAGTATATTTTTTAGCGTTGACAAACACTGGCAGTATCCAATTATCCCTCAAAAGTATAGGTACATCCAGGAAAATACATCTGTTATCATCATGCAGAGACAAATAAAAAAAGAGCTATAAATGCCTATGCATAGGATGGTTTCCCACCACAGCATAGGAAGGAACATAACATGTGTAACACTTTTCTATCAAAGCTGTGCTGTACAGAAGTTCATAGTTTGAAGTAAATATTTATGTCCTGTAAATATATTTAAAAAAATTACAAATCTCTCATTTTATTGTTTACGTACCTCTATAATGCATGACAAACCCAAAACGATCAACAACATGATTATAATAGCACCTCGCCAAATCATAGGAGTGCACACAAGCTGCAGAAGGCAAGAAACACAATTTGAAAAGTGAACCTCAGAATAATATTGATACATGCCACTCATTTTTAACAAAATAAAGCCATTCCTAGAAATATGGACCTTGGCAAACATTAAGGTCAGTATTACAAAGCTGGTGCTAACTTAGCCAGAGCTGTTGTAAACTTCCCAGAGCCATTATAGTCAATGGAGTTGTTAAGTTTGCAACAGCTCTGGTTAAGTTAGCACCAGCTTTGTAATATGGCCCAAAATGTTTGAGTGAGTCAGGTTGATGCATTTGTAGCATGCTTTTCTTGAATAAGGTGCAGGTCCTATAGGAAGCAGTTGGTGTTTGTGAGCAGTCAATTAATGTTCCATTAGTGCTCCATTCACGAAGATTAGTGGCTGCTTTCTATTACAAGTTTAGTGGCACCTTCTGTCATCGCTCATCATCTATGGCAGATTACAACGAATATATACATCCTACACTTCACATAGGACACACAGAACAAACTGCGGAATATGCTGGCGCTTTATAAATAAAGAATAATAACTGAATAACTAGCAATTCTATAACTTTAACACATGAATATACTTACATCTAATCTAATGTAGACATCCGCAATATGAGCAAAAAGTAGGAAAAGGCAAACCGCAATCTGGACTGCAATCACTATCATAAATAGATCTAGAAAAAACAAAAAAAGTTATTATAAGCAAAATGCTTGAAATGAAGAAAAAAAAATGTGAAACACCAAATATCTTTTTTTTCTTTCCAACAAAGTTACAAAAAATTCATCTGCTAGGAATGGCCATATGTTTTTTTTTTTAAATTAAAGACATTGTGTTGATTGCAAATCTTGCTTATAAAGCACAACTCTCCAGGAACAGTTGTAAAAAACTTTAATGTGGTTGGTACGTTCCAACCATGCACAGATGGCAAGGATGTCTGGCACTATCCTGGATATTTGTTGGAGATCATGTAAGACTAAGGGCATGACGCCTAAATGTGTTGGTCTTGTGGCTCCCTACACAACTTCTTGATCACAAGCATTAACCCTATTGTATTGCAGTCATCGGCAAGCCGATCACAAGAGACTTTTGGGTCTGCCTTCTTTCTAAACTGATGGACAACCCTCACCTTTCATGAAAATAAGCTCATTAAGCTCCTACTGGCTGGTAGGGAGGTGCTTTCTGAGTACGGACACTCTTGCCTGCCCTTTGTTCTCACTCCTACCACCCAGGATTCGGGACACTGGTTTTGAAGGAACCAACTGCCATGGTTAATGATAACCATACGGAGTCTCTCAAAATATGTACATCTTGACTTGCATGATTTCAATGGGAGTGGGACCCTAGATTTTGGGGATGTTTTTCTGGTTCCCATTGTGCTGTGGAGCACCTGCAGCTCTCACCTGCTACGACCCACTCTTACCCTCACTCCCTTTTTTTGGTTAATTTTTTGTCTCTTCTCTCCCCAGTTTTGTCTCCTGGTAATATTACAAACACATGGGAGTGAGCACCTCCCAAGAAGGAAATAAAACTTAGCTTTTATTTTAGAACACTTAAAAATTGGGCACAAGCCACCCAATAGTCAAATTGCAAAACAAAAAACAAAGTACGGTATATGATACTGCCAGCTGTACCTCCTTGGATATGTCTGAATTGTTATAGATAAACAGGTTTATAGATAATACAGGTGCTGCTCCAGGGGAAAGTGGCACACAAAATGAAAGGTAGAGGTATTGTCTCAAAGTTAAGAATTAGACCTCCTTGGGCCTGGGTAATCAGAAAAAAACCTCACAACCAGGATAATCCTAGCCTTTACAGCCAGAACGACCCACTGAGAGGACTCAAATGGTGGTGGTCTACAAGTTCTTTTGGAATTTCTTTGAATGATGCAGGTAGCTTAGCAGTGGTATCAGGACACATCACTCCAATATCACTACTTCAGAGAGCACAGAAATGTCACCAACATTTCGGTGCTCTCTCGCTCACTGCACTTTGGTGAGTTAAATTTGCCGACCCCGCAGTGAATTCAAAGTGCAGCGAATTGATCCGCCGAATGCATCTGAAAAACCGCTGCATCGAGAAACTGCTGAATAAATCGAAAACCCACCGAATCACTCAAAAACCACTGAGAAAAAAAAAAATATCGGCAAATGCATCTGCCGATTGGATCTGAAAAAGTGGACCGCCAAGTAGACCGGTCGCCATGCACAGTATCTTTACCCTATCACATTATTTCTCAGTTGCAGAGATCACATCCATTTGGACAGACACGTCCACTTTTCATATCATTATCACACACTTCCATATTTTAACACTTAATTTTTCACTGTAGACATACCAATATATATTTCCCCTAACTAGTTGTATAGATACACGAAATGTTACTCAATGCCATGTATATTTACCTTTATTCAATCATAGGGTATTACAGATGTTAAATTGCTCTATAGGAGTAGCATTAATAAGTATACATAGAAACTGTTTAAGTACAGAATATTTGCATGAATGTTTGGTGACAGAATATACAATGACATTAATCCCCATGTTGGATTTTAATTCTTGTTTGGCGATATCGATCACCATTGCGACCGGACGCGGCATCACACGTAGCAACGCGATTACAGACGGCACACAGAATCACGGCGGATTCACGTGCAGGGAGGTTCAGCTCCAAACAAATGGATTGGTGAGTGTGTTTATTTTCTTTTGTATATATACATACATGATAAGAGATACACTGTAACCTTGAAAATGGCTCCCAAGAGGGCCGAAACGTCGGTATATTTTAATCTTTTGGAAAAACGTTTATTTTTATACACATGTGCGGCCTCTTCAACACTTGATATACATTCCCAGTTTGGGCTAAGCACTGTGGCTGTTATATTGAGATGATTTTTGAGAGATTTATTTTTTTTGATAGGTAGTTGCTGGGACCTAGCCCGTTTGAGATTGACAATCAATGAACATTTTTTTCACTGGTGTGGATAAAAACTCAATGCAAATCTTTCTATTCTAACCTCGTCCATTAACCAGAGAAACACAATTCTCCATATCTCCCACCACCATTGTCATTACAATGCTGTATGCACGGTTTTGATAAGCAATGCAAATCCTAGAATAGCTCCGAGGCTACTGCATGTCTTTCTTGACAGACGTTTACATTACCTCGGCTGCTATGTCTGTTGTACTGTAACTTTACAAATTGATCCAACATATATTACTAAACAAATTTCGTGCAATTTCCCAGAATAGGTCCAGCTCAATATTTCTGCCTCTTGAGCAACTCATGGTGGTTTTAAAGCTCAAGTTAACACACTCGCAGAATGTAAACAGTAGTCAACAAGACGCTGAAAGAAATACATGGCGACTATGGATCATGTAGTCAAATAAAACCTCTAACAGTGGCTTCAAATTCATATTTTCCATTCCATAAGTGCTCAAATGATTTGAGATCTCATGGCTTTGGTAGCCGGTGGAACATGCCAAATGATTTTATTTTGGAAACCGAGTTATAATGTAGCATAACACTAAAGTAAAATGAATTACATACTCACAGTTGGTATATATAGGTTGTCGGAAGGGCCTTCCTTTAGACACCATAAATGCTATGATCAAACAGTTTAAAGTACCCAAGAACCAGACAGTAGTGTTTTCATAAGATCGGGCTCCATTATCAATCTCTGCATTTGTGGAATTGGTTCCATCTGTGCCATTTACAGGATAGCAAGCACTATGACAGGTAAAAAAAACAACATATATATTATTCATTAAAATATATTTTCTAGAGTAATACAAAGTAACATATTGTGTGTATTCAAGTAGATTTTTTTTAAAGAGACACATTTAGCTGCTTTTAACTGCAAATATGTAAAACACCCAGCTTTTAAAACTATCAATTACATTTTTCTTCAGCAAGCTGCAACAGGATAGAAGTACCAGCATGATCTAAAATAGAATTGCTGCAAACCTGTACGACAATTCTCTCTGACCAGTAGAGTGTCCTGTTTTTGCCCTTAATTAATTGCCGTCAGCAGCCTATGCCCAATTATTTTTTAATGTTTATATTTTATTTTGCCCGGTTTTACTCACCTTTTATCCCTCACTGCACACAGCTCCTCCTCTTTGGCTCAGGGATTCCCATACCTGGAAGTCCCTAAACCTTTTCTGCGCAATTTGTGCTCCCTGTGCTATTTCTGAAGTGAAAAGAGGTGTGCAGTCGTTTCAAAACGAATCTGAATTCATTACGAAATTCGTTAATTCGTATTTTGGAAGTACTTCCGAAATAACGAATAGATGTCATCCGAATTTAAACTAAAACTAAACGGTATATAACAAAATTTATTCTTTATAATGTACAATCTATCCTAACAGTAATTTAGCAGGATTTGATGATTTTTTTTGTGATCTGAATCGATAGCGAATTGATTCCAAATTACAAACGAAATTATTAAAACAAATCAGTTAAGTATTATGGTTTCACAAAGCACCCCATCCCTGTCAATTGGCTGAGGTGCTGAATCGGTTGTATTCAGCACCACAAGCCAATAGACAGCTCAATAATTAACCCTAGCTTGCCTTTTAAACCTCATGTTTAACCCTAATGTAACAGTAATTGAGATTTTGTGATCCGAATCGGTTTCAAATCAATATCGAATCGATCCCAAATTACAAATGAAATTATGAAACAAATAAGTAAGTATTCAAGCGAATTCTGTTTCAAACTAAATTATTTTCAAACGAATCTAAACAAATTTTTCAGCTAGGGAATACAAATTGCACAGCACTACAGACAGGGCCGGACTGGCCTACTGGGATGCGGGTTACACGCTGCCTGGCCGCCGCCTTGTTGCTGTTGGAAATTCTCAGCTCCAGTATGAATCCGGAGCTGATTTGTCCTCTGACGCTGTCACACACACACACACTGCAGGCACAGTGTCAGGTCCTAGGCGCCCTGACCCTCTTGCGCCCCCTTTTGAAACCTGCAAGAAGGACTTATACAAGTTCCTGGACTTCTTGGCAGAACTGCTTTCAAGCCCTGCAGCCTCATCTGAACTGAGGCTGTTAATTAAACCCTGCATTTAAGGAAGTCACACCCTCTAGCCTGGACATCCTCATTGAAGTCCCAGACTGTATTGCATTGCAGAGCTGAATCCTGAACTCTCCTAATCCAGACCTTCCTGAGAGGACTCTGTCTATTTCCTGGACATTTACCCTTCAAGCCGGTAACCTCCCTGTGCTTCCTGATTTCCCCCCCCCATCTTGAACCCCTGGCTACCAGACCCCTTGATTTTGGACATTGACCACCCTGCCTGCCGCCTTGCCCAGACCCCTGCTTTGCTAAAGACCACTCCTTTGCATTATCCATATCTGTACCATGCCAGTGTATCTGTTGTCTTATTGTCTAGTGTTATTCTTTATACATTGTCTGCCCCATATACTGTTAGTTTCCCTTTGTGTCTCTTTCTGCTCACTTCTCCAGTATCTTAGTCTCCTCTTGCTATCCCTCATTTCTCCCGCTTTCTAACTGCTCTCATATTCAGTTCTCCCTCCCCACTGCTCTCAGCCATCCCTCTGGCCTCAACCTCCTTTTCCTGCATCTCCTCTCCTCCTCTATAGCTATTCCCCTTTGTGCCCAGTCTCCACTATTGTCCAGGTCTGATCTGTTGTTTATTTCGTGCATTTTATGTCTTTTTATCTAAATAAACTCTTTGTTTATCCTGCAAACCTGCCTCATTGCATCTTGGGCTCACTACCGTACCTGCTGCATAAATCAGTCTGAACCCTGACACACAGCTGCCCGCTGCCGCTCTCTGTGTGTGAGTGAGTGAGGGGCCGGGCTGACAGCTGCTGCAGCATGCGTGCCTTCCAGTGAACACAAGGTTGGAAATGGCACTCACGCTACATTGACGCCGCCCTCCTCACCTACCATGTGATGCGCCGGTTAGACGCATTGAGCAGGCGCAGACCAGGTCCCCTTGAGTCACTGGTGCACAACTTGTTCACGGCGGAGGCCAGCAGCCGCTCAGCCAGGTGGCGGGAAGACAGAGGCTGGAGCACATCTCCAGAGGACAGACAGAGGCAGAGCCGAGGAGACACAGGCAACACTCACTGACGAGGTGACTAGAGATGGGTGAGTGACTGATTCATTGATGGTTGAATCCCCCAGAAGGCACGCCTCTCTCAATCTTTTGACCCCCCCAGCCAGCAGGTCCCTCAAATTCTTTTGACCCGCCCAGCTGGTCCCTCACATTCTTCTGCCCCTCCCCCAGGACCCACATGATCAGATGAATGAGAGGGGGTAGAAGAAAGTGAGGGACTTGCTGGGGGGTGTCAAAAGAATTTGTGGGGCCTGCTGGCTGGGGGGGGGTCAAAAGATTGAAAGGGGCCTGGGGTGTAAATAGGCTGTACAGCTCTGATACCCTCAAACACACCGCATATTACTTGGGCTGGTATGAAATTATTTCCAGGGCTGATTTTTATTTCCAGTCCGGCCCTGGCTACAGAATTTGTGAACATTACGTACGCAAATCTCGTAGTGCCTGTGCAGATTGAAGGTTTGGAACGTCAGTTCCTTGCGTGCTGCCGTCTCTAGTAACCAAGTAGTAACCGGCAGCCAGGAAATACAAATTCTCCCACTGCTAGTGATGCTGGGTGGGGTGGAGGAAACTCCTCCACTTCACCCAGATTTTTAGCAAAAACGGGTGGGCTGAGAGGGGGAGGAAGAATGGGGAGCACGCCACACA
Organism: Leptobrachium leishanense; assembly: GCA_009667805.1. Taxonomy (NCBI): domain Eukaryota; kingdom Metazoa; phylum Chordata; class Amphibia; order Anura; family Megophryidae; genus Leptobrachium; species Leptobrachium leishanense. Next base: position 138,905,395 of record CM019066.1, on the reverse strand, counting down.
TCGTGACCAATTAAAAAATATAAAGTGGTCAGGAAGTGTAGAGTGCACTTTTAAACCAAAAGATTGAAGTGTGAGAAGAGTCTGATGCAGCTCTTAAGATGTTTAGAGCTTCTGGTTCCCAAAGATACTGTCTACTTATAAAGTTATTCGGAATCAAGGAAATTCCCATTAGAAGCAGCAAGAGTTTGCAACTAACCCTGTTTGAGAATCAGAGGGGTCATTCATTGTCAAATCCTCACACTTCTATTTCCTCAACTTCTGTTCTTAGATTTTTATTTAACCTGTCATACATAATGATCCTGTGTAGTTAGTGAAAAAAATTAAAATTTTTAAACCTGCAAACACAAAGACATTTATGGCGAAATATTCAAACTTTTATAAAAATTAAAAAAAGACATGTTAGAGATGCTTCACCGAGCAGTAAATCAGACATCAGTTGTGATATAGAGCTGTGAATGGCTTAAATTATTATTTTATATTCAATTTTTAAAAAAAAAAATCAAAAACTGACATTTTCGAATTTAAAAAATCTCAAAACTAATACATACTTTTCTGTAACCATCAGGATTTTCAAAAATTTAATTTAGACATAAATCCATTTTGTTGTATGTCACCTGAAAGCGCATAAAGAACTTCAAAATGAATTATCACTGACAATCCATTTTGTTGATAAAAATCCAAATCTTTACATACCAATAACATTTTACATAATGAAAAAAGGTGCTGAAATTGTTATTTTTGCATTACATTATATAGCACCCCGAATTTTATAAAAATCTAAGGACATTATTTAGAAACTGTGTGATCATTTGACATTGTTTGACTCAATTGTAGAACTAGCACTGAACCAAGAGAGGTAATTACTGAGAATCTATTTAATAAGGTGCTAGGCACCTGGAATAAACATTTTTCTTAAAATAAGATTTTTTTTTACAAAATATACAGGTTTTAAACCATAATTAAACTTTAACAGTTGTACTTACTTCAAAATATTGTCCTTTCTGTACCACAGCTGATCTTGCACAATGAGAAAGCCACATATTTGCATTGCTAGGGTCAATATGACATTCAAGACCACAGACAGGAGAAGTGGAGGAGAGATAAGCTGTGCTGGTGGTCTATAAGGCGCCAGTTTGGGAAATGCATGGTTAAGACTCACTGGGGGAAAAAAGAGAATAACAGTTTATACCTGAATAGGCTGCTTCCCTCAGCAGTTCCCTCATCCTATAACCTCCAATCCAGGATCAGCACCTTACTTGCAATACCACAATACAAAAAGCAAGTGGCTCGATCCTCATTTTCCTACAGAGCACCACAATTATGGAATAACCTCCCAGACGCCATCAAATCTTCCCCCCAGTCTAAAGTCACTCAAGAGTTCCCTATTAACATACCTCAATACGGAATGCACCTGTAAACCTGTAACATAGTGACTATATTTCCTACATATTTATTTTTCTGTTAATCTGTATATTTGTTTTGTGTTAATATCTTGCATTTACTACTTTGTATTTCTGTAGCAACTCAATGTTCTTGAACCCAGGACATACTTGGAAACGAGAGAAATCTCAATGTATTTGTCTGGTAAAATCATTTATACATAAATAAAATAAATAAATGTTTAATTGCATAATAGTTATCAAGTATTTTCAGAATATTTTTTGTAAACTTAAAGGGCCAAATTACAATCTTGACGCGAACGTTTGCACAGGCATAAGTAATTTTTAACGCATGGGGTAAAACCATTTGCGAATTACATACTCAGCGTTACAACCGTGCGGAATCGTATACCGCGTGTGAACCTGTTGGAACCTTGCGCGAGCTTACTGTACTTTGCGCTCCCTATACTTAACACAGGGAGCGCAAAGTGTTAATCAGCGTTAGGATTATAAAAGTCATAGCACTGATTAACGTCCGGCTGCGGTTAACCAGAGCCAGGACTTGGTGCTAACAGATTCCGCTTCTGCAGAATCCGTTAGCATCATACAAAAAAATAAAAAAACAAATCGTATACTCACCTCCTGTCCCGTGGCGAGGACCGCAGCTCTGTCCGCCTCCTCAGTCCAGCGGGAGCAGGGAAAAACTGGGGGGAAAAGTCCCGCCAGTCTCTCCCTGCGTATCGCGAGGCGAGATCCGGCAGGTCATGTGACCGCCGGCGTTTGCTTCAATGGAGTCCTATCGACTCCATTGAGAGGATGCGCGCGGCTGCGCTTAACGCTGCCGCACGCATCCCGGGGGTTTACGTGCGGTAACAATGCAGGCAGCATTTTTTGCGCCTGCATTGTAATCTAGCGGTAAAACGGGTGCCCTAGGGGGAAAAACTGCGTGTGCAGTTTTTCCTCCCTAGCGCCCCCGCTTTACCGCTAGGAATGTAACGTGGCCCAAAGTTTTTCAGGGCTGCAGTGCTTACTGACCCCAAAAAATGGTGAGATGTAAAAGCGCCTAAAACTGAAACATTATGAGAAAAAGGTGTGCGATGCAAATTGCATTCAGGGAACAAGGGGTAATGTATCCTCGTAGCACATCAGAGCATTAAAGCATACAACAAACCCATATATGTTCCCTAAAATGCGATATAGATGTAATTATTTATCTTTTTTAAGTAGCGTATAGAAGTGAGTCAAACTTCATGCAGTGTGTGGTAAAATAGATACTTATATTTCCAATCCTTGATTCAAATTATCTCAGTCCTTAGAATTCTTGAGAGGACATAAAGAACAAACATGACAAATAGTGTGATACAGTCTGTAAATAAAGGCTATTGAAAAGTGTGTTGCTTAAGCACTCACATACTTCAGAGCCTGACTAACTCTTTGTGATCCACAGGGTGTCAATTTGATAGGGGTTAGAAGTGTTTATGGTTTATTTTTTTCAATGGTAGCCTGAACTCTTAATTTTCTGCAAGGAAGATTTCTAGATAATCTATACTTTTCATAAATGGAGGCTTGGGCCCTGGATGCTAACAAGGAGTAAAGGCCTTAAAAGGACAGTGGAGAGAGGTACAGTGGATAGCAAAAGTCTACACACCCCTCTTAAAATGTAAGGTTTCTGTGATGTAACAAAAATTATAATGATAAATCATTTCAGAAGGAAGGAGAACTAAAAAACTAAAATAATATGGTTGCATAAGTGTGGCAAGTATTGCCAAGTCAAGATGTGCCATGCTGATAGACTCATACCCAAAAAGACTGAGTGCTGCAATAAAATCAAAAGGTGCTTCAACAAAGTATTAATTTAAGGCTGTGCACACTCATGCAACCATATTTAGTTTTTTAGTTTTCCTCCCTTCTGAAATGATATATCATCGTCTAATTTTTTTTATATCACAGAAACCTGACATTTTAACAGGGGTGTGTATACTTTTGCTATGTACTGTACCGCTCTCCATTGTCATGCCCCATGATTTAGAATTTATTGTATATTTTTCTGTTTTGTGTTGAATCTGCCTTTGCTGCTTACATGCTATTGATTTCATAGGTATTTTGTCCCTGCTGGGTTTCCTTAGCTTGCTGCATCCAACTAGTTCCACCCCTTTTGCTCAATGTCTTGTTCTAGGGACTTCCTGGTTACATAGCAGCCATTCTGTGCTCACTGCTGGACAAAACTAATGTCTTTTTTACCTGCATTGCTGTACACTATTACAAGATTGTCAGTCTGATCATTAAATTCTTCAACTGGATTCATCTTTCTACGTGTCAGTTTTGCTGAGTTGAAGCTATCTGCCAAACTTCATAGTGTGAGTACTGGTCAAATACAGAAATAGCTAGTCTAAAGCATCCACACCTCACAGCTTTGCTTAGTGAAACAGAATAGTCATTTTAAGGCCTTTAGTCCTAGTTAGCATCCAGGCCTCCATTTACGAAAAGTAAAGATTATTTAGAAATCTTCCTTGCAGAAAATTGAGATTCCAGGCTACCAATTTTAAAAATATACAGTAAGCATTGAACTCCAGTAAGTGTCCTTGGGCAAGACACCTAACGGTACATACTCGCCACCCAGGACATACTTGAAAACGAGACAAATCTCAATGTATCCTTCCTGGTAAAATCCTTTCTCCAAAAAAAACCCCACTTATGGAATGAAAGGATTTACGTATCTCTAATTTTTTTACATCACAGAAACCTGACAATTTAACAGGGGTGTGTAGACTTTTGCTATCCACTGTACGTACAGGTTTCCTTTTTTTATATGCTCTACTCAAGCCACTCTTAGTAAAAAAAAAAAAAAAAGTAAAAAAAAAGCATTATTTTACTGAGAGGGTGGTGGATACATGGAACAGTCTTCCAGTAGAAGTGGTAGAGGCCAAAACAGTAATTGAATTTAAGCAAGCATGGGTTAGGCATAAGGCTATCCTAAACAAAAGCTAAATCCAGGTTAAGTATCCATGTAATTGGGCAGACTAGATGGGCCGAAGGTTCTTATCTGCCGACATTTTTCTATGTTTCTATGTTTCTATGTTTATTGAAGCATCTGGATGCGGAGAAGTGGTTTGCTTAACCTAAAAACAAAGGTCCAAAAAACAAACAGTAAGGATAGGGCGCCTATTCAAGCCCAACCAGTAATACAAAGCTGCAAAAAAGATAAGTTCGCCATAATCCACTACCCTTAGCAACTTCCATTTATTGGTTCCATTATGAGCAAGTCGTTTTGATAGAGGCTTGACTCTTAATAGAAAGGAGTCACTAACCAATTCCAGTAGCAGTGCGGCTGCCAGAATAGTTTGCTGAAGTCCATAGACTTCAGAGACTTACACAAGCTTGCATAAGCGGAGTCACGCATGGTCAGTGGAAGGACACTGGGGAGTATTTGTTCCCATGTCATTCTGCAGAGAGAGGTGACAGCACTGTCTTCTGCAACATGGGACAAGAGGTAAGTATCTGATTTTTTTAAAACAATTTTTTATGTGTCAAGTTATTTTGGGAATGTAAATTCACTTAACACTAGAAACTCAGAGACATATCTATCTAGATTGTAAATTCCCACAGGAATAGGGCCCTCGTGTTCTCCTGTATCTGCTGGCAGTAATACTAAGCTGTCTCCTTTATGTATTGTAGAATTGTCCTGTCTGCAGAATGTTTTGGCACTTAGAAAATAAATAAAATTATATATTTATTTATTAATACCTGTTGGAGAGGAGCATATTAAGCGACTTTGGATACTCTTATTATTCTTTGGCTGCCGGCAAATTAACAGGAAGTGCTAATTTACAATAACTTGCCATAACAGCCGAACTGCAAACCTTGCAACGAAGCTGGAATAGCAGGAGAGCGATTTTGAATTAAAAATAAGCCCTTATGCCTCACACAATAACACTGATGGCTTGCTTTGGAGTGGGGCCCTGAATTTAGGAAGCACAACGCAGAAATTGTATTAACTAGAAGTTATGTAACTGAAATTAGATAAATTTTAAAGAAAATCTACAAAACAACTCATATATTGGATCAATCGCTCAGTAATGAAGTTGTGTGCATGAAACAAAAAGTTTTCAATATAATCTTGTTGATACCAATATTGCAACCTCCCATATGTACAAATACAACACTATACATAGAAATAAGTTACACAGTTCACTATTAATTACACAAATTGTAATTATCGTGATAAAGAGCAGATACAGGTAATATAAAAGAATTTCAAAATACTTACTTGTCACACTAATAATTGTTGTTATGGCCAAATCTTGAAACAAAAATTGGTAATTGGAGTAAGTATTGAGTTGCTGTTAGGAAACATAGGATGACAAAACTGGTTAAGATGTCAAAATCAAATTTGCATATTTTTTTTCGATAAATAGGTTTCAACATTTACATGTTAAATGTAAATATTTTGTCCCAATAATTAAACACAATACTTCACTCCTGATGTAATTCCTATATTCCCAATTAAGCAGAGCTTTAGACTCCTATTCCACCTTCATGAGGAAGTAAAAGCAAAGGGACAGACACTACAGGGGTTATTCAGAAAGCACCGAAGTTTCAGCACTTTCTCATTCGGCACGCTATGGGTATTCCATTTCGTTGACCCATCGGTGAATTCACTATTCACTGCAGGGTCCCTGAAGATGGAGTCGCCGAAGACCGCCGAACTGCAGGAAAAAAACAGAATTGTGCTATTCTTCTAATAGGGGATTAAATCACTAAAAATGCATTAAAATGTATCTGAATAATAAAATGGTCTTTTACAGAAGTAAAAAAAAAATTCCATAACAAACAGTCTAAAGAAATATGAAAAATACATAAAGGTGTTAAAAAAATTTATAAAAAGATAGTTTCCTTAAAATAAAAAGAATAAACGGTTGAATAAAAAAAAATATATACTGTTTTATACTGATTCCTATGGGATTCGTCTGTTTAAACCTGTCGAACGGAACTACCTAAATTCAGGGCATTTCACTGACATTTTGGTGCAATTCAGCATTCTCTGAATACATTAACCATTAATTCGCTATGGGACAATTTCGCTGTTGCCGAAGTTTGCGGCGATCTGCACCGTATTTAGCTGTCAATTCACCAGTATTTGGTGAATTGACAGCTTTGTGAATAGATGAACTGCCCCGAAATTGCACCATATGGTGAAATTCACCGTTTGGTGCAATTCGGTGGCAAGTTTGTCGCTTTCTGAATAACCCCTTACAGTGAGGGAAAAAAATTATTTGATCCTCTCCTGATTTTGTACGTTTGCTCACTGACAAAGAAATGATCAGTCTATAATTTTAATGGTAGGTTTATTTTAATAGTGAGAGACAGAATAACAACAAAAACATCCTGAAAAACACGTTTCAAAAAAAGTTACAAATTGATTTGCATTTTAATGAGTGAAATAAGTATTTGATCCCCAATCAATCAGCAAGATTTCTGGCTCCCAGGTGTCTTCTATACAAGAACGAGCTGTTATTAGGGGCACTCTCTTAAAGGGACTGCCCCTAATCTCAGTTTGTTACCTGTATAAAAGACACCTGCCCACAGAAGCAATAAATCAATCAGATTCCAAACTCTCCACCATGGCCAAGACCAGAACTGTCCAAGGATGTCAGGGACAAGATTGTAGACCTACACAAGGCTGGAATGGGCTGCAAGACAATCGCCAAGCAGCTTGATGCAAAGGTGACAATAGTTTGTTCAATTATACGCAAATGGAAGAAACACAAAATAACTGTCAATCTCCCTCGGTCTGGGGATCCATGCAAGATCACACCTCGTGGAGTTTCAATGATCAGGAAAACGTTGAGAAATCAGCCCAGAACTACACGGGAGAATTTTTTCCATGATCTCAAGGCACCTGGGACCATAGTCACCAAGAAAACAATTGGTAACACACTAAGTCGTGAACGACTGAAATCCTGCAGCGCCCGCAAGGTCCCCCTGCTCAATAAAGCACCTGTACAGACATGTCTGAAGTTTGCCAATGAACATCTGACTGATTCAGAGGAAAACTGGGTGAAGTGTTGTGGTCAGATAAGACCAAAAATCAAGCTCTTTGGCATCAGCATGTTTGGAGGAGGAATGCTGCCTATGACCCCAAGAACACCATCCCAACTGTCAAATATTGAGGTGGAACCATTATGCTTTGGTGGTGTTTTGCTGCTATGGGTACAGGACAACTTCACTGGATCCAAAACACAATGGATAGGCCATATATCGTCAAATATTGGGGACGAACCTCATTCCCTCAGCCAGGGCATTGAAAACAGGTCATGGATGAGTATTCCAGCATGACAATGACCCAATACACACAGCCAGGGCAACAAAGGAGTGGTTCAAGAAGAAGCACATTAAGGTCCTGGATTAGCCTAGCCAGCCTCCAGACCTTTATCCCATTGAAAATCTGTGGAGGGACCTGAAGGTTCGAGTTGCCAAACATCAGCCTCGAAGTGTTAATGACTTGGAGAGGATTTGCAAAGAGGAGTGAGACAAAATTCTTACTGAGATGTGTGCAAATCTGGTGGCCAACTACAAGAAATGTCTGACCTCTGATTGCCAACTAGGGTTTTGCAACCAAATACTAAGTCATGTTTTGCGAAGGGGCCAAATACTTATTTCACTCATTGAAATGCAAATCGATTTATAACTTTTCTGGAATGCATTCTTCGGGATGTTTTTGTGGTTTTTCTGTCTCTTGCCGTTAAAATAAACCTACCATGGGGGCGTGGCTAGCGACGGACGGGAGCAGACGCATGTTAGAGGAGCTCCGCTGTTTACCCTATACAGGGTCACGATTACAGGGTCTGAACCGTCCAATTTTGACCTGCTGAGGGCCCCCAAGACGAGTGGACTGCGTGGTGCTCACGGCGCCGCTGATTTCCGAGCGTTTTATCGCCCCCATCTGACTTTCTGGACCTTCGGGCCTGGTGCGGCCTAGTTGCGGCGGCCATCTTGTGGAGCCTGGGGTGTTTCCTGGAGGCCATATCGGACCTGATTCCTGGCTGGAGAGATTATACTGTCGACTGAGCATGGGGAAGAAGTTGAAAACACTTCCACAGCGCAGGTTGGTGGACACCAGACAGGCGGACATTAGAGATTCACTGAATTATAGACGCTCTGCAACAGTTATACCCCCTCTTCCCTCCTGCCCATGGGGTATGACTCCTCTGAGGAGGAAGACTGCCCCTGGCACAACGGACGGGGGCCCGATTGGCCCGCCGAGACGTCCCGGGACAAGAATCCTATGTCTATGAGTGCTGCTGCACGCAAGAGAGCGCAGAAAAAGAGGAAAAAGGCCTTGGCAGCGGAGTTACCTGAGGCCACAGCTACGGAGCCCTCCGCAGGTGGCTCAGAGGCTGATACGCTACTGTCGGATGCGGAGGACGTGTCACGGCGGACAGACAGCCCGCAACAAGAGGGAGACCTACAACCGCAGCGGATATCGGAAACCCCAGGGGAGACTGGCTCTCTATTGGGTGCAGCAGCGCCTCCAAGCTCTGCCGGGACCCCTGCGGCTGCCCCAGATGACATGCGCCCCACTACGATGCAGGACTATAGAAACTTCATAGCGGAGATCAAATCAATATGGCTGACCGAATTATCTAACGTGCGCTCTGAGGTAAAGGAGGTGCGCTCACAGATGGTGGCGGTTCAGGCTCAGAATGTGGAGTTGGCAGAAGAACAGACGGTATTGTCGGCACAGGTGACTGCTCTCAGGTCTCAGGTGGAGGTTTTGACGCGCTCAGTGGAGGCTCTGGAGTCCCGGCACCGTCGGCGTAATGTCCGTGTCCGGGGAGTTCCCGAGTCGGTTACTCCAGCGGACTTACTCTCGTACACTAATAGTCTGGCACGCCAGGTTTTGGAGGATCCGCCTGACACCCCGGAGGTGTTTAGCTCGGTCTACCGCATTCGCAAGGCTGCTGAGGCCCCACGGGAAGCCCCGAGAGATGTGATCGCGGTCACAGCAGATGTGGCAGCCAAAACACGGATCATGACAGCGCCGGGGGCGCGAGCTGATGTCCTATTTGATGGAGTAACCCTGAAATTATTTCACGACCTGCCCTTCGCAACGCTGATGGCGCGCCGCAGATACCGCGAGGTGACAACTTTCCTCAGGCATAAAGGGGTCCGGTACCGCTGGGGTCCAGCCGGCTCGTTAGTGGTTACCCATAACAAAATGTCGTATGTAATCTCGGAACCGGCCGAGGCCTGGCCTGTTTTACTGGGGGCGGGTTTTGCGCCGGATGGTGCGCTCGTCTCCCCGGGCTGAAAACTTAGGTGATGTGCAAACAAGTCAGATATTCCCAACACCTTTATGAGAAGCCGCCTCTTTTTCAATGCGTTCTTTTTAGTTCATGGTTTTGCATTTTGTGACTCACGTCTCGTTGTTTATCTGTTGTCTTTTGCTGCTCGGAATGTTATAGGAAGACCTCCTCTCTTTCTCTGTTGTTTTTAATTTTTCTTTCTATATAGTTTGAGGAGCTATTCAGATGGATTTGGGGATTGTGTTGTGAGCCCCCTTGATCACACCCCCCCTCCCTCATTGCCTGTATAGCTATTTGGGATTTTGGAAATGTTTTATGTTCCCCTTTTTCCCCTTTTTTTTTTTTTTTTTTCTTTTTTCTCTTTTTTTTTCTTTAGGTTTCAGGCCTTTTCTCCCCCCACCCCCTTATGATGGCATTGCCTTTGGCGCCTGCAGATGTCTCAATACGCTTCTTTATTTTATTTATTTATTTTTTTATCTATATAATGTTTTACGACAGTTGATATCACAGCCCTGTGTGGCTGCTTTCTTGTTGGTCGACATGTGGCCCTATTTGAAATTTCTAAATAAAGAATTTAAAAAAAAAAAATAAACCTACCATTAATATTATAGACTGATCATTTCTTTGACAGTGGGCAAACATACAAAATCAGCAGGAGATCAAATAATTTTTGCCCCCTCCCTGTATGTCTTGCAGTGGTTACATACTTCATTCTTTACTTTTATCCTATGCATTTTATCTTATTTTAGTACTCTTATTTGTCTGGATTTTACACTATGCAGTTATTTTTCTCTTCTTCTATTTGTCTCGGTGTTTTTTGAGTATTGAATTTAAAGACAGTATGCTTCCAGTTTGGAAATCAGTGGATGCTTCATAGTAATAGATAATCTGAGTTATTCATGGCATATTAAGGACAGAATTTGAATAAAAAGGATCCAGGCACTCCAGAGTATACTTCAAAGTAGCATTGCTTTATTCAGGAAACCAAATGTTTTGACCACGATTTAGTCTTTTATCAAGCCCAAAAAACTATGGTGATTTTTGCTTGAAACAAAGGTAATACTGTTTGGCGCTGTTATCTGCCATCTTACTTAAAATAGTTTTTAGATGTTGTCACTCTTACAATAGGATAACGTCTAGATATACGAATAGCTTTAGGATGATTGCTGTTCATTAGTATCAATGCAGTCATTTGTGGATTGCTGAGTAGTGACACTTATTTGTTCAATGTGAAGCGGAGCATCAAAAGGATATACATAACATCGAAATACGTTGGGTCAGATCTTTGGCATCATCATAGCACCAATGGATTGGTGTTAAAGAAAAAATGAATACGTTAAGATAATAAAAAGGCTTTTTCTACATTGATAAATATTTGTCAGGTCACGACATTCCCAGAATCTACACATTTACATTTTTCTAGGATCCTTCACAGGAAATGCAAAGGTAAAGGTATATAAAAGGTATATGTAAAGGTATAGTTCCACTAGCATACCCAATACAACAGGAGCACTCCAGTATACTGTATCAGGCTGTACAGTGCCATGTATTTGAAAACGCAGAAAGACGTAACAAGAGCAGCTCTCCCTTCCCTAGAAGGAAAACACAATAAGGAAAGAATCAGTGGAGTTTGAATAAAGATAAATTAATTATATGCAAACAAAAAATTACAATGAAAGTAGAAAGTAGCAAATTATGGTTGTACTGAATTAGAAATATTGCAAATATAAAATTTAATTAACAGATCATTTTCTCCAATATTCTTATGAAAAATACACAGGTCAAAACCAAAGAATCCCAGAGATCTGTAACTGACAGGCTTATTCAAAGAGATCCGAATTGCTGGCGAAAGGTAACCGAACGCTGAAATTCAGCATTCGGTTACCTTTCATGGCCATTCGGCTATCCAGAGAGCAGCCAGTTCGCCAAATCTTGGCGAATTGCCTGCACATACGGTGCCTGTTCAGTGCCTGTTCGGGGCAGTGAAATCCCCATAGAGAAGCAATGCTTCTCTATTCAGAGAACAAAAACCAGCAGTGAAAAGTTGCCGAAATGCCCTGCTGTTCGGTGGTTTAATTCGACAGGTTTATTCAGGAGAATCCCATAGGCTTCAATGTTAAAAATATTCCCGTTTTAATTCAATATCTAATAAACCGTTTATTTTTTTATTCTGCTCTAAAAAGTCTATTTTTAGATTTTTTTAGGATCTTTTAGGCATTTTTTCAGGATTTGTTTGCAAACATTTTTTTCTGGTTTTCTTTTAATCGTTTTTTCTTGTTTCTGTAACAGCCCTTTTTATTATCATTCATGGGATCTTATATGTAAATTTCAGACGTTTTCATTCTGTAGTTTCTTTGCAAACAGCGTTCACTTTTCAAACATTCAAGCGTACTGTTTGTTTTTTTCTCACTCCATGCGTCTGCGGTGTTGGGTTTTTCCGGCGTCTGCTCTGCGCTGTGATTGGCTCCTGCTCGGGTTCTTCCAGCGTGTTCGGCGGGGTTAATCCAGATCTTTTTGCGTGTTTCGGTGAGCTTTCGGCGGGTTTTGCGGTGAGTTTTCAGCGGGTTTGCAGCGACTTTTCCCTGCATTATGACGGCTCTGTGGTGCTTGCTGAATACACTGCAGGATCGCCGAAATGGGATTTCCAAATCGCGCCGAATTGAAGAGAACGAAAAGTCACCGAACGTGCGGTGACTTTTCGATTCTCTCTGAATCTGTGAGGCTTTTCTACATGTTTTATCAGCACAGACCTGTCAGGCCATTCAGCTGCTTACTCTGAACAGACAACCGAAACACTAGAGTTTTATTTGTAATCTGTGAGAATCTCTCTCCTCAAAATGTCTCTCATACCTGATTGTTAAGCAGCAATGTTAAGAAAATTATTAATCTTTAAAATAAAAAAAGTGGACACCAAAGAAAGGATTAAAAACGATAAAATATAAATAAATAAGTGAACTAGAAAGTAAGTCCACTGGTATTGTTTATTGAGCTATTACATACTGTGGTGATCATAAAATACAGCAAAGTTTACAAATATAGGACTTTCATAGACAGGATTCATTGATTGGAAATATCTATGTGGATAATGGAGGCGGTATTGAACTACAGTAATAAGCTCCAATCTACAACCCAAGTTCTGAAAAGGTTATGACAGTATGGAAAATGGTGAAACCTCCCCCCACAAACAAAAAGAGTCAAGTGAAAATTAATTTCACCCTTTACTATATTGAAAACACATTATTTGATTTTTACTTTGTGAATTAATTGTATGTTTGAAAATATGCACTCATTTCAAATCTAAGCACTGCAACACACACTCCTCAAGAGTTGGAACAGTGGCAATTTAAACCTATTAGCGATACGACAAATTGAAATAAGAAGGTGATATGAAACAGGTAAAGCAATCATGTAATCATAGTATATAACAGTGTTTCCCAAACCTGTCCTCAGGACCCTCAACCAGGCCAGATTTTGCAGATCACTTTGGGGAAATGTAGACTGAATCCTGACCTTTGACAGTCAACCCGATTTGCCACTGCATCTACATATGCAAGTTAAGGCTTTACTATACAAAACAGAAGCCATACATCAAGACTGTACAGAAGCACCGCTGGGCTCAGCCTCATCTGAGATGGACAGTAGCACAGTGGAATCATGTTTTGTGTTTGAACGGATCAACATTTTAAATAGTTTTTGGGGAAAACAGCCGTCATGTTCTCCAGTCCAAAGAGAAAAATTACCAGCCAAGCTGTTATCAGCGTCAAGTCCAAAAGCCAGCATCTGTCATCTCACCGGGAGCAGAGTGGGACTGGGAATATATAGTTCCTAGGCTCCCTCTGTGATCACTCCGTGCCTCTGCGCGATCTCGCAGCTGGGAGGCGCAAAGCTCCATGAAGTCCTATGGACTCCACAAGTCAATATTCACGGTGGCGCTGCTGGTATCACTGAGCTTTGCGATTAGTTCTGGGGCTTGTTGCCAATATAGCACCTACCCCCGAATATGACTTTAAAGTGGAGACAGTAAGGGAAACTCTGCAGATGCAGGCACAGATTTTCCTGCATACAGTATTCATTTTAGTGTCAAGTATGGAATGGGGCCCAATCGGATTTGAGCGTGCTGATTTGAGCTATCTGGTACAATGTAGCTGTTTGGTTTTTTTGGGGGGGTTAAGCCCTGATGTATTGGGCAATTATTATTCCCTGCATTAGAGCTGCTTTTTTTCAGCTATATGTTCTTTTAAGGGAATCTCTCACATATGTATACATCCCAACACACTGCAATTGCAGGCACCAAAATTTCTTCCAGCAGGAGGCACTACAACAATTAAGTAAACCGGGTCACACAAACATATCTACTGTATGTCAGAAAGGTGCAATGTGTTGCAAATGATTAACTCAGTAAATAAAAATCAAACCTCCCAACATCATGTTTAAGTATGGAATATGTATTGATATTTACTCACATTTACAATGTATAGATTATTACAGAGCTGTCAAGATAAAGGTTGTTCAATCAGTAACACATGCCATAATATCACTCATTACCAGTGTGATATACAGGCTCATTTAACAAGTGCTAAACATTTTTATAGGGGAAAAAAAATCTTGCAATGTTACACCAGTTTAAAAGAGAACAACTCACTTTATTAGCTGTGGAACACATTCTATGTTTGGATTTTGTGATGTGAAGGGTGACGCTACAGAGGCCTCTTGTTCTGATAATGAAATTCCAACATGAGCCATCTTGAGAGCCTAAAGGCAAGAATTAACAGCCATTAGATTTTCTTCAACGTGTCACTAGTATAAAACCAAGAGATTACAAAATCAGTACTTACTCCACAGTCATTAGCACCATCACCACACATGCCAACATAATACCTGTGTATACAGAAAGAAAAAAAAAAGTTACAGTAAGGTCTAGACTATCCTATATAAAACAGTTGTGCGTTTTCTAACAATACCGATGTGAGGCAAATAAAGCGGATACTACAGTCAATGGAAAAATCGGTGATTTCTGCACAGACTCGGACTAAAGATGTTCCCATTTTCCTACATTTCCAGACCAGATTGATTTGAAATGTTGTGATTTCCAAGTAAAGACCGTCACTAAGCACAACGAAGAACTGCTGTGCTGCCAATTCACCCCTTCACTAGCAAGCAGTTATCCCTAAAACCGCTGGTTGGAACCAATGGTTTTAAGCAAACCACCAATTACCCACCTACACACACACATACGTATATACACATAAAAACACACTTTGTAAATGCACTGGCATTATCACTAAAGCTCATGTAGAAATTATATGCACTATACTGACAGGGGGAGGTCTACCTCTTCTGCTCAATCCCAGTATAGCACAAAGACATACAGGTCTATTCAAAGAAAGGTGAAACTGAGGAGAATGACTGGAGAAGTGAAAATTCTAGGTCAAAATAGCCAAACCAGTAAAGGTTTTCCATTTATCTCACTTTCCAAATCAGCTATTTGGTCCCAGATTGTTCTCTTCTCCTGCCAGTTCTCCAGAGTTTCTCTTTTCTTTGAATAGATCTGCTAGTTTTGCAGCCTCTGTAGGTCCGTGCACTGGGATTCACTAGGCGACGACACAGATACGACGTGTCCCAATATTGACATGAAGCCACTTCCTTAATTCATGATGCATCAAACTGCAGCGTAAATCGAGTGTTATGCTATGGGGTGCTCTTGACTGGAGAGTCGGAAACTACCCAGTCATGAGGAAGAGGTGATGTATCCATCACACCCAATATCAGCATGTAACTTTAGTAAATATGGAGAGCAGGTAAAGCACAGCCTATCCACTCCCCATCTAACAACCCATGGGGCCTAAGGGGTAATTACCCACTCCCATATCCAATAAACCCAACAGATGTTAACCCCTATAAAATAAAAAACCCTACCCTTACCCAACATAGTACTCCTGATATATCCGATATGCCATACTGTGTACTTCATTTATATCCCAACCTCTCTGTACTCAACCCCTTAACCATATCCTAAACCCCAACTATATATAATTTAGACACACGCACGCATATACAATATAGAGGAGAGATATATCATCCTCAAAATATACCAATTTGAATCCCTTAACTACTTGTTTATTAGGTCATTTAGGAGAGCTTGGGTCGAAATCCCTACAACCAGGTTCCCTAATGCAAAAATCCAGACGGACAACTTCCCTACACAGACAACTCACTACACAGACAACTCCCTGACGTCCAACTTCCAGACATCCAAAATCCCAGCGGATAAAACTAACCCTACTCCCCAACCCCCTAAACCTAGCCCTAACCCTAACCCCCCTAAACCTAGCCTTACACCTAACCCCCTAAACCTAGCCCTAGCCCTAACACTAACCCCGACAAACCTAGCCCTAACCCCCATAAATCTAGCCCTAACCCCCTAAACCTATCCCTAACCCCTTAAACCTAGCCCTAACCCCCTAAACCTAGTCCTAACCCTACCCCCCAAACCTAGCCCTAACCCCATAAATCTAGCCATATACCTAACCCCCAAATCTAACCCCCTAAACCTAGCCCTAACCTTAACCCCCTAAACCAAGCCCTAAACCTTACCCCCTAAAACTAGCCTTAATCCTAACCCCCTAAACCTAGCCATAACCCTAACCCCCTAAACCTAGCCATAACCCTAACCCCCTAAACCTAGCCCTAACCCCCCTAAACCTAGGGTTAGGGTGTTAGTATTAGCGTTAACCGCTGGGATTATGGATTACAGGATCAGAAACAACATGGGTTTACCTCAGGGAGATCATGCCAAACTAATCTTATTGATTTTTTTGATTGGGTAGCAAAAATAATAGACACAGGTGGTGCAGTAGACATTGCTTATTTAGATTTCAGTAAGGCTTTTGATACTGTTCCGCATATAAGGCTTATCAATAAATTGCAATCTTTGAGCTTGGATTCCAATATTGTTGAATGGATTAGGCAGTGTCTGAGTGACAGGCAACAGAGGGTTGTGGTAAATGGAGTTTATTCGGCGCAAGGTCTTGTTACCAGTGGGGTACCTCAGGGGTCAGTACTTGGACCCATTCTCTTTAATATTTTTATTAGTGATATCGCAGAAGATATTAATGGTAAAGTATGTCTTTTTGCTGATGACACAAAGATTTGCAACAGGGTTGACGTTCCTGGAGGGATCAGCCAAATGACAAATGATTTAGGTAAACTAAAAAAATGGTCGGAGCTGTGGCAATTGAGTTTTAATGTGGATAAGTGCAAGATAATGCACCTGGGATGTAAAAACCCAAGGGCTGAATATAGAATATTTGATACAGTCCTAACCTCAACATTTGAGGAAAGGGATTTAGGGGTTATTATTTCAGAGGATCTAAGGGTAAGTAGTCAATGTAATAGAACAGCAGGAAATGCTAGCAGAATGCTTGGTTGTGTAGGGAGAGGTATTAGCAGTAGGAAAAGGGAAGTGCTCATGCCACTGTACAGAGCACTGGTGAGACCTCACTTGGAGTACTGTGTGCAGTACTGGAGACCATATTTCCAGAAGGATATAGACATCTTAGAGAGAGTTCAGAGAAGGGCTACTAAAATGGTGTACGGCTTGAAGGAGAAAAGTTACCAGGAAAGGCTTAAATGATCTTAACATGTACAGTTTGGAAAAAAGACGAGACAGAGGAGATATGATAGAAACATTTAAATACGTAAAGGGTATCCACAAGGTAGAGGAAGGGAGTATATTTAAACGGAAACAAAGTAGCAAAACAAGAGGACATAGTCTTAGATTAGAGGGGCAAAGGTTTAAAAGTAACATCAGGAAGCATTATTTTACTGAGAGGGTGGTGGATACATGGAACAGCCTTCCAGTTGAAGTGGTAGAGGCCAAAACAGTAATTGAATTTAAGCAAGCATGGGATAGGCATAAGGCTATCCTAAACAAAAGATAAATCCAGGTAAAATATCCATGTAATTGGGCAGACTAGATGGGCCGAAAGGTTCTTATCTGCCGACATTTTTCTATGTTTCTATGTTTCTGTGTCTGGAAGTTGGCCATGAAGGGAAGTTTAGATGTCTGGCACTTGTTCTGTCTGGAAGTTGATAGTCGGGATGTTGGCATTAGGGAACCTGGCTGTAGGGATTTTGTCTGGCACCCCATTTAGGAAACTACAACACTCTCCATTAACCCTATAACATCTATGAGCCTTGTCCCCCTCCTTGACCCTAAATTAACTCAAAATCTCACTAATAAAAACACCCTAACTAATCTACAGTGGGCTCCACGTGACACTCTTTTGGCCGCAATGCATGGAAGCTCACACAATCCTCGTGTGCAAGTTCCTCTAACTAAAATGGCTATATTGGATGGATTTAAAATGTAGGGAATTTAGAGATTTTCGCACACCAATGTAGTCATAGTTAGGGATGAGCTGTTCAGTTCGGACAGTTCGGAGTTCGACCCGAACTTTGGGTGTTCGAAAGTTCACGAACTTCGAACTTTTTGGGTGTGTTCGGTTCGAGTTCGAAAAAAAAAAGAAATTTTGAAAAAAGTATAGAAAATGCTTAAAAAATACTAAAAAATCTAGAAATAAAGAGACTCTTTACTGCAGAATATTATAAGCAACGGTTTATTAGATATTGAATTAAAAACTAATGTGTATGTGCAAAAATTCTCAACTCTAAATTACCTGTGTTTTTCAAACGTCATAACAACAACAGATGTTTTAGTCTGGTCTAATCAATTTGATACCTTGTAGACTATACTGAGGGTGAGGGGGTGGGGTGGTGTCTGCTTCTGATTGAGATTTGATAAGTGTTAATTTCCCTCCTAAAACTTCCAATATGCTGTATTTCACCGCTGTGTGCTCAGCTCATTTTTACCGCTTTCGCTCATCATGTTTAAACGCGGTTTTGAAGCCACATTTTGTTAAATGACCGACATGTTAGAAATCGTTCTTTCCGGCAGACACCGTAGATTCATAATATATAATTTTTATATGTATACGTCCTGTCTTGGCTGTATATTATGAAAAAAATTCAATAAAAATTGAATTTTTAATCATCTGCAGTGTGTAAAGTGTTGTTTTTTTTCACATTTAAGCACATGAGCGTTTTCGGTTATGTTTTCTATGGGGCGCGCTTGTACAAAAATTAGAAATGGGGACTGGTTACATTTTGTGGGGGGAATTACGTGATTTATAGCAAACACACCCCATAGAAAAAAATCATTAGTGCATCATCGTTCACATTATAAATGCAATGTGAACAATATTGCTGCATTAATAAAAATAACACACAAAAAAAGATACATGTTTTTATTTTATTTTTTTTACTTTATACCTGGTCATGTTGGGTATCATTCGAAAGGCCATGCTCAGGCCTTTCGATTGACACCCTCCATGACCCCCTAGATGCCTGGAGATATTGGGGTTCAAATGAACCCCCTATCATCTCCACCAGGGGATTGGCCTGGGCAATATATAAACGCATGATGTGAGCTGGCCTGGACAATATATATACGCATGATGGCGATAGGCGTGCGCACGGGGTTTGTCAGGTGTGCCTAGGCACACCCTAATCCCACCCGCGGCACACTCTTTTTTTTTTGGGGGGTGCAAGTAGCTGGTCTTGCCTAGGGTGCAAAATAGTCTAGCACTGGCCCTGACCGCATGGTCCACCCCTGCACTCTTCCACAATACCACAGAGGGGTTACTGTATGATGGCACTTGCTGGCCTGGCACCAAAGGCACAATATTTGGCTGCACTGCCACTGACGCCTGTATCAGATTCATATCCTCAGAGGGGTGAGACTGTGTGACGGCACTGTTGCCGACGCTAAAGGTCCAATTTTAGGCTAGGGTCAAACGAACGCATTTTTCGCAGCGAACGTCAAAAAGTGCGTCCGAACGCATTGAGGTGTTTTTTCACGGAAAGCGCTTAAACGGTCATACGATGCACATTTTTGTGCGTGATTTTTTACGGATCCAAACCAGTAAACTTTGGGCGTCTGGACGTTATGTTGGCCGGACATGAGCAGCGTCTGATGTCTCCTAATCACGCACACACGCCGCTATGCGGACACAGCGCACTCTGTACGTCAGTACTAGTGGATCAGCGTTCTCGATAAAATGCGTTCATTTTCCACTTGCGCTGCGCGGCCAGACTTTCGTGCGGCCGTACTTCGTATATTGGCCATCATTGCGCATCATTCGCTGCTAGTGCGGCCGTGATTAAGTGCGCCTAAACGCACGTTAAGGCTGGGGTCAGACCAGCGCACTTTTAACGTGCGTTCTGGCGCACATAATTACGGCTGCACTAGCAGCAGATGACGGGCAATGACAGCCAATATACGATGTACGGCCGCACAAAAGTCCGGCCGTGCAACGCAAGTGGAATTTGAATGCATTTTTCTGAGAACGCTGAACCGCTAGTACTGACGTACTGAGTGCGCAGCTGCGGCATAGCGGCGTGTTTGCATGATTAGGAGATGTCAGACGCTGCTAATGTCCAGCCTACATAATGTCCAGACGCAAAAAGAGTTTTATTGACGATCCGTACAAAATCACGCCCGAAAATGCGCGTCGTCTGACCGTTTTTGCGCATTCCGTGAAAAAATACGTCAATGCGTTCGGACGCACTTTTTCACGTTCGCGGGGAAAAATGCTTTCGTCTGACCCTAGCCTAAAAGTGCGCTAGTCTGACCCCAGCCTTAAAGCACCTATTGTTACTTTCATCCAAAGCCTGCATAAGTTTCACAATAATTTAGCCAAAAAAATCACTAAACATTTTCTGCGTGTCCGAAAATGTCTCCTCTTTTCATACAGACTGCCGCCCCAAGCAGTTGTTTATGGATAGATTAAAGGAAAAGCATTTACCGTCATTTTAAACATCATTTTTTTGTTTTTAAGTGTTTCTATACATCCTAGAAATCCGCCACTTCACGGGTAGGTTATGGGGACCTCCTAGGCACGATATTTGAAGGAATTTTTGGTTTTTATTTTTAACCCTTATTTCATGGAAAACTCACTGTCCCTTTAAAAACTTTTTTTAACTTTTTGTCCTTGTTTCCTGTCCCCCAGGGCACTACCCGGACCCCCATACACCTTTTATGGCAAATATTTAGCATATATGCCCTCTTGGAGGGCACTCTAAAAACCGAATTTTCAGCCCCATTGACTTGTATTGAGTTCGAGTTCGGGTTCGGATTCGGATTCGAAAATTTGGAAAGTTCGGGTTCGGCTCCGAACTCGGGGGGTGTTCGGCTCATCTCTAGTCACAGTATATCAGAACTATCACATTTTTAGAAGATATTTCTTAAATCCAACCTATTGAGTTAAAGGGTCTGATGTACTGGGACTTTAGATACCTATGTTAGAGCCCATTGCAAGTGAAATTTAGTTCCAACACTTCACAATACATCCAGATCACGGTAATTCGATCTCAAACACTTGATTGTGGTTTTTAAGATCACAATTGTCAAGAGGTAAAATGGCCTGCAGGGGGCATCCCCATTTTTTCCAATGAGGAAAGCATAGCACAGGAATGTCTGCCAATAGCTTTTTGTAACTCACATTTGTAGATGGCATAATTTTCAATTTAGTTTTAGTTCTCTTTATGAATTAAACTACACATCTTATAAAACAAGCACTGAGCACAATGTCCCTCATTAACAGCAATGAGAAGAACAGGGTGGATGAGAAAGCTCTTTTGTTACCATACAGAAGCTGCAGATCCAAAGTCAATGAAGGAAATCCAAATTGAATTTCCTTTTTGTAAAGGCGTTGGAATAATTGACCCCACAATGAATTAAGAATGAGGTTACATCTTAGGCTAGGGTCAGGCGAACGCATTCTGTGCGGACTGTGCGTCCGTGCACAACGGACATACTTTCTGTCTGACAAGGTAGTGGCCACACGGTCTGTTTTTGTGACTGACGGTTTTTTTTGACTGATGTAGAAGGGAAATAACATTAATATGAAAAACCATTTTGTCTGTCAAAATGCTGGATGTCAAAAATGTAGTCTGTCTGACTATGTTCCATCACTCACACACAAAGCCATGCGGACGTTGCGGACGTGGCGCACTCTGCACATCCTTTCTAGCGGTTTAACATTCTTCCCAACTTGCGTCCGTTTGCCGCATCCTTGTGAGTCCGCACTTCTGTGCGGACGTACTTCGTGTGTGAGTCTCTATTGATCATAATCGTATGCTACCACGGACGTTAAAATGTGCAGCAAGACGGGCGTGAACACTGTGCTCGTCTGACCCGAGTCTTGATGTATTAAGAATGTGGTTACTTCCAGCATCGTGCTATTTAACTATTATTATTTTTTCATTTATAAAGCGCCAGCATATTCTGCAGCGCTGTACAATGGTCACAACATAGACAGGGTTACAATACATTGAACAACATTTTGACAAACCAGTACAGGAGGAAGCGAGGGCCCTATTCCCGTGGGAACTCACAATCCAGAAAGGTTGGTGGTAGATACAGGAGGAGAGAACTGCAAGGTGGGAGTGATGGACTGGTTGGGGAAGTGAGGTGCATTAGTGAGTTGAGTGGTAGGCTTCCCTAAATAGGAATGTCTTTAGGGAGCATTTGAAGGAAGAGAAACTAGGAGAGAGTCTGGCCATACGAAGGAGAGCATTCCAGAGGACGGGGGCTGCGCGTGAGAAATCCTGCAGTCTATCGTGGGAAGAGGTGATGCTTTGAGAAGCTAGGCGCAGGTCACTGTTTGATTTTAGGGAGCGGGAGTGTATTTGGTGATTAGTGAGGACAGGTAGTGGGGAGCAGAGTTAGTGAGATCTTTGTAGGTCAGGGTAAAGAAGATTTTGAATTTAATTCTACAGTGGATGGGGAGCCAGTGAAGGGACTCATAGACAGAGACAGAGGCAGAGACAGAGCGGTGGGTGAGGTGGATGAGCCTGGCAGAGGCATTTAGAATGGATTGGAGGGGGGAGAGGTGGGAGAGAGGGAGCCCAGCAAGAAGATTATTATAATATTACAAGAGTTAACTAACATTAGTGCTCTTAACTCTTCAGGTCAAGTAGCAGTTAAACAGTAAGATACTGTTAGAGGACATATTAAATCTTTGTAACCGCACATTAATACATTTGTTATTATCTTGTTAGAAGGATAAGTGTTTATATACAGTCACCAATAACCATAAAACAAAATCATTCATGAAAAACCTACCCTAATTTTTGAAATTCCTCAACGAGACTAGATTTTTCTCCGGGAGCCATACGAGCGAAAATAGTTCCATTTATCAGTATCTACAACATTTTAAAATGAAAGGAAGTAAAGAAAAAGAAAAAACGGTCAGTCTGTTGCCATTATTAAAGATTGTCCTGATAATGACAGGTTTTAAAAATGTAATGAAAATGTTTTGCACAAGATAAAGCTGAAGAAAAGAAAAATGAAAGTGCCAAGGAGCAACTCGTATGCATCTACAATTTAAACTGTGGGGGTTATTCAGAGAGATCCGAAATGTGGCCGAAATGTAACCAGACACTGAATTCAGCGGACGGGGATATTTCAGGGCCTTTCAGCTATTCAGAGAGCAGGCAATTCGCCAACTTTTGGTGAATTGCCTGCACATATTTTCTACATATTTATTTTCTGTTAATCTGTATATTTGTTTTGTGTTAATTTCTTGCATTTTACTACTTTGTATTTCTGTAACCATGTTCTTGAACCCAGGACATACTTGAAAACGAGAGAAATCTCAATGTATCCTTCCTGGTAAAATCCTTTATAAATAAATAAATAAACATGCGGTGCCTGTTCAAGGGCAGTGAAATCCCCCATAGAGAAGCAATGCTTCATCTATTCAGAGAAGACCAAACAGCAGTGAAAAATTGCCAAAGTGCCCTGCTGTTCGGTGGTTTCATTCGACAGATTTATTCAGGAGAATCCCATAGGCTTCAATGTTAAAAATGTTCCAGTTTTAATACAATATCTAATAAACCGTTTATCATTTTATTCTGCAGTAAAAAGTCTATTTTTAGATTTTTTAGGATCTTTTAGGCATTTTATGGTCAAACATTTTTTCTGTTTTCCTTTTCATTTTTCTGTAACAGTCCTTTTTATTATCATTCATTGGATCTTATGTATAAATTCCAGACATTTTCGTTCAGTATTTCTTTTGCAAACAGAGTTTAACTTTTCCAACTTTCAAGCGTACTGTTTTTTTCTTTCTACCTCCTTCATTTGCGTCTCGGGTTTTTCCGGCAGCTGCTCTGCGCTGTGACCGGTGGCTAGGTCGGGTTTCTCCAGCGTGTTCGGACCAGTTAATGCAGATGTTTTTGCGGGTTTTGGTGAGTGTACGCCGTGTTTAGGCTGGGGTCAGACGAACGCAGTGCGAACGTGCGTTTACCCGCACTTTATGACGGCCGTGGTAGCAGCAAATGATGTCCAACGCAGGCCCACACATGAGGTACGGCCGCACGAAAGTTCGGCCGCGCAACGCAAGCGGCAAACAATCGCATTTTCGCAAGAACGTTGAACCGCTAGTACTGACGTACAGAGTTCGCTGTGTCCGCATAGCTGCGTGTGTGCGTGATTAGGAGATGTCAGACACTGCTCATGTCCGGCCTACATAATGTCCAGAAACCCCAAGTTTCCTGGTTTGGATCCGTATGAAATCACGGCCGAAATTGCGCATCGTATGACTGCTATCGCGTATTCCGTGAAAAAGTACGTCCATGCGTTCGGACGCACTTTTTTACGGATGGTGCGAAAAATGCATTTCGTCTTACTCTAGCCTCAGCGGTGAGTGTTCGGCGGGTTTGCGGTGGCTTTTCCCTGCAGTACAGCGGCCCTGTGGTGCTTGCTGAATACACCGCAGGGTCGTCGAACTAGGATCGCCGAATCTCGCCGAATTGAAGAGAACGAAAAGTCACCGAACGTACGTGACTTTTCGATTTTCTTTGAATAACCCTGCTTGCTATAATGACCATTGTGGAGTATGGAACTGCAACTGCTATAGCCTCAGAAACGGAACACATTTACAAAAACATGTATATAAATTATATTGAATTGTATTACTCATAAGAATTTTTTCCCACATTACAAAAATATAAAAAAGTGCTATAATACCTTTTCTAGTACGTTATTGTAATACTGCAGTATAATTTTGTAAGTGCTACCAGTCATGGCAAAATGGTAAGCTGGCTTAGGTTTCTGAACTGACCCATCTTCAATGTTCAAGTAAATTTCCTGGAAATGAAAATAAAAATGTTAAACTTGATTTATCTGTCCCATTAATTCAGATCCAGTGTATAGTGGTTCACTTTTTAAAATCCATAATCATATTTTGTAAATGCTTTGTTAGAGCTGGAGTAGTAAATACTTCTGTTTACACTTACACAGTGTTATCATTTTTTTCTCTCCTCCAATAAGAAATGCAGTAATTAACACATTACATTACAAAGGAAAAAAGGTGGTCATTTTTGCTTACCCCTATGGCTCCATGCAAAACAAAACAGAGGTATAGTTTACCATATTGACCATTAGAGTGTTAAGCCCACCTGCCACATCATGGCAACCTCGGATTAGGTGGGTCCTAACCTAATGAAACCAAAAGCTTCTTTCTAAGCAAAAAAATATATATTTTATTTGTTTATATTCATTAAATTACAAAATGCAAAGTAAACAAACAGATTAAAATTTTAATGCTTTGTGAACAGACACAGGAAGTGGGTGGGACACAGACGCTGTACATCCTGAGCCTCGTGGAGGTAGCTGGCAGAGCGCGCCAGGGAGTGCATGAGAGAGGACACAGTATTGCAGAGCGGAGCAGAGACTAGGCCGGAGCGCAGGTGGGGCCTACCAGGATTCCAATCCAGATATCCAGCTTTACCAGACGGAACCCTAGTTATCCACAGACATTACCTAAGCTACTATCCAGGCAAGCAGAGAACCCCGAGTAAGGAGTACCGCAAGTCCATAGGAAGGGAGAGCAGGAGGTAGCTGGACAAGTCCGGGCCAGAGCAAAGAAAGCCTAACCACAGATCCAGTAGCGGGTATCCCAGCAAGGCGACAAGCAGAGAGACATCCTGGGTCAGCGGAGCTTGGTGATCGAGCGGATGGGTGAGAGGCCTCCAAGGCCGGTTTATTAAAGTCAAGAAAGCACGCTGCTGTTTGTCCTCAAACCCACAGGGCCCCAACTTGACTAGTCGAAGACATCGCTATAAGTAATTCACTGGCCAGTTGAATAGTACCCGGGTACCATAACACACACATACACTTACAGTCCGGGACTTAACCTGTGCGGGACTCACTCCCTAATATCCCAAAAAGGGGTAAAGAATCGCATTTTATCTGTTTCCGCTGCGCGTTTCTCGAATTACAAAATATTGCATTCTCTTTTCCACTACGCGTTTCTCGAAATTACGAAGCATTGTATTTTTTTTCTGTTTGGCTGTGTTTTCCCGAAATACGAAACCTCGTATTTCTTTTTCCGCTGCGCGTTTACCGCGATACGAAATACTGTAAATATATCTACGAACACCGTGTCTGATTATATGCTTTTTACTCTAGTAAACTATATAAATCATAAAATCCACAACTGTGCTGGAGTATATTTATTCCCTAGTGCGGGGAGACTGACCCGTGGTTCATTTTCAGCGGCTCCTCCGGGAGTGAGCGCTACAATCTATAGAAAAAAAGTCTTCAGTTACCCAAGACACAGTATTAATATTGCATTTTCGAGGGGAATTTTTTCTGCATCATATAAAAGGATGTGACTAAAATACAACATCACGCTACTGTTACACGGGCCTATGGCAGATGCCCGTGAAGGCCCTGTATAAGGTTCATATTTAAGCCCTTGAAGCAGGTTTGCGGTTTGTTATGCCATATCTAGCACATATAGTGCAGTAGACAGACACAAGGGGGAGCCCTGTACTGGGTATGATTTCTGAACTAAAGAAGATGACAGGGCTGAGGGTAAACATGATAACTGACCAACATATGCAAACACGCAGAAACCAGACAGAAACCCTAAGCCCTGACAGAGGTCCTTTCTAGTTGGCCTCTACAACTACCTATACTATTTGCTGGGTGTATATAACATAAACCAGGACATAAGACATACACATGTATATACACTAATACAGATTTGAGGGAACAGATAGGAAAATAATCTAGAACGAAGCCAGACATATACGGATGGTTGCAGAAATACAGATTCAGGGCACAGACAAGAGAATAAGCTGAAGCAGAAACAAATCATACACAGGGAATTATAGAAATATAGACTCAGGGTACAGACAAGAGAATAATCCAGGAACCCAAGCCTGGTCATACACGATATATCCAAAAGCACGGTACAGGGTACAGACAGGAGAATAATCCAGGAAGCCAAGCCAGGTCATACAAGGGTAAATACAGAAATACAATTTCAGGGAACAGCAGAGAATAAACCAGGAACCAAAGTCAGGGGGTCATACACAGAATAACAGAAACAGAATAACAATCCTAGGAGCAGGTTCTCAATAGGTGAAGACCTATCCTGGCCCAAGGAGCAAGTGTACTGCTGGCCCTATATACAGGGCTGAGCAGGTCATGTGACTGCAGGATATCAGCCATGTGAGATGGTCTGCAGTGCCTGAGCCTGAAATCCACCAAACTGATGAATCCCTGCTCCCACCACCAGGGGGCAGGGCATAAATGTGACCGGTACCCCCCCTCCCAAACGGCTCCACATTAGAAAGAAAAAAAAGTGTGGCACCATTGAAGAGGGCAGAGTCTGCCCTTTTCAGTGGTTCCTCTCTTTAACCCCTTAGGTGCTGGATCACGATTCAGCGCCAAACAGACGTCATCCCCATGGGTGCGATAACGTCAGTCAGACCGCTAACCCCCTAGGTGCAAGTGGAGCTAGGGGGATCGTTTAGATTCCCGTATCTTCGGATCCATGTTGGCTAGAGAGTCATGTTAGATATCATTGGAAAGGCCTAGTCCTGTTCTATCCAATGATACAACATGACTAGGTTTGGCGAAAATAAATGTAATAAGTAATAACAAAATAAAAAATAAAATGGGAAAAAATTGGGCTTTTTAAAAAAAAAATGGTGGGTATAATACACTAGTGGCTCTATTACACTCTTTGCACAAAAAAATGTGCGCATGCGCAAAAACGCATTAACGCGAGGGGAAAACCCTTCGAGCTGAACGTCAAATTACAACGTTCGCGCACAAAATGCGCGTTAACGTCTAGCGCGAGTTACCCTGCGCAAGCGAAAGTTCGTGCGCGCCTCCCATACTTAACATTGCGAGCGCAAATGCGTTCGTGCGCTGGTAGGCGGCTGGTATTACAATCGATGCGCAACTTTTTACGAACGACGTTTGCGCGCATAATTTTAACGTCTTTGAAAAGCTGGTGGTAACTGCAAATCTGAATGTTCTGGCCGAAACTAAATACACCAGCACGAAAAAAAATACAGCACAGTATAGTTACACATTCTACACATACCCAAACAAGAAAATGGAGTGGTTGTGCGTGTTTTTTTTATTGCTGCGGCATATATAATCAGACTGATTTCGGCAGGCGCAAGAACTGAACGGGAGACAAATTGTGGTTCTTAATTCTGATTGGCTGAATCGCGTGAAAAAACTGTCTCACACAGATTTCTGCGCGCAGCGTTAATTTGCGCTCGTTCTCGTGCGTATTTTTCAGACGGATGAAAAAATGCGCTCGGATCGTAATACCAGCGTTAATTTACACGCGTTAACGCTGGACGGAAAAAAAATTGCGCTGCGCCTACGAATTTGCGGAGAATGTAATAGAGCCCTAGGACTTCAATTGACGTTTAAACATGATGAGCATAAAACAGTCAAAATGAGCTCAGCATACAGAGGTGAAATGGCTCAGCAGTGAAGGGGTTAAAAAGAAAAAACATGTAAAAATTGGGTATTTCTAATCTCAGGACAAAATTTCAAAACTATTTAGCCGGGGTCTATTTTTTTTGGGGATTAAATTTAGAAAAAAAAGTGTTTTTTTTCAGTTTTTTTCGTCATATTTCAGAATTTTCTTTTTATAATAAAAAATAAAGATTTGATGGAAATATTGGTATCTTTAGAAAGACCATTTAATGGACATAATATGTGTGGGTTCCATAAACGAGTAAGAGGAAAATTAGATCTAAACACAAACAGCACAGAAATGTAAAAACAGCAGTGGATACTTTCGGACTGACAATCGTAAAACCGCCTGGTCACTATGGGGTTAAAAAAATATATTTTTAGGAACTATTAGACATTTTTACGAGAAATACATAAATAATGTCTTTGCCCATAATTCTGATGTTGACACCTAAGCATATTTAACAAGCTGTGACATAATGAGTGTGACGGGCCCAGACACCCAAGGTAATGTGTTTGATAGCAAATGTTTGTTCACTGAAAGTATGGAGAGGTGCCAGAACATCGTGTACAAGGCCTGCGGCTGCCTGAGACTTCAAAAAAGGGAATATAAGCCTGTCAGTTGTTACTCTATCTTTGACGTCAGGAAAATAGGGGTCCAGTTATGTCCAGTTTAAACATACTCTATACAGGGCTGGTGCTTCCACTAGGCAAGCTAGGCAACCGCCTAGGGCACACTACCACCAAGGGGAGAAGTCGGCCCCAACCCTGGTTCCATTATTGCTCCCCTTCCTCATTGTTTGCTTGTGTAGCCGACAGTGGCAGCTCGCAAAGTGGACCCCCGCTAGCGGTGCAGAAGGTGGGCGGCTCATGGTGACGTGCAGGTACCACCAGATTACATGGGGACGCCACAAGAGGCAGATGAAAGAAAAAAGGAGCCAGAAGAAAGAAAGGCACGAAAGAAAAAAAGGCACGAAAGAGAAAGAAGAAAAAGAAAGGCACAGATGAAAGAAAGAAAGAGGCCAATGAAAGAAAGGGGCAGATGAAAGAAAGAGAAAGAAAGAAAGGCAGAGGAAAGAGGCAGATGTAAGAAAAGGTAAAAGAGACACATAAGAAAGAAAGAGGCACAGAGGGCAGAGGAAAGAAAGAAAGGAATCGGCAGAGGAAAGAAAGAGGCACAGAGCGAACCTGAGCCCGACCAGCGAAGGGGTAAGATGGGCACCGAACAACCGTATGTGGCCCCTGTGCACAGTGTGTGTCGACCCCCCCCCGTAGTGTGTGTGTCCTGTGTACAGTGTGTGTCCCCACTGCACACAGTGCGTGTGTGTTACCCCCCACATTTCAACAGATGACAATTATTTCGGGGGGGGGGGTGCAAGTAGCTGGTTTTGCCTAGGGTGCAAAATAGTCTAGCACCAGCCCTGACTCTATATAAACATAGAAGTTGCACAACAAAAATTGCAGAATAGCATGGAGTGTTAGGTGATTCATTTTGTCTTTTTTTATAAACAAACTTAAGTTAGATTTAGGCTAAGGTCAGACGAAAGCATTTTTAACTTGCGTTTAACCGCACGAAATCACGGCCGTGCTAGCAGCAAATGACGTCCAATGCCGGGTAACATACGAAGAACGGCCGCACGGAAGTTCGTCCGCGCAACGCAAGTGACAAACGAACGCATTTTTACTAGAACGTCAAACCGCTACTACTGACGTACAGAGTGCGCTGCGTCCGCATAGCGGCGTGTTTGTGTGATTGGGAGACGTCAGACGCTGCACACGTCCGGCCAACATAACGTCCAGACGCAAAAAGGGTTTTATTGATGATCCGTACAAAATCACGGACGAAAATGCGCATCGTATGACCGCTATCGCGTATTCCGTGAAAAAATACGTCCATTCGTTCGAACGCACTTTTTCACGGACAACGTGAAAAATGCGTTAGTCTGACCCTAGCCTTATGGTTTGAAAATAAAAAGGGAGTGGGCTCTACAAAATCAGCATGTTGAAGCTCTGTTGAGATATTGTTGATAGTGCTTTCACGGTAGCAGAACTTGCAGGACTAATGTATGTTGATAATAAACAGAGATTTTTGTGGATCCTCCTCTTCATTTGGAGCAGAGAATTGAAGTGCAATCTGTATTTCTTTTATATATCTAGTTATGCTATTGATACAATATAATGGTAGCAACACCCTCTTCGAATTACAATGCATGCGGCTCAGGGTGCACATTTCTCCACTCTGCTCCCAGGAGCCAGCATAAAGCATACATAGACAGACCACATTTCTCCACTCTGCTCCCAGGAACCAGCCTAAAGCATACACAGACAGACCACATTTCTCCACTCTGCTCCCAGGAACCAGCATAAAGCATATACAGACAGACCACATTTCTCCACTCTGCTGTCACACCCAGGCCTGGTCCATAATTTCAGGTCTCCTTTACAACTGTTTCCACTTCTCTCTACTTTTACTCAGCCCAAACTTCTGGTCCTTCCCATGCAATCCTCACTACATTCTTTCTAGCACCCAGCTTCACTTTCCCTCTGCTCCCATCTGTTTCACTTACCCCTGTCGCTTAGATAGGAACATAGAAACATAGAAAAATGTCGGCAGATAAGAACCTTTCGGCCCCACTAGTCTGCCCAATTACATGGATACTTTACCTGGATTTATCTTTTGTTTAGGATAGCCTTATGCCTATCCCATGCGTGCTTAAATTCAATCACTGTTTTGGCCTCAACCACTTCAACTGGAAGACTGTTCCATGTATCCACCACCCTCTCAGTAAAATAATGCTTTCTGATGTTACTTTTAAACCTTTGCCCCTCTAATCTAAGACTATGTCCTCTTGTTTTTCTATTTTGTTTCCTTTTAAATATACTCCCTTCCTCTACCTTGTGATTAGATTGTAAGCTCAAGGGACGTCAGGCTGAGCACTTGGTTAAATTGCTGTATTTCCTAGACAAGCTATCCTCGGGCAGGGTTGTCTTTTCCTTATTTATCATGTATGTCTCATGTTTGTGCTCCCCCATTGTACAGCGCTGCGGAACTTGTTAGCGCTTTATAAAAACTTGTAACTGTAACTTAAGATATCTTAAATACACGGAATGCTTATCATATGCCTTGTATATTGGTCATTAGGGCTGCCATCAGAAATCTTGGGGCCCCTAACCGAACCACTGGTCAGGACCCCACTTCTCTCAGCTGCCCATTTCAGTAAACTAATTAAAAATAAAAAAAATTGTCGTTTCTTCTATTACCTTATTTTACAGGGAGTGGGCTAAATCCCTGGTGGTCCAGTCGGATAAAATTTATTTCCTGTGGAAGAATGTTTGCTCTTCCCCTGTCTGGTGCAGGCCATACTAAATCGCTCCCTCAGGGAGGAGTCAGAGTGCTCAAATCTGCCCCAGATGCCAAGGCCCACCCAGGAAACATATTGACATCTTGGTAGATCTGGCCCCCCTGGAGCCCTGAACCTGTGTCATGTGCTCAGAGGCTTAATTAGAAACCTCAGGGCCCAGGTGCAGGAACCATGACGGCCCCCCAGGCAAAAACATTTTGTCCCCCCTCCCGTCAACATGTATTGGTCCCCTCTAGGTCCACAATGTTGACTCCAGACAACATGTGCCATTTTTTCAAGGTCCACTAGGATCTCTTCAATCCATCCCATTTTTAATGTAATGTGCACTATTTGTATCTCACAGAGCTCCACAGCAATAAACCTCACAGTAATGTGCGCTGTGTATGAACGTATTGTAACCGGAATCTGCTAGGTTCACTCGGGATGAGGCCGGACCGGACACCAGCAAGGATTGTCTGAACACGAGTCTCTTCAGGAAAGGCAAACTTTATTTGTGTCGTCACACAAATGCTCACACAGGATTGAATCGCAAAGAGTGAGCATCGAACTCACCGTGACATCAAATCTTGTACCCCAAATACATAATTAGGTACATCCCAATTAGCCCACCTCCCGGTGACACTATCCCACCACACGTGGGTTAATACCTCCCTTAACCTAATACAAAGACATTCCATTAATTGGCCATAAATTGGCAAACTTTATGTTAGTTTCAGTAAATCATGATTAGTTGCTTCTCTTATTCCAGGCCGCGCCCTCCTCCCTAGCGCCTGCGATCATTTGTTGCAGCTAACACTTGGTCTGATCTCTATACTCCTTTGTCTCTCAGCGGGCCTCAGCGACCTTGGTGTATCTACTCCTCATTCTGCCCCTCCGTGCCAGGAACAGCCTACACCTTTCTCAGACTCTAATTAATTTTTCTGCTAATCTAACACATTCCTAAATTTCTACGTATGCTTCATTCTAGTTTCAGCTAAAAACCTGCCTAGTTATTTTCAAGTGAACCAATATTCTGAACAAGATGGCCGCCTGGCTTATAGTGGCGGCCATCTTCCAGCCTATTTCCACTTCAGTATCACAGAGCTCCACATCAATAAATCTTACAGTAATGTGCGCTGTGTATGATTTATTGCTGTGGAGCTCTGTGGTATGCTCATACACACCGCACATTGCTGTGAGTTCGTTTTATTTCTGTGGAGCTCTGTGATACTAACTCACAGCAATGTGCGGTGTGTATATGCGTACCACAGAGTTCCACAGCAACAAAACTCCCTGTAATATGTGGTGTGTATGAGTATATCACAGAGCTCCAAAGTAAAACTCTCAAAGAAGTATAAAATAAATTAAAATTTAAAAAATATAGGCAAGCGCCCAGTCAGGCGAGTGTGGGCCCTCCGGACTGAAGGGCCCGGGTTCAGTGGCACCCTCTTCACCCCTGGTAGTTACGCCCTACATGGGCTGTAATCCCCTGATGGCTGCCCTGTTGGTCATGTCTAACTGCAGGAAAGCTTTGGATACCACTGGATAAGGCTAGTTCCCAAATTTCTCCTGCCCTGAACCTCATCTCAGGTTAAAAGGCATGGTCTAAACCAGTGGTTCCCCAACCTGTCCTCAGGATACTCCGCCTCGCCAGGTTTGCAGGATATCTGAATCTCAGCACAGGTGATATGATTTGCTGCTCAGTGATTGCAGGATTCAGTCTGCTTTTCCCTAAGGTGATCTGCAAAATCTGGCCTGGTTGAGGGTCCCGAGCAGGGCCGGCGCGAATGTAAGGCAGCACAGGCGGCTGCCTTACAGTCCTGGCCTGGTGCCAAACTAGGGGTGCCACAATCCAGTTCCCTGGCCACTGCTGGCCGGGGATTTCTAGTGCCGCCCATTAGGAAAAGTATCCTCCTCCTCCTTGTGACTGGAGCAGCTCCTTCACTTCCGGGCTGATGAGGGGGAGGGCGCTCCCGAGATGCAGCAGAGCTGTGGGCCAAGTGCTGCCTCGTGCTGCTCCTCTTCCAGCTGACAAGTGAGGAGGTGTGACCAGCCCTGCTCGGCAGCAGAGATCCCCCAGGGCAGGAGGTGAGTGATCCCACTTCCTGCTCTCCCTCTGCCCCGAGACTGTGGCACTCCCCCCTCCTCTATAGACACACACACACACAATCTCCCCTGCTGTGAAGGAGAAGCTTGTGTTTTTAATTCATGTTGGACCAGTTATCTGAGCTCAGCACCACAATGCAATGTGCTTCAGCTGTGCTTTTTAATGTGGAGTTCAGATACCTGGTCCAGCAGGAGTTAAAAACACAACTTCTCCTTCACAGCAGGGGAGATTTCTCACTCTTATATCACTGTTACTGCTCCCACTGGGAGACTATTCCATGTAACAGAAATATAAAAAGGGTAGTAGATACATGGAATAGCCTCCCAGTGGGAGCAGTATCTACTACCGTTTCTTTATCACTGTTACTGCTCCCACTGGGAGGCTATTCCATGTAACAGTAATATAGAAAGTGTAGTAGATACATGGAATAGTCTCCCAGTGGGGGCAGTATCTACTACCCTTTCTATATTACTGTTAAATGGAATAGCCTCCCAGTGGGAGCAGTAACAGTGATAAAGAAAGGGTAGTAGATACATGGAATAGCCTCACAGTGGGGGCAGTATCTACTACCCTTTCTATATCACTGTTACTGCCCCCACTGGGAGGCTATTCCATCTATATACTGCCCTTGCAATATCACTGTTACTGCTCCCACTGGGAAGCTATTCCATATAACAATAATATAGAAAGGGTAGTAGATACATGGAATAGCCTCACAGTGGGGCCAGTAACAGTGATATAGAAAGGGTAGTAGATACATGGAATAGCCTCCCAGTGGCGCAGTATCTACTACCCTTTCTATATCACTGTTACTGCTCCCACTGGGAGGCTATTCCATGTATCTACTACCCTTTCTATATTATTGTTATATGGAATAGCTTCCCAGTGGGAGCAGTAACAGTGATATTGCAAGGGCAGTATATGTGGCACAGAAGCTGCACCACCAGGCACAGCATAGAGTTGGTGACACTCCTGTGCCACAGTGCCAATCAATCAGTGACTCAGACTACTGCTAGAGGTTGTCCGTGCAAGAGCAACATTCAGCGTCCTTTACTTTCAGTGAGAAGACACTAAATAATCCTGATAGAGACTTAGTATGCATCTCTATGCTGATATTGGAGGGGGGGCACCAAACGCACCTTCGCCTGAGTAGACAAAAATGCTTGCACCGGCCCTGGTCCCGAGGAGTGGTTTGGGAAACACTGGTCTAAACCCTTGTGTTCGGATGGCTGAATTAGCTTTCTGAGCTCCCACTCAGGAGGTTGGAGAGGGAGCAGTGTCACCTCTCAGATAAGATTGAGCACTCCACCTGTGTAGAGTGTCCATTGAATGTGATCATGATGTCATTTAGAGAAGTTGTTACATTCTAATGGCCAGATGCGTATGCAGATGTACACTTCCAAGCACCGCAGCATCAAATTAATCTCTGGAGAAAATATAAAGGTATTTTTCCAAGCACCAAATTTACAGTTTCTTGTAGTTGTTAGGGTGCTTGACGTTTGCATGTGCTGTCCCAAATGTGTCAATGTCTAGTCATGGACATAGTCCACACCCACTGCAGATTGTGAATGAGATCATTTGGATGTTCCACTATTACATTATGCATTCTAAGAATTTGTATTAGGAAGAAGAATTGTTACCTACCATATAATCGGAGGTATTGTTTTCTTTCGCGTCTTTCAGCAGTGTCCATGTAATAGATGCCATGTTAACTCCACTGGGTTCCTGGGCTTCAATCAGAATAACATTGCTCTCTTTGGTGATCATTCCAGAGTTTTTAGCCACAGTAACAGCAGTTTGAAGATTATCTCCTGCATGATTGAAGTTTACAATTTAATATGAACATTATAATCCCCTCATAACTCCATTCCACATACTGTAATCACGACAACCATGATACTATTCCTGACACACAGGATAACTTCCAAATGTTATTTTGTAATACAAAATTCAGAGGATACTTGGCAAGTTTTAGTATCACTGTCCCAAGAATAGAACTCTAAGACTATTACAATACGAAATATGAGCAATACCTGTGATCATAACTGTTCTTATGTTTGAACTGGCAAGTTCCCTCAACACAGGTCTGGTTTCCAGCTTCAGTCGGTTTTCCAGCACTAGCAGTCCAAGGAAGCAGAGGTTGGATTCTGCCTCATCCCTTACAGGAAATAAGTAAATTGTAATTATAATCATCAACATACTACCAAAAATTCTTCTAGTTATTCAGTCTAGAAATGTGAGGAAATTTCCCTATTTCAGCTAAGTAAATTTAACATATTTTGTATCTACTTGAATTATCTTGCACAAGTATATGGATATCAAAATGTGAATATATATATATATAATGTTTATTATTGCAGAAGCCACTTGCACATCACAGCAATTCAAAGAATTGCATCCCAGAGCTGCTGTGCCACATTCCCCATATGCAGCAAGGAATTCTGGGTAGGATATACAAATGACATCTGTCTCAATTTTATGCATCCTGGATCTGTTATTACACAGAGCCCTAAAATCAATGTTATGCCATACTATGTCTTTTTAGCAAAGATAAGGTTTATGCAACTGGTCAAAGCCACTCCTAGGACAGCGCTGTTTCGGGTTTGTTGGACCCTCATCAGCTAGGAGCGAGGCATGATGACCAGTTGCAGTGGATGCGAGGCTTTTTATCTCACATTTTGTCCTCCACCACAACCCTTGTAAGCACTTATTTACCCTACGGGTCCAAGCATCCACTGCAACTGGTCATGCAACTCATCCCCTGATAAGATTTATTGTACACAAGCCAAAAGGTAATTTTCAATTGATGCACCACCCCGTATCCTCTTTAAAGGTTATGGGGATTGATCACATACCACCTATGTCGAGGGGGGGTGATCGAGCTACTGAATTGTTGAAGAGGGAGGCATTCTGGATTTTTTTCCCTAGATGCTCTCGCACCAAGAGAATTGAATGAAAAAAACTGTTATAGTTAATTCCTAGGATCCCGGTAACATTGTACTGGTTGGTCCTATTAGATGATTTAGGGGTTAATTGAAAGTTTTTAAAATTGTTTCTGCGGATAGGGCAGTTCTCTGTTGATTCTAGTCTGAGTATGGATTGCTAATAACCTTTTGGCTTGTGTACGATAAATCTTATCAGGGGATGATTTACACTGTCAGTGTCAAGTGTTACATGGTTATGTATCTTTACTGATCATGATGTAGCATGCTCTGATCGGAGGTCCTCCTTATGGAAACTTTTGGTTCCTGGTGTTATACCGTTATTTTTATACGTATTGCTTAAGTTTGGCAGAATGGTGTGTGGAATATATAGGTAATGAGACTATATAAGTAATTGAGTAATAAAGATACAACTTTGTCTTTGATGCCAGGGATCAAGTCCTAAAAAAAGAAGTGTGGGAACTCGCCAGGATTTCTGTCTCCCAATAAGCAATTATCACCTTGCACGCAACACAAACATACACTCAGATCTGATATATTAAATGTATATGTCAATAAGAAAGCAGACACAACAAATGTTTATGCCGGCTATTGAATACGGAGATGTAGTGTATGCAGCCGCCCCGCAAACACACCTCCAGAAACTTACTACATTGTATAACTCATTCTGTCGCTTTGCGCTACAATGTAACTACATGACCCACCATTGTGACATGTTAAAAGAGCTAACCTGGCCATCACTTTAATCCAGATGCACTCTTCACTTTTCCAACCTGGTGTTTAAGAGCTTTTCTGGGAAGCTACCACCCTACCTGAATAGGCTGCTTCCTCTAGCAGTTCCCTCATCCTATAACCTCCGATCCAGGACCAGCACCTTACTCCCCCTCGACTTGACCCCTGTTTGATGCAATGTGATATGCACACAACCAGATCTGCACTTTTTAAATTGGTTTTAACAGGTGTCATTAGAATTAAAGTGTTTGCATGCGTCGCTATGGCAACAGCTTGTGAGCTCTTGTGAGGCACTTCCTGGAGCCAGAGGGATGCCCTTGTTCTGAGTTAATTGAAGTGTGTATTTATGTTGGATGTTTGTTTGTATATGTTATCTTGAGAAAAGTCCCAGATGGGACTGAAACGTCGATCTATGGAATAAATTTAATTGTATCTGTATATGACAGTCTTCGTGTGCACCGAGAATTTTTTTCGTATTTATGCTGCAGCTGGGTTTGCACCGAAGCAAGCAATGAATGTTTTAGGCTGGTGTCATACGAGCGCATTTTGTACGGACTGTGCGCCCGTGCAGTATGGACGCACTTTCTGACGGAAGACGCAGTAGTGGCCACACAGTCCGTTTTTTTAACCCTTTCGCTGCTGAGGCATTTCCCGCCTCTGTGCTGAGCTCATTTTTACCGGTTTTGCTCATCATGTTTAAACGTGTTTTGAAGGCTTATTTTAGTATATGACCCAGACATATTATATATCGTTCTTTCCGTCAGACTCGGCAGATTCATAATATGTCATTATTATATGTATACGTCATAACCTGTCTGTATATTATAACAAAAAATGCAATAAAATATAAATTGTCAATAATTTACAATGTGTAAAGTGTTTTTTTTTCACATTTTAACATGTGAGCAATTGCGGTTATATTTTGTATGGGGTGCGCTTGTTAAAAAAATTAGAAATGGGGTCTCGTTACATTTTTTTTTGGGGAAAATTACACGATTTTTAACAAACGCACCGCATACAAAAATCATTAGTGCAGCATCATTGTTCACATTATAATTGAAATGGGAACAATGATGCTGCATTAACAAACCAAAAAAAAGAAAAAAAAACTTGTTTATTTATTTTTTTATAATTTTTTTTATTTTTAATTTTTATTTTTTTAAAAACTTTTTTCACAGTCGTGTTTAGTATCGTTGCAACGGCCATGCTCTGGCCGATCCAACAGTACCAAACTTTAACCCCTAGCTGCCACGGATCGGGAGATAGGGGGTTCCAATGAACCCCCTATCTCCACCATTGGTGGCAGCTAGGGGTTAACTCCAGGACTGGCTCCAGGACTGGCGATGACGCCAGTCCTCTGGGGGAATTCCCGGAGGCTTGGCCAACATCCAAGATGTCGGAGAGCTCCGGGAAAGGATCACGAACCGGCGCTTTTCAGCGCCGATTCGTGATCCGGCTCCCCAGGGGTTAATGACAGCCACCGTTTGGAAGGGCAGGCTGTGCCCTTCCAAACGGTGCCTGGCATTAAGCTCAGGACCCCTGCAATCGGGAGGGAGAGAGGTCCGAAGGACCTCCCCCCCTCCCTTTCAGGCGCCTCCTCTGCACACGCGGGGGGCGCCTGAAATAGATGTCATCGCGCCACCACAATGACATCTATTGTGCCCGCGGTGGTCCCGGATTGACGGGCTGACATCTAAGATGTCAGCCCGCACCAGGGGGCACAGCGATCGGCCGGAATCCGGCCGATCGCAGGCTGCTTTGGGAGGACGCGCTCAGCGCGTCCTCCGCAGCCAACCCTTCCTGCGGCAGGACGCGCTGAGCGCGTCCTTCGCAGCGAAGTGGTTAACTGACGTTATTTTTGACGGATGTAGGAGGGAAAATAAATTAAATCTGAAAAACATTTTGTCCGTCAAAAATGCTGGCTGCACAAATGCAGTCCGTCTGACCTCGTTCATCACTCACACACAAAGCTATGCGGACGTTGCGGACGCAGTGCACTCCGCACGTCCGTTCTAGTGGTTTTATGTTCTTGCCTATCTTGCGTCCGTTTGCTGCGTGCATTGTGCGCCCGCAGTTCGGTGCGGACGCACTTCGTGTGGGGGGCTCCATTGGCGATTATTCTATGCTGCGACGGACGTTATTATGTGCACACTGCACTCGTCTGATACCAGCCTTATTCATGGAACAGTGAGTGCGGGGTTTCTTGGAACATTGTGTACGTATATATATACAGTGGCAAGAAAAAGTATGTGAACTCTTTGGGATTACGTGGAGTTTTGCATGAATTGGTCATAAAATGTGCTCTGATCTTCATCTAAGTCACAACAATTTGAAAAACACAGTCTGCTTAAAATAATACAACACAAACATTATATGTTTTCATGTTTTTATTGAACAGAACATGTAAACATTCACAGTGCAGGGTGGAAAAAGTATGTGAACCCCCTAGCCTAATGACTTCCCCAAGAGCTAATTGGAGCCAGGAGTAAGCCAACCTTGAGTCCAATCAGTGTGATATTATTGGATGTGTTGCTGAAAGCTGTCCTGCCCTTTAAAAACACACACCAGTTTTGGGTTTACTGGTTTCAAGAAGCACTGCCTGATGTGAACCATGCCTCGCAGAAAAGAGCTCTCAGAAAACCTACGATCAAGAATTGTTGACTTGCATGAAGCTGGAAAGGGTTACAAAAGTATCTCCAAAAGCCTTGATGTTCTTGTGTCCACGGTAAAACAGACTGTCTACAAATGGAGAAAGTTCAGCTCTGTTGCTACTCTCCCTAGGCGTGATCGTCCTGTAAAGATGACTGCAAGAGCACAGCGCAGAATGCTTAATGAGGTAAAGAAGAATCCTAGAGTGTCAGCTAAAGACTTACAGAAATCTCTGGCACATGCTAACATTTTGTTGACACATCTACAATAAGGAAAACATTGATCAAGAATGGAGTAAATGGGAGGACACCACGGAGGAAGCCATTGCTGTTCAAAAAGAATATTGCAGCACGTTTGAAGTTTGCAAAAGAGCACCTGGATGTTCCACAGCACTACTGGCAAAATATTCTTTGGACAGATGAAACCAAAATTGAGTTGTTTGGAAAAAACACACAACACTATGTGTGGAGAAAAAAAAACACAGCACACCAACATTAAAACCTAATCCCCACTGTAAAACATGGCGAAGGGAGCATCATGGTTTGGGGCTGCTTTGCTGCCTCAGGGCCTGGACGGATTGTTGTCATTGATGGAAAAATGAATTCCAGAGTTTATCAAGACATTTTGCAGGAAAACGTAAGACCATCTGTCTGCCAACTGAAGCTCTGCAGAGGATGGGTGATGCAACAGGACAATGACCCAAAGCATACAGGTAATTCAACAAAAGAATGGCTTCGACAAAACAAAATACACCTTCTGGAGTGGCCCAGTCAGAGTCCTGACCTCAACCCGATTGAAATGCTGTGGCATGACCTTAAGAGAGCGATTCACACCAGACATCCCAAGAATATTGCGACACTGAAATAGTTT
This sequence comes from Leptobrachium leishanense, assembly GCA_009667805.1. Taxonomy (NCBI): domain Eukaryota; kingdom Metazoa; phylum Chordata; class Amphibia; order Anura; family Megophryidae; genus Leptobrachium; species Leptobrachium leishanense. Next base: position 138,864,213 of record CM019066.1, on the reverse strand, counting down.
TGTGAAGAGGAGTGGTCCAAAATTACTCCAGATCATTGTGCAGGTCTGATCTGCAACTACAGGAAATGTTTGGTTGAGGTTATTGCTGCCAAAGGAGGGTCAACCAGTTATTAAGTCCAAAGGTTCACATACTTTTCCCACCCTGCACTGTGAATGTTTACATGTTCTGTTCAATAAAAACTTGAAAACATATAATGTTTGTGTTGTATTATTTTAAGTAGACTGTGTTTTTCAAATTGTTGTGATTTAGATGAAGATCAGAGCACATTTTATGACCAATTCATGCAAAACTCCACGTAATCCCAAAGGGTTCACATACTTTTTCTTGCCACTGTATATATACACATTCTTACGAGAAATTTCTAACATCACATTTCTCAAATTGTTGAACAAAGTTAAATTACATGTGTCACAGCGATTCTTAAAATTTATTCTTCACAGAATGTTTAAGATGATTATCCCCCACAGTAATGTTATGCATAGCCCCATGGCTTGGGTGGAGGAAGACATTCCTTTGCAATGAATGTCAATGACAATGAAAAGCATTTCCATTTGCTCCTGTCATGTGCACAAGGAAGGCGCTGTTGAATTTACAGGGTAATTCAAAGAGAATCGAAAAGTCACCGCACGTTCGGTGACTTTTCGTTCTCTTCAATTCGGTTTGTTTTGCCGATCCCATTTCGGCGACCCTGTGGTGTATTCAGCAAGCACCACAGGGTCCCCGAATTACAGGGAAAGGCTGCCGCAAACTCGACGAAAACTAACAGCAAAACCCAGCGAATGCACGCCGAAAACCCGCAAAAACATCTGGATTAACCCACCGAAAACGCCGGAAAAACCCGAGCAGGAGCCGATAACACGCAGCGAAGCCGCTGGAAAAAGCCGACACCGCAGACGAGTGAAGTGAATAAATTAGCAAAACAGTTTGCTTGAAAAGTCAAACGCTGTTTGCAAAGAAACTACTGAGCGAAAATGTCTGAAATTGACATATAAGATCCAAGGAATGATAATAAAAAGGGCTGTTACAGAAAAAATAAGTAAACTTAGGAAAAAAAAAATTGGACTTTTAAAAAAAAAAATACAGAAAAATGCTTTAAATAACCTAAAAAATCTATAAATAAAGAGACTCTTTACTGCAGAATTTTATAATGAACTGTTTATTAGATATTGAATTAAAACGGGAATATTTTTAACATTGAAGCCTATGGGATTCGCCTGAATAAACCTGCCGCATGAAACCACCGAATGGCAGGGCATTTCGGGAACCTTTCACTGCTGGTTTGTGTTCTCTGAATAGCCAAAGCATTGCTTTTTTATGGGGATTTCACTGCCCTCAAACAGGCACCGTATGTGCAGGTAATTTGCCAGGATTTGGTGAATTGCCTGCTCTCTGGATAGCCGAATGGCCAAGAAAGGTAACCGAACGCTGATTTTCAGCGTTCGGTTACCTTACTCCAGCCATTCGGATCTCTTTGAATTACCCTGTTAGTTTTAGTTAAGACCTTGTGCTCTGGATTGCACACTCCTGCACAGAGCCATGTGGCTGGGAAATAATGTTCCTGCAGTCCTGTTTAATGAAGTGCTACTGCCAGAGCAGGGAATCTCAAACTCTGCCTATCCAGATGTTTCCGAACTACAACTCTCATAAGTCTCTGGTCATCTACTGCCTGCAAAGATATATGGGATTTGTAAGCCATCAACATCTAGGGGGGCAGAATTTGAGATGTCTGTGCTAGCGAATATGGACATGTCACAGGGCAGGGAAATAGGACCATTTTTTAGCAGTTGGGAAAGACTAAGTAGCAGTGCTCCTACATTGGCATAGAGATTTAAACTGGGACTATTTTATACAGGAGAGCAGGGGAACCCTCAAACAAGGCTTAAAGGGACTCACTAACCTGAAAAATATAAAGTGTTCAATATTAATCCTTTCTGATCCTCACAACCCTCCTACGGTCAGTCTTCGATTATAAACTCACCTCATTTCCAATAACAGAGTCTCTACCCTTCTGACGGTTCTTCTACTTCCTGCAGCAGATACCACAAATGAGCTGAACACTCACTCGAGTGCACAGACATACCAAATGCTCTCAATGCAGATGCAGCTCAATGTGATGAATTAGCATTGTGAGGCATTGGTCTATCAGTGAATCACAGAGAGGATGCCTATTGCCATTCTGTCATGTGAGGCCTTAGTTTTACCACAGCCTTAGACAGCCCTTTATTTTGACCAATTCTTGTACCTCTGTAATTAAGCAACACCTACAGCAAATGTTAGCTTATCCCTATACTGGCCTGAGATATGTACATCAATGCTCTAGGTCCATTCTATCCAAGTAAATAAAAAAAAAATCAGGAATTAAAAAATAAAAAAGTTACCCCAAATATTTGGTCAACCAAATTTTATTCCCCAGTTCCTCACTGTGTGGAACAATATACTACTCATGAACATCACAGCTGTCCCTGGTCTAGCTTGTAGTTCCAATTTGGGACCTTAGCCAGTTGTTATGTTCTTGTTTCCCCTCAGGCACTCGGTTTATTGAGGAGGCCAGAAAAAAAGCTTCCATAAGCAGCAACCCATTTTCAGGTCTTTCCACACCATGCAAGCCCGCTTATTGAGTATTTTGTGCATGGTCAGTCCTACTGTTAAGCTACTTGACAAGCTGTTGGTCTAAACCAGCAATGTTAAAATCAGGACTGCCCCAACACCCTACATTCACAGCCCTGCACACTGTCTCATTTTCAAGTAGTAGCTATCAGAATTAGGAGGAAACTTTGCATCGAAAGAAGAGCTTACCTCTTTATAGCGGTTACATTTAGGTTGTCTTTAAGGTCCAGTATTTTATAAGCCAATCCTATAACCCGAAATCCCTGCTTTGTGTAACGTTCTAACTCCTCTGAAAAGTTGCTGGGAACTGTTTGAAGAAAAAAATAATAAGAAAAAGTTCAGACTGATGAGATTTTTTAATAGGAAATCGATCCGGTTTTGCGGTGTATAGAATGGGGATACACAGGGTTATTCAAAGAGATTCGAAAAGTCACCGCACGTTCGGTGACTTTTCATTCTCTTCAATTCGGTTCCTTTTGTCGATCCCATTTTGGTGACCCTGCGGTGTATTCAGCAAGCACCACAGGGTCCCCGAATTGCAGGGAAAGGCTGCCGCAAACCTGTCGAAAACTAACCACAAAACCCACCGAATGCAAGCCACAAAAACATCTGGATAAACCCATCGAAAAGCCCGCGCAGGAGCCGATCACAGGCAGCCGAAGCAGCTGAGATCGCAGACGAGGGAGTTGAATAAATTAGCAAAACCGTTTGTATGAATCTGTGAAATTGAAACGCTGTTTGCAAAGAAACTACTGAGCGAAAATGTCTGAAATTTACACAGGAGGTCCAGGGAATGATAATAAAAAAGGCTGTTGCAAAAAAAATAAGTAAACTGAAAAAAAAAATCAAAAAAAATCGGAAGGGTTGGCTGCGGAAGACGCGCCGAGCGTGTACTCCCGAAGCTGCCTGCGATCGGCCGGATTACGGCCGATCGCTGTGCCTCCCGGTGCGGGCTGACATCTTGGATGTCAGCCCGTTAATCCGGGACCGCCGCGGGCACAATAGATGTCATCGCGGCGGAGCGATGACATCTATTTCAGGCACCCCCCCCCGCGTGTGCGGAGGAGGCGCCTGAAAGGGAGGGGGGAGGTCCTTCGGACCTCTCTCCCTCCCGATCGCGGGGGTCCTGAGCTTAATGCCAGGCACCGTTTGGAAGGGCACAGCCTGCCCTTCCAAATGGTACCTGGCATTAACCCCATGGGGGCCGGATCACGAATCCACGCCGAAAAGCGCCAGTTCGTGATCCTTTCCCGGAGCTGGCCGACATCTTGGATGTCGGCCAAGCCTCTGGGAACTCCCCCTGAGGACTGGCGTCATCGTGCATAGCACGATGACGCTAGTCCTGGAGTTAACCCCCTAGCTGCCACCAATGGTGGAGATAGGGGGTTCCAATGAACCCCCTATCTCCCGATCTGTGGCAGCTAGGGGTTAATGTTTGATATTGTTGGATCGGGCAGAGCATGGCCTTTCCAACGATATCAAACATGACTGTGAAAAAAGTTTTTTAAAAAAAACTAAAAATTAAAAATAAAACAAATAATAATAAAAAAAATAATAAAAAAAATAAACAAGTTTTTTATTTTTTATTTGTTTTGATAATGCGCAATATTGTTCCCATTTAATTTATAATGTGAACAATGATGCTGCACTAACGATTTTTGTATGGGGTGCGTTTGTTAAAAAAAGGGAAATTTTCCCCCCAAAAAAATGTATTCTAATTCTAATTTTTTTAAGAAGCGCACCCCATACAAAATATAACCGCAAATGATCGCATGTTAAAATGTGAAAAAAAACACTTTACACGTTGTAAATTTTATTGCATATTTTGTTATAATATACAGACAGGACATAACGTATACATATAATAATGAAATATTATGAATCTTCCGAGTCTGCCGGAAAGAACGATATATAATATGTCTGGGTCATATAATAAAATAAGGCTTCAAAACGCGATTAAACATGAGCGAAACCGGTAAAAATGAGCTCAGCACAGAGGCGGGAAATGCCTCAGCAGCGAAAGGGTTAAAAAAAAAAAAGGAAATTTCAGAAAAATGCTTAAAGTATCCTAAAAAATCTATAAATAAAGAGCCTCTTTACTGCAGAATTTTATAATGAACGGTTTATTAGATATTGAATTAAAACGGGAATATTTTTAACATTGAAGCCTATGGGATTCTCCTGAATTAACTTGCAAAATTAAACCACCGAATGGCAGGACATTAGGGGAACCTTTCACTGCTGGTTTGTGTTCTCTGAATAGCCGAAGCAATGCTTTTTCATGGGGATTTCACTGCCCTCGAACAGGCACCGAACAGGCACCGTATGTTCAGGCAATTCGCTAGGATTTGGCGAATTGCCTGCTCTCTGGATAGCCGAATGGCCAAGAAAGGTAACCGAATGCTGATTTTCAGCGTTCGGTTACCTTTCTCAAGCAATTCGGATCTCTTTGGATAACCCTGACAGGGGTCCATAGAACCCCTGACACTCCTCGAAGCGGTGTGTCAACTTGTAGCATATAGCTTTGTGCTATCACCTCCATACTTGCATCCGGCGTGGGAAATGAGGTGAGTTATAAAGCTAGCAATGCAAGATTTAAAAAAAGCAAAGCCAATGTTAAATTTAATTGGATTTATTTATTTTTACACAATACATATTCATGTTTTGTATCATTGGAAAGGCCATACCTTGTTCTGTCCAATACATTTTACTTAACCTCGTGAGTGGTCAGGAAAAGAGATATAGGGGTCCAAAGTACACTTGTCTCCCCTCGCAGCTTGTGTTTTTGATGGAACACCAAATAATAAACAAACTGCACCATCACTTCTACACTTGGTCTCAGCGTGAGAAATTAGAAGGCGAGTAATTTCAGCACCATTGTTTACTTTATAATTAAAAATGATGTTTTAGAAGAAAAAAGAATAACAATTAAATTTTATTTTTTTTACTTTTACGGACTACATTGTCAAATTGGCTTTTCAAATGGCAACTCCACCGACCTTCTAGGACTAAGAAACCCAGAGATACAGGGGTCTCCTGTGATGGGATTTCCCTACCAGGCAGAGGAATTCCCTGTCTGGGACGTCATTGGGTGCACACGGCCAGGGGGATGTCAGCCCATTGTGGCTGAAGCTCATGCTTGAAGTCAGATTTGCAAGGACAGAGTCAGGACATAAGGGGAGCATCATCAGCACTTGGGATGGAACCCCCACGACGCTTCATGCATGTCCATGCACTGCAGCCCGCGAGGCCATCTTGAGCATGGGGCTGGGTGCACCGCACCCAGGAGCTGACCTGGCTTCCTCCCTTTTTCCATCTTTGCCTCCATCCTCTCCCTCTTCTCCATCCTATCCTGCCTTGTTCCCACCCTTTCACCATTTTTCTTCCTTCCCTCTACTCCCTCCTTTATTACTGTGGTGCTCTGTCGTACAGTAATGTGCGGTGTGTATGAGCGTATCACAGAGCTCCAGAGCAATACAACTCACAGTAATGCGTGGTGCATGAGTGTTTTATTGCTGTGGAGTTCTGTAATACACGAATACAAAATTCACTTTACTGGGAGTTTTATTGCCCTGGAGCTCTGTGATATGCTCATACACACCGCACATTACTGTGAGGGAATTTCACAAGGGAAATTCAAAGAGTGGCAGCAGACGATTCATCAATAACATTTCCCCTGCTGTTCTTTGAATTTCCCTCTCAAGGTCAAAGTTCATCAACATCGAAGCAACAGTAAACTACTGTGGTAAGTAAATAACCCCGTTGCCATAAGCACATGTACAAGTAAATGGATTTCTGTCCTTTAATACTTTGCACTGAAACATACTTTCTAGAGCTATATCAAATATCTATATATTCCTAACAGAATTATCAACAGTTTACGATACAATATGAAGGTCTACCAAGGACCCTATATTGGTCCCAGGCAGCATATCAATATCCCCTCTGGGTTCTAATTTGGATGTCCATGCCAGGGGTTTTCTTGTGAAAGCCAAATCATAGAAATGTTATTTTACTTGATTGGAACCTCTTTTGTTACCAGAGGAGCCCAGCATTTTGTTATACTGTATATATCAGACATACTGCAACTTCTATGCCAAATAAATAAAAAAGTGTTATGCCTCAATTCAATCTGCCTTGAGAATTGCTTTGAAAAAATTACCTGTGTCTTGTTCGCAGAATGAAGCCACCATCTCAGGCGCTCCTTTCATGTATACTGCATATTCATCACCGTTGAGAACTTGAGTAATAACAGACATCCTTTGTAGTCCAGAAGAGAATGGGAATTGCTGTAGGACCACAACACCCTCTACATCCACCTAATTAAAATTTGAATTTATTTTTCAGCGTCTCATAATGTTATACAGTATATATTATATATCCAAGTAAGAACATACACACACCTACAGTATAAGAATATATATTTATGTCCTTATGTGCAAAATGACTCCGTCAACCAATGAACAATATATTTTGGTATATGGAGATAAAAATTGTAAAAAAAAAAATTAAATTAGTCAATTGAGATGCTTCTGTGTTATTCATACATTATTGAAAAAAGTGAAAAATGTAAAGCAAGACAATCAATATTATTCTCAAAAGTTGATAGCAAAACACATTTATCTTGGCATACAATACATTTTAATGTAACAAAAAAAGCATATACAGAGTTACACTTTTTATTAAATAAAAAGCATCTATCTTCTTGGTTTGGAATGCCCCGAGAAATCATTGATCGTCAGATCTGTTTTTCCAACCTCTGAAATTTAATTTGCAATCATTTTACAAATTATGAAACTAAAGCCAGAAAACAAAAGCTAAGACACATCCTTTGAAATTTCCAGAGAATATATTTGAACATTAGTAAGGACCTGATTGTATTTCTTTAAAACTCCAATAACTTCAAAGAAAGAAAAAAAACAGGGAGAAATAAAATCTAGAATATTGTCAGACCAAACGAAGGGCTTGATTACAATAATGCAAAAATGAGGACGCTAACGGGGATAACTTGTTCCTGCAGGTTTCCCCTTAGCGTCCCCATTTTAGCATTAGATTCCAGGGACAGGCCCTACCATGGTTATCTTGTCCCGTAACAAAGCGCTACCCTCGGTGATACTCGCATGTAGTGCTTCCATGCCACCATGAATATCACCTCCTGGAGTCCCGGACTGCGAGCCCAGTGCAATCTCACATTCGGGAGATCGCTCAGTGCCGCGGAGTGATCGTGGAGGGGGAATGTGGACTATTAGTCCCCAGTCTTTGTCACGTCTTTGGCCCGCGCGGTGCTGCCTGGGGGTCTGGGCACCCGGCGGCATCGCTGGCTGGCCGGGTGCCAGGAGTACAAGCTGGGCGATCGGCGTCTGCGGGGGCGGGGCTTGGCGTGATGACGCGGAGCTGCCGGCCTTAAGTACAGGGCGCGAGACACTACTCGTCGCTCTGACGTGGAGTTATTTTCCCGCATCGCCAGCTGACTCTTGAGTTTATCTCAGTGCTAGGTTTGTGTTGTTGCAGACTTTCTGCTTGTACAAGGACCTTGCTTCTGTTGATTGACTTGGATTGCCTACTGACGATTCTTATGATTAACCCTTGTGTGTGTACTTGTTGTATGCTGTGATCACAGAGTGTAAGAATATTTTGTTCCGCATGATTTCAGTTGGAAGCTCTGCCCTTCAGGTTGCTAATTTTATGAACTGCTCAATCTGTCTGCTGAATACCAGGTCTAGGTGCAGATCATACCGTATGATCCCAGTCTGTGGGTCTGTCCTCCAGGTTGTTATATCTATCCACACTTCACGTTGCTTGTCAAGTGTATGGTTTAATTACAAAGCATATTACATGGTTTATGTGAGTGGTTCTGCCCTGCAGGTTGATAAATCTACCAACCACTCAAGCTACCGGCTCAATGCCAAGTCCATGTACAAAACGCCACACATTATCTCTGATTGTAGACCTGCCCTGCAGGTTGCGGAATACCTTGAGTATTTACCGTTTGTTATTGAAAACAAGTGTATAGCTAAGGTGCTTTCGCTCAACAACCACTTGGTCACAAAACCATTTGGTGTTGAGTGGTACTTAGATTTCTGTATTACCTCCCTGGCTTGGGATACCAGGTATTACAGTCCTGATTGCAATAAAGTTACTCATTGTAGAAATCTGTCCATAAAGATCTAAACAATGCTGTTCTTAGGTGAGCGCCATCGCGCTCGTGACAGTCTCACTCTGCTCGAGACCAGGAGAGGCGACGGATTGGGCCACCGTTCTTGATGTGAGATGAGAGTATGGGATTTGGGGGGGGCTGGTTAGGGGTGGTAATGATTCTACAAAAGCAAAATCAGTTAGAACTAGCTTATAACGTTAAAAAATTGTTTAGCCCATCGGTGCATAAAAATATCACAGGCTAGACTCCCAGTTGTGTGTAAATGTAAACAGAGGTCTGGAAAAGTTACCTTTTTCCTTGACTTTAATGGCTGTTAAGTTTATTAAAAACTACAGTTGACGTCAGGCTTTGTATCTAGCCTAGATTATTTAATGACAATATGTTATGGCTACTTTATTTACTTATTGTTATTATTTTACGTTAACAATTTTTATTTTGAAAGATGGCATCAGAAAACATACAATGCAGTATAACGGCCACGCAGGGGCAAGTCTCAAAAGCACAGAACCGTAACCAGAGGACAGCAAAAAAGTGTCTCAAAAGCACAAAAAGTGTGGCAGTGTGGCAAAGATGAAATTCAAAACAAAAAGGAAAACAAAGTGGGACACACACAACAAAAAGTACACTGGAAAGAAAGGAAAAAAAAAAAGGATGGGTGGAAGGGAGAGGGGGTGGCAGAGGCCCAATATGTGACCTTCCTGGCTCACTCCTGGGAGTCCAAGGGACAGTAGGAGGCCATAGAAGTGTGCAGGTCACAAGGCCAGGTCACTCGAGAGCCAAATATGGAGGACAGAGTTGTGGCTACTTTATGAGCAAAAAAATTTAATGTATATATGCTTACACTGACTGCATGGGGAACAGGTTTCACAGTCATTGATTGCGTAGATTCTTCTTCCTCCTGAAAGTCCTCTATTCCCTTATTTAAAAGAGGAAAAAAAAAAGGAAATAGATGAAAAAAATATAATATATATGTTAATCTTAGTCTCTATTAAATATCTATAGGTCTTCTGACATGTATCTGGCATACAAGTGGATCTACACTGTATGATATAATAAAATGCTAATTCATTAATAGTGAATATAGGTCTCCAAGTTAAATAAATCAACATTATAAGCCTCTATAGGAAGCTTGATGGAGCAGCACGTCTCCAGTCTTAGATTCCAGCTGCAAGAATATTATGCAAAATACATACAGTATGCAAAACAGCATTGCCACTTTTCATATTTCCTGCCCGTATATTGGTCGGTTCCCACGATAAAGGCCTTCTATTTTAAATAAAGACTTCAAGCTGTGGCATTTTTTAGTTAAATGAGCGGTGACACCTGCTTAACCTTTTTGTGGTGCATTGCTGTTGCATACCATGGTTCTTATATGTAATCCCTTCACATCACGAAATTAAAATGAATGGTTCTAGAGTAAGAAAGAAAATGTGGCATAATTTCCTGGTTAAACTGTGGAGTTGCTTTTACATATTTCCAATTTTATTTCTATAAATGTCCCTTTAATGATAAAGATAACTATCAAGTATTTTAAGTGTCAGAGAGGCGTCAGGTCAGCATCCCCCCCTTCCCATATATCTTATTTTTACAAGCCAAGTGCATATGGTTATCTGTAGGTAATCTGACAGTACCCCAAAACAAGGATGTCAACATTAGAAGTCCAATTTCCAGAGAGCGTGGAAGTTTTGTCATGCAATATAAAGACTGCATTTACCCAGCCAGTACATTCGAACATCTTCAGGTCCAGTGGGTCTCCTTGCACTTTTCCATCCAAAACGATCAGAGAGTGGCAGGATGCCAGGGCCCCAAGTAGAGGCCCCCAAGGCAGTGGGTTGTCTTCTAGCAGAGGCAATAATTCCTGAAATCTAAATTTCAGAGAGTTTTATTGCCTTGTATCTTCACATTTTATAAAATATGACACATATATGACAAATAGCAATATTGAATCGAAAATAATTATTAATGGACTGCCAAACTTAAATGACAGGTGCTAAATAATATGCAGTGTATCCCAAGAATTATATATATTAAAGTTACCCCTACCCTTTGACACTGAAATTATTACCTTTTGATGCGGGAAAAGCTGAAACTTTATAAGGCACAATAGTATCCAAATTAAATGATACAGTCTATAGTCGACACATAGCCTGGTGTGTTTGTTAAAAAGTGCACACGTTACTTTACCTTTCTTTATTAAATTATGAATTAAAAATCAATAGGTAATAAGTCTGAATTGTTTTAAAGCGTTTAATATAAAATTTTACTTTTAGATTCCTTTTTAACCGTATGGCAATATTTTTACATTATTTTTTGATACAAAGTGTGAATTAACTGAACGAATTATTGAACTGTGTGCACCTATTTCTTTTGTTTGCTGGCTGATTGGAATGCAAGTAATTTTAATAGGATCCCTTGATCCCTACACACAGACACCGCACACCCTACACTGACAGTCTTTAGAATAGCTGTTAATCTATCAACAGGAGGGATGCGCAGAAAAAAAAAGAGTCAAAAGCAAGCCGAAGTCAGAAACCAGAGAGGGAAGACAGACATGCCAAGGTTCGATAGACAGGGTAAAACAAGATAGAAAAAGGAGCCACGGTCTGTACACTGAAAACCAGGAATAGGAAGGGTTAATGCCAAGAGAGTAGTCAGAACAAAGCAAGGGTCAATACACAATAAATCAGTAACATGGGTAACAAGAATGTGCTATCTGGGATAAACCTCGACAGGGCAGTGAGGCAAATTCCCCTCTTGGTTTTTAAATAAAATCGGGCTTTGCGTCATTAAGCTGGGCCTCGCCCGCATCAATGACCGGCATCCTCAAGAGCTGGCAATATCAGTTGCCGGCCTGCTGGCGAGCAGCGAGGATGGCGCTGCTGTCAGCTGACCACCCAAGAAGACCCCAGCTGTGACAGTAATAAGTTTTACAGTGGCAGAAGGATTATATATATATTAAAAAAAATTCCTATGTACCTACAATTATAATAGTTGTTGCTACCATCCTTTACCTTCCATTCACATGTATACATATTGCAAAATAATATATTATTCATAGCAAACTTACTTGTTTTACATATATATATATCATAAATGGTTAATACATGGTATATACACAAAGATTTGATATATATTGCTAGCATAAGTATTAAAAAATCTTAAATATGTAGTTGGGCAACCTTCTGCTGTAATAGCTTTCGCCTTTTGAGTTATCTCTTACATGTTTGGGTTCTTGGGCCAGCCTTGAGAGAGATTTGTAGTCATCATCCTCCCACCTGTCCTACAGCTTCAAGATTATATTTGGGTGCAAAAGTACTGTGTCCCACACAAGTGGGGTACCCATTGCTTTTCATATTTAAAATATGACGCTTCAATCAGAACTGGGGTCGCTGTATTATAGTGTACAATGTCTCCATGCAATGTATAATGGCAGCATTAAGAGGAGGCAGTAGCTCCTGGACTCATTCTTACTGGAGAATCATCACAGAGGATTAAATATATACATGCACACAGAAACATAGAATCACCAAGGGAGGTTTATCCATTGGCCAATAGGGGGTGACACCCCGCTGCCTTTGGGGAGGCACAGAATTTATTTAGTCAAAGCTAGTACTTATTTCCCTTGGAAGGGGATTTGGGGTAAAAAGAAAAAAAAGTTGTATTTCAAGCTACATTAGCGTCAGAAGAAACAGAATCTGGTGCTTAAAAATATAGGGCAAAATGGAGTAGAATCTGTTGGGTGGGTTAACCCTAAAAACAACCGCAACTCTAAGGCTGGGGTCAAACGAGCGTAGTGTTCATGTCCGTGATTGCGCCTAAAAGTACGTCCGTGATACCATGACAGAAAGCCCATTGGAGCCCCACACGCGAAGTACGTCCGCACTGAACTGCGGACGCACAACGGCCGTGGCCCACTGACGCAAGGCAGGCAAGAATGTACAACCCCTAGAACAGCCGCACAAAGTGCGCTGCATCCGCATCGTCCGCATAGCTTTGTGTGTGAGTGATGGAACGTGGTCAGACGGACTGCATTTATACGTCCAGCATCTTTCACGGACAAAATGGTTTTGCTTTTTATTTTATTTTCCCGCCTACATCCATCAAAATATACATCAGTGAATAAACGGACTGTGTGGCCACTACTGTGTCTTCCGTACTGACATACGTCCGTGTGCACGGATGTACAGTCCATAGAAATCACGCTCGTCTGACCCTAGCCTAAATCAAGCACAAATAGTAACCCCGATTGTGCAAACGGGTCACCTTCTGTCAACTCAATTTACTTTATATGCAGACTAGGTTTACTCTATTGTACAGTAAGTGCTACGTAACTAAACACAGTATATTGTAACAGCAACTTTCAAATTCTTTGATAGAAGTGTGAAATCTTTCCATTCCCTCACTTATATTTTAAGTTAAAAAAGTGAAAAAATTTAAATGCTTACTGTAGATATAGTTTAGATTGTATGAATTGTTGTTAACAATTTAAAAGAGCAACATTTATAACTTGACAAATGTGTATACATAGATTTTTTTATACATAATACCGTTTTCCACCAGTTGGGACCACACCATATAGATCCATTCCATCTTCAGTCAAGGTTCCAGTCTAAATATAAAATTACGTTATTCAATAAAAATAAATTACAAGGTTTGTTCAACAACAACATAATAAAAGAGAAAAAATAAATAAAGGGAAAAGTCCCATGAGAAGTTTTTGGAAACAGCCAAATTAACAAAGGGTGAGAAAACTAATTTTAATTTACTTTGTTTCTCATGTTTTATGAAAAAACGAGAAGCATGGTGTCGAATACTTTGGACCCTATTCAAAGGTTGGTGTTAAGTTTACAACAGCTCGGGCTAAATTAACACCAACCTTGGAATAGGGCCCTTTGTTTTCGTAAGTCACTGAAATAATAAAGCAATGGACAGATCCTTTGTTCTTCCAAGACATCTTTTAACGTTCATATGAATATTCCCTGTTTATACTCCAGATTTGAAGGATTTATTGACTAAATTCGGAACGGAGGTACATAAACAAAAAGACTTGAACATATTGTTACAAAAATCAAGCAGACGAATAGCAGATCTTGAAATCAATAATCTTGTCATTCTGATGTAGATTTTGCATTTTCTGTTCAATCTAATTCCAGGTTTAGTAATTATTCCATACGAGTAGAAAAATCCTATAGAATATGTTATAAGTAACAATACAAATGTTTCATTCATTTAAGTTCCCGGAACTCTTGCAAATTCTTATGTACCTAAACTACTGGAAATTCCTTGACCATTACGCACAAACCCCCCCCCCCCCCCAAAAACACGACAATGTCATAAATAGATGTAAATAGATGGTATCTACATGGAAGGCTTCACTGGCTCAACAAGCCTGAATACGCACAATGGTGACTGACAGGTTCTATCAAACATTTGCTTGTGATGTACATTCTTTCCCTCAGGCATCTCACTGCACGAGGAGACTTAGGCACATACTTTAGGACTTGCAAAAACACAGACCAAGCTGATTTTGAAGAAAGAAAAAAAAACACAAAAAGGAAAAAAAAATCACTGTGGGGGTGAAGCATTGCTGGTAGTGAATGGAAACCTGGGGGAAAACCAAATCTTCTCTACCCCATAAGGCTAGGGACAGATGAGCGCATTTTCTGCGGCCACCGTCAAAATGTACGTCGATGCGTGCGCACGCATTTTTTCACGGAATACGCTTAAGTGGTCAGACGATGCGCAATTCTGGACGTATTTCATGACGATGGGGTGAAAAGAAGTCTAGGGAAATCCGGCTGTTTGAACGTTATGTTGGCCGCACACTAGCAGCGTCTGACATCTCCTAATCACGCACACACGCTGCTATGCGGCCGCAGCGCACTCTGTACGTCAGTACCAGCGGTTTAACGTTCTCGAAAAAATGCGTTCATTTTCCACTTGCGTTGCGTGGCCGGACTTTTGTGCGACCGTACTTCGTATATTGGCTGTCATTGCCCGGCATCTGCTGCTAGTGCGGCCGTGATTATGTGCGCCAGAACGCGCGTTCGCACTGCCTCAGTCTGACCCTAGCCTAAAACGCATTTTAGCCAAAATAATAAAGCTATTTATTGGCTATTTGTAACATGTGATGGTTGTGTGTTATACATGTTATGTGTGTGTGATATGTTTAAGGTAGTGCTTGATCTTACAGCACAGCAATGCCATAACACTCAAAGAAATGTCCCTGTATGCATCTTGGGGCACATATAGGGACCCTGGAACAGCAAGGTCCCTCTATGCACCCTACTGTTCCAGGGCAAGTTAGGATCCATCATCACCTATTGGCGGCAATGCACATGAATGAGCCAGAACTGCGCTGTACAAAATTAGTGCGGGCAACACAAATTCATTACATACTGGAAGATATACTGACAATTTGTCAATATGTGAGTGGTGTGACATGTTCCAACGGAAAGATGAAGGGCTCTATTACATGCTTTGCGCAAAAACGCTCGCGCATCGCTATCTTTTTGCCTGCAGCATTAAACATTAACGCGCGTAAATTAACGCTGGCATTACGATCCGAGCGCATTTTTTCATCCATCAAAAAATACCACGCGTAAAAAAGATGCGCAAAAATGCGTGCGCATTAACGCTGCGTGCAGAAATCAGTGGGCGGAATGTTTTTTCACGCAATTCAGCCAATCTGAATTAAGAATCACAATTGTCTCCCGTTCAGTTATTGCGCCTGTCAAAATCAATCTGAGTATATATGCTGCAGCAATAATAAAAACAAGCACAACTTATCAATTTTATTGTTTGGGTATGTGTAGAATGTGTAACTATACTTTGCTGTACTTTTTTTTTTGGGCTGGTGTATTTGGTTTCGGCCAGAACGTTCAGATTTGCCTTTAACACCAACTTTTCAAAGATGTTAAAATTGCGCACAAACGCATTTGCGCATTTTTTGCACAAACGCATTTTTTGTGCGGAAATTGTAATACGACGTTCTGCACGAAGGGTTTTGCCCCTCGCGTTAATGCGTTCTTGCGCACGTGTTAACGTTTGCGCGAAGAATGTAATAGTGCCCGAAGGCTCCTAATACAGTTTCTATAATTATAGTGTTTGGAAAACAAGAGAGTGACTAAATAGGATGAACCATAAATGCCTATGAATTACACAATGTGACTCACTAAATGGGAGCGACAAGATGAATAAGCGACCTTACCCAAGGGAGGTGATACAAGTACTAAGACATGTACAGCTAGGATATGGAAGATAAAGGTGCTGGGCTGGCATATAGATGTTTCTAACGTCAATCCTAGTTTTTATTATTTATTTTACATATACCGGATATTATATTAGAATCTAGGCTTAATCATTTTTAGGAGATCATAGCAAAAATTACCTTATCAAAACAGAATAGGTTCAACGTCCCACAGAGATTGATTCTTTGGGGGCTGATACAGAAGATTTTGGCTTTCTCAAGTCTCCTCTGAGCATAGATAATACCTGCAGTGAGAGCAGCCGGGAGTGCTGGGGGTACAGCAATGGTGATCACATCCAGAGCCTTTATCACCACCTCCCCAGCCAGCTCCTGTTCCATGTTACAAATACAAGAGAAAGACAAAATTAATAAAAACCTAAAAAAAAATCTAGTTTAGTAATACCTGATATGCACTAAATATGGTAAAATAAATAAATTTATTTGCAAAGGATTTTACCAGGAAGGATACATTGAGATTTCTCTCGTTTTCAAGTATGTCCTGGGTTCAAGAACATAAAAATAAATATTAAATGTTAAATAAATATGCCCTACAGAAAGAATAAAATTACATGACGTATATGTTTATATTTCATTATTTCTCAACAGTAGTTGGTTATTTTATGTAAATCATTAAAAACTCATCATCATTAGAACCTGCGACAGATTCATACAGAGGCAAATCACATAAGGGTATTCTCCAACCTACATTCTCCATGCGATACAGTTCTTTAAATTGAAAAAAATAATTATTCCTGTAGATGTTCTAAATTAGTCCTGGCTTAATATTACATACAGGATTGTATTAAAAGAAATATTTAAGTATACATTTGCTAACCTATGACCACAAAACCTCAAACATAGAACTATATTCAAACATTTAATAATCTTGATTTACAGATTCTTAAACGAATCATTAATTCTTTGACAGTGTTTGATCCATATCCAATTACTTTCTAGATGCCTTGTCAGACATAAGGTGCATTGATTGAGTGGTTTTATGGTACCCATATTGGGGAAAGAAAATGGCAGCCTCCGTGGGATTTCACAAGTATTTAGTAACCATGCCACTTGAAGGCTGGCAATGTAAAAGGTCATTTCAAATTGTCCAGCTTCAAGATTTAGATCCAGAACATTTCAAAGGTGTTCAGACACTTATGTAATTAATAAGGAATTGGATTTGGACTGAATTATAATTATATTAAACTGCCGGACTTTTTCCCTGGTTTTCGCTGTGATAAATGAGCATGATAAAATTTATCCAAGGATCCATAAATATTGTTAAGTATACTTGTGATGCGAATAGAAATTGATATCAGGGAATCAGTGCTTTTTTTCTGGAAAAATATGTGGGGGTACTCTCACGCCCAGGGAAAAACTGATTATTATGATGATTTTTCGTGCCCTAATAAATACTCCTTTATTAACCCTTTAGGGACAGAGGCAATTTTACAAATATGAGCGTACCACAGAATCCATATCAATAAAACTCACACTCACTAATGTATGGTGTGTATGAGCGCATCACAGCTCCACAGATATTTTTTTTACACCCCTGGCCAATCCCATTCTTCATTACACCCCCCATGGTGGCCTCCATTCTTTTTACGCAGGTCCCCCATTTTTGTTTCTAGGCAGGTCCCCTTTTTTAAACTAGGCAGGTCCCGTTTCTGTTTCTAGGCAGGTCCCCTTTTTTTAACTAGGCAGGTCCCCGTTTTCTTTTTTTCCCAAACAAGGCAGGTCCCTTTTTTTTTTTTTTAAATAGGCAGGTCCCCGTTTTTTGTTTCTTTTTCTTCAAACTAGGCAAGTCCCGTTTTTTTAAATAGGTCTCCGTTTTTTAAATAGGCAGGGCCCGTTTTTTTTATAAAATAACTAGGCAAATTTCCCCCCTGTCCGATCGCTACTCACCAGATCTGGCCTCGGCTGCTCTTGCTCCTCCACGCTGGTTCCGCTCTCATCCTCTTCTGGTCTGCGTGATCATGCAATGTCACCCACCAACGTGAATCTCGCAGGTCACGCGAGAGTGGGCGGCACCAATGCAGCGTGCAGCTCCCAGACTCGCGTTCCGAGTGTGGGAGGCACGCTGCAGCGCCGCCGCCGACCACACAGCTCTGGAATCGAACTCCAAGAGTCCAATACCGGAGCTGTCGAATAAGAAGGCGACAGCATTAAAAAGGAATGGGCTGCAGGTGATGATGTGCCGGTACGGGATACCGGCGCGTACCACCTCAAAAAAAGCCCTGCAGAGAATTAGAAAGTAGCAACGCCTTCTCAGGAATTTTTATAGACTTATGGAATGAAAAGGAGTAAACCAAGAAATGACTCAGAGCTATGCATTGATGGATCCAATGAGGCATTCTCTATTTTAGGAACCCAGTCCCACAAGGCTTCTATAATTTACCAAGAATGAAAATCGGGAAATGTCAGCAATCCTGAATAACCCCCCCCCCCCCCCCAAGATCCGACCGGCATTTATTTTTAAAGAACAAAGGTGTCCGGTGGATAATATGGCAAACCTGAAAAGTATGTTTAAACATTATACATTGAAATCGATATCTAGAAATGTGCAATATGGAAGTTTTTCAACATACCCCATTAAGGGAAAATACGCAGACTGCATATATCATCCCAATAAACGATAGTCCAATAAGACAACATAGAAATATTAATGCATCTCTGTAAAGTTTGTAGTTTACTGGTTTTGGATAAAGAATGGATCGTACTAAATCTCCTTTAGCTGTATTAAATCCTGGAAAGCAGAAGGAAAGAGAAATACGAATACACTGCTTAGGGTAGGTAGTATATTTATACACGGATTTCAAAAAGGTAGGCTTGAAATAGGAATTGACGATAAATTCTGGATTTCTGAACTTCCTTACTAATGGATAACTTTATGAATATTGCTTTACAAGCCATTACACATTATGAGCAATGAGCAATACTTCCGTGAGGATACTGTAAAAGGGTGTACTTTACTGGAGCATCCTAACCATCCAAATTCTATTTCCCAATGTTCACAAACTGGCCTGCTATGAGAAATGTTAGGTCCCCTTACTGAACCACTGGTTGAAGCCCCCTTCAATGCCCACTCAGCAAACTCTCCTCCAACTGCCCCAGGCATATGACAGCTTCCCAAAACACAACATATTACACACACAGATCCCTATTCCAAGGTTGGTGTTACGTTTACAACAGCTCTGGTTAAGTTAACAACTTCATAGACTATAATGGCTCTGGTAGTTTTACAAAAGCTCTGGTTAAGTTTACACCAACCTGGGAATAGGACCCACAGTTTGTTTTAGCAAAATTAGAACACATTACATATAGTCAACAAGTATGTGTAAGGTGTGTGGGGATTTTATTTTTTAAAATATATATATATACATTTTACCCAGGGAGATTGCTAAAACCTAACTGTCCTAAGGGGTTATAAAGTAATCCCTGATGGTTCAGTGGGAGAGTAGTCCATGCTGTACCACCGTTTTGACTTGCGAACATGTGTTTGTGAGAGTCAGAGTGCACCCTGTACTCGCTTTCTGGCAATGTAAGGGAGCAGTTATATGGCACGCAAGTGATGGAGGGGACTTCTCACACTGCCCCAGATGGTGCAACCCACTGGAAAATATCCGGGTGACGTCCTGGAAAGCATAAAGGGGCCTTACACTACCAGATAACCCATACATTTGGCAAAAGCTTGTCTAAGTGCTGCCTGGATTGGCAAGGGTCTGGGTCCCGTGAGCTGCCTGGCCCATGAAAAATTCAATGGCCCATCATCCCCTAACGGTGACCATGTTTACAATTAGAATACAGTGGAAAGACATTTGATGTTCATGATTCTTTAAATAAAACTGCAAATATGCAAACTATATAAATGTGTCTAGAGATAAAATGTAGCAACAGGTATAAGAAGATTTTATTCACTTAATGTAAAAAAAATATAAAAAGCATAGCTCACAAAGCTAGTATCAGCCCACACCCAGGAATTAAAATCAATGCCTGGCTTTGCATCTGATCAGCTTCTTTTTATTACAGAAAGCCAGGTGTCGCTCTGCCTGGATCCATCTGTATTGCCTGAAGCACTGTGGAGTTTTATGAAAACATTAAAATCATGGTAGAGTTTTTAAAGCGATGCTACACCACAATAATAAACAGGTCTATATTGATTGCTTCATTTGTAGAACTTAGCTCCACAAGTGGCATTCTTACATATTTGTCTAACTCAGGGCTATATTCTTTCATAGGCCAACTAGGCCTGAGCCTAGGTCCACAGATTAGAGAGGAGGACAGCATTTGTGTCCTAATATCCTTTAGAGACCTCATGCATTTTCAGTGAGCAATTGTATAACAGCGCTGTAAAGCAATAAACGCACAACCAGTAGTCTATAAATTAGAATATTGCTATAAACTACTTTTAAAAAAAGGATTTGGTTTTGTCCTTACATTGTTACTGACATAAATAGCTCAGACATGCTGTAAATTTTTGTCTTAAATAGGAACATGTATATAACGTTATTATATTCTATATCTCTGAGGGGTGCGGCAGAATTTGGTGTGCCTAGATCATCACTAAGGCTGTGGTCACACGAGCGCTTTTGAGAGCGTAAGGAACGTCCGTGAGTGGACGCTCCTTCCACTCGGATGCCCATGTGGCCTACTCACTGAGTGCAGTTACTGCGCTCAGTGCTAAAAAGCGCGATTCTCCTATGGAGGATCGTGCTTTGTAGCCCCATCCTTCGTAGCTTTTTAACGGGGAGGCTGAAAGCACATCGGTGGTAACGCGCGCAACTAGTGCGCACGCTACACCGTGTGGCCCTCCCCTTCGAGCTGTCACAAAGCTGCCATGCACGCAGAGAAGAATCGATCACACGGGTGACTACAGTCTAAGCCTGAATATACCACTGTCCTTCTCCATAAAATGCTTTGTAATGCATGCGAGAAGAGGCAGATCTCATAATACATTTATTACTGGAAAAAAGACTGAAAGAGTACCTGTTTTCAACACAACTGCTTTCACCGGGTTTAAGTTGGAGCCTTTAGTCTGGATGACTTCTGTTCCGCAGAAGAGAATGTGTCTTTTGTAATCGTGAACACTGTGAACTTTCCATGGCTGAGTGTCATCTGTTTTAGGCAAAGGAGTCTTTGTGACTGGAATACTTTCCCCTATTCAAGGTGAACACATACACCATAATTACAAAAGAAAGGGCAGTGTTTAGTACCATCACACAATATGAATAAGGTTTCTGGTCAAATACGTTCAGCAGGCACCTACCTTCTGAGTTCCCATGTAGATTGAAATTGTCCGGCTTGTGGACCTAGTTGGTCCCCAACTACGGGTCCTATTCAGACCATGCCATTATTGGCCCAAGCTTCTATTCCACCTTTTGACTTGGAATTAGTGGCTCCTTACTGTACATTTACAGTAAGTAAATGTACAGCTGCTGTACTTTTTAAAGAGGAGCCACTATTAACGGCTCAGCACAAGAACAGACAACTATTTCACAGCTGCTCGCTGTTATCTGTTGGAGTCGGTATTCCTAAATCGAAATCACTTAGCAAAAAAATGATAAATAATCGTTTACTAATCCCTGATCCTGAAGTGCAGAGAGTAGAGCGATTCAGAACGACAGGAACAAATTGTTGCAGAGCACCAAGAAATGGGAGCTACACAGGGATATCGGCTCGCAAAGACATTTTCCCTTAGTGGCTGTTACCAACAAGGCTGGAATAAGGCATTTCATGTCTTGATGGTCCTTATCTGGTTAATGATGAAGACCATGATAAATTGATGTTTATAATCATTTCCAGTTCTTAATTATTAATTACCTCATGTGTGCATACCCTATTGCTATGGGCGGTACACGTCTTTGATTTTCACCAACACAGCACTTAATAAAATGGTCAAAATTTTACATGTGTATTCCCAACAAGAAGCCAGTAATCTAGTTTTAACCCCTTAGTGACCGGGCGGTTTTATGGTTGTCAGACCGAAAGTGTACACTGCTGTTTTTGTTTTTGCGCGGTTTGTGTTTAGGTATGAATTTTCCTCTTACTCATTTATGGAACCCACACATATTATATACCATTTTTCTCACCATTAAATTGACTTTTTAAAGATACCATTATTTCCATCATATCGTATAATTTACTATAAAAAAATTATGAACTACGATGAAATAAATTGGAAAAAAAAAACACTTTATAGAAATTCAATCCTAAAAATCTACAATCGCCAAAAAAGACCCCAGCTAAATAGTTTTGAAATTTTGCCGAGATTAGAAATACCCAATTTTTACATGTTTTTACTTTTTAACCCCTTCACTGCAGAGTCATTTCACCTCTGTGCGCTGAGCTCATTTTGACCATTTTGTACGCACGGCGTTGACATCATCGCACCAGCTGAGGCCCATAAAAACGTTGGGCAGACTTCAGAGAAGTCATTCCAGAGTGGGAGCTCAGACAGAGAGGTGAGTATAGGGAGGGAGGGGGGATAAAGGACCATGACGTACAAGAACGTCCTTGGTCTTTATGGGGAATTGTCCCCAGGATGTACTACGTACGGCAGTGGTCCTTAAGGGGTTAAATGCTCTTCACTAGACTGTAGAAATGTATTTTCACAGTTGACTTTTTATTTTTTAAATTGCTCTCATCGTTAACAAGCTCTTTTATTTTACTTATTGAGTCATCATTTTCAAACCTGGTTCAGCATTTGTGAAAAGGATGAAATTTTAATAATGGCCACCTGTATCTTGCAATATTTTATACAGAGCTCAAAAGCATTCATAAGAATTTATTTCCGTAATGTGCATCCCTTTAACATCATGTGGAAAAACTCACGAGCATAATGTACTCCTATTGTAAATACAAAATTTCAGACAAAACTTTGCAGTTGAATTTTAAAGAGCAGTTTATGTTCCCGTGTGACCAGAATCCTAATCTGCCCCTTATCCATACTAGATGCTGGCCAAAGACTCAGCTACAGCAGCGTGCAGGTAATGGAAAACCAACAATGTAAAGTATTTAATTCAGAGATTCAGGTGAGAATGGCATCGATGAGTAAATAAGGGGAGTATGTATGAAATTATTGTTATAGAAAGCCAACAAATACACAACGTTTTGCATTTAAGCGGATACATAATCATTATATCAGTAAAAATAAAAAAATTGTGACACATGGAAATTCATATATTTTAAAAACACAATATTTTAAAGATTAGGGGTACCTGTAAGCATGCTTTCATTCAAAATGCATCCCCCGCTGATAAGCAATGCATCACAAGGTAAAACAGTGTTTCTCTTAATTACCAAAACGTCTCCAGGAGCCAAGTTACGAGACTCTTCTTCATAAACTCCTGTGGAAAATAGAAAATGCAGGGTATAGCATTAAAGGCTTCTTCAAAATACAATAACCACTTTAATCGTTATGATGGGAAAAAAATACTGTTTTTGCATTGATATAATATTTATATTTCCATTGCCCGTATTTTTTGCAGAATACTTTTAAACACAAGGTGACATTGTATATAGGCAACAGAATTGTGACACGTGGTTACTATAGTACAGTTTGTTCCAAAAACATTAGATATATTCTGTTGATAAATACGATTTATCGTAGGTGCACACCTTTGCATTCTTCTACACTTTCCAGAGAAGTCATATTACTGACCCACATTCTCAAATTCTTTTCATTGCCAAAACTGGAAACACAAGAGAGAACTGATGTGAGGATTGGCGCACCTTAACCTCCCTGTGGGGTTACCCTTCCTCCAGCTGCGACACGGCTGTCATCCGATAGCGTGTCCAGTGGGTGTCCACATGCAGTGGCGACTCTAGGAACAATATTTAGGGGGGGCACAGAAGATACCGCAGTCAAAACTGGGGGGGCACTAATAATTTTCACCACTAAATCATACCACTTAATAAAAGTAAGGGCCCTATCACCTGGTGTGAGCTAAAACACCATCACTAAAGGAAAAATTTAGTGCGAGTCGCTAAAACTTACAGGGTTATTCAGAGAGGTGAAAAGCAGGAGAATGACTGGAGAATGGAAAGTTCTTGATCAAAGAATCGGCTATTTTGACCTAGAATTTTCCATTCTCCAGTCATTCTCCTGCTTTTCACCTTTTTCTGAATAACCCTGTTAGTGCCTGACGACCTACTAACATATCACCTTGACTGCAGTAGTCCATGAACAAGGTCGTTTGGCGCACGCTACGGAAACTCTAAGACCCAAGTTGAGACCCAGCGCTAATGCGGTTGTGTACAGGATAGAACGCTTTTTCTTTTCCATACCTATCCCCCTCCCTCACAAGCTTGAATATGAACACATCCAGTGAATAACCTCTCACCCCTGCATTATTAAAATCCTCCACGGTGGCCGTATCATCCATGTTTTGATGCACACATATATTAAGGCTGATGGGCATTGCATGATAAATGCCTCCCAGCAGCATGTAGAATCATTACACTGCATTTAATAGATCCAAAAGGAAGGCCAGGTGAGCGACAAAAATTTCCCTGCTACAGCATATAAACATTACATGTTTCAGGGCAAGACTTATCCATGTGTTCCTTTAAACATGGTCCACACAGTCACCCTAATAATCAACTGCTTACATACTATGAATAGCCCCCAGCATAAAATGTTTAAAATTAGGCAATATATTAGAATTAGGATATATGTGGATAAAGGATACATTTATAATAGAGCCGACTGCAACAGCAGCGACATTGCTGACCATATCCATTACTATGGTGTATGGGGCCAAGAGAACACCTGTGCTGCATTCCTTTCAGTTGCCTGTTAATTTTGGACGAGGACCTGATTTTTCTGTTTTTTTGGAGTTAGCACCAGGGCTGAGCAGTAGGTAAAATGTTGCAATTAGTGCACCTCAAAAAATTTAGTGCTGGCACCAAGTGATCTGTAAAGATATCTAGCACTCCCCGTGTTAAGTATAGGATGCGGAAAGTACAGTAAGCTCGCGGTACAAATTGCTAATAGCGACGCGCTAAGTGATTTTTCCCATTTGTAGCGGGAGGCAAACCAAACGATCTGTTGGTCAGGCGCTAGACTGAATTAAAATCACGCCGACGCAAGGGTTAGCTCACACCAGGTAATAGTGCCCTAAATAAGTATATATATATATATATAAATAAGATTACAAAACCCCAGAGGAATGTGATGCAATGATGCCTTTTTGTTGTACTAACCTGATACTTAAATTCAATATTTTATTTGACGCAATTTGGCAGTTTTCGCTGAATGTCTGATAACTGCTTCAGCGACTCCACTTTTAGCAAATTACAGTGACCATTCACTAAATAGGGAATTCACCTTATTTTCTGCAAAATAAATTCCCCGAAATGTGACGGAAAGCAGAGGATCTACAGATCATTAGACCCTTTAGATTCTAACGTCCATAATAACCCCTAAAATGTCTTAAACCCAGAGAAATGCAATAAAAATAACAATGTGGCATTTAGCTACCCCTTAACCCCTAAAATGCCATTAATCAAGGGAAAACATGAAATGAATAAACTGAGCCATGTAGCCAACCCATTAACCCCTAAAATGCCATTAATCAAGGAAAAAACAAATGTATACTGTGAGGGATGAAGCCTGCCCATTAACCCTTAATATACAACTAAACCAAGGCATAAACTAACGTAATACACAATGTAATGTATAGTCTGAACATTAACCATTTCACTGCTGAGCCATTTCAACCCTGTGAAAATGTTTATGTTTAAGTGCACGTTTTTATTTGATGTTTTATGACTTTTACATCACTCTGAATATGGTCATGTGGGGTATCATTGGAAAGGCCAGAATCTGCCCTTTCAAATGACACCTAGTTCATCCATATACGATGCATAGCTACGGAGATACTTTGGTCCAAATTAGTGTGGGAAGCTGGATGCTGATTTTTGGTGGGGGGCACATGGGGGGGCAAGGAATAACCTAGGGGGGGCAATTGCCCCCCTTGCCCCCCTGTAGAGTCGCCTATGTCCACATGGTATGGAGTTTCCCCAAGCCATGGTGCCCCGAGGCGAACCCGTCCCCTACAGGGCCATATGGTGCCTGGCTCCATATGTCTTCTCTGGCACGTGCGGGTGGTCCTCGGCCACTTGCTTGTCCAGTCCGTGGTGGGAGGTGAATCCTCTTGCTGTGGACCTGGCGGAGGCTGCAGCCATGCTTCTCGTGGGGCATGGCCTCCACGCTGTGTGGAGAGGAATGATGATGGGGGATGCCTCTTGGCCTTGGAGTGGGCCTGGGGGTCTGGGGGTGGTTGTAATTTCCTATATAATCTGGTCAGTCAGTTATGCACAGTTGTTGCCTTGCTATGATACTGTGCTCACAAATCCCTTCCATTAATTTGCTATTGACCTGTTGGCTACGTTTTCTGACCTTCCCCGAATGCCACATGCCCTGACGCATAGGCTAGACCAGGGGTCAGCAACCTTGGCTCCCTGATGTTTTAGGAACTACATCTCCCTTGATGCTCAGTCACCCATTAAGCTGACTTGAGCCACATGGGAAATGTAGTTCCCAATACATCAGGGAGCCAAGGTTGCTGACCCCTGGGCTAGACCCTCGACTACGTTTACCGGATTGACGCTCTTGGATACCACGTTTTAGCACTTCCCAGCTCAAGACCTACATTATTCGGCTCCTGCCAACCTCCTAATCATGACAAGGATAAATGCACTGCAGTGGACTATTGTAAAAGTAAAAAATTGCTGAAGATCTAAGAAATAAGCAGTCAAACCAGTTAGTTTTCTGGTGTAAATGCAGGGGTCAAGGCAAATAGGAATGCGTGAGAACCTAATTGCTCACGATTTCCTTGGAGGGAATGGAGTTCCTTTTGTCCCACACACTGTATAGATTATATAAAGATTCCATTCACGGGATAATGTATAGTCACTGAATTAGAATTTAGGAATAGAATTAAAAAGAGACACTTCACATACATAACAATTTAAGCGCAATAACAAGGCTATGGTGTACAGTGAACATAACTGTATAGGCTTCAAGAAACCAGATAGTGGTGTCTTCAATCTACTTATGTGATGATCAGATCCATAGTCAAAAACACAGGAATGTATAAGTTTACCCCCCACACTAAATCTAGCCTACATTTATAAATCTCACACAAACTGCCAAAACATTCCTTATGATCTTTCCAATGCATTACTTATCTCCCTAAAACCAAAAAGAACAAAATTACCATCATTGCAATTTGCAGCACACTATGGGCTATGTTACAAAGTTGGTGCTAACTTAACCAGAGCTGTTGTAAACTTAAAACCTCCATAGGCTATAATGGCTCTGGGAAGTTTACAACAGCTCTGGTTAAGTTAGGGCCCTATTCCAAAGTTGGTGCTATGTAATTTAGGATGAAGAAATTACTGTAGATCTCGACTACAAATATCCAATTAATCTTCCATGAATGAATAGTTTAAAGGCTCTGTCTTAGTCTATCTTTTTTTCCTCAATTGTAAGATTTGAAATAAAAAAAATCCTTTATTCTTCTATTTTTTTCTACGTTTGTTGTAACACTCAACTCACCTGTATTTTTTCCAAACACAGAAACCTTGATGTTATTGTGTGATTCAACTAGATAGTGCAGTTTAATTGATTGCTGTGAATTGGGGAAGCAGATTTGTGTAGTTAGAAACAGAGGCATTTTTAGTAATACATTCACTGTTAAATCTCTGACAGAGAGGGCGTAAAAGCATTGAGGGGTTGTCACATTCAGAAAATTAAAATAAAATAAAAAGAAACGGAATTCTTAAAACGTCTTATATGTATAATGTACCGATTATAACATTTAGCTATGTTAGAGCAAAAATGACATTATTTACCATTCAAAATTGGAGAATTTGTTTTTCTATTGCATTAAAGAAGTGCATCAATCATTTGAATCACACTTAAAATAATATTTCTGCTCGAAGGAACGTGTGGTTATTACATTTTAATTGCAGTAGCAGTATCTCTATGGGCCATTCCCCCTTGGCCATCTACTCCTAAACATTAATCAAAAAGAAACTGTGCCAAAGATCTTAATCAGAAAAACGTTTTCAGGGGTGTGGGAATTGTATTGCCCAACGCCCGGCACATGAAGATCCGGGCGCCGGGCGAGTAGTTTTTTTTTAGATGCAGTCCGGCGGACTTCTGCGGACTAATTCCAGGGACGCCCCCAATACTGGAAGCCGGCATTGAGCCGGCTTGCCAGCATCCGAGGGGCTTGGGCGGCTGTTCGAATGCTCTATCAGCATTCGGACAGCCGCCCCTGGAGCTCTCCGGCATACTAACCTTCTTGAGCGACGCCAGGAAAGTTTCCGCGCTTCCGCACGTTGAAGGACCCCAGCCGCGATCACGTGCGAGTCCCACGTGATCGCGGCTGGGGTCCTTCAATGAGCGCAGGAGCGAAGACTTTGTCGACACCGCTCGGGAAGGTAAGTATGCCAGAGAGCTCCAGGGGCGGCTGTCCGAATGCCGATACAGCATTCGAACAGCTGCCCCATGTCTGGTCTGGGTTCTGAGCTGGGGAGCATTATCCATGAGCTGGGGCATATATCCATGAGAGATTGGGGGCATATATCCATGAGCTGGGGGGGAATATCCTTGAGCTGGGGCAGTATCCATGAGCTGGGGGCATATCCAGGTGCTGGGGCATATCCATGTGCTGGGGCATATCCATGTGCTGGGGCAGTATCCATGAGCTGGGGCAGTATCCATGAGCTGGGGCAGTATATCCATGAGCTGGGGCAGTATATCCATGAGCTGGGGCAGTATCAATGAGCTGGGGCAGCATCCATGAGCTTGGGGCAATGTCCATGAGCTGGGGCAATATCCATGTGCTGGGGCAATAGCCATGTGCTGGGGCAATATCCATGAGCTGGGGCAATATCCATATATCTCGGGGGGGAAATATACATGTGAGCTGGGGGAATTTTTATGAGGTCTGTTCTTATCGGAAAGTGGTCACATGACATAAAATAAAAGTATCGGTACTCGGTATCGGTGAGTACTTGAAAAAAGTATCGGTACTCGTACTCGGTCCTAAAAAAGTGTTATTGGTGCATCCCTAATATATACATACATACACACAACAAAATAGTGTTTAAATAAAGGTCTTTATTCATCACATGTATCTGACGCTGCCTCTATAGGCTGTTATGAATAAAGACCTCTATTTAAACACTATTTTGTTGAAATTATCAGGACAAGTTGATCGTCCTGAGGGACAAGTAGTTTGGACTACTACTTAGTCCGTTGGACAAGTAGATCTTTTTTAAATTTCCACACCCCTGCGTTTTATTATATCATCTCTTTCAAAAACTGTATTTTGAAAAGTAGCACATTGCACAGCAAAATGTAATAAACATTATGTAACAAAGGAACATCAGGTATTAGCATTGAGAAAAATATGTCAGTCACAATGGTTGCCCTACACCACAAAAGAGAGTCTGCGTGGCAGGGAGACTTAGAGAAAAAAAAAGGGTGGTCACCATGAAGCTGACACACAGTACCTGGCACACTCCAGTACAACCGTTTTATTATATCAAGAAGAAAAAAAGCCACATGTATATACAAAATACAAATATTTAATCAAGGCACTACATCAATGAATTATACCATATTTTTGCAAAATATTTTGCTAGAGAAGTTGTAATTAAACAGAAAAAACATTCTAATGTGGAACGACAATGTTAAACAATATATATAAAGCATGCACAGTGCAATAGCTCCTGAAACTGTACAATTCACATGGGCTACAAAACTAGATATATTTGGCATCCCCACTTAAATATTTACAAAATTTGCTACAGCCAAAAAACACATAATCTAAGCAGCATAAGCAATTATATGTGAATAAAGGTTAAGGGGCAATAAGCACGGTGTCACACAGTGCAAGCACAGTGCTTACCTCACTAAACTAGCTAATTAATGAACAAATACAGGGTTATTCAGAGAGCGTGAAAAGCAGGAGAATGACTGGAGAATGAAAAATTCTAGGTCAAAATAGCTGATTTGGAAAGTGAGATGAAAGGGAGAATTTTTCTGGTTTGGCACCATTTTTCATTCTCCAGTCATTCTCCTGCTTTTCACGCTCTCTGAATAACCCTGATAATTTCTATAGATGCACAAACATTCTCATGCTTTGAAAGCTACCAAGGATAGACAAGGTGACTTGAAACTGAAGGTGTGCTCCGATGGTTCAGTGCTATGGCCTTCCTCCAGGGCATCCCCTGGTATAATTCATTCATGTAGTGCCTTGATTAAAGTTTTGTATATGCATGTGTTTTTTTTTTCTTCTTGATATAATAAAACGGTTTTACTGATTAAGATCTTTGGCACAGTCTCTTTTTGATTATGTTTATTAATTTTTAAAACTCAGTAATATACTACCACTAGTCAAAGAGGGACTGGGTTGTGCCTCGTGGTAACTGTGGGAGTGCTGTTCAATAAAAAAGATATATATATCTCTATCTCTATTATATATTTTACTGTAGATAAAGGAGAAAAAAAATCCATGACTCACTAAAACTTAAATTTCATGTTTAGGTTTAAAATCAATAAATTCGAGGAAATTGTCCATGCAACCAAAACTCGATTTTTTTCTCTGGCGATAATAAATTATTAATTTATTTAATTATGATAGATATCTGTTGTGCAATTAATTGTGCTTTCCCAAAGTAAATTTCCTGATTAATCTTTAAATTATAAGAGCATGATTAAACACTAGTTAAACATTTTGAAAACCTCAGCATATAGTGTGTGGTAGAATCATTTTTTTAGTTGTTGGAGTGATTAGTGTTAAAGCTTGTTGATAAATTCACGTATTCAAAATTTATGGTTGCTACAATATATTTACATTTCTATGATAATACTATAATTTCTAAACCACTGCAACGATAGGCAATTGTATAGTACAGGGTGTCCCAGCTAAAAGTAGCATGGCGTCCTTACATTAATGTAAACATTGGATGCTCAAGAGAACCATATTGTGCAGTAACCAGGCAGTCTAACATTTTCAGCACTTATTGCGACGACATGACAAGACTGTTGTAACTAGAGTGTTGACATTCCTAGCAATATTTGAACAGCATTGTTATCATGTGTTGCTCTACTCATTCATTCTTCACTGTTGCAGCCTGTGCTACTTCGAGCTGGGACACGCTGTATTTCCTTATAGCACAGTGTGTCATTTCAGTAATATGAATGGAGGCAGGGGTTCACACTGCACACTTGTCAGTCAGTTGTATAGGACAGTAGGAATTTATGTATGTGGAATGTCATGAGTATACGGACTTTCCATCATCGGAGCACTTAAACAACTGCCCATTTTGCCTAATTAGATCATTTCAATCTCTGGATTGAAAGTACACGATACAGGCAGCAATAAGGTTCGAAGAGGTGGTCCTTGACAAATCTACACAAAAACGGAACATTCTGTGGTCTTAGAACAAAAGTGAGATGAATAGAGTGGTCAATGAAATCTTTTATTCTGAAGTCTTGATGAAATTCACCCAATCACATGTAAAAGGTGGCTGATCTACAATATCCTTAGGTTATTGATTGTAAATTAGAGCAGAAAAGGTAATTAAAAATATGTCCCAAGACCATTAATATTTTTCAACACTCAAGTTAGAAATACTTGTTTTTCTCTTTAAAGGATACAGTTCAAATAAAACATGCAAAAATATTAATAGCAAAGGTTCAGATTCTAGCACCTAGTACACAGTCTATGATTTTGGAAATTATGCTTCAAAACAAGACAATGGATTTTACATGGAATCCCAGAAATCTATGTGCCTATTCATGGACATCCAAGATGAGGTTGAGTAGTGTTACCTGGAACAGGTGGTTTCTAACGATATGGGGGGTCTAACTATCAAATTTGCAAACTGCTAATTTAGAGATTGATACGTTTTTGAAAGTGTAGCAGCACTTAGATGTGTGGCGTGCCTTCATTTTGTCATTACACTATTTATAAATTTTAATACTGCTACTCCTGATGATGCTATTTTGACTAGCAGAATGCCTAGAGTAAATTTTCTTGTAACATCCTGGACTTTGATCTATTTTTATTTGAGCAGACTGCTTTGAGCACTTGCAGTTCTGTCTCATACTACACTTGGCTAGGATTTATTTTGTTTCGGTAGGAGTTTAAGACCGCAGGTATATCTCCAAAAGACAAAGGGGAGCTAGGTTTTCCATTTACAAGCTAACTACCTAATCTGTAGTAGACTGGAATGCTTTGCATAATCACAATGGCAAAACATTAGGCTCTAGGCATCAAAACATAGCATTCTGCTCTGGCTATAGGGAGTCGAAACCCAACTTTCCCCCAGGACCCATCTGGTTCAGAGCCTCAGTTTTAATTCTATTCAACCCTAAAGTCTCATCAACTAGTAATAGCAACGTTAAAATAATTTCCTAACATAGGGAAGCCTCATCTTCCAAAGTAATGTGAGCTCCAACAGGGGACTATCTCCACGAATATATTTTCTACCTCACAGTGTATCAAATAAAAATGGAACATTTAGATTCTTCCAATTCACCCACTTTCAATGTAGTCTCAGCACCAATTACACTGGTCGCCCAAAGCATTTGAAAAGAACTGTCGAAGAGCTCAACTCACACAGCCACCACCACTCCAGACTCTGCACTCCTAAGGACTACAAACACAGCCACCACCACTCCAGACTCTCACTCAAGGTATCCAGCAATCGACCATGACGTCATTCATGCCACTCCACTGCTTCACTCCTCTTGTTTTCATAGTCTTCTGCCTTTTATGTATTATTCCCAGGCTGATTACTTTTCCCTTTAATGCCTTCCCCCCCATATTTGATTTGGTTTTGATCGTACAAAAACGTCTGTTATACCACCATGCTTCCCCCACCCCCACCTCCTCCACTTCCTTCCCCCCTCGCATGTCATTACCTGCTTGCATACAGACCCCCTGTCCTAAAAGCTCTGCCTCTTCCTCCCTACAGCACAACACACACAGCCACCACCACTCCACACACAGCCACCACCACTCCAGACTCTGCACTCTGCAGTGCCACCTGCCCGCCCCATCCACCCTCCCACCCAGTCCCAGTCCCAAACTCATTCATTCCCCTCCACCTGCTGCCACTTTAATCAACCTGTAGCCACCAGGTCCACACTCCCCAGCTCCCCTTCTGTTTCACTTACCCCATTTCTTTAGATTGTATGCTCACGGGATGTCTGGCTGAGCACTTGTGTAAAGTGCTGTATCAGTAGGGCAATTATCCTATGGGCAGGGCCATCTGCTCCTTATGTGTTTTAGTAGGTCTCATGTCTGCACTCCCCCATTGTACAGCGCTGCGGAATATGCTGGCTCTTTATAAGTACAGAAATAATAACAATAAATGGTGTATCTGATCTAGCGACTGCTAATGCCCACAGATGAGATACAACCCCTAGCTTCCTTACTAACTAGGAGAAGGACCTGAAGCAGACGTTGAAGAGGATCGGAGGAACAAAAATTGCACTCTCTGCCACCAAAGCTCTATCTGATCCACTGGCCGTTCACTCCCAAAGCTTTCTCTCGAAGGTCAGTACCCTTGCTCCATTTCATACTTCCCCCTGCCAGTTCATGGTTTATGCAATACAATCTCTAGTAGCAGTTCTGATTCTGTTATCCTGCACTGTTTTGAGTACATTGCACCCATTAACAGCTATGGGTAACACAAGATTCCAGATTGCAGCTTCTGGCTTGGTTTCAATGACATAACGCTGTTTTATGTTAACAATTCTCTGCTCAGTTTATTATATTTATGGTCAACAAACTACAAATATTCCAAAACGAAAACAAAAAGTCAACTTTCATTATTCTCTCAGAAAATCATGGAAGTTAACCACTCCTCACCGTTTACACATCACTTCTTTAAAATAACAGATATCTGGCCTTTGTTAACTTCTCTATGCAGATGATATTACCAGAGGCAATGCATAAAAATCTCAGAATATTCATAGCATTTTCTTTAACAGAAGTAATAAAAGTCTTTGACTTATTCTTTTTCTTTCAACACCCTTTCAAGACCTATTGGTGTTTCCTTTACAGCCTATTACTTCCTGTAATACTGAACAAATCCATTTGTGTATTTGTCTCCCAACTACAAAGCTCAACAGACTGTGTTGATAATGTGAGTATTAAACCCTTATCCTTGGAAAGATGCACACTTGCTAGAATATTTATTTTCCTCTAGTGTTATATACATTACAATGCAGAAAAACAAGCTGCTACATGCTTTCACATTCTCCTACTTACATTATCATCCAAGCATCATTTGCATCCATTGATGTAGTTAAACTATATTCTCCATTGCACCTTCAACCCTTTAGAACTACATAATACACTCAGAAAGTCTTGACACTCCATTAATGCAAAGCTAGGCTAAAACAAGTATTTATACATATCTTGATCAGCGCAATCGAATAGATTGGTGCTGGATGTGATTTGCGGCGCTGACCTGTTTTTGCATAGCAATTTCGATTGCGCTGATCAAGATATGTACAGTCAGGTCCAGAAATATTGGGACATTGACACAATTCTAACATCTTTGGCTCTATACACCACCACAATGGAGTTGGAATGAAACAAACACAATGTGCATTAACTGCAGACTGTCAGCTTTAATTTGAGGGTATGTACATCCAACTCAGGTGAACGGTGTAGGACTTACAGCAGTTTGCAGATGTGCCTCCCACTTGTTAAGGGACCAAAAGTAATGGGACAGAATAATAATCATAAATCAAACTTTCCCTTCTTAATACTTGGTTGCAAATCCTTTGCAGTCAATCACAGCCTGAAGTCTGGAACGCATAGACATCAGACGCTGGGTTTCATCCCTGGTGATGCTCTGCCAGGCCTCTACTGCAACTGTCTTCAGTTTCTGCTTGTTCTTGGGGCATTTTCCCTTCAGTTTTGTCTTCAGCAAGTGAAATGCATGCTCAATGGGATTCAGGTCAGGTGATTGACTTGGCCATTGCATAACATTCCATTTCTGTCCTTTCAAAAACTCTTTGGTTGCTTTTGCAGTATGCTTTGGGTCATTGTCCATCTGCACTGTGAAGCGCCGTCTAATGAGTTCTGCAGCATTTGGCTGAATGTGAGCAGATAATATTACCCGAAACACTTCAGAATTCATCTTGCTGCTTTTGTCAGCAGTCACATCATCAATAAATACAAGAGAACCAGTTCCATTGGCAGCCATACATGCCCACGCCATGACACTACCACCACCATGCTTCATTGATGAGGTGGTATGCTTAGGATCATGAGCAGTTCCTTTCCTTCTCCATACTCTTCTCTTCCCATCACTCTGGTACAAGTTGATCTTGGTCTCATCTGTCCATAGGATCTTGTTCCAGAACTGTGAAGGCTTTGTTAGGTGTTGTTTGGCAATCTCTAATCTGGCTTTCCTGTTTTTGAGGCTCACCAATGGTTTACATCTTGTGATGAACCCTCTGTATTCACTCTGAAGTCTTCTCTTGATTGTTGACTTTGAAACACATACACCTACCTCCTGGAGAGTGTTCTTGATCTGGCCAACTGTTGTGAAGGGTGTTCTCTTCACCAGGAAAAGAATTCTTCGGTCATCCACCACAGTTGTTTTCCATGGTCTCCCGGGTCTTTTGATGTTGCTGAGCTCACCGGTGCGTTCCTTCTTTTTAAGAATGTTCCAAACAGTTGTTTTGGTCACGCCTAATGTTCTTGCTATCTCGGATGGGTTTGTTTTGTTCCTTCAGCCTAATGATGGCTTGCTTCACTGATAGAGACAGCTCTTTGGATCTCATGGAGAGTTGACAGCAACAGATTCCAAATGCAAATAGCACACTTGAAATGAACTCTGGGCCTTTTATCTGCACATTGTAATTGGGGTAATGAGGGAATATCACACACCTGGCCAAAGAACAGCTGAGAAGCCAATTGTCCCATTACCTTTGGTCCCTTAACAAGTGGGAGGCACATCTGCAAACTGATGTAAGTCCTACACCGTTCACCTGAGTTGGATGTACATACCCTCAAATTAAAGCTGACAGTCTGCAGTTAAAGCACATTGTGTTTGTTTCATTCCAACTCCATGTGGTGGTGTATAGAGCCAAAGATGTTAGAATTGTGTCGATGTCCCAATATTTCTGGACCTGACTGTATATGTCCTTTTGATTCACCTGATAGAGAAAACTACTGTTTGATCTAGCAATTGGGAGATTGGTGGTGGATGTGATTTGCGGCGCAGACCTGTTTTTTGCTAAAACAAGTATTTTATATTGACACCCTACTTTTTTTTATACACCTGCTTTTTGCACTTAGATGATTGTCCCATGTGGCAGGAAACTGCCTCCCAATATCAGATTGATAGAACTATTGCATTGTATTTTGCTTGGTTATGATGTAGTAAAGTGATATTTGTTTGTGTTCTGTAGGTACTGCCATTCATGGTCATCATAACATAACTTATAAGCAAAATGCACAGGCATTGGAAACAATCTAAACAACTTTCCTTGTTTTTACATTCTTTAGCTATAAAACGGATTGGCTTTGCTCCTTTTAGTATAAAAACTTTGCTCTCATTAGTAAATCTTAATTATTACATTAATTTAACTTGTAAGCTAGACTTACCGTTCTTAGAGTGTACACCGATAAACCTATACAAACTAAAGACATGATTATAATTGCCACAGAATATTCAATATATAGTTCCGCAAACCAAAGACACACACTGAAAAGCTGAAACACGTAAAATGGATTCAGGACCTGAAGAGAAAGAGAGAAACCGAATGATTTAAAATAAAACAAAATACTCAAACACTGGGGTAAGAGAAAATGTAAAATAAATAAAGTATTGATATAAAATTATAAAATAAAAAAAGTAGATGTGGGGTCTCAAAAAAGTATTATCATTTTCACTTATTTATATTGTTACAGGAGAAAGACTGCCTCATGGTGCTGATGAAAATCTTACTGTAATTTAAAAAGTGATTTGCGAGTCCCAATTGAATATTTTAAATAATAATGTCCAGGTCATCTAATATTATTTGAGGTTATAGAAATGGCTTTATTATTTTTTACAGGATAATCTGTATTGGTGTTTACTTAATCCATTTCTATAAATAGTGGTTACCAGAATATGATATATCATCCACAACCTTTAAAGTCCATTGCTCAACCTAAATGTATACAAAAAATACGAAAATATTCACTAACCAAATTGGAGGATAGACTTCAATAATATAGGTCTTTAACCCCTTAACTACCAAATGATTTTCCAAAAAGCTATTGTAAGAAACCATTTTTTTTTGTAAATCATTTTTAATTAATTATACATAAATAGTTACCGTAGATACTCGAGTATAACGCGGCCCAAATATAACACGATGGATATAGATTTATTATGGAAATGAGAGCATACCCAAGACTCGAATATAACGCGAGGAACAACATTTTACTGTACCGGTATACAATTAAAATCGTTCCAGATTCTCTTAACACAGGCTACCCCTCAGGCCAGGGTGTCCTGCTCTAGAAAGATTGCAGTTGTTACTAAGTATGAAGCCACCGGCCACCCGTCTTCTTTAGTAGTGATTAGATGGCCGAGGGAGGCGAGCGAGGTGAATGATTGGCTAAAACCTAGTGTGCCCTCTGGCAGTGATGGGTCCCACCTCTCCCAAATCCGGAAGTTTCTGAAGTGTTTGCAAGCATCAGGGAGCCCGCATTTACTTCAGCGAGACTACCGGAACTTCCGGGAGACTTGGGATCCAGAGCAAGGCATTTTTTTTTCTTTCTTACACGCGATGCAGATGTCTCGAATATAACGAGACGCCTCCAATTTTAAGGTAAATTTTTGTAACCAAAATCTAGCGGTATACTCGAGTATCTACAGTAATTACAGTAAATAACCTAGGGCTCTATTACATTCTTGGTGCTAACGTTAGCGCTCACCTGCATGAGTGTGAATGTTAACCTTAGTGGCCCTAGTGTGGGCCACCCATATTACAATCCAAACGCTAACGAGTTAAAAAACCCATTAGCGATTGGAATCTTGTGCTTTTCAGCACAAGGTTACGTTACTTTTGCGCTCCCTATACTTTACATGGAGCACAAAGAGTTAATTAGCGTTAGTATTACAATATACTAATGCTAATTGCTGTCCGGCTGCGGTTAACCTGAAAATGAACCAAAACCTGGACTTGGTGCTGATGGATTCCGCTGCTGCAGAATCCATTAGCAGCAGCAGATGACCCCCCCCCCCCAATTGATCAGATACTCGCCTCTAATCCCATGGTGAGGACCGCGGCTCCAACCGCCTCCTCTCTCCGCCGGGAGCAGTCCCCCAGTCTCTCTCTGTGGATCACTACGCCGACCAGCCGGATCTCACGAGGCGAGATCCGGCAGCTATTTGGTCAGTAGACGGCACCATCTACTGCCAAACTGAGTTACAGGAGGTTTAAGCTGCAGCTCTATTTTTTCCCCCTGCATCAGTTGCTGACAGCTGCCGAAAGCCTGATATTTCAGCGCTTTGAGCAGCTGATTTTACGGTTTTACCTCTTTGGGCATCATGCTCACAGGACTAAAACTTGGGGGCACCTTCTGCAGCTCAAAAGTAGATGATATTCATTTGCAGCAAACAAACTTCATTTTCTTTTGGGCTGCAGATCATCATATCGAGATATCGAGATATCGGGGCACCAGATGGTGCCTGTGAAGCCCAGGATATCTCTATTGGTATTGATGGGGTTAATTCTCCTTAGGATATACAGTACTATGGATGCAGCTTTTTTTTTATGTATTTACCTCTTTAACAAGTAATTTCCATATTGGAGGAATTCCAACATCAATTATATTAGGCCCCGAGACAAGTCTCCTGCAAGAAAGAAGGTGTTAGAAAGACAATCAGTCATGGAACATTCTAACCATTTTTCCTTTTGTTGCTATGGCTTTTAATTTTACAAACATATGTAGTATGATGAGAGATAAGAATTACAAAATTAAGGAGACAGAGGTTATACATACCTAAAGTCTTGTTCTTCTTTCATAAAACCAGAGCCAAAGGTTTCATGAACAGACGCACATGTGTAATCATCTTCCAAAATTCTAAAATAAAAAGCAAAACCTTTCAGAAAAGAATGACATTTTTGTCTAGGAGCATAACGAAAGTCAGTTTCTTACCCAGATTTAGTAAACTGTTTCACAGTGTCATCCCAAATATAACGGATTTTCTGGACTTGTATATATCGAACCTGCACAAATAAAAAAAAGATATATATCTATCAAAAATCAGGTTAAAACATTACTAAGATTTAAACTGTAGAAGTGGAACAGGGGTATGGTTAGGTTTCTTTTAGCGAAGATTAGA
This sequence comes from Leptobrachium leishanense, assembly GCA_009667805.1. Taxonomy (NCBI): domain Eukaryota; kingdom Metazoa; phylum Chordata; class Amphibia; order Anura; family Megophryidae; genus Leptobrachium; species Leptobrachium leishanense. Next base: position 138,824,805 of record CM019066.1, on the reverse strand, counting down.
CATGTGAACAATGAAAACATTTGTTTTGTTTCGTTCAATTCGTTAAGTTTTTTGATTCGTTTTGATGCGTTTGTTATGTTAACGTGATTCGTATCTCGTATCGATTTGTTATTTCGGAATGGTGAAACGGATGAATTAATTACTGTTAGGTTAGGATTACAAAATGAGGGTTAAAGGATACGTAATCCCCCTGTCCTTGGTGCTGAAATAGGTTTCAAAGACAGCAGTACCGCGGGGCTCTGGAGTAAAAAAATAATTCCCTGTCCTTGGTGCTGAAATAGGTTTCAGCGCCAAGGACAGCACCTGCCAAATGCAGCCAGTCTGAAGGAAAGAAAAATAATGTGGTGTTTGACAAAGAAAAAAAGCCTCGTCTTTTTAAAATATATGTGACCCCAAAAAATTCAATTAAAATATACAAAAAAATACTCAGATTCAAAAATCGATAAATCAAAAGGCTTTTTGCTGCACATGAAAAGAATAAATGGTTGAATAAATATTTAATAAAAACTTATTTATTTTTTTAAATTGAAACTATGAGAGATATGCCGGTTTAAACCTGTCGAATTAACCACCGAAAATCAGGGAATTTCACTTACATGTCGGTGCTGTTCAGCGTTCTCTGAATAGATTAACCATTACTTCTCTATGGAACAGCTGCTGAATCACACTGAACGGCACCATAGCGCTGTCCATGGCCTGTGGTGCTGAATATAACAGATTCAGCACCACGCCAATGGACAGGGACGAAGGTACTGAGTCTGACTCAGTCTAAGTGAAATAGTATAACGAATCAATTTGTGAAAACAAATTCAATTTGTTATATACAGTTTAGTTTTCGTTCCATTTCAGACAAAATTGATTCGTTATTTCGGAAGTGCGTCCGAAATACGAATTGGTATAATGTTGTACAAATTGCGATTTGGAATAGAACGAAACGCACATATCTTGCAAGGATAGTGGGCAATAGACAGTATGGAATGGTATGAGCACATCATTCAGTTTTCCCTTGTTCTAGATCATACTGGGAGGAATAAGAAGTGAGATGGCATTTGTAGTTCTATCCATGAAAGTATGAATAGAACTGCAAGCTGTGGAGATAATGCAGTAAGCTTTGGCACTGGCTAAAAATGAACCCTTTCCAGTATAAAATTTGAAAACTGGAAAATGAAAAAAAAAAATGGCAATTTTACATAAATCTATATCAAAAAGACATGAAACACTAATGTAATGTGGACATTTACAGTGGTTTCAATCTGAAAATATGACTTCAGATTTACATCACCGCGACTTAAAGGTTTATTTTATCAGATTCGTACACAGCATAGTGGGTAAAATGATTGCCTTTGTCCTACTTCAGATAATGTTGAAGTTGAACTAGTCTTGTTTCTCCTTTAGTTAAATTAATTGATCTTTGTTGTATGGCAGCCCAGATCCAAATATAATAAAACCAGAAAATCCATTCATTCATTGAACTAATGTGAAGCAATGGGACAGTCCAACATGATGGTCACACTAATAAATCAATTTTTACATTTCCTAGGTGAACACATACAGGTCTATACAAAGAAAGGTGAAACTCAGAATTTTCACTTCTCCAGTCATTCTCCTATGTCAAAATAGCCAAACCAGAAAAATTCTCCCATTTCTCTCCTTTTCCAAATCTGCTATTTGCTCTAGATTGTTTTCTTCTCTAGCCAATTCTCCAGATTTTCACCTTTCTCTGAATAGCCCTGATAGACTGCGAGTTCCCTCAGGAACAGGGTCCTCCAAATCTATTTTATATTTGTCAATTTAAGTATTGTTCAAATGTATTTACATTCTAGTGCAGGGGTTCCCAATCCGGTCCTCAAGTCTACGCAACAGGCCAGGTTTGTCAGATATCTGTGGCCCAGCATAGATGATATGATTTGCTGCTCGATGATTGCAGGCTTTAGTCTGCCTTTCTCCAAGTTAAGTAAATCTAGCAGGCCAGATTTTAAGGATTAAGGACTGGGGCTGGGAACCACGGTTCTATTATATTATCCCTCTGTCTACTTCTCTAATACGGCACTGTGGAATGTGCAGGCAGTTTATAAATAAAGTATAATAATAACACAAATTCAAGTGTGCACAATGGTTTGTCAAATATTGAATGCTGTACAGGTTTAGCAGGCTCAGTAGCCAAGTAGTGGAGAATAAAAGAGGTTTCAGCTTAACTTACGTGAAATAGTGGCTTGATTACTGCTCTGTTAATGACTGACCCGCGATCCTTTGCTACGGCAATGTAGGAGCTATGAGATGCCTCTGATAACGGGATCTGTAAAACCTTCTTCCAGTTGTGCTCTTTGAACTGATCCTAAAATTTACAGGAACAAAGAGGCGTTAACAGCTATAAGTCGCCCACTGATGACCGGTCACCCGCAAGGAGATAAATGACAAAATAATAACTCCGACTACTTTGTACTGTGGAATGATATTTCTTTATTATCGGCCACAGCTACAAACCCCACCAAAAATATAATAATAACATATAAACAGGAAAATAAAGACAGTGCTGAAAGAGCTCTCCACATACCATACCTCTCCTAAACCAAAACCCAATTTCCCATCTCCCATACAGGGCCGTAGGAAGGGTGAGGCGAGTGAGGCGCCTGCCTCGGGCACAGCTGTGAAGGGGCGCAGCCATGGCTCGAGTCCTGCGGGAACGCTGCGGGAACCTGCGTTCCTGCAGCTTTCCAGCAGGTCTCGAGCCATGGCTGCGCCCCTTCACAGCTGTTGTGATTGCCGGCGGCCACTTGCTTCCTGCTTGAACGGCCGCTGACAGGAAGTGCGAGCAGCTGCACTTCCTGTCAGCGGCCGTTCAAGCAGGAAGCAAGCGTCCACCGGCAATGAGAGGTGAGCTGGGGCAATATCCAGGAGACCTGGGGGGCGATATCCATGAGACCTGGAGGGCAATACGATATCCATGAGACCTGGGGGGCAATGTCCATGAGACCTGGGGGGCACTATCCATGAGACCTGGGGGGCAATATCCATGAGACCTGGGGGGCACTATCCATGAGACCTGGGGGCCCTATCCATGAGACCTGGGGGCAATATCCATGAGACCTGGGGGCACTATCTGGGGACACTATCCATGAGACCTGGGGGCACTATCCATGAGACCTGGGGGGCCATATCCATGAAACCTGGGGGCACTATCTGGGGACACTATCCATGAGACCTGGGGCACTATCCATGGACCTGGGGGCACTATCCATGGACCTGGGGGCACTATCCAGGAGACCTGGGGGCAATATCCATGAGACCTGGGGGCAATATCCATGAGACCTGGGGGGCAGTATCCAGGAGACCTGGGGGCACTATCCATGAGACCTGGGGCAATATCCATGAAACCTGGGGGCACTATCTGGGGACACTATCCATGAGACCTGGGGCATTATCCATGAGACCTGGGGGGCACTATCCATGAGACCTGGGGGCACTATCCATGAGACCTGGGGGCACTATCTGGGGGCACTATCCATGAGACCTGGGGGGGCACTATCCATGAGACCTGGGGGGGCATATCCATGAGACCTGGGGGGCATTATCCAGGAGAGCTGGGGCATATCCATGAGACCTGTGGCATATCCATGAGACCAGGGGCATTATCCATGAGAGCTGGGGCATATCCATAAGACCTGGGGCATTATCCATGAGAGCTGGGGCAATATCCATGAGAGCTGGGGCATTATCCATGAGACCTGGGGCATTATCCATGAGAGCTGGGGCATATCCATGAGACCTGGGGCATTATCCATGAGACCTGGGGCATATCCATGAGACCTGGGGCATTATCCATGAGACCTGGGGCATTATCCATGAGAGCTGGGGCATATCCATGAGACCTGGGGCAATATCCATGAGCTGGGGCATATTCATGTGAACTGGGGCAATATATACCCATATGAGCTGGGGTCAATAATATCCATGTGTACTGGGGAAAAAGGTCTGGGGGCTCAGTGCTGTGTATATTATTCTGGGGGGGTGTATATTATGCTATATGTTCTTTTGCTATACGTGCATGTATTCTGTGTGTACTGTATTTGTACATGTACTAAGTGTGCACTATATATGTAGGGTACAAAGGGTGGTCCGATCCACTACTTCTGGTCGTGGGGAGCATCCAGGAGCTTAGCACTGCGCCACTGGTCGGGGACTCTGATTTTTAAAATTATGTGGGGGGGGGCACAATTTTCTGTTTTTGCCTCAGGTGCAAAAGGAGCTAGCTACGGCTCTGTTCCCATACTTCTCTGCCATATTCCACTTTATATCAAGAAATCCTACCTCAGCACTGCCTACCAACCCCCGCTGTGACAAAGGGAAAAATAAAAAAAACAAATACCCTGAAAAACAATGCCAACATAATCCCTATGCTAAAGGGAGGGAGGGTGGGGATCCTGCTTTCCAGGTTACCTCAGGAAAAAGGCGCGCAGAGCCACTGCTCGTGCGCCTTTTTAACCACTTGGCTCAGCGCTCAGCGCATCCTGCCAAGTGTACCTCCTGTGCTATGGACACGCTGATTGCTGCCCCCTCCCGGTGCGGGCTGACATCTTGCATGTCAGCCTGGCACTCCGGGACCCCGGGGAGGAAGATTGATGTCATTGCGGCGGCGCGATGACATCTATTTCAGACGCCCCCCCCCACGAGTGCGGAGGAGGTACCTGAAAGGGAGGGGGGTCCTTCGGACCTCTCTCCCTCCCGATCGCCGGGGTCCAGTGGCTAAAGACAGGCACGGTTTGGAAGGGCACAGCCTGCCCTTCCAAACCGTGCCTGCCTTTAACCCCTTGGGTGCCAGGTCCCGATTCGGCGCCGAATCGTGATCCTCTCCCGGAGCTGGCCGACATCCAAGCTTCCGGGAACTCTCCCTGATGACTGGCGTCATCGTGCATAGCACAATGATGCCAGTCCTGGAGTTAACCCCTAGTTGCCACCAATGGTGGAGGTAGGGGGTTCCAATGAACCCCCTATCTCCCGATCCATGGCAGCTAGGGGTTAATGTTTGGTATTGTTGGATCGGCCAGAGCATGGCCTTTCCAATGATACCAAACATGACGATGTAAAAGTTAAAAAAAAAAAAGTTGTTTTTTTTTTGTTTGATTTGTTAATGCAGCAATATTGTTCCCATTTCAATTATAATGTGAACAATGATGCTGCACTAACAATTTTTGTTTGCGGTACGTTTGTTAAAAATAGCAAAATTTTCCCCCAAAACAAAAAAATGTAACGAGTCCCCATTTCAATTTTTTTTAACAAGCGCACCCCATAGAAAATATAACCGCAAACGATCGCATGTTAAAATGTGAAAAAAACACTTTACATGTTGTAAATTATTGAAAATTCAAATTTTATTGCATTTTTTGTTATAATATACAGACAGGACATGACGTATACATATAATAATGATATATTATGAATCTGCCGAGTCTGCCGGAAAGAACGATATAATTTATTTATTTATTTATTTGCAAAGTATTTTACCAGGAAGGATACATTGAGATTTCTCGTTTTCAAGTATGTCCTGGGTTCAAGAGCATTGAAATTTTACATATATTACATATATAATATGTCTGGGTCACATACTAAAATAAGGCTTCAAAACGTGGTTAAACATGATGAGCGAAACCGGTAAAAATGAGCTCAGCACAGAAGCGTGAAATGACTCAGCAGCGAAATGGTTAACTGCTCCCACAACTCCGCCCCCTAATCTTCCCACTCTAACTGCTTCCCTAGCTGAAATCCTCCTCATGTGCTGGCATCAGGGGCAATTTAAGGCCCTCCACCTGAGTTGTTCCAGGCCTTCAAAAATCAAACAAGGCCCAGGAACATCTGTGGAGGACACTGGATTTCAGAAGCTCTAGGATAATGAAAACCCATTATTGTGAGTACACTGAACTATTAAAGGAACACTCTACTCAAAACATCACCTCCCGTTTTTTTATCCTAACCTATCCCTATTCCCTTAATAGATCTTTAGATTTTGGTTTTTTTTTGTAACCGTAATACTTACCCTAAAATCCTCTTGTTTCCAGCGGCGTTTTTTTTTTTTTTATACTCACCTACCTCCTCTTCCGCTCCCGTCCTTCTTGCTGCGTCTTGGCTTCTGGTTTACGTGAGAAGCGCGCATGCGCGCCTCTCACATAAGCCAGCCAATCGGCAGGCTTCCTCCCGGCTCCCTCTGAGGATTAGTGTTGCGCACAAGAGGATGCGCGCAACACTAACCCTCAGAGGGAGCCGCCAGCTTCTGCGGTGAGTTGGAGACGTCATCGCGCTGAAAGCGCGATGACGTCTCCTACTCGGCAAAAGTCGGCAGAAGCGGGAAATATGATTCCCGCTCTGCTGACTGACAGCTGGGAGGGCGGAGTAAAGTTCTCCGCCTCTCTCAGCTGTTTTCAGCATTTACAGCTGAACCGCTGAGCGGAGGGAGGGGGGACAGAGGGCAGGATACTCCGGGCATCATGACCACCTAAAAAAGCTTAGGTGGTCATGTTGCCGAGTGTCCCTTTAAGTGCTGGATTTCCATTTTGGAATCTTCATATTTCATTCAGATTATTCAAATGAGCGCCTAGAGATGTTAAAAGGAGTTTCGTTTCCCTTTCTAAATTTCCCTAAATAGGCATCCTGTTGGGTTTAATTGTAGATGAAATGCCATACAAGGTAACGTTTCTTGCTCTTCCATGGACTTCAAAAAAGCAGCTACTCATCGGGAGAAAAATTAATGCCATTCTAGAAAATGAATTCTCTTAACATCAATTTAAGTTAAAAGGGATATTCACTCTGCAGGATATGTTGCAACATGTAGTTAATCTTTGTTCGAATCACCAATTTCAGAAAAGACATCACCCATGAACCTGAATGTATCCTGTATGCATCTTGTTTAAATTGGAGGTTTTACAAATTATCAGCTCAAACATGAGCCAGTCAGTATACTAGCAGCTCGGCTTTCATTAGAAGGGAACTGCTCATTAACACCGGCAGAGCAGATGCTTGTACAATGTACTAGAGTCCATAAGACTCCATCAACATTTGCATGCAATCCACACAAACAATATCAGGGTAATTCAAAGAGATTCGAAAAGTCACCGCACATTCGGTGACTTTTCGTTCTCTTCAATTCGGTTCGTTTTGCCGATCCCATTTCGGCGACCCTGCGGTGTATTCAGCAAGCACCACAGGGTCCCCAAATTGAAGGGAAAGGCCGCCGCAAACCCGACGAAAACTAACCACAAAACCCAGCAAATGCACGCTGAAAACCCGCAAAAACATCTGGATTAACCAGCCGAAAACCACAAAAAAACCCAAGCAGGAGCTGATCACACGCAGCGAATCCTCCGGAAAAAGCCGACACCGCAGACGAGTGAAGTAAATAAATTAGCAAAACAGTTTGCTTGAATGTTTGAAAAGTGAAACACTGTTTGCAAAGAAACTACTGAGCGAAAATGTCTGAAATTTACATATGAGGTCCAGGGAATGATAATAAAAAGGGCTGTTACAGAAAAAATAAGTAAACTTAAAAAAAGAAAATAATAAAATCGGACTTTTTTGTTAAAAAAAAATAATACAGAAAAATGCATAAAATATCCTAAAAAATCTATAAATAAAGAGACTCTTTACTGCAGAATTTTATAATGAACGGTTTATTAGATATTGAATTAAAACGGGAATATTTTTAACATTGAAACCTATGGGATTCTCCTGAATAAACCTGCCGAATTAAACCACCGAATGGCAGGGCATTTCGGGAACCTTTCACTGCTGGTTTGTGTTCTCTGAATAGCCGAAGCAGTGCTTTTTTATGGGGATTTCACTGCCCTCGAACAGGCACCGAACAGGCACCGTATGAATTGCCTGCTCTCTGAATAACCGAATGGCCAAGAAAGGTAACCGAACGCTGAAAATCAGCGTTCGGTTACCTTTCTCAAGCAATTCGGATCTGTTTGAATTACCCTGTATGTATTCCGTTTCCTTACGTTTCGAGTGAGCGGAGGAGTCATATTGTAATTTCCTCTTCACTGAGAGACCAAAGTTAAAATCATGTAACATCAGGGTTTGAAAGCTTGTCATTTGTTTTTAAACTTTGTGGCAACAACGTGAATAAACAAGCAACCTTAGAAGCAATCATTATTTTCTGACTCCTGCAACATTTGTCCTTCCTGAACGAAGTATAGGAAGAATAAATGTACAGCGAGTTGCTGAAGAAGCAGAGTCACTGTATGTAGCAGTGCACAGAAGCCATAATCCAGAGCATCAGGGGCCAGGGCCAGTCTGGATCATCCCTAATCTGGAAAGCTACAAAAATTCTGTTGTTTTTTTTTTTGAGTCTTCCAGATTTTAGAATTACAGATTGAGGTGCTCAAGCCCAGCCTTCCCATTCCTCTACCCTTCAAACCCTTTCCCTCCCTCCTTCTTCGCTGGCTCTTTTATAGGTTTACACCTGCCCTGTCCATAGTCGATTCTTAAATTCTCTAGATTTCCAATTGTGTCATATACTATTTATTTATTTATTTATTTTATTTATAAAGGATTTTACCAGGAAGGATACATTGAGATTTCTCTTGTTTTCAAGTATGTCCTGGGTTGAAGAACATTGAGTGGTTACAGAAATACAAAATAGTAAAATGCAAGATATTAACACAAGACCAAATATACAGATTAACAGAAAAATAAATATGTAGGAAATAAAGTCATTATGTTACATGTTTACAGGTGCATTTCGTATTGAGGTATGTTAATAGGGAACTCTTAAGGGACTTTAGACTGGGGGAAGATTTGATGGTGTCTGGGAGGTTATTCCATAATTGTGGTGCTCTGTAGGAAAATGAGGATCGAGCCACTTTCTTTTTGTATTGCGGTATTGCAAGTAAGATGCTGGTCCTGGATCGGAGGTTATAGGATGAGGGAGCTGCTGGGGCAATCAGCCTAACCAAGTAGGGTGGTAGCTTCCCAGAAAAGCTCTTAAACACCAGGTTGGAAAGGTGAAGGGTGCGTCTAGATTCCAGCGACAGCCAGTTTACTTCTTTTAACATGTCACAATGGTGGGTCATGTAGTTACATTGTAGCACAAAGCGGCAGAATGAGTTATACAATGTAGTAAGTTTCTGGAGGTGTGTTTGCGGTGCAGCTGCATACACTACATCTCCGTATTCAATAGCCAGCATAAGCATTTGTTGTACAATCTGCTTTCTTACCGCGGGGCTCAGGCAGGATTTGTTTCTATACAGGGCACCTAGTTTGGGGTAAAGTTTTGATGACAGTTTTTCGATGTGGGGGCCAAAGGATAGATTTGGGTCTAACCACATACCTAGATATTTGAGAGAAGTGACTGTGGTCAGTGTGACATTTGATTTTGTCCCAACACATAGATGGGGATTTTGTAGTTTATGTAGTTTAGTTGCTGTTCCAAAGAGCATCGTAACAGTTCTGTCAGTATTTAGAAAAGGTTTGTTGTGTTTGATCCACTTTTCTACCTCTGTGAATTGTTCTTGCAGCACGGCCTCCAGCTGCGGGAGATTTGGTTTGCTGATATAGATTACAGTGTCGTCCGTGTACATGTGTACAGTTGAGGCTTTGCAGACATTGGGCAGATCATTTATGAATATTGTGAATAGCATGGGACCGAGTATCGAGCCTTAGGGTACACTGCACGTGACTGGGAGGGAAGTGCTGTCAGAAATGGACACATATTGCGACCGATCAGACACGTATGATTGGAACCAGGTTAGCGTGCTATCACCAATACCAGAGTTTTTACGTTTTTGTAATAGGATGCCACGGTCTATGGTGTCAAAGGCCTTGGCAAAATCAAGGAAGATGGCTCCAGTTAGGTTTCCTTGTTCCATACCGGCCTGGATATCATTAGAAACTTTTAAAAGGGCAGTTGTAGTTGAAGGATTTGGATTTGATAGTTTTCAATTTTATATATCCACTTATTTTTTACATTTTGCTAAAAATATATAAAAACATAATAAAGAATTCTAATAAACAAAAAACCAGCCATGTCATATGATCCAAATTTATTGCCATGCATAGCATACATTTTTGAAAAGTAATCACCATGTTATGACATTTCTTTACATTATATGTGTAGTTGCTTTTTAGTTATAAACCCAAAACTATACAGCTCTGACATTTTCTAGCTTAAGTTATTAGAACTTATTTAAAAAAAAACAACAACATACACACTCAAAAGAGTTACAAAGTGCAGATCATTCTGACCTACCCTTGGACTGTCCTGCATACAGAAATGCATAGGAGTATAGCTTACTCGCTATAGAATTACATACCGTTGATGTAAGCAGTACGATGTTGGCATCCTGTAGGGAACATGGTACACATTGTGCCCGCACATACCACTCTGGCTTCCAATAGAATATAAGCCAAAGAAACCCAAGAGAGAAAATATATCCAAGAATGCAAAATACTTCTCGGAGGAGATGCTTCCTGTATCCAAATACGTCCTGTAAAAATAAGAAGTACGCCGTCAATATAATGAACTTAAAGATGATATCCGTTTTAGATGTAATTTTAGAGCATTTATTGTGGATTATCACTTAAAATATTCCACAGTATTTTACAGAAAGGGGTTATCCACTAACAATTTCATTCCAATTTGTCTATCAAATACAGGCGAATTGACAGTGAAATACGGTTCGTCGCAGTTCAGGGTCAACGAAATTGTCACATAGAGAAGTAATAGCTAGTCCATTCACAGAACGCTGAACTGCCCTGATTTATGGGGATTCACAGATTTATTCAGAGAGAGGTGAAACTCAGGAGAATGACTGAAGTGAAAAATCTAGGTCAAAATAGCCAAACCAGAAACATTCTCCCATTTATCTCACTTTCCAAATCGGTTATTTAGTCTAGATTGTTCTCTTCTTTTGCCAATTCTCCTGATTTTCACCTCTCTCTGAATAACCCTGACAGTTCGACATATTTAAAGAGGTGAATCCCATAGGTTTCAGTATAATTAAAAAAAGTTTAACGCTTATTTTTTTAACACGTTTTTGTATTTGACAATTTTGTTTTTACAGTATTCTGTAACAGACCTTATTTTTTAAAGAACCTTTTTTATTATTTAGATACATTTTATACATTTTTATTGGTTTAAACACCTATTACAATAGAAGAATTCCGTTCTGTTTTTTCCAGTTCGGTGGATTTTAACAAGGCCAGTTCTCTGCTCTTCAGCGACTCCATCTTCGATGCACTATGGTGAACCTACTGTACTGTGAATAGTGAATTCACTGTAGTTTTGTGAAGTGGAATTTCACTGAAATTTTGGTGTTTTGTGAATAACCTCTTAGGCTGGCTTCAGACGAGCGTATTTGAAGAGCGGAAGGAATGTCCGTGAGAGTGGACGTTCCTTCCACTTGACACTCATCTGGTCACCTCGCTGAGCACACTTAGTGCGCTCAGCGCTGCAAGGCTCGATCCTCCTATGGAGAATTGCGCTTTGCAGCTCCGTCAACGCGCATCCTAGCGCTTTGACGGAGAGGGCTACTGGACGGGCGCAGCATGGCCACTGTTGCGTGTGCAATTTGTGCGCATGCAACAGCATGTGGCTGGCCCTGGCGCAGCATCTCAATGCTGCGACGGACACCAGAACTTACGTCAGTATGGGTGCACATAGTGCGCTCGTCTGAGGCCAGCCTTATGTGTTGGTCCTTGTATTTGCCAGGCGTCAAGTCTCATATTATGGCATAAGGATAACATATTATATGCTCCCTAAAAGAAGGGCTGGTCATAGGCACTGTGTGAAACTTAGACATGGTCTCCATCTGCTGCATACATCATGGTGCCATAGTACCTGTATTAACCCCTTAGGGACAAGGCGGTTTTACCATGGTCTGTCCGAAAGTATCCACTGCTGTTTTACATTTCTACGCGGTTTGGGTTTAGCTCTAATTTTCCTCTTACTAGTTTATGGAACCCACGCATATTATATACTGTTTTTTCTCGCCATTAAATAGACTTTAAGGAAGTCAGACCACTGCAAGACCATGGCCAGAGAGGTAAGTATAGGGAGGGAGGGAGGGGTTTTAAAGGACCATGATGTAGGGTACGCCTTAACAGGCTTTTTTTCCAGGCTGTACCCTGTACATCATTGGTCCAAAGGGGTTGACAACCATACACTTATACATGAATTTATGCACAACAGAAGGTTATTTATTTATTAACCAACGGTATATGCAGATTTACCAAACACTGGTGAAAATTATGAAGTGTCTCCAGCTAGGGTTTTAAGATTTGTGAAATACTGGCATTTGTAAACACCAGTGATTATTGCAACTTCGGCAAACACTAGAAATCTTAACTAACCCTCTGTCACTCAGTCAGCGTAAAGGATATATAGATCAGCTCATGTACAACCCAGACAGTAAAATAGAAATGCACAGAAGTTATTAGGAATCTAGTCCTGAATAAACTCTAAACTGGTCCTTGTAAGGGCCATTAAAAATAGAGTAAGAGTAGTCAACAAAACCAGCCATGGTTACATACGCATTAGTGGAAATCTTGGGTGAGTTCCCATACTTTTTTCCCCAGGACTTGACCCCTGATGAACAGCATGATAATTAAATTGTAAATAATTTCCAACCTTATGTTAACAGATGCCAGAAGCGCACCCTAATAATTGGTTTGATGATGTGGCTGTTTATGGTTTTGTAAAAGAGCGAGTAGGCAGTAAACCAGTAACATTACCCTTCATCCTCATTTTTAATAGGAAACCTACTTAAATTACACGTTAATATTTTTACTTGCTACAGTACTTAATTTAACGATGCTGATGGGTTGGATATCCTAGTTGAATTACAGGTATTATAGGCTAGGGCAACCATCAATTCGAATCAGCTGCTGACAATGCCTTATGGTAGTTACAATTCACAGCAGTTGTGGTATGAGTTTTCTACTCCACACATTCACTTACAATAGTCACCCATCATCATGGGAGGCTATTATTTTTACACATAACAAAAAGTGCCCTGTGTGTATCAGCAAACATGTGGTATAATCTTACTTTTGCCTTTTGTGTCTGAAATGCACCATTGTGTACATCATGTTTAGGATAATACTTTTTTCTTTTTACAATGCAATTTAATGGAAATATATTGGTTTACTAAGTTTTTTTTCCACATAGCTTGGTGTAAAGAGACTTTAAATACGAGAGGGAGTCCTTTTAAAATACGCACGTTAAAGTTTATAAAGTTGTTGGTTATTTAGACTCCCACATTTAGGCTAATGTCAGATGAACGCAGTCTGAGTGCACTCTGCGTGCGTGCAGAACGTACGTACTGACGGAAGATACTGTAGACACCATACGGTCCGTTTGTTTGACGGATGTAGAAAAAAAAAAGGTAAATATGGGAATCAAAATTAAAATTAAATGACAGGTACAATCAGCCATACCAAAAAAACTTCTGAGCGTCAACTTGATGGACGTTGCAAATGCGCTACGTCTAACATCTCGCCATCACGCACACAGGCCACTACGCGGACGCGGCGCACTCTGGGCGTCCGTCGTAGCGCTTTTATGTTGAAGCCTAAGGCTCGTGTTAGGTGAGCGCACCTAGTGCGGCCGTGAGCCCGAACTTACCAGCGGCCATTGCAGCCGCGTGATGCAGCGACGGGCGCCAGTCACACGCTTGTGCGCACACGAACTGCGCACGCAGCAAGCGTCCGTCTAGGGAACGAATCTGTTGATGCGTTCGAAAGCAATGCAATCACTGAGCAGCAAATCATATCATCTGTGCTTCATATATCTGGCAAACCTGACCTGTCAGCGGTCTTGAGGACAGGTTTGGGAAACACTGCATTAACACCTTCACTTCTGAGCCATTCCATACCTGCATGGTATTGAGCTTGGCAAGCCTTCTAAGTGAAGTCATCAAAGTGAACTTACAGGAGATCTTCTGGTGAGTGATTTAGATTTTTGTTTCAAACAGATCTTTTCTATTCATCTTAAGGTTTCAAGTTAGGTCTGGTGTGTAAATTAGGTTAGGCTGGTGACTCATTCCTCTTACTGATTAGCATACAATTGGAATCAATTGCGTGCTATTTGCTAAAGTGGTTAAACTTGTCCACGCCTTGCTGGGGGAGGTGTTCTTAGGGGGCTATATAAAGCTTGTGGAATATTAGCTTGTCTAATTGAGCTTGGCAAGCCTTCTAAGTGAAGTCTTCAAAGTGAATTTACAGGAGATCTTCTGGTGAGTGATTTAGATTTTTGTTTCAAACAGATCTTTTCTATTCATCTTAAGGTTTCAAGTTAGGTCTGGTGTGTAAATTAGGTTAGGCTGGTGACTCATTCCTCTTACTGATTAGCATACAATTGGAATCAATTGCGTGCTATTTGCTAAAGTGGTTAAACTTGTCCACGCCTTGCTGGGGGAGGTGTTCTTAGGGGGCTATATAAAGCTTGTGGAATATTAGCTGGTCTAATTGAGCTTGGCAAGCCTTCTAAGTGAAGTCTTCAAAGTGAATTTACAGGAGATCTTCTGGTGAGTGATTTAGATTTTTGTTTCAAACAGATCTTTTCTATTCATCTTAAGGTTTCAAGTTAGGTCTGGTGTGTAAATTAGGTTAGGCTGGTGACTCATTCCTCTTACTGATTAGCAAATAGCACGCAATTGATTCCAATTGTATGCTAAAGTGGTTAAACTTGTCCACGCCTTGCTGGGGGAGGTGTTCTTAGGGGGCTATATAAAGCTTGTGGAATATTAGCTTGGTCTAATTGAGCTTGGCAAGCCTTCTAAGTGAAGTCTTCAAAGTGAATTTACAGGAGATCTTCTGGTGAGTGATTTAGATTTTTGTTTCAAACAGATCTTTTCTATTCATCTTAAGGTTTCAAGTTAGGTCTGGTGTGTAAATTAGGTTAGGCTGGTGACTCATTCCTCTTACTGATTAGCATACAATTGGAATCAATTGCGTGCTATTTGCTAAAGTGGTTAAACTTGTCCACGCCTTGCTGGGGGAGGTGTTCTTAGGGGGCTATATAAAGCTTGTGGAATATTAGCTTGGTCTAATTGAGCTTGGCAAGCCTTCTAAGTGAAGTCTTCAAAGTGAACTTACAGGAGATCTTCTGGAGATACTCTGGAGGTAGTCTGAGGTTTGACAGGAGGTAAAAAACCTACAAAAAGGTAAGATTTGCTGGTTTTAAATCCATTATTTTATAATGGCAGGCTTGGTCCAGTGTAAGAGCTGTCATGCGTTTGTTTTTAGATCCAATTTTTGGAGGTTTGGAGTGTGCCTGATATGTAGGCAGTTCTCTTTATTGCAGCAGGAAATTGCCTGTTTGAAGTCTGAGATTTGTAAATTATCTGTTAGAGAAACTCAGGCTATGACTGTTACAAAGCCACTGCCACAGAGGCCTCCTAGGAGCGGCAGATGGACTACTGTAGGATCTGGTAGATTTAGCGTTGTGGATAGAAAGCATGTCCCACAATCTGTGGCTCTTCTTAATTCTTTTGAGGCACTTTCAGAGTGTAGTGGTAAGACGGATGCAGGCTCAGACACCATAGTTGAGGAACCACCATCCACTATGCCTAAGGTATGCAGCACTGCAACCAAGGACAAAAATAAAAAGGTGGGACTTGATAGAAGGCAATTGTTGCTGGGTGATTCTATCATAAGAGGTGTTGAGCTGGAGAGTAGTGGTTTGGTGAGATGTCTTCCTGGGGCTACTGCTCGTAGAGACAGGAGACGTATTCTCAATATTGTCAAAGAAGCAAAGCAGCAAGGGGAAGTAGATGTTCTAGTCCATCTAGGGACAAATGACTTGGCTAGCAATGAGGTTTCTGAGATTAAGGGAGATTTTTGTGTTCTTGGAGGTGAAATACAGCAGATTGCGTCCACTGTGTCATTCTCTGAAGTTTTGCCTGTGCATAACATTCAAGATAGAAAGATGCGCAATAAGGAATTCAATTTGTGGCTTCGGGAATGGTGTCGGGAGCAAGGATTTGGCTTTGTGTCCCATGATAGCTCTAATTGGAGCAGAAAGGAACTGTATAAAAAAGATGGTTTGCATCTTACTCATAGGGGAACATATGTTCTCAGTGAGAAGTTCAAAGGTTTCACAAAGAAATATTTAAACTAGGAGGGGGGGACAAAAGGGTAAACAATCTGCCCGATTGTCCCCCAAAACTAAATCGGAGGGTGCAAGCAACATGCGAGGTAAAAAATGACAAGCTCAGAGTCGTGTCTATAAATGCTCGCAGTTTAGTCAATAAAATCAATGAACTGGAGGCAATGATGGCAGCTGAAAAAGTAGATTTAGTGGCGGTTACTGAGACATGGTTCAGTGAGAAAAATAACTGGGACATAACAATACCGGGGTACTCTTTATATAGAAAAGACAGAGAAGGTAGGAAAGGAGGAGGAGTGGCCCTGTATGTGAAAAACAACATAAAAACGAACCAAATAAAAGTGAGCGAGGTGAACATAGAGTCAGTTTGGGTTACACTAACATTTGGCAATCATACAGTAGCTCGTGTAGGTGTGATCTATAGACCCCCTGGACAAGTAGAAGAGCTAGATAATCTGCTGGTTGAGGAAATAGCCAAAATGGCAATGAAGGGGGAAGTTATTATCATGGGGGACTTTAATCTTCCTGATGTGAACTGGAAAACCAAAACAGCTGGGTGCACCAGGAGTACAAATATTCTAAACTCCTTACTGGGATTATCTCTAACACAAGTAGTTGAGGAGCCGACCCGTAAAGAGGCCATATTGGATTTAATACTCACAAATGGAGGTTTGGTATCGGACGTTGTTGTAGGTGAAAATTTGGGATCTAGTGATCACCAGTCAGTATGGTTTAATATAACAACAGGGATGGAGCCGCACCACACAAAAACAAAAGTTTTAGACTTTAAAAAAACAGATTTTTCTAAAATGAGATTTTGTGTGAAGGAGTCATTATCAGACTGGAGGAGTTTAAAGGGAGTCCAAGAGAAATGGGATTATTTAAAGGAAGCATTATTGAAGGCCACAGGAAATTGCATTCGGCTTGTTAGCAAAAACAAAAAAGGGAAGAAACCACTGTGGTACTCTGCAGAAGTGGCCAAAATAGTGAAGAACAAAAAGACAGCATTCAATAATTATAAAAAAACTCAGCGTGAAGAAGATAGGCAAACCTATAAGATTAGGCAGAAAGAGGCAAAGCAATTTATAAGAGCTTCCAAAGCACACGCAGAAGAGAAAATAGCTCAGTCAGTAAAAAAGGGGGACAAAACATTTTTTAGATACATAAACGAGAAAAGAAAAGTAAAACAAGGATTAGTTAGATTAAAAACAAAGGAAGGAAGGTATGTAGAAGAGGATAAAAGTCTCGCTGACTGCCTCAATAAATATTTTTGTTCAGTCTTTGCAGAAGAAAAGGAAGGAAAGGGACCTCAGTTAGGAGAGAACACTAAAGAGACATTTACATATGAGTTTACAGAGGAGGAGGTTCTAAAGCAGCTGTCTAAAGTAAAGACAAATAAGTCAATGGGGCCTGATGGGATCCACCCTAAATTATTAAAAGAGCTCAGTGATGTAATAGCAAAACCGTTAAGGATTGGTTAAATAAATCTGTTGTTAACAGGAGTCGTCCCAGAAGACTGGAAATTAGCAAATGTTGTGCCTATTTACAAGAAGGGTAGTAGGGAGGAATCGGGGAACTATAGGCCAGTTAGTCTTACGTCAGTAGTAGGGAAATTAATGGAAACCATGTTAAAGGAAAGGATTGTTGAACACCTAAAAACACATAGATTACAGGATCAGAAACAACATGGGTTTACCTCAGGGAGATCATGCCAAACTAATCTTATTGATTTTTTTGATTGGGTAACAAAAATAATAGACACAGGTGGTGCAGTAGACATTGCTTATTTAGATTTCAGTAAGGCTTTTGATACTGTTCCGCATAGAAGGCTTATCAATAAATTGCAATCTTTGAGCTTGGATTCCAATATTGTTGAATGGATTAGGCAGTGGCTGAGTGACAGACAACAGAGGGTTGTGGTAAATGGAGTTTATTCGGCGCAAGGTCTTGTTACCAGTGGGGTACCTCAGGGGTCAGTACTTGGACCCATTCTCTTTAATATTTTTATTAGTGATATTGCAGAAGGTATTAATGGAAAAGTATGTCTTTTTGCTGATGACACAAAGATTTGCAACAGGGTTGACGTTCCTGGAGGGATCAGCCAAATGACAAATGATTTAGGTAAACTAAAAAAATGGTCGGAGTTGTGGCAATTGAGTTTTAATGTGGATAAGTGCAAGATAATGCACCTGGGACGTAAAAACCCAAGGGCTGAATATAGAATATTTGATACAGTCCTAACCTCAACATCTGAGGAAAGGGATTTAGGGGTTATTATTTCAGAGGATCTAAGGTAAGTAGTCAATGTAATAGAGCAGCAGGAAATGCTAGCAGAATGCTTGGTTGTGTAGGGAGAGGTATTAGCAGTAGGAAAAGGGAAGTGCTCATGCCACTGTACAGAGCACTGGTGAGACCTCACTTGGAGTACTGTGTGCAGTACTGGAGACCGTATCTCCAGAAGGATATAGACATCTTGGAGAGAGTTCAGAGAAGGGCTACTAAAATGGTGTACGGCTTGAAGGAGAAAAGTTACCAAGAAAGGCTTAATGATCTTAACATGTACAGCTTGGAAAAAAGACGAGACAGAGGAGATATGATAGAAACATTTAAATACGTAAAGGGAATCCACAAGGTAGAGGAAGGGAGTATATTTAAAAGGAAACAAAATAGCAAAACAAGAGGACATAGTCTTAGATTAGAGGGGCAAAGGTTTAAAAGTAACATCAGGAAGCATTATTTTACTGAGAGGGTGGTGGATACATGGAACAGCCTTCCAGTTGAAGTGGTAGAGGCCAAAACAGTAATTGAATTTAAGCAAGCATGGGATAGGCATAAGGCTATCCTAAAGAAAAGATAAATCCAGGTAAAGTATCCATGTAATTGGGCAGACTAGATGGGCCGAAAGGTTCTTATCTGCCGACATTTTTCTATGTTTCTATGCTGAGCTCATTTTGCCCTCTGTTGGCTCATCAGGTTTAAACACAATTAAAGTCTTATTGTAGGACCCAGACAAATTGCGATATATAATTTTCCCCACCGGTCTCAGCAGATTCAAAATATCATTACCATGTAGGCGTGTGCATTACGTTTCGTCCAAAATGCCCATTTTCGCTATTGCGGAAGCATTTCCGATACAAAAATTGGCAATCAGAAATTTCTAATCGATCAGAAATACCGAATTGCGGTCCAATCCAAAATGATCAGATACGAAAATATATCGGTCAGAAATTATCGATCACGATAAGATAACAAAGTGTAACTAAATGATCTGAAACAAAACAGGAGCGAAATGATCCAAAACAAAGTTTTAATGCAGCATGTGAATCCGCACACTGTAGGGAAGCATCTCTCTGCAGTATAATTAATGCAGTGTTGGAATTCCACAAGAAAAGAGAAGTGAAACATAGACGTGGATTTTAACAAGATGGACCAGTTTATGGCTTACATTGGTTTTTTGGGGGTTTTTTTGGCACAGACTGTACTACAATGAAAATAGCAGCCGGTACTAAAATAATCCCATACGTTTCAATGTAAAAAATATTCCCGTTTTTATTAAATAGTTTCATTTTTTCATTCGGTAAAAATATTGGATTCCTAATTATTTTAAAACCAGGTATTTTTTTTTTTTCTTTACCCCAATCCAAGTAATTAAAATTAGACATGTGCATTCCGTTTCGTCAGAAATTAGTTTTCGGCCGAGATTTACATTTTCGTTATTTCGGACGCATTTCTGATACGAAAAATTGGCCGTCTGAAACTCAAAAAAAAAAAGGAAGGAAAAAATCTGAAATGAAAAATACCACCATGCACCCAGGACATACTTGAAAACGAGAGAAATCTCAATGTATCCTTCCCGGTAAAATCCTTTATAAATAAATAAATGTCTATTACCATATGTATTTGTTATAACAAAATATGCCAGAAAGTGTGAATATCCATTTGGATTGCAATCGATTACGGCGTATTAAATATATTTATTATCTAATCCTGTTATATACTCCACATGATTATATTATACATACACACACACACACTCAAACGCCACAACCCACTAAAAAAGTTTTTCTATTGTATTTTGCCACTTTGCCTTTCATGAACAATATGACTGTATAACACGCTGTACTTGCTACGGGTCTGGAAAAAGAGAAGGTGAGTAATAC
Organism: Leptobrachium leishanense; assembly: GCA_009667805.1. Classification (NCBI taxonomy): domain Eukaryota; kingdom Metazoa; phylum Chordata; class Amphibia; order Anura; family Megophryidae; genus Leptobrachium; species Leptobrachium leishanense. The sequence continues at coordinate 138,804,546 of CM019066.1, read as the reverse complement.
CAGAAGCTATATTTGCTTTTGAGTGAAATGTGGACAAGGTCTCGGACTTTGAAGAAAAAGAAATAGATTTTTTTTAAAACCACACTTTACATCGTTATGTTTGGTACCCTGGAAAGGCCAAACCCAGGCCAGTCCAATGACACATTAATTAACCTTTTGTGGTGTACACTACAGCATGAAGATTCCATGCCCTCGCCTGCCAGTGGTGCAGCGGCTTACATTTTAGGCTAGGGTCAGACTAACGCATTTTTCGCATTCTCCGTGAAAAAGTGCCTTCGAACGAATGGACGTATTTTTTCACGGAATATGCGATAGCGGTCATACGATGCGCATTTGCGTCTGTGATTTTGTACGGATTATCAATAAAACCCTTTTTGCGTCTGGACGTGATGTTGGCCGGACATTAGCAGCGTCTGACGTCTCCGAATCACGCACACACGCCGCTAGCGGACGCAGCGCACTCTGTACGTCAGTACTAGCGGTATCACGTTCTTGAAAAAAATGCGTTTGTGTGCTGCTTGCGTTACGCGGCCGCACTTTTGTGCGGCCGTACTTCATACATTGCCAGTCATTGGCCGTCATTTGCTGCTACTACGGCCGTGATAAAGTGCGGCTGCACGTACGTTCGTCTGACCCTAGCCTTAGTTGAAGCAGTCCTTATGTACTTGGAAACAGAGCTGTTTATAAAGATAGTGAGGCCTTACGCAAATCTAAGATATGAGACCTTAAAAATACAGCTATAGTCACCTCAAAATACCAAGCAATAAAAACAACATAAAACAATATTCTCGTATATAGGTATCGTGCAGCTCTATGTGATAGTGCAATGAATCCCCAAAAAATGCACAAAAGAAAGATACAGTGTGCACATCCACAACGCAATCAGATACACTTATATTCCAATATATATTAAATGTCACGTCTTATTAACACTCTTGGTATAAAATAAATATATAAAAATAAGTGATCACTCTGTATATGAAATAAAACTCAGAAACTATTTTATTTCATTTACAGAGCGATCACTTATTTTTGTTGTTTTATTTATCTATTTATGGTTAAATACATTTTGTGTGACTTCAGTGGGGAGAAAGATCCAAACCCTGTCTGGGGATGTCGGAACCCACCTGAGTTAAAGGGGATAAAAGCGGTACCATCTGTGCCTAAAGGACATACGGCTTCAACTCCGGTAAGCAAGCCAATTAAGATTTATAGCAGGATTTGTGGAGTCCAAACATCCATGCGATGAATGTCCCCATGGCTCTTATTTCCTGAGTGACAAAGGAGGAAAGTAAAAGGAATGTGTGGGCTAGATCACCCCGAGAGTAGTTGGTCAACTGCGCTTTAATGAGAGCCACCATAGTTTGGCTCCTGTAAATGTGAGTGGGATTACAAACATTACGTTTCACCATTTGTTTCAGAACGGACTTTTATACTGGTTGCACTATGTTGATTGTATGTTTACATTTTTGAGGCTTTGTGTAAGCCGCATATGAGGATCCAACGAAGATAGTGCACTTCTCTTAAGTATTGATGCACTTTAATTTAATTTTATTTAATTTATTTTTCTCTGTCAGAGGGATTTTAAGCATGTTGTATTATGTTATGGTGTATATATGATCTTTAATAGATATATACACATCACCGTAACCACATTATACACAAAACATATATGGTTTATATGCAATTTCATGCGCTGTATATTTTATACCACAAGTGTTAATAAGAGGTGATGTGTAATATACATATGGAGATACGAGACCTGTCGGTTATCCAAAAAAATGAAACATCAGAAATGTCACCAATAAAGTTTGATCAAAGGCTCACACAGCGCTCTATGTAAATGAGTGCATTTGTATGGAATGTCAGTACGCACACGAGTGAAGAGTATTTGTATGGTCTGTTGGGGTGGGTATGTGTGTAAATTCAGAAATGGGTTACATAACCGAGTCTGTGTGTAAAATAACAGGGTAACATTTTGCTGAGGGTTCGCACGTGGGATCTTGTACCACGTAAGGAAGAAGTAACCAGTCACATTTTCTGTCCAATTGAAGAGCTACAGATAGTCCCCACGAAGTTAAAGGGTCACTACCACTTCCATGAGCTGTAACTTGTGCATTACAAATAAAAACCACATTCTGTTTTTCTTTGTCAGATGAACGCAGTCTGAGCGCACTCTGCGTGCGTGCATAACAGACGGACGTACTGACGGAAGATACTGTAGGTACCACGCGGTCCATTTTTGTTTTTTTGACGGATGTAGAAAAAAAAAAAGGGAATTATGAGAAACAAAATTAAATTAAAGACGGGTATAGTCAGCCAGACCATAAAACCTTCTGAGCGTCAACATGATGGACGTTGCAAATGCGCTGCGTCTAACTTCGCCTCATCATGCACACAGGCCGCTACGCTGATGCGGCGCACTATGGGCGTCAGTCGTGGCGCTTTTACGTTGAGGCCTAAATGGCGTCCGTTGCCACCTGCGTGGTGCGTGCGCACTTTGGTGCGCACGTACTTCATGTGTTGGTCTCTATTGATCACAAATCAATGCTACGATGGACGTTAAACTGTGCGGCGACATGGACGTGATGACAGCGTATGTCTGACGCTAGCCTAAAAAGGAAAATTTGTTGTTGTTTTTTTATCTCCTGTTTCAATTTTGTGGATTTTTCCCATAATGCAAAATTTACCAAATTCTATGCAAATGTTTTACTTTGTGGCAGAGGTTTATCCAACCTACAGTATTTAATAGTTAAGGCAGCAGGAAGCTATTATCCGAAGAGATGACAGCTGAATAAGATAAAACAGGGAGCTTGAAAGACTTCTAATCAAGTATAATCACAGTATAACCACAGCATCACTCTATGCATTCCATACAAATCACAGTACTTTGATTCATCTCCTATTACTCTCCTCCAAGAAGTCAGTTTATTCCAGGTGTAGTGTTTAGGCTAGGGTCAGACGAAAGCATTTTTCCCCGCGAACGTGAAAAAGTGCGTCCGAACGCATTGAGGTATTTTTTCACGGAATGCGCAAAAACGGTCAGACGACGCGCATTTTCGGGCGTGATTTTGTACGGATCGTCAATAAAACTCTTTTTGCGTCTGGACGTTATGTAGGCTGGACATTAGCAGTGTCTGACATCTCCTAATCACGCAAACACGCCGCTATGCCGCAGCTGCGCACTCAGTACGTCAGTACTAGCGGTTCAGCGTTCTCAAAAAAATGCGTTCAAATTCCACTTGCGTTGCACGGCCGGACTTTTGTGCGGCCGTACTTCGTATATTGGCCGTCATTGCCCATCATCTGCTGCTAGTGCGGCCGTAATTATGTGCGCCAGAACGCACGTTAAAAGTGCGCTGGTCTGACCCCAGCCTTAATGGCACACCAAGAATGCTCACTAAGGCTAGAGTCAGACGAACGCAGTCTGAACACACTCAGCGTGTGTAACGGACAGACGTACTGACTGAAGATACTGTAGACACCACACGATCCGTTTTTCTTGACGGACGTGGAAAAAAAAAGGGAACTATGGGAAATAAAAATAATCTGAAAATGATAAAAATTTGAGAAAGGATATGAAAAGCCATTGTATGCGTAAAGGTGCTGGACGTCGCAAATGCGCTGCGTCTGACATCTCCCCATCACTCACACAGAATGCTACGCGGTCGTGGCGCACTCTGTGGACATGGTGTGACCCTCACAAACCCCCCTTTCCCTCACTATAAGTTTACAGGGTCATTCAGACGTGAACCCCTTGCTTGATGTGCCTAGAGGGGTGTCAGCTATACCCTCCTGACGAGGCCTAACAAGGCCGAAACAATCGTCGGGGGTTGCTGCACCTCTCGTGCAGGGATGACGTCCTTGGCAATCAGTACTGACCACCCTCATTGGGTGAGAGCAGGCTGATTTGCATATAGAGCATTCATCCCTGTAATGGCACAAGCAAGCTAAAACCTTGTGAGACCTGAGTGGGCCCCACCGTAGAGCAGGCCGCTAGTGCTGTTGTTTGTTCTCAGGACCCTCACAAACCCCCCTTTCCCTCACTCTGCGCGATCGTCTAGTGGTTTTACGTTCTTGCCTAACTTGCATCTGTTTGCCACGAGCGTTGTGTGTGCTCAGTTCGGTGCGGATGCACTTAGTGTGTGGGTCTCTATTGCTCATGATTCTATGCTATGATGGACGTTACACTGTGCGGCAACACGGACGTGATCACTGCGTTCGTCTGACACAGGCCTTAGGCTAGGGTCAAACGAAAGCATTTTTACACGCAAACGTAAAAAAGTGCGTCCGAATGCATTGATGTATTTTTTCACGGAATAGGCGAAGACGGTCATACGATGCGCATTTTCGTGCGTGATGTTTTACGAATCCAAACCAGGAAACTTTTTGCGTCTGGACGTTATGTTGGCCGGACACGAGCAGGGTCTGACGTCTCCAAATCACACACACACACACACACACCGCTAGCGGGCGCAGCGCACTCTGTACGTCCGTACTAGCGGTTCTGCGTTCTCGAAAAAATGCGTTCATTTTCCACTTACATTGCGCGGCCGGACTTTCGTGCGACCGTACTTCGTATATTGGCTGTCATTGCCCGTCATTTGCTGCTAGTGCGGCCGTGATTAAGTGCGCCAGAACGCGCGATAAAAGTGCGCTGGTCTGACCCCAGCCTAAAAGTTTAGGCTAATGTCAGACGAGCGCATTTTGTACGGAATGTGCGTCCGTACTCAACGGAAGTACTTTCTGACTGACGACAGGGTAATGGCCACACATTCCGTATTTTTAACTGATGTTATTTTTGACGGATGTAGGAGGGAAAATAAATTAAAATGCAAAACCATTTTGTCTGTCAAAAATGCTGGACGCACAAATGCAGTCCGTCTGACCTCGTTCATCACTCACACACAAAGCTATGCGGACGTGGCGCACTCCGCACGTCTGTTCTAGCAGTATTACGTCCTTGCCTAACGTGCGTCCGTTTGCCTCATCCGCTGTGCGTCCGCACTTCTGTGCGGACGTACTTCGTGTGTGGTCTCTTTTAATCATAATTGTATGCTACCACGGATGCTAAAATGTGCGGCAACACGTACGTGAACAAGGCGCTCATCTGACCCGAGCCTTAACCTTTAAGGCGTGTACGGACACATAGCAGGAGTACCACACACCATAACTACCAGGTCTCACAGACTATAGGTGGCATTTTAAATGGGCCATGAGAACCATGACAGAAACCATTTTGAGTGAGTCCCTAGAACAATGGATAGGAAATTGTAACTGGTGAAAGAGCTATACATGACAGTCAAATAAATGTGGGTACAGAGTGAATTTCAAGTAAAAAAAAACTAAGGAAAAAAAAGTGTTCTTCCTCCAGTCCCCAAAGATAACAATATTCAAAATAGAACACTTACAGGGTTATCCAAAGAGATTCGAAAAGTCACCGCACGTTCGGTGACTTTTCGTTCTCTTCAATTCGGTTCCTTTTGCCGATCCCATTTCGGTGACCCTGCGGTGTATTCAGCAAACACCACAGGGTCCCCGAATTGCAGGGAAAAGCTGCCGCAAACCCACCGAAAACTAACCGAATGCACGCTGAAAACAAGCAAAAACATCTGGATTAACCTTCGAAAAAGCCGAACAGGAGCCGAAAAGGAGCCGAACATGAGCCGAATCACACAGAACCGAAGCAGCTGTGACGTAGAGGAGGCAGTGAATAAATTAGAAAAACCATTTGTATGAATCTGGGAAAAAGAAACGCTGTTTGCAAAGAAACTACTGAGCGAAAATGTCTGAAATTTTCACAGGAGGTCCAGGGAATGATAATAAAGAGGGCTGTTACAAAAAAAATAAGCAAACTGAAAAAAAATCAAAAAAAAAATCGGACTTTTAATTTTTTTTTAAAAAATTCAGAAAAATGCTTAAAGTATCCTAAAAAATCTATAAATAAAGAGACTTTTTGCTGCAGAATTTTATAATGAACGGTTTATTAGATATTGAATTAAAACGGGAATATTTTTAACATTGAAGCCTATGGGATTCTCCTGAATAAATTTGCCGAATTAAACCACCGAATGGCAGGGCATTAAGGGAACCTTTCACTGCTGGTTTGTGTTCTCTGAATAGCCGAAGCAGTGCTTTTTGATGGGGATTTCACTGCCCTCGAACAGGGACCGAACAGGCACCGTATGTTCAGGCAATTCGACAGGATTTGGCGAATTGCCTGCTCTCTGGATAGCCGAATGGCCAGGAAAGGTAACCGAACCCTGATTTTCAGCGTTCGGTTACCTTTCTCAAGCAATTCGAATCGCTTTGGATAACCCTGTTAGACAAACCCAATTCATTCAACTAGTTCAAGTGGTGGCCAGGAAAAACATTATGTGCGCTGGGATAACAGACACACGAACATTGACAATGTGCAAAACCAAGCTAACCCACAAAGAAGACTATTTTCTGCTAAAGTCTTTAAAAGGGTCATTTATCAGCCAAGTGCATCAATTCCTAGAGTCCATCGAGCCTAGCGCAACCCTACCACGAGCTCTGCCGAGCTTTCACTAGCGGGATTGAGCAGGAAGGACACTGGGGGTTATGTTCTCACAGTCTACCGCCATCTGTTAATCTCTCATCATTAACTGCTAGAAATTTAATGCATAATGGCTCCAGCAGTTAAGAGTGAAATATGGCCCGCTGCCTTATAGACAGGGCTGGATTTACATCTCACGAGTCTGTAGGCACAGAAATGGAGAGTGCCCCCCCCAAAAAAAAGAGCCAAAAATTACTTTAATATCGGTTTTGGGACAAAATATTATTTTTTTAAAAACCTCAAAAACTGTTTCTGTGCTCATATCAGAAGAAGGGGCAGAATCTGTTGCCTTAGAAGGAAGCAAGAATAAACCAGAATGTTAGGGCTCAGGTTAAGGCTGGGGTCAGACGAACGCAGTGCGAACGTGCGTTTAGCCGCACTTTATTACGGCCGTGGTAGCAGCAAATGACATCCAACGCAGGCCCACACACGAAGTACGGCCGCACGAAAGTTCGGCCGCGCAACGCAAGCGGCAAACTAACACATTTTTGCAAGAACGTCGAACCGCTAGTACTGACGTACAGAGTGTGCTGCATCCGCATAGCGGCGTGTGTGCGTGATTAGGAGACCTCAGACGCTGCTCATGTCCGGCCAACATAACGTCCAGACACCCAAAGTTTCCTGGTTTGGATCTGTAAAATCACGGACGAAATTGCGCATTGTATGACCGCATCAACGCACTTTTTGACGGTAGACGTGAAGAATGCGTTCGTCTGACCCTAGCCTAATCCTAAAACAATTGAAAAAGATAGGAGATATCTTTTACTCAGAAATGCTGTAAAAGAATGATTTCAAAGCTGTATTGCGGTAGGCAGACACACACACACACACACAGTCGCAGTGCTTACCTAGGACAAACATAACGTATACATGTCTCAGTGGAGGCGAGAACATAAGTAAAATAAAGGGCACTACAAAAAATCCTAAAACAAGCACAAATAGAAATTAAAGTTAGGTTACTAAGACTAACCCTAATTTCTAACCCCTAGCTATGGAAAATGATGCTCTATTTTGGCCCGTGGAAAAAAAAATTCTGGCCACCAAAACATGGCCACAACTGAGGGTCTTTTGCAAGATGTCTCTTTTTTACCACTTTGTTCTTTAATGCAGCTTTATTCATTTTCAGCAATTTTTCAGTAGAATATCAAAACTTGCTTTGTTTGGGGGCACAAATGAAAAAAGGGGGGGGGTGTCCAAATTGTACATGGCCATGCTTGGTATCATTAGAAAGACCAGACTCTGCCCTGTGCAACATGAGCTTGTGGTATGTAAATAATGGAGATATGGGGTGCAAAGAATGGGTACATGGAGTAAGCAGATTGTCTTCGTTAAAGTAATTTTTTTTTAGAGACTTCTTGAAAGAACAGGAGGGACCAGAGAACTGGTTAGGATTACAGAAAGCCCTAGGTGTTTAGTTTTTTTTTGCTTCTTCCATATTCCACGGAGAGATTTTTGTTGTTGTAGTACAGAAACTTTATTTCATTTTTTCTTACTTGTTCTTTTAGTATGTGTATTATGAAGCTGTGGCTTTACGCATGTTAACGGATACAGTACTCTGGTTTTATTTTCAAAGCATATATTGCTAAAATGCCAGATATCTCAGAATATACACAGAGAACATCTTATTGCGAAGTTATTCTACTTTAAGTATCCTTCCTTAACAAGTTCGGACCTATTTGAGTAGTGAGATCGCCTCTCCCCTAAGGGAAAGAAGGAGACCTAAATTACAGAAGTCTGCTGACCCTCCTTGTCAAGGTTGTCATCGGTGCTGGTGTATCACGTATCTGTTCTGCAACCAGAAGCTAAAATAAAGAATGGAATGTGGGGTTTCCATGACCTGTGCTTCAAAACACCTGCAAGTCAATGACGCAGACTAAAAATTTTTTTAAAAAAAATCTAAGAAAATGATTGTACTGTGATGGTGGTGGCTGCATTTTTGTACTGACCAATTGTAGAGCAGTGAGCAGTTACAAATATATAGAGCCACCACTGACATTACAAACACTGACATTTTTTGGGGTTTTTTTCCTTGTTTTTTTTAGAATAAATTAGGATATATACGTCACATCTAAAATCAGCCCTGTTCTTTCAAATAAATTGGTGTATAAACCCCTCCTGCTGGAATAAATAAAGTTAGGATGCATCACTATGGGGTTAAACCCGATAAAGAAAAAAAAGGTCAAAAATAAGTTCAGCAATCAGGTATGAATGGTTAAGAATTGGAAGGGTTAACTTGGGGTCAGGGAGTTGGCTCTTTGCCTTTTGTGGGGATTATGACATTTTTAAATAATGTGAAGTTTTATTAAGGAGATCAGAATGCATAATTTCAGCGAAGACGCGGGTCCTTAATTGTATATGCCCCACGTTGATCCACTTGAGGAATTCAGAGTTTATTGGATGGAGTCTCAAATGGAAAGGAATAAGAATTTTTGGTCTAAATATATGTATCAGTTTTATTTTATGTTTTTGAAACCAGGAAATCCGTTTATAGATCAGTAAAGTGTTCGAATTAGCTCGAAAATATCCAGAATTCTACTGAATTTGTTTTCCACCATAAACATACATCTTTTCTATGAGGCCTTAATTATGTGTTATTTATGGAAGTCCAACACTAAAGCAATGAAATGTACAACCAATTACCCAGTATGACTTTAATGCCTTGACAAGCACAAAAAAAATCTTAAAAAGAAAAATAAATAATCAATGTGTGATGTCATCCATTCAAATCTACTAGAACAAATTGAAGCACGGTGCCAGCTCATCCAATTATGTCTTAGGCTGGGTTCACACCTAAACAGTGAAAAACAGTGAAATCCCATGATTCCCTATGTGGGCATATCCCACCTGGCCGTTTCTCAGCGCGCAGGAACGCGCTGAGAAACGGCCGACGCAAAAAGAAGTCCGGGAGCTTCTTTTCTGCATATAGCCGCGCGTTCGCGGCCATATCATAGCCGCGAACGCGCTGCAACGCACGTTCGCGCGTTTTTTTGTATGCGCGAACGCGCGTAAAAAAAACGCGCGCATTGCGCGACACTGCGCTACGCTGTGGTGTGAACCCAGCCTTACTGTGTTTAAGCACAAGCAGGGCCAGTACGGCACGTGGAGGAGTGTGTAATCTGACTAACTGAGTTTCCAAATAACCAGTGATACATACAGGGTTATTCAAAGAGATCCAAATTGCTGGAGAAAGGTAACTGAACGCTGAAATTCAGCGTTCGGTTACCTTTCTTGGCCATTTGGCTATCCAGAAGGCAGGCAATTCGCCAAATCTTGGCGAATTGCCTGCACATATGGTGCCTGTTCGAGGGCAGTGAAATCCCCTTAGAGAAGCAATGCTTTGGCTATTCAGAGAACACAAACCAGCAGTGAAAAGTTGCCAAATTTCCCTGCTGTTCGGTGGTTTACTGCGACAGGTTTATTCATGCGACTCCCATAGGCTTCAATGTTAAAAATATTCCCGTTTTAATTCAATATCTAATAAACCGTTCATTATAAAATTCTGCAGTAAAGAGTCTCTTTATTTATAGATTTTTTTAGGAAATTTTAAGCATTTTTTTTTTCTTTTTTTAAAATAAATTCAGTTGTTTTTTTTTATTTTTTTTAAGTTTACTTATGTTTTCTGTAACAGCCCTTTTTATTATCATTCATTGGACCTCCTATGTAAATTTCAGACATTTTCGCTCAGTAGTTTCTTTGCAAACAGCGTTTCACTTTTCAAACATTCAAGCAAACAGTTTTTCTAATTTATTCACTCCATTCGTCTGCGGTGTCGGCTTTTTCCGGCGTCTGCGCTGCGTGTGATCGGCTCCTACTTGGATTTTTCTGGCTTTTCGGCGGGTTAATCCAGATGTTTTTGCGGGTTTCAGTGTGCATTCGCCGGGTTTTTGCATTGAGTTTTCGGCAGGTTTGCGGCGGCTTTTCCCTGCACTTCGACGGCCCTGTGGTGCTTGCTGAATACACCGCAGGATCGCCGGAATGGGATTGCCGAATCGCCCCAAATTGAAGAGAACGAAAAGTCAAACGTGCGGTGACTTTGATTCTCTTTGAATAACCCGGATAGTTGATATAATTTTGCCAGGATTTTTTCAATGCGGCCATTTTTTGAGGACCCTCTCAGGTCTATTCAATAAAAGGTGAAACTCAGGAGAATTGGCAGGAGAAGAGAACAATCTAGACCAAATAGCTGATTTGGAAAGTGTGATAAATGGGAGAATTTTTCTGGTTTGACTATTTTGACCTAGAATTTTCACTTCTCCTGCCAAGTCTCCAGAGTTTCACCTTCAGTGAATAGACTGGTCTATTTTTTTCTAATGTGGTGGATCTTTTGGAAGACTTTGATATTTACTACACAAGCTTTTGTTGTGTCTGTCTGTTATTAACCCCTTAAGGATGGGAGTAATTTTACAACTTCGGCGCTGTTTCGGAAGTAGAAGTTTGCTGAGCTCATTTTGACCATTTTTAAGTCACGTATTCTTATACCACCCAGACAAATTATATATCGTTCTTTCCGTCAGACTCGGCAGATTAATAATATATCATTATTATATGTATACGTCATGCCCTGCCAAAATGCTATAACAAAAAAATGTAAAAAAATTTGAATTTTCAATAAAATTTCTATCTTCCACAGTGTGTAAAGTGTTTTTTTTTTAAAATTTTATTATCCGAGGCTCTGCGGTCATATTCTATTGGGTAGATCTGTTAAAAAAATTAGAACGGGGAACCCATTTTTTTTTTGGGGAGAAATTGCGTGATTTTAGCTAAACCCCCCAAAAAAAAAAATCATTAGTGAAGCATCATTGTTCACATTATAATTGAAATGTGAACAATAGTGCTGCATTAAAAAAAAACAAATTTTTTTTTTATTATTATATTTATTATTTTTTTATTATTTAATTTATAATTTTTTTATTATTTTTATTTTTACTTTTTTTACACTTTTATTTTACTTTTACCATGGTCATGTTTAATATCATTGGAAAGGCCATGCTCTGGCCTTTCCAGCAATATCAGCCATGACCCCCTAGCTGCCACCGATCAGGAGATAAAGGGGTTCAAAGAACCCCCCTATCTCCTGCAAGGGATTTCCATAGGAAATCCCTTTGCAGCTAGGGGTTCCCGGTTAACTGACATCATCGCGCATGGCGCGATGAGTCAGTTGACCGGGGGGTGACCCAGAGGTGGGGGCTGCCATCCAAGATGGCGGCCCCCACCGGAAATAGGCCGCGATTGGGCACAAATTAGTGCCCGGTCGCGACCTGGCAACTAAGGGGTTAACCCCCCATACATCGCTGGAAAGGTCAGGCTGTGACCCTTCCAGCGATGCTGGCCACAGCCGCCGGGGACCAGGCGATCGGGAGATAGAGGGATCCGAAGGATCCCTCCCCTCCCCTCCAGGCGCTTCCCCTGCTCCGGCGGGGGGGGACGCCTGAAACTGACATCATCGCGCCACCGGCGCGATGACGTCACAGCGCCGGAGGAGGGATCACACTGATCTGACTCCGCGGGAGTCAGAGCAGCGTGGGAGCGACCGGAGGAGGTAAGTATTAAGGCAGGGGGGCTGTAAACGCCGAGGACGTACATTTACGTCCTGCGGCATCAAAGCCCACCTAATGCAGGACGTAAATGTACGTCCTGCGGCGTTAAGGGGTTAATGGTGTCTACCAAAACTGAAAGAATTTAATAAGGCTGGGGTCAGACGAACGCAGTGTGAACGGGCGTGCAGCCGCACTTTATCACGGCCGTAGTAGCAGCCATAATCACCAGCCATAATCAATATGATGTTGAATATGGCACATTCACATGGTAGGAGAGTACCTAGGTAAGAAAGAAATCTGGGTGGGGGGGATTAACAGAAAGGGTTAATCTTAATGTATTCAAGTCACTAGCAAAGAGCCATGGCAGTCAGATTTCATGGAAGGGCACTAGCTGAGGCTAGGGACAGACGAACGCATTTTTAGCGTCGTCCATGAAAAAGTGCGTTCGAACGAATGGACGTATTTTTTCACGGAATACGCGATAGCGGTCATATGATGCGCATTTTCGTCCGTGATTTTGTACGGATCATCAATTAAAGACTTTTTGCGTCTGGACGTTATGTTGGCCAGACATTAGCAGCGTCTGACGTCTCCTAATCATGCACACATGCTGCTAGCGGACGCAGCGCACTCTGTACGTCAGTACTAGCGGTATCACGTTCTCGAAAAAAATGCGTTTGTTTGCCGCTTGCGTTGTGCGGCCGCACTTTCATGCGGCCATGCTTCGTATATCGGCCATCATTGGCCGTTATTTGCTGCTACTATGGCCGTGATAAAGTGCGTTCGTCTGACCCTAGCCTAAAGGGTCCAAATCCAGTAATTACAATAGAACAGTGTGCAGCTCTGTAGGATAACAACAATTGAGTACCTTGCTGCCGGTCAGGGAGGGTTTAAATAGGAGATCGCCCATGGGGACGAACTCCGTTCCTGAGGTCCACCTCCATAGGTCAGCAAGGGCATGTATTCAGCCCAGCAAGAGTTAAAGCAGTGTTTCCCAAACCTGTCCTGTCCTCAGGACCCTCCGCCTCGCCAGGTTTTCCAGATATGTGAAGCACAGCACAGGTGATATGATTTGCTGCTCAGTGATTGCAGGATTCAGTCTGCTTTTCCCCAAGGTGATCTGCAAAATCTGGCCTGGTTGAGGGTCCTGAGGACAGGTTTGGGAAACAATGAGTTAAAGGGATATTATAGTAGTGTTCAATTGTACCCTAAATATATTCTATGCACTACCAATAATGGTATGACGTTGTTACTAGCGAAGATGAGTCCCAAGAACGATGCTACAACCAGAGAGTTCTTTCATAAGAAAATATTTAAAATTAACAGTTTGTGATTATTTACAGTTAATAAATGTAACATGTGAGCACATCCTAATATAGATTATATTAAATACTTGTATATTGGCTGTGCACACCTTGGTTACAGGTATAAATCTTGTCTGGCGTCCGACACCTTACTGCATGTTGATGGAAACTCTTGCTATGTCTTCTGTCTCGTTCTCCAAAAGCATGCAACCGATTTAACATCCTGTTTATTTTTATCAATCTTGTATTCCAGCGTATAAAAAGGTGCAAAGGCACTGAAAAGATGAACCCTTTCACTGCCGAGTACGTGTGGGGAATGTCCTTATTGACTCCTAAGGAAAGATAGGGGGTTCCTTTGAACCCCGATATCTTCCGACTGTTGGCAGCTAGCAGGGTCATTAGAGACGCCAGAGCATGGCCTTTCCAATGATATCAAACATGACCATGTTTAAAGTAAAGAATAAAAATAATGATAAAAACGTGTTTTTTTAAGACGTGAAATGGCTCAGCAGTGAAGGGGTTAAGGGAGAAGAGACTTAAGGGCACCATGGATGGATGGGGAGTGAAAGTGTTTCCTAACAGGGTTATTCAGAGAGAGCCAAACCAGAAAAATTCTCCCATTTATCTCACTTTCCAAATCAGCTATTTTGACCTATAATTTTCCATTCTCCAATCATTCTCCTGCTTTTCACCCCTCTCTGAATAACCCTGTAAGAGTAAAGAGGGGATGAAACCACAGGTGCATGAGGTGTGCTTTCAGAATGAGCTTCTGGGGAAATAGTAAAAAAGGACTGTAGACATTATCAGGTCTGTTTACTAAAGGTAATACTCAGGCAAACTGGCAGAAGAAGTGAAAAATCTAGGTCAAAATAGTCAAAGCAGAAAAATTCGCCCATTTATCTCACTTTCCAAATCGGCTATTTGGTCTAGATTGTTCATTCTCCTGCCAATTCTCCTGAGTTTCATCTTTCTTTGAATAGACATGTATGTCTTGCTTAAGACCTCATTAACTTTAACGAGAGCTATGATTCATTGTTCAGATATCTACCTTTAAACATGAAAAAGAATTAGGTGAGCATCTGAATATTAGGTGGCTGATACTTATCTGCAACGTGAATTTGGTGCTTGGATTGTCTTTTAGGGAAAGAAGCCAAAATCCCCAAAGTGGTTTGGCCTGTCTTACAGGTTTCCTCTAAACTTTCAAGCAAAGTAAACGTCTACTGTTCTTCACCATCCAACACTGAAATGAAAACGGCTTCTATTGCATCAGGAAACCTAAGAATTTTTTACTTGTCACTTATTATTTGTATCAAAAAGCCAAGAGTTTAGAAAAGGCTTAAGGCCAAAGATTTGGTTTCTATGGCAATGGTTAATAGGTTTAACTACTTAATTTCAGAATGTATTCACTTCGCTATGAAACATTTGATTTTTAGATTAATTCTGAACAAACAGAAAGGGAAATGGAATTACTTTTATCCTGATTTATTTGGATACAGAATTACTGAAAAGGTCTTTCTGCTGATGTTTGCCAAGTATGTGGGACTTTTGGGTTTATTTGTATTATTTATTAAACTGATAAAAAGGGACAAAATTATTTTTACACGACTAAAGAACTTTTATATATCAAACTTGCATGTTAAGGCTAATGTCAGACGAGCGCATTCTGAGCGCACTGTGCGTGCGTGCAGAACGGACGGAGGTTCTGACGGAAGATACTGTAGACACCACATGATACGTTTTTCTTGACGGACGTAGGAAAAAAAGGGAACAGTGGGAAACAAAATTATTAAAAATTGATACATGATCTGAAAAGCCATTTTGTGCGTCAAGGTGCTGGACGTCGCAAATGCGGTCCGTATGACGTCGTTCCATCACACCCACACACAACGCTACGCGGACGTGGCGCACTCTGCATGTCCGTTCTAGCGGTTTTACGTTCTTGCCTAAATTGCGTCTTATGCCACGTGTGTTGTGCGTGCGCTGTTTGGTGTGGACGCACTAAGTGTGTGGGTCTTTATTGCTCATGATTCTATGCTACGACGGACGTTAAACTGTGCGGCAACACGGACGTGATCACTGCGTTCGTCTGACACGGGCCTAAAAAGTCAACAGGTTGCCTTCATTCAGGGTTTTGTAACCAAACAATGATTATTGGACTTTTGCATTTACTCCAGCATCTATTGCTTACATTTAGTTTTACAGTTTCATGATATCTCTAAGTTGCAAGCAAGGTAAAATATCGAAATCTTAAGTGATTATACAAGTCTGGAGGTTTGGAGTCAGGGTGGAAGAATGCCACGATGTACACAAAAAAACAAAAAAAAAACACGTGTCTACCAAGGAAGGAGAACTATGCCAAGCAACATGTAGAAGGTTGGTATAGATCAGCCAATACCCAAGGCTCAAGTATAATATAGTGAGCAAGAAAGGGGTTTGTGAGGGTCCTGAGAATGAACAACGGCACTAGTGGCCTGCTCTACGGTGGGGCACGCTCAGGTTTCACGATTGTTCAGCTCGATTGTGCCATTACAGGGACAACTGCTCCATATGCAAATCAGACGCAATCACCCAGAAAGGGTGGCCAGTACTGAATGCCAAAGACGTCATCCCTGTATGACAGATACAGCAACCCCCGACGATCGCGTCGGCCTTGTTATGAGGGTATAGCTGCCATCCCTCTAGGAACCTCGAGCAAGGGGTCCACGTCTGGATTACCCTGTAAACTTGTGAGCAAGAAAGGAGTTTGGGAGGGTCCTGAGAATGAACAACAGCACTAGTGGCCTGCTCTACGGTGTGACCCGCTCAGGTCTCACAAGTACAATATACAACTGCACATCTCCAAGACACACAGACATTAACTTCCAGTCCAGTTGCAGAAGAAGTGTTCTTAGACCGTGTCATGGAGGAAGATGGAGATCATCCTCTTTGTGTGCCATGCAACATTTTTCGGGAATCTGAGTAAATTGATATGTAATGCTAGTAGTCCGTAAGGTAGTCCTAAAAAACCATTTGTTTTTTTACTGCAATACTGTTCTAGAATAATGTTGCATGCTGAGGCTAGGGTCAGACGAGCGCATTCTGTGCATCCGTGCACAACAGACGTACTTTCTGACTGACAAGGTAGTGGCCACAAGGTCCGTTTTTGGGACTGACATTATTTTTGACTGATGCAGATGGGAAATGAAAAACCATTTTGTCCGTCAAAAATGCAGTCCGTCTGACTACGTTCCATCACACACACACAAAGCTATGCGGACGTTGCACACTCCGCACGTCCGTTCTAGCGGTTTTACATTCTTGCCTGACCTGCGTCCATTTGTTGCGTCCGTCATGCATCCGCACTTCCGTGCGGACGTACTTCGTATGTGGGGCTCCATTGGTCAGAATGCTATGCTGCCACGGACGTACAAATGCGCAGCAACATGGACGTGATAACTGCGCTCGTCTGACCCGAGCCTTAAAGAAAGAGGTTTCAGTTCTAGTTATACATTATGCTAGTCAGTTAAGGTTTGGGAGAGCTCATCAAGTGGAGACGTTACTCTGATGTTTGCGATAACAGGCTTACTTTAATTTCTTTTAACCCAACGACACCACGTATCCTTTTAGCACCACAGAGGAGAAAGGTACTACTCCGCGGCAGTGAGAATGGTTTGCTTTTGGCACTCATGTCTAGTCAGACCATGGGAAATGTGGACTTTAAGATAAAATAAAAAAAAGACACTCCTTAGAAAGAATTATGCTGTATAGAACAAGGACACTGTAGTAGTTTATGCGTTTCCTGTAGGTTGTTTTTTCCCTTTTACAAGCCACTGTAGAGGAGCATTGCATAGTACAACATATTTTGTTTGCTTTACGGAGGTTTATGATATATAACATTTAGCACGTGCAACAGGGATATTCGGTTGGCTGGTGTTTAGCAGCTGTAAAGATATAGATTTGGCGTCAGCTGTTATTTTACAGATTTAAATCCATTGCAAAGTAATTTTAAAGAAATATCGACAATAGTCTGCAACTTTGGTGAGTGATGAAAAAAAATATATCATACCTTATTGGTTACATATAAACCACATGAAAACATACATCACATACATGGACAATATCCAAAAACCATATACAACAGCAATATTTTTTTTTCAGCGATAGACTTGAATAATGAGTGAGTGAACAGCTCGGGTTATTCACTGGCTTCCAATACATTTGCGAGCTACAGCACAAGTTGCAGCTTGACCTGGAATGGTAGCAGATCCTCTGACACGTGTGAGTAGATCTGTGAGATTGACTTGCACACGTTGGCAGGTCATCGAAGTTCTGGTGTAAGGAATTAGATTATTATTCTTCCATAAGAGTCAAAATAAAAAACATAGACCTTGATTTTATTCTGTCACAATCATTTTCAGATGTTTACAATTGGATAGAAAAATGTTCATCAGAAGTCACCATTAAAGTCACCGGGAATTTTTGTCGATAAAATCTTTGGTGCTTTTGTAACACATTGTAATTATTTGAATATGCTTATTCAAAAGAAATTACATAGAAGCCAGAATCTGCTATGAAACTTTGTGTGTCCCTTTAACTGCAAAGGCTAAGGCTGGCCATCCACTGGATCTGTAATCAGACAACTAACAAGTCGGACGTAGTCATCTGTAGTAGTCCGACTAATCCAGGGGCGGATCCAGACACAGGTTTCGGGGGGGCACTCTACCAGTATTGGTTAAGAGCTGGTGTTGGGTTTGCAGTGACAGGCAGAGACGCGTCTAATCGCAGGCTGTGCTCGTTACACTCACTCTCCCCAGAACATTGCACAGGGTCTGTCCTCATGTGGCTCATGAGCCCTGCGAACCCTTTCCATACAAGGGGCCCAGGGTACCCCTCCAGCTCACACATGGATATATATATTTGCCCCCAGCTCACACATGGATATATATTTGCCCCCAGCTCTCACGGATATATATTTTCCCCCAGCTCTCACCTACTCTGCCAGGCTCCGAGTATCTGCCGGCAAGCAGCTTGGCCACTCGCCTGGGAACCACCTGACCAGCACAGCCGCATTGTCGCAAGATCCCGGAGTTCACGTGAACTCCGTGATCTCGGGAGATCGTGGCTGCGCTGGTCAGATGGTTCCCAGGCGAGTGGCCAAGCTGCATGCTGGCGGCCACTCGTAGGGAGAAAAACAGCCAGCGGCGGGTCGGTATCTCCAGGGGGGGGGCAATTGCCCCATTGCCCCCCCTTGGAATAATCCCATAACACGGGGAGATTCAACTCTCGTCCATTGCCTCAGACGACTTGTGCAACTGCATCTGACTAGTGATCTCTACCATTTGAATAGGATTAGCTGTATGAAGTCATATGCCTGGTACAGCATACATGAAAAAATGCCCTGAATTTCAGTGGTTCAAGTCGACTGGTTTAAACCGGGCGAATCCCATAGGATTCAATGTAAAATAATATTTTTGTTTTTATTTATTTATTTGATTTTATTAAACTGTTTATTCTTTTAATTTTCAGCAAAAAGTCTTATTTTTCTGAACATCTTTTTGGTATTTCTTGATTCCCAATATTTTTAAAAAAGTTGTATTTTTTTATTCTCTAACAGACATATTTATTCTTTTTTAAAACGACCTTTTCTATTATTTAGACACATTTTAAAAGCATTTTTTTTTATTGGTTTAAACACCTATTAGAAGAAGAGCAGAGTTCCGTTTTTTTTTCCTGCAGTCTGGCGGTCTTTGGCAGTCTGACGGTCTTTGGCAGTCTGTCCGTTTATCGTCCATAGTCGCTTCCAGTGGATGGCCCAGGTCGTAAAATAAAAGTTGTCCCATAGTTGAATGACCAAGTCGGCTGACAGACTAAACCCAGTGGACGGCCAGCCTAAATTGTAATGTTTACATTCCAAATGCAGGTTGGAATTAGTTTCACCCTTAGGCTCGGGTCAGACGAGCGCAGTGTTCACGTCCGTGGTAGCATACAATTATGATCAATCGAGACCCACACACAAAGTACGTCCGCACAGAAGTGCGGACGCACAACGGACGCAAGACAGGCAAGAACGGACGTGCGGAGTGCACCACGTCCATCAACGTAATCAGACGGACTGCATTTTTGACGTCCAGCATTTTTGACGGACAAAATGGTTTTTCATATTAATTTTATTTCCCATCTACATCAGTCAAAAAAAAAAAAAAAATCGGTCACAAAAACGGACTGTGTGGCCACTACCTTGTCGTCAGTCAGAAAGTACGTCCGTTGTGCACGCACGCACAGTATGCGTTCATCTGACCTTAGCCTTAACACCGCAGGGCGGTTTATGCTCTCCTGGCAGTGGATGGGCCTATGCCCCAAACTGATTCATAGCACCCCCTGCAGCTTTCTGGAAACTCCTCCTGAGTTCAAGCAGTCCCGTTGCAGCCAATGATGACTGATTGGTCAAAGGGACGGGAGGCAGGCTGTAGGAGTTGCCAGAAAGCCACGGGGCGTGCTATGCCACACCGTGGCATTTAAGCCCGGCGGACCTGCAGCAGCAAATGGTAACTTTAATCTGTTTAATTAGCCCAGTACATTTTAGCCTTCCTTCTATATTGTAGCACTTTTGTCATTAAATTAGTAGTTTTAATTGCTGCTCTAGTAAAGTAGGCTTCAAAGCATTCAGACTTTGAATACTCTGGAAAAACTGCAACTTAACCCCTTAACGCCGCAGGACGTACATTTACGCCCTGCATTAGGCGGGCTTTGGCGTCGCAGGACGTAAATGTACGTCCTCGGCGTTTTCAGCACCCCCGGGAGATACTCACCTCCTCCGGCGGCTCCCTCGCTGCTCTGACTCCCACGGAGTCAGATCGGCAGGGTTTCCTCCTCCGGTGCACTGACGTCATCGCGCCGGGGGCGCGATGACGTCAGTTTCAGGCGTCCCCCCCCCGCCGGAGCAGGGGAAGCGCCTGAAGGGGAGGGGTGGATCCTTTGGATCCCTCTATCTCCCCATCGCCGGGGACCAGGCGGCTGTGGCCAGCATCGCTGGAAGGGTCACAGCCTGACCTTTCCAGCGATGTATGGGGGATTAACCCCTTAGTTGCCAGGTGGCGACCGGGCACTAATTTGTGCCCGATCGTGGCCTATTTCCGGTGGGGGCCGCCATCTTGGATGGCAGCCCCCACCTCTGGGTCACCCCCCCCCGCTCAACTGACGTCAGTTAAGCGGGGAACCCCCTAGCTGCAAAGGGATTTCCTATGGAAATCCCTTAGAGGAGATAAAGGGGTTCAAAGAGCCCACCTATCTCCTGATTGGAGGCAGCTAGGGGGCCATGTATGATATTTCTGGAAATGTTATATGTAAAATAAAAGTTTAAAAAAACTAAAAATAAAAATAATAAAAATATAATAAATTAAATAATAAAAAAATAAATACGTGTTTTTTTTTTTTTTTTTTTAATGCAGCACTATTGTTCACATTTAAATTATAATGTGAACAATGATGCTTCACTAACGATTTTTTTTGGGGGGTTTAGCTAAAATCACGCAATTTCTCCCCAAAAAAAATGGGTTCCCCGTTCTAATTTTTTTAACAAATCTACCCCACAACATATGACCGCAGAGCCTCGGATAATAAAATTTAAAAAAAAAAACACTTTACACACTGTGGAAGATTGAAATTTTATTGAAAATTCACATTTATTTACTTTTTTTTAATTTTTTGTTATAGCATTTTGGCAGGGCATGACATATACATATAATAATGATATATTATTAATCTGCCGAGTCTGCCGGAAAGAACGATATATAATTTGTCTGGGTGGTATAATAATACGTGACTTAAAAACGGTCAAAATGAGCTCAGCAAACTTCTACTTCCGAAACAGCGCCGAAGTTGTAAAATTACTCCCGTCCTTAAGGGGTTAAAATCAAACAGCTTTTTATCTTCGGCACAAACAAAAACACAATTTCTTTTAATAGAAACAGAACCTAAATAAACACGGAGACAAAAATACATAAAACTCTCACAACGCTAAATAACAGGAAATGAAAACATCCAGTCATAAAACTAATTACTTCAATTTGTTCCTGTAATAAATTTAAAAAAAATCACACAGAAATAGTGTCATTCATGGATTTGTACATAAAGAACCCGGACATGGATTTGAAAATAAACAGATAAAATATTAGTGGCTCAGTTATATATATCGTTAAATGCTGCAACATTATTCACAGGAGTGCATGACCATGTACCAAACTTAAAAATGTGGATATTTCCATACAAAAAAGGTTTAAGGTTTTTCTTTAAAGATATTACTTTTCTTATGAGCTGGTATAACATTATATCAGCTGGTTATTTAATTAAAAGTAAATTGCGCTGTTATTGTCTCCGCGTACCCAGTCATTTCACAGGGAGCATAGCAAAAAGGTAAGAGTCAAAACATTTGATTGAGGATAAACAATCCATTGCTTACCATTTCATTTTCCTCTCCTTGATTGAGTATTGCATGGTGTTCTACCCTTTTTAGTTCACCCATCAAATTTCACAGAAAAGCGATCCAGTAATGCTGTGTGCGAGGGATCTCAGTAACGCTCTCTCGCTCCAACATAGAAATGCCAAGTGTACACCTTTCTGAGCAATCCCAGGTACATAGCTCTCTTTTTCCCATAAAGACACATTTAAACTCCGCCTTCTATTGCAAACAGGTATTGTATGTTTTGTAACCCTTCACTTCTCAGCAGGATTCCTGTTTATGGACTTTCTTGACAGGTATCAGCCCCTGCCTCGTTCACAAAACCAGGCACTGTAACGCTTACGGATCTGAATTAAATGGATTTGCAATAAATAGTGCTTCAGTTTTCGTGAACCTAGAACGCGTCCCCAGGTTGTCTAATCATTGAGCAACAGATTATGTATTAAAACCCAGAAAGCAAGCCATTGGCTACCGGGATCACAAGTACAGGAATTCCAAAAAGCATTTAATACACAATAAGCAAAAACTGACATTCCATGTGTAAATCCGATCAAGCTCTGCTGGTTTATTTTCGAGGGAACTGTTGGGAGCTGAAAGTTTCATATTTGTGTCAGAAAGTAAAGCAAATCTATAGAGCTGCAAACGCTTTAATCCTACATACTGCTACTAATAAAATCTTATTTACACGCTACACAAATCCACTGTGGAATTTAATATTTATAAAACTCATGAATATTTTGTTAATGTATTAAAAGTAGATTACGCTTGCTGTGGTAATTTTGCATTTGCAGTTGATTTGTTATTTAATATTTGCTAAAAACAGGCTAATTCACAAACAGAAATAACGCAGTATAAGAAATAACACAAAATACCACTTGAGCATATTCGTCTTGCACTCTGCCGCAATGGAAATAATTAGCAAAATGACACATTTTCAGCAATGATAGCCTCCCCCTGTTTTATACATAATATCAAATTGTGAATAAATAACATATGGAGTAACTCCCAACAGCAAATGATCCCACATGCTGTAGAGTAAAAAATCAGGTTCAGGCAAGGGTCAGACGAACGCATTCTGTGCGGATTGTGCGTCGGTGCACAACGGACGTACTTTCTGACTGACCACACGGTCTGTTTTTGTTACTGACATTTTTTTGACTGATGTAGAAGGGAAAATAAATGAATATGAAAAACATTTTGTCCGGCAAAAATGCTGGACGTCAAAAATGCAGTCCGTCCGACTACGTTCCATCACTCACACACAAAGCTATGCGGACGTTGCGGACGCAGCGCACTCTGTGCATCCGTTCTAGCAGATTTACTTTCTTGTCTAACCTGCGTCCGTTTGCCGCGTCCGCAGTTCGGTGTGGACGTACTTTGTGTGTGGGGCTCCATTTGGTCATAATTATATGCTATAACGGACGTACAAATGTGCGGCAACATGGACGTGATCAGTGCGCTCGTGTGACACGGGCCTCAGATAAAGCTTCCGTTTAATAGACTCTGTAGAAAATAATAACAACTTGCGGGAGTCCACCATGACCAGGAGATAAGTATCAGGTCTACTCAAAGAAAGGTGAAAAGTGAGCCTAGTTGAAGCTGCAGCCTGTGAATTCGGCATACTGCAGGGAAGCATATCAACATACTTTCAATTAACATGTAGAAGTTATTTGTGTCTTGAGAAATCTGAAGGATTTTGCAGGGAGTCTGTGCTTTTTGATTGACAGGCTTGGGATAACAGAATTTTTATAGCAATTAATAAAAATTACCTACACCAAAAATGAAAATATTTAAAGTAACCCCAAGTTTGTTTTAGGCCCGTGTCAGACGACCGCAGTGATCATGTCCGTGTTGCCCCACATTTTTTTTTTTGTGTGGCTCTGATACAGTCATACACATTGCACATTTCTGTGAGTTTTATAGCTGCGGAGCTCTGTGAAACGCTGATACGCACCGCACGTTACTGTGATTGTTATTGCTGTTGAGCTCTGTGGAACAATCAAACACATTGCACATTTTTTTTAGTTTTATTGTTCTGCAGCTCTGTGATACACTCATACAGAGTTTTATTGCTGTAGAGCTCTGTGATACGCTCATACACACTGCACCTTACTGCAAGTTTTATTACTGTGGAGCTCTGTGATTTGTTCATACACACCGAACGTTAATGTGAAAATAGGTGTTACTAAAGGGGGCAACTAGCCTGCCTTGTTTCCCACCACCTGTGACTCAGCGTCCCTATGCTGGTCCCCTGGTTCTGAGGATGCAGCCTCTCTTGTCTCATATGTTTCTTTCCATCAGTGTCTGTGTGCGCATCTGTCAGTGTGTCTGCACGTGTCTGTGTCTTGTCTCTATGGGTATTCTAACGGTTATTCACTCACCACCATTCATTTGCTGAAAGAACAGAGATTGTGGCTAGGCAAACTACGATGGATTAATATAGTAAAACTGTTTAGGGAGCTGCCACTGTAGTTTGCTGTACATACCATAGTTTCTTTTTTTCTTCAAAGTTTTTTATTTCTAAGAGAAAGGTCACAAGTCGACCGGCAACAGTGGGCGCGCAGGACCACATCAAGAATTCGCAGTGGATATACGCAATCATAACAGATAGGTTGGCAGTAAATCAAAACAGTAAGCTGGAAACACCTTGGCAAACCTAAGCAGAGTCCGCTATAAACAGCACATACGCTAACTGCAAAAAGCATAACAGTTAAATGTGAAAAAAGGGGGGGTGAGAGTTATTTCACTATGTGGGAGTGATGACAAGAAAAAGAGAGAAAAAAAGGGGGGGTGGGGTGAGGGGTGTGGAGAGTGGCAAAGGCCATATCCGTGACTCTCCTGGCGCACTCCCGGGGGAGGCCATGGAGGGACAATGTCACGACGTCCGGAGGTCCGAGGGTCAGGCATGGTTGAAAAACCAAGATGGCGCACCTCGGGTCCTTCCGGCAAATGCCAGTAAAAGAGAAAAAAAAGGGAAAAAAGGGGAAACAGGGGGGGTATGGGAGGGGGAATGGAGAAAACATCACTTCATCATCTGCAGTGGAAGCACCCCAAAGATACAAAAGGGGGGGGGAAAGGTTACTCGGGTTGGGGCCGATGTATTAGCTGCGCCATCGCAGATGCCCAGGCTCATTCCGGTTCGCCGGGAGATAGGGGGGAGCCCACTGGCGAACGCTCTGGTGCCTGGCTTGGAAGGACAGTGAGGAGGCCCAAGGTACGAAGATGTCCCTCAGCTTGGTCCACCGTAGCGGCCACTAGTGTCTGTCCATCCTCCGGCGTGATGACGAGGGAGCCAGAGGCATCCCATTTGTATCCAGTGGCGTGAGTGCGTAAAAGAGTCGTAACAGGCCGAAATTGTCGCTGAGCGGCAAGTACCAGGAAAGGCAGGTCACGGAACACGGCAATAGAAGCCCCTTCAAAGGGGACTGTGGTCACATTCCGCACCATTTGAAATAACGAGGTATGCAAGGCCACTTCTCGGAGCGTGATGATCACATAGCGTGGCGCTTTAGCTGGAGCCGCAGCCGCCTTCCGCATGTGGAGGGCCATTAGGACAGGGTCCCGTAGCTGATCTGGTGGGCCGAGAACAGTCTCAAAAAATCGCTTAACATAAGGCAGTAGGTCCGAGTCCTGCACCAGTTCCAGCACTCCTCTAAGTTTTACGTTCCGGCACCTGTGTCGCGCTTCTAAGGTCATCACAGCAGATTGTAGGCTGTTGATCTGCTGCTGTAGAGCCCGTATGGTGGTGGATGTCGCAGCCTGTGAGCCCTCAATTGCCTGCGTGCGGGTCTGAAGAACCTCCACCTGTGCCTGAGTCTCAGAGACCATCACACCAAGGGATTGAAAATCCGCCTGCCAGGAACTCCTGGCGTCCTCCAGGAGCGCGCGGATATCTCCCTTAGTGGCGGGAAGCGCATCTTCTCCCAGGGCCAGCGGCGCCGTGTGCAGAACAGGAGGGACGCCTGTCTCCTCCACCGTCAGCGTGTCCTCCGAGTCAGTGCCAGCCAAGGCAGGGCGCAACTGCCGTCGCCCTATCCCCCCAGCTATCGAAAGGCGGATGTCGGGGGTGCCGGTACCATCCGCCGCTCCATCACCCTTACTTTTCTTTCCCATCTAAGGACAGGGCTTCACCCGTGAGGCAGGGAGGGCGCAGTCACACCAGGCCTCCAAAATGGCTGTCGGGAGTCAGGGGTTGCAGCGAAACAACGGCCCCCACACGGATCGCTAGACCGGAGGGGGGAGTCAGCAGTCTCCGGTGCTTCACTTACTGATGGCCGACGGCAGGACCGTTGCCCCACATTTTAACGTAAGTCGTAGCATAAAATTATGATCAATAGAGACCCACACACGAAGTACGTCCGCACAGAAGTGTGAACGCACAACGCACGTGGCACCGGACGCAATTTAGGCAAGAACGTCAAACTGCTAGGACAGACGCACAGAGTGCGCCACGTCCGCGTAGCTTTGTGTGTGAGTGATGGAACGTAGTCAGGCGGACTGCATTTTTGACGTTCAGCATTTTTGACAGACAAAATGGTTTTTCATATCATGTATAAATTTTTTTCATTTTACATATTAATTTTATTTCGCATCTACATCAGTCAAAAAAAACGTCAGTCAAAAAAACGGACCGTGTGGTGTCTACAGTATCATCAGTCAGAAAGAACGTCAGTTGTGCACAGATGCACAGTGTGCTCAGTCAGAATACGTTCGTCTGACATTAGCCTTAATCTCAGGCTGGGTCAGAGGAACGTTCTTTGAACGTGTGTTTAGCCGCACTTTATTACGGTCGTGGTAGCAGCAAATGACATCCAATGACGAGCAACATACAAAGTGCGGCCGGACAACGCAAGCGGCAAACGAAATTTTTTTTGCAAGAACGTGGAACCGCTAGTACTGACGCACAAAGTGCGCTGCGTCGGCATAGCGGCGTGTGTGCTGGATTAGGAGACGTCAGATGCTGCACATGTCTGGCCTTCATCACATCCATTTGTTTTTTATAGCTCCGTCAAAAATCACGGGTGTAATTGCGCACCGTGTGACCGCTATCGCGTCTGCCATCAAGAAGTGCGTCCATGCGTCCGGACGCACTTTTTGACGGAAGACGCAAAAAAGGCATTAGTCTGACCCTAGCCTAATTCTTTGACCGAATTCAGTGCTCTTGCAGCCTCTACAGGCCTTTCCCCTGCACTACCCAGCAGTTGACATTTTGAAGTTGGAGAAGTGTATCCTCTAAAGTTGAAACATTTTTGTTCAACAAAAGATGGACTGAGAATAGACTATAGGGGTTATTCAGAGAGAGACGATCTGGCCCCGAAATGGCACAGAACAAAGAATCCCTCCATACGGTGCCATTCGGCTATTCAGAGAGCAGGCAATTTTCTAAATTTTGGCAAACTGCCAGCAAATACGATGCCTGTTCGAATGCAGTGAAATCCCCCATAGAGAAGCAATGCTTAATCTATTCAGAGAACACCGAACAGCAGTAAAATGTTGCCAAAGTGCCCTGCTGTTCGTGGTTTCATTCGGCAGGTTTATTCAGGCAATTCCCATAGGCTTCAATGTTAAAAATAACAATTTCAAATAAACTGTTTATTATTTTAATCTGCAGTAAAAAGTCTCTTTATTTAGGATCTTTTAGACATTTTTCTGGATTTTTTCAGCAAATTTTTATTTCCTTTTTTTTTTTAATAGCGGATTTTCCTTTTTCTGTAAAAGATCTTTTTATTATCATTCATAGGATCTTATATGTGAATTCCAGGAATTTTCATTCAGTAGTTGTTTTGCAAACAGCATTTAAATTTTGATACTCTCAACCTTTTTTGTTTTCTTTTTTACCCGTCCGGTGGCTTGTAGGCTTTCTCCTGCAGCTGGTCTGCGCTGTGTTCGGTGGCTCGTCAGCGGCCCTCCGGCAGGTTTGCGGCAGATGTCCGGCGTGTAAGGCTAGGGTCAGACGAACGCATTTTTCTCATTGTCCGTGAAAAAGTGCGTTCGAACGAATGGACATATTTTTTCACAGAATACGTGATAGCGGTCATACAATGCGAATTTTCGGCTGTAATTTTGTACGGATCATCAATAAAACACTTTTTGCGTCTGTACGTCATGCTGGCCGGACATTAGCAGCATCTGACGTCTCCTAATCACGCATACATGCCGCTAGCGAACGCAGCGCACTCTGTACGTCAGTACTAGCGGTTTGACGTTCTCAAAAAAATACGTTCGTTTGCCACTTGCATTGTGCAGCCGCACTTTTGTGCGGCCGTTCTTCGTATTCCGCCCGGCATTGGACGTCATTTGCTGCTAGCACGGCCGCGATTAAGTGCGGCTAAACGCACGTTAATACTGTGCTCGTCTGACCCTAGCCTTAGTGGTAGCAGTCGGCAGCGGCTTCCCTGCACTTGGGGGACCCTGTGGTGAATGCTGAATTCACCGCAGGGTGAGGAACTTCCGAACCTTGATTCCTCCTTAGTGCGGGGAAGTGCAGGGTAACGAGAATATGGTGCAGAATATGGTGGTGCCATTCTTTAACGTTGCTTGCCATTGTTTGCAGAAACTTCCCCTGCCATTGTTACATTTTCCTTCTCTGAATAGCCAAAGTTCACAGTAGGTGCTACAATGTTGATTTTTACTGTGGTTTCACCTTAATTGCAAACAACAGTGCTTAGTGTGAAAGTGGTTAATGGGAATAAGGGTTCAGTTTAAACAGCAACAAATCCATTTATCACATTAGAAGAATTGCTTCACTAAATATCCTTAGAGCTTTAGCATTCCAGTTCTCAGGAAACACTGCATAGTAGTCGTGAAATGCCAGCGTCTCAAGATATGCTTGCATGGATATATGCATCAGTTGCTCCTACTGTTAAGCCAGAATTTAAGATAGCATAGTATCGGTTTCTCTATCTTACAGGGTTATTCAGAGAGCGTGAAAAGCAGGAGAATGACTGGAGAATGAAAAATTCTAGGTCAAAATAGCCAAACCGGAAAAATTCTCCCATTGATCTCACTTTCCAAATCGGCTATTTTGACCTAGAATTTTTCATTCTCCTGCTTTTCACGCTCTGAATAACCCTGTATGTGCTGGTTTTAGGCTAATGTCAGATGAGCGCACTCTGCGTGTGTGCACAACGGACAGACCTTCTGACGGAAGATACTGTAGACACCACACGGTCTGTTTTTCTTGACAGACTTAAAAAAAAAAAAAAGGAATTATGGGAAACAAAATGAATATGAAAAATGATACAAATTGGAAAATGATATGAAAAGCCATTTTGTGCGTCAAGGTGCTGGACGTCGCAAATGCGCTCCATCGGACTTCGTGTCATCACACGCACAGAACACTCTGTGGAAGTGGCGCACTCTGCGTGTCCATCCTTGAGGTTTTACGTTCTTGCCTAAATTGCATCTGTTGCCATCTGCGTGCGCACTTCGGTGCGCACGTACTTCATGTGTGGGTCTCTTTTGATCGTGATTCTATGCTATGACGGACGTTAAACTGTGTGGCGATACAGACGTGATCACTCCGTTCGTCTGACGCGGGCCTTAGTGTGTCTGAAAAAAATGGCACTGAGGTCAGTATGGTTGGGGCAAAGATTTCGGAGTACACAGTTGTCTGTTTTCTAGGTCAGTGCTTCTCAAACCTCTCATCGGGACTCCCAACCAGGTCAGGTTTTGCCAGATATCTGAAGCACAGCACAGGTGATATGATTTGCTGCTCAGTGATTGCAGGATTCAGACTGCATTTCCCCAAGGTGATCTGCAAACTCTGGCCTGGTTGGGTCCTGAGAAAGAATTGAGAAACACTGGTCTAGGTAGAATGTGAGTATGTGGGGGGTTGTTTGTTTGGTTGTGGAGTGTGGGTGAGATAAGAGTAACTATGGCTGAGATTGGAGCGATTGTGAGCTTGTGAATTTGGATGGCTGAGGGGGAGATAGTGGAGGTTTCTCTGAATAGAATCAGTGTTTGTGTCTTCTTCCCTCTAACGTTTTGTTAGCAGTTCAGGTGGTGGTTCAACAGAGTAGCAGATTATGCTCCTGGCCTATCTTGTTCTCACCTTGGGATGCAAGGGAAAAGCAATTCCTTCCATGCAGTGGCGTCACAAGGGGGGGTGGGGTGCTGCCCGCACCGGGTGACACCCCTAAAAAATTTATTTTTTAAAACAAAACATATTTTACCAGGAAGGATACTTGGAGATTTCTCTTATTTTCAAATAGGTCCTGGGTAGGCAAGGCCTAGGCTGGCACTTTCCAAGGGGCGGTAATAAAACCACCACTAAAGGGGATATTCACAGAGCACCGAAATGACGCAGACATTTCAGTGTTCTGTTGTTCCCCACACTTTGGGGAATCAAATTTGCAGGGTCCCTGAAGTGCAGGGAATCAGCCATCGCATGCTGCCTCTAACCCGTCGCTCGCGGTTTTAAAAAAATAAGTAATAAGAGACTTTTTACTACAGATTAAAAGGAATAAACGGTTTATTAGATATTGGATAAAAATGGGAATATTTTTAACAATGAAACTATGGGATTCGTCTGAATAAACCTGCCGAATGAAACCACTGAACATCACATCAGGGCAGTTCACTGACATTTCTCTGCTGTTTGGTGTTCGTTGCCTTCGAACAGGCACCGTACTTGCTGGAAGTTTGCCAAAATTTGTGTGTGAGCATATGAGAGAGCTCCACAGCAATAAACCTCACAGTAATGTGCGCTGCGTATGAACATTCAGTGTTATATGGGGAGTACTGATTTATGAGTAAGAGTAGTTTAAAAAAACTTGGGGGGGGGGTTGACTTGACACCATGAGTTACACCAGGTGACACCAACCCTAGTGACGCCACTACTTCCATGCAGTCCTATGTTTGATATCCCAGGCAAACAAGCGTTTCCACGGTCTTAGGCTAGGGTCAGACGAACGCATTTTTCATGTCGTCCGTGAAAAAGTGCGTTCGAATGAATGGACATATTTTTTCACGGAATACGCAATAGTGGTCATACAATGTGCATTTTCATCCGTGATTTTGTACGGATCATCAATAAAACACTTTTTGCGTCTGGACGTTATGTTGGCCGGACATTAGCAGCGTCTGACGTCTCCTAATCACGCACACATGCCGCTAGCGGACACAGCGCACTCTGTACGTCAGTACTAGCGGTATCACGTTCTCTAAAAAAGTCCGTTTGTTTGCCGCTTGTGTTGCGCGGCCGCACTTTCGTGCGGCCGTACTTCGTATATTGCCCGTCATTGGACGTCATTTGCTGCTACTACGGCTGTGATAAAGTGCGGCTGCACGCGCGTTCATCTGACCCCAGCCTTAGTTACGGCCCTAAAAATGATTTTTCTTGCTCCTGCTTACGTTATGTATAATGTCTCGAGAACCCATCTTATCGCCAACCTTGGAACAGGGTTCTCCGTGCTTTAGAATGTTATAAAAATTTACACAACTTTCATTATTACGCAGTATTCTACAAACTGCCAAAATTCCTGGGATGGACAGATCTAAACCGGATAGGATATTCCTTATTTGGTGTATTGTACAGAGATTTGTAACTATTATTAACAGACTATATCTTATCCTTGTGCAATACGGAGGGTCTCTCCAACCTAGTTCCAATAATGTCTGCAGAAACTAGCAGGGTTATTCAAAGAGAGGTGAAAAGAATAAAAATTGAAAATTCTAGGTCAAAATAGCCAAACCATTTATGTCACTTTCCAATTTGGCTATTTTGACCTAGAATTTTGCATTCTCCAGTCATTCTCCTGAGTTTCACCTCTCTCTGAATAACCCTGTAGGTCTGGAATGGGGTTAGGGAAACTGGGGCAGATCAGGGTGGAGATAATCAAAAATAAACTTCTTCCAATTCAAATTAATGGTCCTCACGTACAAAGCTCTCCATAACCGTGCCTGTGCTTACAAGTCCTCCCTTATTAGCAGGTACATCCTGTGCCATTGTAACAAGCTGGTTCCGGGGTGGCAGGAAAAGGTGCTCAATTTGCAATGACTAAGCAAATGGATAAGAAATAAGGAGTTTATTTGCAAACACAGACTGCAAAACAGAAATGTAGCAGAACAAAAGTAGTAAGCACAACTTAGCAAATAAATGGAATAACAGGAATGGAGCAATAAATGACTGCAGGGATAGAAAGATACTAAAAGACAGACATGGGAGGATAAGAGCTGGACATGTGTAATATATATATATATTACACAAAAGACACAACTGATGAGAAACAAATACACACTCACAGGAGGGCACGGAGGATAGAAGAAATGAGTAGCAGAGGAGTGTATGGAGGCAAAGGATCTTATAAGCAGAGTATCTTGGATAAGGGTATCAGTATGCAGGAGCTGTAGAGGAGTTAACCGTAGCCAGGAGCTGTAGATGGGTAACCGTAGCCAGGAACTGTAGATGGGTAACCGTAGCCAGGAGCTGTAGATGGGTAACCGTAGCCAGGAGCTGTAGATGGGTAACCGTAGCCAGGAGCTGTAGATGGGTTATCCGTAAACAGGTTTTGTAGATAGAATTCTTGCTTCTCTCAAGGTAAGTGGCTGAATGAAGAATAATGAAGAAGCAAGGAGTTATGGGTACTCCACCCTTTTATGGTGAAGCACAGGGCTGATAATGAAAGCACCTGTGGATGTTACATAGTTGTGCTAGAACCTCGGACCATGTAGCAATGGAATACTATGGCGATACAGCACCTGGTTATGACTTTTTACGGCGCCGGCGGCGTGAGACCTTACACCCGTCCACTTTGCTAGGTCAATGATCTGATGCTATCAGCTCCTCGAACCCACAGTCCCAACTCTCGCCTTCAGGACTTCTCGCGAGCTGCCCCCTTGTTTATGGAACTCACTCTCCCGCAACATTAGACTCTCCCCGTCTCTCCAGTCCTTCAAGAAGTCTCTGAAACCACATTACATTAGAGAAGCCTATCAGCTCATTCCATAATCCCCCACTGTACATTTCTTGCCCCATTTTCCCACACCGCCCCCTGTGCACCCCGTTACTTCCAATGTCCAGCTAACATGTGACACCTCTCCTCTTAGATTGTAAGCTTTTGAGCAGGGTTCTCCCTCCTATTGTGGTTGATTTAACTTGCATGTATTTTTGTTCCTCTGTCTCATCCATTGTACAGCGCTACAGCACTTGTAGGTACTTTATAAAAACTTGGAACTGTAACTTTTTAAGCAGCTTCATTTGTGTCTCCTCAGGAAAGCATCTGTGTGATTGCTTATGACTAATACAATACATCAAACTAAGGAGGAATGGTCATGGGATTTGCACATTATCCTCATTCTACCTAAAGGTAGGATCCTTTTGCGGGGATTTTTAATTTTTATTTTTTGCATAATTATTTAATTGTCCTTTTAATTTTCTAGTTTTTATATTTCTTAATGCTTTAAACCCATAATAAACCCAATGATTAAAAATAACAAATACTTAAAATAACTAGCTGTATTGGAGTGCAATATTAATTAAAATACATATAAAAAATATGAAATAGACTGCAAAGTGGATAAAAATCATATGGAGAGTGTTCCTTGTATGTAGTTATAATTTGAAATGTTGAGCTATATACAAGAAATCCAAAGTATATGACAAAAAGATCATTAATGTACTCTACAGAATGCATTCAATTTACTAAACTGTGCTTTTTCTATTACTCTACACCAGTGTTTCCCAAACTGTCCTCAGGACCCGCTGACACGCCAGGTTTGCCAGATATCTGAAGCACAGCACAGGGGATATGATTTGCTGCTCAGTGATTGCAGGATTCAGTCTGCATTTCCCCAAGGTGATCTGAATAATCTGGCCTGGTTGAGGGTCCCGAGGACAGGTTTGGGAAACACTGCTCTACAGAATACGTTCAGTTTATTCAAATTGACAATTGACATTTATAAAAGGTCCTAATGGGCTTATCCCTATCCCTACCGCATCTGTGTCTCACTTACAAATGCAGAAAGACAAGTTTATTTGGCAACACAAATGCCACTGAGTCTCTAGATTGGTCTTGCATAGACCCAGGGGTGCAGGGGGTTTGGGGGTCCCCAGTCTGCTTCAGGGGCGTATAAGATGCTGTTTCACTGGTATGCTTCTCCATCTCAGTTGTCCCACATGGGCTGGAACCTGTCAGGATCACCCCCTGGTGCCGCCTGGTACCCGCCGGACCCGACACTGATGCTGTCCGTCCCATCATCGGCGAACCGCAACCGGCCGCTGTAGTTACCTCCGGCGCCTTAGTCCCTAGACAGCAGCCGGCGCGCGCGCGCATGCGCGCTATATCAGTGAGGACCCCGGCGAGGGATTAGATGTCCGCGGCGCCGGGAGATGACGTCAGACGCCAGGTAACGGCGAGAAGCGGTTTAAAAGAGGCTACAGAACTGTGAGTAAATGCCCAATTATTGAGTACTAGTTGTAAAGCCTGCCCAGAGGGCAGTCTATTGTGGATATACTGCCCCAGCTCATGGATATACTGCCCCAGCTCGTGGATACTGCCCCAGCTCGTGGATATTGCCCCAGCTTGTGGATATTGCCCCAGCTCGTGGATATTGCCCCAGCACGTGGATACTGCCCCAGCTCGTGGATACTGCCCCCGCACGTGGATACTGCCCCAGCTCGTGGATATGCCCCCCAGCTCGTGGATATGCCCCCCAGCTCGTGGATATGCCCCCCAGCTCGTGGATACTGCCCCCGCACGTGGATACTGCCCCCGCACGTGGATACTGCCCCCGCACGTGGATACTGCCCCCGCACGTGGATACTGCCCCCGCACGTGGATACTGCCCCAGCACGTGGATATTTGCCCCCAGCTCGTGGATTTGCCCCAGCACGTGGATACTGCCCCAGCACGTGGATACTGCCCCAGCCCGTGGATACTGCCCCAGCACGTGGATACTGCCCCCGCACGTGGATACTGCCCCAGCACATGGATATTTGCCCCAGCTCATGGATTTGCCCCAGCTCATGGATTTGCTCAGCTCATGGATTTGCCCCAGGTCATGGATTTGCCCCAGCACGTGGATACTGCCCCAGCACGTGGATACTGCCCCCGCTCGTGGATACTGCCCCCGCTCGTGGATACTGCCCCCGCTCGTGGATACTGCCCCCGCTCGTGGATACTGCCCCAGCACGTGGATACTGCCCCCGCACGTGGATACTGCCCCCGCACGTGGATACTGCCCCAGCACATGGATATTTGCCCCAGGTCATGGATTTGCCCCAGGTCATGGATTTGCCCCAGGTCATGGATTTGCTCAGCTCATGGATTTGCCCCAGCTCATGGATTTGCCCCCAGCTCATGGATTTGCCCCAGCTCATGGATTTGCCCCCAGGTCATGGATTTGCCCCAGCTCATGGATATGGCCCCCCAGCGCTCATACTTACCTGTCGAGCGGCGCCAGGGAAGTGAAGATTTCCCCGCTTCCTGTTTTTGAAGGACCCAAGCCCCGGTCACGTGACCGGGGCTTGGGTCCTTCAAAGCGGAAGCGAGGGAACTTTCCCTCCGCCGCTCGGGGGGTAGGATGCGCGCGGCAGCCGGGTAGAGGCTGCGCCTCTACCCGGCTGCCGCGCGCATCCTACCCCTGAGCGGCGGAGGGAACTTTCCCTTCGCCGCTCGGGGGACCCATTAGATGCGCACAGCAGCCGGGTAGAGGCTGCGCTCGCAGCCTCTACCCGGCTGCCGCGCGCATCCAACCCCCGAGCGGCGGGGGAAACTTTCCCTTCGCCGCTCGGGGGTTGGATGCGCGCGGCAGCCGGGTAGAGGCTGCGAGCGCAGCCTCTACCCGGCTGCTGTGTGCATGTGTAACCGCCGCGGCGAGCCGGCAGCCGGCTCGTGCCGCGGCGGTTGCATGCGCGCGCAACCAACCGCCGCTGGTTGCGCGCGCATGCGCAGTAGGGCTTTGGCGACGGACAGCCAAAGCCTTACTCTATTATAGTATAGATGATTCCTAGTACATGGACTGTGTATTATTGTCTCCGAATCATACAGCGGCCGCACTTCAGCCTTCACAGCCGTCTCGCCGAACCTCAGACCTCCAGCTTGCTACAGCATATCCAGCACCTCAATCCGCTTTGGCACTTCAGCCCTCACAGCCGTCTCGCCGAACCTCAGACCTCCAGCTTGCTGCAGCATATCCAGCACCTCAATCCGCTTTGGCACTTCCGCCTTCACAGCCGTCTCGCCGAACCTC
Source organism: Leptobrachium leishanense (assembly GCA_009667805.1). NCBI lineage: Eukaryota > Metazoa > Chordata > Amphibia > Anura > Megophryidae > Leptobrachium > Leptobrachium leishanense. The sequence continues at coordinate 138,768,495 of CM019066.1, read as the reverse complement.
AGACCTCCAGCCTGCTGCAGCATATCCAGCACCTCAATCCACTTTGGCACTTCAGCCTTACAGTCGACTCTCCAAACCTCAGACCTCCAGCCTGCCACAACATATCCAGCACCTCAATCCGCTGCGGCTCTCAAGCCTTTCCTGCCTCCTTCTCAACCTCAGGCCACCGACCTGCCGCAGTACTTCATAGTAGGCTTGTGCACTGATTTTTTTTTCGGTTCGATTCGGTTAGATTTTTCGGATTTTTATACTTTTCGATTCGGCTCGTATCGACCGATTTCTGTTTCGGTTCGGCTCGATTCGTTTTTCGTGTACTTTTTTTTTTTCGGAATATCGACCATTTTTCGTATTTTCGTGTCACTTAGCTCGTTTTTTGTATCGACTTTTCGTGATTTCGGAAATTTTCGTTTTTCGGAATTGTACATGTTTTCGGAATTTCGACCATTTTTCGTATTTTCGTGTCACTTTGCTCGTTTTTTGTATCGACTTTTCGTAAGTTCGGAAATTTTCGTTTTTTCGGAAAGTCTGTTCTCCTCGTTTCAAAGCAATAAATTTCGATTTGACACATTTCAGGTCCATTCGAAAATTCCGAAAATATTTCGTTTCGGCTCGGAAAACTTTTCGGATCTGCCATTTTCGGATCTAAAGATTTTCGGAAATTCGGCCGCATCCGAAAACACGAATCGGGAAATTTCGTGGAAATTCCGAAACCCGAAACGCACATCCCTACTTCATAGCTCCGAGGTTACCTCCGCGAACAGTGTACAGCAGTATTCTACGTTCCCTCTGTGCCTTGATATACCTATCGTCTACCGTGAGTACTACAATCCCATATGGGCCTGTTACTGTGCTACTGTGTTTTCATATACTAAGTACTGCTCCAAGCCTCCAGTACCCCCGTGCCTAAACCTCTATACCCATCAACACCTGACGTCTCGGCCACTGTCACGAATAGGGTTGTACAGTTCCATCTCACCCTTCGTATAGTGGCTCTCACGATCTGGTATACTCTGCCTCTTGGGTTCCCACTGTTTCGATATCGCAGTTTCCCCGTGACGAACCGTGACAGAATAATTGGGCCTCACATGGAACCCACGAGTATACCAGACACCCTAGCTCTCATAACGAATCAGCTATCAAATCTGACCCATTCTATTGTGGACCTACAGAATAATCAGGCCGCTATACAGAACCACCTGAGTCGTCTAGACCAAGCACAAGGCGCGGAAGGGACAACCGAGCCTCCCGTTAAAGCCCCACTAGTCGCCGAAGCTCCCCCTACCAGTTATGAACCCTATGTATCTCCACCAAACAAATTCGACGGGGACAGGAAGCAATTCCGAGTTTTTATCACGTCATGTCAAATTATGTTCTCCATCCAACGAAAGACATATGCGTCTGATTTCGTAAAGATCAGGACTGTGATATCCCTCCTTACTGGCAAACCTCAAGTATGGGCTCATCACCTACTACGCACCGCTCACCCCTCTCTGCGCACCTGGAACACCTTCTATAATGCCCTTGAAGCCATGTATGAAGATCCCAATCGCCTAGCCTCTGCGGCTCAAGCACTGGAATTACTGAAACAAGGGAAGGACGACGTAGAGGATTATATCACTGAATTCGGAATGGAACGAGCCAGCCCTGCTAGCACAATTCAGGAAGGGTCTATCCGAGGTACTTAAGGATGAACTAGCCCGTACTGGAATCCCCTCCACTCTGGAAGCCACCATGATCCTTTGCACACAGATAGATAGAAGGCTACGCGAACGGAGGGCAGAAAGATCCGCCTCCCACGCTCATGTTCCGGTGAAGAGATATGCACAGACTCCTCCGGTGACTACTCCTACTACTTCCACTAGCGAGGAAGAACCTATGCAGATTGGAGTTGTACGAGGACCTCTAACAGAGAACGAAAAATCCAGGCGCAGATCTTTAGGGCTATGCATGTACTGCGGGCGTCCGGGCCACCAAGTACGAGAATGCCGAGCCAAGCCTCCCAGTCGTTCAGGTGAGCCCACACAACCCACCACGTCGGTCGCCACCCATGAACTTTGTACGTGACACCATCTCACATAATCGTATCCTTACTATTACAGTGGGACCAGTGCGCCGTTCCTCTCCGGGCTATGATTGATTCCGGAGCCAGCGGATGTTTCGTGGACGAAAAGATCGCTATCTACCTGGGTATCCCGATCGTCTCCAAATCGCACCCTTACGCCATCCAACTGCTCGACGGAAGTTCTCCCATATCCGGTCCGATTATCAAAGAAACCTGACCGTTGCTAGTATCTCTAGGTACTGAGCATCGCGACACTATAGTGTTTGATGTGGTAACCTCTCCCGTGTTTCCCGCTGTACTAGGTCTCAATTGGCTTCGCAGAAACAACCCTTCTATAAACTGGTCCTCTGGTGCAGTCTCCTTCGGCGCTGAAACTAATATCTCGACCACAGATCTACATGCCTCCACGACCCCCGCTATAGCTATGTGTCTTGAGGTACCTGAACCGTACCAAATCTTTAGTCATGTCTTTGAGAAAAAAGGTGCTGATACCCTACCTCCTCATAGACCATACGACTGCCCTGTGGATCTGCTACCCGGGGCGCCCATTCCTTATGGAAGAATTTACCCCCTATCTGAACCCGAATTACTAGTATTAAAAGATTATATCAACGACAATCTACAAAAAGGCTTCATACGGCCATCTACCTCACCTGCCGGAGCCCCTATTTTGTTCGTAGGGAAGAAAGATGGAGGACTTCGGCCTTGTGTCGACTACAGAGCCATGAACGCTATTACGATTAAAAATAAATATCCTCTCCCCCTGATATCAGAATTGATGGATCGCCTCCGCTCCGCTAATGTATTCACGAAACTTGATCTACGAGGAGCCTATAACCTGGTACGAGTCAAAAACGGAGACGAGTGGAAAACTGCGTTTCGTTCTCGTTATGGCCATTACGAGTATATGGTTATGCCGTATGGGCTATGTAATGCTCCTGCCACATTCCAACGTTTTCTGAATGATGTCTTCCGGGATATCTTAGATAGCTACATCGTAATATACCTGGACGACATATTGATATATTCCGAAGATCTAGAGACTCCTCGAAAACATGTAAAAACCGTACTGCATAGACTACAGGAGCAGAGACTGTATGCCAAGGCTGAGAAATGCATCTTCGACACAGACAAAGTAGAATTCCTTGGATTTATTATCAGCCCTGGGAGCATCCGTATGGATCCCGCAAAAACCGAAGCAGTAGCCACCTGGCCAGTTCCGGCGAACAAAAAGGGAGTTCAAAGCTTTATAGGGTTCTGTAACTTCTACAGGAAGTTCATAAGAGGCTTCTCGACGATTATCCGCCCCCTCACTATGTTAACGAGACAAGATGTCGTGTTCACGTGGACAGAAGATGCACAAAATGCTTTCCATAAGCTAAAAAATATGTTCACACAAGCACCTATCCTCGCCTTACCAGATCCTACATACCCCTATATAATGGAGGTAGACGCTTCCGAATTCGCTGTGGGGGCTGTACTTTCTCAAAGAGTGGTAAAGACCGGACGAGTACACCCCGTATGTTTCTTTTCAAAAGGGCTATCCCCTGCTGAGCGTAACTGAGCGTAGGTGAAAGAGAACTCCTAGCCATAAAAATGGCCTTAGAAGAATGGAGGCATTTACTAGAAGGCGCCCGCCATCCCGTGACTGTATTCACAGACCACAGAAACTTGGAGTACCTACAACGAGCCCGTAGGCTGAAACCCCGACAAGCCAGGTGGGCCCTCTTTTTTAGCCGATTCGATTTACATATCACCTACAGACCCGGGGGAAAAAATGGGAAAGCAGATGCCTTATCGAGGATAGGCAATCCAGAGAGAACCAGAGAACAAGAGACCATATTACCATCTACATGTTTTCTAACCCAGGAAAACACTTTATGGCAAGTGATCGCTTGTAATACTCCTCCGCTTCAGGAAGCCCCCACAGGAATACCGTTTTCGGAAAAGGACGGATTCTTGGTACATCAAGAAAGAATATACGTACCCCCTTTAGCCATAACCGCAGTATTACAGCATTTCCATGATTCCACCCTAGGAGGCCATGGAGGCATTCACAAAACCAGTGATACTATAAAAAGATCTTTTTGGTGGCCACACATGTCGAAGACTATTACGGAATACATCACGAATTGTCCTACATGCATCAGAATGAAGACATCCAGACATAGGCCTCAAGGATTATTACACCCGCTGCCCGTACCCTCTGTACCCTGGTCTGATATTGCTATGGACTTTATAGTGGAATTACCGAAATCATCTAAGTTCGATACTGTCATGGTGGTCGTTGATAGATTTACGAAAATGGCACATTTCATCCCCCTCGTGGGGCTACCTACCGCTACAGAAACCGCCTCCGTCTTCATCAAAGAGATCTTCCGTCTCCATGGGTTACCCTCTACCATCGTGACAGACAGAGGTACACAATTCACGGCGCGCTTCTGGAGAGCTTTCTGTAAAGGACTACATATCACCCAAGCGCTGACCTCTGCATATCATCCTCAAGCCAATGGGCAAACAGAGCGTACTAATGGAATTCTCGAACAATACTTACGCTGTTACATATCCTATCTGCAACATGATTGGTCTCATATCTACCACTAGCCGAATTTGCTTATAACAATCAGGTACAACGCTCTACAGCTATGACACCTTTTTATATCAATACCGGCTATCATCCCTCCATGTTGCCTGGGTCACCTTTAGAAACCAATATTCCGAAGGCTGATGAACGACTGTCAATGATCCATAGAAACTATCGTCTTGTCAGAGTTGAATTATTGAATGCACAACAGAGATTCAAGTTCTATGCAGACCGTCATCGAAGACCTGCCCCTGTGTATCAAGAAGGAGATAAGGTATGGCTCTCTGCCTGTAATATTAACCTGTTTTGTCCTTCTCACAAACTAGGTCCCCGTTTCCTCGGCCCTTTCGCCATCGACAGGGTATTGTCTCCTGTGGTTGTACGACTACGTCTACCGTCGACATTGAAGATACATCCTGTGTTTCATGTCTCTCTACTGAAATCTACGACCCCTGACCCATTTCCTAATCGAGTTCGGGTGGCTCCTGGACCTGTGACTTCGGTGTCAGATAACGAATATGAAGTGGAGACCATATTGGATTCTCGATGGCGGCGACGTCGCTTTGAATACCTAATACATTGGAAGGGCTATGGCGCAGAGGAGGACTCCTGGGTGTCGTATAATGAGGTACATGCTCCTGCTCTGGTCCGGCGTTTTCACTTGACCCATCCCGATCGCCCCCCAGAGGGGTCGCCTTGGTGGGGGGCCCTGTCAGGATCACCACCTGGTGCCGCCTGGTACCCGCCGGACCCGACACTGATGCTGTCCGTCCCATCATCGGCGAACCGCAACCGGCCGCTGTAGTTACCACACCTCTATCCTCCGGCGCCTTAGTCCCTAGACAGCGGCCAGCTCGCGCATGAGCGCTATATCAGTGAGGACCCCGGCGAGGGATTAGATGTCCGCGGCGCCGGGAGATGACGTCAGACGCCAGGTAACGGCGGGAAGCGGTTTAAAAGAGGCTACAGAACTGTGAGTAAATGCCCAATTATTGAGTATGATTCCTAGTACATGGACTGTGTATTATTGTCTCTGAGTCATACAGCGGCCGCACTTCAGCCTTCACAGCCGTCTCGCCGAACCTCAGACCTCCAGCTTGCTACAGCATATCCAGCACCTCAATCCGCTTTGGCACTTCAGCCCTCACAGCTGTCTTGCCGAACCTCAGACCTCCAGCTTGCTGCAGCATATCCAGCACCTCAATCCGCTTTGGCACTTCAGCCCTCACAGCCGTCTTGCCGAACCTCAGACCTCCAGCTTGCTGCAGCATATCCAGCACCTCAGTCCGCTTTGGCACTTCAGCCCTCACAGCCGTCTCGCCGAACCTCAGACCTCCAGCTTGCTGCAGCATATCCAGCACCTCAATCGGCTTTGGCACTTCCGCCTTCACAGCCGTCTCGCCGAACCTCAGACCTCCAGCCTGCTGCAGCATATCCAGCACCTCAATTCACTTTGGCACTTCAGCCTTCCAGTCGACTCTCCAAACCTCAGACCTCCAGCCTGCTACAACATATCCAGCACCTCAATCCGCTGTGGCTCTCAAGCATTTCCAGCCTCCTTCTCAACCTCAGGCCACCGACCTGCCACAGTACTTCATAGCTCCGAGGTTACCTCCGCGAACAGTGTACAGCAGTATTCTACGTTCCCTCTGTGCCTTGATATACCTATCGTCTACCGTGAGTACTACAATCCCATATGGGCCTGTTACTGTGCTACTGTGTTTTCATATACTAAGTACTGCTCCAAGCCTCCAGTACCCCCGTGCCTAAACCTCTATACCCATCAACACCTGACGTCTCGGCCACTGTCACGAATAGGGTTGTACAGTTCCATCTCACCCTTCGTATAGTGGCTCTCACGATCTGGTATACTCTGCCTCTTGGGTTCCCACTGTTTCGATATCGCAGTTTCCCCGTGACGAACCGTGACAGAACCCTACAGATCTGTGTTAGAGGGGTTGTGGTTTGAGGGGTTTCTTTTACCAAATATGGCAGACTTGCCAGCACATTTGAAGGCTTTGGTCTCAGGTTCACTCTCTCACCCAGGAGGTGCTGCACCGACCAGTGGACTTGGATCCCCGGACCTTTCTCCTTCATAGATCTCAGGAGGCTTTAGTGAGGTCTGAAAATAAGCTATCACATAAGGCTGGCATCAGACGAGCGCGCTATGTGCGCACGTACTGACGTGCTTACCGGCATCCGTCGCAGCGTTGTGACGCTGCAATGGGGCCGGTCACACGCTTGTGCACACTTGTGTGCGTGCACAAAATGCACGCGCAACAAGCGTCCATTATCCAAACCTCTCCGGCAAAGCACTAGGACGGACGTTGACGGAGTTGCAAAGCGCAATTCTCCATAGGAGGATTGAGCCTTGCAGCGCGCTCAGCGAGGTGGCTCAGCGAGGTGGCCAGATGGGCGTTGAGTGGAAATAATGTCCACTCTCACTGACATTCCTTCCGCTCTCCAAAGATGCTCGTCTGACAATAGCCTTAAATAGCTTTGGCGGCCAGACGTGTGTTAGCACAAAAACGGACTGTGCCCTCCCTTCCATCTCTGACTCAGGTGCGGATCAGGATCAGGGACATTATGTGTATGGACAAATTGTCAGCTCTGGTTCACAACTCTTTTCACCAGTTTCACTGGATATGGGACAACTGGCTGGACTATCAATCTTGTTGATATGTTGGTCTCTGGAGGGCTTCTGTGGGGTCAGAGCTTTTTTGGAGGCGGCACCCCCTTCCCCCCACCCCCTTTCTAATTCTTGTCTTGTTGCTTTCTTTTATTTATCATTTTTCTTTATTATATTTTAAATTAACTTTTTTTTTTCTATTTCTTATTATTGTCTTATTTGTCTTTCTTGCTGAAATTTATTTATTTATTTGCAAAGGATTTTACCAGGAAGGATACATTGAGATTTCTCTCGTTTTCAAGTATGTCCTGTTTATGTTCTCGCATTTTGAACATTCTTGTAACAATGTGTGATATTGCTTTTTGAAAAATAAAGATTTTTAAAAAAAGGTCCAGACGACCCGACACATACACATGGGAGTCCAGAGAAAAAGATACAAAGTCCAAAACTAGATTTTGTTGAAACTTAAACTTTGGAATTCATGATTGTGTTTTCAGTACTATATCGGTAGCTCACAAAAAGGAACCGAAGATCAAAATTTCTTCTTTAATTGAACTAGTTTAGCACTGATTTGTTTGTGTACTCAGTATAGCAGTACGTAGTGATAACATTTCTTTGGACTAACGTTACATGTCAAAGACAAGCTTTCGAGAATATAATTGTCTTCTTTGGGTCTGGAAGCTATACTGAGTAAAACCATGAAGAAGAAAGGTGTGCTCTCGAAAGCTTGTCTTTTAAATGTAATGTTAGTCCAATAAAAAATGTAACACTACATACTGCTATACGAGTATTCTGGTGATTTTGGCATCTGGGCTAACATGGCTTATCCAATCTACATGTTTTTAAACAGATGTATGAAACTGACCATAATATAACAATCTGTTAATTTTGTCCATTTCATAAAGTCATCATATACAAAAATATCTGTCATAAAATATGCAATCAAATAGGGAGAACTTGTGCCTATGTGTTTTTTTTTTTTCTATTTACAACAGTAGCTACAACACGGGTTTACACAGGAATTACACTAATTCCATATAACTGCTTACATACAATGAAGCGATAGGAAAGAACCCCAGGGATACATATGACTGCTGGGTTGTCATAGGAAAAGGCTAGATTTGAAATACTTATATTTATCTTTTTGTCTGGTCAATTGGTTTTTGTTGCGCTACGTATATTTATTTACTACACCAGTCTCTTCCTCCCTGTGTCAGGATAGTGAGTCACCCAGCACTCAGACAAAACCTAGTTAAGCGAGGAAGCCCCTAATCTGACAGACCGGTCCTTAGAATACCTGGATCTGAAATTGAATAGAGGACATGAAAAAGGACAATGCATAGAAGAACTGCACCCACAGGGACGAGAGAAAGATCGTAGTACAAACACTAAGCCAGGGGTGTCGGTACACAGAATCAGTATAATAAATAACCATTCGGGAATATAGAGAAAAACCAAAGACCAGATACCATAACCAGGGTCAATACAGAGAATCAATATAAACCAAACTGGGACATGAGCAGAAACCAGAACCTAGAACACTTACCCAGGAGTCAAACCAAAGGATCCTAGATCTCAGATACAGCAACGTGCTGAGGGGTATACTGGAAACCACGACAGGGCACAGAACTCTTTCAGTTGCTCCTATTTCAAGCCCTCCTAGGTCTCTGATCAGGTGCAGCAGTTCCAGTTGCTAGATTGCCAGAATGCGCCCCCTCTGCCCAGGAAACCTAACTGCTGCACCACCAGCTGGCATGACACCGTGCATCGGAACAGTGGAAATTAATCTTCCCAACATCGGCTTGTATATCTTGAATTTGATGTGGCTTGTGTGTTTGTAAGTTACCAAAGTTAAAATACAGATTTTTTTCAACGTATGTGTCTAAGAATTGCAGCTGGAGATACTAATGTAGATTATTGATGACCATAAAAATCCAATTTACAATTGACATGTTCCTTATATCATGATTCTTTTTTTTACCAGAATACATTAATAAAATATTCTGGTTTCATCTATCACTAAATATTCTTCTCTTGAGATGGGTTAGGGGATCCTGGCTTTTATAGCTAAATTGCACTAGTTTGGTGTCCCTTCTCTTGAACGTAATGTTTCCTTTCATTAACTTCCAAATAAGGTCATCAGTTAAATTAGATGCACAGTGCAGCTTCTCCTAATGTTTGGAATACAGCTTTGAGAAATGTCGACAGTAGAAATGTCGACAGTAGACAGTAAACAAAGGTTTTCGTCTGCATTTTTACTTGTTCGGTGATTCGCATCAATCCAGAAATTCGAATAGGAGAAATATCAACATTGACAAAAATCTGACTAGTCAAAAGAACAAAACGCCGAATAGACAACAAGAACGAACATGACGATAACAAATTAATGAACATACAAAACAAAATAATATTTTGGGTCATTTCGTTTTTTTGGATTACTACTGTCAAAAAAGAAAGGCTCTTTCGGATTCATTCTGATCCATTACATTTTTTGGATGGGTGGTGTTATTGTGTAATGTATTTCTCTGGCCAACGAGACCCTTTTTGTTTCGGAGTTAGACTGTTCCAGACACAGTGGGGGTCTATTCACAAAGCATCGAAATTGAACACAATTTGGGTGCTTTGCATTTCAGCTCACTTCAACAATTCCATTTCATTGAAAATTCAGTGAATTTACTATTTATTGAATGGTCATTGTATTTTGCCGAAATGGGAGTTGCCAAAGCAATTATCGGACGTCGGTGAAGATCGCTGAATTGCGCCAATAAACAACCGATGAATTGCACCGAATTAGTCTTAGTGAATTTCACCAAACTAAATAAATAGACTTTCCCCTAACTTCTCTTCCTTCAAACGCTCCCTTAAAACGTTCCTATTTAGGGAAGCCTACCACCCAACTCACTGACACAACCATCAATCACTCTCACCTTACAGTCCTCTCCTCCTGTTTCCAACCCCAACCCTCCCAGATTGTGAGTTCCTACGGGAATAGGGCCCTCATCTCCTCCTGTACTGTTTGTCAAATGTTGTTCAATGTATTGTAACCCTGTCTATACTGTGCTTATTGTACAGCGCTGCGGAATATGCTGGCGCTTTATAAATAAAGAATAATAATAAATAATAATAAATAAATAAATAAAAACATTTGCGAAGAATAATAAAAGGCCTTTTAATTTTTTTTTTAAAAAAAAAAGATATTCCATTTATTACAATACCTCTTTAAAACAATTGAGTGCCTATATCTTGCAATGCATGTTGTGTGGTTTATCCTTTTTCATAGCAATTATAACTATGAACTCGATTTAATTATAGCAGATGATTTATCAGAAAAAAATATTGTCTGCTTTCGGTAATAATTTTTTTTCGGAATATGGGCTGATTCATTTGAAAAGTCAAGGCTAGAGCCGATATCTGAAAAATGCTGTTAGTCCGAAAAAAAGCTGTACTGTAAAACAGCTGAAAAAAGCTTACTTTTGGCCAGTATCAGGGCCGCCCTTAATGTGGGGCAAAAGGCGCAGTTACCCTGGGCCCAGTAAATTTTGTGTGGCCCAAAGCAGCTGCCCCTGGAGCCGAAAACCATGGCTTGCTGCCAACTCACACTTAAGGTTTGACTCAAAGTTTCATAAGGAATGCCATGATCCGGTGCCCGCCACTGTGCTTACTATTGCATGGCACTGCCCGACTGTGTTTTTTAGGCTGTAGTCTATCTAGGCTCGGCAGAGAATCAAAGATGACAGCCAGGCCAGCCAGCCCCCTCTGAGGACCTTGATCACCATGTGATGACTGCCACCCAGCCCTATGCCCCAGTCTGGCGGTTTTCAATTGCAGCTGCAGAAGAAGATAGTCACGGAGCTAACCTGGAACTGGAAGGAGTAGCACTGGACCATCAGATCATCTGACCTTGTGAGTAGATCACCCCTGCTTCAGAAAAAAATTATCCCTCCCCCTGAAAAAAAATATTTATTTGCCTTACCCAGTAAAGATTAAAAACAGACTGACTTTATTTGTCCCCACCCCCTGTGGAAACCAAAATATTCTATTTGCCCACCCCTAAAAACCCCAAATCAAAAACCGATTGATTTGCCCTTACCAGAATAAGATTAGAACAAAAATCATTAATTTGCCTTCCCACCTGGGTCAAATTAATGATTTTTTAAAATTACTTTATTCTGGGGTGGCAAATAAATCTTGTTTTTGGTTTTATTATGGATGGAATAAATAAAGTAATTTGGGAGGGCAAATAAAGTAAAAAAAAAAAAGGATTTACCCCATTCACCATAAAGCATATCACAGAGACCCACAGCAATAAACCTCACAGTGATGTGCAGTGTGTATGAGCGTATCACAGGGCTCCACAGCAGCAGTGGTAACTCTAGGAACAATATATGGGGGTGCATAATATACCATAGTCAAAACTAGGGGGTCACTAATAATTTTACCACTAAATCATACCACTGAAAAAAAATAACAGGGTTATTCAGAAAGAGGTGAAAACCTTGAGAATGACTGGAGAATTGAAAATTCTAGGTCAAGATAGTCAAACCAGAAAATTTTTCACATTTATCTCACTTTCCAAATTGGCTATTTTGTCTAGATTGTTCATTCTCCTGGCAATACTCAAGGTTTTCACCTCTCTCTGAATAGCCCTGTAAGTATATATACATAAGATTCCAAAATAACAGAGTAATATGGTGCAATAATACCTTTATGTTGTACTAACCTGATATTTAGAAGACAAGCTTTCAAGAGTTTTCCTTTCTTTCTCAGGTATTGCTGCAGACCTTGAATTAATCCACAGTTGTCTCCAGCTTTACAAAAGATTTGGTTTAGAGTTGTTGGTTTATTCAGTCTAGAAGACAATACAGTGAATATTCTTTGTACTGCAGAGGGAGATAAATATATATATATATATTCTGTATATATTTATATTTTTAAATTATACATTTTATCACAGAGTGCACAGACAGGGTCATATTTTATATGTGTGTGTGTGTGTTACAGACAGTCCTGGACAGCTGTTTTGGGTTTATCATCCCCTAACCAGCAGGAGATAGGCCGTGACTCGTTGCTATTTGATGCCTTACCCGCAGGGCAAATCAATACACATGTAAGTTATGGTGGCAGCCAAAAAGTGAGATTCAAAGCCATCTAGGATGGCATTGCACTGGCAAGGAGGGTTCTGTGTTAAAACAAACTTTAAAGTATACAAAAAGATATTGCATATAAAGGGTATTGTGTTTGTATGATCCCGTATTCTTTTTCCAATATGTTGTTCAACTGGCATGGGCTGTTTCTCAGAATGAATGCCTGCCATGAGCTGGTTTTGAAGTTACCGTGCAGGATCCTCGCTTAGGAAGCTAATGATAGCCTCCCAGATTATTCATACCTGACTGAGTTAATCACCCTGTCCTAAATGCCAACACATACTGATACACTGGCGAGAGGCAGTTTGAAGACAGAAGGGTTAGTGCAGTACAAATGTGGAATTTTAAGCTGCCTGCATTGAAACAACAAATAGAGCAAACAAAAAAACTGAAATAAACCGTTGCTAAGCATTTCATGTTATTTCATATGGTAAGTTATATTTGACAATACAGTATTAAGGTATCAAGAAGGTTCGAGGTACCCTTGACTTTATCTTTTCATGTTGTCATACGGGAAGTATAACAGTCAGTTACTCTTGTGACAGAATCACAGTGATAATAACATTGATATCTTGTTTCTTTGACACACAGAGTTGTGTCCCTGAAAATAAGTATTCTCTCAAATATCTAGGTATGTGGTTAGACCCAAATTTATCCTTTGGCCCCCACATCGAAAAACTCTCATCTAAACTTTACCCCAAACTAGGTGCCCTGTATAGAAACAAATCCTGTCCGAACCCCACGGTAAGAAAGCAGATTGTACAACAAATGCTTATGCCAGTCATTGAATACGGAGATGTAGTGTATGCAGCAGCCCCGCAAACGCACCTTCAGAAACTTACCACATTGTATAACTCATTCTGCCACTTTGTGCTACAATGTAACTACATGACCCACCATTGTGACATGTTAAAAGAGCTAAACTGTGAACTCTAACAAAAGCAGCAATCCGCACACTGAGTACAGAAGAGGTGCAATCACCAAAAAGGGGCTTCCCAAACCCCAAACAATGAATCAAATCGAATAAGGAGATGCACTCAAATGGAATAAAAAATAAACTTTATTAAACTCTCAATATTATAAACACATAAAGTACATGTGTATATATATGACCAAAAGCAGTAATGCACCACAAGCAAAAAGACAACCAAATGAGAAGTATAATATAATGTATAATCAGTAAGAATTACCAAGCACTTGGAAAAGACGTTTATCGTCGAAACGTTGGGATCCTTGACTCCGCTCTCCTGTTCACACTTTTCCAAGTGCTTGGTAATTCTTACTGCTTATACATTATATTATACTTCTCATTTTGTTGTCTTTTTGCTTGTGGTGCATTACTGCTTTTGGTCATATATATATACACATGTACTTTATGTGTTTATAATATTGAGAGTTTAATAAAGTTTATTTTTTATTCCATTTGAGTGCATCTCCTTATTCGATTTTGATTAAAAGAACTAAACTGGACTCTAGACGCACCCTTCACCTTTCCAACCTGGTGTTTAAGAGCTTTTCTGGGAAGCTACCACCCTACCTGAATAGACTGCTTCCCCCAGCAGCTCCCTAATCCTATAACCTCCGATCCAGGACCAGCACCTTACTTGCAATACCACAATACAAAACGAAAGTGGCTCGATCCTCATTTTCCTACAGAGCACTGCAATTATGGAATAGCCTCCCAAATCTTCCCCCAGTCTAAAGTCACTTAAGAGCTCTCTATTAACATACCTCAATACGAAATGCACCTGTAAACATGTAACATAATAACTTTATTTCCTACATATTTATTTTTCTGTTAATCTGTATATATGTTTTGTGTTAATAACTTGCATTTTACTACTTTGTATTTCTGTAACAACTTAATGTTATTGAACCCAGGACATACTTGAAAACGAGAGAAATCTCAATGTATCCTTCCTGGTAAAATACTTTATAAATAAATAAATATACAGAGCTCTAAAATGTACTGAGCTGAGCCTGTGCTGAGATTTAATGGATCCCTGGCCAGTTTAACCTGAAGTTCAGTGTGGTCTGTTCTATGTGACCATCTTCAGGGGGATGTAGTGCTAGAATTAGGAGCGTGTACATGAGTTTAGGGGTGCAGGGAGGAAAGTAATGACTAGAATTGAAACACTTAAGAGAGCAGGAACAGATTTATGGGTGTAGAGACAGGGGTAGGAGTGTGTATGATTGAGAAAAGTTAGGGTTCCGGAATGGGTATGGGCTGGCAATGCATGCAGAGACACATTTAACATTACAAGTACAGAACTGAGATAAGGAAAGGGGAAACAGAGAAAGAGGGACAAGTGTATCAGTGCAGGGACAGAACTGTGATAAGGATCTCACATGAAATCTCCATGAAAAGGTACTTTCCACTTCTTTATGTGTTCACAAAACATGAAAATGTACTGTACATCAACACTTAAGAGCTTATTGTAGTGGAATCCCTTGATCCTTACACTCAGACACTGCCCAACCTACACTGACGGTCTTTAGAATAGCCGAAAAGCTAATATACAGGACAGACATATAGAATATATAAGGTCAAAAGCAAGCCAAAGTCAGAAACAGGGTGGGAAGTCAGATGCGCCATGAGTCAGGACCAGAGAGAAAAGTCAGACAAGTCAGGATTCGGTATGTAAGACAAGACAAAAAGCAGCAACAGGAATAGTCAGAAAGTGGCACCAAGGTCAGTACACTATAAATCAGGAAGGGCAAGAGAGTAGTCAGAAACAAAGTCAGAGTCAAATCACTGTATAAAAAGGACAAGGGTAGCAAGAATGCACTGATCAGGTATAAACTACAACAGGGCAATGAGACCAACGCACTGCTTGGTTTTTAAATCTGGTGGGCTTCGAGTCATTACGTCGATCCCCGCCCGCATCATTGATCTACAGTCGCAAGCGTCGGCAGTATCAGTTGGCGGGTGGGCAGCAAGCAGTGAGCATGGTGCTGCTGGCCACTGACCTTCCAAGGGGCCAGTCATGACCGTTATTCACTAACCTCCGAATTGGCCCCGAATGGCACAGTTTGGTGAAGTTCACCAGTCTGTGCAATTTCGGGCCAATTCATCTATTCACTATTACTAAGCTGTCAATTTGCCAAATACTGAAGAATTGACAGCAAAATACGGTGTAATTCACCACAATTAGGTGGCACAGGAATTGCCCCATAGAAGATTATCATGTCTTTTATTAACAGATCGCCAAACTGAACCGAAATTCAAGTGAAATGATCTGATTTCTGGTGTTTCAGTTCAATATCAGAAGGATATAGACATCTTAGAGAGAGCTCAGAGAAGGGCTACTAAAATGGTGTACGGCTTGAAGGAGAAAAGTTACCAGGAAAGGCTTAATGATCTTAACATGTACAGCTTGGAAAAAAGACGAGACAGAGGAGATATGATAGAAACATTTAAATACGTAAAGGGAATCCACAAGGTAGAGGAAGGGAGTATATTTAAAAGGAAACAAAGTAGCAAAACAAGAGGACATAGTCTTAGATTAGAGGGGCAAAGGTTTAAAAGTAACATCAGGAAGCATTATTTTACTGAGAGGGTGGTGGATACATGGAACAGTCTTCCAGTAGAAGTGGTAGAGGCCAAAATAGTAATTGAATTTAAGCAGGCATGGGATAGGCATAAGGCTATCCTAAACAAGAGATAAATCCAGGTTAAGTATCCATGTAATTGGGCAGACTAGATGGGCCGAAAGGTTCTTATCTGCCGACATTTTTCTATGTTTCTAATAGATTTAAACAGGCAAACTTCATAAGAGTCAATGTAGAAATGTAATATCTTTTTTCTTTATCTTTTTATTAAAGACCGTTTATTCTTTTCATACATTCATACCAATGAATTCTTCATACTATTTGGGTTTTATCAACCTCAATGTGTTAACCGCAGGGGAGGCTCCCGGAGCACAGGAATTTATATCCAGAGTGGAGAAACAGCAATGTGCATAAACTCTTTAATAACAATCTAAAAATCCAAGAATATCTCTTACACGTAACTGGGGTGAGTAATGACCACCCACAAACAAGTAATAAAAATATACAGTGTAGTCACCACTAACGTCGTGTGGAGTACTACAGCGTCTTGTAGGCAGGGCAGCTCCTTCACGCTTTACTGGATCTGCAAAAATTGAGTAACGTGCCAATATGCTACACGTTTAATTCACCCAAGGGCTTCTTTCTGTCTGGTGTGTCCAGGCACACCATAATGTTCTATAAAGGGTTTCTCTGTGATCCCTTACTTTGACATTTTGGATGTTCCTTACCTGGTTTATGATACATAGCAGGAACATTGACTGCATCATTAAGTACAGGCCGGTGATTCCTAATTGAAAAAATTTATTTTGTGCTCAATTTTCTTAACATGAATTTGTAGAGTTATACATATTCCATCAGCCTAATACCTAATGAAATGGGAGTTGTATCTGCTAACCTATTTGACAACGTTAATACAGTATAAGTAGAGACCCTGTTCCCAAGGGAACGTTTAATCCAGAGGGGGAAAAGGGTCATAAATGCTAACGGGAAGTGCTAGGTCAGAGGTGCTTTAGCAGGGTGCAGCTAGTTATTTATTTATTTATAAAGTCATTTTACCAGGAAGGATACATTGAGATTTCTCTCGTTTTCAAGTATGTCCTGGGTTCAAGAACACTGAAATGTTACAGTTGTTAATATATATACATACATATTAACAGAAAATAAATATTTAGGAAATAGTTATGAGGTCATTGCGTGTTGCAAAGATAGTTAAATCCTGTTGAATAATACCTTACAGTCTATATTCCATAAATAATTGGTGATTTGTGGATGGGTTAGCCTTCGAATACAGAAAATATGAGGGGAAAAAGATAAAGATATTACTCTCAACCAGTAGGCAGTTATATGGTGCAGCTCTGGTAAACAGCATGTACAATTTAACCCAAATCTGGAAACTCATTATCTTTTTTTCTTGGCCAGCACACTTAATAATATGTTCCTTTAGCTAATTGTTGGGAGTTTCCTGTATCTATTCTCTACACACCATTATTGAGAAATACATAGGAGGGTGCTTTAAGCCGATCCGACGTCAGATTTAGAAAATATACAAAGGACTATTTTAACAATTATAAATGAGCGTTTGTTGCTGGTAGCCTATATAATCCACAATATACCAATATGCTCACTGCACAATATAACCAGCACTAAATAGCAGACTTCTTTGCAGCTCCTGATTACAATATTTTGCATGAACAGGAAATGTTCTCTTTTCAAGCTATTTTCTTACAATCCTCACAATGATCTTCATTATCATAAACAATTAAGTCATTGACTATATGGTGAAACTCATTTGTTTGTGTGTTTGGGATGTCATTTGTGGGATGCTTGTTTTACATTAGACGTGATGAATGTGCATGTATACATTGTGTATTTGACAAGTGATTGCGAACTCTCACTAGTGTGTGTTTACAATTAGGGATGAGCCGAACACCCCCGTGTTCGGTTCGCATTCGAACAATTTCAAAAGTTCAAGTTCGAACACGAACTGAACTCAATGCAAGTCAATGGGACTCAAAAGTTCAATTTTTAGAGTGCCCTGCAAGAGGGCATATATGCAAGATATTTGCCATAAATGGTGTATGGGGGTCCGGGTAGTGCCCTGGGGGACAGGAAACAAGGTAATTGAGTTTAAAAAAACATTTTTAACCCTATCGCTGCTGAGCCTTTTCACACCTCTGTGCTGAGCTCATTTTTACCGGTTTCACTCATCATGTTTAAATGCGATTTGAAGTCACATTTTATTAATTGACCCAGACATATTATATATCGTTCTTTCCGGAAGACTCGGCAGATTCATAATATATCATATTTATATATATACGTTATGTCCTGTCTGTATATTATAACTTAAAATGCAATAAAATTTGAATTTTCAATAATTTACAACGTGTAAAGTGTTTTTTTTTTCACATTTTAACATGTGAGCATTTGCGGTTATATTTTCTATGGGTTGCGCTTGTTAAAAAAATTAGAAACGGGGAATCGTTACTTTTTTTGGGGAAAATTACGTGTTTTTTGGCAAATGCCCCCATAGAAAAAATCGTTAATGCACCATCATTGTTCACATTATAATTGAAATGGGAACAATATTGCTGCATTAATAAAACAAAACAAAAACAAAAAAGTTTTTTTAACCACTTCGATGCTGAGGACGCATTCCCGCTGGTATGCGGAGGACGCGCTGAGCGCGTCCTCCATTGGGGTCAGCGTTCGGCCGGGTTCGGCCGATCGCTGGCCCCTCCGGTGCGGGCTGACATCCTGGATGTCAGCCCGGCATCCGGAACAGCAGCCGCCGGAATTTGTGGGTCATCGCGGCAGCGCGATGACACCAAATTCAGGCGCCCCCCGCATGTGCAGAGGAGGCGCCTGAAAGGGAGGGGGGGAGGTCCTTCGGACCTCTCTCCCTCCCGATCGGGGCTCTGCGGGGCTTAACCCAGGCATCATTTGGAAGGGCACAGCCTGCCCTTCCAAATGATGACTGGCATTAACCCCTGGGGAGCTGGTCGCGAATCGGCGCTGAAAAGCGCCGGTTCGCGATCCTTTCCCGGAGCTGGCCGACATCTTGGATGTCGGCCAAGCCTCCGGGAACTCCCCCTGAGGACTGGCGTCATCGTGCGTAGCACGATGACGCCAGTCCTAGAGTTAACCCTTAACTGCACCAACGGTGGAGATAGGGAGTTCCAATGAACTCCCTATCTCCCGATCCGTGGCAGCTAGGGGTTAAATTTTGGTATGGTTGGATCGGCCAGAGCATGGCCGTTCCAACGATACCAAACATGAAGTGAAAAAAGTTGTAAAAAAAAAAAAAATGAAAATAAAAATAAAAAAAAATTTAAAAAAAAATTAGAAAAAAAAAAATAAACACTTTTTTTTATTTTTTTTGGTTTGTTAGTGTAGCAATATTGTTCCCATTTCAATTATAATGTGAACAATGATGCTGCACTAACGATTTTTGTATGCGGTGCGTTTGTTAAAAATAGTGTAATTTTCCCCAAAAAAAAATGTAACGAGACCCCATCTCTAATTTTTTTAACAAGCGCACCCCATACAAAATATAACCGCAATTGCTCGCATGTTAAAATGTGAAAAAAAACACTTTACACATTGTAAATTATTGAAAATACATATTTTATTGCATTTTTTGTTATAATATACAGACATGACATAACGTATACATATAATAATGACATATTGAATCTACCGAGTCTGACGGAAAGAACGATATATAATATGTCTGGGTCATATACTAAAATAAGCCTTCAAAACACGTTTAAACATGATGCGCAAAACAGGTAAAAATGACCTCAGCACAGGGGCGGGAAAAGCCTCAGCAGCGAAAGGGTTAATTTTTTTTTATAATTTAATTTTTTTTTTTTTTATTGTACATAGTCATGTTTGGTGTCATTGAAAAATCCATGCACGTTCCAATGATGTCAAACATTAACCCCTAGCTGTCACGGATCAGGAGATAGGGGGTTTATTGGACCAGCCATCTCCACCATAGGAGGCAGCAAGGGGTTAATTGCAGGACTGGCGCCATCGCACTGTGCGCGATGACGCCAGTCATTACGGGTATATCCTGGAAGCTTGGCCGACATCCAAGATGTCGGCCAGCTCCGGGAGGGGACCGCGATACGGCGCATGTTAGCGCCATATCGCGATCCAGCTCCCTAGGGGTTAAAGACAGCCGCCGCGTGGAAGGGCAGGCTGTGCCCTTCCAAGCAGTGTCTACCTTTACTGGCTGGCCCGCACGGATGGGGAGGGGGAGAGGTCCGAAGGACTTCCCCCCCTCCCCTTCAGGCACCTTCCTCGCAATGGCGGGGGGGTGCCTGAAATAGACGTCATCGCGCATGCGCGATGACGTCTATTGTGCCCGCCGGGGTCCTGGAGGCTCGGCTGACATCGATGATGTCAGCCCGCACCGGGGGGCCGCCACGATCGGCCGGATTACCGGCCGATCGCCGCTGCTTAGGGAGGACGCGGTCAGCGCGTCCTCCGCAGCAAAGTAGCCATGTGGCAGGACGCGCTGAGTGCGTCCTCCGCATGGAAAGGGTTAAAGGGACAGTGAGGTTTCCATGAAATAAGGGTTAAAAAAAAAGAAAGAAAAATTCCTTCAAATATCGTGCCTAGGAGGTCCCCATTTCCTGCCCGTGAAGTGGCGGATTTGTAGGATGTATAGAAACATTTAAAAACAAAAAAATGACGTTTCAAATGACAGTAAACGGTTTTCCTTTAATCTATTCATAAACAACTGCTTGGGGCGGCAGTCTGTATTAAAAGAGGAGACCTTTTAGGACACACAGAACAAGTTTAGTGATTTTTTTTGGCTAAATAATGGTGAAACTTATGCAGGCTTTGGATGAAAGTAACAATAGGTGCTTTAAAATTGGGCCTTTAGTGTCGGCAACAGTGCCTTCACACCGTAACCCTTTTGTGGTATTGTGGAAGAGTGCAGGGTTGGACCCTGCGGTCCAAAAAAATTAAAATGATATAAATCTGGTAATATAGGCGTCAGTGTCAGTGCACCCAAATATTGTGCCTTTGGTGGCAGAACACAAAGATTACACCAATTCCCAGATATTTTGTAGAAATGAGACCCCCACAATTGCTGCTGGCAGTGAGAACACAAAGATTAGAACAATTCCCAGATATTTTGTAGAAATGAGACCCCCCCCCCCCATAGCTGGTGGCAGACTGGCAGTGAGAACACACACTAACACAACAATCTCCTCTCAAAAAACACGTGCTGAAGGCTGTGCGAAGCCTTATATAGTGTGCTGCGGGACTTAGCTCTGTGAGCCCATGATTGGGCAAAATTTGCCCAATCAGGACTCTGAGCAGTGATTGGCATAGTCTGCACCTGTCTTGCACTTAAACTGTGGTCAGGTGCAGTCTGTAGCCAATTACAAGCTTCAGGCCAGTGGAAAAGTGCATTGTGGTCCATTGTGGTGCATTGTGGGTGAATATGCTGCGAACACGCGGAAATGTTCGAAGTTCGTGAACATACGAACTGGCGATGTTCGAATCAAACTCCGAACACATCGAACCGAACAGCTCATCCCTATTTACAATGTACCCATGGTTTCAAACTTTATGTTCTGAGATCAAAAATCTACCCAAAAATGGTCCTTACCTTTCCCTGCATTAACTCCTCACTGCAGCCCCCCCTCCTGTTTCTAATCCCCTCACCCATCGAGATTGTAAATTCCCACGGGAATAGTGCCCTCATGTCCTCCTGTATCTGCTGCCAGGAATACTGACCTGCCTCCTGTATGTATTGTAGAATTGTCCTGTCTTTACCCATTGCACCTTTGTACAGCGCTGCAGAATGTGTTGGCAATTAATAAATAATAATAATTTTATTAACTGGAGGCCCTATTTCGCATGAGCCCTAAAAAACGTGGTGCAAGAAATTAAATTGGATCTAAAATGCTGCTGTGCTGGTATTTACTTTTAGAGCCCATGGGACTCAACAGAGTGTCACAATATTATGTAGTTATTCACACCAGGGAGCAGCACTCCGAAAAAACAGCATACAGTTCAAAGAGAAGAACGGGTGCTCATGGAGCCAACCACTAATAACATCTTCATAGACAATACAGCACCAGGCACTTTTTTTTTGAGAGAAAGTATTTTACCAGGAAGGATACATTGAGATTTCTCTCGTTTTCAAGTATGTCCTGGGTGGCGAGTATGTACCGTTAGGTGTCTTGCCTAAACACCGGTGGCGCTTATTGAGCATACATAACATTTCAGTCTCCCAGACCTTTCCCTGCATAGGTGGTTAACATATGCATTATTCCGTACAGTAACATGAGATTGTAGATCTGTAGAAAATGTCTATATCTTGTTAATTTACTGTGTTTATATAGCCGTACAAAGAGTAGGTCTATTCACTAAAGAGTGTAGTCACGAGAATTGGCAGAAGTGAAAAATCGAGGTCAGAAAAGCCAAACCAGAAAAATTCTCCCATTTACTTAAATTTCCAAATAGGCTATTTGGTCTAGATTGTTCTCTTCTCCTGCCAATTCTCTTGACTTCATCTTCAGTGAACAGACACTGAACTCTCTGTTAACCTGTTTATCAGCATGGCTCCACAAAGGACACAAGGTCATCCACTGAAACTGGAGGAAAGAAGATTTTGTCGACTACAAAGGAAACATAATTTTAGATTCCAAAAAATAAAGATATGGAACTCTCTTCCTAAAGATGTTGTTTTACCAAATTAAATTGTTGCCTTTAAAAAAGTACTGGATGCTTTTCAACTAAAGCATGATATAAATTGAATGCATTGCTTAATAATCCAAAGAAAAATCTGATTACCGATATGAAATCAAGAATGATTTTCTTTTCCTTTGTGGCACAATTGGAAAAGGCTCCAAAACGTTATGTTTTGCCTTCTCCAGGATCAACAGCAGCCACGGGGATATGTGGAAAGTTGACCTTGATTGACACCTAAAAAAACATTGCACGTGTCCACGACTTTCTTAATCAGGACTCTGCTAAAATGCTCATCCAAGCTCTCATGATCTCCCACCTTGACTATTGTAACCTCCTTCTCTCCGACCTTAAGAGATCCCAGATTCTCCCTCTGTAGTCTGCTATGAATGCCTGTTCCAGGCTCATCCACTTCACCTCCTGCAACTCTCACACCTCGCCCCTTTGTCAATCTCTATATTGGTTCCCTGTTTCCTTTAGAATCCAATTCAAAATATTGGTGCTCATGTACAAAGCTTTCCATGACCGCGCCCCTGCCTACATCTCCTTTATTAGCAGTTATATTGAAGTGGAAATAGGCTGGAAGATGGCCGCCATTGTACACAGGCGGCCATCTTGTTCAGAATATTGGTTCACTTGTATATAACTAGACAGGTTTGTAGCTGAAACTAGAATGAGGTATACGTAGAAATTTAGGAATGCGTTTAGATTAGCAGAAAAGCAATTAAAGCCTTATGAAAGATCTCTGCTGTTCCTGGCACGGAGGAGAAAAGCGAAGTAGATACTCCAAGGTCATTGGGGCCCGCAGAAAGACAAAGGAGTAGAGATCAGGCCAGGTGCCATCTGTAACAAGTGATTGTAGGCGCAAGGGAGGAGGGCGCAGCCCGGAACAGTAAGAGCAATTAATTATGATTTACTGAAACTAACACAAAGTTTGCTAATGTACAGCCAATTAATGGAATGTCTTTGTATTAGCCAAAGGGAGGTATTAACCCACGTGGGGTGGAATAAAGTGTCATTGGGAGGTGGGCTAACTGGGATGTACCTAATTACGTATTTTTGGGTATAAGATCCCTTGCACGGGTGAAAAGGGGGGCTCACTCTTTGCGATTCAATCCTGTGTGGGCACTTGTGTGACGACACAATAAAGTTTGCCTTTCCTGAAGAGACTCGTGTTCTGACAATCCTTACTTGTGCCCGGTCCGGCGCCGTCTTGAAAGTGAATCTGTTTTTGTCCGCCTACATTTTTGGGGGCTCGTCCGGGATACGGGCCCTTTCCGGGCACACAGTAACGGGCTGCTGTGAACACAGTGCAGTGCTTGACTGCAGCGGGTGCGAGAATCCCGATGGTTGGGCGTCCGTTGAAGGTGAGCTGACATCTGCAGGCGCCAAGCAGGATTTCCTGTTCAGTGGACCTCGTCTCGTCCCAAACGGACCCCTGACCCGGGAACTGGGACACCACTGAGTCTGAGGAAACAGCAAGCAGCGCCGGCGATAGGTAACGTGTCTTCTATGTTTTGTATGTCTAAAGGAGATACCGGTATCTAAGGGAAACATCCGACTGAGATAGACGGATAAGGGGACGCGATGGCCACCGTCCCGTTGGCATATCTAGCCCGCCACTGATAGCGCTGACATTGCTAAGGAGCCAGAGTGGCTAGCGGGTGTCTGGATTCGGGGGAATTGAATGCCAACCAAAGGGTAGTTCTGTAAGAGAGGGAGAAGGTAGCCACGTGGAGTTGCATAAGTCAGTAGTCAGTGTTTGTAAACAGAGCTTCGCCACGTGGGTAAAAGGGAAAGGAGGAGGGATTTTCTGTGACTGGGCTGAGAGCCTGAGTCAGTGCTAGTGTGCACGTCGTGTAGTGAAAAGGGCTCATAGTGGAGCCAGCGGTAGCTGCAGAGATAGTGGTGCCGGGTGGGTGAGATTACCCATAAGGCAAATTGGAATTGCAGACGGCAGTAGAGATATAGAACGGGGTGCACATAGTCACAAGCAGTCAAGAGTTAGAGTTCAAATTACGGGGTATAAGGAGCCACAGAGGAGGGAATGAGCCCTCGGCTAGTAGAAAGAGTTGAAGTGCCTATGTTCTATTGTTCTGTTATGTGATGAAAGCATCTGATACGGTATGTGTTGTGAATGAATTGACTCGAGTGCTGTGAGTGAACGTGCGCCTACTCGCTCCGCGAGGAAGCAAATACGAGTTTTGACCCCGAACGTACGTTTCCGGCACAGGCGACTGCAGACGGCTACTGAAGGGGGAAGCGCCTGCAGACACGGATGAATTGTTGACTGAAGTATCAGACTGTCGATTTTAACTGTTGTTGAAATAATATATCTGTATTGCAAAGAGTACTGTTTTCAAGAGTAATAATGGGTAACAGGTCATCTAAGCCCAAGAAGGTGAAGGAGGGTGAGACGCCCCTAGAATATATGGTGCGGAATTTCGAAGCATTATATAAAACTCATGACTATGGTGTAGAATTAAAAAAAAAAAAGAGAAGTTAAAAGTAATGTGTACAGTTGTGTGGCTGTTATTAGTCCCAGGATGGCCAGAGCAGGGGTCAATGGACCCGGAGTTGGTACAGAAGGTACATTCCCAAGTCACAGAGCAGTACGGACATCCTGAACAATACCCGTATATAGATATATGGAGATATTGTATTAAAAACAAGAGTCATTTTATAATGATAGCGGGGAGAAATAAGAAGCAGGACCCCCAAAATAATGGAGAGAGAGAGAGAGCGGTGTTAGTAGAACAACCGGAAGAGAGTGATGTTTTACCCCCGTCCTATTTATTATGTTATGGGGCAGCTAGGGAAGTTTTGAGTGCCGCGGTTGCGCGGGCGGAGAGGGGGGAGCGGGCAGCTGCTGTGTCTCGGTCAGCTCCCTCTGCTCCGTCCTGTGTGACTGAGGAAGAAGAGCAGGGCGCAGCGAGTGGAGGAGATAGAGAGGCTCCACCAGGAAAGATTGAGATGCCCGATGGGAGTATATATAAATTAATTAATATTTTACGGAGTGAGATGATTGCGGTGCTGTATGGCTTGTGTGTGTGATTCGGACTGATTTTGTCCGATTGTGTTTATAATTGATCTATTAAACTGTTCAATTAAAAGTAGGAATGACTGAGAGGTAGTAAGATTGAGTTTCGTACTTGTTTTTTTTTTTATTTTATTTTATTTTTTTTCTTCCTCCTCTCTTCCCTGGTGTATAGGCCCCCTCCTTTCTGACAGACTGTTTGCGAGGGGGGAGGGAGTCAGTTTGTTTTTCTTTGCTCTCTGATAGCTGGAAAGAATAACCCTTTGTGTATCTGTGCAGCGAATTCAAAGTAAAGAGGAATAGAAAAAAAGGATTACTATGCTTAGCTAATTTTAATGTGTGTTACAATAGAATATTTGTCTGAAGTCTGTTGAGTGCAAGATATATGTTTATATTTTGTGTTAATATTATTCCGAAAGTTTTAGTTTTGTTCAGAGCTAAAATTAAATTGAAATATATGAAACGGTTAGAAAATTAATATTAAAAGAAAAATAATTCGAGAAATAATTAAAGTAGTTTTTCTTTACTGTTTCTAAAAGGTATGTTTTTGTTTGATGGAATGGTTATTTTATTGTTATGAGATGTTGGGAGTGGTCTTATGACAATGGAATGATTTTTTTTTTTTTCGGATGTGGTATTAAGAGTCTGTTTTGGGCTACGGGAAAAGATCTCTGAGAATATTGTTTATACAATGTGTATATGTATATGCCCGAATGTCCCATCCAGCTCCTGGGGCGGGATATCTTTTGCAAATTGTAAGCCCAAATTACGTTCCTTCCCGGGGGTCACGCTCAATTAGACCTGCCGGAGGATAGCAGCTTTGCTTGGCAGCATAACCCAGCCAGCCCGCACAACCCCCAATCTGTGAAAATCGCAGTAGTTATGCCAAGGGAGGAAGAATGGCGCACGGCACCTACTCTGTCTGCCACGCCGGATCCGCACGCACTACTCCTTGGAATTCCTGAGGTGTGGGTGGAGGAAAACCCGCCCAGATTAGTTGAATTAAAGCCCAGCGCGACACCTGTGGCCCTAAGACAATATTATATCCCACAGAAAGCCAAGCAGAATATACAGATACATTTACAGAGACTTAAAGATCACGGCATATTAAAATTCTGCGTGTCACCATGGAACACACCTCTACTGCCAGTACTGAAAGAGGGCACACAAGAGTACCGCCCTGTCCAAGATTAATTCCCGGAGATACAAAATAATACACGGTGTTTGATTTAAAGGACTGTTTTTTATTTTATTTTTTTATTTTTCAGTGGGAGGTATCTACAATGGATGCGCGCTTAGCCAAGATCTCCTCGCCTTCAACGCTCAGCCAGACAAAGTAGTGTTACTCCAATATGTTGATGATTTATTACTGGCTTCCCCCACAGAAAAAGACTGTTTATCCGCTACAAAAGCCCTGCTATATCTGCTAAGCCAAGCAGGTTACAGAGTTTCTAAAAAGAAAGCACAAATATGCAAACACAGTGTAAAATACCTGGGATTCCAGTTCACAGGTACCAAACGTGCACTGAGGGCAGAAAGAAAAGAAGCAGTGTGCCGCATACCCCAACCAAAGACCAGGAGACAAGTCCGTGAGTTCTTGGGAGCTGCAGGCTTCTGCCGCCTGTGGATCCCCAACTTCGCAGATATTGCCAAGCCGCTTCATCAGGCCACGAAGGGGGGAGAACAAGATCCCTTTCATTGGAAAGAAGAGCAAACAGCAGCGTTCCAGAAATTAAAGACTCTGCTGATGGAAGCTCCTGCACTGGGCCTGCCAGATCACAGCAAGCCCTTCCAGCTGTTCGTGCATGAACATAATCAAACAGCAACAGGAGTATTGGTCCAGACCTTTGGCTCATGGCTGAGGCCTGTGGCCTACCTCTCCAAGCAACTCGACCCTGTGGCCTGCGGCCTACCCCCATGTCTGAAAGCAGTGGCTGCCACCGCAATGCTGATAGCAGAAGCAGACAAGCTGACCCTTGGACAAGTTCTTTATGTCAAGGTGCCCCACGCTGTCAAGGCTCTGCTGGATGTGAAAGGAGGTTACTGGTTCAGTAGCAGGCCGGATTTGAAAGACGTACCCCTAGACAAATACGATCTACAGCTATTTCACTGATGGAAGCAGCTACATGGATGATGGGAAGAAAGTCTCCGGCTATGCAGTAGTCTCAACAGAAGAAGTCATCGAAGCAAAGCCATTGCCAGGCCATACATCTGCACAATTGGCCGAAATAACAGCTTTAACCAGAGCCCTTGAAATCTCTGAAGGCAAAAGAGTAAATATCTACACAGATTCCAAGTATGCCTTTATGACAGTCAATGCACATGGTGCACTCTACAAAGAGAGAGGCCTACTTACGTCTTCAGGACAACAAATCAAATATGCAGCTGAAATCGCGGCCCTCCTGGAAGCGGTATGGAAACCAAGTGCTGTCAGCATCATGCACTGCCGTGGCCACCAAAAAAGGTCATGATGAAATTCCAAAAGGTAACAGACGCGCGGACCAGGCCGCAAAAGCAGCTGCAAAACCGCCACCGCCAACAGGAGATCAAGCTACAGTACTGATCTGCAAGCAAGAACCTCAACCTTCCATGCCAAATTACGAGTTCTATATGAATTTGAAAAAGTTTGAACCCCACGGCGAGTTCATTGAAATAATACGGCACAAATGGCAAGATGATTATGAACTGTTAGAACTCAATCATGATTATATCCAATGGCTTTTCCAACTCGGACACAAGGCCGAAATTTCTACTCTACTCCCCTAAATCCGCAAGAGACACGCCTAATGGTTAACACCTCAGAAGTTCAGCAAAGACTGCGCAGAGCCTACAAGATGATGCTGAAATTCTTCGGCGTAAAACTAATGGGGGAGGAGGAAGACAAAGAAATAACTGAAGTTGAACGAGCAGAAAATTTCGCGTCACGTTTTGAAACTTTGACAATCAATCCTCACAATAATCTACGAATCACACGAATACTGCACAGTCTGGGAGAATTGGGAGCAGAAGAATATCAAGTCCCACTGGTGAGGTTCTTCCTCAAGGAGATCCTTATCAAGAACAGACTGCCAAGAATGAAGAAAAGTGCAATGAACTTTTTCATACCAGCAGTAAGAGATTCACAAGACAGACAAGATTTGTTATTTTTCGCATGGCGATACTATTTCCCAAAAGTATCCAGAACTGTTTGCAACAACTTGCCCGGCTACTGGGCATCACCTGGAAGCTACATACCGCCTACAGGCCCCAAAGTTCGGGAAAAGTTGAAAGAATGAACCGTACTCTAGAGACGTCATTGAGCTGGTTGGACTTGCTGCCGATAGTCCTTTTGCACATTAGGTGCAGACCAACCCCCCCAATTGAAGCTAAGTCCGTACGAACTTATGTTTGGACGGCCAACCCCTCTAATTAATGGACTAAGGGGGGACCTTCGGGCATTGGGAGAAACTAAACTAAATGATCAGGTAGTAATGCTGGGTAAATCAATGCAGAAATTAAATACTTGGGTGGGGGATAATATACCGCATTTTCTGTATCCTTCACTGTATAAGTATTGTCCGGGTGACTCAGTATGGGTAAAAGAGTGGAAAAATGATCCACTAGGTCCAAAATGGAGAGGTCCTTATCTTGTCCTGTTATCAACCCCCACAGCAGTAAAGGTTGCCGAGGTGGTCCCGTGGATACATCACTCCAGAGTGAAAGCAGCTGCAGCCAGTCCTGAACCAGCATGGAAGGTCGTTACCAACGAGACCAACCCACTGAGGCTGAAGCTGACAAAGACCACAGCCATGAGCACCTAAATGATCCTAACCCAGATAATACAGAGGATCAACAAGTGGGTGTTTTGATGGGCACAGGTCCTGACCACCCGCCAACGGGGGATACCCACAGGGTGCTTTTTAGGGGCCCGGCCCCCACCTTTGATCATCCAGAAATGTTTTTTACTTTTGAAATTCCGGTGGGGAGGGATTGGGTTTATGTGACTGTGAAAAGAATTGCCCAAGGAATTCTGACATTCGGGGCATTTGTGGTGCTGATTTTATATCTTGCTAATTTGATTTATGGACTCTCGCGTGGAGCATGCTCTAATTGTACGGGCAATGTGGGGAAAGTGGATATTTCCCATATCTGGAATGGTACGCACCCAGTGATGGAGAACCGTACCATGTGGAGACAAAGACGAGAAGTCTCATCCGAGATATTGCCAAGAGGACATTTACTTGTGCAATTTAAATATGACTATGCTAAAAAGTCTGGGCAAACCGCATGCTGGGTGTGTAGTAGACTGCACCCAGAGACAATTCATATACCATTTGCCTCTGTTCCAATGAATTTGAGTATGTTTGTATCAGGGAATGTCACAATACATGCTGTCGATGCACCAAGGGAAAAGACAGAATCATTCAGTCCCGGGTACCCTATAATAGGACCAGTGTATCCACCAGAATGGTGTTTTCAACTAGGACCAGATAAAGAAACAAATAACGAGGGTGGGTTATGTAACTCAAGTCAGTTCAACTGGACATCATACATTTACATATTCAAAATAGGACAAAAGGCGAATTATTTATATATACGATGCAGGCAACTCACTAGAGACCAAGAGGCGGTGATTAGGAATGTGACCAATGGGAGGCAGGGTGCAGTGGATATGATGAGACGGCTGAGACAACTTGCGATAGAGATATCAAAGGGAACACTACATTCATCACCATTTATAGTGAAAGGTGTGCTGTGAAAGGGTGTGTTACACATGGGTACCACCAACAATAACGGGAATGTGTTATTTGGCTAAGGCTAGGGACAGATGAGCGCATTTTCTGCAGCCACCGTCAAAATGTACGTCGATGCGTGCGCACGCATTTTTTCACGGAATACGCTTAAGTGGTCAGACGATGCGCAATTCTGGACGTATTTCATGACGATGGGGTGAAAAGAAGTCTAGGGAAATCCGGCTGTTTGAACGTTATGTAGGCCGCACACTAGCAGCGTCTGACGTCTCCTAATCACGCACACACGCTGCTATGCGGCCGCAGCGCACTTTGTACGTCAGTAGCAGCGGTTTCACGTTCTGATAAAAATGCGTTCATTTGCTGGTTGCGTGGTGTCGGCGCACTTTCGTACGCACGTACTGCATATATTGGCCGTCATTGGCCGTTATGTGCTGCTACTGCCGCCGTGATTTAGTGCGCCTGCACGCGCGTTCCGACTGCCCCACTCTGACCCTAGCCTAAGCTGGTCCCAATCCAGAGACTAAGGGGAGAAGACACAAACACAGACACAGAACTACACCCTAGGTACCCACTGGTGTTTGAAAGACCAAAGAGAGAGTTGTTCGCGAAGATGGATCGAATATGGACATGGTTGCCAGCATGGACTGGATGGGGAGGAGAGATGATGAGGAGATTGAATAGCTATGTCAATTTGATGGATGAGATTCTGAAAAGAACCAGTATGGATATCCAGCTGCTGAATCTGGAAATGCGTGAGTTACGAAAGGTGCAGATGATACATGATATGGCGCTTGAGCAGATCAGTGCGGCCTTGAATGGATTGTGTGAAATGACAATGCACTATGAATGTTGCACCTTCATCAGAAACACTACACATGAAGTCCCAGATTATTACCAGGTAATTCAAGATCACCAAGAGAAGGTAGCACAGTTGCAGGGTATAGCCAGGAGGATTGCTGCCGAAGGCTGGAATCCGCTCCGTGGGTTTGGAGCAATGGGAGAATGGTTTGGTTCCATCTTGAGATTTATCTCACGGATTGGATCCATGATACTCATGATAGTGGTGATCTTGATCATAGGGATACTGATATACCGCATAGGGCTATGTTTATGGCCACTGTGCAAAACAGCACTGACACCTACACAAACACAGAAGATACCACTGATAATCCCACAGGGTATGTTCCCAGTGAAAGAACCCCCCCCCCCCAGTACAAGGAGTTTCAGAATAGTGGAGTGTAATGGCTACAAGTGCCAGGAAAAGATCCTGACACTTGAGCCAAGGGGGGAATGAAGTGGAAATAGGCTGGAAGATGGCCGCCATTGTACACAGGCGGCCATCTTGTTCAGAATATTGGTTCACTTGTATATAACTAGACAGGTTTGTAGCTGAAACTAGAATGAGGTATACGTAGAAATTTAGGAATGCGTTTAGATTAGCAGAAAAGCAATTAAAGCCTTATGAAAGATCTCTGCTGTTCCTGGCACGGAGGAGAAAAGCGAAGTAGATACTCCAAGGTCGTTGGGGCCCGCAGAAAGACAAGGAGTAGAGATCAGGCCAGGTGCCATCTGTAACAAGTGATTGTAGGCGCAAGGGAGGAGGGCGCAGCCCGGAACAGTAAGAGCAATTAATTATGATTTACTGAAACTAACACAAAGTTTGCTAATGTACAGCCAATTAATGGAATGTCTTTTTATTAGCCAAAGGGAGGTATTAACCCACGTGGGGTGGAATAAAGTGTCATTGGGAGGTGGGCTAACTGGGATGTACCTAATTACGTATTTTTGGGTATAAGATCCCTTGCACGGGTGAAAAGGGGGGCTCACTCTTTGCGATTCAATCCTGTGTGGGCACTTGTGTGACGACACAATAAAGTTTGCCTTTCCTGAAGAGACACGTGTTCTGACAATCCTTACTTGTGCCCGGTCCGGCACCGTCTTGAAAGTGAATCTGTTTTTGTCCGCCTACAATATCCCGCCCAACCACTTTGTTCTGCCAATGATCTGATGTTATCATCTTCTCGTACCCGCACCCCCAACTCTCGCCTTCAGGACTTCTCCCGAGCTGCCCCCTTTCTATGGAACTCCCTCTCCCGCAACAATAGACTCTCCCAGTCTCTCCAGTACTTCAAGAAGTCTCTGAAAACACATTACTTTAGAGAAGGATATCGGCTCACTCCATAATCTCCCACTGTTCATTTCTTACGCCATCTTCCCACCCAGCCCACATGCACCCGCTACTTCAGATCCTTATGTACCCTTGCCTAATGTCCCACCCTTCTCCTCTTAGATTGTAAGCTTTCAAGCAGGGTCTTCTCTCCTATTGTTCTGTGTTTAACTTGTATGTATATATTCTGCCTCTCCCATTGTACAGCGCTACAGAACTTGTAAGCACTTTATAAAAACCTGTGACTGTAACTGGGTTGTTGTTTTTCCAAACACTAGACCCCCAGGTAGAATTCACTGTATAATGCACAGTATAGTGCTCTACTATCAGACTGACTATAATGTGCATATGATTCATAATTCGATTGCTGTTCTGTAAGTACTTTCCTAGAGTGGGAACGTTTCTTCTCCGGAACTCTAGTTTCGTCGGCATCAGTTTCCATTCGGACTCATTAGTCCGTTACTCCTTTCCTTTCCGGAAGCAGTGCGGGTGACAGCTCCTGAGTGCCCTTGTTTGGCAGCTCGGTTGAGCCACAGGGAGCCGCGGCCTCCACCACGGGGGAAACAAAATGCTGCGGGCCTCTTGGTGAGTGTTTTGAGCCCGGTCACAGCCTTTACTCCTGGAAGCCACCAGTTAAACCCCTAAAGGGGGAAGCACGTTACAATGGCTCCTTCTGCTGAGACAGGCAGAGAGGAAATCTGTGACTACAATCTTTTGCTGGTGTGCGGGTTGTAGACACCGCTATAACATGAGGGGGGCTATACATCTGAAA
Source organism: Leptobrachium leishanense (assembly GCA_009667805.1). Taxonomy (NCBI): domain Eukaryota; kingdom Metazoa; phylum Chordata; class Amphibia; order Anura; family Megophryidae; genus Leptobrachium; species Leptobrachium leishanense. The sequence goes on along the minus strand of CM019066.1, from coordinate 138,735,098 downwards.
CGCCTGTATGTGTATGGGGCTTCTTGCGCCGAATTTACTGTCACGTGTTTTGAAATCTAACCTTTATATCCGGGTGTGTTTTTACAGTTTTAATGACAGTTTGCGGAAATCCTGTAATTTACATTATTCTGGGCAAGATGCTGCTATCATTAGCATGGCGGTGACTGGGCGCTGTAAAAATTAATTATTTTATAGGATTTTGTATAATTTATAGTGCCATTCCTTTGTCACAGCCCAAAGTAAACTCCATGAAGCACTCCCATGACAGCTGCTGACATGTTTTATCCTGATTCTTCATTTCTTGCACGTTTCACAAAGTCAGTGTTTTTATATTCAGTATACAGAGGCATGGTTGCCTAATACAGTGTATATAATTAATTTTCTCTCACTCTCTTCTTCCTCATTCGGTTTGTCATTCATTCTTGCTCGCCTTCTCTCCTTTGCTTATTCTCGCTCTTCCTCGCTTGTGTATAATTTCATTATTATTTCGTTTTAGCATTGTGTGCCGGGGTTTGATAAATAAGCATTCAGTGGAAGCTGCCAAACTATCCTTGCAGAAGCGTCATCCCCACAAAGTTCATCAATGCTACTTTTCAGCATTACGGAATCAAAGACCTTTACCCAGGACGACGGTGAAATACTATTCTTCCCTCTCACGCCTTTCGTTACGTAGAAGCAGACTCTTGCCTATCTATGGGTACCAAGTTAAACGCAACTTTTGGGTCGCTAGTCTGGCATCACGATTGTTAAAACTGCGTTATCTCGTACTGGGATCTGCGGTTGGTGGTGGATACACAGCCAAGAAGGTATGCCTGCTGTGGAAACGATTGGGGATCATTCCAATTAAATATGTGTTTTATCCTAGTATACACATTGGTTAACCTAATGCCATATCCACAGCTTTGGATAAATAAAACTCCCAGCATTATTTATTAGTTATACTATATGTACAGCCAGCATATTCTGCAGCGCTGAACAATGGGCACGATATAGACAGGGTTACAATACATTAAGACTGACCGACATTTGACAAACCAGTACAGGAGGAAACGAGGGCCCTATTCCCATGGAAACTTACAGTCTCTGGTTGGGGGAGGAAACAGGAGGAGAGGACTGCAAGATGAGAGGATGGACTGGTTCGGGCAGTGAGGTGTATTAGTGAGTCGAGTGGTGGGCTTGCCTGAATAGGAATGTCTTAAAGGAGTGTTTGAAGGAGGGGAAACTAGGGGAAAGTCTGACAGTATGAGAGAGAGCGTTCAAGAGGATGGGGGCTGCGCGTGAGAAATCCTGCAGTCTATCATGGGGAGTGGCTAGGCGCAGGTCACTATTTGATTTTAGGGAGTTGGCTGGGGTGTATTTGGTGATTAGTGAGGACAGGTAGTGAGAGCTTTCTAGGACAGGGTGAGGATTTTGAATTTAATTCTACAGTGAATGGGGAGCCAGTGAAGGGACTTGCAGAGAGGAGCAGCAGAGGTGGGGGGTGAGGTGGATGAGTCTGGCAGAGGCATTCAGAATGGATTGTAGGGGTGAGAGGCTGGAGAGGAGACAGCTAGATTATTATTACAATAGTCCAGTCGGGAGATTACAAGGGTGTGGATGAATTGCTTTGTGTCAGCTGTAAAAAAAAAAAAAAAAAAAAGGCCAAATTCTGGAAATGTTATGCAATTGGTAGCTGAAGGAAGAGACTGGATGTGGGGATGAAGGAAAGAGCAGAGTCAATTGTAACTCCGTGATAGTGATACCATTGACCATGATAGGGAGGTGGGGAGGCATTATAGCAGTATTTTCCAAACCTGTCCTCAGGACCTGCTGACAGGCCAGGTTTGCCAGATATCTGCAGCGCAGCACAGGTGATATGATTTGCTGCTCAGTGAGTGCAGGATTCAGTCTGCACTTCCCCCAAGGTGATCTGCAAAATCTGGCCTGTTAGAGGGTCCTGAGGACAGATTTGGGAAACACTGGAGGAATTAGTAGGAGCTCAGCCTTTGACATGTTAATCTTTAGGTGGCGAGAGGCCTTCCAGGAGGAAATGCCAGATAAACAGTCGCTGACATATAAATGACAGAAGGAGAGATAGATCGGAGTATCATCAGCATAGAGGTGGTAATTAAAGCCAAAGGATGTAGTGTAAAAAAGATGACAAACTACTTCATGCAGGAAATCAGATTTCGCACTGAAGGAAAGGCTCTTGTATGAACTAGAATGCATGTTTCCATACATATGACTTCTGTAGCAGAAGCTAAAATGCACAATTCCACTGGACATTAGAGTCAAAATTGCACTCCCTTTTTTACTACGTCACAGAAGGAGTAGTTGTTCAACAGAAACTCTCCCTTTTTATCATTTGGTGTAAGTAGTGTCCGGTGTTAAGGCTTTTAGTAGTTTAATAATAATATCGAGTGGCAAAAATGGTCTTCTAACAAGCATGCCTTAATAGGCAGTATGGGCACCCAGGCACATTATATAAGTTTGTTTTATTTTTACAGTTTACACCCATATCTGTTGCTACATTCTTTGCCAGTTTTCCTTTCTTGTTTTTCTCAGACATACGATCAGTGGAAGGAGATGTTTCCTGACCTCAGTGAATACAAATGGGTTGTTCCTGACTTTGTGTGGGAGCTGGATGAACATATTGATTTTGGTTTGTATTCAAGATTATCTAATAGGTTCCCTTTATGCATTAGCCACCGTGGCCCTCCAGATGCTTTGGTACAATATCACACATGATGCTCAGCCACTCATTAGGCTTCAAGAGACTCATGGGAGATGTACTTCCAAAACCGCTGGAAGGCCAATGTTGCTGACCCTGTACTAAGCATTAGTTAACTCACTTTGGAGCGCAGTATATCATTTTGTACTGCAAGTGCATTCATTATAACTTCTCTTTTCATTGTATCAGTTGCATATGAACAAATGGCTGGCCGGGCTACTATTGCACCGCACGTACCCTGGCCTGATTGTCACATATGGCCCCGGGCCTGCTATTTTCCCTCAGCTCCAGAGGGAAGGAAGATCAGCTTTGGGTGGCCCTGGCAGCTGGCCCTGCCACCCAGAGATGATCTTCCCTTCAAAATTGGCTTGCCTTCCAAAACAGGCCCTCGGGCAGTGCCCGAGTGCCTGACGGGTCAGTCCGCCCCTGGACACTCTACGCACCCTGACCACTTTAGCTTATTAACCCTGATTTCATGCTGACATCATGATCTATGACAAAGTACTTGTAGCAGAGTTCGTTTGAGGAAGCAAACATGGGATTAAGCTGCGCATGCAACATCAACCCATCCCTATGACCAAGCACTCGCATACCTTGTGTGAAAAGTACACAAGATACGCAATTTGCTTATGTACGTACGAAAGTTACGTACACTACGCAAATTGCTTATGAAAAAATAGGAGGGGTTGTGGTTATTTTTTTACATAAAATTCAACAATTTTTTTTTTTATTTCATCTGTTGAATCGATTAATTGGCCAACTAATCGATTTATGAGAATAATCGTTAGTTGCAGCCCTAGACTCCCGAACACTGAAGTCCCGGAGTCTTTTCTGCACAATTTGCACTACTTGCTTAGCATAGTGAACATAATTCGCGTACCGCAACGGGGCTTGCGATCTTTGCATATGCAAGTCCTGTTGTGCTTGCGCAGATCCAATCCATCTGCTCTCTCTCTGACAAACGCTGGCTTCGCAGGCAGTCTCAGGGAGGAGACCTCTGCACGCATGAGCATGCTGATGTCTTGAGTGACTGACAGCCGGGAATTTCAAACCTGGTCTTGCGGTAAATATGGTAAGCCCCCCCCCCCCCCCATTTAATTCTTTAATTAAATAATTCGGTTTTGCAGTCATTTCGCTGCTCTGTGACAATTTAGAAATCTTTTTTAATGGCTGTTCCCTGAAGGAGCAGTATTATGTGTAACATGCTTATTCTTCCATGATGATGATATTTAAATGTTTGCCCTTTCCATTTACAGATAAAATTAGAAATTCCGTTCCAAATTCAGAGGAACTAGCTAAACTTCTGCCTGATTTTGAGAAGCTCGGAGAAAATTTTCATCTATTAAAGGGATGGTTTTCATCAGGTGAGTGGAATGGATTTATTTAACGTTTTTTTTATAAGTTTTCTTATCCTTTCTGTACTTCTGGCATTTTGCTTTAACATTCTCACTTTTGAGGGGAGAGAGGGGGATATATGTATTGTGAGGTTGTTAATCTATTGTCTCATTGCTATTCCAAATTGGGGGCAAGTGGAAAATCAGACTTTAATAAATATTTGACAATATTTGAATTTGTGTGGACTTCTTTAAGTTTCACAATCTACAAGTCCCATCTTTCTACATTTACTGTAGAACTATATCCCCCTCGATGCTACATAATTCATTAGGTTGTCTAGACCTCATGGGAAATGTAGTTCCAAAATTTCTGGAGGGCTGAGTTTGCTGACCCCTGCTATAAGGCATACTTGAAATGTACGATCTATCCCTTTGTCTTATGCTAGCAGTGGCATACAACTGACTTGCGCACTGATTGGCTATCTTGGTAATAGGAGAATGAGTTGATTTTTAACTCTTGTCTGAAGGTCAAAGCACATTTCATTCATTTGGATGACATGCTCTACTGCAGGAGTAACTTTCTGCAACTTTGGCCCTTCACATGTTTTTGAACTACATCTCCCATGAGGCTATGCCAGTCATCAGGTTTGTGGAGACTCATGAGAAATGAAGTTCCAAAATATCGGCAGGGCCAAGGATGCTGACCTCTGCTATAGTAATCAGGACATGACATTTTTTTTTAACTAGAACATTTTCTTTAAAGGGCCTCTGCAAGCACCTTTATTACCTTATTCAGGCTGCTCCTGAAAATCTACATTTTCTATAGTTGCTTCATTCAGATCCATCTCTTTCATTTGTGTCTCTGGGCCATGTGTTCATACATAAGTTATGTGAGCACTGTGTACTATATTTAACCCTAAAGCATATACTGTACCAGAGACACCACAGGTGAATTTTGCTTCCCTAATGATGTCAGGGGCTGAAGAGATGGAATTAATTTCCTTTAGTTTTTTTCTGTAATTTCAAGATTAGTCATCAGGAGTATTTTCCGTTCACCAGAATCGCTACCTTAAAGTGCACTTGTCAGGGGGAAAAACGACTTCTGCCCTTTGGACAAGGCACTTCTCCCTTTTGCTGATCTATATAAATGTAAAAAACAGATATATACAGTTTTTTTAAATTTCCCCCTTCTCTTTGGAGCAGGCGCCATGTTGCTCAGGGGAGGGAGTGCAGCATGCAGAGTCTTCCTACCGGATAACCTCCTGTTCAACTAGTGTGCTGCGCTGTCTGTCACTCAGATTGCGGGCACCTCTCTGCTCACAGCCATCCTCCTTCATGCCACAGTCACGTTGGGATACTTAGAAACCGAATATCCCCCCCCCCCATTTATATAGGTAAGCGGAAAAACGTGATCTATAAAAAGGATAGGTTCCCTGTCAAATGGGCAAAAGTCGTTTTACCCATGACAGTGACACTTTAAACTGGAAAGGTTCTGACGATTTGAAGTCTTAGTATATTTAAGTGCATTTTAGCCACTATGCATATTTAAAAGTGAAAGCTCTAATCAAGCTGGAAACCTACGGTTTCTAACACCTCCTCTCAATAAATCCCTTTCAGTTATTGGTGTTACAGATTTCAATTTTGACCGACCTTCATGTATTACATTGACTTTATTTTTGATATTGATTTTGGTTTGTATTCAAGATTATCTAATAGGTTCCCTTTATGCATTAGCCACCGTGGCCCTCCAGATGCTTTGGTACAATATCACACATGATGCTCAGCCACTCATTAGGCTTCAAGAGACTCATGGGAGATGTACTTCCAAAACCGCTGGAAGGCCAATGTTGCTGACCCTGTACTAAGCATTAGTTAACTCACTTTGGAGCGCAGTATATAATTTTGTACTGCAAGTGCATTCATTATAACTTCTCTTTTCATTGTATCAGTTGCATATGAACAAATGTGATCTTGTAGGCCTTGAATATCTAGGGGGCAGAAGTTTGACATCCCTGAGCTAGCCATCACTAAATGTGAAGTAGGTGCCAACAAGTGTTTCTCGGATGTAATTATGAAGTTGTTTTTATTGGCCTTGGCTAATCACTTATTGAAATGTCAGCTGATTTAAACAAACACTCTACTGAAAATTAGTGTCCTTCTTTTTCCCTTGAATAATTGGGCAGAGGCTGCTGACAGCCTCTACCCAATTTTCTTTTACTTAGTGATATTGCTCACCTTTTGTCCCTCAGCACCTGCGGCTCCTCCTCTTCTACTCAGGGACTCCCGTAGGGCTGAAACAACTAATCGATAATGGAAATAGTTGACAACTATTTTAATCATCGATTAATTGGTGTTGATTAATCATCCTGGGTACAGCACACACTGTTTAGAGTCAGACTGAGTTAAATGTAAATAACCTCAGCTTCGGAGCTGATTGGAGAAGACGCGCCACTGCTTTACTAGGTATGATTTAGTTCTAGGGTTATGTCAGACGCAACAACCAGTTTGTTTTTATTCCGTTTACAACAGTAGAACTATAACACAAACAATAGGATACTGCCACTGGGTGAAGGAGCTGTATGCCTGTTTTTTTCCTTACTTGAAGCTGGAGTCCTGTGCCACCATTCCACCCTCGCTGCCACACCCTCTTTGGTCAGGAACTGCCGTTCCCTCCCTTTTGATCTGGTCCCTTTCCCCAAACTCACTCCCACACTCAGATCTGGTCTTTTGTCCATACCCACTCCCTCTCACAATCAGATCAAGTCACTTGAGCAAAGTCACTCCCACTTCCAGTCCCTCCTCCCACTCTGTTTGTTCACAAAATTATTTAAAAGGGACGCTCTCAGGGGTGGACTGACAAGTAATGGGACTCCAGGCAATAGGAGTTAGTGGGGCCCCTTGTGCCACGCCTACACAGTAGGCCACACCCATAAACCCCTCCCATACAACGCACAACCCACATGCACATTGTTGCGTTAAAGAATTTATTTCTTCGCACAATTTTCAACTAATAATTTTAATGAGTTAATAAAATACACTCAGGCCCCCAGCGAATTGGAGAATCCATTGTGCCCCGTACAGACTTACAAACTGCCACTGCTCTGCTGCGGTAACCGTCACACACTCGTGGCAGCTACGACCGCGGCACAGAAGGTCTCTGTGGCACACGTGGGAAACTGCCAATCACCGCTCAGGTTTAAATCATACTGTACATTCCTGACACACTTGAACACACTGCACATTACAGTGCTCCACAGCAATAAAACTCACTGTAATGTGTGGTGTGCGTGAGCGTATCAGAGATCCACAGCAATAAAACTCAGTAACGTACTGATTTATTCAACCCCCCCCCAGCATTTAATTGTCCTCTTATTGCCCCCAGCATTTAATTTGTCCTCTTATTGCCCCCAGCATTTAATTTGTCCTCTTATTGCCCCCAGCATTTAATTTGTCCTCTTATTGCCCCCAGCATTTAATTTGTCCTCTTATTGCCCCCAGCATTTAATTTGTCCTCTTATTGCCCCCAGCATTTAATTTGTCCTCTTATTGCCCCCAGCATTTAATTTGTCCTCTTATTGCCCCCAGCATTTAATTTGTCCTCTTGTTGCCCCAGCATTTAATTTGTCCTCTTGTTGCCCCCAGCATTTAATTTGTCCTCTTGTTGCCCCAGCATTTAATTTGTCCTCTTGTTGCCCCCAAGCATTTCAGTAGTCATGTCATTACCCCCCCGGCGCTCACCCACCTTGAATAATTTTCTGTGGACGCTGGCTCCGCTGGCCGGGCTACTATTGCACCGCACGTACCCTGGCCTGATTGTCCCATATGGCCCCGGGCCTGCTATTTTCCCTCAGTTCCAGAGGGAAGGAAGATCAGCTCTGGGTGGCCCTGCCACCCAGAGATGATCTTCCCTTCGAAATTGGCTTGCCTTCCAAAACGGGCCCTCGGGCAGTGCCCGACGGGTCAGTCCGCCCCTGGACACTCTACGCACCCTGACCACTTTAGCTTATTAACCCTGATTTCATGCTGACATCTTGATCTATGACAAAGTACTTGTAGCAGAGTTCATTTGAGGAAGCAAACATGGGATTAAGCTGCGCATGCAACATCAACCCATCCCTATGACCAAGCACTCGCATACCTTGTGTGAAAAGTACACAAGATACGCAATTTGCTTATGTACGTACGAAAGTTACGTACACTACGCAAATTGCTTATGAAAAAATAGGAGGGGTTGTGGTTATTTTTTTACATAAAATTCAACAATTTTTTTTATTTCATCTGTTGAATCGATTAATTGGCCAACTAATCGATTTATGAGAATAATCGTTAGTTGCAGCCCTAGACTCCCGAACACTGAAGTCCCTGAGTCTTTTCTGCACAATTTGCACTACTTGCTTAGCATAGTGAACATAATTCGCGTACCGCAACGGGGCTTGCGATCTTTGCATATGCAAGTCCAGTAGTGCTTGCGCAGATCCAATCCATCTGCTCTCTCTCTGACAAACGCTGGCTTCGCAGGCAGTCTCAGGGAGGAGACCTCTGCACGCATGAGCATGCTGATGTCTTGAGTGACTGTCAGCCGGGAATTTCAAACCTGGTCTTGCGGTAAATATGGTAAGCCCCCCCATTTAATTCTTTAATTATATCGGTTTTGCAGTCATTTCGCTGCTCTGTGACAATTTAGAAATCTTTTTTAATGGCTGTTCCCTGAAGGAGCAGTATTATGTGTAACATGCTTATTCTTCCATGATGATGATATTTAAATGTTTGCCCTTTCCATTTACAGATAAAATTAGAAATTCCGTTCCAAATTCAGAGGAACTAGCTAAACTTCTGCCTGATTTTGAGAAGCTCGGAGAAAATTTTCATCTATTAAAGGGATGGTTTTCATCAGGTGAGTGGAATGGATTTATTTAACTTTTTTTTTATAAGTTTGCGATCTTTTATAATACTTTCTGTACTTCTGGCATTTTGCTTTAACATTCTCATTTTTGAGGGGAGAGAGGGGGATATATGTATTGTGAGGTTGTTAATCTATTGTCTCATTGCTATTCCAAATTGGGGGCAAGTGGAAAATCAGACTTTAATAAATATTTGACAATATTTGAATTTGTGTGGACTTCTTTAAGTTTCACAATCTACAAGTCCCATCTTTCTACATTTACTGTAGAACTATATCCCCCTCGATGCTACATAATTCATTAGGTTGTCTAGACCTCATGGGAAATGTAGTTCCAAAACTTCTGGAGGGCTGAGTTTGCTGACCCCTGCTATAAGGCATACTTGAAATGTACGATCTATCCCTTTGTCTTATGCTAGCAGTGGCATACAACTGACTTGCGCACTGATTGGCTATCTTGGTAATAGGAGAATGAGTTGATTTTTAACTGTGTCTGAAGGTCAAAGCACATTTCATTCATTTGGATGACATGCTCTACTGCAGGAGTAACTTTCTGCAACTTTGGCCCTTCACATGTTTTTGAACTACATCTCCCATGAGGCTATGCCAGTCATCAGGTTTGTGGAGACTCATGGGAAATGAAGTTCCAAAATATCGGCAGGGCCAAGGATGCTGACCTCTGCTATAGTGATCAGGACATGACATTTTTTTTTTAACTAGAACATTTTCTTTAAAGGGCCTCTGCAAGCACCTTTATTACCTTATTCAGGCTGCTCCTGAAAATCTACATTTTCTATAGTTGCTTCATTCAGATCATGCAGATCCATCTCTTTCATTTGTGTCTCTGGGCCATGTGTTCATACATAGCTCTATCCCTGATGCTCAAGTTATGTGAGCACTGTGTACTATATTTAACCCTAAAGCATATACTGTACCAGAGACACCGCAGGTGAATTTTGCTTCCCTAATGATGTCAGGGGCTGAAGAGATGGAATTAATTTCCTTTAGTTTTTTTTCTGTAATTTCAAGATTAGTCATCAGGAGTATTTTCCGTTCACCAGAATCGCTACCTTAAAGTGCACTTGTCAGGGGGAAAAACGACTTCTGCCCTTTGGACAAGGCACTTCTCCCTTTTGCTTATCTATATAAATGTAAAAAACAGATATATACAGTTTTTTTAAATTTCCCCCTTCTCTTTGGAGCAGGCGCCATGTTGCTCAGGGGAGGGAGTGCAGCATGCAGAGTCGTCCTACCGGATAACCTCCTGTTCAACTAGTGTGCTGCGCTGTCTGTCACTCAGATTGCGGGCACCTCTCTGCTCACAGCCATCCTCCTTCATGCCACAGTCACGTTGGGATACTTAGAAACCGAATATCCCCCCCCCCCCCCCCCCCCCATTATATAGGTAAGCGGAAAAACGTGATCTATAAAAAGGATAGGTTCCCTGTCAAATGGGCAAAAGTCGTTTTACCCATGACAGTGACACTTTAAACTGGAAAGGTTTGATGATTGAAGTTTTAGTATATTTAAGTGCATTTTAGCTCCTATGCATATTTAAAAGTGAAAGCTCTAATCAAGCTGGAAACCTACGGTTTCTAACACCTCCTCTCAATAAATCCCTTTCAGTTATTGGTGTTACAGATTTCAATTTTGACCGACCTTCATGTATTACATTGACTTTATTTTATTTACTCAGTTGTGCAACTGCATTTTGTTGGGGGGGGGGGCTGTTCTAATGAAGTTCATTGCATGTGTTCTTGTGTGAAAATTGTGAATGGGCAGTAAAAATAAAAACACAGTTGACTGGCTGAGCAACCCAATACTATAAACATTGACCCCAGGTGTTTATTAAATATGATGTAGAGATTATAAACTGTACCACCAAGTACTCTGCTGATGGTAGGGCTGCAACTAACGATTATTTGGCCGATTATTTTTTTTTAGATTAATCGGGTTATAAAAAAAAATTACAATACGCAAATTGCAAAACAAAAATATTGTATGTGACGTTTGTGTGTACATAAGTTCTGTATCTCGTGTAACTTAGGCCCTTTTCAAACACAAGGTACGTGAGCGCCTGGTCAGAATGATGAAAAAATTCTGGTCAGAATGATGGATTGATACTGCGTGTGGATGATCAAGCTCACGTTGCTTTCACCCTGAACGAACGCTGCTACAAGCACTCAGCTATAGCCATGATGATGTCGGCACACAAAGTGGGGTGAGAAGGTGGGGGGCAGTAGAGGTAACATCACTGCTCTGCGTGGAGAGAGCCTGTGGAGACATGGGTTCGATCCCAACAAGCATCTCTCCAGTAAGTGTCCTTGGGCAAGACACCTAACTGTACAGACTCGCCACCCAGGACATACTTAAACGAGAGAAATCTCAATGTATCCTTCCTGGTAAAATACTTTCTCAAAAAAAAAAAAAAAAGCAGTCAGTGTCTGTAGTTTGTTCATGAAATCATTTTTAAAAACTGACAAACTGGGGTGGGGGGGACTAGAGATGGAATAAGTGGCTTTGAGCAAGAGACTGGACCGGAGTTTGGGAAGGAGGTTGCAAGCAAGGGCCCCCATTGGAGAGAGGGAGGCAGGGCAGGGCGGGTGGGGTAGTGGTATAGATCTCCAGGTAAGGATATAACACTGGTGATACAGCTCCAAGCATCCAGTGGCAGCCCCCACAGTCTGTGTGATAGATCTGCTACTGTCGTAAACTAAATAAAAACAAACTGGTGATTTCCACCATAACCCTAGAACTAAATCATACGGAGTAAAGCACTGACACGTCTCCTCCAATCAGCTCCGAAGCAGTGTCTGAGGTTAATAATGTTTAAGTGAGTCTAACTCTAAACAAACTGTGCTTTACACAGACCGATTAATCGACCAACCGATTGGTTGTCAACTATTTTCATTATCGATTTAGTTGTTTCAGCCCTAGTTGTGTGTATTTATTTACAGTGCTGAGTTTTGCAAATTTCTACATTTTTAAGTTGTACTTGCCTACTGCCAAATATTTAACTTGCAAAATCACAAATATTTTTAAACCAAGCTTTTATAAGTTTCACATAAGTTCTATTAAACTGGCATTTCATGTTTTATTTTCCATTTGCATGTTTTAAGACATAAAAGTATAGGGAGACGTGGGTTTCCTTTCCAGGTTTTCTACCATGCTTCCACACCTCACAATATATTTTTTTTTTCTTACCAATTTTTCACAGGTCACAATTTGGTTAGTGAAGTCATAGGAGCTTCTGATCTGCTACTGTTTTTAGGTGTGTAATGTCCTCTCTGTTGACCTTAACATGCCACATTTCTAGTAATGTAGATTTGCCAAATGCAATCCTAGTATAAGGGTTGTGGTGGGCGGTGGAGGAAGGATTTCCTGAAATAATTACTTATAGTATATGTTCTGACAATATCAAATTTTTCTAATTCCTGGGTTCATTTTGCTATGATTTTTTTTTTTTTCTGTGATTGTGTCTCCTGTAATTGGCTATTACTGGAAAGGAAGCCCAGTATGATATATGTCATGAACTTATCCTTTCAAATACTCACATTATTTAATGCTTTGCTTACCCAATACTCTTTTGTTTGTAGCAAGAGATTATTGCAAATCTACTTGACCCTTTCACTACCAACTGATTTTTCCATAAAACCACTGGCAGGACCCAGTAGGCTTATGGAAAATCATTTTCCCTTAACCACATACTAAAAACGTGCAGGAACATCTCTACTGTACATTTTCACTGTCAGCACTGTTTGACAAGAAGAGGGGCTCTCTGTTGGCCAAAAGTGCTGCTACATGTACAGTGGCAAGAAAAAGTATGTGAACCCTTTGGGATTACGTGCAGTTTTGCATGAATTGGTCATAAAATGTGCTCTGATCTTCATCTAAGTCACAACAATTTGAAAAACAGTCTGCTTAAAATAATACAACACAAACATATGTTTTCATGTTTTTATTGAACAGAACATGTAAACATTCAAAGTGCAGGGTGGAAAAAGTATGTGAACCTATGGACTTAATAACTGGTTGACCCTCCTTTGGCAGCAATAACCTCAACCAAACGTTTCCTGTAGTTGCAGATCAGACCTGCACAATGATCTGGAGTAATTTTGGACCACTCCTTTTCACAAAACTGTTTCAGTGTAGCAATATTCTTGGGATGTCTGGTGTGAATCGATCTCTTAAGGTCATGCCACAGCATTTCAATTGGGTTGAGGTCAGGACTCTGACTTGGCCACTCCAGAAGGCGTATTTTGTTTTGTAGAAGCCATTCTTTTGTTGAATTACTTGAATGCTTTGGGTCATTGACCTGTTGCATCACCCATCCTCTGGGGAGCTTCAGTTGGCGGACAGATGGTCTTACGTTTTCCTGCAAAATGTCTTGATAAACTCTGGAATTCATTTTTCCATCAATGACAACAATCCGTCCAGGCCCTGAGGCAGCAAAGCCGCCCCAAACCATGATGCTCCCTCCGCCATGTTTTACAGTGGGGATGAGGTTTTGATGTTGGTGTGCTGTGCCTTTTTTTTCTCCACACATAGTGTTGTGTGTTTTTTCCAAACAACTCAGTTTTGGTTTCATCTGTCCACAGAATATTTTGCCAGTAGTGCTGTGGAACATCCCGGTGCTCTTTTGCAAACTTCAAACGCGACGCAATATTCTTTTTGGACAGCAATGGCTCCCTCCGTGGTGTCCTCCCACGTACTCCATTCTGGTTTAATGTTTTCCTTTATTGTAGATGTGTCAACAAAAATGTTTGCATGTGCCAGAGATTTCTGTAAGTCTTTAGCTGACATTCTAGGATTCTTCTTTACCTCATTAAGCATTCTGCGCTGTGCTCTTGCAGTCATCTTTACAGGATGACCACGCTTATGGAGAGTAGCAACAGTGCTGAACTTTCTCCATTTGTAGACAGTCTGTCTTACCGTGAACACATGAACATCAAGGCTTTTGGAGATACTTTTGTAACCCTTTCCAGCTTCATGGAAGTCAACAATTCTTGATCGTAGGTCTTCTGAGAGCTCTTTTCTGCGAGGCATGGTTCACATCAGGCAGTGCTTCTTGAAACCAGTAAACCAAAAACTGGTGTGTGTTTTTAAAGGGCAGGACAGCTTTCAGCAACACATCCAATAATATCACACTGATTGGACTCAAGGTTGGCTCACTCCTGGCTCCAATTAGCTCTTGGAGAAGTCATTAGGCTAGGGGTTCACATACTTTTCCCACCCTACACTGTGAATGTTTACATGTTATGTTCAATAAACACATGAAATCATATAATGTTTGTGTTGTATTATTTTAAGCAGACTGTGTTTTTCAAATTGTTGTGACTTAGATGATCAGAGCACATTTTATGACCATTTCATGCAAAACTCCACGTAATCCCAAAGGGTTCACATACTTTTTCTTGCCACTGTACTTTGCAGCTTGAGCTCCATGTTTCCTTGAAGGAAAAACAGAACTCAAAGCTTTTTCAATTTCCACACATCGGCTGGCATGTCAAATGTGTTGGCAGATTCTGGATCCTGTTTGCAATAAACAACCAATGCTTTGTATTGCTCTAGAATAAGACCGACAGGGTTATTCAGAGAGCGTGAAAAGCAGGAGAATGACTGGAGAATGAAAAATTCTAGGTCAAAATAGCCAAACCAGAAAAATTCTCCCTTTCATCTCACTTTCCAAATCAGCTATTTTGACCTAGAATTGTTCATTCTCCAGTCATTCTCCTGCTTTTCACGCTCTCTGAATTACCCTGCACGTCTAGTTTACTCAATCTAGGGCTCCTGCAGAAGCTATTGAAGGAGTTTACTTGATCATGGTAGTGAATGGATTGATTACTGCCTGATCCTGTATAGTCAACTGCTAACATTTTATTGGAGTTTGCCGAGTTGTAATTGTTCGCCTGTTTCTGTGATTTATTGCTGTATGCATAAAACCGAAAGTCATATATTTGTGTTAAGATATCGTTATTCAAAACCAATACAGTCAGTGACTTGTTACTTCTTGTATCTCTTTCTAAAGCTAAGCATAATTGTGACCTCTGGCTTTGTCGATTCTCCCTTTAGGTTCCGGAGTGGAGACTGCCTTCAAGGCTACTGACACTCAGGGCTTTGAAAGTGCTGATAAACAGTACAAAAAGGTAAGATTACATTTTAATTTCTCATTTAGTACGAGATCCCTTCTAATCGCTATGTAAGGTTGTATACGTATTCAAAAGAGGTTTTCAAAGCAATGTCTTTGTGTCCTTGTGATGGAGTTTATCTCGTTGGATAGAATAGGACCTGGTGAATGCAGCCGATCCGGGTCGTGCCAATGCACGAAGGGGGCCTGCTACCTGCAGTGAGAGGTAGTGTATGAGTGGTTCGTTTGGTACCGGGGCAGCACAACAGCTGGAGATGGCCTGCGGGACCTGTGTAAACCGCTGGAGCTGGGCTCCTGCCTGGAGGACCTGGCCCGCAAAGACTGCCACTACCTGCATATGAGTGCGAGGCCTGGGCCAATGGGCAAGGTGGATAGGCGGCTCTGGCTCTGCACCAGCTGCTCAGGGGACCTGGACTGGCATGCCTGCCTCTCCTGCCTCATCTACCTGGCCCTGCTGCACACAGAGTCCGCTCGCCTCCACCGCCTGCTGCTCCAGACACACCCACCTCCACCCCAGAGCCAGGGAGCAGCAGCACCACTGACTGGGATAGTGTTGGGGGGGGGGGGTGCAGCATGCGAGGAGCTGCTGCACTACACCATGGCCTCCCTGCACCCCACCTTCTCCTTCCACCAGAGGCTCAGCTTGGGGTGACTCCAGCACCTCTGCCCAGACACGCACACCCAGGATCTGCTGGACAGCCAGCCAATCTCTGGGCTTTGAAACCACCTCCCCCACACACACACAAACACACCTTCGTGCTGTGTGACTCCCCCCACCTCGGGGCTGTGTGACTCCCCCCACCTCGGGGCTGTGTGACCCCCCCCCCCACCTCGGGGCTGTGTGACCCCCCCCCCACCTCGGGGCTGTGTGACCCCCCCCCCCACCTCGGGGCTGTGTGACCCCCCCCCACCTCGGGGCTGTGTGACCCCCCCCCCACCTCGGGGCTGTGTGACACCCCCCCCCCACCTCGGGGCTGTGTGACACCCCCCCCCCACCTCGGGGCTGTGTGACCCCCCCCCCACCTCGGGGCTGTGTGACCCCCCCCCCCACCTCGGGGCTGTGTGACCCCCCCCCACCTCGGGGCTGTGTGACCCCCCCCCCACCTCGGGGCTGTGTGACCCCCCCCCCCACCTCGGGGCTGTGTGACCCCCCCCTCCCCCCACCTCGGGGCTGTGTGACCCCCCCTCCCCCCACCTCGGGGCTGTGTGACCCCCCCTCCCCCCACCTCGGGGCTGTGTGACCCCCCCTCCCCCCACCTCGGGGCTGTGTGACCCCTCCCCCACCTCGGGGCTGTGTGACCCCCCCCCACCTCGGGGCTGTGTGACCCCCCCCCACCTCGGGGCTGTGTGACCCCCCCCCCCCCCACCTCGGGGCTGTGTGACCCCCCCCCCCACCTCGGGGCTGTGTGACCCCCCCCCCCACCTCGGGGCTGTGTGACCCATTCTCCCCACAACCTTAGTGCTGTGTGTGTGAGACCTCCTTCCACCTCGGTGCTGTGTGGGTGGGTTACCAGGGGTGTGTCTGGGGTGTGCAGTGTGATTGCACGTGTGGGTATGTCCCGCCAGAGTGCTATAGCAAAAAATATACATTCTGTTCAGAGGTCAGTCATTTTCATTGTGTAAAATTCTGTCATCCAGACCTTGTGGTTTTATATTGCATGGGAAACCTGTTTCTGCATTTTTCTACGAAAATACGCAATTTTAACTAAAATTTGAACGAACTAACTTTTTGCATGTATTTGGGCCCGATGCATTTAAGGAATAATATGGCTGTGTATAAATCACTGAACATGCTGCCAGCGTGGGAAATGAGAAGGTTAGTAATGGCAGCAGCATTAACTGCCTTAGAACATAAAGTGGAAAAAAAGCTTTTATTTTTTTTGTGCAATTTAATATTCTCATGTTATTGTATCATTAGAAAGGCCAGACTCCGATCCGTCCAATGACCCCTAATTTGACTTTGTGTGGTGTAAAGAATGGAGATACAGGGGTGCAAAGTACCCCTGCCTTTCCTAACTAATAATCTGTGAGTGAATCCACGCGAATGTTGTGTCTGTGTGTGTGTTGGCGTATCAGCAAGTCTAAAACCATGGGCACATTGGGCAGTAATTGTGTATCTAATCCTAATCAACTCGTGAGACCAGTGAAGATGCGCAGCCCTACTGCCAGTAGATGTCTACAGTAGAGGAGTACACATGAATCTCCTGGACAGGTGCAAGTGTGCCTTTTTAACCCCTTCATCACCTTGCTTTTTACAAAACCCATCACACAAATCCATCCAGCTCTACTCCATCCAGCCGGCAATTTCGGAGGTTAGTGACTAACCCCTCAAGTGTTTTTAAAGTTCTCCTATAGCAGTAAAACAATTGATTTAACTAGGGTTGCACCGATACTAGTATCGATATCGGTGCCGATACCGGGTACTGCAGGAGTACTTGGTACTCGTGCAGTACCCCCGATATTTTTTTCTGATACCGGAAGCTGGCATTGAGCCGGCTTGCCGGCATCCTAGGGGCTGGGGCGGCTGTCCGAATGCTCATTCGGCATTCGGACAGGCCCTGCAGCTGCTCTCCGCATTGTTTAATACTTACCTTCCTGAGCGACGCCGGGAAAGTCTTCGCGCGCGCGGACTCCTTGGCAGGTCCCCAGCCGCGACCACGTGGGACCATGTGATCGCGGCTGGGGTCCTTCCAACGAACGCACGCGCGGAAACTTTCCCGGCGTCGCTAAGGAAGGTAAGTATAAACAAAGTGAGGAGAGCAGCTGCAGGGCCTGTCCGAATGCCGATAGAGCATTCGGACAGGCCCTGCAGCTGCTCTCCGCTCATACTTACCTTCCTGACCGACGCCGGGAAAGTTTCCGCGCGTGCGCTCGTTGGAAGGACCCCAGCCGCGATCACATGGTCCCACGTGGTCGCGGCTGGGGACCTTCCAAGGAGCGCGCTCGAAGACTTTCCCGGCGTCGCTAAAAGGAGGTAAGTATGAGCGGAGGGGGCAAATACATTTGCTGGGGGGCATTATCCACGAGCTGGGGGGCAAATCCACGAGCTGGGGGGCAAATCCATGAGCTGGGGGGCGGGCATTATCCATGAGCTGGGGGGGGCATTATCCATGAGCTGGGGGGCATATCCATGAGCTGGGGGGCAGTATCCATGAGCTGGGGGGCAGTATCCATGAGCTGGGGGCAATATCCATGAGCTGGGGGGCAATATCCATGAGCTGGGGGGCAATATCCATGAGCTGGGGGGCAATATCCATGAGCTGGGGGGCAATATCCATGAGCTGGGGGGCAATATCCATGAGCTGGGGGGCATATCCATGAGCTGGGGGGCATATCCATGAGCTGGGGGGCAATATCCATGAGCTGGGGGGCATATCCATGAGCTGGGGGGCATATCCATGAGCTGGGGGGCATATCCATGAGCTGGGGGGGCAGTATCCATGAGATGGGGGGGGGCATATCTATGAGACCTGGGGGCTTTATATGAGGTCTGTTCTTATTGGAAAGCGTCACGTGACATAAAATAAAAGTATCGGTTCTTGGTATCGGTGAGTACTTGAACAAAAGTATCTGTACTCGTACTCGGTCTTAAGAAAGTGGTATCGGTGCATCCCTAGATTTAACTCTCTTATTGAAGTTTACCAAATTTGGAACAAACCTTCCAGGCCTTGCAGTTTAAGGCAGCTGAAAGCAGACCAGGAAGAAATTCAGTCAGGCGTCGTGTTGCCAATATTTCTAGTCCTTGGTGCATCACGTAAAAGTGAAACTATTTTCTGCATGGATTTATGGGACAATTTACTTTTATAGATAAGATAAAGATTTACAAATAGAACCTTGCATTTAGGACTGGGCTGTCCTTGCATGTCATCCCCAGCCAGAGTGCGCAGAGGTGGAAATACATGTACCGGAAAGGAGATTACAGTCCTGATGTTGTATATATCATTTAACAATGAGTTCTTTGCTGGTTTGTAAACCTATGTGTGGAGGAATGGGGTATCCGCCTGCGGTCCTGCTCTATCTGACCCCCTCTTTGGTGTTGCCAAGCCCGACTACCGAGTGGCACGGCACCCGGTGTCTCGAGCGGCTTGGGTAGAAGACCACGTGGCGGTGGAGATCTGGAGAGTATATGGGGCACCCACGGTGGAGATCCGCCCGACTACCGAGCGGCACGGCACTCGGCGTCTCGAGCAGCGGATCTACTGACCTTTGGAAGGCTGGAGACGGTCTGCGTGGCGAACCGCGGTTCGGTAGAGTCTCCTTGAAGATGCGGGGCACGGCGCTGAGTCGAGGTCCCGATTCGGGGTGGCTGCGGTATCCCGAGGTACCGATCCAAGGTGGCGCAACGGCGCGGCGAATCGATGTTCTGCTGCGGAGTTAGAGTGACCCGTTCCTGGGTGGTGGTGATGTATATAGCCGGCGTGAAATGACAACACCAGGCAAAGCTGCATGTATCAAACACTCAGATGAACTGATTTTTTAATGAACAACGCCACTATTTATGCTGAAGTACAACAGTCATAATTTGCATAGCCATACTAATTAGTAGCATACCCATACTAATTAGTTATGTCAGTTATTTACAATAAACATTCTTCACATTCTCTTAGCCTTCAGCTCACACAACGTTTGTACATCCATTGTTCCAGCACATCAGATTAAACACACACTATCAGAGATCCCTTAAATTAAACATGTAGCTAGATAATGGGGAAAATCCCTGACGCATAAATTACACAGCAGCAAAACTTGTTTACTAGCTACAGAAACACACATTTACCTACAGGAATATAAGTATGTTTTAAAACCAAAGCTATGTCATTTCACTAAACTAAATTAAACTAAAACCAAACTATGTAAAGTATATTTAAAATCACACGATATAAATGACCATAAAGTCCTTTGAGGTTTGAAGCATGGAGCGTTACATCAGCTCCATGACATAGGTCCTTTTAAAAAATGTCTTGGGTTTGAGTCCTGGGCTCGCTGCGCCGAGCCTCTTGGGTCATTCCGTGACACTATGGAAAAAGAGTGCCCAAATACAGCGCCTATGTGACAGTGCAACAATATGTATAATATGGGAGGTGTGGTACCTAGAACCCTCTATGGTTACTGAGATATTTTGTTTCTTGACATAAACTATCTGGGAGATACTTTATTTCTTTGCTAGTTTGGGGATCAATCTCTTTTCTCGCTCCTTCTATCTCTCCCCTTGTGTAAATTATGAAACCTGTATCGCCCATCCTATTGATATGTTTCAAAAAGAAGCTATATCAAACAAAACCTGTCCTTAGCAGGAATTTATGGACATTTTTTTAGCACTTTCATGCTAAAATTTAAAAAGGATTAACCTATAAACAAACCGTTATATTTTTAATCTCTTTTTTTGCCTTTCTTCAAGCCCTAGACAAGTAATGTTTATTAATGTTAATGTAATTGCATGTAAGAATGGAAAATAAAAAAAATTATCTCCCAGTTTCCATTTTGTTTAGTTTTTTCCCCATGAGGCAACATTTAACAAAATCTGTGCAAAGGTTTTTCTTTACTTCTGTGGCTTATCTAGTCTACAGTATTAACCAATTAACCCCTTCACTGCTGAGCCATTTTTCAGCCATTGGCAGTCCGTGTATTTAACCGCTAATTTCAGCCATCTATCTGTAAGATATCCGCAATAGGAATGCCTTGTTTTGTTTTCCAGCAGGCCCTCCTCTGTCAGAAAATAACTTTTGTTTGATCAATTTTTGAATGATGAAAAAATGGCACTCTGATATAGGCAGAAAAAAGGGAAATTTTTGCATTTTGACTGTGTGCATCCTAAAAAGTAGGGATAGACCGATATCATTTTTTCAGGGCCGATACAGATTATCAGCATCTTTTCTGGCCGATAGCCGATATTTGGTGCCGATATTCCGTAAATTTAAAGTTGTGAAAAAAAAACAGCACAAATCTGACATTATGCCGTGAATTCAATGTGTTTTAACATGTAAACATTGCACCACGTCCCCTTCATTTATTCAATTTAATAAGAACTTTTAAGCTTTTATTTTTACAAACCATAAGACCGTGTCTTTGGCTTTCTTAAAGATCCCTCATATGACCCTGTATGGAAGAGGTTCAGCAACCTTGGCCCTCCAAGGGTTATATTACAAAGTTGGTGCTAATTTAACCAGAGCTATTGTAAGCTTAACAACCCCATGGACTATAATGGCTCTGGTAAGTTTACAACAGCTCTCGTTAAGTTAAGTCACCGCTGACTTTGTAATTTTGCCCCACATGTTATAGAATTACATCTGCCATGATGCTCAGCTTCTCATTAGGTTCTTGGAGCCTCATGGGAAATGCAGTTCCAAAACCTCTGGAGGGCCCAGGTTGCCGACCCCTGCTGTAGGAAATAGACCATGCATCTCCTGTATATTCCCTGCCAGATGGGATGGAAGCCCCATTTTTGTTGTCATCACGCTCATGTGCAATACGGTCAGTGAGCAGGGGTCGTTCTGCAGTGAGGGCTTACAACCTGATGTGGGAGAAGCTCCGGATTCGCACAGGGATCTTGCGTGTCGCAGCTGCAGTGAAACCACTTGTCCAAATATCAGCAAATAAAATGCAGATACATATATCGGTAATTTTCTGAATATTGGCAGCCGATAATCGGCAAAACCGATATGAGTCCTTGTTCACTAAATATTTAATACAGGTTGATTCCACAATTGGCACCACATCATTGGCACAAGGAAAAAAAAGTAAGCTTATATGCCCCTTTTTTTTCTCAAAAAAAATTTAAAATTCTATTTTGACGTTAAAATTGTGTCACATTTTACCTATTTGTACCATCTCACCCTTTATACAGAAAAAGAGCAGAGAGAAAATGTCAATTATAAAAACATGCAGGTCTATTCAAAGAAAGGCGAACCTCAGGAGAATGACTGGAGAAGTGAAAATTTTATGTCAAAATAGCCAAACCATAAGAATTCCCCCATTTATCTCACTTTCCAAATCGGCTATTTGGTCTAGATTGTTCTGTTCTCCTGCTAATTCTCCTGATTTTCACCTCTCTGAATAACCCTGATTGAGTGTGTTTTTAAAACTAGAAAAAAAGATATTTCCCAGAAGGTTGACATGTGCCATTTTGCTCTTGTATGGGCGCACAAATGTCTATCCAAACTAACTCAGAAGAGTAAGTTTTAAAAATTACACACAAACCGCAAAACTGCATGGGACACTCTCACCCTAGATAGAAATTGACATTATTAGCTATTTATACACTTCTTCAGTTCTACCATTTAATGCTGACATCTGCAATTTATTTATCCCATATAAAAAGTCATATATTGAATCAAACACAAAATCACTGTGAAATTCCATTAGCGGCTGCAGACCGATATTCCCAATCACCCCGATTGTCACCTGACAGATACACAAAAATGAATCCCCTCATTTGAATGCAGGGAAAAGCCTATTTTAAATAAGTGATTACGTGGGAGATTTCTATGAGGGTTTGATATACTCCCCTTTATAGTGCCTAGAACACCATTTTATATTTCTTATTATGCAAGCTATTTGTCATTAATTAGGGATGCACCGATACCATTTTTTTAAGACCGAGTACAAGTACCGATACTTTTTAAAAAGTACTCACCGATACCGAGTACCGATACTTTTGTTTAATGCCATGTGACCGCTTTTCAATAACAGACCTCATATAAAGTGCCCCCAGCTCTCATTGCCCCTGCTCATAGTGTCCCCAGCTCTGTGCCCCCAGCTCTCATAATGCCCCAGCTCTCATTGCCCCAGCTCTCATATTGCCCCAGCTCTCGTAGTGCCCCCAGCTCTCGTAGTGCCCCCAGCTCTCGTAGTGCCCCCAGCTCTCGTAGTGCCCCCAGCTCTCGTAGTGCCCCAGATCTGTGTGCCCCCAGCTCTTAGTGTCCCTGTTCATAGTATCGGTATCGGTGCATCCCTAATTGTTATGTAGCTAGATGACACAGGGACACTTGATTAAAAGGGCAGGTAAAATGCTTGCATGCCCCCTCTGTGTATTATGGTGGTCGCAGAGGAGATACCCATCCATCTGCATTTGAGTTATACACACGTGGTGCTATTAGAATATCACTGTTCCTGCTGTGATTGCTTGACAGTCACCAGAGTGTGGCCCCTCATTAGAAAGAGGTGGTTTTCCTCTTTCCATAATGAGTCCCAAAAAGATCCGGAGTGCTCCATGATGGGGTTAGGATTGCTAAACGTCATCAACTCCCTTAATAAAACAACTCCAAGGTTATCATCATTACTATGGTAATTGTCTGCAAATTAGTTATGTGACCCCTCGCACAAAAGGGTGAAATCCCAAAAAAGTGGTCTCCCTAACCTCTAAATACAGCACAGTTTGAGATATAAGCTTTATAATTGCACATCTCAGCAAAATCAACTATTCTCTGCCATCCGTAGGGGACCGGCATTCACCTTTTTATGGTGGTCATCTTAGGGGGGCAAGTGACCTTTCATTTTAAAGGGGAGTTTCAGTACTTTTCATTTTGCAGTGTGTAAGTTATTCTGAGAGGATGACGGGGCTGAGTTTCTGCCCTTCTAAGCACCAGATACACAGTTGGTTACTCTTCCTGCAGGTTTATTTTCACTTCTATAAAATCGGCTGCTTTCCACATTAGTATGTGACATATCATTAGAAAGGGCAGATCTCGCCTTTCCAAAAAGTGGTAACTTGTAATGGCAGTCTTCTAGAATGGGAAATATTTCTGTTTTTAGATGTGAACACCGTAACCATTGTTATTTGTAAACGCTCATTTTTTTTATCTATCGCGAGTCACACACATTCTCCAGTAATGTTCATCTTTCAGAATCTTATCTGGGAAAGGCAAACAAGTGTAGATAGCATAATTTCTTCACAACAAAGGCTACAAGGAGATAATGATCAAAAGTTACATACATGATGTGTGGAACTCCTCCTTAGCAGTCAATGGGTTAGTAAGGTAAAGGAGGAAATGCTTGGATAAGGCAGAAGGGGGTCTATTGTTCTTTTAAGATACCCGAGATAAGAGATTGCAGCTGAATGAGATAAAACGGGGAGCTTAAAAAACTTGTTTTGTACATGACCTGGACTGATTACTTCTGGTTGTTGCAGCCGCCCTGGTAGGGATTCGGCAGGACACTGCTTTTTCTGTATAAAAGGCTTCTAATCTATCCCTTGGTAATGTCCTTTGAATAAATCTCACACAATGCAATGATTTGAGTCAGTGATCGACCCATAGACTCCATTCTATGGCCAAAGCCATCCAGCTTTGAGTAAGTGATGTAAAGATACGGGGGGGGGGGTACAACACAAAAGATCACACAATTAATGCACCCAGTGACACAGAGTAAAATATTTTCAGAACATACAAGAGAAAAGCAAAGTAGATGTAACATATCGGCAACATAAAATAAACACAATAAGAACATTTCATTTTTTGTGGTACTGGCCCTTAAAGGAAGCACTGATCTATATACAGTCAGGTCCAGAAATATTGTGACATCGACACAATTCTATCATCTTTGGCTATATACACCACCACAATGGAGTTGGAATGAAACAAACACAATGTGCTTTAACTGCAGACTGTCAGCTTTTAATTTGAGGGTATGTACATCCAACTCAGGTGAACGGTGTAGGACTTACAGCAGTTTGCAGATGTGCCTCCCACTTGTGAGGGACCAAAGGTAATGGGACAGAATAATAATCATAAATCAAACTTTCCCTTCTTAATACTTGGTTGCAAATCCTTTGCAGTCAATCACAGCCTGAAGTCTGGAACGCATAGACATCACCAGATGCTGGGTTTCATCCCTGGTGATGCTCTGCCAGGCCTCTACTGCAACGGTCTTCAGTTCCTGCTTGTTCTTGGGGCATTTTCCCTTCAGTTTTGTCTTCAGCAAGTGAAATGCATGCTCAATGGGATTCAGGTCAGGTGATTGACTTCAGCTATGGACTTCAGACTTCCATTAACACAATTCTGTAAAGAGCTTTGTCTTTGCATTATGAGCTGTATCACAAATATAAACCATTCAGGCTTTCATTTAAAAATACGACTTAGCACATATTTGTAGCAATATTCCTTTTAGTGTGTCCAGGTCATGTAATAAATGGAAGATGTGTAGTAATAAAACCTTACTACCAGTTTAATCAATATTTAAGAAAACCTATGGGTTTTTGCTAAACCTGCTGTCTGGAGAATACCTTTTGATTAAAAAGTAAATAAAATGCTACTTTAGCAACTAGTTTCTGCAACAGAACATAGTTGAATCAGTTTGTGAGCGCGTGCAACTCGTCCATGACATCCCAGGTCTACTACTAGTCTAGTCATTGTTCATGTTTGCCCAACTCTACTATGGTTCATTCTTTTGTGACTGGCTCTTCTGGAGTCACAGCTGTTCAATATTTCATTCTGTAAGTCCACCTTTTAAGTACATACCCACAAGAATAAGACTGCCGAGATCGATTCTTTGTAATTTTGTTCTTCTACCCATTCCAGGAACAGAGAATCATTCGTAAATCTAGCCATTTGTTTAAACTTGGTTCTTGTGAGCATGAAATATGAAAAGGTTATTGTGGGCTCCATTTGAATGCCACTAATCTCCATAGTTTTAGCAGCATTTGTTTTTGTGCGCTAAAAGGATTTTCTTGCTGCTTCTAGTACATATAGTGGAAATGGTATTTTAAGACTCTGTCTCTGATTAGCATCGCTCATCCTGGGATCCTCCTATTGTGGTAATGCGTTTGCATTTTTTTGTCACGTCAGAAAATCCAAGTCTGAACGGGGGGGGGGGTGAATACAATCAGGTATTGGTTAACACCTTCAGAACAACACAAAATAATGTTATGGTGTTTATTGTGTTGCACTATAAGGCTGGGGTCAGACCAGCGCACTTTTAACGTGCGTTCCGGCGCACTTAATTACAGCCGCAGTAGCAGCAAATGACAGGCAATGACGGCCAATATACGAAGTACGGCCACACAAAAGTCCGGCCGCGCAACGCAAGTGGAAAATGAACGCATTATTTCGTGAACGCAGAACCACTAGTACTGACGTACAGAGTGCGCTGCGTCCGCTAGCGGCGTGTGTGTGCGTGATTAGGAGACGTCAGACGCTGCTCATGTCCGTCCAACATAATGTCCAGATACCCAAAGTTTCCTGATTTGGATCCGTAAAAAATCACGCACAAAAATTGCGCATCGTATGACCGTTTTCGCGCATTCCGTGAAAAAATACGTCAATGCATTCGGACGCACTTTTTGACGTTGGCGTGTAAAAATGCTTTGGGTTGACCCTAGCCTAAAAGCCTGTATTTTGGAGACTTTTATTTGTTCTGTTCTAATTTCCGAATTCTCAATCATCAGCAATTATTTGAAGGATGTCTCTGATGGGTAATGGGTTACAAAATAAATACTGCGTAAGGTAGTGTTATAAGCTCTATGCAGAAACGCTGAAAACATTTTGAAACTAGTAACAAAAAAAACACAATCATTGTTTTTAGATAGTTTAGTCAACAGCATGGGAAAATGCTCTGAGTACTTACCATCTACATAATTTATTTTAAGGAAACTCCTGGATTGTCATTACAAATTATTTCTATACTTTATTTCATTTTCAAATGAAATCATTGACATTTCGGCTTAGCTGATCCTTTATCACATGAGCCGAAATGTTGATTTTTCTTTTAATGCGGCGTGAGTCACCGTATATAGAAATGATTATACCGTATATCCCAGTGCCGTGGTTCTTCTGAAATATATTACAGAAAATTGGATGCAGTCGGGGTCTTTCATAAAAAAAATACCTTCACATTTATTATTAATATGGGGGGGGGGGACTTTTTCCTTCTCAGAGCCTTTTTCAAGGAAAAAGTATTTCCAGGATATCATGTGCTTTATTTTCTATTATATGCCTGTGCCTGTCTCGTGGCTCTTTATAAGGTAAATATGACTGTACTCTACGGACTGTACTCCATGACAAGTCACAAAGACGACGGTTTCAGTTCCATACGTGAGCTCAGCACATATTTTACCATTGTTTGATTTATAGTCCTGGAGTGCTGTCATAGTTATCTAATTTGTGTGTTTATGTTTATCAAACTAAACTAATACACGAAGAGATCTTATTAAAAATAATATTTTGTCAAAGCTGCATGGAAATAAACAATGTTTTGTCTCCTAAAGAAGCCTTTATCAAGGCTCTTTCATGAGCCATATACATCATTTCAACTAAAATATATACATTTTTAGCTTTCTATATTGCCATTTTGTTGTGTTTTGCATTTAGCGCATAATATGCCAGTTTTACTTCTAGCATATGTCATGCAGACAGTTTAAATCTACATATGTTTAAGGCTAGGGTCAGACGAGCGTGATTTCTACGGACTGTACGTCCGTGCACACGGACGTACGTTAGTACGGAAGACGCAGTAGTGGCCAGACAGTCCGTTTTTTTCACTGACGTATATATTTTGACGGATGTAGAAGGGAAAATAAATTAAAAAGCAAAACCATTTTGTCCGTGAAAAATGCTGGACGTATAAATGCTGTCCGTCTGACCACGTTCCATCACTCACACACAAAGCTATGCGGACGTTGCGGACGCAGCGCACTTTGTGCGGCCGTTCTAGCGGTTGTACGTTCTTGCCTGCCTTGCGTCCGTGGGCCGCGGCCGTTGTGCGTCCGCAGTTCAGTGCGGACGTACTTCGTGTGTCAGGCTCCGATGGGCTTCCTGTCATGCTATCACGGACGTACTTTTAGGCGCAATCACGGACGTGAACACTACGCTCGTCTGACAGCAGCCTAAAGGACAATACTTACTAATATATGTCATTTTATATATATGTATGTACGTGTGTATATATATATTATATATACACATACACAGTGGCAAGAAAAAGTATGTGAACCCTTTGGGATTACGTGGAGTTTTGCATGAATTGGTCATAAAATGTGCTCTGATCTTCATCTAAGTCACAACAATTTGAAAAACACAGTCTGCTTAAAATAATACAACACAAACATTATATGTTTTCATGTGTTTATTGAACATAACATGTAAACATTCACAGTGCAGGGTAGAAAAAGTATGTGAACCCCTAGCCTAATGACTTCCCAAGAGCTAATTGGAGCCAGGAGTGAGCCAACCTTGAGTCCAATCAGTGTGATATTATTGGATGTGATGCTGAAAGCTGTCCTGCCCTTTAAAAACATACACCAGATTTTGTTTACTGGTTTCAAGAAGCACTGCCTGATGTGAACCATGCCTCGCAGAAAAGAGCTCTCAGAAGACCTACGATCAAGAATTGTTGACTTGCATGAAGCTGGAAAGGGTTACAAAAGTATCTCCAAAAGCCTTGATGTTCATGTGTTCACGCTAAGACAGACTGTCTACAAATGGAGAAAGTTCGGCACTGTTGCTACTCTCCCTAGGCGTGGTCGTCCTGTAAAGATGACTGCAAGAGCAGAGCGCAGAATGCTTAATGAGGTAAAGAAGAATCCTAGAGTGTCAGCTAAAGACTTACAGAAATCTCTGGCACATGCTAACATTTTTGTTGACACATCTAGAATAAGGAAAACATTAAACAAGAATGGAGTACATGGGAGGACACCACGGAGGAAGCCATTGCTGTCCAAAAAGAATATTGCAGCACGTTTGAAGTTTGCAACAGAGCAACTGGATGTTCCACAGCACTACTGGCAAAATATTCTGTGGACAGATGAAACCAAAATTGAGTAGTTTGGAAACAACACACAACACTGTGTGGAGAAAAAAAGGCACAGCACACCAACATCAAAACCTCATCCCCACTGTAAAACATGGCGGAGGGCGCATCATGGTTTTGGGCTGCTTTGCTGCCTCAGGGCCTGGACGGATTGTTGTCATTGATGGAAAAATGAATTGCAGAGTTTATCAAGACATTTTGCAGGAAAACGTAAGACCATCTGTCCGCCAACTGAAGCTCCGCAGAGGATGGGTGAAGCAACAGGACAATGACCCAAAACATACAAGTAATTCAACAAAAGAATGGCTTCAACAAAACAAAATACACCTTCTGGAGTGGCCAAGTCAGAGTCCTGACCTCAACCCGATTGAAATGCTGTGGCATGACCTTAAGAGAGCGATTCACACCAGACATCCCAAGAATATTGCTACACTGAAACCGTTTTGTGGAGTGGTCCAAAATGACTCCAGATCGTTGTGCAGGTCTGATCTGCAACTACAGGAAACGTTTGGTTGAGGTTATTGCTGCCAAAGGAGGGTCAACCAGTTATTAAGTCCAAAGGTTCACATACTTTTTCCACCCTGCACTGTGAATGTTTACATGTTCTGTTCAATGAAAACATATGTTTGTGTTGTATTATTTTAAGCAGACTGTGTTTTTCAAACTGTTGTGACTTAGATGAAGATCAGAGCACATTTTATGACCAATTCATGCAAAACTCCACGTAATCCCAAAGGGTTCACATACATTTTCTTGCCTATGTGTGTGTGTGTGTGTATGTGTATATATATATATATATATATATGACTCTTTGCCAAATAATATCTAAATCACAAAGTGTTCTTCATAATTCTTTAAACTGCATTCTGGTTTTCTCGCCTCCCTTGGAAAGAAAAAAAAAAATGTGTGGGTGTCCATAATTGATTACTGTTCACAACTTGTTTATCCACTGTAATAAACCAGCAGGGCTAACATCCAATGGATTAACCAAGCAAGAGCCTATCATGTGTACATGTATCCATCCTTATTCTCATCCCGTTTTTATGGTAGTGATGTGAGCCCTGGTGTACTCCCCCCCCCCCCCCCTTTGAAGTGACTTTTGTTAAAGACCAGCTACGGACGTTCAGTGTATGTGACCCCAGATGGTAATCAAATTAGACCACTAGTGGGGAATCATGGGATTTGTAGTTCATCATCAGCAGATCCTCCTCAACATTCTTTATCCTACTGGCAGATCAAGAAAATACAAGCTACCCCTCAATCTCTATCAGACATGCTGTTTATATTATGGGATGGATTGCAGAGATTTTAAATCTAATTTCTATTATTCCTATACCCCAACCGTTAGTGCTGTCCAAGGGTTGGGATGTCTGTAGTTTAAAGTGCGCTTCCATCCAGACTTCATATTCTGCACTCTTTTGGGCTCTAAGCATGTGCTTTACAGATATTAACAGATGAGTTTGTTAATATTTGTCGCAAGCCTTCCTGCTCTTTCTAATACCAAATTCAGCAAAAGTAGTTTCGTTTGTAAAGCTAACAAATGCCATTTTTGTTGCAGTAACAATGAAAAAAGCCTTTGTGTTTACAGAGGAAGTGTATTATTTAACTAACAGAAACTTGAATACGACTCTATTCGCTATGGTCCGAATTGCTGCCTCCTAGTCCAAGAAGACTGAGGGAGCCGGATTGCATGTTTTATTTCTTAACGATACAGAAAAGTGTAACTATAACAGCCAAGTTGCACTAGTTGGCAGCAATTCTGATCTTTGTGGATAGGGCCAAAGTGTTCTATTTTAATTCTATCAAATGTGTAGCAGTTTTTAAAATTTCTTGAAAAACTGTTTTACCATTCTACCTAACATGAGAGCTTTACGATTGCTGCTGTGCATAGCTGCTTAAGATGTTCACACCTTTCAGTTAAATGTATCACTCATCGGTGTGTCCTCATTATAACCCTATGCGTTTCTGCCTTCTCATTTGTTTTGTTAACCCCTTTTTGTTTTAAATTTTATTCCCCATTATGTTTTTTTTGTCTTTTTTTTTTTGCACCTTCACCCCTTCTCTTTCTCTCTGTAAACTCATGGCAGGGATTGCTTGGTGAACTTATTCTGTTACAAGAGCAGATCAAGCAGCAGGAAGAAGAAGCACGCAGGGCGACTGGGAACATTAACACAGGCACCTCACAGCAGAAGCGCAAGGTGAAGCTTAAAATTATGCTGGAGATGGCAAAAATAGACAATCGGAGTGTCAGAGAACTGGGTATTCTCTTACGAAACTGCCACTCTAACCAATCAATGTGTTTTGTCTGATTCGGGGTGTAATAATCAATTCTCATTTCAATGATTGCATATGTAGTGTAAAAAGTTTCTTTCTCCGAATGAATCACAACAATAACTTTAACATATTTAATAATTGAATCTGTAATAAAACCGCTTGCTGCATGCTATAACTTCCTCCAGATCAGATTTTTTTCTTTCCTCTCTCAGTGGAACATAGAAAACCCCACTAGTATTTTTTATCGGTTTTCATTATGTTTTTTTTTATTTTATATATAACGTTATGAATACAGTGACCTGCTGAGTATGTGCGGAACCCTGTATAGTGGAGAAGTGTGACTATTTACTCTGGTTTCTGCATGAATTCATTGTAGCCTTTCCCCGTATGCATGTAACGTGTCCTGTAGTTTGAATTTCTTGGCTGTGAGCCCGTAGTCATGCGCATCTTTGTGGGGATCTCTCCGTTCCTGAAACCTATTCAATGAATGCTATGTTTCAGATCAGCAACGCAACACCATGGAGAGCTACGGAGCCCCATACGGTGCTGAAACATAATATCTATTCAATTCATTGCCGAATAGGGAAAAAACCCTCGTTGTTTTGAAATTAATTAGGAACAATAAAATTTCACTAAAAAATTCCAAAAAATGTCTAAAAAGATCCTAAAAAATAAGTAAAGAGATTTTTTTGCTGCAAATGGGGAAAAAAAAAAAACAACTGACGGCTGGTATTTTCCTTTTTTATTTGTAGTAATGTGTTTCATATTGTGAAGTAATTCATAAAAATGAAATTCAAATCAACCCAAAATACGAAATAACTCCTAAAAATGAAGTGATTCGAAAACAAAAATGACCCATGAAGACCCATAAAAAGTGATCAGAAAACGATAACCAGCCGTCTGAAATGTCAGATCGGTCCAAAAATAAAAATCGCAGTAAAATAATGAACCACTCTAAACGAAAAAATAAATCGTAACTAAATGACCTGAAATGAAAAAAAAATTCCGAAATTAAAAAACAAACCGTTGTGCACAGGTCTAGTTGCTATCTCTGTTGCCTGTTGGACAGCTTACTGTAAAATTTCAAAAGGACTGAAACTACCTTTTAAAATTAATAGGCCACTTGCCTCCCTACAAAGATCAGGACCATAGTAAACTTCATGTTGCTTTTTTTTTTTCCTCTCCTTTCTGCCGGAAAGTGTATAGTGAATCATTTAGATCCAAGGTTTTGGAAAGAGAGACCCTCTTCCTAACGAGAAGTGAATTGGCGATTAAAAACAGTATTGGTGATCTACTTTTTCCATGAAACAAAATCAGGGTAGTTGGCTTCACCCTATGTTGCTTCCATAATACACAAGGGAACAACAAACCGCTTATTTGAAAGCATTTTTTTTTTTCAGACAAATAGCCTTGCCTCTGTCAAGCTGCCATCTGAAGGTCATAGCCAAAGACTTACAAGAGAGATTTTAAAAGGGACACTGTCACACCATCTCTTTTTAGAAATGCATCGGAAGACCACTTTTTTGCAGAGGGTTTTCCTACCATTCAAAGGAAAGTTTTCTTTTGCGACTGTCACCATGATAGCCATCGTCTCTCAGTAACCGGCAAATTAGGCTGGCATCAGAAGAGCGCACTATGTGTTCCCGTACTGACGTGCTTACCGGCATCCGTCGCAGCGTTGTGACGCTGCAAAGGGGCCGGTCACACGCTTGTGCGCGCGAACGCAATGCACGCGCAACAAGCGTCCGTTATCAATGCCTCCCTGTCGATGCGCTAGGACGCGTCTTTGAGTGCGCTCTGCGAGGTAGCCAGATGGGCGTCGAGTGGAAGGAATGTCCACTCTCATGGACGTTCTTTCTGCTCCCCAAAGACGCTCGTCTGACACTAGCCTTAGAGGAATACTACCAATAACATACAGTATAACTAGATTACTTGTATATTACAAACAAAAGCACATCGTATAATGCATGCTACAGTATTTTTTTGTTTGAAGTGATTGCATGTAAAATAGAATAGTTAGATTTTCCGTTTTGTAGATCTTTCTCATGATGCAACATTTACCAAAATGTTAACAAAAGTTTCATTTTACAGCTGTGATATAGAATCAAGCAGTGGTAAAGAGGCAATGGGGTGAAGGAAATCTTTAGACAAGGCTGCAAGTGGTCTATTGTGCTGTCTGCTACACGAGATAAGAGATGACCGCTGAATGAGATCTGATATTTGCCTTAAAAGACTTCTAATTTACCCCCTAGTGATGTCCTTTGCATACATACCACACAGGGCTGCCATCAGAAATCGTGGGGCCCCTTATTACGCCACTGGTCAGGAACCCCTTCTGTCAGCTGACCCTTTCATTAAGTTAATTAAAAATATAAAATTTTGCCTCTTCCTACAAACTTTATTTTCCTGGGAATGGGCTAAATCCCTTGTGGTACAGCAAGGAGATAAAAAGTGTTCCCTGGTGCAGATCGTACTAATTGATCTCTCAGTTATGTGCCCTTCACCAGCCCCTAGATGCCACAGCCCACTGGGAAAATTGCTGGTGTCTTGGCTGGCCAATCCTGGGTGACATGGAGGGCGCCTTACCTATTTGGCACTTAAGGTGTGCATAGGATTTGGCAAGGGCCATCTGGATCAACTGGGCCCCAGAACATGTCAAGAGCTGTCACCCCCTGATGACTGCCCTGAGCCCACACAATGCAATCTTTATAAGATGGACTTTAAAGATCTGACCCGTTCACTCAATTCTATGACCAATGCCACAGAGTGAGGAGAAAGTGCTGTAAAGATATGGGGGGGGGGCAGTTAACACAAAATATGACAAAATGGATGAACCCAGTTACACATCTAGCGTGAAATATTTTCTTAACATACATGAGAAAAACAAAGTATATTTAAGATAACAGGAATTAAACAACGTTTTGTGGTTGCAGCGTCCTTTTTAATTTTTTTGTATTTGCTTTGTGTTTGGGCTCAGGTTTCCCTGGTTTTATGGCAAATACAATATTTGCTGATATGAAATTTATGGTTGAAATTGGTGTATAAAATAGAATTTTACAAATTACTATATTGATGTTTTTGGTGCATTCAGTTTTTGTGAGTTTTTTCATTTATTATTAACTCCTGATGGCTAGTTTGGACAGGTCTACAAGCCCCATACGGTGTCAAAATGGCACGTTTCCCCTCTGAGAAATGAGAATTTGGCTTGTTTCTTGAAATGCACACAATGTATTTATATTTGGTATTTATCACTGTTCTTCTGTATAAATTGCAAGATGGCACAAAAAGATTGTGATCAAATATTGGCTCAATTAATATTTTTCAAATAATAGGCTCCGAATCCTAATTTTCTTGTTTTTGAAGTGATCCGACGTGATCGTAAATGTGCAAACAAAAAAGCGTATACATGATATCCTTGTGTAATGACTCGTATTGGTTGGTTAGGATGCACACGGTCAAGAGTGCACAAAAATTTCATTTTGTTTTTGCCTGCAAGTATGATTTAATTTTTTCATTTCAGTAATTGTTCGAATAATTTTTTCATCTAAAAAGCATTCTCCACTGAGACAAAATATAATTTGTGTAGGTATCTCAAGGAAAAATGGCTGCGACTGGTAACTAAATACACCTTTGGGCTAAGGGTGTGAATTGGCTTGGGACTGAAAGGGTTAAAGTCTTTATTTACAAAAAAAAAAAGCAGTGCCACAGACAATTTTTCAATTGTTTAATATTGAGAATTAAACTTTGTAAAACCTTTTGAGCACACCTATTAAAGGTAGACTATTCTAGAAGAATGTTAGACCAGACCTGCCAAGTCAAGCAGTTCCCACTCGGTCATTCTGATCAACTGTAGTGTTTGGTAGCACCCTGAGGGCCTGTATTGCTGCAGCAATACTTATTTTTTGTAATGCGCATGCACAGCAGGATAACAGGCTGCACTTGTGTGAGAGTATTGTCCTAAAAGCTTTGCTTCAACTACTTCTGCTCTGTGAGGACTGTTAAATGCACTGTGAGGGCCTGTTTTTCTTGCTACTCCCAAAAACTACCGTTGATCAGAATGACCGAAGTGCAAACTGCTTGACTTGGCAGGTCTGTTTTCATGGTTCTTATAGAATAGTCTACCTTCTAATAACTCATGAATTTGTGTTTTTTATTCTTTCTTCTGTTAAAGTTTGATGTAGACCTGAACCCATCTATGTTAATGCTGAGGCAAAACTTTCAGTATGTAGAAATCATATGCTTCAGGAGGAGATGTATACATTTTTTCCTTCATATTTTGGGAACAAAATTGCTATGCATTCTATATCCTGTCTTGCTCAGAATTGGGTCCACTTTTGATAAACCTTACACCAGTCACAGAATATTAACATTAGGCTTAAAAACATGTAGCTTTACAAAAGTACACATGTAGGTGCACTCTCTCTGCCATATCCCATGAGGGGATGCATATTGGGTCTTACTGATCAATGCAATCTCTCATCCATTGATGAGCGGGATGAGGGAAAGCCTTTTGTCCCCCCCCCCCCCCGTGGCATGCCATGAGGAGCAGTGCATCTTTACAGGAAATATAACAGGAGAGATTCGCTGTCAAATGAGCAGTCTGTGAGGGAAAAACAAAATATCACTGTGGTTCTCAGATTCTTTATCTGGAGTTATGTGTTGCTGCGTGGGTACATTTACTGAATAGATTTTTTTGTGGTCAAATCTTTATAGGTCTAAAGTACAGAAGCTTTCAGTGATTAAGCTTGGTTTTCATATGGAAGAAGTCCTTTATGAATAACATTGCTAAGGTTTTTATATATATATATTATTTTTTTTTTCGGTTACATTGTTTTGTTGCTGAAATATAGTTACTTTTTTTTCATGTTTCAGTGTAAGAAGCATATTGTATGTTACAAATATGTTCCGGTTTGCCTGTGTTAGACATAGCTGCTGCCCCGATAATAAAATAGAGCTGTGAATATAAGTTATACATGTGTATGTATTTTCTAGAGGGAGCACCTTATTCATGGCTTTGTATGTTTTCTATTTTGCAATAATCCTAAAATGAGTCTGCTTTAAATCTGTGGTAAATAACGATGGAAAGGTAAGATGTGTAAAGGAAATTGTAGCTATGCATGATGGAAACATTTTTTGAAGAAGCATTATAATGTTCAGGTTTTCTGGCGTGGATCTTTAGGAAGAAGTATTGTTAATCAGGTGTGTGATTTGAAGGGCGTAATACTAAGACTGCAGTCACACAAGCGCTCTGAATGAGTCTGGGAGCCCTCTTTCCTTCGGGGAGGGCCACACGGTGAAACATGCGTAATAGTATCGCATGTTACACCAGATGTGCTGAAACCCTCCCTGTCAAAAAGCTACGCTTTATGTAGGTCGGGCCTACAAAGTGCGATCCTCCATAGGACTCAGCGAGGTGGCCACGCGGGCATCCCAGCAGAGAGAATTCTTGTTCTCATGGATGTTCCCTCCACGCTCGTATGATCGCGGCCTAAGGCAACAAATGTGTGATTTGGTTTGGTATTTTGGAGAGTTGACACCTTTTGGAGTAGCTCAGAGACCAATGGCAGATACTTCTAAAACAGGGATTCAAATTCAGAAAGCTTTACAGTGTTTACAGCCAAATAAATTATTTAAAGGAACAAAAATTATGAAGACAACACCCAAAGAATAGTGGATAACCCTTAAAGTTGGTAGTCCTTGGTTATGAGAGTGTTTCCTGTTTGGAAATATTTAGTAAGTTGTTTTTATTCAAAATATAAAGATTTAAAAATAAAGTGTTGATGCCATTATTGGTGAGGAAGGAACATGAGAAAACTATAACAATAAGTTGTCTGTTCTCTTGTAGGTATAGGGAAAGGAATCCATTAGAAAGCCGAGCTTTGTGGGTCAGTATAATAAGAAAGTAACTGAGACTTTTGGAAGATACAGTGTGCATTGCGAAGGGTCAACGAACATTGGGGATGTCCCAATCCAATCCGGTCTGTTTTCAGTGATCGGCTTTTTCAAGTTGACCCGATCCCAGAGTGAGAGACCTGCCAGGCAGCGAGACACCCACCCCCCCCCCCCCCATCTTGTTTCCTGCAGCATCGGCAGTGCCTTGCAACAGTTGGCCTGCTCACGAGTCATGGAGGAGGCCAGGAAGATGCTGCAAACCTCCCTTCTACAGTTTAGGTGCCCCAACTTTCACCCACAGTGTCTTCCCTGACTGCTGCAGGATCAGTGAACTGGTAAGGAAGACACAGTGAGCAAATGCAGAGTTCCTGGAATTCCCTTTCACGAAGGGGTTACCGATTCACCCACAGATCATGCTGCATTCGATTGGGACTTGGTATTGACCAATCCCAAAGACGGCACAAATCGGTTCAGCAGCCCAAAAATAGAGAATGGGGCATCCCTAATGGACATTCTCATCAGAAACCGTCTGTATTTTCACACAAAGCTGGGAAAAGGCAAAGACCTTTTATATATGTATCACAAGACCATATGAGTTTTCTGTCTAATAACTCGATGGGGGGGGGGGGTCACCATTTGATGGTCTGCTGTAGTCTTAAGCTCCTCACGCTTTTCCTATTGCAGACCTAAATAATTTCCAATGATATTGTGCATTGTCCTTTCACTCTGCATACATATCTTCCTAAAGTCTTATGTACTGTCCTATTATATCGATCCACGAAGGTCTGCTTTCTAATGAAGCATTACTTTATCCAGAAAAGGACAGTAGACAACATACACAGTATCTGCCAGATCTTTACGTTCATTATCAATTTCCCCTCATACTGGCTTATTGTGCTGCACATGAACACCTAATCATTGGTGTATACTTTCTGTTTCTCTTGGATTTATTGAAATAGTTGTTATAAATTTCTCATGCTACTTCATCAGCAAGAAGATCTCTTCAGCTCCTTGATTTTTTTTTATTTTTATTTTTTTAAAAAGCAAAAAAATTTGTTTTAACAAATTTTTCAAGCAGGGATCGGCCTCATAACCAATTGTTGCAGTCAAATAGAATAGTCAACTAATCAATAAATGATTGGATGGGAAAAATCTATTAATGTTTTATATCAGAGGATATAATTTACAAACCGTGGTTTGTTAGGAGTTAATAAAGCATGATAAATCTCAGCTGTAGGACTGTGATCGAGTGGCGCAAGAAGAATATGGTAATTGAACTCTTAATTTTTCCTTTTTTTTAAGCATTGGTTCAGTGGTGTCTTCTGATCAAATTTAAATGTCTTTTTGTGACTTCTACCCATGGGCGTGGCATTTGATTAGGGTTTAAACAGAAATTGATAGTTTGTGTTCAATTTTGTTTTGTGTTTAAGGTCTCTGACAAAGACAAGCTTGACCAAATGCAAGAGGAACTTCTAAAAACCCAAGTATGTATCATCCACAGTACAGTCATTTGCTCTTTGATCCTATAGGCCAGTGGTTCCCAACCACGGTCCTCGGGTACCCCAACAGGCCAGATATCTGAAGCACAGCACACGTGATATGATTTGCTGTTCAGTGACTACAGGATTCAGTCTGCATTTCCCAAAGGTAATCCTTAAAATCTGGCTTGTTAGAGGGTCCCAAGGACATGGTTAAGAACCATTGCTATAGCCGACACAAAGCTGTAGGTTGTATGTGCATTCTCTTTGATGCTTCACCATATTTGGATTATAGGAATTGAGTTCATAAACGTAAAATGTGCAAAAAAACTAAATTTTCATCTGTGAAAAGATTATACAGACGGGCAAGGTATTCTGGGAAACGGGGAGCTTCTATGTCACTGAATTTGGAAATAAATGAGCGGTTTGTGTTTGCAGCTTAAGTACCAGCGAATTCTTGAACGTCTGGAGAAAGAAAACAAAGATTTAAGGAAGATAGTGCTACAGAAGGATGACAAAGGAATTCATCACAGGAAACTTAAGGTATTATTCTATATTATTATCCTAATGCTATGTAGTACCCAGGTTCTGCAGCGCTTTACAGAACCGAGGGAATAATCAAACCACTTGGGAACCAGAGACAAGAGGTGCAGAGGACCCTGCTCAGATGAGCTTACAATCTGTTGGAGGGGAGGAGAACAAGAGGACTTGTCATCTTATGAGTGGTCAGGATCATTAGTGCTAATGTTTGTATCAAATCCAAGGTGGGGCATGGTAGTGAAGCAAACTATGAAACCTATAATGATGCAGGAAGGGGTTAGGGGAGGAGAGGGATTGGTTAGTAATGTCATATGCAAATTTGAAAATATGCATATGACATATGACACCCTGCTCCCCCACCCCGCACACACACTCGCAGAAATCTACATGCTGTGGACCCCCATCAATTCTCCAACCTACTTCACCACCTCCCTCATACCTCATCCTTCACCTGCCCTGATGCTGCCACTAATCACTACAACACTACGCTTATCTCTGCTCTAGACACTCTTGCTCCTCTTCGACTCTGCAAGGCCCCACGCCGCCAGCTTCAGCCCTGGCACACCCTCCAAACTCGCTACCTGCAAAGATGCTCCCGCACTGCAGAGCGTGCCTGGAGGAAATCCCACTCTGAAGCTGATTTTGTTCACTTCAAGTTTATTCTCCGGTCATACACCTCTGCCCTCCACTTGGCCAAACAATCCTTCTTCTCATCTCTTATATCTACGCTGTCCTCCAACCCTAAACGGCTCTGGTCCACCTTCAACACCCTCCTCCACCCACCTGCACCTCCCCCCTCAGCTGCCTTCAGCGCTCAAGACCTGGCAGACTACTTCCTCAATAAAACTCTAACTATCAGAAGCAACATCCCAACACAAGATAGTTATCTGCCACCTCCACTCCCACAGGTCCCCTCTGCCACCCTCTGCCGCTTCCTCCCAACCACTGAGGAGGAAGTCAATTCCTTATTGTCCTCCTCACATCTCACCACGTGCCCGCTCGACCCCATTCCCTCACATCTAATTCCTCCCCTCTCCTCCTCCCTCACCCCTGCTCTCACACACATCTTCAACCTATCTCTCTCCACTGGCTCCTTTCCATCCGCCTTCAAACACGCGCTAGTTACCCCTTTACTAAAGAAACCATCCCTAGACACCAACTCTCCATCCAACTACCGCCCTGTATCCCTGCTTCCCTTCACATCAAAGCTCTTAGAAAAACTAGTCTTCAACCGCCTCTCCCTCTTCCTGTCCTCCAATTCCCTACTCGACCCCCTGCAATCTGGCTTCCGTCCCCTACACTCAACTGAAACTGCCCTCACCAAAGTCACCAACGACCTCCTAACTGCTAAAAAACACGGCCACTATTCTATTCTCATCCTGCTTGACCTCTCGGCTGCTTTTGACACTGTTGACCACCCCCTCCTTCTACAGACCCTCAACTCTCTGGGTCTCGGTGACACTGCACTTGCTTGGGTTGACTCCTATTTATCCAACAGGTCCTTCTGTGTGTCCTTTGCTGGTAACTCCTCCTCTTCATTGCCTCTATCTGTTGGTGTACCTCAAGGCTCTGTCCTTGGTCCTCTGCTCTTTTCCATCTACACCTCCTCCCTGGGCAAAATCATCAACAGCTTTGGCTTTAATTACCACCTCTACGCTGATGACACTCAGATCTACCTCTCTACCCCTGATCTCTCTCCCCCTGTCCTTTCAAAAGTCAGTGACTGTTTATCTGGCATCTCCTCCTGGATGGCCTCCCACCACCTAAAGATCAACATGTCAAAGACTGAGCTCCTACTTATTCCTCCCTCTAATGCCTCCCCACCTCCTGACTTCTCTATCACGGTGGAGGGTATCACCATCTCCCCATCAAACCAAGTTCGTTGTCTTGGAGTTACACTGGACTCTGCTCTTTCCTTCATCCCCCACATCAAGTCTCTTTCCTCCTCCTGCCGATACCAACTGCGTAATATTTCCAGAATTCGGCCATTTCTTACTGCTGTCACCACAAAACAACTCATACACGCCCTGGTAATCTCCCGACTCGACTATTGCAATAATCTCTTATCTGGCCTCCCTCTGTCCCGCCTCTCCCCCCTACAATCCATCCTGAACGCCTCTGCCAGGCTAATTCACCTCACCCGCCGCTCTGTCTCTGCCGCTCCCCTCTGCGAGTCCCTTCACTGGCTCCCCATCCACTGCAGAATTAAGTTCAAAATCCTTATCCTTACCTACAAAACCCTCACTAACTCAGCGCCCCACTACCTGTCCTCACTAATCACCAAATACACCCCAGCCCGCTCCCTAAGGTCAAACAGTGACCTGCGCCTAGCTTCTCCCCGCATCACCTCTTCCCATGATAGACTGCAGGATTTCTCACGCGCAGCCCCCACTCTCTGGAACGCTCTCCCTCGTGCTGTCAGACTTTCCCCTAACTTCTCTTCCTTCAAACGCTCCCTGAAAACATTCCTATTTAGGGAAGCCTACCACCCAACTCACTGATGCAACCATCAATCACTCTCACCTTACAGTCCTCTCCTCCTGTTTCCAACCCCAACCCTCCTAGATTGTGAGTTCCTACGGGAATAGGGCCCTTATCTCCTCCTGTACTGTTTGTCAAATGTTGTTCAATGTATTGTAACCCTGTCTATACTGTGCTTATTGTACAGCGCTGCGGAATATGCTGGCGCTTTATAAATAAAGAATAATAATAATAATAATAATGGTTTCTGAGGGGTTTCTTGAAGGACTGAAGAATAGGAGTTTGGTAGGGCATGGCAGGTCATTCCACATGATCGCTACTACTCATATATATATATTGATATACTCTGATATACGTTGTATTTTGGCCATGTTATAACACAACCGGATAATCTGCTACTCGGCACTGGTAGAATGCTGTTCTTCAGTTGGGCATTCACAGAGTAGAACATTAACATTCCTCAGCTTACACTCTCACCTCCTGACTTTGGAATACACCACACCTATCTGAACCCTTTACGTACATTTCAATATAAAACAAAGTATTACTGCAGAGAACCATTACAA
This sequence comes from Leptobrachium leishanense, assembly GCA_009667805.1. Classification (NCBI taxonomy): domain Eukaryota; kingdom Metazoa; phylum Chordata; class Amphibia; order Anura; family Megophryidae; genus Leptobrachium; species Leptobrachium leishanense. The sequence continues at coordinate 138,693,035 of CM019066.1, read as the reverse complement.
CAGACGTTTTCTATTGAAATTGGCTTTATTATGTCTGTGATGAGTAACCCGTGTACTTTTTATGACCACTTTCTATGATATGACATTGCACTGTTATGCTGCTTTCTACAACACCTTTCCATTATGTACCTGACACATGATTTTTATTTGGAAAATCTAGACCTATTTTTTTATAAGAAACTCAGAATAATAGCTTGTGGAATTTACTGGTGATGGTTTATGTTGCCTTGCTTTACCTATCGTTGGTATAAAACTTTCATAAAAGGTATACAATATTGTAAACAGTCACAACTTGTGAGTCACTCGACATTTGAACACAAATTTGTGTTGTTTTTTTCTGCCCTGATTATTATATGCAGAATTATAGTAAACCTGTATTTTGCTAGTATTCTACTAACTTGCTCTTTTCAAGAAATCCTTGATTGATATGTATTCTGAAGTTCTGGATATACTGTCAGACTATGATGCCAACTACAACACCCAGGACCACTTACCAAGGGTATGTATCAAATTCACTATGAACAACAAAGTGATATTTTTTTTCCATGTGTTTATTGTATTTTTGTTAATTTGTGACAAAAGCATAAATATAACAAGAATAATTTCAAAGGAACACTCTACTCATCCTGACCACTTTTTATTTGTAAAATGGTCAGGAGGTGTGATTTATCCTCTCAGCCCCCCCCCTCTATTTTCCTAAAAAGCTGGGTGAAGTGGAGGAGTTTCCTGCACCCCACCCAGCATCACCATCAACCAAGGTACTTGAATTCCCTGGCTGCCAGTTACTACTTGGGTTACTTCTGACCTCGGCATGCATTGAGCATGCCGACATCACTATCAGACCAATTGCGTTAGACCACAATGTAATCATCGTTCTGTTCAGGCACTATGGGACTTCCATACGTAAATTTCACAAGTCCCACTGAGGTGCCCAATTTGACTTTCCTATGCTACGTGAGTAGGGCAGGAAGCACAAACTGTGCAGAAAAGCCTCAAGGACCTCTGGGTTTGGGAGTCCTTGAGTCGAAGAATAGGAGCTGGGCGTGACGAGGGAGGTGAGGTACAATTGGACAAAATAAATAAATGAGCAAAAGCAGTCAGCAGCCTCTGCCCAATTATTTATGGGCAGAGAAAGCGACCTCCAATTTTCAGCAGAGTTTTCCTTTAAATAACTACTTTTGCTTTTTATCCTCAAACCTTGGCCCTCCCGATGTTTTGGAGCTACATTTCCCACAGAACTGTTTTGACCTAATGAATGGTTGAGCATCATGGGTGGTGTAGATCCAAAACCTCTGGAGGCCCAAGACTGAGCACCCCTGGCTTAGACTGACCTACTTCACATACAGTTGTGTTCAAAATTATTCAACCCCCACTGAAATTGAGTGTTTTGGCCAGTTTGACATTGATTTTGATCATTCAGTCATCTTGCTTACAATTAAATCAAAGAGGCACGTGTAGGTCAGACAAATATAACATAACATTTATAATGAAATAACCACAAATGTCTTTTCTGTGCTCACATCATTATCAGTTTTATTCAACCCCCAAGTGACATTCAATCTTAGTACTTAGTACAACATCCTTTTACAGTTATAACAGCTTTTAAACGTGAAGCATAGCTTGACACAAGTGTCTTGCAGCGATCTACGTGTATCTTCGCCCATCCGTCATGGGCAAAAGCCTCCAGTTCAGTCACATTCTTAGGCTTGCGCACTGCAACTGCTTTCTTTAAGTCCCACCAGAGGTTCTCAATCGGATTTAAGTCAGGTGACTGCGATGGCCACTCCAAAATGTTCCAGCCTTTAATCTGCAACAATGCTCTAGTGGACTTGGAGGTATGCTTGGGATCATTGTCCTGTTGAAAGGTCCAACATCTCCCAAGCCTCAGGTTTGTGGCGGACTGCATCACATTGTCATCCAATATCTCCTGGTACTGAAGAGAATTCATGGTACCTTGCACACGCTGAAGCTTCCCTGTACCTGCAGAAGCAAAACAGCCCCGAAGCATGATTGACCCCCCCCCCGCCATGCTTCACAGTAGGCAAGGTGTTCTTTTCTTCATAGGCCTGGTTCTTCCTCCTCCAAACATAGCGTTGATCCATGGGCCCAAACAGTTCTAATTTTGTTTCATCAGTCCACAGTACACTATCCCAAAACTTCTGTGGTTTGTCCACATGACTTTTGGCATACTGCAGTCGACTCTTCTTATTCTTTGGAGACAGCAAGGGGGTGCGCCTGGGAGTTCTGGCATGGAGGCCTTCATTACGCAGTGTGCGCCGTATTGTCTGAGCTGAAACTTCAGTACCCACATCTGACAAATCTTTTCTCAGTTCCTCAGCAGTCACACGGGGACTTTTCTCCACTCTACGCTTCAGGTAGCGCACAGCAGTCGAAGTCAGCATCTTCTTTCTGCCACGACCAGGTAGCGTTTCAACAGTGCCCTTTGCCTTGAATTTGCGAATGATGCTTCCTGTGGTCTCTCTTGGTATGTTTAACATCTTTGCAATCTTCTTATAGCCATTGCCCTTCCTGTGAAGAGTAATCACCTCTTCTCTTGTCTTCCTGGACCATTCTCTTGACTTCAACATGTTTGTAACCACACCAGTAAATGTCTAGAAGGAGCTGAGTATCACAGTCATTTTAAAGCTGCCTAATTGGTGCTTATTATGCTTTATTGCTGCTCCGTGACATCCACAGGTGTTTTCAATACCTGATTGAAAACACTTGAATGAACCTCTGTTCTTCAGAGTGGTAGTCTTTAAGGGGTTGAATAATTGTGTCAATGAAGAATTCACAAAAGAAACATTTACTACTGTATTACAAAACCAATTGATGTCATTTTAGTTGCATCTGGTTCTTTAAAAAGTCCTTGTAGGATTTCATTCTGAATACAATTACAAATGTACACTAAATTCCCTAAAACCCTTTACAGCATTGGGGGTTGAATAACTTTGAACACAACTGTATATCAAGACTACTACCATTACCATACAGGGAATAATACTTTATATGTGTAGAGCTGCTTAAAATGTTGAACGCCAGCTTCAAGTAGAGACCCAAGTCTTGCAAAGTTCAGAATTTTCCTTTTGATAGTTTAGAAGTTCAAGGTTGATAATCGCGTTCAGTTTCTGTGCTGACGGCACCTGTGGACTCCAAAGAAATGAGAAATATTTTTGAGGTGCATATAGACACAATGAGCAATATCTTTTTAGACTTATACATACACACATTATATTATGCCATTCTGTATCTTTTAACATAAATATTTTCATCATGTTGTGTCCCTTGGACTTCCTCGGGGTTAAGTAGGGACATCCCGATGGATAGCTTTAATGAGGATTGTATTCCTAGGTCATGCAGTGCAGCTTCTCCTGGTTTGTATTTATTTTAATGCTTGCACTTGTGAGTTTATTTCTTTAGACTGTGTTAATTTGCTCATGATTTCTCATTAGTGCATACTCAAGGATCTCATTTGCAGAGTGTAAAATCAGTCTGAGATTAACAGTACACATATGATGATTAGCTAGATTTACCTGCAGTATTCTTCAGACACCACTAGAGGTCCATGTATTACAATCTGAATAAAATAAAAGTCTATTTACGCTTAGAGAAAAACTCTATTAAAATTGGGGCAGGAGAAAAGGCGCAGCATGATTATTAATCTCTCCCTGATATTGACTTAAAGTCATTCCTCCGTTCCAGTGCCAAAGTCTCCATTCACCTCCCTCCACCTGTCAGACTGACATTGTCTACAGGCAGTAGCAAATGGTCGACACTCTGCCGATTCTTCAGTCAGCTGGATATCCTCTCCAATGCAAAGCCATTGTGAAGAATTGGCTGGTCAGCTCTGTACAAAAGTGTACTTAAACACTGGAAGGCTCTAGTAGGAAGCCCTCCAATTGCAGTCACAGATTCCATAGATATACTAGAGATACTCAACGTGATCCTGTATTTAAGTTAATATGGTCATGGAGGACTAGGGTGTCCTTTATAACTACTTCTGTCATCCTGGAATTGTACTTTCGTGGGAAGTAACATCAAATCATTAGACATGATCATAACTCCTACATATTATAGTATTTAATGTGTTTCTCACTCCATTATTAATGACCTATTCTGTACTAAATGAAAAGTTTCAGAATCAACCAAACCTAAAGGGACACTGCCACTTATATAAGCTGGAACTAGATAATTTGTGCATTACAATTAAAACCACATTCTAAAACACACGCTACTGTATTATTTTTTTTTTTTTTACATGCATGTAAAAAGGTTTTTTCCTTTTTTTTTTTCTTTTTTTTTTCCCCGTTTCCATTTTGTGGATTTTTGCAATGATGCAACATTTATCAAAATCTGTGCAAAAGGTTCACTTTAATGCTGTGGTTTATCATCTACAGTATTTAACAGTTAATGACGTGGAAGAGGGAATGTTTAGATAAGACAGCAGGGGGCTATTGTGTTCTGTATGCTACCTGAGAGAAGACATGGCAGCTGAATGAGATAAAACAGGGAGCTTAACATACTTCTAATCTACCCCCGGTGATGTCCTCTGATCACATCCCACACAATACAATGATGTAAGTCGGTGATTGACCCATTCACTCCATTCTATGGCCAAAAGCCAGTGATGTAAAGATACTTGGGGGGGGGGCAGCTTACAAAACAAAGGATCACACGGGATGCACCCAGTGACACAGTAAAATATTTCCTTAACTAAACAAGAGAAATACAAAGCACATGTAAAATATCAGCAACATATAATACACACATTAAGGACATTTCTTTTTTGCTGGTTGTGTCTCTTTAACCCTGATATGTTGTAGAAACCGCTGACTCTTTAAAACCAAAGATCAACATGTTACTGTATTGGAATGCAACCAAGCAATTCTCACACTTGGTTTAGAATATTTTGATAAGAAAAAAATAATCATTCTTCCCTTTACTGCTTTAGCAATATGCTGAATCATTCTACTTTCTGGGAGGATCATTTAATTGGCAGGATACAAACACATAGCACTTACCCATACCCTCAATATGTTAAGATGCTACCCTGAAACCCATACCCTCACTATGTTAAGATGCTACCCTGAAACCCATACCCTCACTATGTTAAGATGCTACCCGCAAGCCCATACCCTCACTATGTTAAGATGCTACCCGGAAGCCCATACCCTCACTATGTTAAGATGCTACCCGGAAGCCCATACCCTCACTATGTTAAGATGCTACCCGGAAGCCCATACCCTCACTATGTTAAGATGCTACCCGGAAGCCCATACCCTCACTATGTTAAGATGGTACCCTGAAGCCCATACCCTCACTATGTTAAGATGGTACCCTGAAGCCCATTCCCTCACTATGCTAAGATGCTACCCGGAAGCCCATACCCTCACTATGTTAAGATGCTACCCTGCCCTTTGACTGAGACACACACACATTTTCCTTTTAGGATGCAGAGCAGGCGTTATTGAAGAGGTCTTTATTTTAGGTAGGATTCCCTTAAATTTGAACCTTTACGGCCTTGAACCCTAACCTATAGAAGTAATAAATTTTGTTTGCAAATATGAGCGAGCGGTATCTCCTCTTTACAGGTGATTGTAGTTGGTGACCAGAGTTCAGGAAAAACAAGTGTCCTGGAAATGATTGCGCAGGCACGGATCTTCCCTCGTGGATCTGGTGAGATGATGACACGTTCACCAGTAAAGGTACTTTTAGAAAATAACCTATATTGACACTGATATGAACTGTGTTTTTTTGCATAGACTTTAATAAAATAGGTATGGACGTTCACCTGGATTATAAGAAAAGAGAAAAAATATTTTGTCTAAATTGTTAAATAAACATAAAGGTTTGTTATGTATCCTGAGGAAAAGGGGGGGGGGGTTGAGTGTCCTGAGAACGAGCAACAGCACTAGTGGTCTGCTCTACGGTGGGGCCCGCTCAGGTCTCACAAGGTTGTAGCTTGCTTGTGCCATTACAGGGATGATTGCTCCATATGCAAATCGGCCTGCTCTCACCCAAAAAGGGTGGCCAGTACTGATTGCCAAGGACGTCATCCCTGCACGAGTGTTGCAGCAACCCCCGGCGACCACACATTCATATATACAGACACATGCTACATCACTGCTGTATTCTCCCTCTCTGTTCTTCATTTTTGTCTACAAAGAGGGTGAACAGAGGAGATTGTGAGGTTGTCCATGTTGTCAATGCGGAGCAGACGGTCTCTATATTCTCATACAATAGTATAAACCTCTAGGCCAGTGGTCCGTATCCTTGGCCCTAGATGTTCTGGGACTACATTTCCTGGGGAGTCTCTGCTAAGCTTGCAAGTGGAGAAAAGTTACCTGGAAAGGCTTAATGATCTTAACGACTGACGGGCATCTCCCATTGGGGTGGCTTTAACACTGGCGAGGCGTACAGGTACGCCTCGTCCACATGTGCCATCGAGAGCTGCAGATTACGGCCCACCCCGCAGCCGATGCGCTGCGGTAGTTATTAGCTGCAGGAGGGCAGCCTGAGTTCAGGCCGTCCCTGTGCAGCCAATGATGTGTGGCACGCACAAACTGTGAAGGCAGCAGGGCATACCTGTACGCCCTGCGTCTTCAAAGCCCTCCCGTTGCCTGGACAGCATAGCATGTCCTGGGGCAGCAAGGGGTTAACATGTATAGCTTGGAAGAAAGACAAGACAGAGGAGATATGATAGAAACACTTAAACCCGGAAAGGGAATCAACAAGGTAGAGGAAGGGAGTATATTTAAAAGGAAACAAAGTAGCAAAACTAGAGGACATAGTCTTAGATTAGAGGGGCAAAGGTTTAAAAGTAACATCAGAAAGCATTATTTTACTGAGAGGGTGGTGGATACATGGAACAGCCTTCCAGTTGACGTGGTAGAGGCCAAAACAGTGATTGAATTTAAGCAGGCATGGGATAGGCATAAGGCTATCCTAAACAAAAGATAAATCCAGGTAAAGTATCCATGTAATTGGGCAGACTAGATGGGCCGAAAGGTTCTTATCTGCCGACATATTCGATCAGGGTTATTCAGAGAGCGGTGAAAAGCAGGAGAGTGACTGGAGAACGGAAAACTCTAGGTTAAAATAGCCAAACCAGAAGAATGTTCCCACTCATCTCACTTTCCGAATTGGCTATTTTGACCTAGAATTTTCCATTCTCCAGTCATTCTCCAGCTTTTCACCGCTCTCTGGATAGCCCTGTGTATGTTTCCAAGTGGTTGAACATCATAAGAGATGTAGTTCCAAAACCTCAGGAGGTCCATGGTTGTTGACCCCTTATCTAGGACCTTGTTGCACTCTCGCTGTGTATATTTTTTTCTTTGTCACGTTTAGGGAGAATGAGATATCTTTTTTTATATTTTCTTGAGTTGCATAAGCCAGGATTCTGAGGTTTTGTCCAAGGAAAAATGAACTTGCCAGATATAGGAAACTCTCAAGGGAAATGTGTTTGTCTTTTATTATTGCACACCTTTTGTGTCCGTCTTGCATACTGTGTTGTGTTGGGTTCCCTACAGGTATATTTGTTACAGTTAAAGCTCCCTGTTTAGATATGTATTACAGTACTTGGAAATTAAACGGCGTCTATAGTTATGATATATTCCTGATAATTGTTGCCTGCATTGTTGGCTCTTTTTATTATTTTTTCTTTTTTAGGTAACTCTAAGTGAAGGTCCTCACCACGTTGCTGTGTTCAAAGACAGTTCGAGGGAGTTTGACTTGACCAAGGAGGCAGATGTACGTGAACAGATCTTCTGTATAGTAACGCTAACCCTCTGTTAAGACGTGTATCGTTGCTCATCCGTATACAGACTTTCCATGCTATGGAAGCTCCGATAACTTAATATGAAACACTAGGCCAGAACTGTGAAAATGGAATAATTTCGTTATCCAGGTCGGGATACTTTGAAATCTGTAACGCTGCTCCACTTAATTCTGTCCTCAGATTTATAAGAGAGAAAAAGCCACATTTGAGTATATAATCTTTGGCCTCTGGGCCTTGGCCAGTTAGACGCCTAATGTTAAACACAAACAAATGTTATTGCTTACTTCTTCCTTCCTTTTTCGTCTTTAATTTTTGTATGCGACACAGCACTAGAAACATGTTTGCGTTTTTTGTTTTTTATATATATATATAACACAATTTGTAGTTGGTTAAAACTAGTGCTGTAGATGTCATCCCAAATTTTCAGACTTTTGGAAAATGCTGTACACTATATCAGTGGGTTATTTTCTTCATTGTATTTCCATAACAGCTCGCAGCTTTGAGAGATGAAATAGAGGTTCGCATGAGGAAGAGTGTGAAGGATGGACAAACTGTTAGCCCTGAGGTACTGTAATAGGTATTCATGTTTATTTTCCTGTATACGAATTAGATTTAAAAGTAATGTATTCCTCAGGGGCAACAAAAATAGATTTATCTGAATGGGCAACTGCATTAGCACCTGACCCTTCAATGTGACCCCACTTCGGTCTCATAAGGCTTTAGCTCAATGGTTCCCTACTGGCACCATCAAGCTAAAGCCTTATGAGACCTAAGTGGGGACTGAACTATATGCAAATCCATAAAAGGGTGACCTGGACTGAAATGCCAAGGATGTCTCCTCTGCACGAGAAATACAGCAACTCCTGACGAACGTTTCAGCCTTAAATGGGCTTTGTCAAGAGGGTGTAGCCAGTACCCTTCTAAGCACCTCGAGCAAGGTGTGGATTAGCCTCTATGCTCACCTAGAAGAACAGATTTATGAGCACATTGAGAATGGGCAAACGCACTAGAGTGACCTGGCCTTCGATTTCTACCCTTTCACCTCTCGTAAGCGCATTTATTTCTTATGTACGCATAAAACGTATACAGTAGTTTAATTCACCTTGTATCAAAACTGCCCCTCCCCAATCCTGTTTCTAGTTAATCCTCTTTTATACTATCCACTAATAATCCTTGGGTACGTTAAACGTATATTTATTTTATTTTTTTCCTTAGACCATCTCCATAAGTGTGAAAGGTCCAGGAATTCAGAGGATGGTGCTTGTTGATCTGCCTGGTGTCATAAGCGTAAGTTGGTGTGATCTGTAATGGTAAATCTTTAAAAATCATTTGAATTCCTGATTAGTAAACTTGTATGTATCTTAGACGGTAACATCAGGCATGGCTCCAGATACCAAAGAAATGATCTTCAGCATCAGTAAGGCTTACATGCAGAACCCCAACGCTATCATTCTGTGCATTCAAGGTAAATATTTCTATAACACTATACTATAAACTATGAGATCAGAGCTGATCCTTGAAGGACAATGGTCTGATAAGTGACAGTACGGTGATAATGTTCAGTAGTTAAAGTACATAATCCTTCTTTTTTTGTGTAGAATATAGCACATTTTTAAGTCCATAGAGCATGCAAAGCAGAGTTTGATGATTTGAACTAATCAGTGTTTTGATTTTCTGTAAATTTTAAACAAAATGTGATGCTTTTAATATATATACAGTTGTGTTCAAAATTACTCAACCCCCAATGCTGTAAAGGGTTTTAGGGAATTTAGTGTTCATTTGTAATTGTATTCAGAATGAAATCCTACAAGGACTTTTTAAAGAACCATATGCAACTAAAATGACATCAATTGGTTTTGTAATACAGTAGTAAATGTTTCTTTTGTGAATTCTTCATTGACACAATTATTCAACCCCTTAAAGACTACCACTCTGAAGAACAGAGGTTCATTCAAGTGTTTTCAATCAGGTATTGAAAACACCTGTGGATGTCACGGAGCAGCAATAAAGCATAATAAGCACCAATTAGGCAGCTTTAAAATGACTGTGATACTCAGCTCCTTCTAGACATTTACTGGTGTGGTTACAAACATGGTGAAGTCAAGAGAATGGTCCAGGAAGACAAGAGAAGAGGTGATTACTCTTCACAGGAAGGGCAATGGCTATAAGAAGATTGCAAAGATGTTAAACATACCAAGAGAGACCACAGGAAGCATCATTCGCAAATTCAAGGCAAAGGGCACTGTTGAAACGCTACCTGGTCGTGGCAGAAAGAAGATGCTGACTTCGACTGCTGTGCGCTACCTGAAGCGTAGAGTGGAGAAAAGTCCACGTGTGACTGCTGAGGAACTGAGAAAAGATTTGTCAGATGTGGGTACTGAAGTTTCAGCTCAGACAATACGGCGCACACTGCGTAATGAAGGCCTCCATGCCAGAACTCCCAGGCGCACCCCCTTGCTGTCTCCAAAGAATAAGAAGAGTCGACTGCAGTATGCCAAAAGTCATGTGGACAAACCACAGAAGTTTTGGGATAGTGTTCTGTGGACTGATGAAACAAAATTAGAACTGTTTGGGCCCATGGATCAACGCTATGTTTGGAGGAGGAAGAACAAGGCCTATGAAGAAAAGAACACCTTGCCTACTGTGAAGCATGGGGGGGGTTCAATCATACTTCGGGGCTGTTTTGCTTCTGCAGGTACAGGGAAGCTTCAGCGTGTGCAAGGTACCATGAATTCTCTTCAGTACCAGGAGATATTGGATGACAATGTGATGCAGTCCGTCACAAACCTGAGGCTTGGGAGACGGACCTTTCAACAGGACAATGATCCCAAGCATACCTCCAAGTCCACTAGAGCATGGTTGCAGATTAAAGGCTGGAACATTTTGGAGTGGCCATCGCAGTCACCTGACTTAAATCCGATTGAGAACCTCTGGTGGGACTTAAAGAAAGCAGTTGCAGTGCGCAAGCCTAAGAATGTGACTGAACTGGAGGCTTTTGCCCATGACGAATGGGCGAAGATACCCGTAGATCGCTGCAAGACACTTGTGTCAAGCTATGCTTCACGTTTAAAAGCTGTTAGTACAACATCCTTTTACAGTTAGAAGTACTAAGATTGAATGTCACTTGGGGGTTGAATAAAACTGCTAATGATGTGAGCACAGAAAAGACATTTGTGGTTATTTCATTATAAATGTTGTGTTATATTTGTCTGACCTACACGTGCCTCTTTGATTTAATTGTAAGCAAGATGACTGAATGATCAAAATCAATGTCAAACTGGCCAAAACACTCAATTTCAGTGGGGGTTGAATAATTTTGAACACAACTGTGTGTGTATATATATATATATATTTTTTTATCATTAATAATGTGTGACTGCAACATGCAAACTAGGGGCTCTATTCCAGCTGTTATGGTAGCATCTCAATATCGTAAGCATAGGTGCTAGCATTAGTAAGGATAACGTCTGGCATCGATATTCCAAGGTTGATGCTAAATTGGTGAAATCAGCACTTCGTACTTTGCGATCCCCATGTTCAGTATAGGAGACAAAATCCGTTTTTAATGTTTAAGACAGGTGATATTCCAAGATGCTGTCGCAAGTTAATGTCACAACGCAAATTGCTAATTTTAACAACTGTTGAAAGGTGAGGCACGTTTAGTTCCTCAGCCGCTGTAAGTGCTAAATTAGCAACGTGACACTGAATGCGGTGCTGCAGTTCAGCGCTCAGCACTGCTAATTTAGCACTTGCAGCTCAGTAGAGAGGTGCTGCGGGTTAGCTTAGTGTGACGTGTAAAAGATGGCCGCCTCCTGGGAGCAAATAATCCAAAAGGGAAATGTTAAGTTTGAAGTTTCGGTGGAACAAAACACCATATATTTATTGGAACATGGTTAACATTAACACTAAAGTGGTAATAAAATGGACAAAAGTGGATATTGCAGAAACAGCACCTTTCATTAAGCAATCCTCTGCCCTTTTTTCTGCAATATAAACAGCCACGCTCGTTCAGTGAGACGGCTGCAGGAAACTGAACTGCTGCAATGTAGCAATTCAGCACTTGCTGAGGAACTGAACGTGTCTCTGGTGCTAAATGATCTTGCAAATGCAAAATCATTTAACATGCTCTAAACACCCCCCACACACACACACTTATTAAATCCCATACTTACACCTCTCATCCCGTGGAGAAAGGGACGCGATCCGCTGCTGCTTCTCGTCGGGAGCAGAGTGAGACTGGGAACAAATAGTTCCTAGTCACTCTCCGTGATCACTCCTTGGCTCTCTGCAACTTCACCCACCCTGGCTTTAGCAGCTATCCCGGGATATGACGTTAATGTGAAGACTGTTTAGGCTGGGTTCACACCTGCGCATTTTTTGACACGCGTATTGCGCATTGCAGCGTGTTCAGCTGCAGTCTATAGGCTGGGAGCACGCTGCAATATGTCCCAAAGAAGCTCCTGTACTTCTATGGGCGTAGGACGTTTTACAGTGCGTTCCTACGTGCTGTAAAATGCCCAAGTGTGAACGGGCCCCATAGGAAATCATGGGATTTCCGTGTTTAGGCGTTTTACAGCGCACAGGAACGCGCTGTAAAACGCCCAGGTGTGAACGGGGCCTAAGGGAAAGTCTGCAGGCGCAGATTTTCCTGCTTACCGTCTCCATTTTTGCGTCTGGTATGGAATAGGGCCCTTGGTTGTCCCTCAGAGTTCACTACATTTCTGGCCCTATTCCAAGGTTAGTGTAAACATATCAACCCCATAGACTATAATGGCTCTGCTGAGTTTACAACAGCTCTGGTTAAGCTAACACCAACCTTTGAATAGGGCCATGCAGGTTTTATTTTTACACCAAGCAATTCTTAGTAAAACGGTGTCATGCACGGTTTCCAAAACGTCACCATTTATCCTATGGAGATGAGCATTTTCTTTACTCGCAGGCTGCATACTTAAAGTAATTGATACAGCTAGCATTGTTACTTCTATTGCACTAAGAAATAAGCTATATGGACCAGATCTGCCATCTGCTTTTTGCAAAGAACAAGACAATAATTTTATGTTGTCAATCCATACTTCAATTTGAAATTTACGAACGCAAATTAGAATTCATGTGGGTCCCATGTAAACGTTGCAGAATCTGTTGTTACTGTGTTATATTAATCTGTTTTGTTCATTTGGTTCTCAATAAGCTGTTTTGAGAAGTAAATCATAATGTTTTTGACGAATGCATAGAATTTGCATTGGACTAGCTGTACTTCTAACCTTGTTACAGATGGTTCTGTGGATGCAGAGCGCAGCATTGTAACGGACCTTGTAAGTCAAATGGATCCACAGGGAAGGCGCACCATTTTTGTCTTAACAAAAGTAGATCTTGCTGAGAAAAATGTAGCTAGTCCAAGCAGGGTAAGTTTCTTGTTTTCATGGATATGACTCCTTTTGTGTTTCAGTGTATGAATGTGTGTATTTTTATGTATTCATGGATGGATATGCTAATATGTTTATCACGTTCCATCTTTCTCCATGATGGTTTATAATTGTGTTCTACAATTCAATACGCTTTGTTTTTGTTTTGTAATGCAAATATTTACATACAGTTAAATCCTGTTGTCCGACAGGATTACACTGATATTCCTTTTCATCTTTTACCCTTCTTGTGTAGATTCAGCAGATCATTGAAGGGAAGCTGTTTCCAATGAAGGCTCTTGGGTACTTTGCTGTAGTCACGGGGAAAGGTAATTGTAAGATTAGTGGATCTTAAATCTTAACAAAGAGACTGATGGTCGTTTTTCATTGTTAAAGTGCAAAGTCTTATTGTGATCAAGATACAGGATGGCCACCCCTAATCTGGAATGCTAAAATCTGGAAGACTTTGAAAACTGGAATTTTCTGAGCCTTCCAGATTTAGTAATTCCGGATTAGAGGCACTCTGGACGGTTGCTGCCACACAGGAACCCGGCTTTCAAAGCACTGCGGCACATGCTGGAAACCTCTGGGAAGCACCATCACTTTGCATACTCCTCAGAGTCACGCTGGTTCTAAGCTGCATGTCTGCGGAGAAAGGGTGCACAGCGCTTCTAGTGTGTGTGTTTACATACTGGTGGCTGCAGCAGGAAGGGGATCACAGCTCTCCCGCCACAATCTCCTTCCTCTCAAACATTGGATTCTCTTGGATTCTGGAATGCTCAGGGAACGATGCTTTCCAGATAAAAGGTGCTCAACCTGTAGTATGTTTAGAAACAAATTTCATTTATACATATAAATGTTTCTGAAAAAATTGGAGTACACAAACAAGATGGGATTCATGTGATTGCAAACCATGTTGGGAAATGTGATCTAGTATAAAATTATATATATAACAATTGTTTTTGTTTTTTGTTTTTTTTTAGGCAACACTAATGAAAGTATTGAGTCCATAAAAGATTACGAAGAAGAATTTTTTCAAGGATCGTCACTTTTGAAGTAAGTCTTTTTGCCTGAAGATATCATGCTAATATTCAAATATCTCTGCTAAATTATAGATCAAAATTATCAAGGGGACTAATGGACAAATTAACCTCCCTGGCTGTCCGATTCGGATATTTTATCAGTATCATTTATTCAGCCCCCTGGTGGCGTTAGAGTGTGTGGCACAGGGTTAACTTTCAACGCTGAAAGTTAACCCCGAGCCACAGTCGGGCTGGATACATACCTCGCTGTCCTCCGGAGTCACCTCTGGCGGATCGAGGCATGCGGCGTCCTGGTTCCCTTTTCGCGAGAAGGGAAGCAGGATGCCGCGATCGGACGGAGCAGAATTTGATTGCAGGAGGTCAGGGAGGGAGCGCAGGTAAAGGTATGTATCCAGCCCGAGTGTGGCTCGGAGTTACCACTTTCAGCAGTGAAAGTTAACCCCGAACCAAACTCAGGAAAAACCACCAGGGAGGTTAATGATGTATACACAGAAATATACTAAAAAGGAAAGACCATTCTGAGTGATTATCAGAGATCGTCTGAAAACACCCGATATTCTGTTTTTATATGGCAAATTCAGTAGCTTTGCAGCTATGTGTGACAGGTGTTTTCTTTAAATCCAATTTCTGTTCAGACATTTCTATGAAAATACCCATTGAATTAGTACAAAAAACAAAATGTTGTCATTTTCATTTTTATAGGAAAGGCATGCTCAAGGCACATCAAGTCACCACAAAGAATTTAAGCCTTGCAGTCTCCGATTGCTTTTGGAAAATGGTGCGCGAGTCTGTTGAACAACAGGCGGATGCTTTTAAAGGTAAAGTCTTTAGCCAAAACTCTGAGAAGCAATTGTCTCGTTGTAATTTGGTGACAAATAAAACGGGCACTTTACACTGACGAGTTGTGCTGCTTCCCTGAAATGATATGAATTGCTCTTTTAAGTTCCATATCCTTATTAAGGGGTTATTCATTAACTGTCGTTCTTTCATTGAAAAAAAAAAAAATGGTTTTACTTTGGGAAACTGGTGGATAAATATTGCGAATCTAAGGGAAAAATCACAATTTGGGGAGCAGACACTAGTTCTCCACACTTTTCACCATTCTCTCCACCATTACTACTGCCCATGTTGTATATTGTCCATTATCAGCATAGGTTTGAATGAGGTTAATCAGTGTTCCCAACATGACTTCTGGCATAATTTCACATAGATATACAATTGGTGTCCACATTTTTCTCTGTTAAAGTTGTTTAGTATTGTTTTCTACTTTTGCTTTCACCGTGGTATCTGTGGGAGGGAGGTCTATGGAATCTGCCACGTTAAGTGGCAAGTGCTGCAAACAGTTGGGAAAATATGGTTCATGGAGATGGAGAATAGATGCAATTTACACTTTTTACAGAAGAATAAGCGTGGTATAATTGCCCTGCATTGTTTGCTGTTTATTGAAACACATTCAGAAAGGCAGCACACAAGTCAGATCTTTCCAACTGTGCAAAAACCCTGTATCAAAGGGAATTTCAGTTTTCTACCGGTGCCTGTCAGTGTCGTTACGAAACTTCTCTGTAACCAAAAAATGAAACACCAGTCAGGACCTGACCAAATCCCAGCAATGCTGCTGAAAATCAGTGTGCCGGCAATTGCAAAACCTGTCGCAACCCTAATCAATGAATCACTGGCGACTGGATATATACCGAAACTCTGGAAGACTGCGAGAGTGATACCTATCCATAAAAGTGGAGACAATACTTTGGTATCCAACTACCGTCCATTATCATTGCGTCCTGTAATGTCAAAAATTCTGGAAAAATGTGTTTACACTCAATTACGCAATTTCTATCAGTATTTGAACTATTTAACCCCAGATCAATCCGGCTTCTGTCCAAATCGTTCAACTACAACTGCCCTTTTAAAAGTTTCCAATGATATCCAGGCTGGTATGGAGCAAGGAAACCTAACTGGAGCCATCTTCCTTGATTTTACCAAGGCCTTTGACACAGTAGACCATGGCATCGTATTACAAAAACTTAAAAACTCTGGTATTGGTGATCGCTCCTTAACCTGTTTTCAATCATATGTGTCTGATCGGTTGCAATAGGTGTCCATTTCTGACAGCACTTCCCTCCCAGTCATGTGCGGTGTACCCCAAGGCTCGATACTCGGTCCCATGCTATTCACAATATTCATAAATGATCTGCCCAATGTCTGCAAAGCCTCAACTGTACACATGTACACAGACGACACTGTAATCTATACCAGCAAACCACATCTCTTACAGCTGGAGGCCGTGCTGCAAGAACAATTCACAGAGGTAGAAAAGTGGATCAAAGATGACAAACCTTTTCTAAATGCAGACAAAACTGTTACAATGCTCTTTGGAACAGCAGCTAAACTACACAAATTGCAAACCCCCCATCTATGTTGCAGGACAAAATCAAATGGCACGTTGACCACAGTCACTTCTCTCAAATATCTAGGCATGTGGTTAGACCCAAATCAATCCTTTGGCCCCCACATCAAAAAACTCATCTAAACTTTACCCCAAACTAGGTGCCCTGTACAGAAACAAATCCTGCCTGAGCCCCGCGGTAAGAAAGCAGATTGTACAACAAATGCTTATGCCGGCTATTGAATACGGAGATGTAGTGTATGCAGCTGCCCCGCAAACACACCTCCAGAAACTTACTACATTGTATAACGCATTCTGTCGCTTTGTGCTACAGTGTAACTACATGACCCACCATTTTGACATGTTAAAAGAACTAAACTGGCCATCGCTGGAATCTAGACGCACTCGTCACCTTTCCAACCTGGTGTTTAAGAGCTTTTCTGGGAAGCTGCCACCCTATCCTGAATAGGCTGCTTGCCCCAGCAGTTCCCTCATCCTATAATCTCCGATCCAGGACCCGCACCTTACTTGCAATACCTCAATTCAAAAAGACAGTGGCTCGATGCTCATTTTCCTACAGAGCACCACAATTATGGAATAACCTCCCAGACGCCGTCAATTCTTCCCCCAGTCTAAAGTCCCTTAAGAGCTCGATTTTAACATGCCTCAGTAAGGAATGCACCTGTAAACCTGTAACATAGTGACTATATTTCCTACATATTTATTTTCTGTTAATCTGTATATTTGTTTTCTGTTAATATCTTGCATTTTACTACTTTGTATTTCTGTAACAATGTTCTTGAACCCAGGACATACTTGAAAACGAGAGAAATCTCAATGTTTCCTTCCTGGTAAAATCCTTTATAAATAAATAAATGGCTGTTACTAGATTTTTCTCCTCTGGATTACCTATTTAGCCTGATATAAATCTAAATAAGACTTTCTCCACTAGGGGTCAGCATCATTACACAAAAATCTTATTTTTTTTAAGGCTACAAGTTGCCCAACTGCAGCCTAGTATCTAAGGTACAATGATTCACTGTAACTTTTTTTGCTATATAATCCTTTATATGTAAAAGGAGCTTTCCACGTTTTATTTTCAGTGGTCTGTGAAAAGGTATTTTTCAGATTTGTGTTGAAGTATTGTTTTTCCCCATCAACAATGACGTTCTCATGAACACTGAAATATGTTTTTTATATAATCAAATAATTAGTAATTGGGTGCTAGTGCGTAAGCACTGAGTTTACTGCCTGGTTCCACTTGCATAGTACAAATGGCTATATATGTGTGGCTCAAAAATAGATATTATAAAGGCAACTTGTAATCTATATGGCCATTTTCACTAACTTGTGATCTTGAAATTTTTGCATGTTTTTAAACTGACATTATATATAACTGAGGTCAATCAGTCCCCTCTAGAATACAGAATGTAGTTATATAAAAATAATTTTGTATATAATTGTATAATCTTAATTATTATTTTTTTTTTCCCAGCAACTCGTTTCAATCTTGAAACAGAATGGAAGAACAATTACCCCCGGCTGCGTGAACTGGACAGGGTACATTTTAGTAGAAAAATGATTTTAATTTGTTTCAAATAAACAAAATACAAGCTGAAGATAATAATAATAACAAAATGTTTAACATCAAAATAAATTATTCAAGATATCTGAAAGAAACCTAGAGCCATTGTCTTGATTCCTGGGTCTTATTGTTAGTGCACCAGATAACTGGAGTGATGTTACCCAAAATCTTAATAGATTTTTTTGTTTTCTTGAAAATACACAAGGTAGAATATAAATTTACCAGCCCGTGAAAATGTGTCTTGAGGCTAAGATAGTAAAAATTATTTCTCAGTGGTCAGTGTAAATTGGCACTTCTTATCTCTCTAAACATTACAACTCAGGCACAAACATAGCTCTACACCTAAAGGAGTTATTCACAAAGCGCCTGTGTTGCAGCGTCGACAAGCACCAGCATTTCCCAAAACTAAAATCCAAAGAACGACAGGAGAAGCTGCACCCTTTGGATTTTACGTTTGTGAATTGTGCTGCAACACCTACTCTTTTCACCGGTGCTGCGACACCGGCACTGTGCGTTCTCTGGATTTAACCTTTAAAACTGAGAATTTTAAATGTATGAACTCTAATATGTTGTGTTCTGGTCTTTAAGTTGGAGTGCTTTACCAAGGTTTTTTAAACTTTTTCCTCTACTTGTATGTCTCTTACTAAGGAATGCTGTCTACTTCTTTTATTAGAATGAGCTGTTTGAAAAAGCCAAGAACGAAATCCTTGATGAGGTGATAAGTCTTACCCAAGTTACACCAAAGCACTGGTAAGCATCTAAAATTTATGAAGCAACAAATTGTCCCCCCCCCCCAATTTTATACTTGCTGTTCTCGGTAGCTAATTGGTTTTACATATTTCCTGTATTTGATGCACTGCTAAAGTTTTCAGACTATTTTATTTAGCAATGTTTATCCTGATCACGTCTTGTTCAGAATATTATATCTGCTTTAATTTAAATAGTAGCAAAATGAGAACATGCTTCGAGAAACGGGACAAATATATATAAAAAATTATATTTACATTATCCGGCCACTTTCCTAGGTGCACGGCAAACACAATCTGTCCTGAGCCAGGATTGGCTGATAAGTTTTGCGCGTCTTGGTCTTTTAAAACCAGTGGATTGTATTTAGAGCAAATTATGTTAACATTCAAAGATAAATATATTTTTTTCGCAGCATGTCTGTTCTCTGCGAGAATAATTTTTGTAAGCTTTATATTAATATTAAATTAATGCTACTTCTTGTAGATACCGACATGCTGTTTCTAGTGGTTCGTTAAAGAAAATTCTGTTTAAATGTGCGTGCAACGTATTCATCTGATATCCGTTGCTAAAGCATTGGCCCTATTTATCAATTTATCTCAGGGAAGAAATTCTTCAAAAGACTTTGTGGGAAAGAGTCTCAACACACGTGATCGAGAATATCTATCTCCCAGCAGCTCAAACAACGAATTCAGGCACTTTCAACACCACGGTAGATATCAAGCTGAAGCAGTGGACTGATAAACAGCTACCTCATAAAGCAGTAGAGGTTTGTATACTTTCTGTTTTGTACCTCACGTGATTGACATTCTCTAAAGTCTTATTACAAACTTTACATAACCTGAGGAATCTGATCTGAAGGATTTTCTATCATTTGCTTTTTGCCAACAGGAGACATTAAAAGTCCTTAATAAGTAGCATATATCTTTCCATATAAATAGCTCGAAAATATATTTTTTAATTGTTCTGTATTTTTCCTATGACCGCTCATGATAAACAACCATTTTAATTCTTAAGATGTTAATTGGCATTAAAAAAAAAAAATCCTTTTTATCTGGGTTATCGATCTATTTTATACAGCCACACTTTTCATTTCCTTCTTAGGTGGCTTGGGATACTCTTCAGCAAGAATTTTCACGTTTCATGACTGAGGTAAAGGGCAAAGAACACGATGACATATTTGACAAATTAAAGGAGGCTGTAAAAGATGAGAGCATCAAAAGACACAAATGGAATGAGCAAGCGGAGGACAGCCTGGTAGGACACGTTACAATTGTTTGGCACGTGCTTGCTTTGTAAGAGAGCAAATTTAAGTGGTGTTTATGTGATACACAATAAGCACAATAAGAAAGTTGTGTGTCTTGCCATAAACCATGCTTGTAAAGTGTTATGGCTATGTTTTATATTTGCTTCAGTAGCAGTAATAACTCACTGTAACATTTCTGCATTCCATTGGTATTTTCATAATAAAGGTAATATTTCTTTTTATCTGTACAGAGAGTCATTCAGCACAATGCTTTAGAAGACCGATCCATCTCCGATAAACAGCAGTGGGATGCAGCCATCCATTTTATGGAGGATACACTGCAGAGCCGCTTGCGAGACAGTATGTCAAATTCTATAAACGAGTAATGTTTCTTAATTTATTGCCCTTTGTTTACTTAGGCCTACGTTAACCTTTTTATGGAGAAATACTAGTCACTTCAAAAGACACTAAGCACCATAACATCAGCGTCTTAAAATGGTTACAGTGCAAGGATCCTGTCCCTGTAATCCCAGTTTTCAAAATGATTTAATTTTTGGGAAGAAGGTCTTTGAAGCTGAGCTCATAATTTTTCCCATTTTCCCAGAAACCTGTCAATCAGACCCAGGGAATTGTATTTCCTGGATAACAAACTCCTTTTGCCCAGAGTTCATGGTATAGAGGAGCATTCAATCTCCTATGTTAATACTGTTAAATGACACTCTACAGACCCTGACTACTTGTACTTATTTAAGCACATGGCTATACAAAGTTCATCTTACAGATGAATGCTACCTGTACTTGAGTCATTTCCTCCCAGTGTTGGAAATGAAAAGTTAAGTTAGGACAGTGCCATTGTTTGCATTCTAGGTACAGGTGAAAAGTAGACAATGGCACTGAATTATCACTTTTATTTTATTTTTATATTATATTCTACATAGTCACTTTTCATATCAATGGGTTTGTCAAATTGGACCCTTCCATGTCTAAATCCTAATAGACTCTGCTTTATTTAGCGGAATAAAATGACATCATTATACACTGTTTGTCAGACTCCCGCAATTGGCCTGACATAGCAAGGTGTCACCTTTTTCTCCCCACAATCCCCAGTGAAGGTATTGTCTGGCCTTGTCACTGGGGTCGGATGTGGTGTGAGAAGTGTAAAGGTAAACAGTCCCATAAGAGAAAGACATGTTGCTTTTATAATAAAAGTATTTTACCAGGAAGGATACATTGAGATTTCTCTAATTTTAAAGTATGTCCTGGGTGGCGAATACGTACCGTTAGGTGTCTTGCCCAAGGACACTTACTGGAGAGATGCTCTTGCTGGGAATTGAACCTGTGTGTCTCCACGGTTATAGAGCAGTGATGTTACCTCCACTCCATCCAGCTAGTGTCCACATTCAGTGTCATTCAGGCATCCTTCATTTTTATATTTTACAATACTGATAGCATAGGCCTAACATCACTGCAAACACATGGCAACTATCTTTCCAATAATGCCTCTTGTGAGGTTCTAAGACATCTAAAGATTTACACAGAACGGTGCGATGATCTTACACCCACATTTCCCCCCCCCTTCTCAGCTGAATCTGTCATACGTGATATGGTGGGCCCGGACTGGAAAGAGCGATGGTTTTCTTGGATCTGTCGTACTCCAGAACAGGTAAATATATGCACAAAATTTCATATGATTTTGGTACTTCTGAAATATGTCTGAATTAGAATTTTCTTGCCAAACTAAACTTCTAAATGTTTCTCCAATTCCTCCTAATGAAGCACATTCGCAATGAAACAAAAAAAGAGCTGGACAGGATGATGAAAGTTAATGAAGATCATCCTGCGTACCTTGCTAATGATGAAGTCACGACCGTCAGGAAGAATTTGGAATCCCGGTCGGTGGAAGTGGATCCTGTGTTGGTGAGCGAAAGGCCTGGAGTGCATGAATACTTACACATTAAAAAAGTACTCAAATTTTTTGCAATATTAAGCAAAACCTTCAATTTACCTCTTAATTTTATGAGATACAGAGTGATCTAAATCTAGATATATTAAGGGAATATTGATGTAGAAATATAAAGGCATTGTGAACTTAATTCAGCATGAGATTTTAACCGTAAGGCATACTTCATAAACACCTGTCGATCGTCCTTTTTAGACCAGTGTTTCTCAACCTTTTATGGAGAAGTACTGGAGTTGGTTTTTTTTGGTTTTCTTTGTGTGCGCGCAATATAAGTGTATGTGTGCATGCTGCAATAATAGATACACACACTTACATTGATAAACACATAAACAAACACAATCTGACACACATGTGCAGACACTCACAATCCCAAATTGGAAACAGTCCACACACACACAATCCCAAATTAAAACACTGGCAGACAAACACATACGTAATCCTAAACTAACAGGGAGAGGGAGGTAGAAAAGGAGTGAGGGGGGGGGGTCAGAGGGGGCAGTGTCCAAGAGGAGGAAGAGGGGAGAGACAAAGTCCTGCCTGTGTATCTCCCTGTCAGGACCTGATGCTGTGACAGAGGGGGCGGGGCCAGCACACAGGGGAGACACACAGCCAGTCTTTGCAGCTGCCGCTTTGCATTTTGCCCCCTCTGTGTCCTGCATGGTAAGGGGCACAGGAGGGAGCATTCAAGAGTCGGACTGAGCAGGACTGGATGCCTGGCACCTTCTGCACCCTTGCTGTCTCTCCTCACGATACCGGGCAGATGGTTCAAAACCCATCCAGTCCAGATGAAAACTGGACGGGTGGGAACCCCAGGCGTGCGTACCCCTGCTCCTAGTACGCGTACCACTAGTTGAGAACCACTGATTTTAGACCGCACAATGCTTTAAAATTATGTCATATTTTCATTTCCACCGTTAACAATGTGTTGTTTCTCTTTACACTACTTTCCTGTCTTAGATAAAAGACACATGGCATCAGGTTTATCGAAGGCATTTCTTAAAAAACGCTCTTGGCCACTGTAATCTATGCAGACGAGGATTTTATTATTATCAAAGGCATTTCGTAGACTCTGAGGTAAGCCTGCGTAACACACATTGGCACTTATGAAACATTTGGAACTCATGGAAGACTGGCAAAAGTGTTACTGTGTGGTTCTGTCCTATCTAGCCAGTATGTGGAGAGGACAGGACACCTATCCGACTGCTATTCAGAATTAGAAAGGGATTATTCACTGAAGCCATAAATGATTAAAAATAGAAAAAAAACTGTGTGTTACCTAAAATCCTTTTCCAGAATGCAAAAGGGAGCTCCTATTGCTTTATAAAGACCTAACCCTGTTCATTGCTTTTTACTTTGATTACTGCGCCTTGATCTTGATGATAAAAGCAATGGGATCTCCTGCTAAGCACTCACTCATTGGTTCAGCAAATGCCCATAAGTGGATCTCATTGGTACAGTGCTCCTGCCATTCTTATGTAATGTGAATAAAGAGGAATAAATAACTCAATCTATACCTAAAAGCAATGTGAGCATTGAGGCAGACAATAATTAATGGCTATGGGGCTGTCACCGTTATGCTGATATTAAAGTTTTCTGAACAGTTGCTTTTACCATTTTTAAGCGCTAAAAGAAAATTGACTTAAAATTTCAGCTCACCTTTTCATTTTGAATAGTGGACCTTGAGCTCTTTAAACTAGGGATACACCGATACCAGGCAATTCCATGAGTACTTGTACACCTGCAAATGCCCCCATACTTCTACCAATACCGGAAGCCAGTTTGAGTTAGCTTGATTATGGTGTTTAAATTCTGCAATAGATTAAGGGTTGATCTCGGCATGAAGAACAAGGATGGCTTGGCATGTTGTGGGCCAATGGCTATTTAATTGCTCACAATAAATGTTAATCGGGCATATAACTAGAGCTTGCATCGTTTCATGTCAACTTGTGAATGCTGTTGAATGCTCCCATTTCCCTGGTAGTGTGGTTGGCAGTAAAACCATTCCAAACATTAAATCAAAGGTCACCTACTGCTCCAATCTTCACTGCATTTGAAGTCTTAACCTGCACAGTTTGGTATTTGAGACAAAATACATTTCAGACTGGCTTCCATTATCAGTGTGTATAGCTCTAAACTAGCAATGTGGCTGCTAAGAAATTTTTAGTTGAAATTCCCCATAAATCCGTGAACTAAAATGATTTTGACATGTTTCATTGCAAGTTCTAACATTGCCTTAGTGATTTGTCATTTTTATACTGCACATGCTTATTCATTTCCTGGAAATGTGATTTGACCTTTTAGCTAGAATGCAATGATGTGGTCCTGTTCTGGAGGATACAGAGAATGCTGGGAATTACTGCTAACACGCTGAGGCAGCAGCTGACAAACACAGAAGGTACAAAAACACTTTGGGCTAAATTAGAATCCTCATGCAAAAGTTTGCGCCGGCGCAAAAAAAACATTAACACGAGGGGTAAAACCATTTGCACCGAATCCCGTATTACATAGCGCAACAACCGTGCGTAATCGTCTACCGCGGGTGAACCTGCTCGAACCGTGCGCGAGCTTACTGTACTGCCCGCGTCCTATACTTAACATTGTGAGCGCAAATACGAATGTGCGCTGGTACGAGGATGGTATTGCAATCTATTCGCGGTAATTACCGCATAGTCTTTGCGCGCATAATTTTAGCAACTGCAAAAAGCGGGTACTAACGGCATATCTGAACAACCTGGCCGAACCCAAAATAAAAAACAGCCCATAAAAAGGAATGCAGCAACAATATAATGGATGAAGGCAGGTGTGTGTGTGTGTGTGTATTATTACTGGAGCATATGTGCTCATTTTGCATCATAGACACAGAACCCGTCTCCGATGCCTCTGGCAGACGCAATTCAGTTGCGTTTGATAGGTGGTTTCTTCATTTTGATTGCGCGAGCAGTGTTTTGCACCCATTCAGCCAAAGATTTTTGCGCGAGACCGTACTGCGCCTGCATTTGTGCGCATACTGTTTGCGCGCGCAACTGATCAGCGGAAGGAAAAAGCCGCGAGGATTGCAATTCCAACGGTAATTTGCGCGCGCAAAAGTTTCCGCTTTGCGAAAGATTGTAATATAGCCCTTTTGAGTATATGAGTCCTTGGTATGTTTATCTGTAAATATTTGTCTAATAATATTCTACAAAATACAATATGGGGGGGAAATAAATTTCTTCTAATTCTGTTGTCTTTAGTACAAAGGTTACTTTTATTGAAATTTTAGCAAGGATTCTGCTTAACAGTGCCTTTCTTTGTTGTGTTTAGTAAGGCGCTTAGAGAAGAACGTAAAAGAAGTATTAGAAGACTTTGCAGAAGACAGCGATAAAACAGTTACCTTGTTAACAGGAAAGCGGGTCCAGCTAGCAGAAGATCTAAGTAAGTGCAGAAACCATGTTTCACTGTTTAACACTGCGTTGGACAACATTTGTGGAGTAAGTGTGGTAGGGTCTGCGCTTCCTTCTAAATTTTGACAGAAGCGCAGACCCTACCACACTTCACAAACTTTAACCTGTTTATTTGGAATATATAACAGACTGGAAGAGGACAGCGGCTGTTTCTTACTTAAAAGTTTTATCTGCTTATGTATACTGGTTTTATATACATACCATTTTAGTATTTTAATAAACCACTAGGTGGTGCCTATGATACAGATTTCTCCACTATAGGACAACATTTGTCTGGTCTGAACTGAAAATAATCTGTTCAGTTAGGACACATTTTTTGCTGTAACGTTTGTTATATGCAGCCACTAAAGAATCTGTTTTAATATTATTCTGGTTGCTTCATGAAGAGAGCACCTTTTTAATAATTTTATTCCTACTAAAGAGTACTCCATCCATATATATTCCTTGCAGAGGTCTGGTCCCTTCGTTTTTGTCTGGGCACACGTAGTTCCTTAAAAGTTTAGCTTTCAAGTGACTTCCGAAGATCACTGGAGCTGTAAGCTAGCCACTTTGTCATAGGAAGAATAGTGCACTTCCAATGCATTGCACGCCACATGGGTCCACCAGGGATACTATAGGGTTAAAACAAGACAGGGAAGAAATGGAGGGGTTAAACATTAACCCATCTGCACACCCCCTCCCATTTCAACCCCTTTTTGTTTCCATCAAACCTGTACCTTTTATCCAGTGCTGGTTTCCCTGTGAGCCATCACTTGATACAACTTTGCAAGGAAAGTGGTAACTGTAATTAGAGAATAGATTCACATTAAATCTCTCTAAAACCCTGTGCAGAATGCCAGCACTAGATGGCGCTACATACTTTTTGCCATCATATACTACTTTCTCTCTTTTTTTTTTTTCCTTCCTAAGGAAAAGCACATGATTTGTTTTGTGAATCATGTGGTGTTTGTTGATGCGGCTCCGGACAACCGAAGCTAAACATGACCCAGCAACTTCTCTTGTACAATTAAGAAACTAATTCTCACGGGTGACTTTTAAATGGCTTATCTCCTTGTTTCAGCTTTCTAAAATTACAATATACTGCTACGTTCAAGAGAAGACCTAACATCAATATATTTATTTATTTATAAAGGATTTTACCAGGAAGGAGACATTGAGATTTCTCTTGTTTTCAAGTATGTCCTGGGTGTATATCTGCTTCAGTAAACTGTCAAATTAAGGAAATATATTCCATAAAAGCAATTTGTTGTGGAAACTCGATAGAATTCATTTTGCAAATGTATATAGTTCACTATAGCTGCTTTAGAAGATGCTTTATGTATGGGCCTGTATATTGAGTTTAGAGAACATTTGCAAGAAATCTTGAGGTATGGGTAGGTTCTTGAAGCTGGCTCAAATTGTTGATGGGCCTTTATGACTCTGTGCTGCTTATCTTGTGCAATATAGCACAGAGCTATCTTTCTCTCATCAAAAATAAGATTACTTTGACAGAATAGCACCTGAATCACAGAAGGGTTATTTATCCCTGTCTAGCTATCCAGCACTCACACTGTTATTTTGTGTGTATTTTACTTTTCTTTATTATGGCAGATGTCACATTTGTGAATCACAATTTACACTAGGGAGAAACCCAGTAAAACGAAGGTCATGTTGACTTTATTTTCATTCCCATGGACCATTTAGAACATTACCCAAACTGCCTCAGAGCCTTTAGTGACAAAAAAGGGTTTGGACACCACTTCTTCATTTAGGGGCAGATCTGCTCCACGGTTCAATCAGTATTTGGATTTTGAAACCAAAAAGTCGAAGCACTCGTGGGCTCTGAAGTGTCTATTTACTAGATGCTTACAGACTAGGGAACCAGCACCATTTCAGACTACTGACTATTCCTAAACTTGATAAAAAACAGTCGGTTGAAACGATGCTGGCTTCCTACGGTGTAAGACACTTCAACAGAGCCCACGAGCACTGGTACATTTTTATTATTTTTCAAAGTCTTTGTCGACTTTAGATCTGGGTGCAAAAATGAGTCAATGGGATGGAAATCAGGCATCAGATCTGCAAAGCATCAACAAAATTTACATTTCCCCCCCCCCCAGCCTAAATACTCACACAAAAGTAAATCCGTAAAACCTTCTCTAAATATGTTTTAACGTAACCGCATCCTGTACAGAGTAAAGTGGAAGCGGCACGCGGCACTAGTGTTTGTAGTCTGGACAGCAACAGCACTTGTCCAGGCCTGTCTGCCTTGCTGTGGTACAGACACTCACACTACCACTGACAACAATTACAGGGGTTGCTATGTTGCGGTCGTTTTTTTTTTGGTTTTTTTTAAGAGTAAAACTTTTATTGTGTGGTAGTTGCCAGGCAATCTTATCAGGCATAGTACCGTTTGGCTTGTTAACAAACCTGTTGGGGTTTTTGTTTTTTTTTCCTTCACTTTCCTACAAAGAGTGTGTGCGTATAAAATGCATCCACAATAACGATTATGTTTAATGTCCCAACATATTCCACGGCACTGTTCAATGGATAGGACAAAACAAACATAAAATTAACAAATGAGTCTGACACACAGAGAACAGAATGGCCGGAAAACAGGACACTGCTGAAGTGAACTTACAATCTATAGGGTGGGGGGAGGGTAAACTGCAGAGTATGAAAGTAATTGGATGCATGGGTGCTGTCTGTCAGAAAATAGATGGGGAGGATTATGGCGTGAGCTCTCTATGCGTATATAATTTAGACTTCCCTGTCGCATGAGCCCTATTTATATAAATGTGCTAGTATACAGGATTGATGCATATGCGTGGATTAATATCTATTATACCTGTGTTTTGGATCAGGTGTTTTTAAAAATAGGTTAGATTGATTACAAGCACATAGCAAGCAATGTTATTGCTGAAAATTAATCCATGATTAAGTCCCAATTCCTGGGCTTTCTTGACAATTTGTCAAGCTATGTTTTTGGGTTCTACATCTGTACAATGTAAAATAGACATTCGGGAAATCCATATGGTTGCCCTGTGTTATGATTCTGCTTTGTGATGAATGTTCCATCTCCTCCAGGGTTAAATGTTTCGCTCTGCAGGGTTGTTCATTGAGCTTTAAGCACCTTTACGAAATCCAACATGTCTATTATGCGCCTGAGGCAGGATCTAGATCTCACCTCAATTGCTAGTAGAGTATTATAGCTGTGGCCACCAAGCGATCTATGGAGACATGCACGCTGATGTGTTCTCAAATAAGTGAAAGGATTCTCTCAAAAATGTTGGTCCAATAAACAGACGTAAAAAATAAGACCATTCCCTGTTTTACTTGCTTTCTAGATAGCTAGAGGAGACCAGCAAATCAGATTCAAACCTGATCTCTGTGCTTTGCTCTGTTCTGAGACCAGCAGAACCAATTTCTTCATTCAGAGTTTTTTCTGATGAATACATACTATGAACAATTAATACACCGTGCACTGAGCAGCTTCATATGCTTGAAAAATCTTAAATCTGTGTGGTCTTGGATCTCCGAAAGACTAAGATCCATATGATAAATATCCAAAAAAGGAATTCCAGGCACTCCAATTCAAAATGATGACATGTTAATGAAGTATCTGCAACGTTTTGGCTTTTAAGCAGCCTTTCTCGAGCTTGAGAAAGGCTATTCATCAGCCGAAACATTGCTGATAGCCCAATAAAATGTCACAATTTTAGATTGGAGTTCCTGGAATTCCTTTTGTGTATGTATGTGTATATATCTAATACACACTATGTATCTGAGCTTTAATGGTTAAAGCCGTTGCTGCACACTCATACTGTACTTTAGACCGCTGTCTATGGCTAATATGTTGATTGCAATTCCTATCATGCTTTAGTAACTTGTATACTCTAAGGGCATTTTTGGAGATGTCTTGCAGGACCTGTGGTTGGATCTACTTTTTGATTTAACCCTTTTCACTCCTCATTCGGGTTTAGCTGTCAGTTACAGCATGTAATATCCTTTCTATTATGGACCAAGCACTGTGAAATCGCTCCATGTCTAAAACAAAGAATGGTTACAAAATATGAATATGGCTGCAAGAGGACATGCAGGTGGACAAAATAGGTTAATAGTCTGCTCTTTACCTAATGCCACCACGCGCAGGGCATCTTTATCCCCATCCTTGATTAATTAAACATGGCAGCAATGGACAGCGTGGGCTGTTCAATATATCTGTAAAATAGAAATGCCTATTGCTTGGTTTTTGCTTGAATCCGTCCAATTCTGGTTCTTTTGTGTTTCTGAAGTAATTATTGCCTTCTACTGTTCTTTCAGCCCATAAATCATTGGATGTGGGTGAAGCGTGCCGACATGAACATTTTATAATTCAGTAAAACTGCAAACCAATGCAATTTTTGCTTTCCTATTTATTTTTAGATTTATTTACATACAATGGGGAGTATGTTCATGTTGTCACGTGGTATCTGTAGCGACATGCTTGTAAGTCATCGTTTCCTACAGCACACAGATCTTTTTTTAATATACTGAAACGCTATGCAATTCACTCCTCTGCATCTGTATTTTAATACCTGGATGAGCTGTAGAGCTGAGCTAGCGTTTCAACACTTAGCTTCCTCCAGAGCATTTCAGATTCTGGGCTCTAGGAGGCAATAGAAAGCTTGTTTAGTGTATGGCGAGGGATTAGCAAGTTTAAGATGAGCAGCATGACCAACCTCCTGCCTATGTTTACCATTCTGTAGTGTTGAATGCCGCCACATTGCCCAGGCAGCAGCCGTTGCCTCAAATGATCAGGACTTCACTCACGGCACACAATACACTTGTCGAGACTTGTCTGCTCGTTCTTTTTTTCTTTTCACTTATGTGTAGGTCGTGTTAGGCTTTCCCCATCACGTTGCTAACAGTATTCTCTAAAAGCTCAGATTCCCTGATTGCCGTGACTTTGTTAATCATACTCGCCAGCATTCACTGGCGTGCGCCGCTCATTACATTGGGGTGTGCACCCATGGAACATTTATTGAGAACTTAGGTTTAGAAGATTTTACACAAAATGCGCATTTTTCATTACAAATAACAAGCCTGTAATCAGAGATACAGATTTTATTTGTCATGAACCAGATAAGGGGCATCTAAAATATCAATGCAAGCGTATAAAGAGGACCTCTTCACCCAACATTAGGGTGTGCCTGGGCACACCTATGCCAGCATTTATATAGTGCCTATAACATATTCCACAGCTCTTTTACAGGTTAAAACGGGCAAGTAGTACAGCAGGATTGCCAATCCTTGCCATGGAGACTGGAACACATGGCATAGAGTGACCTATTCAAATGTGTTAATAATCCTGCATTCATTAAAAGTATTTTAAAATTTCACGTTCAGCTTGTTGAACACCGTCTGGACAAAGTGACATAAATCCCAATCCCTTAGCTGTGAACCAGAGAGAGAAATACCGGCTGGATGGAGTAGAGGTAACGTCACTGCTCTATAACCGTGGAGACACAGGTTTGAATCCCGGCAAGAGCACCTCTCCAGTAAGTGTCCTTGTGGCAAGACACCTAACGGTACATACTTGCCACCCAGGACATACTTGAAAACAAGGCACAGTGTAGCAGTGGTTGAGGCACAGTGTAGCAATGGTTTTGAGTCACGGATCTAGAAACAGTTTGTCCATCTTGTTACAATGTTTACTTGGTAGATGGCACGACAAGTGTGCAAGATTAAAAGGTGCTCCTTTACAATGGTTATTATAAGATGGACCTTTCCCTCTGCCTCTTTTCTAGCTGTCATTCATTATGGTCTTCATTGTAAATATTAGGTAAATGTAGAAACATTCAAGATTTTCTTAAGCATCAATGGGTAGATATTACAGATATCAAGGCTAAAATAACATGGGTTTGTAGCAAAAAACTTTGTGTGTCCAAAATCTTTAAAGGGACATTCTAACCCAGGGCTCAAAATTTCCGCTCGCCTACTCGCATTTGGCGAGTGGAAATTAAGTGAGGGCGAGTGGAATTGCATACACAGGCAGCACAATAAATTACTTCATGCTGCTTATTCCAGTGGTGCCACGTGCAGCCCCCCTTCCCCAGGCTGCACGGTGGAAGAGCTCGACTGCCTAACCTGACCCAGCTCATCTCTGTCACTGACGGGGAGGTGGAGAGGAGCTTCCCTGCCTCCTCGCTCTGCTCACACTGGGCTCTGATGACTGGTTATATAT
The DNA here is from genome assembly GCA_009667805.1 of Leptobrachium leishanense. Classification (NCBI taxonomy): domain Eukaryota; kingdom Metazoa; phylum Chordata; class Amphibia; order Anura; family Megophryidae; genus Leptobrachium; species Leptobrachium leishanense. Next base: position 138,661,247 of record CM019066.1, on the reverse strand, counting down.
GTATCTGGGGGTCTGATGTCTGGGTATTAATGCTAAATAAAGCCTTTAACATTGTAAAGGGGTGTGTTTTATGGGGCAGAGTTGAGGGCTGGGTAGGGGTTAGGTGGAGCAACTAGAGACGAGTAACTCTTAAGGCCTGGTTAGTAGCTTGGGACTTGAAATTTTGAGCTCTGTTCTAACCACCATCACCAAATTATTGTATTTACTAATACTTGGTGTCCTAGCTGTCTCCTCGTAGTCGGGCCTCTCAGTGAGCGGAGTTGGGCTTTCATATGGTTTCCTTCAGGTGCAAATTGACTCAAGCTGTTACGCCCCTCGGTAAAGAATCCCCACTGCATAGGATGTGTCCGATAGCTGAGCCAGGCCTCTCTCACCATACTTTATGTATTGAGAGGCATCGGATTGGTTGTGCTCTCCCATGCCTGAAGACGCACCAAGGAAAACCCGGCACTGGAAACAAGTTGTGTTTTAAATCACTTTAAGCTGGAAACCGGTGAGCAGGGCCAGGATGGGTATCACAAGGGACTGGTACTTAACTGAAATGGTTTCTCCCTTCCCCTCCGCCTGATTCTAGCACAGTGTCCTGTTAAAGATATACTCTATAGATGTAATGTAAAATCCTACCAGTATTCTGATTATTGGACCCTCTATGCACTGTAGTTTTCACAACTTTTTAATGTCTTGACAGATTAGCAGATATTTTTTTTAATGTTTTTCGATATATATACCGTATATATTTATTATATTAGTTATATATTCTATGGTATTTCACTTTTCGAAGCAGCTATTTAACTTTATCCCCCTCCAGACCACCAGCATTAAGGCAATGCATACCCTCTGGCACTCAAACTAAATGATGCCTACCCGATATGGGAAAGGTCGATGTGCAAAACACATATATAATTAATGATCAAGGTCACTTCCCGGTCGCAATAAAAGCCTTCATCACAAAACATGCAACCAGTGACCCTGCAGCGCGTGATTTCCCTTCAGTTCCACCATATTGGCAATTTATAAAGAAATCTCTTGTTAATGTCTTGGCTGCAGATCGCGAGCACAGGGTGTCAGCTGCCCTGGGACTCTCCATCCAATTAAGCATTTGAGGAAGACAAACTACTTATTTGTGAGTGGTGCATGCGAGCGATAACACGCACGGCTTGTGGAATGGCCTCGACGTTCGCGGCCATTCTCCGGTTCATTACAGACACAAGTCTCACCTTGCATCCTGCATAGTTTACAGAACACATGCTCACTTTGTCCTCTTTATTCCAGATTGTTTTATTTCCCACTCACATATTATAGAGGAAATATGAGGTGCAAGTTGATAAATATTTTCCTTTTAGAAGGGGGTCGTGAAGAGAAAATCTAGTCTGTGTCATAAATCTCTCTTCCTTTTAGGTCTGACATCAATGTACTGCTAATTCACCATTATGGTCTCGTTTATACTCAATTCAGAAATAAATTGTGTGTGTGTGTATAATATATATTTATATATTCGGGTCCAACAAACCCGAAACAGCGCTGTCCTAGGAGTGGCTTTGACCAGTTACATAAACGTTATCTCTGCTAGAAAGCCATAGTGTGGCAGAGTAGCATTGATTTTAGGGTTCTGTATAATAACAGACCCAGGATGCATAAAAGTGAGACAGATTTAATTTGCATATCCTACCCAGAATTCCTTGCTGCATATGGGGAATGTGGCACAGCAGCTCTGGGATGCAATTCTTTGAATTGCTGTGATGTGCAGGTGGCTTCTGCAATAATAAACATAACATATTATATATATATATATTTAAAGAAGCACAAGTTGATATGCTTAGTAAGGGAAAGAGTGCTGCCCCCATTGTTGAGATATAGACAAAGTGCATCACATGTGTATGCTAATGTATGTTAGATATATGTGCACACACTCAGTATGTGTCCTTGTGTGTGTGTATATATATACACTGTCAGGGTTATTCAGAGAAAGGTGAAACTCTGGAGACCTTTTGGAGAAGTGAAAATTCTGGGTTGAAATGGCTGATTTGGAAAGTGAGGTATTTTGACCTCGAATTTTCACTTCTCCAAAAGTTCTCCAGAGTTTCACCTTTCTCTGAATAACCTTGTATGTGTTTCTGTGTGTACAATAAGTAGTGTCAAATGATTGGGGTGGAGGAGGAAAGGGATTTATGCTATTTCTTCCAGCTTTTTTACTCAGAAAATAAGAAATAAATGCTACAGGTTATTGCCAAATGGTCAAGAATGGTAAAGTTGTTCCCAAAAACTGTAAATATAGAGTATAATCCTATAATGTATGCATTATAAATAGCATGTGCTATTTGGGGACTCCTCTCTCTCTCTGTACATATACAAACAAAATATAGGTGTGCGTTGAGATCTACACACAAACACCGTTGCACAGATAATCAGTCTGGTTGCTGTGTCTGCATTGTGTTTCTTTTTGATGGAAGCCTAGTTTGGAAGGGTTAACAGCAGCAATGTATTGTTTGCAGTGACTGTAGATAAGGAATCTCCTGCTATGCCTTGAGGCAGGAAAAGCCTTGACTTGTAGAGAGAGTCACCCTCTTCTCTTGGGATATGCAAGAAAAAAACCACACATTGTAAACCCCACATGGCTATGTTTGGTTTACTTAATGCCTAAATCCTACATAAGAAAGATTCAAGTGGTTCTGCGGTTTCTTAAAGTTATTGATGAGGAGCCAGACTCAAAAAAGTGGATTTTTTTTTTTTTTACAGCTTTTAGAGCATTCTTTAGAGGCCAGGCACTTTATTTCATCTGTTCTAGAAGGATAATGACGGGGCAGTGATTGATACCAGGCTTTTTTGTGTCTCTGTTGCATATTACTAGCCTTATCCTGATGCGCTAATGACAGGCACAGCTTTATAGAACTGATAACAACGCTCTCTGAACATTAGTCAGAAATATTGCGCTTTTTTTCCCCTCCTTCTTCTAAAGTGTTCCACCGCTCCTCGATTATCAGCTCTTGAGCAGGGTCCTCATTTCTTAGTTACTTGTCAATTTTATGTTCCTTTTGTCCTACCCATTATACAGATACAGCGCATTGGTATATGTTGTCGCTTTATAAGTAAAATCCAGGACCTACTTGAAAATGAACGAAATCTCAATGTATCCTTCCTTGTAGAATACTTTATAGATTAATAAAGTAAATAAATGTAAAACTGAACTGGAGCTAGAGGCTGCAGGCCAGACTCTATATCTAAATCCCATCCCGCTAATTGCTTCCAGTTACTCCTATATATTGCACCATTTACTATAGCAATGAATCTGGTTTGTCAAGCAAAGAAATGGATTTTGGGTACTAGAAAACATCTTTCTGCACTGTGGCCTTCTAAGACATCCCAAAAGCCAAGCAATAAAAGCCAGCAGGCCATATAATACTTATAACACTTCTAACAGCAGCATGAGATGCCTCTTGGGTTTGGAAAAGGTATTTTCCAGCTCCCAGCCATGCTGCTACAATCTTTAGCCTTTTTTCCTTGGGTAGAGGCAAGCTTGCTTCTGACAAGGTGCTCCTCCCCTGTTTTTCAGACCTTCTGAGTGTCTATTCACTCCCCATCTGTTTTACTGCCCTCAAAGCCTTGCAGAAAGACTCTCTCCCCCCCCCCTCCCCCACATAAAATGTCTTTACAGGTGATTATTAATGCAGTGTCTCATTGAGAGCTGCTTGGGTGGCTTCCTTTCTTTATGTTCCCTCCATCCATGGGAAATCGTAGCCTGTGAACTTGGTGTTTTAGTACTAATCTTTTCCCTGTACAGTATTTCTTTTTAAGAATGCTCCCTGTGTTATTCTGCGGGGGACACCGTGCTCTTAAGAAAACCGGTTAAATGACCGTTTCATTATTATGAGGTTACTGTAAGATCCTGTGTGAGTTGTTAAGGAACTAATTAGAAACGGCTTTAAGAACCAAGACACAACAAATGCCTCCGTGTACATTTAGAAGACTCGGCATTAATCCTCTGCAACACAATCCGTTCTTTGCATCATGTTTTGCCCATGTCTCTGCTTAGCGTGTGTCTAAGGTGATGATGTATTCCAGCTATGTAAAGCAGTGGAGCATGAACTGAATTACCGTGTATTGCTCTGTTTTCTCTGTAAGACACACATATATTTACGTTGATTTACTATATAAAATGGGTGGAGTAAAATAATAAAAGTGACCAAATATCAGACACAAGATGTGTAAACGGCAAAACTAAAACACTCAATCTAGAAGGGGCAATAATGCCTCCCTTTTATTAATTTTTTTTATTAACCAGCCCAATTGTTCTTCAATGCTTAAAAGTAAATTCAACAAGATACTTTTCTAAGATGGAGACAACAGATAGTAAGATGGAGAGGGATCAGGTCAAAAGAATACTTGCATATAATAATGAGATATCTTGGGTATGGAACCCAAGCCTAGAAAGAAATGTATTTATTTGTATTTTATATATACATTATATTAGGTTGCACCAATATCGGCATTTGTACAAGTACTTGGTACTCTTGCAAATGCCCCAATACCTCTACCGATACCCGGAAGCCAGTGTTGGGCTGACTTTCCGGTATCCGAGGGGCTGCTGACAGAATGCATGACCTGCATTCTACCAGCATTACCCTCTGACGGGCTGCATTCCACGGAGCGGCCGCCGGGCTGTGAAGGCAGTGTCACAGCCTTCACAAGCCGATGGCTGCTATGGTGGGTAGAGCGGCCAGCCCGGGGTAATGCTGGCAGAATGCTGTTAATGCAATTTGCCTGCAGCCCCAGCGTCTGAGGTCTGTGGATATGCGTGTGAAATCTGGTGTAGATCTACATATACATCTGAGGTGAGGTCTGGTGTCTGTCTGTGTGTGTGCAGACCTGTGCAGTGGGTAAATGGGGTGACCAGCCATACATTTTAATATTAATTTGCATATTTATATAGAATTTTACCGGTAATTTACGCACATGCCAACAGTGATTTGTTATTTACTCCTTTTGCTGTGGACAACCTGGTAGAGACAATGGCTGCATGCTAATGTCACCTGGCATACCTTTCCATAACTACCGCAATGATCATAGGCTTCTCTTTCCCTACCTCAGGAACAAATTGAGTGTCAGGCTAGGCTGGGGGAGACTCTGAAGGTGGAGATGTTGGTTAAATGTCTTAAATCCAGCATTGTTAGAATTTGTAAGAGAAAAGGGTAGATTTTTAGGATACCTACACTCTACATGGTCCAGAGATATCATGATTGTATCTCTTGCACAGAGCCTTGTACACCTCTTGTTCCTGGTTCCTGTATGCGCAAGTTTGCCTCACTCTCCGTTGGTTATTATAAATTACATTTCCAGTCATTCTAATTATCAGTGTCTGGCCAATTTTATCATTTTTTTTGTTTTAACGCAGCACCATTGTCCACTTTTTACTTATAAAGTGAACAGTGCCGCTGACATAATTTAATTTCTCGTTTCCTATGCCTAGAGCTAGTGTGAAGGTGAAGCAGAGCAGATTTCTCACTGCATCATATGACACATAAGCACCGCACTACTACATTTTACTCTGCAGAGAAGCGACTTTCATTTAGACCCCGTTTCTGTTTTATTGCCTAGCCCCAAAACTAATTCTTATTTTGTTGGGGGGGGGGGGGTTATGTTTAACCACTTGAGAGGACAGGATGCCTGTATTGCATGCAATGACTCTGGAATGTGTGTGACATTTCACATAAAACTTTCAAATCCCGCAGAATCTTCTGCCCTGGCAAAGCAATCTTCAGACTCAGTCATACTGAGGGAATGCAGATGATTGGCGACATAAACCTTTCTGCTGGGGTTACGAGTTCTGTAAAGGATATGGTACTGGGGCTAATGCCCCCCACTATCTCCAAGAGCCACATAACTGATGTCAATGGAAAGACAATTGCCTCTTCCTCCAATAATTGAAAGAAAAAAAAATATTGCTGTAAATTATTTAAATCTGAATACAATTTACCCCTTTTTTTTTATGGTATTTTGTGTAACATTCTGACTTGACATATGCACATATTAATGACATATTTAGAATCTGTGGAGTCCACTGAAGAAGTTTAAATCATTTTTCTGTGTTCTGCAATAAACTATGACTTCGAATCGTGTTAAATTCTTCAGCAAAAAATGTTGAAAATTAGCTCGGCACACGGGTGAAATGGCTCAGCGATGAAGGAGTTCTGCTCTGCTTGCATGACTTACTAGTAGGTTTATGGGTATGATTCATCCATAAAACTATTTGACCATGGCCCTAAACTGCTCATGTTTCTGTATATCCAAGATAACCTGGCAACCTTTGCTTGAACAGGATGTGCATAAAGTATCGGGAGCTGAAGAAAGGGCGTTATTAAATTCTAATCTTTCTCACGGCTGCTGAGGAAAAAAATTACCGGCTTCCAAAATCTTGTGTAAAGTAATTTTTTCATCGACCACCAGGGGAACAAAAACCCCCTTTTTATTGGTGAAGAGGAGGGCACCATCCACTGCCTCACATTGCCACTGTGGGAAGGTCACCATTGTCAAATATTGTGCTCTTTCAAACTCCATGGAGTTCTATGGACTCCTGAGTGAATACAAGCCGCTGGTGGTATTAAAGACGCCTCCGAACCGAGTTTTTTTACTTTATTATTACAGATGGACACCTCTAGTGGCAAGTTTTCTGCAATAAATCTGTCTTTTGATATATCCAATGGCCTCACAAGGACTTATTCGGTGTTCTGCATAGTCTATAACATGTATTTAGCTACTTAAATTTTGAAGTCGAGTTTATTACTGTAGTGGGTGTATGTTGCTAGAGGCACACCTTGGATTGAGGTTTTTTTTTTTTCTTTCGTCCCGTTACTGAAAGGGATGTATGCAGGAAGCGTTGAGGTATTCATCACCCACCGGCTGGGGATAAGCATGGGATGCAATGTGTACCAGCCAGCTGCTGTTTGCTGAAGTGTGGGTGGCGGCAGTCTTCCTCTTTCCAGGGATGAACCCATATGCATATATAGTGTTTGTTCCCACAACAGACTCCACTAGTGTTTCAATGTCCTCCCATTTACACCTCTAAACAGCAGTTTTTATTCTTTGTAAACAGTCATAAATAGCTTGTATTGTCCTTGGCAGCTCATTTGCCTGTGCTCAGGTGCAATTCCATGAGGTATAGGTAAGCAATGGGCTTTTACTTTGCTCCAATTAGCAGGCGGGAGCCAGGCAGGAAGTACTAAATTATCCAGCAAGCCTTTTATGCAGATAAAGCCATCAATATACCTTCCCACGCTTTTGGCCGTCAAACTGTTTTATCCCTCAGTCCTTACTAATCTCACAGATACTGTGAACTGGGGAGTATCAACATTATGGGTTAAATGGACACCTAGAAACTTAATCGTTGAATAGTACATTACGATTATGTAAAAAGGAAGGTTTTCTAAGGGAATGCGGATTAAATATTCTAGGTGGGCCAATAAGCAAAGAAGTTGAAATATACATATGTGTGTAGTTATATATGTTGTGTGTACCCAAACACCGGTGATTCTTACTTGTAGAGCATACACTGCATGTGCTAACACAGTTTCTTTCTCCAGCATTTGATTATGACTTTTATCTCACTATTCATTGACTTTTAGTGCCCTATTCGTTTTGTTTCCCATATCAGCACGTTTGACCTTTGCTAGGGTCAACAGATATAAATTTCCCCCTCTGATGTGAAGAATAAGGCTATTAGGTTTAAAGGAAACCCAAGAATTAGTAATCATGAAGGAATGGATGATGACCAAGGCAGAATAACAGGTGGTTTGCAATGATGGCGGGAATTTTGGAAGTTGAAACCTCGCTCCTTGCATCATAAGCCCTAAGGTCCTACAGAAAACCTTTCTTCAAACAGCCCTTTCACTAGCGACACATTATCTTAATAGGTCATATTGCTTAAGAAGTACAAGTGACAGCTATGGACTAGGCAAACCATTTAGAAAAGGTTTTACCATTACCGGATTGTAATAGGCTTCTTTCGGTTTCTTTACTGTCACAGGACTCTACACTGATCACACATAGGTGACAGAATCTCATTGAAACACTGTGTTTGGGTTTGGGTTTGGATTTTTGAATTGTTCTACAAATAACTTTTTTTTTTTAATCAAAGCATCCTCAAATGCAGAAATATGGCTGGAGTTGCAATTCTGGCAATACCGCAAGCTTAGCTTATGGCTTGGAATTACTGGCTCCTTATTGTACATTATGTGCTCCTGTACTTAACGTAGCAGCTGTTAGGCTGGGTTCACACCTCATCGTTTTACAGCACGTTCCTGCGTGCTGTAAAACACGAGACACCTGGACCCGTTCACACCTGGGCGTTTTAAGGCGCGCAGGAACGCGCTGTAAAATGTCCTACGCCCAAAGAAGTACGGGAGCTTCTTGGGGGCGTATTTGCAACGCGTTCACTCTGCAGTATATGGCCGCGAACGCACTGCAATGCGCGTTCGCGCATTTTTTACGCTTGCGCGATACGCACGTTAAAAACACACGTATTGCACGTGTAAAAAAAAATAAATGCGCAGGTGTGAACCCAGCCTTAATATTGGCTGAAAAGAAGACAGTGAGCTATTTCATGGTAGTTCTCTGCTCGAGCTGGTATTCAGGAATGAAAACCGGCTCTCGGACCCCGGTGTTAGTGTGCATGTGTGGTCCCAATCTAAGTGCATCCGTTGTGACCCCCCCCCCCCACACACTCAGCGAGTGTCATAGCGTTTTGATGTATCAGCTGGGAGAACCACACAATGTAACGTGCGTGCTTTTATCGCACTTTACAACGGGCTTGGATTTGATCTCCCAAACGAACTACGACGGACGTCAGATGGGTCTACAAATTGCAAGCCTCCATAGGAGGCTTGTGCTTTGTAGAGCTCTGCCTAGAAATATGCGCCCAGCGTGGTGGCTGCATAAGCACCTGTGAGAAAAGAAAGTCCATTCTCACAGATGTTCTTTCCATGTCCGCCTGGCTCCAGCCTTAAGTGATTCTGCTTTTGTAAAATTGCTAACATTGAAAAATAATCCCACCCAATACTCCCAGATTTACGTCTGATGCCATGGTGTGGGGATCCAGTTGCGCCTCTGGCCGCGACCAGCAGAAGACTGGGTTCTAGTGCCGCAGGATTGCATTGGACTCTGTTTTCAGCTCCCAAAGATTCTAAATCTGTAATGAGCACATATTTCATCATTTTACTTTTCTTCCATTTAGAAAAAGTTCGGGAAATCCAGGAAAAACTTGAAGCCTTTATTGAAGCCCTTCATCAAGAAAAATAGACTCCAAATAGGTATGTATTTTTAATTTCTTTGCTGGTTCTATGTAAAGATTCCCATTTTCTTCTGCCGTTTGTTAGTGAGTGGTAAGAACATATTAAACTACTTTGATTACATCTAATGATCCCTTTGCATGCAGATTAATTCTTAGGAGATGGAGAAGGAAATGAAGAACACACCTGGATGTCTTATTTTCTATTAATGAAACCAGGACAAGTAATAGAATTCAGAGAGAAGAGAGGATCCATGTCCAAGTTCCGTCTCAGGAGGTCCAGTGCTTTTGTGTCATTTTACCTTAAAAATGAAAACGTGGATGCCTGTTGCCACTGTCCAGTGTTTTTGTGCTGCGCCTTCTCATTCTTTAAGCAAACATGAAATGTCTGAGGGACCGGTATCCATACCGTTTTAGAATTTGTACATAAATCAATAGCACTATTTAATTTTTTTCTCCTTTGCTCTTTCATTCATCGCTGTATATTTAAATATTACCAGTCGTTTGCTTCAATAGTCACCGTATAAAATGTAATTTGCCCTATAGAATGTTTGGTTTTCTCCTGTTATGTGCCTGGCATCCAGAAAACATACATCGTACTTTTTTCACCCCTGGGAAATCTGCTCTTTTCAAACCTTTCAGAGAAAATGGGCTTCATAGGAGTTTCTTTGCCCACGTCACAGTACAGCATTGAATACTGTAACTTAATAAACATGAATTATACTCTAGTCAAATATATTTATTGAAAGGGGGGGTGTAATGATGTATTCCTAGCAGAAATTATTGCTTACGTGTCAGAATTTAACTGCATGCATGGATACTTTTATTTTTATTCCACGAAAACGTGTAAACCTGCTTCTGCAAAAAAAAACAAAAAAAAAACATTTGGCTGATCCTCTCAATAAAATAATCCTCTCAACACTCCTTTGTATATACTGTACTGGTCAAAGCACAGAGCGTGTACGCATCAAGAAGAAATGAGTGCTAATTGACAAAAGATAATAACAAAAAATCTTTACAGCCAGAGTTAAAACGAAAGTGCTTCCATCATTTCCTGTTGTTTTTGGGATGATGGGACACATGTGTTTTAAAAGACACGTGCTGGTGCCACCTGTCATTGTTCAGGTTATCCTGTAAAATTATTTATTCAAAATCAAAACTACTTTATTTATTTTACTGGCTCCTAAAAATAAATTTGTGCTGTCACTAGCCTTTGTGGATAACCTTTCCTGGCCAGCATTTACTGCCTTTTTTGTGACCACTACTATTTTTATTACTTGCATCATATATAATGATTTGTATTCCCTGGTTCAGGGCCCCTTTTATCCCTACAGTAGTCCTTCACTAGTGTCCAAGTTATAGTGCTTTATATGAATATTTACAACTGTGCACCTAAGAATTAAAAATAAAACAACCACAAAAAACTTATGGTTTACTCAAAGGGGAAAATAATTTTTGAGTCTCACTTTGTTAAAATGACGATTTGATAATTGTTTTATAGAGTAAACCATAAGTGGAGTTTTTATATTTTATTTTGAAGAGTTTACAAATATGAATTGTTTACGAAAATATGAATTGTTTTACAGTGTCAGACTAATGAACTAGATCAGTTATGGCTAAACATGGCATCCCAGGTATTATGTGGGGTACGTGTCTCATGATCGTAAGCCGACCAGAAGACTAAATGGTCTATTCAGAGAAAGGTGAAAACCAGGAGAATGGCTGGAGAATTAAATTCTTGGGCAAAATAGCCAAACCAGAAAAATTCTCCCATTTATCTCATTTTCCAAATTAGCTATTTGGGCTAGATTGTTCTCTTCTCCTACCAATTCTCCTGATTTTCACCTTTCTCTGAATAACCCTGTGTCAATGAGAATGTATTTTCCAAACCTTTTACGTACCAAGACTGTTCATCTGAATGGCATTTTCTCTGTTTATGGTTTGTTTTGTTATCTGATCTCTGTATTGGGTAACCTCTTCAAAGAACGATGCACAATATAATGATACAGCACCTGAAGCAAAGACATCACTCTGTTTTGCCCACCAACATTTTCTACAGCGCTCAACACCTGGTACATAATACAATAAAGCGGTAAAAGCAGATGTTGGAATCCTTTAAAATGTTATGGGGCAAATTGGAATATTACATTCACTATTTTGATAGGAAATGCCATTTTAAGCCAAAGAGCCTCTGAAATACTTGCTCTTAACCCCCGTGATGCACAAATACATTTAGCCTGTTAAATTATTTTTGGCAAAATCAATGTTTCTGTAAACACTGACAGCAGCGTATAAATATATTTAAGTCTGGGATCAAACGAACGCCGTGTGAACGTGTGTTTAGCCGCACTTTATTACGGCCGTGGTAGCAGCAAATGACGTCCAACACAGGCCCACACACGAAGTACAGCCGCACGAAAGTTCGGCCGCGCAACGCAAGTGGCAAATGAATGCATTTTTGCAAGAACGGCGAACTGCTAGTACTGACGTACAGAGTGCACGGCGTCCGCATAGCGCTGTGTGTGCGTGATTAGGAGACGACAGAAGCTGCTCATGTCCGGCCAACATAACGTCCAGACACCCAAAGTTTCCTGGTTTGGATCTGTTAAAAATTACAGCCAAATTTGCGCATCGTATGACCGCTATCGCCTATTCCGTGAAAAAATGCGTTCGGACGCATCGACGCACTTTTTGACAGTAGACGGGAAAAATGCGTTCATCTGACCCTAGCCTAAAACCTTAGCTTTAGTTTCAAATGTCTATAAATTCAAATATATAACACATTTCTGTCGCCCTGATGTCTACTGGACAATAACTGTTGTTGTATAAGTAGCTATTTTTCTTAAATGTCTGTCCTGATCTACAGATTTCCACACGGATGGTAATGTTACGAAAGTCTTAGGAACTCTTTGTAGCAGTACGTTTGTCTTTGGCAATTTGTATTCCTTTAAATCCACACAGAGCACATTACTGTAAAAACGGTACTTTTTCTGATGGCTTAGAAACCCTTTGGGTGATGATATATTTGAAGAGAAAAATCCCCTTTGTTAAAATGCACTTACAGCTACATTTTATTCTTCATGATGGCCCAATCACCTCTGCTTAAACATTCTTACAAGATTTACTGGGGATATCGAGTGGTTATTTGTTAAAACAGTGATGCTGTCAACAGATGTCCTGTTCATGATATGCAAAATATTATTTATAGCTTCCATCCAGATCTTAAATGAGGTGTCACACATTTGCCTTCACAAAAGCTCATAGGATATGTTAGAGCGCAGGACATGTATAATTTAAACACACATGAATTGGAGTGTTTTATGTTTGGTTCCCAATGTGTTTTCTGAATGCTCTCCAAAATAAAATGTTAGTGGCCTGTTTAATTAAACACGTGAACTGATAGTGTATGAAGCATGATGTATTAAACAAACTTTGGTTATTAAATGCCAACCTATCTGGACAGCAGGCAAATAAAATCCTTTTGACAGTAAGGTTTCGGCGCTATGAGTTGTTGTTTTTTTCTTCTTCTTCTTCTTCTTTATAGTGAACCTGTACCAGCCAGGTTCGCTCTTGTGGCTATTCCCCATTGGGCAATGTCCATTACGGTGGTATTAAAGATCAATGTAATATGTTATCGTAAACAAGAGCCATGCTCCTCTGGAACTGGGAGCCCACTGTGCCGATTCTCCACCGATTGGGGCGCTGAAACCCCTCCATATCAGCGAGAATAAAGCACGACTACAAGCAGCTTATAAGGTGCGCATTATATGAGCACCTTATAGCCACCTGAAGTCCAATGTGATATGTCTGTTGATAAGATACTGCAGACTGTACTTTCTGGTTCCAGTGTCGGGTGTCACCATGCTTGAACTCTGTGAGTAGTTTTAAGAGGGTTGCCGCACATCTCTGTGCAATTGTCCATCAGTGGTGATGTTGTCACTAATTTGTTAACGTGTCAACTTGCAATCGGAATGAGTGGAGTGCTCTTCTGTCACCCAAGCAGCTTGTAAGGAGCAGTGAGTGTCGGTGAAGCTTTCATATGGTTTGTATTTAGCAATATACATATAGGGAATGTAGCCAAACCTAATTTCGGCGTGACAGGTGTATTCTAATGTACATTATCCGTGGTTAATTTTGGTTATCAAGTATTTAAAAAGGTCAAAAAATGGCTGCTGTATTTATATGAAACTCCTTGTGTTAAAATCTCCACCAAGTCTGTTCTATTCTACATAACTTTTCCGCTGCTCGTAAATGTAAAGCTCCAGTGGGCATCTCCTTGCTGCACCATATTGTTTGTAAATCCATGACATCCGTTGATTCCTTCAGCGTTATTAGTGAAAAAGAGTAATAATGTCAGGACCCGTCCAAAAAAATATTTTTAGAACAGCCACAATAAAATCACACTAGTTTTTCTTGCTTGATACATTTTAAGCAGAAATAACCAAGTTCTGGTCTTATATTGCCGATTCTTCAATTTGGTGTATAATCAGGCTTTATGCAATTCTTCATGACACTAGTCCGTACATATTATTGTATGTCTTGACATCCTCAGACAATCATTAATGCTGTCTGCAGCTGGTCAGCAATGCAAGTCTGTCGTCTGTTTAAATACATGTATTTAAAACGTGTCGTATCATTTCCACCTTTACCGTTGGTCAGAAAGCTCTTAAAGAATTTTTCCCCCAATTTTTATAATCTGTGTTACATGTGTTATTAAATGTCTCATAATCAAGAAATACTTGAAGACCGTGTAAAATTCTTAAATTTTTTCTTTTCCCACACCCCACTGTGTATTTTAAGTTTAAGAAATATTACTGGGATTTCTGGGGGAAATTGTTGCTCGTATATCAACGTCCTTTTCAGATTTTTATGCTTTTTTTTGTGGACCTCCTATCTCATCCATTATAATGCACTAATATTTATTTAGTCCGCAAATGTTTTCACCCCATGCTCCTATGATCTGGTTTTGCTAGTACTAATCTTCACTGGATTTTTTCCTTTTTTTTTCCTTCCCTAGATACACTGGAAGTTCCATATTCTAGTTTAATAGGTTCACGTGTCCATATATTGTAGATGCGGATCATATACTTGATCTAAAGCTGGTTGTTCGTAATGTAGCAAAGATGGTCATCTCTAATGTGGTTTTGGATCTCGCTATTAGATTTCAAATGTTTTGTTAATTATTTAAAACAAAAAACGTTTGGTCTTCAATTTAAGCCCCCTGGTTTTGTTCAGCGTATAATATTTCTTTTTAAGTGGGAGAAACCTACATTTTGATGTCAGATTCCTCTTTAAGGTCATCTCAAATTACTTAAAAGCCACGTTTCATGTATAGAATGAAAACAAAGACAAGGTAAAAAAGAGCGTATTCCTAGCACAAAGACCTCAAGTGAACAAGATAACAGTGGCCATCCTGCAAAAAATGTATCTTTGATTGTTTAGGCAGATAAGTTAACAGCAGTTTGGAAGAATAGTGTGAAAGAGCAGGGGAAAAAATGTGTTTTATTGATCTTTAAATTGACCTGTACGTGAAAGATTAACTTTGCGGTGTCCTATTTCAGTGATCGCAAAGTTAGAAGCAATATCTCATCCATTGCTGTGATCATGCTCGCTGCTTCTTACCAGGCTCAGAACCAGACACAGCCTTATTCCTCTTTTATATGTCCTGTGCTCCTGGCCCTTTGTGCCGGCCTTTCAGCAGTCATACCTGCCGCCACGGCTCTCTGCTAGCGAACACAGATTTTGGCATGCCCTGGAAGTGGGTGATAATTAAAAAATAATATACATTTTATTAGCCTTTACATGTGGATTTACTACCTAGTCAAATATGCCTGAGTTTTGGGCACAACAGGGTCATTTTAGCATTTTGCTGTTTGAGGTTTTACAGAGTCATACTTTACCTGGGAAGGCTTTATGATCTTAACTGTATAGCTTGGAAGAAAGATGAGACAGAGGAGATATGTTAGAAACATTTAAATATGTAAAGGGAATCAACAAGATAAAGGAAGGGAGTATATTTAAAAGGAAACAAAGTAGCAAAACAAGAGGACATACAGGGTTATTCAGAGAGCGTGAGAGCGGGTTTGTCAGGCCTCTGACCGCGTGGGCAAGCTGCACCACTCTCTGCCAAGAGCAGGAATTACTACCGTCTGGTGTTCCATCGAACAAAGCCTCTGGTCTGACGGAACACCGGCCCCCTCTGATAACATCAGAACAGGGAGTCAGTGGATGTGAGAGGAGCGTCGCGGGGACTTCTCTCCCCAGCGCTGATGACTCCTCACATCCGGTTTGTTCTGAGCATGCTCACCTCCCCGTGGTCGAAGGCCTGCTCCTGTTACTCAGACTACACGCGGAATGTGCTGGAGCCTGACACCGGTGCTTGGCACTGAACATGTGCACCAGGTGCTGGACACCCCTCCACCGGAGCCTGGACACCCCCAGCTGCCTCAGTGTGAGCCCAACCAGGGTGAGGGGAGGAAGGGGACATCGGGCAGCCGGCGCTGGAGAACCCAGTCAGGGGCACTGGGAGGACCTACTGCAGGTACTGACGCTCTGGGATAGCCACACACGCTCTGGGATAGCCACACACACACACCCCTGTGGAGCTCTGGGATAGCCACACATTACCCCCCTGTGGTGCTCTGGGATAACCACACACCCCCCTCTGTGGAGCTCTGGGATAGCCACACACACCCCACTGTGGAGCTCTGGGATAGCTTACTGTGGAGCTCTGGGATAGCCATACACACACCCCTGTGGAGCTCTGGGACAGCCACACACACCCCCTGTGGAGCTCTGGGATAGCCACACACACCCCACTGTGGAGCTCTGGGATAGCTTACTGTGGAGTTCTGGGATAGCCACACACATTCCCCTGTGGAGCTCTGGGATAACCACACACCCTACTGTGGAGCTCTGGGATAGCTTACTCTGGAGCTCTGGGATATCCTCACACACTGCACATTACTGTATCCCAGAGCTCCACGGTAATGTGCAGTGTGTATGAGTATGCGTGTTATTGCTGTGCAGCGGTTATACAGTATTGTGCGGTGCGTGTGAGCGTATAACTGAGCTGCACAGCAATTATACTTGCAGTAAATAAACGTATTGGTGAGTACCTGTGGGGTAAAAAATAAGAGTATCGGTACTCTGTCTTAAAAAAAAAAAAAATCTGTGTATCTTTAGTTGATGAAAGTAAAGCTTTGTTAGTCTGAAGAAAAACCTGGCTCCTAGATTCAAAGCAAATTTGTCCAAGCCCTGGATTAGAGGGGCAACGGTTTAAAAGTAATATCAGGAAGTATTGTTTTACTGAGAGGGTGGTGGATACATGGAACAGCCTTCCAGTTGACGTGGTAGAGGCCAAAACTGATTTGAATTTAAGCAAGCATGGGATAGGCATAAGGCTATCCTAAACAAAAGATAAATCCAGGTAAAGTATCCATGTAATTGGGCAGACTAGATGGGCCGAAAGGTTCTTATCTGCCGACATATTCTAAGAATCAGAGGCTAGGCAGGACGGATCAGGAAATGTGCTGCCAGGGATATTATTTAGCAGTCCTATTCCCTTTCTTGCAGCCACGTCGCCACGAGGTATGACATCTGCACTCGAATTCTGTCCGCACTGAAGATATTTAGGTGCTGCATTTCACACAATCCTCTGCCAGACTCTATTAAATGTGGAATAACTTGAATCATTTCAGCTATATATTTTATACTTGCGGAGCTCTGTAAAAGGAAAACGTGAGATGACCTCATCTCGTTGATTGATTCATTCACCTGAGCACTAATTGATAAATGTATAGATATCATTGTATTCGAATACCAACTAATGTGGCACGCTCTGACAATCACTCCTCTATGTTTACTGCTCTTTTATCTGTTGTGTTCCTATGTATGTGGATTAAGAGTTTGTATACATGTTTAGTTATGAAGAGATATTGAAAATCGACCTTGCCTGCCTTCACCCTCCTGTTATGCTCTGTAAGTTTCCCTTTCATGTTCTGTTCACAGAAATATACATATTTTTATGGCCAAATGTTTTATTTATTTTTTTGCTAAGAATTCCCTTTAATTATTAAGACGATATTTGATACCTGTGGTTACGTGAAGACTATATACCGGTTTATGACATATAGCTGATTCCAGGACAAACTTCCTGTCCAATCACTAAAAATGTTTTTAATTGGTAAGCAAAATATTTTCTTCGATTCTGAGTTTAGACATTATTTTGTAATTGTCATACCAGCTGGAGCCTTGCTTCATGTGAAACTCATTCTCTGAGAGTTTCTGTTTGTGATGGGGGAGAGATACTGTCCCCTGCCAGTTTTCTCCCAAACCATTAGCATCTCCAAAGAATGTTCCCGGCCTAATAGCCCAACTCTCGATACTAAGGCTGCTCAGTTTGTGCCTTTCTATTATGCGCTAGACACAAAGAAAAGCCGAAGCCTGGCAGAGTCCTGTCACATCTTGCGTTGTAGTGACCGACCCCAAAGCTTCATTCTGCTCTATAATATCTCTTGTTCATTTCTCTTGAATGTGCACTGAGGTAGGTAAATGAATTCAGTGAACTGGTGGGCGTGTGATTCCTTTCTGACCTCATTCCTGTACCATTTGTTTCCCAGCTTGTAACAGGCGAAAGGGAGGTTTTTTTGTGTCTTCTCCAGAATTAATTTTTCTCGTTGACTGTTGGGTCCACATACGTAGATCCTTAATAAAATGGAGAAATCCAAATTTGTGCGAAAGCTTCGAGTTTGGCACATTCACAGGCTTCATTATACTCTCAGCAAAAACCCAGAATTGGTCTGGTTGTAAAACTTTTTTATTGTAATAAATTTTATTATACAGTTCAACAGTTTCTTACAACATTTCGTAAGTTTTAGCGAAGCAAATGAGATCATCTCAATAACAAAAACTCGTCTGAGGCGTATTACATAGCTGAATCTGACAATAAAGATGTGAAACGTAAACTTTTTTAGAGATTGAAAACACAGTTTTCCAAACCTGGGAGGGGAAAAAGGCAGGTGGCAGTGGAGGTGACATGTGGATTGAGGAGGCTGCTATGTACACCTCTGGTTGTAAAATTCTATGTATATCGCTGCATCCAGAGTAAATTAGGTTGCATTGATCATAACATATTGTGAAAACTGAATAACCCCTAAAGAGTTTTTTCTTCTTGCAGAGAGCACCGAAATGTCGCCGACATTTCGGTGCTCTCGTTCCCTGCACTTCTGGGAATCAAAGTTCCCCATCCTTCTCTGAATTTAGCATTCACCGCAGGGTCCCCGGAGTACAGGGAAAACCTGCCGCAAGCCAGTTGAACACCCACCTGAAAAACCAAGCCGAACATGCCAGAAAAAGCCGACGATCACAGTACAGACCAGCCACCGGAAAACGCTGACGAAAGGGGTAAAAAACAATAAAAAACAGTACGTTTGAAATTTTTAAACTTGAAACGCGGTTTCCAAAAATATTGAACAAAAATGCCTGGAATTTACATGTAAGATCTTATGAATGATAATAAAAAGGTCTGTTACAGAAAAAAAGAACACTCATTTAAAAAAAATCCGAAAAATGCCTGAAAGATCCAAAAGAAAAATCTATAAAAAGTCTTTTTACTGCAGAATAAAATAATAAACTGTATTAGATATTGAATTAAAACAGAAATATTTTTAACATTGAAGCCTATAGGGTTCGCCTGAATAAACCTGCCGAATGAAACCACCGAACAGCAGGGCATTTCGGCAACTTTTCACTGCTGTTCGGTGTTCTCTGAATAGATTAACCATTGCTTCTCTATAGGGGATTTCACTGCCCTCGAGCAGGCACCGTATTTGAAAGCAATTCGCCAAAATTTGGTGAATTGCCTGCTCTCTGAATCGCTGAATTTCGGCGTCCGGTTACATTTCGGGGCCAGATCTGCTCTCTGAATAACCCCTTTTGTATAGAGCTGCTTTTTTAAAGCTTCAACTAAATAAAAAAATCTCAATGTTGGTAGAAGTGACGAATTGGCGGTGTATCGTAAGGGAATTCCAAATTTGAGACTATAATAGTAAATCTGAAGAATAACCATAATTTGGGAAAAGTGTCAAGTTCTGCCATGTTGCCTAATAATTGCAATTCGTCACCTGTTCGTCGCTTGAATAGTTCTATAAAGTATATTTGTGATGCTTTAGTTTGCTTCTACTCCATTGCCTTTTTTTGTAGGATAGGCTTATCCAGGCATTTATGTTCTCTTTAAGAGATAATACCTTTTTTCATTAGAAACATAAAACAAACCTACTGAATTCATTTTGAAAAGGGAAAACAACTTGCATGTGATGTTCAAGGATCAAATAGGATGGCATGGACCAGAGCATCCCGTCCGGATGAAAAGATTTCAGGGATAGTGAACAGAGGGATTAGAAGAATATTCATGGCTCATGGGGATCAGCCAGCTACACGTAAGGCCTAGGAGTTTATCCCTTTGGCAAACAGTAAATAAAAGCAGTTGGTTGCCAGGATAAAATTGCAACTTCAAAAACTAAGGTCTTGCTCACTACAAAAGAACATTGCTCTTTGCCACGTACAAAAGTTGAGGCATGGATGAGTGCTTTCATTTCCGGGCACCAGCCTTGCAGGAGAGGCACGGCTCATGTGACACCTCTCGAGTTTGAGACTGATCGGATACTTTTCCAGGTTCCTTGCCACTCATCTCACAATGCCACGTCTGCTAGGATACATGTGACAGCTGGGATTTCTAGCTGCTTACACTTTCAGAATATCCTAAAAAGCTCCCAGATCACACATTCCACGACGTTATGTGCTAAGGTGTCATGACAGCCGCATGAATGGGTAAAACGGCTCAGGGCGTGCTACAAGATCAGATATACTTTCACACGAGATGAACATCGCTGTTTGTTTTATTGGTGTTAGAAGAGGAACTGCTCTTCATTTTCAACTTCCACATTCTCCGAAATGTAGTTTATTAAGCGCTGTAAAACACAGCATGTTGATAGATTGTCACAGGCTGTAAATAATTGGAAATGATTTTATTCAAAAAAATTTCATTTAAAAGCTGGAAATTAAGAATATTAAGCCTAGCATGCACCCAAACACCATGTTAACACTTAAATGTCTAGAATTCAAGTTGTTGCTAAAGTGATCAACACCAGTCCCCATGCCTCGAAATTGTATTGGTAAGCACTGTTAAATGGCTTAAATACAGAATTCTCTAGTTTTTTTTTAGAAATGTTAATTTTTTTTAAAGACTGGAGGTCCATATGCAAAGTTACATTCTGGCAGAATTAAGTTTTTGGATGGGATGTCTGAAGCCACTCTTAATGCTAATTCTACCGGGGTTATACAATAAAAATGCAAATCTTGGGCCAAATGCAGCTTACATCTCCAGTCGTCCTACAGTTGGACTTCCAAAGCCTTAAATCATCAATTTCTTCTTAATTCCCACCATTTAGTGAATAACTCCCCATATTTCCTTCACATGCACCTACTGTAGACTATCATTAGAGACAACAACAAATGAGAGAGCATTGCTATTTCCTCACAGGGAGATCCTTTACTGGGCCATTTGGAAGACCTGGTTCTCTACCACAGCGTTCCGTTTCCCCATGTATAACGTACATCTCAAAACAATGGACAGCACAGGTGCAGTCTAGGGATGAAAATCTTTATTGAACCGTAAGGGAATAAAAATGTGACGTTTCAGGGCCATAGTACATACTTGGTGCTAACTTAACCAGAGCTGTTATAAACTTAAAACCTCCATAGGCTATAATGGCTCTGGGAAGTTTACAACAGCTCTGGGTAAGTTAGCACCAACTATGTAATATGGCCCACAGTCTCTGCTGCCTTAGTCAGTGGATTTGTATGTAGGCTATCAATAGTAGATGTACTGCTATTTTTCTGACACAACGTACATTCTCCAAAACCACATTCGATGGAATGGTTATTTTCGGCACATCTAGCTGCACTGTCAAGACTTTATGTAGTTTCTTCAAAACAAATACATCATAAACTGTAATATATACCAGAGACATCATAAACAGGAGCCACCCGTGTGTCCTTGTATGCATGTGCACATTATTCTAAATGAAAATGCTTTCTTTGTAAAGTCGCAGTGACATATTTTATAGCCATTGCAAACCATGACCTAAGAAACATGTCTGCAGTAAGTTGTTTGTAATCCTTTTCAGTACGCAATGTTTGTCTTTATCTGTAAGAAACAAGTTTACTGATCAGAAAACATTATATTTTCATTCATTTATAATTTCCTTTACAATTTACGACTGATACTTTACACACCATAATAATCTCATTGTGCCTAGAACTGAGCAGAACAACAGGGAGGAAAAACCAACACAACACTCTAACAGGTAATTCACTGGTGACCTTCTTGCATTTGACAACAAACCTATCCAAGTCCGCAAACAAAGTGGACATGCCCTACTTGTGACTGGACAAACATCGAGCCAAAGCCTCTGGCACTGTAAGACTGTTGACAGTGTTAGATAATACAATTGTCTTTTTTGTTACTATGAAGTACAACTTGTGGTTTGTGCTATGACACTCTTGGTAAACATGGAGGATATTCACAGTGAGCCTGGAATGTTTGCTCTACCAATACAGACCTGACGCCTACACTCTTGTCTGAAGCATCATCCCTTGAGCCATGGCAACTGGAATCTTTTCACAGAAGACGCCATGCTTTGTTTGAGAGGCTAACGGCAGTTCACGTTCTGCTAATGTAGCATGGATACTTTACAGTGCACGAGTGGTCTTTCTAAAGAAATGCACCAAGATGTCACAAAGGATCAATAATTCTTCATTTTGTGCAAGAATATTTCTCTATTGTTACAGAACTGAAGACTTTTCATATTGTTACCCTCTTCCCGCCGGGAGCTCTTGGCAGCAAGGCGTTACCTCAATGCCGCGGGGCAGCATAACGTGTTCTGCTGACGCTAAGGCCGGCTCACACTTTGCACGCGGCGATCACATCATTGGCTATGTCCAGCGGCAGCCAATGACGCGATTGGCACGATCGCAATGTAGACCGTCAGATCGCGTCTATGGGCAGGCTGTACAGTGTGCTGTGCCAGCCCACAGTGTGTAGGCCCACTTGCCGTGGGGAAGGCATAGCGTGCCCCGCGGTGTCAAAGAGTTAAAGAGGAATAAGATTATACAATGGGTTATACACAATTTGTAGAACGTTACAATTTTATCAACAATCCAGCCTTGAGATTTTGCAATTCTCCACAAAGTCACCACAGTGCTTAATGAATAACACTCAAAGTCTTCCCATCATAAATTAAAGGGAAGAGAAAAGAATCGACAAAAATGCCCCAAAATGCATGCCGAACACGCTGGAAAAAGCCGACAATCCGTAGAACACACCGCAGAGCAGCCGCCGGAAAAAGTCGACAAGCTGACAAACCGGGTAAGAAAAAAAAAGATTTGAAAGTTTGAAAATTGAAGCGCTGTTTGCAAAAAGCTACTGAACGAAAATGCCTGAAATTTACATATAAGATCCTATGAATGATAATTAAAAGGTCTGTTAAAGAAAAAACGCTTTTAAAAAAAGATTTGATGAACAAATCCTGAAAAATGCCTAAAAGATACTTAAAAAATCAATAATTAAAGAGACTTTTTACTGCAGAATAAAATAATAAATGATTTATTAGATATTGTATAAAAAAGGAATATTTTTAACATTGAAGCCTATGGGATTCGCCTGAATAAACCTGTCGAATGAAACCACCGAACAGCAGAGCACTTCGGCAAATTTTCACTGCCGTTCGGTGTTCTCTGAATAGATTAGCCATTGCTTCTCTATAGGGGATTTCACTGCCTTGGAACAGGCACTGTGCTTTCTGGCAGTTCGGCAAAATTTGACGAACTGCCTGCTCTCGGAATAGCCGAATGGCCCCAAAATGTCACCGTACGGGGAAATTCCCTGTTCGGTGGCATTTCAGGGCCAGATTGGCTCTTTCTGAATAACCCTGAATGACTGTCTCTCCTGCAGGGATGTGGGTACAGACTGCCCAGCACCAATAGTGCATTTTTTAATCAGGAAAAAACTGGGCATGGAGGTTGTGGCTCATATTTGGATATTTTCATCCTTGCAGTTCTTCTCTGCATATATATCATGTCCTAAATAGGTCATCCTGCATTTATTATTACTAGTTTCTATCCTTAACTGAAAGATTTTGTCCAGAAGCCGAAGCGGCATCGCCTACTTGGCCCGCATCAGAAGAGCGCATTTTTTGCGTCCGTCTGACCACACTGTTTGCTGTCCGTTTTAGCTTTTCAAAGGAATCAATAGAGAACAATACATGAAGCACGTGCGCACTTTTTCACGCGCACGAAACGCATGTTGCAACGGATGCCAAAATGGCATCAACGTGAAAAAGCTAGACGGACGTAGAGAAACAACTGCATACATTTTTTTTTTCTTTTTCTCAACATCCGTCAAAATTAACTGAAACAATGTAACCACAATCTCATCAGCTAAAAAGTATGTCCATTACTGTGCGCAGTCAGTGCGCTCGACTGACCCCAGCCTACGTCTGTGACGTGTGCTTCAGTTGTTCTCAAAAGGAAGACCAGATGAATCAAACGATGATACCTTATTTCCAACAGCACAGGAAATCTACATAAGTGAAATGTGAACAAGTAGGTTATTCCATGAAAAAAGATACAATTTGCTTTGTAAATGTCCGAAAACACAACTATATAACACACTGACACTTTCTTTTTGAGCAGCAAAATGTGGGGTGCGCTGTTCCACAGTATGGAGATTAGCCCATGTGGAGAACAAGCACTCATTTGGTTTGGAATAAA
Source organism: Leptobrachium leishanense (assembly GCA_009667805.1). Classification (NCBI taxonomy): domain Eukaryota; kingdom Metazoa; phylum Chordata; class Amphibia; order Anura; family Megophryidae; genus Leptobrachium; species Leptobrachium leishanense. Next base: position 138,637,138 of record CM019066.1, on the reverse strand, counting down.
AGCTTAAGTTTGAAGATATGGCTTTTTGGGTCACAATAACAGACTTTTCCAGTGTGGTCGGTGTCTCCATCACAACTGCATCCTGGCTCGGCTGTATATATGTATAAACGTAGGTGATGTTCTTTACAGTATGCTTTTAAGAGGTAAAACCCCACGTGCACATCTAATTTACACATTATACCTTGATAAATGAGTAAATGGTCCCCGCAACCTGTGTTATATAACAAAATAGCTTGGGATTTCTATATGCCAAGATGACACTTAACCTCTATATATCTTCCTAATGAATTCGGTATTCGAAGACGACGTGAGAGCCTTTGTATGGAGCATACTGGTAAGAGTCCAGGCTCACTAATAGGGACTGTCACTTGGGCTTTTCCAGGTCAGAAGCTTAGGAGAACAATTACATCAAATTGGTGGCTGCAGACTCTGGAAAAAGCCACTGCAGGAGACGTATCTAAATCATTAGACATGTTCCTTTTCTATGATAAATTGTAGAGGAGAGTGAAACATGCTGCTAGTCATTAATCTGGGGCAATCAGGTTGAAAGCTGGCTTGTTTTATTCAGTAATTAACTGGTTATTTGAAGAAAAATGATACATAGGCTAGAGCGTGCCCATAGAGCTGCCAAATGGTAGATAGTAATATGGAGCGGTGGGGAATCTCCTGAGGACGATTCACGCTGTTTAAATTAAAGACATTGACAAATGCTGAAAAATAGCTGTAGGTCGGTATTGACTGAAACAATCCAATGAATGTGCAGGGAATTGTGTAAGAGTCGTCCAATGGCCTCTATGGAATCTCATGACATAGTCATCGTAGAAACCCCTATTTTTTAGTTTTCTTTCCACGAGCTGAGAATAACACTGAAAATGCATAAATGGATGGAATTTGGTGAAATCATGCTGTAGTTGAAGAGAATTTGCAAGCTGATTTCTGTTACTCGTTAAATATATTACGTTTAACTTACGGGTGCATTCATTGTGAAGATGCATGAATACTTTGTATGCAGCAGCCATTCTGCTACAGACAACATCTATTTACTGCTGTTTTTTAAATATGTTTCAAACAGTGCTTTATGTCTTACCATACAGGGGTTATTCAAAAAGTGCTGTTGTTTGCTGATGTTGCAAACAATTACGAAATAGATAAATGTCAGCATTTCACAAAGGGAGATGCAAACAGTGGCAATAGCAGGTATTATATGCACTTTGACAAAGACCGATGGTCGAAACGCGTTAGTGCCGTACTATTAGATTATTTTAAATTTTATTTGACGTCCAATTCGTGGTGTATTCCGGGATATCCAATATTCCAACATATGGACCGGGGTACCATTGGAAATTGACGTGTTTGGGATGTGTTGGTGAGATTATCATCCACAAAATCATATGCTTTTACAGTTTAGAGCCGGCTTTATGTGGCTCTCGAAAAAGTGAGTTTATTACTGAGCATTCTTCAATGAAATTGTGATAAGGATATGCTGCGCAATGTGTGTCCCATATTATATTTTCTAGATTCCTTGAATTGCAACTCATCTTCTGGACGTTTTTTTGCAAGCGCGAGGACTCTATACAACCTACAATATCGATTATCCACACTTGGGAGTGTGTGTTTGTGTCCCTGCTGCTGCACAAGTGACTGTTCGTATACATAATCTGTGCCAATACACCACCTTGTCTGTTTTTTTAATCAGCTTCACGGTGAAGCTTCTCCTGCTGTAATTTGGATGTCCCTTTTTCTGAAATATTGGTGGTTATCGATCTTCTAACAACAGCGATTTTTGTTGGTGTTTGCAACTTCAGCAAACACTGGTGCTCTTTGAATAAACCAGAGATACAAACACTCAGATTTTTAGAGACAATATGTAGATATGTATCTGTTTATTTGTAAACTAACATTACAGTGACCTTAACCCCTTCACGGTGGGTAGGTGTTTCCCATCGGTCGGGGGTAACACTAGCGAGGCGTACAGGTAACGTACACCTCACTGCCAGGTGCTGTCGCAGGCCTTTGATTTGGGAATAGGGCCCACAATATCTAAAAATATGTGGTTTCTTAATAACCTATACCCTATAGAAAAAACTAAATTTAGTAGCAATCTAGCCTGAAAAGGTTTAGCTGTCCTTTCCCTTTCCTCCATATCCCTGACTGACAAATCAAAATCCTATAAAATTGAATCATTTTTCTCCTTAACAATATGTCTAAAAGTTCAAGTATCAAGCTGTTTTCCATGAAAACAATTTACTAATGGTTTATATTCTTGCTAGATCGAGTTTATCCTCTGTATCATTATCAATGCAGTTTAGAATCTTATGAATGCCTACGTTTACTTGGGATTGGAGAATTGTTTGTACTGATTGGAGCCGATATTATCCTGATGAAGTCATCTCGGTTATTAGAGTCTCTTTTTTTTTTTACTGTGTTATTGTTTAAATTCATTTCTAATCACTCTACCTGATAGACTGATGGAGCATAATTAAGATTAAGTTGCATCACGTTCTTGAGAAATTGGTGTGGATTCTGTTCATCATGGGTTCCAGTGGAAAACGTAGCTATCTATTAGGGGGTAAAATGGTACCACACATCACAGATATTGGGATGGTGTCCTCCTGGAAGTCGTCTGGTGAGGAAAAGAGCAGTTATGACCCAATATTAAGTATCTATGGTCAAGTTTATATATTTTGTTCTGTTAGTCATGGCCTATTACAAGGATCATTTAAACCATGTCTGTGCTGCTCTTTGCTGTTTTTCGTTCTTGTTTTGGATACTGCAGCTCTTCATTATTTTTATCTGTATTTGTGAAGTGGGATGGAAATGATGGGGACGTCCATCTGAAGGTAGGCGCATACAAAATATGTATTAACTACATTGTATTCTCAGAGGAGGAGGTTGGTAAGCATTTTTCGTTTTTTAAAAAAATATGAAATACAGTGATAGTCTTGTGTTTTAATAGGAGACTGTCTCTATATATGAATCATTAATATATTTGCTACTGAAAATAGCATATAGTTCAATATCAATATTAAGGAATCAGCCCACAGAAAATAAACACATTGTCACGGATCCCCCTTGGGTCTTTGATACTGTTCCCTGTACACTATATACTATATACCCCTCCGATCCTTGGATGATCGGTAACACCAACTATCTTCAGGGAACAGATCGTGGAGCACCCCGCAAGGGTTAACAGATACCAGAATAGGAAGACACACTTGGCCAAGGCAGCAGGGATCTTATCGCCAGGAGAGATGATTAGCCTTATGCCACGAGTGATACTTAAAGCACTGTTGTCAGGAATAGCCAAGGTCATACATAGAGCAGGGTTGTCAGGAATAGCTGAGGTCATACACAGAGAGGGTTCTTTAAGGATAGCCAGAGTCATACACGTAATCAAAACACCGAAAGCACTGAGGGAATATGAACCACATCAGGGCAATGAGTCTGCCTGAGCAGACTGACTTCAAAACCAGCAGCACCGCGTCATCATGCTGCGCCCCGCCCCTTGGCCTCCCACGTGACCGCCACGAGCATGCATATCAATCGGCACCCAGCCAGCGAGCAGCGAGGACGGTGCTGCCGTACACCGGGTCAGAGTCTCAACGTTGGACGTGACACACATGTGGGGGATCCAAAACAAGTGTCCCCAAAATTATACTAACTATGATTGTATGTTTATAGCTTTCCATGTGCCTGAACACCCTGGAACAAGCTAAATATTGTCAATATTGGAACAAAAATGATAATAAAAATAAGCGTATCTGTGGTAGTTAAACACATATAAACTTTTTGTAATGATACTGTGCATGGGCATCACCCTATAGAGTTTTTGAGGCCATAGGCCAGACTCAAATGTGAGGCTGCTCTTGTTATGCATAAATGCAGAATTGAACCCAAATCATAACTGATAAAGGCTCCCCCTAGCACTCTTGGTAGACAGGATAATGTGAATGTTTAACTGTTTTTGATTTGTATATCAATTTGCAGGTGAATGTCATGTGCAAGTTTACATTCCACATAAATTCCATCTTGTCCTCACAGGCCCCTGTTTGAGTGAATCCTTTGTCCACTGCCTATATTGTCTAATTATTGGGTCACTTCTGAAACTGTGGTCAGTTAGTCCAAAACCAGAATCACATTACCTCAGAATCACTACTTCTGTTCCCCATCAGTTCCTTGCATTTAGTACACAGCATAAATCGACAAACAACATCACAAAGAACTGACACCTTTTTATCTTGAATGATTGGCTTAAACCGAGCGGGCCCTCTCACCGTAATGGATCCCACCTCCCCCGAATCCGGGAGTTCCTGAAGTGTTTGCGGGTGTCAGGGAGTGCACATTCACTTCAGGGAGAGTACTGGAACTTTTGGGAGACTAGGGATCCCTGAGCAAGTCAAGTTTTTTTTACACGCGATGCATCTATCTCGAATATACCGCGACCCCTTCAATTTTAAGGTAAGTTTTTGTAACCAAAATCTAGCGGTATACTCCAGTATTGACAAAAAAAGGGCTGTTAGGGGTACTTGAGGAGCTGGGTTGAGAACGTCTGCTATAGATTACGGACCTAGGTCCTATAAGCGCTGTGTTGTTCAAATCTTTCAAAATTGTTGTTCAGGTACATAGAGAAACCTCCATACACAACATTCAGCGAGTGGTTTCGACATTCGTTTCCGGTGGGCGCTTTACCCTCTTCTTTATTTTATTTATTCTGCTATAGATTAGCCTGAAGACTGACACTCCTAAAGTCTGACTTGGAAATTAAATAACTAAAAATCAATAATTTGTGAGTTTATTTAAGATAAGAAAATGCAAATTGCCCATATTACAGGAATATCTAAATTTCCAGTATACCCAATATAAGAACTCCTTCACTATTCATTTACAAAGGAGAATACATGCTTTTCACCTCATTATCTTAGCTATTATTTTTAAATTGATTGAATTAAATAGTAACTACTATATATTTCTGTTTTTTTCCTTTTCGTATTTTCGGGGTACGTTGTTTAATATGCTTTCATATAACATTCCCTATTTTTTTCTGTGCATGTAGCTGTTCATTGTTAGAAAAAAAAAAGTGGTGACAGTGATGAGGTGAATGTGGAGTGTGTAGCGCTCTAATTTAAAACCGTAAAACTTTTTAATGCCCCTCAGTCGGGATACATTTGGTAGATCCAAGTCATTATGTCCCTGTTAGTTTCACTTTATTATGTTTTCTGCTAGACTTGGTATTAACACTTTGACCAGTGCATAAAGACTTCATTTATTCAGCTTCGATATCTTGAATCTATCCAAGCAGTGTGGTAGATGTTGCCCCCACAGCGTAAGGCTCACAATGCGAGTTTCCTTGAATAAAGACCATTAATGAAAAACTGCTCCAGGGATCCCGATATCTGCGTTCATGCTTCCATTCAGCCCACACAGAAGCTTCAGATCCCTTAAGCTGTACTTTGAAGAACAGGGATGACAGCTAGTTGATAAAAAAAAGGTCACGGACCAGCACGGCCTTCTCTCTGTACTGTGCCTTCAAGTTAAAAAATCATTGAGTTGACTAAACTTTACAAAACCTCTTAATACATCTGATTAGAAGCCAAAGGATCGCATTATCTTGGTTTACGTATCTGCTGGTTTGAATTCCATTTTATAACTCTGTTGTTTTTTTACTCCGGAATTAGTTTTTGAACAATATCACGTCTCTGAAAGTTCATATGTTAAGTTATCCTAAGCCATTATTAAGGAAGCTTATGCACCCTGTGGTTAAAGTAGTGGAGCAGATCAGCCTTCCCTGGCTAGATTAAGGTAGGGGGCATGTGAGCAAAATAGGCCTTTATGAGTTGAAAGCACTTCATGTAAATCTAATCTGAGAACCATTTGTCTGGTTGTTATGTTTTCAATTCTTTATACATTTTTTCCCCATTACTTCACAACTGAGGTGCTTGGATCAGAGGACGTCACAATAGCGATATTTATGGAGAATACAAAAATAATGATAGCTGAAACTAGAATCATGTTTCGTTAATCCTTATATATACTTTTTTGCTTTAATTTGCTATTGTTCTGTTGTCATGAAGCTGACTACTCACCAGTGGAGCAATAAGAAATTTCTTCCCTCATACAACTTATCTGTATGATAGAATAGCAACCAATAGTCCTGGAATATTCTTCCCGCAAGCTATTAACAATGATTGCCTTGATGTTCTTATTATCTTTGTGACAGAGCTTTTTGTGATCTTTGCCTACCCTGCACCTATCACCTGGTTACTTCTTCGGGAACAGCTTCAAGTTGGTCATTTCATCTTGAGATTTCCCCCACAGATGTATTTTTTTCCAGATGTATTTTTTTCTAAGCATTACCATATGTAAATATGTTCACACTACACTTACACCCCATAGGGTGACCTTATTTTGCTTATTTTATGGTGCTGATATCTTACATGTGATTTGTTTTTCTCTTGTATGTTTTGTTAATATTTTACTCTATATGTGTCACTGGGTGCATACATTTTGTGATCTTTTGTGTTGCAAACTGCCCCCCACACAGTATCTTTACATCACTTTCTCCTCACTGTGCGGCTTTGGCCATAGAACGGAGTCTATGGGTTGATCACTGACTCAAATCGTTGTATAGTGTGGGATGTATTCAAAGGACGTCACCAGGGGTAGATTAGAAGCCTTTTAAGCTTCCTGTCTTATCTCATGCAGCTGCCATCTTTGCCTTGAGAACACAATACAACCCCTGCCACCTTATCTAAACATTCCCTCCTCCACCTCATTATCTGTTAAATACTATAGAAGGTAAAGCACAGCCACAAAGTAAAACTTTTGCACAGATTTTGGTAAACGTTGCATCATGGGAAAAATACCCAAAATGGAAACAGGAGATAAGAAACTAACTTTATGTTTCCTTTTTAAATGTAATTACTTCAAGCAATGAATACAAACAGCAGCATGTGTTTTATAAAGTGGTTTTGTTTGTAATGCACACGTAATCTACAATGTGCTTTTCGCCTGTTGTCCTGTGTACAGTGTACATTGTTCCTCCTTATGTAACTGTCATTCCACAGTCTACATCATTTTGTCTTTATATTTGACTGGCGCATGAATTGAACAGCTGAATCAACATCACAACTCATCCTCGTAAAGGCAAATCCAATTTTTTACTTTTTTAAAAGTTAAAGTTGAAATTTGAAATGAGGAGCGGTGGTTCATGCCTATTCTTTTTTTAACTTAAATGTTTGTATTTTGACAGTAATATTGACTAACACCATTTCTAAAATTACTTACAAAACTGATGATCATGCTTTTTTTTATTTTACAATTCTGTCCTACATCAAGATAGAGCGCCATCACCTGGTCTTTTAAGTAACATGAAATGCAGTGATTCCCAGAAGACTGAGGTCCTATAAATTAAAAACCATAAAATGAAATGATACTTACATGCAGTAACAAGTTTTCATACAATATGAATATCATTATTTATCATAGTGTAGAGGTCGGCAGGGCTGGGTCCTGGATGGACAATATGTTTCACCCCTATTTGGGTTGTGGACCCTTTAAGTGCAACCACAGGGTTAATCTTCCTGTCCAAAAAGAGTTTTAAAGCCAGCAACTCCCAGATAGGATTGTGGGAGTTTAGGAAAAGAAAAGTAATCAGTGGAAGCTGTGTGTTTGTGTTCCAAAAGCAGGAGACGTGCTGTGCCTTGCTGGAGAGGCTTCTACATACTGGGGAAAGGATTCCCTAGGTTTGGGACTGTTTAAAGCGTTGGTGAGCCACTATTATTTCTCTGTTTATTTGTGCTGAAGATCAGGACTTTGCTTTAATTTCGCTGAACCAAAGCGTGTACTTATTATGTTACCTTTTTGACTGCCCTGAAAGGGTGAATAAAACTTTTGTTTGTTAAAGACATTGTGCACGTGCTCTGTGGGCCCCCAAACGTCACAATAGATAGCTGATTTTAGGACATTAAACTCTAGATGAGACATCGCACTGATTTCCGATTGTGATACTAACCAACTATGTCAATGTGTAAGTTTGGTGATCTTCATTGTGGCAAGCAAATCACTTCATTGTGTCCATGCAAAAAATATCTAGAGGAGGTCATCAAGCCAGTTTCCCATTTCAGTGCAGTATTTATTCGTTATTTGTCATGCAAGACTGATGATGACTGGAACATGTGAAAGATAACGTCCAACACTGTAAGGTCTATGGATTGAAAGATATTGATATTAGAGGTAATTGTCAAGTGAAAGCTTGATGCGCGCATTTTTCTGGTTTGAAAGAATTAAGGAACACTGAAGTTACTCGTAAATCACAGCCTGAGTTACCGCATCTTTAGGCCAATATATTATGCAGCACTTTCTTTTTTCTTCTTATGCCAGAAGGGATTTTGCGGTTGATGTCACTCATTGTGGAGTCCGATGTACATGGGGGACCTTTATAAATAGAGTTACATACCTTGCCAATTGTCTTTTCTGTCAATAGCATTAATGGATCACTTTGATCTATTACATTTATTAGACGGTGTTAGCAGGCAGGATCCCGATAAGCTGATTGTATGACCTCCGTACAATTCAGGCCATCTGAAATACCCCCTCTTGTGTTTGCAGCCTGACACGAGAGTTTGCAGAATTAAATCACAAGACCTTTGTCTGGAAATCCACTACCTCTGTTTTGGTCCTCACTGCTCCCTAGGTCTCTTTTATTTCCAGTGGCGGAACTGGAGTACAAAGTTCCCTTTTGAAACCAGAGTTGGATTTCACATACAGTGACGCATTCAGCCATGTTATCTTTAAATTAGTATATATCTCCACAGCCTTAAAAAAATAATAATAGAACATCACTGCACTATGGATAAAAGGCTTTATTGGACAGAATGTCTTTTCAAATATGTTAGATTGACTGGAAGCATTTAACTATATTTTAAACCAAACTTTGGGTGAGGAAAATGGAACATAGTATTCAGATCCACAATGACGAATACAGCTTCCTCTGTGTTATTATTACAGTCTGCAGCTGTATCACCCAACGTTTGTTTATTTTCTTCTTAATTTCTTATTCTTTAAATAGATTAGACCTTTTGGGGACTTCTGGGCTTATTCAGATGGGCACAGAGAAGAGATGAACCAGCTTCGAGATTTTGTATTTAGATGGCATCAGTTTGTCTCAATTTTCCCTGAAATTACTTTTCCTTGTGAAACCTTTATTGAATAGTTCTGAAAAAAATTATTTATTTTTATAGTGTCCAGAATCTCTAGGCCGGGGTCTGACGAGCGTTTTTAAGAGCGGAAGGAACGTCCGTGAGAGTAGACGTTCCATCCACTCTGACGCCCATCTGACCACCTCGCTGAGTGCAGTTAGTACGCTCAGCGCTGCAAGGCTCGATCCTGCTATGGAAGATCGCTCTTTGCAGCCCCGTCAATGCGCGTCCTAGCGGTTCGAAGGAGAGGCTTGCTGCACGACCACTGTCGCGCACGCAATTCATGCGCGCGCAACAGCGTATGGACAGCCCTGGAAGGCACGTCAGTACAGGCGCACATGGTGCGCTCATCTGATCCCCAGCCTAAGCAAGTATGTAAAACAAATATTCTTTTTTCAATTGTTCCCTAATTATGCTATACTTATTATCTATCATGATTCTCTTCAATGTCTGAAAAGAGTTGCCCAAAAACAACATTCATTACGTGTTGAGTTGCATACGCAGCACTTTCAATTTGACTCAACTGGAACCATACAATTACATTGAAAGATCATTGTGGTTACACAGGGTTATTCAAAGAGAATCTAAAAGTCACCGCACGTTCGGTGACTTTTCTTTCACTTCAATTCGGTGCGATTCAGCGATCCCATTTCGGCGGCCCTGCGGTGTATTCAGCAAGCACCACAGGGCCGTCGTAGTGCAGGGAAAAGCCGCCGCAAACCCGACGAACACTCACTGCAAAACCCAGCGAACCCACACCGAAACCCGCAAAAACATCTGGATTAAACACACCAGAGAAACCCGAGCAGCCGCCGATCACAGCGCAGAGCAGCTGCCGGAAAAACCCGACACCGCAGACGAATGGAGTGAAAAAAAAAACAGTACGCTTGAATGTTTGAAAAGTGAAACGCTGTTTGCAAAGAAGCTACTGAACGAAAATGTCTGAAATTTACATATAAGGTCCAATGAATCATAATAAAAGGGCTGTTACAGAAAAAAGAAAAAATGATTTAAAAAAAAACAGAAACTTTTTTCGCAAAAAAATCCCGAAAAATGCCTAAAAGACCCTAAAAAAAAATCTAAAAAATAAAGAGACTTTTTACTACAGAATATTATAATAAACGGTTTATTAGATATTGGATTAAAACGGGAATATTTTTAACATTGAAGCCTATGGCATTCGCCCGAATAAACCTGTCAAATGAAACCACCGAATGGCAGGGCATTTCGGCAACCTTTCTCAGCTGTTTTTTGTTCTTTGATAGACAAAGCATTGCTTCTCTATGGGGAATTCACTGCCCTCGAACAGGCACCGTATGTGCAGGCAATTCGCCAACATTTGGGGAACTGCCTGCTCTCTCTGGATAGCTGAATTTCAGTGTTCGGTTACGTTTCGACCACAATTCGGAGCTCTTTGAATAACCCTGTATGTGTCCCTTTAACGCCTTGAAGTCGAAATGCTAATATGCTTATTTTACAAGACTGGATTTAGTAAGCCTTACTTTAAGAAAGAAAAAAAACTAGAATAGAACTTTAAATGGATAGAGCTCTGCTGCTGTAGAGCAATGTTACGATTTCTACAAAAAAATCCTTTGCAAATAATGAATGTAGTATTTATAAGAATACAGCAGAAAAAAAAGGTTTAATAATGTTTTATCAGTAGGTTATTATTTTAATAACATATCTCGGGGCCAAAGTGGCAATTGGGATATTCAGTGCAGACTTAGGCCCGTGTCAGACGAACGCAGTGATCACGTCCGTGTTGCCGCACAGCTTAACGTCCGTCGTAGCATAGAATCATGAGCAATAGAGACCCACACATGACGTACATGCGCACTGAACTGCGCGCACACAACGCACGTGGCAAATGGACGCAAGATAGGCAAGAATGTAAAACCGCTAGACAGGCGCGCAGAGTGCGTTACGTCCACGTAGCGTTCTGTGTGAGTGATGAGATGTCAGACGCAGCGCATTTGCGACATCCAGCACCTTGATGCACAAAATGGCTTTTCATATCCTTTTCGAATTTTTATCATTTTTCATATTAATTTTGTTTCCCATAATTCCCTTCTTTTTTCTACGTCGGTCAACAAAAACGGACCGTGTGGTGTCTACAGTATCTTCCGTCAGTACGTCCGTCCATTATGCACACACGCAGAGTGCGCTCAGACTGCGTTCATCTGACATTAGCCTAAAACAAATGAAATTCAAGTTTTGGCCAGACTTAAAGTCTTTTCTCGTTATCGTCATCCCTTTTATAGATAATCTTTTATGCTTTAAATATGCTTCAGAGCACAATTGTAGACACCTGAAAATAGAGATATCAAGATGACAGATGACGTCTCCGTGGTAAAACGTTCTGCAGTAAACCCTATTAGCGCTAGAAGTAGGAGTTCTGGACATGGGGTGTATGAGATTAACCTTTGGCCCAAAATACCAACTATGCTGCTTTGATGCAACTGACAGATTAAGCCACTTTCGGGACTGGAGTCCTGTAACATCTTGCAGGGTGATTACCTACTTACCATGGCATTGCAGACAATCCATCCAAACCACGGGCAAGGGGATGGTGATTACGTACATAAAACATGTTGCAAACCTTCAACTTCTGCCACGAAATCAGATCTTTTTTCTCACCACATAGACCCAATAGATGACTTTTATTAATAATTATTGACGCATTATCCAAATGTTGTGCAAAACAGGCCCTGTCCAAATAATTCCTTTTACATATCACCTGTAAAGAAAATATGTATCATTACCAGAGGTCCAGAGGACACTAGTCATTTATAAATACTTGTAACTGTAGTGCTGTGTCCAGTTATACCACCTATTGCTGGCCACGTTAAATATTGAAACAACACTAATAGCGCAGTATATTGTGCACACTGATATAGCACACTTATTTCAAAGTCCTACTCACTTTTATCTAGATCAGGGCTGTCAGATATTTATGAACTATAACTCCAATGATTCCGTCGCCATCTATTGCAATGATGGGATTCCGGGAGTTGTAGGCATCAATGTCGGGGGGGGGGAGTTGTGAATTTGACAGCCCTGCCATACAGATAGAATGAAGGATAGAAAAAGAGTGATAAAAGGATATATAGAATGATAGCTAGATAGAAGGATAAAAGGATAGATAGAATGATAGACAGAAGGATAGATAGAATGATAGAAGGATAAAAGAATAGATAGAATGATAGAAGGATAAAAGGATATATATAATGGCTCAATTGAGCCAATTTATGATTTGTCATTGTCAATAGACAGCAAATTTTATTCTGCAACAATTGTTGCACCTGCAAGGCTACGAATACTATATTATTCATTGGTTCTCAATTGATAGACTGGGTTTTTTGCCTTCTTTTGGATCAACAGCAGTAGGTTATGTGGGAGAGGCTGAACCCGATGGACGCATGTCTTTTTTCAGCCTATATAACTATGTAACTATGTAACTATGATAGCAGCTAGAATCGTGGTGTTTATTGTGCTTTCTGATATACACCTACCAGATTGATTCTAGGAATCTGGTAATTTGAAATTGTGAGATGATTGTTCCAGTATCGGCAGTAGATTTAGAACCCGGGTCCCAATACACGGAGACCTGAAGGGTACTATTAGCTAAACCAGAGCTGCTGTTACGGATACCAGATTCTGTTTGTCAATGAGTTGTAATTTAGGGAATTTTGGCTGATTATTTCTGGAATTCATCTAATTAAGATTAATCAAATCACAAGCAACACATTTTCTATTCCCTCATTGTTAACATTCTGGAGGTGTTGTGGATACACACATAAAGTGTGGCATACGCCACTAGCTACAATTGTTTAAAACCATCAAGGTTTGAATGATATTAAAATAGATGGTATGAATGGTTTCAACTAGAGATGTGCATTCGTTTCGGAAAAATTCGGAATTTGTAATGAAATTTGTTAATTCGTAGTTCAGAAGTACTTCTGAATAACGAATCGATATGATACGAATTCGAAACGAAATGGTATATAACAAATTTATTTCGTTTTACACTGTGTCATCATCATAAAAGAAAAATTTGAATAATTGATATCTACTATTGAATTTGAAATGAACCATCAAATTGATCTTAACTTAAAATACAAGTAATAATTAGCAAAGGACTTTATGAAACAAATTAATTTTGTTTCACCGTTTAATTTGTCTCAAATACTAAATCTGTGACACAGTTTAAAATGTAACCCTAGCTTTTCTTTTAACAGCAAAATTTGATTAATTGGGGTTTTATTTATTGATCCAAAATTCGAATTGATATCAACTATGGAATTGATATAAGAAATTCGAATCAATACGAAATCGATACGAAAAACAAAACAAAACAAAACACGAAGCGAAAGTAGTTCCGAAATTCCGAAAACGAAATTATTTAAAAACGTAACGAAACTAAACAAAACAATTTTTTCAGCCATGCACATCCCTAGTTTCAACCAATAAAATAAATGTTAAGTTTTAATTTTAAGAGCACTAAGTGAGTGTTTGTGGCTATCCTCAATTGAGAGGAGGTGTTTATATTTATATTGATAGAAGGATATATAGAATGATAGATAGAAGGATATATAGAATGATAGCAGGATAGAATAATAGAATGATCGAAGGGTCAAAAGATATATAAAATGATAGACAGAAGGATAGAAGGATAAAAGGATATATAGAATGATAGACAGAAGGATAGATAGATGGAATGATAGATGTATCACTGCAATAAACTGATTTTTGATTTGTGTAAATAATATGTTTCTAATTGTTTTATATTTCATTCGGGTGAATCATTTCCCGTTCTTCTGTTTCTTCTGATGGTATGAATACCCTCTGGACACAAGCACGTGGGTTGAGTGGTGGCTGGAAAATGCGACTCCTCAGAATGTAAAACCTTTAGCAGCATTTTAGATGAATTCTCATTGGTATCCTTCTCGATGGGTGTTAATCCTGCTGCAGTTTTATATAAATATGTTCATATGACACAAAAAGTATTAATGTGAATGGATGATTCCTGATTACAATGAAACCCGAGCGTCGCAATGCAATCTGTGCTCCTCAAGAACAGAGAAAACATGTCTTAACCCTTCCACTCCCAGAATAGAGTTAACTGCGTGTTGCATTGTAATCCATTGAAAAGCAATCATTAACACATCACAGCCACAGTACATACCTTTATAAAGCAGGATTATTGCTCCCGAAACCAAATCCTCTGTCTGATCTCTCTCCTTTCAACCTATTTTACTGTAAACAAGCTAGAAAGAACCCCTGCACTGTGATATAATGTGTGCTGCTCAGGATTAGATAAAGCAAGGCTGGAATAAATGTAAAATGTAGGAGCCAGGAGCAAAAACAAGGAGCCAGACTAATGATTTTATTCATTGGCTTTTATTCTAGCGTGAAATATAAAAATTTGGATAAACAATGTATCGTGTCTATTGTTACCAATCATGATGTAATACCCCAGCATTAACTTTCCACGTCCCATGATCTATCTATATCTATCTCTGTATCTAACAAACCAGGAAGAGAGCACGCCGGCTGACACATACGAAGACTTCAACTGTAGCTTATGCATTTAAACATAAAGGTCAGTATTACAAAGTTGGTGCTAACTTAACCAGAGTAGTTGTAAACTTAAAACCTCCATAGGCTATAATGGCTCTGGGAAGTTTACAACAGCTCTGGTTAAGTTAGCACCAACTTTGTAATATAGCCCAAAGAGTTTACCAAATTTTAACCCTTCAAAGCTTCCAACAACTCTTAAAGGGACACTCTAGGCAACATGACCACCTAAGCTTTTTAGGTGGTCATGATGCCCGGAGTATGCCGCCCTCTGTCTCCCCTCCCTCTGCTCAGCCAATCAGCTGAAAATGCTGAAAACAGCTGAGAGAGGCGGAGGACTTTACTCCGCCCTCCCAGCTGTCAGTCAGCAGAGCGGGATTCATATTTCCCGCTTCTGCCGACTTTTGTCAAGTAGGTTTTTGTCAAGTAGGTCTCCAACTCGACGCAGTAGCTGGCGGCAGCGACTGAGGGTTAGTGTTGCGCGCATCCTCTTGCGCGCAACACTAATCCTCAGAGGGAGCCGGGAGGAAGCCTGCCGATTGGCTGGCTTACGTGAGAGGCGCGCATGCGAGCTTCTCACGTAAACCAGAAGGCAAGAAGACGCAAGAAGGACGGGAGCGGAAGAGGAGGGAGGTGAGTATGGAAAAAAAAAGACGCCGCTGGAAAAAAGTGGATTTTAGGGTAAGTATCACCGTTACAAAAAAAACAAAAAAACCTAACGGTTTATTAAGGGAATAGGGATAGATTAAGATTAAAAAACGGGGGGGGTGATTTTTTGATTAGAGTGTTCCTTTAACCCTTTAAGGATTTCAACAGTTCTTAACCCATTCAGGACTTTTTTCAACATCTTTAATCCTAAACTCTTGTTAAAAAATGATGGGAATTTAGTTCACCGTATATGGCCATAAATTGCTTAAGCCTGTCAACATCGCCTATGTATCCCACCTTTTGACAGGTCCTAAACTTGTCACCTAATGATTTCCCTTTGGGATCAACCCACTTACTTAGGACTGGGTCCTTTCTGGAGCTCCGTATCTCTGTATCCATCTATTTATTTATCTATCTATCTTTGTATCCATCTCTTAATCTATCTCTGTATCTTTCTATCTTCGTATCTATCTCTGTATCTATTTATCTATCTCTGCATCTATCTAACTCTGTATCTATTTATATATCTCTGTATTTATCTCTGTATCTATTTATATATCTCTGTATCTATCTATTTGTCCTTCTTTGGCGCTAGTAATAAACCATATTATTGAAATTAAGAAACGTTGTGTCTGCTCCTTGCACAAATGAGTGAAAACACGTCCACACTCCCAAATCACACACGTATATATACCCATGACATACTTGAAAACGAGAGAAATCTCAATGTATCCTTCCTGGTAAAATCCTTTTATAAATAAAATATATACAGAATGCAGCACTGACGTGGGGGGCCTCCTTTAGGCTGGTGTCAGACGAACGCAGTGATCACATCAATGTTGCCGCACAGTTTAACGTCTGTCATAGCATAATCATGAGCAATAGAGACCCACACACGAAGTGCGTGCGCAGTCAACGCACGTGGCAAACAGACGCAAGTTAGACAAGAACGTAAAACTGCTAGACGGACGTGCAGAGTGTGCCACGTCTGCGTAGCGTTCTGTGTGAGTGATGGGGAGATGTCAGATGCAGCGCATTTGCGCTGTCCAGCACCTTGACGCATACAATGGCTTTTCAAATTTTTATCATTTTTCATATTATTTTTATTTCCCATAGTCCCCTTTTTTTTCTACGTCAGTCAAGAAAAGTGGACCGGGTGGTGTCTACAGTATCTTCCATCAGTACGTCTGTCCGTTATGCACGCACGCAAAGTGCGCTCAGACTACGTTCGTCTGACATTAGCCTTAATCGACATAGATTTTTAGCCACTAAGTATTAATACTGATAATGAGTAATTCATGCAGATCAAACCAAATAAGGATAAAGCTAAGAAGAAACAGAAGTAATTAGTCTTTACAGAGACTCACCTTGTCACATCTAACCTTTTCCTTTAGTTTCTCATACAACAATCTCCTTTATTTTATCTTCTCTCTCGCCTCCACTATTTACCATTAAATTGAAGTTACAAAGCACATAAAAGCAGGTAATGCTCTTTTTATTGATTGTATACCGTGATAGGATAGGTGAACGATGATAGGACTTCACTCAATAGATCAAATCGGAAACTAAGTTAATTGTGAAGTCCAGACTATTCTTTGATATTTAGAATTAAAAATTGGTATCTCTGGAAAGACTCTTTTCTGTCTCAGAGAGTCTGTTAATGGTCACCTTGTCCATCTCATGTTCAGAAAGGAAGATAGGAAATAGTTTTACTGAATTTTGTTGTTCCAACCTCAAGGACATATTCTAAAAGCAAGGGAGCATGCAGAAGGGATCAGTTTAACCACAAGTATTCACAAGGACTAAAGCACCAATAGGAATTCCTTGAATAGTACCAGTTCTTGGTAACATTTCAATGTTCTTGAACCCAGGACATTCTTGAAACCGAGAGAAATCTCAATGTATCCTTCCTGGTAAAATCCTTTATAAATAAATAAATAAATTAGTCTATGTGCACAGGGTTGCCACAGTTTCATCAAGTGTGACAAAATTGTTTTGACACTCATATACACACACACACAGATACAACGCTGACATTCGTGGGTATACGATCACGTATATGAAAGCTCACAGGTATACGCTCGCATGGATTCAGCACAATTTCTCACAGGTATACAGCTATACAATCACACCAATAAAACACAGACGCTCACAGGTATATACTCACATAGATGCTCATACACATACACACCTTCCCCTTCCACCCTTTATATACAATTTCAGCCAGAATCTCCCACTATCGTCATACTAAATTTGAACTAAACCCCTTTTCAACTCCAAAATTCCAAATCAGTCCAATTCACTCCTAACCTCAAATTAACTCCTTTCATTCCCAAATCAGTCCCTTTCACGTCAGGAAATGGCATGCACACATGTCATGAGTTTTAGACACCTATAAAATGAGTCACTTCCCAAGATCCCCATCCGTTTTACTCTCCTTTTTTACCTACACACGCCAAATAGTCTTGTGGCAAGAAATAGTCAATAGTGTCTGTAAATATTTGCCATTATTTACATTGTGGGAAATACTGGGCGCCATATTCAAACAATGGCTCAAATACTGGCCAGATACCAGGAGAATCAATCTTCTGAAACACAACATCCTTTTTAAGGCTGTTACAAAGGGGCTTATTCACTAAACAATAACATGTAGAGAGATATCATGATATATCACAGACCTCTGGGGGAGAGAGGCTGTTATGGCTGTCTACAAAGAACAATTGCAGTGTTTATGGCACTCAGGTGGAAAAAAGAAAGATGCTCAACTCACTTGTGTGTGAGACCACCGGCACTGACTCCAGCCATAAATAATCCAAAGTGTAATAAAGTTGCCCCTTCACAAGAGACACTTCATTGGCAAATTGCCGAAGGACAGTACTGGCAGAGCCAAAAAAGGCTTCTTGCTTTGTTGGATAATCCAAAGTGGTATCCATCTCAAAATACTGAATAAAAAGTTTTTTTGGGGGGAGATTTTTTTCAGTTTTACCACACAAGGTACAGTTGCTACTTTGTTGTTGCTTTATGAATAAACTGTGGATTGCTTGGTTTCTAGAGCTACAGAGGTTATGTCAACCACGTACAATAGGGTTCAACCATCGCAAAAGAAAAGGACAGTGGTGGTAGCCCTTTAATAAATGATAGCATTGGCAGAAGCAAACCATTCAGCCACGATGCACACGTACGGCTGCAATGTATTTTCTTTAGTCGCTTAGACAAAGTCTCTGCATACATTTATTTCTTTACACAGTAGAGTGTAGATTTTTCTCTTGTTCGTGGCTTTTTTGTTCTTCTCTTTTGATATACTAGGAAATCATAAGCCTGCAGAGGCAGGCCATTCATTTTCTGGCAGGACGTGCTAAGCAACAGGACCATCCTCCCTCATTGCCAAAAATTCGGGTGGATGTCGTCCCACAGTGAGGCCCTTGTTTCTTTTTTTAAAGCTGTGGACATTGAGCGCGAGAGAAACACAGGTTGTAGCAGCCGCTCTTGTAGTAAAAGGGACTTTAAGACAATGGGCCAATCATCCAAAAAAAAGCGTTATTTTGACATCTGCCACAATGAGGGGCTTTCCCTATGATCAATGACTGATTTTGGCAAGATACCAACACAGAAAGGATTGACTAGCCAGCAGTGATGGAGATCCAACTTACATATACAACATTGCCTATAACAGCATTCAGCACATGTTTTAATTTGGGTTCACGAACACCTGCACCTTGTATTGGTTTCATTTTGTAAGTGCAGTATGCAAGAAAGTGAAAGAATGATTTCCACCCATCAGCCTGGTCTGTTTTTGACCAGGAACAACTGGACAACCACTGCTAGTACCAGAGAAGTGAGCAATTATCAATAGTCTGTACACATTGTTAAGTCTGGTTCTTATTTTCAAAACTGATCGCTTTGGGAACACATAATTTCATCCAGCATACGTATGTTTTAATCTCATTTTCCCTTAATTCTTCTTGCACCAAAATGTTGTTAATATTAATACTGATAAGAGCTATTCATAAAAATGCTATTATGGGTATTGACAATTCAGATACGGTACTTGGCCAAAAATTCCAATTTTTAAGCCAAAATATTTGGGGGAAAAATTTTAATCAAATTTACTTTATTTACCGAAAATTTAAATTCCACTGTGTTTGTTCAACAAATAACTGCATAGTGATTTGTGACTGTGTCCTGCTGTCTCATTGCCTCATAGTCTTTTAAAATATGGCTGTCAAAACACCCTGCTTTAAATGCTAGCTGCAAGAGAATACATTGTAAGTGCTACAATGTGACGAATCAGCAACAGGTACAGCTGGCCAGAGTTACAGGAGTTACAGTCCAGAATCACTGGATGCAGGTAAGCTTATTCTTTCTATAAATTCTAATTATTGCGTCTTGTTTGTTTAAGTTTGGATTTGGTTCCAAAAGGCTATTATTTTGTGCTTTTTCTTGCCCCATTGTTTGTTTTCCATGTTCAAAATGTCAGGGTGGCCGTGGTTGAAAATCAAATAACATTTGAACCATACAAAACCAGAAGATGAATTTACTCATCCACATTAAAGGGGCTAGTCACAAAGCATCAAAATTGTGTGCGATTTCAGTGCTTTGTGTTTTGCTGAAATTCGCCGCATTTCAGCGATTCCTTTTCACCGAAGTTTCTGTGAATTCATTTTTATGGGAATGGTTACCGTATTTTGTTGAAATTGGAGTCGCAGAAGCAGTTATCGGACGTCGTCGAAAACTGCCGAATTGCATCAATAACTGCCGAATTGCACTGAATTAGCATCAGTGAATTCCGCCAAACAGCAAAGAAAAAAAAGGAAGACTCCTAATAGGAGTATAAATCAATAAAATGTGTCCAAGTAATAAAAAAGTTTTTTTAAAAAAGAATAAAAAGGTCTCCACAAAATGAAAAAAGTCTTTAAAAAATCAATGAAAATGTCTTCTAAAAAATACAAAAATACAAAAAGGTGTTCTAAAAAATAGAAAAATAAAAAGGGTTTTTGCAAAAAATGAAAAGAATAAATGATCTTCAAATTTTTTTTAAAAAAAATTACTTTTTTACATTGAATCCTATAGGATTCGTCTGTTTGGACCTGTCGAATTGAAACACCGTAAATCAAGACATTTCACTGGAATTGCCAGTGAAATGCGTCGAATTGCAAGGTATTTTGCTGTCAGTTCACTAGTATTTGGCGAATTGATAGCTTAGTGAATATAAGAATTGGCCCGAAATTGCACCAAATGGTGACATTCACTGTCTGGTGCAATATGGGGCCAATTCAGAGGTTAGTGAATCACCTCTTAAATGTATGTATGGCCTTTAAGAATCCAGTCCGGCTTGAGAAAGGCTCTACAAGGGCTGAAACATTGCTTGTCCACTGTCAATAAATCTGTAGGAGGAGATACTGGAGTACCCACTCATGTTTACAACAATTATTGTGAGAAATAAACGCTATCTTTAAGTAATTGTAAATTAAATTGGCATGATCCATAGTCAACCTAATGAGTGACTGTGTAGTATGGAAGATGTAGTTACAAAACATCTGGAGGGCCAAGGTTGCTAACTCCTGTTCTAGTGGCTTGTAAACAGGGCCGGCCCAAGACATTGTGCTGCCTGGAGCGAAGGATGAAATGCTGCCCCCCCAAAAAAAAAATAACACGCAGCGTGTATGAGCGTATCACAGTGCGCCACAGCAATAAAATTCAAACACTCATACACACCGTACATTAGAATTTTCTTGCTGTGGAGCTCAGTGATACAGTAATGTGAGGTGTATATAACTGAGCCCAGCGTCACATACCCAGCAGTGCCCAGCTTCACATGCCCAGCATTGCCCAGCGTCACATACCCAGCAGTGCCCAGCTTCACATGCCCAGCAGTGCCCAGCTTCACATGCCCAGCAGTGCCCAGTGTCACATACCCAGCAGTGCCCACACATGGGTATATTGCCCCAGCTCACACATGGATATATTTGTCCCCCAAGCTCACTCATGGATATATTTGCCCCAGGCTCAGTCATGGATATATTTGCCTCCAGGCTCACTCCTGTATATATTTGCCGCCAGGCTCACTCATGTATATATTTACCCCCAGGTTCACTCATGTATATATTTGCCCCCAGACTCACTCATGTATATATTTGCCCCCAGGCTCACTCATGGATATATTTGCCCCAGGCTCACTCATGGATATATTTGCCCGAAGACTCACTCATGGATATATTTGCCCCCAGGCTCACTCATGGATATATTTGCCCCCAGACTCACTCATGGATATATTTGCCCCCAGGCTCACTCATGGATATATTTGCCCCCCAGGCTCACTCGTGGATATATTTGCCCCCCAGGCTCACTCATGGATATATTTGCCCCCAGGCTCACACATGGATATATTTGCCCGTAGACTCACACCTGGATATATTTGCCCCCAGGCTCACTCATGGATATATTTGCCCCCAGGCTCACTCATGGATATATTTTCCCCCCAGGCTCACTCATGGATATATTTGCCCCCCAGGCTCACTCATGGATATATTTGCCCCCAGGCTCACACATGGATATATTTGCCCCCAGGCTCACACATGGATATATTTGCCCGTAGACTCACACCTGGATATATTTGCCCCCAGGCTCACTCATGGATATATTTGCCCCAGGCTTACACATGGATATATTTGCCCCCAGACTCACTCATGGATATATTTGCCCCCAGACTCACTCATGGATATATTTGCCCCCAGGCTCACTCATGGATATATTTGCCCCCAGACTCACTCATGGATATATTTGCCCCCAGGCTCACTCATGGATATATTTGCCCCCCAGGCTCACTCATGGATATATTTGCCCCCAGGCTCACACATGGATATATTTGCCCGTAGACTCACACCTGGATATATTTGCCCCCAGGCTCACTCATGGATATATTTGCCCCTAGTCTCACACATGGATAGATTTGCCCTCATGGATAGATTTTCCTGCAGGCTCACCTCTGCCAGGCCCCTCCGACGGGCAGATCCTGCGGTCGCCGCGTTCCTTCCTTTAACGAGCGGCAGCCTCATGAGTATCTGCCGCTCGCCTGGGATCCACCCTCCAGCCTGCCTCGATCTCGCGAGATCACGTGATCTCGATCGCGGCAGGCTGGAGGATGGATCTCAGGCGAGCGGCAGATACTCATGCGGCTGCCGCTCGTTGAAGGAACGAACGAACGCGGCGGCCGCACGATCTGCCGTCGCCGCATAAAAAATAGTGCAGAGTGCAGCAGCGGCGCTGGGGACTGAAATTTGCCGCCCCCGAATTTCTGCCGCCTGGCGCTGCTGCTCAGCTCTGCACCATTGTCGGGCCGGCCCTGCTTGTGAAAATACCTAAACTAATTTTAAAACATACTGGGTTAAATTAATATCTTCACGCAAACGTTTGCACCGGGGCAAAAAAACATTAACGCATTTGCGCCGAATCCCGTATTACATAGCACAACAACCACACACAATCGTCTACTGCGGGTGAACCTGCGCCAACCCTGTGCAAGCTTACTGTACTGCGCGCATCCTATACTTAACATTGTGAGTGCAAATGCGAATGTGCACTGGTACGCGGATGGTATTACAATCTATTTTGCGGTAATTACCGCATAGCCTTTGCGCGCATAATTTTAGCAACTGCAAAAAGCTGGTGTTAATGACAAATCTGAACGACCTGGCCGAACCCAAATACACCAGCCCATAAAAAATAATGCAGCAAAGTTGCCCATTCAACTCATACCCAAACAATAAAATGGAGAAGTTGCGTGTGCATGTATTATTGCTGCAGCATATATGCTCAGATTGACTGTGGCAGGCGCAATTTCTTCTTGAAATTCAAAATGTTATTGAAAAAGAGAAACAGACAATACAGAGTATCAAATGAGGTACCAAGGATACAGTACAGGAAGGCACCTACATAACCAGAAGAAAAAGGAAATATACATATTTGTGACCCAGACAACCATAGGGTGCATCTAGCAGGGTAAATGTGCAGGTTAGAAAAAAAAAAAAGGCATTATATCGGGTTACAGAAACCTCTGTGTGAGTTCGTTCCCCAAAGGGGTCCGTGCGATCTCTCTAGGTGCCCCCTTTAAGCGGAAATCCACTAAGGCGTGCATGACCCCAATAGCCGGAGAAATAATCACCGTCTGCACCTCCACGGTCGTCAGCCACGGAAAGAAAGAATATAAGGAAAGGAGAAAATGCTTAAGTAAAGAGGGACAATTAAGAAATATGTAGAGAAGAAGGGGAAGGAGAGGAGGAGAGGAGGAGAGGAGAAGAGAAGAAGAAGAAAAAGGAGAAAGAGAGAAGAAAAAAAAATGGGGGGGGGAAATGGGGGGGGGATGAAATTTGGGGGAGGGGAAAGGGAAAGGGGCAGTCATGCCCGGATCAGGTCTTCCCAGAAACAATCTCAGGCCACCGCCGTCGCACGGCGAGCAGTCGCTGCATAAGCCTCCCAATGAAACCACTTCTGTCCCATGTCGGCCTCAACACCCCTAGTCGCAGCCTCCAGGAGGTCCACTGAACGGAAAGTCTCCACTCTGCTGATCCAGGACTGGGGAGATGGCACTTCCGTAGAACGCCAATGTACCGGGATCAGGGCCCGAGCTGCTAGTAGCATAAGAAGTAGCACCGACCTCTTCAGGGTCCTGATGGGGAGGGGAATGTGTAGGAGCAAGAAGCAATCCGGGGTGAATGGGAGGTCCGTATCAGTCACCTGGCGTACAGCAGAGTGAACCAGTTTCCAGAATCCAAGTATGCGGGGACAGGACCACCAAATATGGAGATACGTACCCACATCAGCCTCACAACGCCAGCAGGTGGGAGAGGCATCTGGGTAGATGCAGTGCAAGAGTGAGGGGGTCTTATACCAAAAAGTCAGTATCTTATAAGAGGTCTCTTGAGTTCTCGCGGCACAGAATCCCTTATGTACTAGGGTAAAGGACATAGTCCATTTTGTCTCCGAGATCGTAAGGCCAAGATCCGTTTCCCATCTAGAGGTATAGGGGGGGGTCAGTCGTATCGGATGCCTGAAGCAGGCCATACAAGTTAGAAACCCCATGGTCAAGTGTAAGACCAAGATGGCAGTAATGTTCAAACGGTGTAAACTGCCTATGGAGGCTGTAACCACAGTTGAGATCCCGGAGATAGGACCGGACCTGTAAATAGTTAAACCTCTCCAGAAGTGATGGAGGGTCTCCCCCTCCAGAGCAGAGATGGTCCCCCACCTCCCCAGTAGAGGGAATATTCATGGCCCGTAGTCTGCTTGATCCCGACAGTCGGATGCACAAAGAAGGTAGAATCCCGGCCGGCAGCTTAGGGTTATGGTTCAGGGGTAAGAGAGGGGAAATAGCTGTAGACAGGCTGTACATCAATTTGCACCTGTGCCAGATACGTAGTGTGACAGTTACTGGATCAGGGTCAGTGGGGGCGCCTCGCGGAGTGGACGGCGGAAACCACGGGACTGCCCATAAAGGATGTTCAGAAAGAGTGCGTTCCAGATCGAGCCATCTCTTATCCGACTCAACAGCCGACCAATCAATGATCCGAAGTAGGTGGCAGGCCGTATAATACAGTTTCATGTTGGGGAGGGCCAAACCGCCTCTGGACTTTGGGCGGCACAATATTGCCAGTCCAACTCGGGGTCGACCCTTCGGCCAGACGAATTTCAAAAGCTCTTTCCGAAGTGCTGAGAAAAAGGAGGACGGAATCGCAATAGGGAGAGTATGAAAAAGGTACAGCAAACGCGGTAGCAAATTCATCTTCAACACCGCCACACGGCCGAGCCAGGAAATATGTTTACTCGTCCAACTGGACAAACCCGAGTGAAATGTGCGTAGCATGCCATTAAAGTTCAAGTCCAAAAGTCGGGCAGAGGACGTCGCCAGCCAGGTACCCAAGTATCGGAGGGAGGTAGGACAGTGGCAGAACGGGTACGAAGAACGAACGGAGTCCAGAACAATTGGCTCTAGGGAAATTCCCAGGAATTCAGATTTGTCATGGTTGATCTTCAGACCTGCAACAGAGCCGTAAGATTCCAACACCGACATAACAGCCGGTAGAGAGGTGTCGACATTCGTAAGAAAAAGGAGCACATCATCCACGTATGCCGACAGTTTGTGTTCGGAAGCATGACCCCGAATCCCGGTGATATCCGGGTGGCGAAGGATAGCCACCAAAAGTGGTTCAAGGGTGAGGGCGAAGAGCAGGGGGGACAAAGGGCAACCTTGCCTAGTCCCATTTCTCACAGTTAGCGGAAATGTGTCTCCTGGAGGAAGAGTACTGAGGGCCGAGGCCTCTCGTAGGAGGCGGCTGCGTTTCTCTGGGACATTGAGGCCTTTAGCATTGTACGTGAGAAGGCGGAGAGGTCGTGGGTCGAAACCCCCAGGTGCGCTCATGACTGCCGGGGAGGGGGCAGAGATGCAGGATAGGAAAATGGGGAGGAGGAGGGAAGAGGAGAAAAGGAAAAAAGAGAGAAGAGAAGAAAAGAGAGAGAAAAAAAAAAGAGGGAGGAAGGGAGAGGGCACAAACAGTAGAGAAAAAGGACAGAAAGAGTAACAATGAGGTATGGAACGCCTCAGGGGAGACCTAGACGGTCCCAAATCAATTGGGAGCCGGTTAGTGCCCCTGGGAGAGATTGGCGCCAAGTCCTCAAGGGCGAAGGAGTCAAGCTCCTTATTTACGCCGGACCAGGGAAGCGACCAAAGAAATAGCGTCAATGAATAAAGTAAAAAGGAAAATACAGTAGATTATGGAGCTCAATAAAAGAGTCCCCTCCGACTCTGAAAAATAGGTCATGTGCAATGGCGTACAACAAAAAAAAAAAAAGGGGGGGAAAGAAAACCCAGAGCGTAAAGGGTGTCAACGTGGGTCGCCAGTGTTTAGATGTGTGGTGCGAGAATTAAAGGGCTTTGCGTAGTCCTTGCAGCCTCGTGTCTGCATTGCCTCATTCAGTAACAATCAGATATGAGATGAAATATGAAAGGATACGCGCCTGTAGTGCATCATCTAGGGCGGGGCGTAGGAGTGAAGTACGAGAGATAAGAACTCAACATCGTCCCTCCCAACTGCAGGGTATAAAAATTTAAAGTACGGAAGGTAAGACATCGTCATCGCTCCACCTAAAGGTGGGGCACAGAAATTAAACATGAAAAACATCAGATATCAATTAATTAAATGTAGGAAGCAACGAGCAGTTATTGCCCCTCCCAACGGTGGGGTACAAAAATTAAGCATATAAGTATCGCTTCCCTTAACGGTGGAGCACAAAAATTAAAACATAAAATCCATTATGCATTGAATATTCCACCCAGTGAAGGGTCACATAAAGTAAGTGCTAAAGGCAATAGATAGTCACCGCCCCACGCAGTAGTGAGGTACAAAAATTGGAGTGGAAATGCAACAACGATTATTGCCCCATCTAACGACGGGGCGCAAAAATTACACAAAAAATCCGGAAGGTAAGACATAGTCATCGCTCCACCTAATGGCGGGGCACAAAAATTAAACATGAAAAACATCAGATATCAATTATTTTAATGTAGGAAGCAACAAACAGTTATTGCCCCTCCCAACGGCGGGGTACAAAAATTAATCATATAAGTATCGCTTCTCTTAACGGTGGAGCACAAAAATTAAAACAGAAAATCCATTAAATATTGAATATTCCACCCAGTGATGGGTCACATAAAGTGCTAAAGGCAGTAGATAGTCACCGTCCTACGCAGTAGTGAGGTACAAAAATTGGAGTGGAAATGCAACAACGATTATTGCCCAATCCAACGACGGGGCGTAAAAATTACACAAAAAAAAATCCAGCAAATAGTGAAAATTCCGCCTAGTGGTGGGTCGCATAAAAGAAGCGTGAAAAGCAATATACAGTCATCGCTCCACACACTAGCGGAGCACCAAAAAAAAAAAAAAAGAGGGGGGAGCCCCAAACGTAGGCTCTCCAGCCAGTCCCCAAAAAGTCACGCAACAAATAACATCCGAAGATAAAGACATATAACCAAACAGCGCAACTAGAACCTGCGAGGTGGAGAGAAAAAGGAGTAAACAATAATGGTGCTGAGCGAAGCAGTCAGAAAAACCATATGAAAACGACCCGCGGCGGGGGGGGGAGGGGGCAGAGTAAGACGAGTATCCTGAGGGTGAGGAAAGGGAGATATCCCTCAGCGTCGAAGTGGGGCACATCACATCGTCATTGTGTTCATGTCCCCGAAAACCATCCCCGAAGTGAGTAGAGTCAGCTTCCCGGCGCCAGCCAGGGCTCAAGCGGTCGCGAGCTCAAAAAAGAGGGGGGTGGGCAACTGAAGTTAGGAAGCTGTAGCCTGACTATGGTGCGTCCAGGGAAGCACTGCAGGGGTTGTCAAGTACAGTCATCGGTAGCTGTGCACCCCTCAAAGTCGTAGTGAGCGCAGGGTGTGAGGGCAGGTCACGAGTTCAAACAGACCAGCGTAATGGAGGAAAGTGGAAACCAGCACGACCGTAGAGCACGTAGCCCACATCCATCCATGTGCTCTCAGGGGGGAGAGGGTATCAGATCTTCGGGTAATGGGTGTCGGGGGTATCAATCAAGAGAAAAAGCCCCCCATATGGTTCCATCAACGAGACGGACGTACAGGATTCTCAGTGGGCGTTCTCAGCCAGGGGTCCAGGGGCTGGTGCTTGGGCTTCTGAGGGTCGCCGCCGGCGACTTCGGGATCTCCGTCGCCCGGGTCTCATTGGGCCATGCGATGCAGCGTGGCGATCTTCCAATTCCCAATCACGGACAGACAGCTCCGGTAGGGCCATCGCTGTCACAAAAGCAGGGACGTCTGACGGGCGGCAGATGGTATGCCGCACTCCCTCCTTCAGTACCATCAATGCAAAGGGGAAGTTCCACCGATACGGGACATTCGCGTGGCGTAAGGCCTGGACCACCGGTTGGAGGCAACGTCTTGCCGACAATGTAAATGGGGATAGGTCTTGGAAGAATTCCAGAGTGCAGCCCTTATAGTTCCAGGAGCGTGACGACCTCGACTCCACCATGACCTGCTCTTTAAGCAAGTAGTTTGGGAGACAGCATATAATATCCCGGGGGGGAGGTCAATGGCGGGTGGGGGCGCAGGGCCCTGTGAGCTCTGTCTATCGGGATCATTTCGGAGGTGGGCCTGTCCAGTACCATACAGAAGACCTCATTTAATATAACTTGCAGGTCTTCTGGGCCTTCAGCCTCCGCTAGGCCGTGAAACCGTATGTTGTGGCGCCTGCCCCGGTTATCAAGGTCGTCAATGCGGCGTAACTCACCAGCGTCCGCCGAGGGAGGCCCAGGGTCGGGAGGGCGGTTCACGACGTCCTCCAGGTGGGTGACTCTGGATGTCAGGGCCGCAACGTCCATTCTAATTTCCCGGAGGTCTCCCGCAAAACTATCTTTTAAGTCTGCCGCCACATCGGAGAGGTCCGCCTTCGTCGGGAGTGCGGAGATCAGGCGCTCTAGCCGGCGGATCGCCTCGTTAGGATCTGTTGGCGCAGGTGATGAGGAAGGCCCGTCCGCCATCTTGTCTCGTGGAGAGGTCAGCGCGGCAGTCGGGGTCGGGCCGACAAAGGCGTCCAGCGGGCCCGTGGTCCGGGTCAGTCGGTGTGCGGGGGTCTTAGGGGTGCCTGGCTTCGGTTTGCCACGCACCATGACCGAGGGTAGCAACAAGAAGCAGCTGAACGTCGGAGGGGACTCAGGAGCTCGTTTCTTAAGCGGCCATCTCGATCCCTGGTCAGGACATGCCCCCAGGCTCAATTTCTTAACGTGAAATTATTGTGGTTCTTGATTTTGATTGGCTGAATCGCGACAAAAAAATAGTGTGCACACTGATTTTTGCGCGTGACGGTACTCCGCGAGCATTGGGGCGCGTCCTGTTTGCGAGCATTATTGATCGGCAGATAAAAAGATGAGCAAGGATTGTAATACCCGCGTTGATTTGCGGCACAAAACTTTAATGCTTGGCGCAAAGATTTTCACTTTGAGCGAGGATTTTTGCGTGAAGAATGTAATATAGCCCACTTTCTATAATTTATATCTGTCTATAGTGAACTATTCCAGTTTCAAAGAAAAGTATACCTCTCTCTTAAGTCATTCTATACCTGATGTCTAGCTTTGATACAGTGCACTTTATTTTTTGCTTCCATACTTCAAAAAAATATTACAGTAGGAGGAGCCCATTAGAAAGTCCATGGAGATGACTATTAGGGACTGCTAGCTACATACTTACAAAATGAGTAATTTATAAAGGAGAAAACCCGCCTTTTATTATTTCCTTTGTAGAATGAATTCTAAATCTAATTCTCTTGTATCTCTTCTATCTCGGCATGTGGTATACAAAGCACCAGGCTCTTTTCACAGACTCCTTATCTTAAATAAAACTCTCACCATCAGAAGCAACATCCTGACACAAACCAGTAATCCACCACCTCCACTTCCGGAAGCCCCCCTGCTACCGTCTGCCGCTTCCTCTCAGCCGCTGAGGAGGAAGTCCATTCCTTACTGTCTTCCTCACATCTCCCTACGTGCCCGTTTGACCCAATTCCCTCACATCTAATACCTTCACTCTCCTCCTCCATCACCCCTGCTCTCACACACATATTCAACCTATCTCTCTCCACCAGCTCCTTCCTGTCCGCCTTCAAACACGCACAGGTTACCCCTATACTAAAGAAACCCTCCCTCAATCCCAACTCTCCATCCAACTATTGTCCTGTATCCCTGCTTCCGTTCACCTCTAAGCTCTTGGAAAAACTAGTTTTCCACCGCCTCTCCCTCTTCCTGTCCTCTAATTCCCTACTTGACCCCCTGCAATCAGGCTTCCATTCCCTACACTCAACCAAAACTGCCCTCACCAAGTCACCAATGACCTCCTAACTGCTAAAATCCATGGCCAGTACACATTCTGAGTGCATCCTTTGGCTTTAATTACCACCTCTATGCTGATGATACTCAGATCTGTCTCTTCGCCCCTGATCTCTCTCCTCCTGTGCTTTCCATGTCAGCGACTGTTTCTCTGGCATCTCCTCCTGGATGGCCGTTCACCACCTAGAGATTATCATGTCAAAGACTGAGCTCCTACTAATTCCTCCCTCTAATGCTTTCCCACCTCCTGACTTCTCTATCATGGTCCCTGGTATCACTATCTCCCTGTCAAACCAGGTTCACTGGCTCGGAGTTACACTTAACTCTGCTCTTTCCTTCATCCCCCTCATCGAGTCTTTTTCCTGCTCCTGCTGCTACCAAATACGTAATATTTCCAGAATTTGGCCACTTCTTGTTGCTGACACCACAAAACAACTTATCCACTCCCTTGTAATCTCCCGACTTGACTACTGTAATAAACCTCTAGCTGGCCTCCCTCTTTCCCGCCTCACCCCCCTACAATCCATTATGAATTCCTCTGCCAGGCTCATCCACCTCACACAATCTCTCTGTCTCTGCCTCTCCTCTCCTCTCTGTGAGTCCCTTCACTGGCTCTCCATCCACTGTAGAATTAAATTCAAAATCCTTGCCCTGACCTACAAAACTCTTAACTAACTCAGTTCCCCACCACTTGTCCTCACTACTCACCAAATACACCACAGCCCGCTCCCCAAGGTCAAACAATGACCTGCGCCTAGCTTCTTCCGCATCACCTCTTCCCATGATAGACTGCAGGATTTCTCACGCACAGTCCCCATCCTCTGGAATGCTCTCCCTCGTACTGTCAGACTTTCCCCTAGTTTCCCTTCCTTCAAATGCTCCCTTAAGACATTCCTATTCAGGCAAGCCTACCACCAAACTCACTAATACACCCCACTACCCCAATCAGTCCATAACTCTCACCTTGCAGTCCTTTCCTCCTGTTTCCATCTCCAACCCTGCTAGATTGTAAATTCCCACAGGCCCTCGCTTCCTCCTGTACTGGTTTATCAAATGTTGGTCAGTCGCAATGTATTGTAACCCTGTCTATATTGTGCCCATTATTCAGCGCTGCAGAATATGCTGTCCCTATATTACTAAAGTATAATAATAATTACCAATAAATATGCACATCCCAACCCATTTCGGAATACTATCCATGCAATGACTTTGTGATTACATAGTTACTTTGTTCAACCTAACTTTTTGATGTGCTGGGAGTTTTTAAATGGTGACCAAAGTTGAGATCCTTTCTATAAATGTGTCACTGCTTGGAGCATGTTAGCGGAACACTATAGTTGTGCTATGCAAATAAAATTCCATGTGGCATATGGTAATCAAATCACACATATCAGATCTTTATTTCCCTGCTGAAGACCATTATAGACCACAAAGAATAAAAAGTGTCACAAGCACTTAAAATAAACAAGTAGTCGACTCTTCAGACTGAGAGCTTGTTAGTTCAGGGAATGTAAAAGCTGTAGAGGTTTGATGCACAGTAAGGATGCTGATTGTGTTAATTCTTTGTGCAAACCCTCAATGTGGAGTATCCTTAAGTTTGCACTCTGCCACGGGTACCAATTAGCCGTCTTCTCTAAATGTAGAATTGGGTTAAATGTATCTTATCTCATGGACACAAGCATAGCACTTTTTTTGCCGCTTGTTTCTTGGAACCCAGTAATTTTGTTAAATTCTGTCTCCATAGCAACAGTATCCAATTTATCTCTATTGACATTGTCTTGGAAGGCTTCCTGAATGGGCACTGAGGTAGGTAAATGTATGCAGTGGCACAGAGCGGATGATTCTATTCTGTCAGGTTCCTGCAACGTTTGTTTTCTGGCTTGTCCTCGGGTGTTGCCTTTTTGTTCCATGTGATTCCATCCCGATTCTGGAGTTAATGGAAGTCTTGTCTGAAATCAATGATGCAGAAATTTCTAGCTCGGGGAGACAAAGGCTGACCAGGCCACCTCAGACGTTTTCCCTTTATGAGGCTGTCATTTGTGGAATAAAATTAACGTTTTTGGACAGAGACATCAACGAAACAAAATTAAGCATCGGTTCATTGTTACTAATGAGCAATATCACCTCATCAAAAATAATTAAATGATGAATCGATGATGAATCGAATCCTGGATCAATTTGCACAGCGAAACATATTATACTAACATTTTCCTTCTAGATTATAGACTCCCTACGGAACAGTTTCCCCTAGTCCTACAGTATGGACTTTGTCAATTTATGTCTTGTTCAATTGTATTTATTGTATTTTCATCCACAACTGTGTACTGATGTATAGCTTGTACAGCACTGTGTGTGTCTGCCGGAGCTCTTTAAATAAAGTATAATAATAATAATGATTATAAATATTAGACCCTTGTTATGGTGTGATTGGAAAGGATCCATTAAGTTCTTTAAAAAACATAAAGAAAATAAACACTTTTATTGTATGTACCTGTCATTCTAAATATTTGCCAGTCATGTGGGTAATATGATCTTATATCATTTAAGGTTTGGGATCTTGTGAGCTCTAGCAATGGTCTTTCTGTAGTTATGGAGGTTAATACTTACAGACTTTTAGGGCGAAGCAAGCTTATATTTGTCAATACCCCAAAATTTAGACATTACGGAGGTTTCAAGAAAATATAGGGGTTATTCAGGGAGAGCCGATCAGGCCCCGATATGTCACCGAACAGGGAATTTCCCCATACGGTGACATTTCGAGGCCATTCGACAAATTTTGGCAAACTGCCAGCAAGTACGATGCCTGTTCGAAGGCAGTGAAATCCCTCATAGAGAAGCAATGGTTAATCTATTCAGAGAACACCGAACACACGAATTTATAAATCGTTTTTCAGATTTCTGTAACAGACCTTTTTATTATCATTCATTGGATCTTATATGTAAATTCCAGACATTTCCGTTCAGTAGTTTATTTGCAAATAGCGTTTCAATTTTGAAACTTTCAAGCGTACTGTTTTTTTTTTTTTTTACCCCGTCTGTCAGCTTGTTGGCTTTTTCTGGCGCCTTGTCTGCGCTGTGATCGGCAGCTTGGTGGCTTTTTCCGGCGTGTTTTCTTCCCGGCGAGTTTTCAGTGGGGGTTTGGCGGATGTTCAGTGGGATTGCGGCGGGTTTGCAGCGGGTTTTCTCTACACTCCGGGGACCCTATGGTGAATGCTGAATTCCCCAAAGTGCAGGGAACTGCAGGGAAGGAGTCGGTGACATTTCGGTGCTCTCAGACTAACCCCTTATGTATGTCTTAAAATTATGCTTCTTATTTATTTGGTGAAAGAGTTTGCTTGCTAACAGTTTCAGAATTACAGCAACGCTAGGAGACAATGTAGTCTTCATTTAGTAAGTGTCCTTGGGCAAGACACCTAACGGTACATACTCGCCACCCAGGACATACTTGAAAACGAGAGAAATCTCAATGTATCCTACCTGGTAAAATACTTTCTCCAAATAATAACCTTTTAAAGGCAGTATTTAAAGAATGCGCACTTATTGAAATCTGTATGCTGACTTTTTTAAAACGGATGTAATGATATTATTATATTCACCATACGTAGGCATCATTGTCGTACCACTGATAATAGACCTGAGAGTTTTTTCCACAAATTTAAAGCTATAGGAAAATGATATGGACCTGATTGAAAATGCTGTTTTAGATCTAATATAGTGCATTCAGAAGGTATTCGGGTCATTTCATCATTACCACATATTTCTACATTGCAGCCTTATGATAAAATTGTTTAAATTCAACTTTTTTGCATGTAAATATACACTCACTACCCTGTAATGAAAAAGCAAGAAAGAAAAAAAAGATATTTGACTCCATTGCAAATGTGTAATGTATTATGAAGAAAAAAAACCCTGAAATATGCCATTGACATAAGTATTTAGACTCATTGCTGTTAGTCTTGAAATTTATCTCCCATGCATCTCATTTCTCTAAATTTATTCCTCCACACTTTATCATCCAAATCTTTCTGGTTATATATTATATGGGTTAGTCTTTATGAAAAAAAAATCATAAATGGAGACCCTGTTACTCTTTTTTTTCCCAAAAAAGAGCCCTATTACATTCTCCGCGCACAATTTTGCACGTGCGCAAAAACACATTAACGCGAGGGGAAAAACCCTTCGCGCTGGACGTCATATTACGACGTTCGTGCACAAAATCCACGTTACCGTCTAACGTGACTTACCCTGGGAAAGTTCGTGCGCGCATCCCATACTTAACATTGTGAGCGCAAATGTGTTTGTGCGCTGGTACGCGGATGGTATTACAATCCATGCGCAAATTTTTACAAACGACGTTTGCGCGCATAATTTTAGCGTCTTTTAAAAGCTGGTGGTAACTGCAAATCTGAACGTCCTGGCCGAAACCAAATACACCAGCACGAAAAAAAAAATACAGCAAAGTATAGTTACTTTTTCTACACATACCCAAACAATAAAATGGAGAGGTTGTGCGTGTTTTTATTATTGCTGCAGCATATATACTCATATTGATTTTGACAGGCGTAAAAACTGAACGGGAGACAATTGTGGTTCTTAATTTTGATTGGCTGAATCGTGTGAAAAAACAGTCTGCCCACTGATTTCTGCGCGCAGCGTTAATTTGCGTTTTCACGTGCGTTTTTTACGCGCAATATTTTTGGACGGATGAAAAAATGCGCTCGGATCATAATACCAGCGTTAATTTACGCACATTAACGTTTTTAACGCTGCGTGCAAACAAAAATTGCGCTGCGCGAGCGTTTTTGCGCAAGGAATGTAATAGAGATCAAAATGTTTTATTTTTACTTACATTATTTTTTTATTTTTACAGTTTTATGCAAGATGTCAGCCCGCTGTGAATGAAGCCCCAGATTGGCACCAGATCGACGCCGAACTGGGGCAACGTGAAGAGCGTACTCCGCGCACGGGAGTGAAACTGGAGGACAGTCCACACACATCCTTTGCGTTTCATCTGGTTAATGCAAACCTGATCAAGAGCCCTCTGGACCTCAGGCTGGGCAGAAGGTTCATGTTCCAACAGGACAATGACCCTAAACAGAAAACCAAGACAACACAAGAAGCTTAGGGACCACTCTGTGAATGTCCACAGGTGGCCGAACCAAAGCACAGACTTGAACCCATCTATGGAGAGAACTGAGGCTGACTGTCCACTAACTTTCTGCATCCAATCTGACAGAGCTTCAGAAGATCTGCATAGATGGATAACACAAATAACCCACATCCATGTGTACATAGCTTGTGGCATCATACCCAAAAAAACTTTGGGCTGCAATCACTGCAAAGGTGATTCATCTAAGAATTCAGGTCTGAATACTTATGTTAATGTGATATCTCTGTGGTTTTTTCTTTAAGTAATTAGCAAAATTATCAAAAATTCATTTTTTGCTTTGCCATTATGGAGTACTGAGTGTAGACTCGTGTGAAAACACTCAGCAATTTTAGCATAAAGCTGATAAAGAACAAATGTGACAAATGAAGGGGTCTGAATACTGTATGAACGCAGTGCGTGTTTTCAGACACATACTAGCTAAAACAAAATAGGCAGATTTTATCATTTTATCTTTTTGACCTCAGCTGTGTTGTTATTACATACAATTACTCTAAAAAAATGTATTCCTTCCTTTTTTTATAGGACACTTGTTTATGTGTTGTTTTATTTTTTAATGTTTAAAGGGATGTGGCATCTTCTGACTGTATGCTCCCATTGCCTTACCCTCTTCATGTTTCTCCTCTACCCTCTTACATCCTGTATTCCCATCCATTTCCTTGAAATCTCATTGACTTTCTACTCCCATGTCAATGAAAGTCATCAAGCTTGATCTTTATAATGTAGTTCAGATGGATGGAGAGCACGGGAGCTTCGCATGGACTCAAGACGATGAAGTATAGTTAGTGAAAAACAGGCTGACAAGCATCAGAAGTGAATAGCAGAGTGATTGCGAGTAATGGTATTGATTGCTTTACAAGAATAACATATATATGTATGGAGTTTGATTTAGTGTAGGACAGGTAAATGGCCATCAAATCAGTTAAATTATCTCCCATGTATCTCTGCATGATGGGCAGCAAATTCATAGAACAGAAAATTCCAACAACAGCACAAATGACTTCCAAAATGAAGTTTTGTAAATCTAAGGTCAGAATTTAGCTTGAACATCACCACAACTTAGTGAAATTTTGCATAAAGAGCCCAAAGTGCAATGTGGTGAATATTTGATAGACATGTGCGTTTAGTTTCGCCCGAATTCGAATTCATCTGAAAATCTACCGTTTTTCGTTTTCAGACGCATTTCCGAAAACAATACTCAGCTGTCCGAAATTTCGAATCGGTCCAAAAGAACGAATCAAAACGATCCAAAATAAAAAAATAAATCTATGCAATGCAAGAAAAAGTAATGGGTTAACGGGCATTGGGCATCTCACAGGGCATAGAGTATGTCCCAAGCAAAGGGATAATGGGCATTGGGCATCTCACAGGGCATAGAGTATGTCCCAAGCAAAGGGTTAATGGGCATTAGGCATCTCACAGGGCACAGCGTATGTCCCAAGCAAAGGGTTAATGGGCATCTCACAGGGCACAGCGTATGTCCCAACAAAGGGTTAATGGGCATTTGGCATCTCACAGGGTCCCCTGTATCTCTTTTTTTTTTTTACACTTTTTGGTTTTAATCATTATAAAATTATATAAAATTGAAAATGAATCGGTCTGAAATTTCGAATCGGTCTGTAAGAGCGAATCGAAATGATCCGAAATGAAAAAATAAATAAATAAATCTATGCAAATCAAGAAAAAGCAAAGGGTTAATGGGCATTGGGCATCTCACAGGGCACACCGTATGTCCCAAGCAAAGGGTTAATGGGATTTGGGCATCTCACAGGGTCCCCTTTATCTTTTTTTTTTTTTTTTTACACTTACTTTTTGGTTTTAATCATTATAAAATGAAATAAAATGGTAAAACAAATTGATCTGAAATTTCGAATCGGTCCTTAAGAACGAATTGGAATCATCCGAAACGAAACCCCATGGACGGAAAAAGATCCAAAACGAAAAATACCGCCGTGCGCATGTCTAATATTTGAGCGTGCACAAAATTATTATTAGCGGTATACTTTATTTATAAAGTGCTGCATAGAGCAACTGGACGATGGGATAATACAATAGACCTGAAATACATTAGAACAAAACATGACAAAGGTGACACAGTAGGGTTGGATGACCCTTTTTCTCCAATTTTATATTTTCTTCTAAATATATATGAAGGTCTTGACCACATCTCATAAGCAAGTTTCACACACGTCAGCATTTGTTGAATTAGCTTTTATTCTGCTCAAATTTACAATTTATTCACAAATTGTAATGTTTAGAACTGGCTTTGTGTTAATTCTGCATAATGTACTCAGCTGCATTTCTCCTATTTGTATACCGCTCACTGACTGCGTGCACAAAACTAGATGGTTGTGTCTCAAAGACAAAGCCATTGTGCATGATATAAAAAAAGACACATAGTGCATACAGACAGCAGTCTTTGGATGGATCACGGCCTTTTGTTACCAAATGTTCTTTGTTTCAGATTGCAATCCTAACGTTGCACTTCTTATTCCTACTCTTTTTGAAAAAATATTTCTATTAAATGTATTCTGTAACATTCTCCTTATCCCAAGGCATTTGGAAAGCTGGTAAAATTAGTGATTAATTTACTAAGCAGATGAATGTGGTGAAATCATATGATTAAATAGCTATGTTTCAAATATAGTATAAGCCAACCCAAGAAAATTTCAGCGTGGTGTATTTTTCTATTTTTTTTGAGATGCTACTTCTCACTTCCAGATATTCTTAAATTTATTCAGAATGGAGAAAAATGTAAATGGTATTCTAAATCACAGAGAATTGATATGTTTTTCTTTGCTATTTCATTTCACATAGTTATATGAGTATTATATATATATTAAGGCTAGTAATGATTAAAATTTTTGTGTTCGATTAATCTAATTTTTTTTAATCGATTAATTGATTAATTTCGATTAAATATAACACACATAAAGATCATACAGATCAGAAAAGAAAAACTTAAAAAAAGGACATAACATCGCTCCACAGTAATAAAATTCACAGTAATGTGCAGTGTGTATGAGCGTATCACAGAATCCACAGCAATAAAACTCACTGATATATATATATGATGGATATATTGCCCCAACTCACATGGATATATTGCCCCAGCTCACGAGGATATATTGATTTGCCCCAGCTCATATGGACATATTGCCCCAGCTCATATGGACATATTGCCCCAGCTTACATGGATATATTGTCCCAGCTCACATGGATATATTGTCCCAGCTCATATGGATATATTGCCCCAGCTCATATGGATATATTGCCCTAGCTCACATGGATATATTGCCCCAGCTCACATGGATATATTGCCCCGAGCTCACATGGATATATTGCCCCAGCTTACATGGATATATTGCCCCAGCTTACATGGATATATTGCCGCCAGCTCACATGGATATATTGCCCCAGCTCATTTGGATATATTGCCCCAGCTCACATGGATATATTGCCCAGCTCACATGAATATATTGTCCCTGCTCATATGGATATATTGCCCCAGCTCACATGGATATATTGGCCCAGCTCACATGGATATATTGCCCCGAGCTCACATGGATATATTGCCCCAGCTCACATGGATATATTGCCCCAGCTCACATGGATATATTGCCCCAGCTCATATGGACATATTGCCCCAGCTCATATGGATATATTGCCCTCAGCTCATATGGATATATTGCCCCAGCTCACATGGATATATTTCCCCAGCTTACATGGATATATTGCCGCCAGCTCACGTGGATATATTGCCCCAGCTCATTTGGATATATTGCCCCAGTTCACATGGATATATTGCCCAGCTCATATGGATATATTGCCGCAGGTCACATGGATATATTGCCCCAGCTCACATAGATATATTGCCCCAGCTCACACAGCATGGATATATTGCCCCAGCTAACACAACATGGATATAGTGCCCAAGCTCACATGGATATATTGCCCCAGCTAACACAACATGGATATATAGTGCCCCCAGCTCTCACCTCCTGCCGCCGTATGCTCTGCTTCTTACGAGCATCCGCCGGCATGAAGCTTGGCCACGCGCACTCGCCTGGGAACCACCTGACCAACCGCTTCTCGCAAGATCCCGGAATTCACGTGAACTCCATGATCTCACGAGATTGCGGCTGGTGGAACCCAGGCGAGAACCGGCGGCTGCTCGTAGGGACCAAAACACTCGGCGCCTGGCGGTCGATCAAAATAAATTTGATCGACCAAAGAAATTAACGATTAATTGATTAATTAATCGTTAATTTCTGCAGCCCTAATATATATAAGGCACAAGTTCCTCAGATTACAGTACTTGCCTTGGTGTTCAGCTTCATCCAAATCATATAGAAGAAAGTGGAATGCACACTAGGTTTCTTTGGTCAAGGAAAGGAAACATTAAATTATCAAAGTTTTGTGAAGAAAAGATATTGTATGCATTTTCACTTAAAAAAAAATAATATATAATATATACACACATATATACCCACAAGCCTTGAGAACACAGTCAAGGAGTTGTAGGTGGAGAAAAATGTTTTTGTTTTCGTTTTAATAAAAATACATATAAATACCGACATTTGGACCAGCAAGTGGTCTTTTCAATGTACTATACTGCTGGTCGAAATGTTGGTGTTTGTACTGTAACGGGGGCGCTATAGCGCAGTCCTCTAGGGCTCATTAGGACACAGTCTCTTTCCACTTTGAAATATTCCAGGCTTTATTTCAGCATCAAAGAATACATAACCTTCCAAACAACCTTTTGGTTTAATATCCTGCATCCAAAGCAGACTCTCCAACCTCAGAAGCAGCAACACCCTGTGCTTCTCAATCTCTCTCTCTTCTGTGTCTCGTTA
Source organism: Leptobrachium leishanense (assembly GCA_009667805.1). Classification (NCBI taxonomy): domain Eukaryota; kingdom Metazoa; phylum Chordata; class Amphibia; order Anura; family Megophryidae; genus Leptobrachium; species Leptobrachium leishanense. The sequence goes on along the minus strand of CM019066.1, from coordinate 138,596,798 downwards.
TCCCCCCCCCCTCTCTCAGACAGGAGCTATTTATCCCCTTAATTGCAGGGACACCTGCAGCAAAATCAAAACACGTTCCCTCCTGGGGGTAAATGCCTACACCTTTAAAACAAAATACAAGGGGAATATACAGACTCATCAATGCACTATATCGCAGTACAATATGGTTCGGAAAAACAATTAAAGGTTGTGCGCAGTTTCAACAATTTGTACAGTATACTAAATGGCACCACTTTGTGGATTCCGTATAACCCACACTTTCCAAATTTGTTCCCATTTAGTGTGTCCATGAGTGAGAATATGAGGCTGCCTCTCTATTCACAAACAAAACAGAATAACTAACATTTGGTGCAAGTCTGCAATTTTCACCAATTTTAGATCTTCATATAAATCTACAAAAGATAAAGAAAAGTGACACACATCATCACTGAGCATTTATTCGCACTAAGTTCATTTTTCAAGGTGAGTGCTAGATCTTTGATATATATATACATTTTATACATGCTCACTAAATAAGTGCAGCTTTTTTATGCTGGTTATGAAGTCCCTGGAGTGCTGGTCTTCTATGGCTAAATATGCTGTTTCGTTGATGGAAGCTCAGGGACTGGTTGCGTTTATTTTCTGGCTATAATACTATATATATATACACTGTATATATATATAAAATTAAGGTTATCTTATGATGGGGGAACCTTGCTAATCTGAACCCTTTAAAATTAATTTTAAGCATCCAGTAAATATAACGATTCCTCACTGTATTCTAAAGGAGGAAGTTCAGCTCAGTTGCTCATGTGACTTTTTCCCAAAAGCACCAGCAATTTTCCAATTAACAAAATCGCCAACAAAACAAGTATATATATATATATGACAAAACAACTACCTAAATAACTAAAGGGACAAGTGATTACTGTAAATCATTTATAGTATTGGTCAATTCAATGATGTCAATGTAAGTAGTCAATGTAATAGAGCAGAAGGAAATGCTAGCAGAATGCTTGGTTGTGTAGGGAGAGGTATTAGCAGTAGGAAAAGGGAAGTGCTCATGCCACTGTACAGAGCACTGGTGAGACCTCACTTGGAGTACTGTGTGCAGTACTGGAGACCGTATCTCCAGAAGGATATAGACATCTTAGAGAGAGTTCAGAGAAGGGCTACTAAAATGGTGTACGGCTTGAAGGAGAAAAGTTACCAGGAAAGGCTTAATGATCTTAACATGTACAGCTTGGAAAAAAGACGAGACAGAGGAGATATGATAGAAACATTTAAATACGTAAAGGGAATCCACAAGGTAGAGGAAGGGAGTATATTTAAACGGAAACAAAGTAGCAAAACAAGAAGACATAGTCTTAGAATAGAGGGGCAAAGGTTTAAAAGTAACATCAGGAAGCATTATTTTACTGAGAGGGTGGTGGATACATGGAACAGTCTTCCAGTTGAAGTGGTAGAGGCCAAAACAGTAATTGAATTTAAGCAGGCATGGAATAGGCATAAGGCTATCCTAAACAAAAGATAAATCCAGGTAAAGTATCCATGTAATTGGGCAGACTAGATGGGCCGAAAGGTTCTTATCTGCCGACATTTTTCTATGTTTCTATGTCAATGCAAGTCTCCCAGTTGTCATTCCCTGTCCATGGTACTGGTTGTAGTAACAGGCAATTCAAGGTCAATGTTGTCATCCCCTTACCCATTATAATATTAGTACCCATGAGTGTTACTTGCCCATTTTAATAATTTCACCCATTCATTTCCTTTTTTTAATATACCCACTCCATAAACTTTAACACCATCTTCACTTTTTTAACTTTTGCACTCAGCATTCCCCAATCCCATCTTCAGTCTTTGAACTATCGATACCTCTTCAGATGATGAGATTTCATTGAAACTAACTTTTACCAACACATCTGAAAAGTAGGGCAATGAATCCCAGCCCTAATAAGGATAATTTAAATAAAATTAATAGATACTTTGAGAAAATTATGTGATAAAATATATAAATTTTAGTATATAAGAAGGGAGGCGACCATAATATACATATCATAAGCATAATAGACTATACAAGGCACCAGTGTTTATTGCAAAGAAGTCATGCCTTCCAACACATTAAGAGATTACATATTAGGTAATAGGGATGAGCCGAACACCCCCGTGTTCGGTTCGCATTCGAACTCGAACAATAAAGTTTGGTTTTTAGAGTGCCCTGCAAGAGGGCATATATGCAAAATATTTGCCATAAAAGGTGTATGGGGGTCCGGCTAGTGCGCTGAGGGACAGGAAACAAGGACAAAAAGTTTTAAAAAAACGTTTTTAAAGGAACAGTGAGTTTTCCATGAAATAAGGGTTAAAAATAAAAATGAAAAATTCCTTCAAATATCGTACCTAGGAGGTCCCCATAACATGCCCGTGAAGTGGCGGATTTGTAGGATGTATAGAAACATTTAAAACAAAAAAATGACGTTTCAAATGACGGTAAACTGTTTTCCTTTAATCTATTCATAAACAACTGCTTGGGGCGGCAGTCTGTATTAAAAGAGGGGACCTTTTAGGACACGCAGAACAAGTTTAGTGATTTTGTGGCTAAATTATGGTGAAACTTATGCAGGCTTTGGATGAAAGTAACAATAGGTGTTTTAAAATTGGGCCTTTAGTGTCGGCAACAGTGCCGTCACACCATAACCCCTCTGTGGTATTATTGTGGAGGAGTGCAGGGTTGGACCCTGCGGTCCAATATTAAAATTATATAAATCTGGTAATATAGGCGTCAGTGTCAGTGCAGCCAAATATTGTTCCTTTGGTGGCAGCAAGTGCCTTCACACCGTAACCCTTTTGTGGTATTGTGGAAGAGTTCAATGGTGGAGGTTTTGTGAATGCAGAAGACATCCCCGATCTATTCCGTTACGTCAGCATCAGGGGATTGATAGCTGCTGATCCAGGACTGATTCATTCTTATAAATGTCAGCCGGTCTACAGAGTCGGTGGACAGACGCACTCTTTTGTCTGTGACTAAACCTCCAGCGGCACTGAACGTCCTTTAAGAAAGCATGCTGGATGAAGGGCAACCTAGTAGCTGCCTAGCATATTGGCTAAGTTCTGGCCAGTGATCCAATCTCAACACCCAGTAAGCCAGTGGATCATCTGCTGGAAAGGTATCAAGGTCTGCCCTTCCCCTAGGTAGTCCTGCACCATATGGTGAAGACGCTGGCAATGGGTGCCTACATTTGACATCCCTGGGCGTCATGGACTAAAAAAATTTAAAAAGGCATCAGTCAAGCGGCCCCGGCCTTCACCACTATTCCTCTGATCAACCGCAGCCTCAAAAGCACCTGTCTCATCTCTTGGTAACCTACCAGTGCCTGGAAAGGTGTTACACAAGTGTCGCTTTAGAGCATCCTCAAGTTTTTTCATCCTGTGCTCCCTCTGTGCGGGCAGGATGAGCTCTGCAACTTTACCCTTGTATCGTGGATCAAGAAGGCTTGCCAATCAGTAATGATCCCTCTCCTTGATAGTACGAATCCTGGGGTCCTTTACCAGGCTTTGCAGGATAAGGGAGCCCATGCAGCATAGGTTGGAGGTGGCATTAGCTTCCGAGTCTTCCTGGTCAATGAGGAGGATGACCCCATCGTGCACTTCGTGGCTTAAAGCTTGGTGCAGGAAGGAGGGCTTTGGGTTTTTAGAGCACTGGGCTCATTTTGCACTGGGGTACAATCTGTATAGTTGTGATAGATTGCACCTGAATGGAAGAGGGTCTGCTGTGCTAGGGGAGAGGATGGTTAAAAGGTTGGAGGAGACTTTAAACTAGTGGAAGGGGGGGAGGGATACAGTATCTTACAAAATGGAGACAGAGCAGATAGCGGAAGGGTTTCAGTTCAGACTAAGGGGGGTGGAGCCGGGGGGATGGGTAATGTCAGAACAGTGGAGGCATGTAATGTAAAGTCGCATTCAGCATGTGTGGGTAGAGACAACATTAAATGTATGCTTGCTAATGCAAGGAGCCTCAATAACAAGATGGGGGAACTAGAGGTAATAGCATACACTAAGCAATACGACATTATAGGAATAACAGAAACATGGGACGAAACGCATGACTGTTTAGAAAGGATAGGAAACATAAGAAAGGGGGTGGAGTGTGTTTATATGTAAATCAGGATTTAAAGCCTAATATTACACAACTGGAAAGTGATGAGGGAAATGTGGAATCCTTATGGGTAAATATTTCGTTGGGGAATAAACAGGGAAGTCAATTATTGGTTGGCATATGTTATAAACCACCTAATATAGATAATGATGAGGAAGAACAACTGTTAGAGCAAATTAGGAAGGCTGCACATCATGGCAGCACTTTAATTATTGGAGATTTTAATTACCCGGACATAAATTGGGATAGTGGGACTAGTAATTCAGCAAAGGGAATCCGGTTCCTGAACATTTTAAATGATACCTTCATGTCACAACTGGTAGAAACACCAACTAGAGAGGATAACTGTCTGGACCTGGTTATAACAAATAATGTGGATCTTTTCTCAGTTGGGAAATAGCGACCATAACATGGTGACTTTTGAAATAAACTCAAAAAAAACACATTCATAAGGGGCATGCTAAAATATATAATTTTAAAAAGGCCAACTTTATTAAAATAAAGGAAGCTCTCAATGTCATTGACTGGCAGAAACTCTTTCACGGGAAAAACACTGAGGATAAGTGGAATATCTTTAAACTAACACTAGAAAAGTACACGTCACAATATATTCCACTGGTTAATAAATATAAAAGAAACAGACTGAAACCAATGTGGCTTAGTAGGAAGGTAACTAAGGAAATGAAAAATAAAAAGAAGGCATTTAAAGCTTTTAAATTTGATAAATCTGAGGCATCCTATAAAGCATATAGGGCAGCCAATAAAGCATGTAAAAATGCGATTAGATGGGCTAAACTAGAAAATGAAAAAGAAATAGCCAAAGAGAGCAAGACCAACCCTAAAAGATTCTTTAGGTACATAAATTCTAAAAAACCCAAGAGTGAAAATGTAGGTTCACTAAAATCTGAGTCAGGGGTATTGTTAACTGAAGATCAGGATAAGGCAGAAATTTTAAATGATTATTTTTCTTCAGTATTTATCAAAGAGAAACCTATAACAGGAGACATGAAATTCATTAATAAAAACTTACTAATACAAAGTGACTGGTTGACTCAGGACAAGGTTTTACACAAATTAAACAATGTGAATGTTAATAAAGCCCCAGGGCCAGATGGAATTCACCCGCGAGTACTAAGAGAGCTATGTGTTGAAATATGTAAACCTCTGGTCTTAATCTTTCAAGATTCTTTTCTTTCAGGAATAGTACCAGAGGAGTGGAGAAAAGCTGACGTGATCCCTATATTTAAGAAAGGTTTAAAATTTGTGCCTGGGAATTATAGACCTGTGAGCTTAACATCTGTGGCTGGGAAAGTATTTGAGGGGTTACTAAGGGATAATATTCAGGAATTTATTGGGAGGTATAATGTAATTGGCAAAAATCAGCATGGTTTCATGAAACACAGATCATGTCAGACTAACCTAATTACGTTCTATGAGGAAGTAAGTAGAAGTATAGATCAGGGGGTCGCAGTGGATGTGATTTACTTAGATTTTGCCAAAGCTTTCGACACAGTTCCACACAAAAGGTTACTACTTAAATTAAGAAAAAATGGTCTAGATGAAAATACTTGTTCTTGGATAGAAAACTGGCTAAAAGATAGGGTACAGAGAGTGGTCATAAATGGTACATTTTCAAGATGGACACCAGTGGTAAGTGGTGTCCCTCAGGGGTCTGTTATAGGACCAATACTATTCAATTTATTTATAAATGACCTTGAGATAGGCATTGAAAGTCATGTATCAGTGTTTGCAGATGACACAAAGCTAGGAAAAGTAATACAATGTGAGCAGGATGTTACTTCGCTGCAGAGGGATTTAGATATATTGGGGACTGGGCACTTAAATGGCAGATGAGATTTAATCTAGATAAATGTAAAGTTATGCACTTTGGAGTGAAGAACACACAAGCAATTTATACCCTAAATGGTACGGAGTTAGGGAAATCCAAGCAGGAGAAGGATTTGGGAATAATCATAGACTTCAAACTAAGTAACAATGTGCAATGTCAAACAGCAGCCGCCAAGGCCAGCAAAGTACTGGCATGCATTAAAAGGGGAGTTCACTCACGGGATGAAAACATAATTTTGCCTCTGTATAAATCAATGGTCAGGCCGCACCTTGAATATGCCGTGCAATTTTGGGCACCTGTCTTAAAAAAAAGATATTATATCGTTAGAAAAAGTGCAGAGACGGGCAACTAAATTAATAAGGGGGATGGAAGGGTTAAGTTATGAGGAAAGACTAACAAGCTTAAACCTGTTTAGTTTAGAGAAAAGGCGCCTTAGAGGGGATCTGATAACCTTATATAAATATATACGGGGCCATTATCAACCATTGTCTGATAACCTATTCATTAACAGGACTATACATAGGACAAGGGGTCATCCATTTAGACTGGAAGAAAGAAAATTTAGCTTAAAGCATAGGAAGGGTTATTTTACGGTGAGAACAATCAAGCTGTGGAATTCTCTGCCTGTTGAGGTGGTTGGGTCAGAGTCTGTACAGACTTTTAAAAAACGACTGGATGACTTCCTGCAGACACAGAATATTAAGGGTTATAATATTTAATATGTGGGTAAAAGCTTCTTGATCCAAGGAGAAATCTGACTGCCATTCTGGGGTCAAGAAGGAATTTTTTCCCAGTATGTTGCATATTGGCAAGCATTCAGACTGGGTTTTTTGCCTTCTTTTGGATCAACAGCAGTAGGTTATGTGGGAGAGGCTGAACCCGATGGACGCATGTCTTTTTTCAGCCTATATAACTATGTAACTATGTAACTATGTAACTTCCTCCTCCCAGCCACGTACTAGTCCTTGTGTTTCTGGGCACACAAAACCCTCCCTTGAGGAATCCCCACCTTCAATGCCGCCACTACTTAAATATTCCTCCTCCTCCTCATCCTCCGCCTGTCTGATCTGAGGAGGACCCGCTGGAATGCTGTCTGCGGAAAGACAAGGGCCTTCAGAGCTAGGGAAGGCCTCCTCTTCCTCCCGCTGCTCTTCCTGTAGAGCCACATCTATAATTCCCCGCAGAGTGTGCTCCAGCAGGAACACTAAAGGAATTGTGTCACTGATGCATGCACTGTCCCTGCTCACCATCCTCATTGCCTCCTCAAATGGTGACAGTACAGTGCATGCATCCTTGATCATCAGCTACTGCGGGGGGGGGGAACCAAGTTGACCTGAACCTGTCCTTGTGCCATACTCACACAGGTACTCATTGATGGCCCTCTGCTGCTTGTGCAGACGCTGCAGCATTGCTAATGTCGAGTTCCACCTGGTGGGCATGTCACAGATCAGACGGTTTGTGGGAAGGTGGAATTCTCTTTGAATTTCTGCCAGGGGAACACTTGCTGGGAATGACTGTCTGAAGTGGCTGCAGACTTTTCTGGCCTGGCTGAGAAGCTCTGCCAGCCCTGGGTACCTGGTTAGGAAATGCTGTACCACTAGATTTAGGACGTGTGCTAGGCTTGGTACATGCGTCAACTTACCCAGGTGTAGGGCGGAGAGAAGGTTGCTGCCATTATCACAGACGACCATTCCCAGCTGAAGCTGGCGTGGTGTTAACCATCTCTGCACCTGCCCCTGCAGAGCTGACAGAATTTCTGGCCCGGTGTGGCTCCTGTCCCCTAAACAAACCAGCTCAAGCACAGTATGGCATCTTTTTGCTTGAGCCATTGCGTAGCCCCTGTCACGCGTCGGTTTAACTGCCACTTCGCCAGAGAAGGAGGAGGAGGAGGAAGAGGGAGAGGTGGTGGTGGAGCAGACAGACCTCATACAAGCAGCTTTCTGGAGGCGTGGTGGATGAACAAGCTCCTGCACAGAGCCCCGTCTTGGATCTCTCCCAGCTGCAATCAGAGTTACCCAGTGTGCCGTGAAGGAAATGTAACGGCCCTCTCCATGCTTGCTGGACCACATGTCTAAAGTCACATGCACCTTGCTGCTGACTGCCTTTCCCAATGTGACTCGATAACATTGTCTTCCACGTGCTGGTATAGTGCTGGAATGGCCTTCCGTGAAAAGTAATGGCGTTTTGGAACCTGCCACTGTGGTACAGCACATTCAGCAAATTCACGGAAGGAAGCAGAGTCCACCAGCTGGAAAGGCAGCAGCTGTAATACGAGTAATTTTGCTAAGCTGGCATTTAGACGCTGTGCTTGGGGATGGTTGGGACTATATTTTTTCTTACGCTGCAGCTGCTGGGGCAACGTAATCTGACTGCGTAAATCTTCAGCTGATGGGATGCTGTCACATTGTGAGGAAGGACCTGGTACATCCATTACTGTAGCATCATCCCTGTCAGTGGAGGTTGGAGTCAATGACATGGCAGGACATATAGTGGGGGTAGAGACAGGTGAGGAGGACCTACGCAAAGTTTTGCGCCAACGTGATGCATGGCAGGTGGTCATATGTCACCTCAAGCACGTGGTACCCAAGCGTCCGGTGTCTTTCCCACGCTTGAGCCTCATCTGACACAGATTACAAATAGCAACGGTGCGGTCTGCTGCACATTTCTTAAAGAACTCCCAGACAGCAGAGTTCCTGGATGTGTGCTTTGAGACAACAGCGCTCTGCACCTGAGCAGCTCTAACATCTGATGCCTTGGACTGGCTAGTGCTACGGTTGGTCATAGAGGACGTTGTGCCTTGTGTTTGTTGTGCCTCCTCCTCCTCCTCACTTGACTCCTCTGTTCGATCAGGCACCCAGGTGGAGTTAGTGACCTCATCTTTATTGTCATCACCCCCTATTTCCTTGTCACTGGAGCCAACTTGGCAGTATGCTGCAGCTGCTGGGGCAACATGAGTGCCAGTTATTTGTGTGTCACTGGCACCCCCTTCCTCTAGGTTGATTATACTCCCTTCCTCAACCTCAGAGATTGAATCAGAGCACTGTAGTTGCTGCGCATCCTCAAGCAGCATGTCACTGTCATTGTAGTGAAACAATTCAGCTGACTCCTCTGTGTGTGATAGTGAGGCTACGGCAGGAGTAGCTGTGGACATGGAGGCCCCATTAGATGCTTTGGCAGCTGAGGTGGACTATAGAGCACTACATGCCTGGCTGGCAGAGGACTCGGAGGATGTGGATGGCCTGGTTAGCCAATCTACCAAATCCTCTGTTTGTTGCTGCTGCTTAAGACGGCCAGTACCAGTTAGAAAGGACAAGCGTGCCCCTGCAGAGGATGCACCACGTCCACAATGACCAGAGGCAAGGCCTCCCGACACAGAGGCTGCTTGCCCTTTTATCTGTGTCTGGGAGCATCTGCCTGTCCTTTTTGGTCTTTCTGACATGGTGAGTGATATATAGATTAAAGATATACAGAACTCTGATTCAACTCTGTTATAAAAATTGGAGATATGCTGCAGAACTCTGATTCAACTCTGGTATAAAGATTAAAGATTTCGAACTCTGGTATAACTCAGTGAGACACCCTAATAGCTGGCAGCCAGTGACAAGACACAGATTACAATTCCCAGAAACCTCCTATGAGTCAGTGAGACCCCCTGATGGGTGGCAGTGACAAGACACAAATTACAATTCCCAGAAACCACCTACAAGTCAGTGAGACCCCCTGATAGGACCCCCTGATAGGTGGCAACAGTGACAAGACACTGATTACAATTCGCAGAAATCTGCTAGAAGTATGTGGGACCCTCTTATAGCTGGCAATGAGAAGACACAGATTACAATTCCCAGAAACCTCCTATAAATCAGTGAGACCCCCTGATGGGTAGCAGTGAGAACACACAGATTAGAACAATTCCCAGATATTTTGTATAAATGACTGACCCCCCAAAATAGTTGGTGGCAGTGAGAACACAAAGATTAGAACAATTCCCAGATATTTTGTATAAATGACTGACCCCCAAAATAGTTGGTGGCAGTGAGAACACACAGATTAGAACAATTCCCAGATATTTTGTATAAATGACTGACCCCCAAAATAGTTGGTGGCAGTGAGAACACAAAGATTAGAACAATTCCCAGATATTTTGTATAAATGACTGACCCCCAAAATAGTTGGTGGCAGTGAGAACACAAAGATTAGAACAATTCCCAGATATTTTGTATAAATGACTGACCCCCAAAATAGTTGGGATGCAGTGAGAACACACAGATTACCACAATTCCCAGATATTTTGCAGAAATGAGACCCCCAAAATAGTTGGTGGCAGTGAGAGCACCAAGATTAGAACAATTCCCAGATATTTTGTAGAAATTAGACCCTCCCAATAGCTGCTGGCACTAAGAAGACACACTAACAGAACAATCTCCTCTCAAAAAACACGTGCTGGGGGCTGTTTGAAGCCTTATATAGTGTGCTGCAGGACTTAGCTCTGTGAGCCCATGATTGGGCATGATTGGGCATGATTGGGCAAAATTTGCCCAATCAGGACTCTGAGCCGTGATTCGCATAGTCCTGCACCTGTCTTGCACCTGACCTGTGGTCAGGTGCAAGGCTGTAGCCAATTACAAGCTTCAGGCCAGTGGAAAAGTGCATTGTGGTGCATTGTGGGCGAACATGCGGCGAGCAAGCGGAAATGTTCGTAGTTCACGAACAGGTGATGTTCGAATCGAACTCAGAACCGAGCGAACCGAACAGCTCATCCCTATTAGGTAATCACTGCACGATAGAGGAAAACCTTGAAATATACTAATATTGTAAGCTTTAATGAGATTAAATTATCCATTAACTGCCACTGATTAGTGTTGCTGTAAACAGCGGCGAGAACCATCCTTGTTGCAACCACAATAAACTTCAAAGATCCACATGGGGACAATCTAAGAATGGCAGAGGAAACTTTCATCAATTAAACTTTGCCTGATGTTTTTTATATTTTCTCTATCTGGATCACTGAAGTTGCAACAAGAATGATTTTCCTTATTGTTTGCAACAGTCAGTGGATAAGCCTAAAAGATACACTGATACATGACATGTTACGGGTAGTCACTGTATGGCCTACTGCCTTACTGCTCTGTTTTTGGGCATGATTTATATTCCTGAACTGTTCTTAAGCCTGCTTTAGCCATTGGTTTTGAGGCTACTGCTGCAGAGGTATATGTGCAGGTATGTTATTACAATATTTATTCCATTATCGTCGTAATCATCAGAATGCCATGTTAATAGGTTTACACCCAAAGAACATATATTACATACAAGCTGCATATAATCACAATCAGTTTCCATGATTTTTTTTACCATGAAGCAGATAAGGAAGATCCAAGAGCTTACAATTAACATGCTCCCTCAAAACATAAAAATAAAAACTGCAAATGGACTAGAATCTAAGATTTTTTTTGAAAATTGTAAATTTTTATTAAGAATTTGTAGGGAGGGATACAGAAAAAAAAGAAGGAAGGAAATGATAGGGGAAAGATGGGCAGAAGTACATCACCTTGCTTCATATAAACATACATTGCCTTTAGTACACACAATTGTCGCTATCGTACGATGTTCTAAACACCATCCCATCTGTTCCGCATGACTCTCATCGTTTCTCAAGGGGCAGTCTCGTCCCCTGGTCTGGAGGACCCGACTCCCCCCCCATGGAACACACTGTTTCACCAAGTATTTATCCCACAATTCCCAGGGGTCTTGTTTAGGAGGTGTCATATTAAGAACATCTGTAGCCATTCTGTCATATTCCCTATATGTAACCATATATGTCTTAAGGAGCGCCACAGAGGGGACATTGTCAGATTTCCATTTTTGAGCTAGCAGCAGTAATGCAGTGGTCGCAATGGGAAATGCCATTCTGGTCTGTTGCCTAGCTAGCATGGGACCCCCCCAACCCCAGTAATACAAATCCGGGATCCACAGGGAGAGGGGTACTCAACACAGCTGTGGCGAGATCAATTACCGACTTCCAGTAAGAGACCAGCGATGGACATTGCCACCAAATATGTATATAAGTACCATACTGCGAACCACACCGCCAGCACGTGGAGGACCATGTCGGAGAAAACTTTGAGGTCTTATCCAGTACCAACGGTATAAGACTTTTCTGCTGATTTCCAAAAGCGTTGCATTCCTAGTCACCCCCACGTCTCTGTGATACACTCTAGCTTACATTCCCGGCTCTATGGTGCACCCCAGGTCCCTTTCCCACAGAGTATGATATCGCCACAGCGGTAGTTCCCTATCCACTGTGATCGCATATACACTGATAGAGATTAAGCCCCTTGGTGATAACTGAGAGACACCAAGAGACTCGATCACAGTTATGGCAGATTTATGAACAGAATAAAATGCCACAAATCCTTGCTTCCGTAGGTAAGACTGTAGCTGGCAGTAGGAGAGGAAATAAGTGCCATTAACATGGAATTTATTTTGTACCGTCAGGAAATCTAACATCCCAGTCTTATCCGTCAATTGGCATAGGTTAACGACCCCTTTCACTGACCAACGCTGCGCAGCAAAATGAGGGAGAATATACTTAAACATTTTCAGTGGCGTGGCCCTTGGGTCCTGTTCTCGATAGGCGTAGGAACATAGCGTCCCAGATCTTCAGAGAGAGTGTCGTCGTGAGGAAAGGAGAAAAGGATCCCCCTCTCGGTCTATTTGACGGGGGAACCCAGAGTAGTACCCGCAGGTCATGTGGACACATAGCAGTCGCCTCCATGGTCACCCATTGCGGTCGAGAGGCGTAACCAAAGCATTCTACCATCGCTGCAACATGAACCGCCTGGTAGTACTTACAGAAGTCGGGAAGACCCAGTCCGCCCCAGTCAACCCGGCAGGAGAGGATGGGAAATTTAATTTGAGGGTGCCAGTAGTTCCATATAAATGAGTTAACCACACGTTGTAGAGATGAAAAGTATGCGCGGGGGACAGAAATTGGTAATGCTCTAAAAACATATAGGATTTTTGGGAGTATCTTCATTTTAAATGCCGCGATGCGACCAAACCACGACGGTGGCCGAGGTTGCCATGTCAATAGAAGGGCTCGAATCTCGCCCAGGAGTTTCCCATAGTTAATAGTGAATAAGGTGTTGGTCGAGAGAGATAGTTTGATACCTAGATATTAAGGATGAGCGTTCAGTTCGGATCTGTTCGGAGTTCGATTCGAACATCGACCGTTCGGCTGTTCGTCGAACTCCGAACATTTCTGCGTGTTCGCCGCATGTTCGCCCACACTGCCAGGCTATCAGAGACAGTGTGTATCAGTGAGTTGTAGGAGATTTCTGGGAATTTGAATCTGTGTTGGCACTGCCAGGCTATCAGGGACAGTGTATCAGTGAGTTCTACCAGAGTTCAGCAAATTTGAATCTGTCTTGGCACAGCCTGTTATCAGTGTGTATCAGTGAGTTATACCACAGTTCAGCAAATTAAAATCTGTCTTGGCACAGCCTGTTATCAGTGTGTATCAGTGAGTTATACCACAGTTCAGCAAATTAGAATCTGTTGCCCTTCAACAGGTTGCCCTTCATCCAGCGTGCTTTCTGAAACGACGTTCAGTGCTGCTGGAGGTTTGTCACAGACAAAAGAGTGCGTCTGTCCACCGACTCTATAGACCGGCTGACATTTATAAAAATTAATCAGCTATCAATCCCCAGATGCTGACGTAACTGAATAGATCGGGGATCTCTTCTGCATTCCCAAAACCTCCACCACTGCCCTCTTCCACAATACCACAGAGGGGTTACGGTGTGAAGGCACTTGCTGCCACCAAAGGCAAAATATTTGGGTGCACTAACGCCTGTACCAGATTCATATCATTTTAATATTTGACCGCAGGGTCCAACCTTGCACTCTTCCACAATACCACAGAGGGGTTACGGTGTGTTGTCGACACTAAAGGCCCAATTTTAAAGCACCTATTGTTACTTTCATCCAAAGCCTGCATAAGTTTCACCATAATAGCCAAAAAAATCACTAAACTTTTTCTGCGTGTCCTAAAACGTCTCCTCTTTTCATACAGAGTGCCGCCCCAAGCAGTTGTTTATGAATAGATTAAAGGAAAACCATTTACCGTCATTTGAAATGTCATTTTTTTGTTTTAAATGTTTCTATACATCCTACAAATCCGCCACTTCACGGGCAGGTTATGGGGACCTCCTAGGCACGATATTTGAAGGAATTTTTCGTTTTTATTCTTAACCTTTATTTCATGGAAAACTCACTGTTCCTTTAAAAACGTTTTTTTTTTTTTACTTTTTGTCCTTGTTTCCTGTCCCCCAGGGCATTACCCGGACCCCCATACACCTTTTATGGCAAATATCTAGCATATATGCCCTCTTGGAGGGCACTCTAAAAATCGAACGTTCGGGTCCCATTGACTTACATTGAGTTCGGATCGTGTTCGAGTTCGAACTCGAACTTTTGAAATTGTTCGAGTTCGAAGTCGAACCGAACACGGGGGCGTTCGGCTCATCCCTACTAGATATGATATAAATGTGGTTTGCCAGCCAAATGGATACTCCCGTTTCAACTCCGTCAGTTCTGTGTCAGGTATATTCGATGGCAGAGCCTGGGTTTTAGTAAAATTAATTTTATGATACGATATCTCCCCATACTCTGTCAATAGTTGTCTCAATGACGCCAAGGAAGTCGCTGGGTATGCCAAATTAAGCAGGATGTCATCTGCAAAAAGGTTTAGTTTGTGCGTTTGCGGGCCCACGTCAATACCTTGTACTTCATTAGGTTGTCGTATTGCCTGCGCAAGGGGTTCTAATACAAGCTCAAATAACAATGGGGATAACGGGCAGCCTTGTCTCGTGCCATTTGTCATAGGGAATGTGGGGGAATGGAAGCCAGCAAATCGTACCGTGGCTGTTGGAGAAGCCTAAACCGAGAGTACCCCTTAATGAACTCTTGCGGTATAGCAAATTTGTCAAACATCTCCGACATAAAACCCCAATGAAGTCACTCAAATGCCTTTTCAGCGTCTAATGATAGTATCAACCCCGGTGTGGAGGTTGTCCGGATCACCTGACGGATGTTGAGCAGTCGTCTTGTATTATCAGGGCCCTGACGGCCGGAAATAAATCCCACCTGATCTAGACCTACCAAGCTCGTCATAACCGATGCTAGTCTGTTGGCTAGAATTTTTGTATATATTTTAATATCTACATTAATCAGGGAAATAGGCCTAAAATTGTTACAGAATGTGGGAGGTTTACTGGGCTTGGGTAGGGTGTTTATGGCGGCGTCTAAAAATTCTGACGGGAGGTTTCCGCAGTCCATAGCTGAGGTAAACAGGTCATGGATATGGGGGAGCAACTGTTGTGTGAAGGTTTTGTAATAGGTGGAAGTGAAGCAGTCCGGGCCCGGAGCTTTACCTTTAGGTAAGAAACTTAATCACCTCTGCCACCTCCTCGCTCGTTATCAGAGAGGCTAGAGAGTTACGCTGCGCCTGGGACAAAGTAGGCAGATTCAATTTATTTAGATAGTTTTGTATGACGGAAAGCGTTGGGCCTCGGCCTGCGTCCTCGTCACCTAGGTTATAGAGGGAGCGATAGTAGCGCAAACTCGTTCGCCATGTCTTGGGGTTTATAAATCCTTTCACCTCGATTGTTTAACAGAAAGGGGGTCCTGGTAGATTGTTGCAGATTACACAGCTTAAGCCCTAAGGAATGACTCACTCTATTATCAGTCAACTATCTTTTGGCTTTAAGACGTTGCAAGGCGTAAAAGTTTTTCGTGCTATCTAGGTCTGCCATATCCGCATAGGCCTTAGCCAAATCTCGAGCCGTGAGTTGATCCGGTCGCGTTTGGTTAGCCTTAGTCAGAGCGTCTCTCCGGGATAGTATGTCAATCCGGTCCAAGATATACTGTCATTTCCGAAGGGACGCCCATTTAATGCACACACCTCTAATGACTGCCTTGTGAGCTCTCCAGAGTATAGTAGGGTCCGCCGAGGAATTTTTGTTCTCCGTCAAGTAATTTAAAAGTGTGGACTGCAAGTCAGCCACTATCTCCGGATCACTCAGAAGGGTGTCGACGGAGTCCTACTGAACACCTGAAAGTCGTCAGACAATGTCAAAAACAGGGGGCATGGTCAGAGAGCATAAAACTAGAAATTTCACAACAAGAACAGAGGGTAGCAGAGATCCCCGCACACAGAAGAAGTCAATACGGGTATAGGAATTATGAGGCGGGGAGAATAACGTGTAACCTTTTTCTCCCGGATGAAGGACCCACCAGACATCATAAAAATTAAAGTGAGACAATACGTCCCTCAACCCTTTACATTGTTTTCTGATATATGCATACGGTGGAGCAGACCTGTCTAGAGTCGGATCCAGGCATGCATTAAAATTGCACATCAAAACAGCTTCACTAGTTAATACCGTTGACATTTTGTGCAGAACATGTTTAAGAATTGAAACCTGGGATGAGTTGGGGCTATAGACATTGCACAGAGTAAACAGTTTGTGATTAATCGTGCTCACCAAAATTAAGTCACGATAACGACCCTTCGGATCACTGAGTTTTCTATGAAGCTGAAAAGATACCCTTTCGTTTATCAAAACGAGACCCCCCTAGACTTGGTGGGACCCGTTGCATGAAACTGAGTGGTAAAGCGGGATACATGCAATGGTATGTGAGTCAATCTGTGAAAATGCATCTCCTGGAGACAGACTAGATCAGGGTCTCCCCGTTTTATCTCAGAACATAAGGAGTGACGTTTAACCGGGGAGTTTAAGCCCCTTACATTAAATTACATAATTTTCATATTACAGGGGTTAGAAAAAATTTGCATAACTCGGGCCTAACTAGCCGTAAGTCATAGGCCTCCGAAGCCAAGACTAGCTCCACGGATTGGCCAGAGTGTGTGTAAAAGCGACTCGTGAATGGTGATGAGAAACAGACAAAAAAAAATACAGAAAAAAACTTGAGCAACTATATACAAGCCCCATAAGGCAACCTCTCTTGAGAAGCCCCTAGAAGCGCGAGTACTTCTCTGACTCCTCCGATGAGAGCCCCATTGCGGGAGACCAGAAGTTTGGTGGGGGAACCTCCATCTATAGATGATATTGTGGTCTCGAAGCATCGTCGTTACCGGTCGGTAGTTGTCTGGAGCAGACGGGGTTTAGAGAGCCGGTGTATCCGGTCAAAGAGAAGGGAGTCCAGGTTGTTCTCCTGGAGGAGATATTGGAAAAGTTCAGTAACATACAGTTGTGTTCAAAATTATTCAACCCCCACTGAAATTGAGTGTTTTGGCCAGTTTGACATTGATTTTGATCATTCAGTCATCTTGCTTACAATTAAATCAAAGAGGCACGTGTAGGTCAGACAAATATAACATAACATTTATAATGAAATAACCACAAATGTCTTTTCTGTGCTCACATCATTATCAGTTTTATTCAACCCCCAAGTGACATTCAATCTTAGTACTTAGTACAACATCCTTTTACAGTTATAACAGCTTTTAAACGTGAAGCATAGCTTGACACAAGTGTCTTGCAGCGATCTACGGGTATCTTCGCCCATTCGTCATGGGAAAAAGCCTCCAGTTCAGTCACATTCTTAGGCTTGCGCACTGCAACTGCTTTCTTTAAGTCCCACCAGAGGTTCTCAATCGGGTTTAAGTCAGGTGACTGCGATGGCCACTCCAAAATGTTCCAGCCTTTAATCTGCAACCATGCTCTAGTGGACTTGGAGGTATGCTGGGGATCATTGTCCTGTTGAAAGGTCCAACGTCTCCCAAGCCTCAGGTTTGTGACGGACTGCATCACATTGTCATCCAATATCTGCTGGTACTGAAGAGAATTCATGGTACCTTGCACACGCTGAAGCTTCCCTGTACCTGCAGAAGCAAAACAGCCCCAAAGCATGATTGACCCCCCGCCATGCTTCACAGTAGGCAAGGTGTTCTTTTCTTCATAGGCCTTGTTCTTCATCCTCCAAACATAGCGTTGATCCATGGGTCGAAACAGTTCTAATTTTGTTTCATCAGTCCACAGAACACTATCCCAAAACTTCTGTGGTTTGTCCACATGACTTTTGGCATACTGCAGTCGACTCTTCTTATTCTTTGGAGACAGCAAGGGGGTGCGCCTGGGAGTTCTGGCATGGAGGCCTTCATTACGCAGTGTGCGCCGTATTGTCTGAGCTGAAACTTCAGTACCCACACCTGACAAATCTTTTCTCAGTTCCTCAGCAGTCACACGGGGACTTTTCTCCACTCTACGCTTCAGGTAGCGCACAGCAGTCGAAGTCAACATCTTCTTTCTGCCACGACCAGGTAGCGTTTCAACAGTGCCCTTTGCCTTGAATTTGCGATTGATGCTTCCTATGGTCTCTCTTGGTATGTTTAACATCTTTGCAATCTTCCTATAGTCATTGCCCTTCCTGTGAAGAGTAATCACCTCTTCTCTTGTCTTCCTGGACCATTCTCTTGACTTCACCATGTTTGTAACCACACCAGTAAATGTCTAGAAGGAGCTGAGTATCACAGTAATTTTAAAGCTGCCTAATTGGTGCTTATTATGCTTTATTGCTGCTCCGTGACATCCACAGGTGTTTTCAATACCTGATTGAAAACACTTGAATGAACCTCTGTTCTTCAGAGTGGTAGTCTTTAAGGGGTTGAATAATTGTGTCAATGAAGAATTCACAAAAGAAACATTTACTACTGTATTACAAAACCAATTGATGTCATTTTAGTTGCATATGGTTCTTTAAAAAGTCCTTGTAGGATTTCATTCTGAATACAATTACAAATGTACACTAAATTCCCTAAAACCCTTTACAGCATTGGGGGTTGAATAATTTTGAACACAACTGTAGGTGGTAAGTTGAGTAACAGAAACTGAGTCAGGGATCCCCCTAATTTTCAGGTTATAACAGCGTGACCGGTCTTTCAAGTCTGCAATTTTATTGAGTGCCCCTTGGAGTTGATCTTCCAATTCCTCCACCTTTCCTGCCATGGTGTTATGTGCCCCCGCAAAATCCACCATTTTCTCCTCTAGCCTGTCTGTGCACTCACCTTTTTCAAGGATGTCCCGTTTGATGTCTGCCGCCACAGTATCCAACCGATCCGTCAGTGTATCAGAAATGGGCTGCAAGCATGGGTGCCAGCCTGGCCGTTACTGCGTCCACTCCTGGCGGGTCCGCGGCGAGGGAATCAGCCGCACGTGGAGATGGTGAGGAGGAGCCGCTGCCATCTTGGGAGGCCGCGCTCCCATGCTGTTTCTGGCTCTTCGGGGCAAAAATATCAGCGTTAACTGCCTTTTTGCTGCTTGCGCTGGGACACCATCATGTTCCCTGGATGTTCTGGAGGTCGTGGGTCCCACTGGTATGATCACTCGTCCGCGATGTCTGTGTTTGGTGGGTCCGTTGTGCGGAGCTCTGGCGCCACATGTACGCCACTGAACGGAGTCAGGCCACGCCCCCAGAATCTAATATTTGAATAATTTTGTTTTACATTTTGGAAATCAGTGGACAAATTAAAATTTTGTTTAAATTACAGCATACATACATGAACTAGCAATTTTACCGTGATTTTCCAATGAACTTGTCTATTATTTACTAATAGAGCTTTAAAAAGAAATGCAAAACAAACAAACAAACATCTGCTTGCGTAACATCTCTGTACTGTGGAGATGCTACAGAAATTATAGGGTATTTTTATTTTTAGGCTAAAAAACACCCTGCATGAAATCCCCAGGCACAATGTATTGCGACGTGTGGTTTGCGACGAATTCTCTAACTTACCAGGACAAAGCCTCCTGATGAAAACATGATGAGCCATTTTGCGAAAAATACCCCAAGCTTTCTACTTTTTAAAAAAGTATCCTTTAGTAGAGGTCATTCATTTCAGATTATGCTATGGTATAAAGCTGCATATGAGATATCGGTTTAGTAAAGTGCAGATGATGTATTTGAGAGAATTGGGATTTGGTTCTAAGTTAGGGGTCAGCAAACATGGCCCTCTAAGGGCCCTATTACATTCAAAAACGCACACTAAATGCATGTTTTTTTGCACGAAGCGTTAAACGTTAACGCTTGAAAATCACCGCTGGAATTTTTTTTTTTGCAAAAGGATTTTACCAGGAAGGATACATTGAGATTTCTCTTGTTTTCAAGTATGTCCTGGGTGGCGAGTATGTGCCGTTGGGTGTCTTGCGCAAGGACACTTACTGGAGAGGTTGCTCGCTGGGATCGAACCCATGACTCCACAGGCTCTCTCCACGCAGAGCAGTGATGTTACCTCTACTCCACCCAGCTGGTACGTTCCTTGTGCATTTTTTCATCCGTCGGGAAATTGCGCTCGTAAAACCGACACGCAAAAATGCTTGCAAAGTACCGTTGTGCGCAGAAATCAGTGAGCGCAATGTAATTTTTAGCGCGAGTCCGTCATTTTGTGCGGACTGCGCATAACAGACGTACGTTCTGACGGAAGACAAGGTAGTGGCCGTCATTTTTGACAAATCTAGTAAAAAAAAAAGCGTGCACATCGACGTTCTCCGTTGTGAATCCGCAGTTTGCTACGGTCAGGTTGTTACAATTTGCCGTTACCACCAGCTGTTCAAAGACATTAAAATTATGCACGCAAACGTTGTCCATTAAATTTTGCGCTAAGATTGTAATACCATGCGCGCACCAGCTCACAAACGCATTTGCGCTCACAATGTTAAGTATAGGATGCGTGCACTAAATTGCGCTTACAAAGGGTCCGCGCAGGGTCACTCGCGTTAGACCTTAACGCGCATTTTGTGCGCGAACGTCGTAATACGACGTTCAGCGCAAAGGGTTTTGCCCCTCTTGTTAATGCGTTTTTGCGCACGCACACAATTGTGCGCGAAGAATGTAATAGGGCCCTAAATGTTTTGAAACTACATCCCCCATGTTCAGTCATTCATATACAGGGTTATTCAGAGAGCGGTGAAAAGCAGGAGAATGATTGGAGAATGAAAAATTCGAGGTCAAAATAGCCGATTTGGAAAGTGAGATGAAAGGGCGAATTTTTCTGGTTTGGCTATTTTGACCTAGAATTTTTCATTCTCCAGTCATTCTCCTGCTTTTCACGCTCTCTGAATAACCCTGTAAGTTGGCTGATACTCATGGGAAATGTAGTTCCAAAAGATGTGGAGGGCTATAGTTTATAGAGATTTATGTTAATATATTAAACTGTATCACAAGGGTAGATTTTTCATTAAAGATTGGTGTAAGAATAGGATTTAAACCAGGGATCTCAAACTCTGGTCACCCAAACGTTTATTACCTACAACTCCCAGAATATTTTGAATGAAATCTTCATGAGAGGTGTGGTTCAGAGACATATGGGGGCACAGAGTTTGAGATCCCCTGATTTAAACTAAAATGTCTAAGGTATCCTTAGTGAAAAGTATTGAAAGAAGGTCACTTATATGTCTGATATGAAAATCCACACATTCAAACACACACTAACTGATTTTGCCACTTTCTCACACTCTGTCTGCTTTATCCACCTCTTTTGCTCTCTATAGTTCCTTGACTCATCATGTTTGGTCAGATTCTTCTGATGAAAACACTAGTTATGTGCATTACCACTAGAGGGCCCTCTAGGGTCTTATATATCACCATATTTTCTATGACCACAGTACATCTGTCTAGTAATTAGTCATTGTATGCAGAAACCTATTCTTTGTACTCTGTGCTGCTGTTGTTGGACACCATGTAATGTGATCAGCTATTTCAAATGCAAAAGCCTTTTTCTGCAAGGCAGTAATATAAATAACTGCAACACTATGTGCAATGCTATGCGATATAACATAATTTAGTATTAAATCATGTTTTCATATTTTAGCATAAGAACAATCTATCTATCTAGAACAGCTGCATTTCAGTCATGTATTAATTTGGGTGCACCAGTAAACTGGAATTGAGACATCAATAATTATTCAGAGAGAAATTTGAGGCTGAAAGTTGCACACTATACAATGTCTCTTTGATACAGTTGTCTTTTCAACTAGTCCGCTAAACCTAGGAAATGCACGTATGTATAATCTATATTACAACTGTCCAGTCAGTCGTGGTAGTTCAGACATCTGTAAAACAAGTGAATGATAATCAATGAAAATGTAGTTCCCGTAGCAGCAGGTCACAGGTTAGCCATCTCTTATATATATAATACTGCAAAGTATTGAAAACAGCAAGAAAAAAATCCATGGATCTTTGCAGTCTCCATGAGGAACCATGATGTTACTAAAATGTACACTAAACTAGTTGGCTGTGGATAAAAACATTATTTCTTTTAGTGGTTAAGTTGGAATGGATTAATGGAAATACTCAAACTTTACCACAAAGGCGGACCCAGAAACAAGTTTCGGAGAGAGGTCACTATACCAATTGGCTAGCTAAGAAGGCTATTGGCTAAGAACTGGTGTTTGGTTCGCAGTGACAAGCAGAGTGGATGCTGGATCTCAGGCTGCACTCATCACATTCACTCTCTCCAGAACATTGCCCCATAGAGTCTGTCCTCCTGCTGCTCGAGTGATGGCTGACATACCCTGCACAGCAATGTTCTGCAGTCTGCTTTCTGGCACATGCTCTGCCTTCTGAGAATCACCACAATATTAACTGTCGGGGCTTCAAGGACAGGCACCCTTCCACTATTCCAGGAAGTAGCTGGTTGCTAAAGACAATTGGAGGGTGTGATTCACATTGAGAAATATTACAAGTCAGATTCAGAATTTCTGTAGGTTATTCTTTGAAGTCTGGAGAAAATCCATTGGAAACCATCAAAGATATCAGTCCCATCCTTGAGTCATTTATATCACAATGCCCTTTTGTCCAAAACTAGTGATCCGAGCGGTGTAAGGTGGTCCATACTCTTCAGCAGGTCTGCTCCATGAAGGTCATCTGACGGTACTACATGACATCTACTACATGACATCTGAACGACTGAGTATTATTGATATGCCTACACACATATGATTATCTTGTGAGCAACATTTGAGCTGGGGCGCATATATCAGATTGTATTTGCAATACTGCTCTATGATTGTTTGTTTTTCTTTGTAGAGTGATCTCTACAATATTGTTATTGGTATTCACATGTAGTGGTTGATGAATAGGGGAGCCAACCTTAGGAGATCACTTTAAGATACTTATTTTATCATATTTTACGAATTTTTTATTGCCAGGCACCTTAAGTATATTTTGTGTGGTTAAGTGGTTCAAAAGTCCCCTGTATCTCCTACAATGGGACTGTATCTTAGGGGAGGGGCTAATGCCCCCGGTGCGCCCTCTCTGGATCTGCCAGTGCTTCACGGTGTGCGGATATAAACTTTTTATAAAAAATATTGAAAAGGCTTTCTAATACTTTAGATTTCAATTAGTTTCAGGTGATCATTTTCTGTCTCTTGATCTCTACTTTTTCTATAACTAGAAGAACATGTGTTTTGGTGCAAAATGTCATCATTGCACAACAGTCATTTTATTATTTGATTACAGTCTTGTATTGTGTAAATTTCATCATTAATCATCTTTTTTTTTTTTTTTTTTTACAAAGTCATCCTGATACCCAAAATACTTTAAACTTTCCTTTGAGCCTTGATTAGTAAAACATGCTATGAAAGTTCTCTGTGGCTTTGTTGCAGACAGTCACACGGCTCTCCTCATGCTCAAACGAGTTCTAGGTAAGTACAGTTTGAGTGTGGAAATTCTATAGGGATCTGTGAGAATTCCAAGACATCTGGAGACATGCCTCTTCCTGCAAAGCACATTTAGTGAAGAATTATTATCCATGTGTGAGTTTAGGAAGAAAGCAAACCTTCACACAATATATATCTATATATGTATGTATATAATTACATTTGAGCTGTCTGCTTTGCTCAGATAAGTGTCTAGTCAATTGCGCAGAAGGCTTTTTTCCAAGCTGGGGG
Source organism: Leptobrachium leishanense (assembly GCA_009667805.1). Taxonomy (NCBI): domain Eukaryota; kingdom Metazoa; phylum Chordata; class Amphibia; order Anura; family Megophryidae; genus Leptobrachium; species Leptobrachium leishanense. Next base: position 138,572,848 of record CM019066.1, on the reverse strand, counting down.
TAGAGTAAGCAGAGAAATTTAGCCATGTGATAACTTGCCCACAGAATAGTCAAGTTTTCACACTTGGACCCATTAGGTTTATATGTGTGAACCCTTCTCCCACCACTCAGATTGCAATCAAACAGTTCTAGTTTTGACCCCGTGTGGGAGGCTAGATTATTCCTGCTGTTCAGGATATACCACAAAAACTCAATTATAGGTCATCGCCCAATAGGGATGACCCATTCAAATGAAAATCTGCGTATTCTATGTATGATTGTTAAATATGTTCATCAGTCTTCTATTGTTGATGACTCAAAATATCATGTTTTCTAGATAGACATCCATATAGTGCTGAATTTAGCTAAGGCGTACAGCGCTCATGCATCACATTACTTCTCATACTCCACAATTTACCCTCACCTCTATGTGTCACCCTTCACCTCTTAGATTGAAAGCTCTTGAACAGGGTCCACTAATCCAGTTGTTCTCTGTGTATCAAACTTATTTACTAGTTTTATATTTGTTTTGTCCCATCCATTATACAGTGCTGTGGAGTATGTTGGCTTTTATAAATTATTGTAATTAAGGTAAAAACACTTAATATGGAGTCGCTTCTTGGTAGTTAAGTGTTATTATCCACTTTATCTTCCAACTGCGACATTAAAATGTTCTATGCAACTTCCTTTTAGGATATTGTGCTCATGAACAGAGCCCATTTGGCATTTATGTAACTTAATTGCACTAGCCACAATAATCTGAGAACCTATGTAATACTTACTTTTCCCGTGGACGCCATCACCAGATCCTTCAAAGAACCTGTAACGTGGCACAGTGGACTGCCTGTCAGTCGACAGGGGGGGGGGGAAAACAGTACCTTTGAATGTTTGAAAAGTGAAACACTGTTTTCAAAGAAACTACTGAACGAAAAGGTGTGAAATTGACATATGCGATCCAATGAATGATAATAAAAAGGGCTGTTACAGAAAAAAGAAAAAACGATTTAAAAAAATGGGAAAAAAGTTTCGAAAAAAAAGAGAAGAAAAATGCCTAATAGATCCTAAAAAAACTAAAAGGTTTTGAATTAAAACGGGAATATTTTTAACATTGAAGTCTATGGGATTCGCCTGAATAAACCTGTCGAATGAAACCACCGAACAGCAGGGCAATTTGGCAACTTTTCCCTGCTGGTTTGTGTTCTCTGAAGAGACGAAGCATTGCTTCTCTATGGGGGATTTCTCTGCTCCAAACAGGCACCGTATGTGCAGGCAATTCGCCAAGATTTGCCGAACTGCCTGCTCTCTGGATAGCCGAATGGCCAGGAAAGGTAACTGTACGCTGAATTTCAGAGTTCGGTTACATTTCGGCCACAATTCGGATCTCTTTGTATAACCCTGTAAGTAAAAGAGAGGGAAACTTAAAAGACAGCTAATCAGCCAGAAATTAATAAATGCACACATAAAATACAATTGCAAGAATAGAGGAGTCTGGAGTATAGTGGTGGATGGCATGTTGGAAGCTGTATATCTTGATGTTTGTTACAGGGTTAGAGTGAAGAAAATGTAGCCCTGTCTGTGAATATGCTTGGTGCTTGTTACAGGGGTTCCTATGATACAATTCTAAGATAGCTGACGCCACAGTGAGAGAAAAAAACTCTGAAACACTGTACACAGAATGATAATTGAAATATAAGAACAAATTTGTGTTCTTAAATTTAGGAAAGGTTGCTATTCCTGTGTTTGAGGCTTTTTTGGCTTTGTATACATTTATCCACCTTAAACAAAGTTTGAATTAAGTGCCCCTAGAAACTCAGCCATGATTAGGCACAGACGCATTACAAATTATTGTGGATCACACCAGCAAGTCAGAGAGAAGGATTGTGACTTAAGGATAAATTAATGCTTCACGTATTTTTAACAACCATTGCATCTGGGTACGCAGTTTGGCAAATACACTGCATTGTTCATTTTCTTTATACAGTTTTGTTTATTAGGTGCATCCCCTAATATCACTCTGAAGATTCTGCATGAAATGGGCCTGGAAAGATGTACTTACAATATAATATTGTTTATTTTCTTTTGGACATCCTCTGGTCATATTACTGAAAGGATGGAGTAAGACGTGTGGCTTTGTGATGTGTCTGTAAGTGTGGTTGCGCTTATATGGATTTGCTTATGTTCTTATTTATTTATTTATAAAAGGATTTTACCAGGAAGGATACATTGAGATTTCTCTCGTTTTCAAGTATGTCCTGGGTTCAAGAACATTGAAATTTTACAGTTGTTACAGAAATACAAAGTAATAAATGCAAGATATTAAAAAACAACACAAATATACAGATAAACAGAAAATAAGTAGGAAATATAGTCACTATTTTACATGTTTACCGGTGCATTATGTATCGAGGTATGTTATGGCCATCCCTTGGTATTCTTACTATGAGGACTGTGCGGGAAATGGACATGGCAATCCCCAGGTAATTTCCAGGAGGATGGTTATGGACCAGAGATCAGGATAGCTCCTGGTTAATTTACTGTTGGTTATTTGGCAAATAAGAGAGTACAAGAATGAGAGGAGGCCACTATGGAGTCATTTCTTTACAAGCACCAGTCTAATAAGCAAAATGTTACACAACAGGAGCTAATACTATGGGTTATAATGTCACTGCAATGGTCATCATGTCAGCCCTAGGATGTTTTCTTCCAGGACTGTCGGTGTTTACTTTGTATCATGTAAAAAGTAAACCCTGTTGTTTTTATACGGGTCAGTCTAGCATTCGTCCTGCTAATGTACATTAGTCTTCCCAGTTCAATGGGAACATGAAGAATACATTAACATCCAATTACAGTTTTGTAAAGTGAGAGGTGAGGGGATAGAGCGCCATTGCCAGCGACACAGTAGGTAGTAAAAGGTTTTAGGAAACCCCAGACAAGTGATTGGCATGTGTGGAGCTTGTTTTACTTGGATGGAAAGAAAAAATATTGGTAAATGAGCATGTCTGCCTGATTCTGAAGCTTCGTTCATCACAGGCCAGGCTGGAAGTTGACTTCACCGAGCTGCCGTAACACTGTACACATTGGGCTCTATTACACTCTTCGCTCAAAAATATGCGTGTGCGCAAAAACGCATTAACGCGAGGGGCAAAACCCTTTATGCTGAACGTCATATTACGATGTTCGTGTAAACGATGTGCGTTAACGTCTAACGCGAGTGACCCTGCGTGAACCCTGCGCGAGCGCAAGTTCGTGCGCGCATCCCATACTTAACATTGTGAGCGCAAATGCGTTTGTGCGCTGGTACACGGATGGTATTACAATCGATGCGCAAATTTTAACGGACAGCGTTTGCGCGCATAATTATAACGTCTTTGAAAAGCTGGTGGTAACTGCAAATCTGAACGTTCTGGCCGAAACCAAATACACCAGCCCGAAAAACAAAATACAGCAAAGTATAGTTACACATTGTACACATACCCAAACAATAAAATTGAGAAGTTGTGCGTGTTTTTATTATTGCTGCAGCATAAATACTCAGATTGATTTTGACAGGCGCAATAACTGAACGGGAGACAATTGTGGTCCTTAATTCTGATTGGCTGAATCGCGTGAAAAAACAGTCTGCCCAACAATTTCTGCGCGCAATGTTAATGCACGCGCATTTTTACGAGCGTTATTTTTTGATGGATGAAAAAATGCGATCGGATCGTAATACCAGCGTTAATTTACGCGCGTTAACGTTTAACGCTGCGCGCAAAAAAATTGCGCTGCGCATACGAATTTGCGTGGAGAATGTAATAGAGCCCATTATGTCTTAACCCTTTAACTTTGGAGCTTTTCTATTTTTATTGCCCACTGCATACAAGCTATAGCATAACAACAGTCACTTATTCTTCGATATAAACAATAGAAAGGGAAATACAGCATGGCAATAAAGTATCGATGGCTTTATTTACTGTATCTTACCAATACTCTGTTTTAGAGTGATATTACCTGTGTATATTCATTTAACCCTTTCCATGCGGAGGACGCGCTGAGCGTGTCCTCCCTTGGCAGCGGCGATCGGCCGGGATTCCGGCCGATCGCGGCGGCCCCCCGGTGCGGGCTGACATCATCGATTGGGCAAATTTTGCCCCACAGCACACTATACCCGCAGCACACTATATAAGGTTTCCACGCATAGCTTCAGCACGCATTTGAGAGGAGATTTCATAGGAGATTGTTGTTCTGTGTTCTTACTGCCGGTCTGCCATGCTACTGGGGGGGGGGGGTCTGGGAGGGTCTCATCTCTACCAAATATCTGGGAAGTTAGGTGATGTGTGTCTTGTCACTGTGCCAGCAAGTATTTTGGGGGTTACAAATTTTCTTTAAAACATTTGTGAATTGAGGTGATCTGTCTCTTGTCACACAACCAGTACCACGCAGTATTTTGGGGGTCACTAATTTTTACAAAATATCTGGGAATTGAGGTGATCTGTCTCTTGTCACTGCCAGCAAGTATTTTAGGGGTCACTAATTTCTACAAAATATTTGGGAATTGTTATAATCCGTGTGTTCTCTCTGGCTGCCACCCATCAGGGGGTCTCACTGATTTATAGGAGGTTTCTGAGATTTGTAATCTGTGGCTTCTCACTGCCACCCATCAAGGGGTCTCACTGATTTATAGGAGGTTTCACTGCCACCCATCAAGGGGTCTCACTGATTTATAGGAAGTTTCACTGCCACCCATCAAGGGGTCTCACTGATTTATAAGAGGTTTCTGAGATTTGTAATCTGTGGCTTTTCACTGCCACCCATCAGGGGGTGTCACTGATTTATAGGAGATTTCACTGCCACCCATCAAGGGGTCTCACTGATTTATAAGAGGTTTCTGAGATTTGTAATCTGTGGCTTTTCACTGCCACCCATCAAGGGGTCTCACTGATTTATAAGAGGTTTCTGAGACTTGTAATCTGTGGCTACTCACTGCCACCCATCAAGGGGTCTCACTGATTTATAAGAGGTTTCACTGCCACCCATCAAGGGGTCTCACTGATTTATAAGAGGTTTCACTGCCACCCATCAAGGGGTCTCACTGATTTATAGGAGGTTTCACTGCCACCCATCAAGGGGTCTCACTGATTTATAGGAGGTTTCACTGCCACCCATCAAGGAGTCTCACTGATTTATAAGAGGTTTTACTGCCACCCATCAAGGGGTCTCACTGATTTATAAGAGGTTTCACTGCCACCCATCAAGGGGTCTCACTGATTTATAGGAGGTGTCTGAGACTTGTAATCTGTGTCTTGTCACTGGCTGCCAGCTATCAGGGTGTCTCACTGAGTTATACCAGAGTTCTTTAAATCTTTAATCTTTATACCAGAGTTGAATCAGAGTTCTGTATATATTTAATCTATATATCACTCACCATGTCTGAAAGAACAAAAAGGACAGGCAGACGCTCCCAGACACAGATAAGAGGGCAAGCAGCCCCTGTGTCGGGAGGCTGTGCCTCTGGTCATGGTGGTCGTGGTGTATCCTCTGCAGGGGCACGCTTGTCCTTTCTAACTGGTGCTGGCCGTCTTAAGCAGCAGCAACATACAGAGGATTTGGTGGATTGGCTAACCAGGCCATCCTCATCCTCTGAGTCCTCTGCCAGCCAGGCTTCTAGTGCTTTACAGTCCACCTCAGCTGCCAAAGCATCTAATGCAGCCTCCATGTCCACAGCTACTCCTACCGTAGCCTCGCTATCACACACGGAGGAGTCAGCTGAATTATTTGACTACAATGACAGTGACATGCTGCTTGAGGATGTGCAGCAAGTACAGTGCTCTGATTCAATCTCTGAGGTTGAGGAAGGGAGTATAATCAACCTAGAGGAAGGGGGTGCCAGTGATGACACACAAATAATTGGCACTCATGTTGCCCCAGCAGCTGCAGCATACTGCCAAGTTGCAGCATACTGCCATACTGCACAGCAAACACTAGGCACAACATCCTCTATGACCAACCGTAGCACTAGCCAGTCCAAGGCATCACATGTCAGAGCTGCTCCGGTGCAGAGCGCTGTTGTCTCAAAGCACACACGCAGGAACTCTGCTGTCTGCTGGGAGTTCTTTAAGAAATGTGCAGCAGACCCCACCATTGCTATTTGTAATCTATGTCAGATGAGGCTAAAGCGTGGGATAGACACCGGACACTTGGGTACCACGTGCTTGAGGTGACATATGACCTCCTGCCTCCCAAAACTTTGCGTAGGTCCTCCTCCTCCTCATCTGTCTCTACCCCCACTGTATGTCCTGCCATGTCATTGCCTACAACCTCCACTGACAGGGATGATGCTACAGTAATGGATGTACCAGGTCCTTTCTCACAATGTGACATCATCCCAGCATCTGAAGATTTACACAGTCAGATTATGTTGCCGCAGCTGCTGCAGCGTAAGAAAAAATATAGTCCCAACCATCACCACGCACAGCGTCTAAATGCCAGCTTAGCAAAATTACTCGCATTGCAGCTGCTGCCTTTCCAGCTGGTAGACTTTGCTCCCGTCCGTGAATTTGCTGAATGTGCTGTACCACAGTGGCAGGTTCCAAAACGCCATTACTTTTCACGCAAGGCCATGACTGCCTAAAAACCCGCCATAACAAACCATAACATAACTCCATTTTAACTGCCAAGCCCCCCACACCATATCCCCAGGAAATACGACATGACACTCTATAATGTGGAAAAGGCTTGGCCACAGCTTTATTGAAAAAAGAATATTTTAAATCACATATAACCACCTGACCAGCGTTAAGAATTTTTTATTAGATGATCATAAATACCAGCTGCCAGCTGCATGGGACCAATCCCAGCAGGCAGTTAAATAAAGTCCCAGAGTTCGGCTCATGCAAAGATATTCTGAGCAGAAACCCCCTCTCCAAAGCTCCCTTCACGGAGTTCCACCATCCTTCCTCGCTGGCCAGGGGCTTCCAAACCGCCATATGAGCTGTGACAATCCTGAAAAGAACAAAACAAAAAACCAGCAAGAAAACAAAACAAAGGGGCGGGAGGGCGGGAAAGAACGTTGTCTTGACAGATTTCTCCTACAGTGAAATGACCACCCCTCCTTCTCCTTATATACATTGTAACCTGCAACATTTAAAAATTCCCAACAGCCAATCCTAATCAAACCACGCCTAACCATCCCTTAATTTTGGCGGGCATTTCTGTCAGTCATGGCCCATTTAACCCATTAATCATGGCGATGGGCTATCTTTCCAGCACTATACCAGCACGTGGAAGACAATGTTATCCAGTCATTGGGAAAGGCAGTCAGCAACAAGGTGCATGTGACTTTAGACACATGGTCCAGCAAGCATGGACAGGGTCGTTACATTTCCTTCACGGCACACTGGGTAACTCTGATTGCAGCTGGGAGGGATCCAAGACGGGGCTCTGTGCTGGAGCTTGTTCATCCACCACACCTCCAGAAAGCTGCTTGTATGAGGTCTGTCTGCTCCACCACCACCACCTCTCCCTCTTCCTCCTCCTTCTCTGTCTCTGGCGAAGTGGCAGTTAAACCGACGCCTGACAGGGTCTACGCAATGGCTCAAGCAAAAAGAAGCCATACTGTGCTTGAGCTGGTTTGTTTAGGGGACAGAAGCCACACCGGGCTAGAAATTCTGTCAGCTCTGCAGGGCCATGTGCAGAGATGGTCAACACCACGCCAGCTTCAGCTGGGAATGATCATCTGTGATAATGGCAGCAACCTTCTCTCCGCCCTACGCAAGGGTAAATTGACGCATGTACCATGCCTAGCACACGTCTTAAATCTAGTGGTACAGCATTTCCTAACAAGTACCCAGGGCTGCCAGAGCTTCTCAGCCAGGCCAGAAAAGTCTGCAGCCACTTCAGATGGTCATTCCCAGCAAGCGTTCGCCTGGCAGAAATTCAAAGAGAATTCGACCTTCCCACAAACCGTCTGATCTGTGACATGCCCACCAGGTGGAACTCGACATTAGCAATGCTGCAGCGTCTGCACAAGCAGCAGAGGGCCATCAACGAGTACCTGTGTGAGTATGGCACAAGGACAGGTTCGGGTCAACTTGGTTTCCCGCCCCCGCAGTGGCTGATGATCAAGGATGCATGCACTGTACTGTCACCATTTGAGGAAGCAACGAGGATGGTGAGCAGGGACAGTGCATGCATCAGTGACACAATTCCTTTAGTGTTCCTGCTGGAGAATATTTAAGTAGTGGGGGACCTGGGGCATTGAAGGTGGGGATTCCTCAAGGGCGGGTTTCGTGTGCCCAGAAACACAAGGGCTAGTGCGTGGCTGGGAGGAGGAAGTGCACGATGGGGTCATCCTCATTGACCAGGAAGACTCGGAAGCTAATGCCACCTCCAACCTACGCTGCATGGGCTCCCTAATAATGCAAAGCCTGCTAAAGGACCCCATGATTCGTGCTATCAAGGAGAGGGATCATTACTGGTTGGCAACCCTTCTTGATCCACGATACAAGGGTATAGTTGTAGAGCTCATCCTGCCCGCACAGAGGGAGCACAGGATGAAAAAACATGAGGACGCTCTAAAGCGACACTTGTGTAACACCTTTCCAGGCACTGGTAGGTTACCAAGTGATGACACACGTGCTTCTGAGGCTGCGGATGATCAGAGGAATAGTGGTGAAGGCCAGGGCCGCTTGACTGATGCATTTTTAATTTTTTTTAGTCAACGACGCCCAGGGACGTCAAATGTAGGCACCCATTGCCAGCGTCTTCACCATATGGTGCAGGACTACCTAAGGGCAAGGGCAGACCTGGATACCTTTCCAGCAGATGATTTACTGGCTTACTGGGTGTTGAGATTGGATCACTGGCCAGAACTTAGCCAATATGATATGCAGCTACTAGGTTGCCCTTCATCTAGCGTGCTTTCTGAAAGGACGTTTAGTGCCGCTGGAGGTTTTGTCACAGACAAAAGAGTGCGTCTGTCCACTGACTCTGTAGACCGGCTGACATTTATAAAAATGAATCAGTCCTGGATCAGCAGCTATCAATCCCCTGATGCTGACGTAACGGAATAGATCGGGGATGTCTTCTGCATTCACAAAACCTCCAGCACTGAACTCTTCCACAATACCACAAAAGGGTTACAGTGTGAATGCACTTGCTGCCATGAAAGGCACAATATTTGGCTGCACTGACGCCTGTGCCAGATTTATAACATTTTAATTTTTTGAACCACAGGGTCCAACCCTGCACTCTTCCACAATACTACAGAGGTGTTACTGTATGATAGTACCTGCTGGCCTGGCACCAAAAGCACAATATCTGGGTGCACTGACGCCTTTAACAGATGCATATCTTTTTAATATAGGACCACATGGTCCACCCCTGCATTCTTCCACAATACTACAGAGGGGTTACTGTATGATGATACTTGCTGGCCTGGCAGTCTTACACCAAAGGCACAATATCTGGGTGCACTGACGCCTTGACCAGAATCATATCTTTTTAATATAGGACCGCAAGGTTCACCCCTGCATTCTTCCACAATACTACAGAGGGGTTACTGTATGATGATACTTGCTGGCCTGGCAGTCTTGCACCAAAGGCAGAATATCTGGGTGCACTGACGCCTTGACCAGAATCATATCTTTTTAATATAGGACCGCAAGGTCCACCCCTGCATTCCTCCACAATACTACAGCAGGGTTACTGTATGATTGTACTTGCTGGCCTGGCAGTCTGGCACCAAAGGCAGAATATCTGGGTGCACTGACGCCTTGACCAGAATCATATCTTTTTAATATAGGACCACATGGTCCACCCCTGCATTCTTCCACAATACTACAGAGGGGTTACTGTATGATAGTACATGCTGACCTGGCAGTCTTGCTGGCCTGGCACCAAAAGCACAATATTTGGGTGCACTGCCAATGACGCCTATATCAGATTCATATCCTCAGAGGGGTTACGGTGACGGCACTGTTGCCGACGCTAAAGGCCCAATTTTAAATTACCTATTGTTACTTTCATCCAAAGCCTGCATAAGTTTCACAATAATTTAGCCAAAAAAATCACTAAACTTTTTCTACGTGTCCGAAAATGTCTCCTCATTTCATACAGACTGCCGCCCCAAGCAGTTGTTTATGGATAGATTAAAGGAAAAGCATTTACCGTCATTTGAAACGTCATTTTTTTGTTTTTAAGTGTTTCTATACATCCTAGAAATCCGCCACTTCACGGGCAGGTTATGGGGACCTCCTAGGCATGATATTTGAAGGAATTTTTCGTTTTTATTTTTAACCCTTATTTCATGGAAAACTCACTGTCCCTTTAAAAACTTTTTTTTTTAACTTTTTGTCCTTGTTTCCTGTCCCCCAGGGCACTACCCTGACCCCCATACACCTTTTATGGCAAATATCTAGCATATATGCCCTCTTGGAGGGCACTCTAAAACACGAATTTTCAGCCCCATTGACTTGTATGGAGTTCGAGTTCGGGTTCGGGTTCGGATCCGAACATTTGGAAAGTTCGGGTTCGAATACGAACCCGAACTCGGACGTGTTCGGCTCATCCCTAGTTATAGGATGAAGGAACTGCGCTGAGGCAAGCAGCCTATTCAGGTATGGTGGCTAGGCTTGTGCACCGATTTTTTTTCGGTTCGATTTGATTTTTCAGATGTTTAAACTTTTCGATTCGTCTTGTTTCGACCGATTTCTGTTTCGATTCGATTCGGCTCGACTCGTTTTTCGTGTACATTTTTTTTTCGGAATATCGACCATTTTTCGTATTTTCGTGTCACTTTGCTAGTTTTTTGTATCGACTTTTCGTGATTTCGGAAATTTTCGTTTTTTCGGAACGTCTGTTTCCACTCGTTTCAAAGCAATAAATTTAGATTTGACACATTTCAAGTCCATTCGAAAATTCCGAAAATATTTCGTTTCAGCTCGGAAAACTTTTCGGATCTGCCATTTTCGGATCTAAAAATTTTCGGAAAATTGGCCAGATCCGAAAACACGAATCGGGAAATTTCGTGAAAATTCTGAAATTCCGAAACCCGAAACGCACATCCCTAATGGTGGCAGCTTCCCAGAAAATCTCTTAAACACCAGGCTGGAAAGGTGAAGGGTGTGTCTAGAGTCCAGTGATGGCCAGTTTAGTTCTTTTAACATGTCACAATGGTGGGTCATGTAGTTCCCTGCATAATAAATCACACATGTATAAAAAGCAATATTATCCATGTGGTGCCATATGCATAGAACACGTATATAAAAGTTTTATACATATAAATATAAAATGCTTAAACATGCACTGTATAAATGCCTTTCCACAGTCACTGATGCTATTTATATTTAATACTGTTTGAGAAGTATTTTTTGCTGCTTTTTGGAGCATTTAAGCACTCTATTCACTTAAAATATATTTATTGAGTTTTAGTAAATAAGCATTTTATAATTTTATATATATACGCCTATTATATACATGTTTTATGCATATGTCACCACATGGATGATATTGCTTTTAATACATGTTTGATTTATTATGCAGGGATTTGAACAGTAATTATGTATCTCTGTGTTATCATTATAGCTTATCTTATTTAGGGGATTTATATTGCTCCTTCTTACAATATTCTGCGCCGCAAGAAATATCTATTACTTGTACTGTTTCCATCACAATTTTGCGTGATTTTATTGTTTTTACCCATAGCAGGCAGCAGATAATACTACGGTTATTGAAATACTATCGGAGTTTGCGCCTCCGCTATTACCTCTATCTTCTGTTGAACATTTAAATAGCAACCAAGAACTACCCAATCAAATCAGCGCCCTTTTTTGTGTATAATGTCAAGTGTGATAATTCTTTTAACATACAACCAATATAGGTGAGAGTGATGCAATAAAACATTTCCAATATTGCTAATAAGACCATATACTATATACAAAACAAGCCCATGGTGTATCTATGTAACACGTCAATGTTCTTGAACCCAGGACATACTTGAAAACGAGAGAAATCTCAATGTATCCTTCCTGGTAAAATCCTTTATAAATAAATAAATAAATCTATGAAATATCCATGCATGAAGTAAACATGTACCAAAATGTGCAAAATAATATTTTCAAGTGATACATAAAACAATGTGATATTTGTGAGATTTCAACGTGACAACTAATAAAAATGTGCAAAAAATTCTTTAATCTTTTTCTCTTTGTCTTGAGCTTAGGCTGGGGTCAGACTGAGGCAGTGCGAACGCGCGTGCAGGCGCACATAATTACAGCCGCACTAGCAGCAGATGACGGGCAATGACGGCCAATATACGAAGTACGGTCGCACGAAAGTCCGGCCGCGCAACGCAAGTGGAAAATGAACGCATTTTTTCGAGAACGTTAAACTGCTACTACTGACGTACAGAGTGCGCTGCGTCCGCTAGCGGCGTGTGTGCATGATTAGGAGATGTCAGACGCTGCTAATGTCCGGCCAACATAACGTTCAGATGCACAAAGTGTTTTATTGATGATCCGTACAAAATCACGGACGGAAAAAAAATGCGCATCGTATGACTGCTCTCGCGTACTCCGTGAAAAAATGCGTCCATTCGTTCGAACGCACTTTTTCACAGACAACGTGAAAATGCGTTCATCTGACCCTAGCCTTAATCAGAGAAAAGGAACTGGCTCTGTATTTATAGCCGTGTGCCCATCTGGGTGTCACTCTCTATCTTCCCTGTCTTTCACTGTGTATAAGATGTAAGTGGACATATACAGGACAATAGGGCAGTATGTCTGTACCCCCATATGGAAAATTAAACCATTTGTACACCATTTTTGAGCCCGTTACACACAAAGTTTAGAGCCTATACATAGACGTCTCAAAAATGGCGAGTGTGTACAAGCGGTTTAATTCTCCATCTGGAAGTACAGACATACTGCCCTATTGTCCTGTATATGTCCACTTATATCTTATACAGAGTGAAAGACCAGAAAGTGCCACCCAGGTGGGCACACGTCTATATAGAGTCAGTTCCTTTTCTCTGAAAAGGCTCAAGATAACGAGAAAAAGATTACAGAAAATAGACCAAAGAAAAAAGAGGCAATATATTCCAGAAATTGGATGAGCGTCTGCACCAGACATGCAATAAATGAACAAAAATAGCAACAATTTTATTGGTATAACAAGTGATATTAAAATAGATACATATAATGTATGCCTCGGCTGTATTTACCACAATTATTTTGGCTTTGGTCGATCAGTTGTGGGATAGCACAGAAATCATACAGACTAAGGGATAGTAGGCGATTGGTATTCTCATCTCTACACACCATTTTTCTTAATATACATGGGGATTCATTTACCCTGATCACTCAATGTCTGGCATGTTTGAGTTTTCTGCCCTTAGGTTTTTTAGGGTGTACTTATCATGCATTTTGGAGCAGCTTACCCAGCCTTCAGCTATCTATCTTTTCATTCCTATAAAGGTCCCCTTGTCGTGTAAATCAGAATATAGAGTATAATAAGAATTTGTCTAAAATATACCTTGTTAAACACCTGCTTTGCATGTTGGGATATGAACAAAATAATGTGTGTAGCAATATAATCTATTTTAATATCGCTTGTTATACCAATAAAATTGTTGTTATTTTTGTTCCTATATTGCATGTCTGGTGCAGCGGCTCATCCAATTTCTGGAATATATTGCCACTTTTTTCTTTGCTCTATTTGCATATTAGGAGGTTTAGTCCTTGTTCTTGTGGCACCAGGTTTTTCTTCCTATATGTGTTCTGTCTTTAGTGATTCCAGAAAATGTAAGTATTTCTGCATGTTTTTATTAGTTGTCACGTGTAAAAATCACAAATATCACGATGTTTTATGTATTAGTTGAAAATATTATTTTGCACATTTTGGTATATTTTTGCATGGATATTTCATATGGACCTTGGGGGTTGTTTTGATTATAACATTTAAACAGTTCCTCCCTTTTTATGAACAAGTTGTGAAGGGCAGTCGTAGAGGTTAAATGTGTGTCACAAAAGCGTTGTGACATATACACCTTATATATCCTCCAATCCTGTTGTATCAACTTTGTTATGTAATGTACAAATGTATCAACCCTTGTCCACTTGTCGTGTAAATCAGAATATAAAGTATAATAAGAATTTGTCTAAAATATACCTTGTTAAACACCTGCTTTGCATGTTGGGATATGAACAAAATAATGGGCCCTATTACACTCTTAACGCAAAAACGCACGCTAAACACGTGTTTTTTTGCGTGAAGCGTTAAACGTTAACGCACGAAAATCACTGCTGGAATTACATTCCTCGCACATTTTTTAATCCTTCGGGAAATTGCGCTCGTAAAACCGACGTGCAAAAATGCGCAAAAGTACAGTTGCGCGCAGAAATCAGTGAACACAATGTAATTTTTAATGCGAGACCGTCAGAGTCCGTCATTTTTGATGCGAGTCCGTCATTTTTGTGTGGACTGCGCACAACGTAGTATGTTTTGACGTGAGTCTGTCATTTTTGTGCAGACTGCGCACAACATAGTACGTTTTGACGCGAGTCCGTCATTTTTGTGTGGACTGCGCACAACATAGTACGTTTTGACGCGAGTCCGTCATTTTTGTGCAGACTGCTCACAACATAGTACGTTTTGACGCGTGTCTGTCATTTTTGTGCGGACTGTGCACAACATTCATACCTTTTGACGCGAGTCCGTCATTTTTGTGCGGACTGCGCACAACATTCTTACCTTTTGACGGAAGACAAGGTAGTGGCCGTCATTTTTGACGGATCTAGTAAAAAAAAGTGCACATCGACGTTCTCCATTGTGAATCCGCAGTTTGGTACGGTCAGGTTGTTACAATTTGCCGTTACCACCAGCTTTTCAAAGATGTTAAAATTATGCGCACAAATGCTGTGCGTTAAATTTTGTGCTAAGATTGTAATAACATGCGCGCACCAGCGCACAAACGCATTTGCGCTCACAATGTTAAGTAAAGGACGCGCAAAGTACATTACGCTCGTGCAGGGTTCGCGCAGGTTCACCTGCGGTAGACGTTAACGTGCATTTTTTGCGTGGACATTGTAAGACGACGTTCTGCGCAAAGGGTTTTGCCCCTCGCGTTAATGCGTTTTTGCGCACGCATTAACGTTTGCGCGAAGAATGTAATAGTGCCCAATGTGTGTAGCAATATAATCAAATGTGTTAATAGGAGAATGAGGCATTCAGGTTATTGCAACAAATTTAGCCAAGCAGAGATTATGAGGTACCTGCTGAAATCTTTTTGGTGCGCACCAATCTGTCAGCTCGTTCCCTGTTCCCCGTTTGGATTTTGTATGGTTATGAGACTAATACACTGATAAAACGCAGGAGTGGTATTTAATTGTTTATTGTTGATATTTTGGTCTCTCTGTCGGTTTCTTACAGAAACACACAGATGAATATCCATTGGATTTCGGATTAAATTCCTACTGATGAATTCTTTAGCACCAACTGTTCCCTGTAAAGCTAATGTGTCCCTCTGCTGCTTTTCCTGAGTGTCATCGTTTTGACTTATTAGCATTTTCTTGACCAACAATGTCAACTGGTTTTGTATCAGAACTCTTAACACAATGACAATGAGCACTCCTAAATTTAATAGATAACGCTACTTCATTTTACTGTCCCGCAATGAAAAAATAATCAAATATAGATTAAGAAAACAAACAAAACAAGAAAGAAATCTAAAACAATGAAGGCACTTCCATTATTTATTCTTGTTATGTTGTTGCAGGTGAGTTTATATCAGTGAGGTTCCTGAATGGTTTGTGTTTAGCAATCATAGGCATTGATGATTAGGATGCATTTCCATTCTCATGTGTGTTTACTGGTGACACAAGCCTCACACCTCCGTGTCAGATGTTCCTGATCAGGTGTCATTTTTTGCAACTTAAGGCTAAAGACTTTGCACATTCCAGATGGAAGAGGATGGTGTTTATCTCAGGACTCACTAGGCCTTGGGGCTTTTGTTTATATAGATAAGGACCAAACAACAGGTTTGGCAGAAACCTACTGTGATCCCTTTCATATGGATGAAGGCCTATTGGATTAGGCAAATGGCGATTTTAGAGTTTGAAAACATCTTGACAGGACATGATGGATTAGACTTTTGTGGAATAGTTGTAAGATTGAGGCTATAACATTGGCATTTGCTCCTTTGCCATGGATAACCCTTGTAAATTGTGATAATCTTGTTTGTCTTTCTTTTCATGGTGTCCAGGTGATTTGTGGGAATATGGTGGATTTAGAGGTAAGAGAAATGTGAAACCTGCTTCCAACATCAGACCAGCTTTAACAAACCATGGAAGTGGCTTAATGTTCTCCAACAGTATCCTCAATCCCTAACTATTAGACCCCACCATAAATTATACACCAATCCATTTCATTTACATACACATTGTCTGGTAGGTGCAGAGGTTGCTCGTGGGGGTTTCCCGATGTCTCTCACAGTTTTCAGTGGATACATAATAAATATAATTAAGACAATTTA
Organism: Leptobrachium leishanense; assembly: GCA_009667805.1. NCBI lineage: Eukaryota > Metazoa > Chordata > Amphibia > Anura > Megophryidae > Leptobrachium > Leptobrachium leishanense. The sequence continues at coordinate 138,556,363 of CM019066.1, read as the reverse complement.
TGGTGCAGTAAGTCAATTATTATATAATAAACAAATTTGTAGGTTATTCCACTCACAATGGTAGAGCCCTAGCACTGGCTCTTAGTGGGTGCACGCCTGTGGGTGATTTTCTTCTAATTTCTCGGGTGGCCCATACACCCTACAGGAATTATTCTCCCTACAGGAAGGACTCTCCTTGTGTAGATCCAAGGTAAGTATATACAATCAGTGTTTTGCCAATTTGGTACTTACTCTTGGAGGAGCTTCCATAGCTCTAAGACAATCGCGTAGGGATTTTTTTTAGGATGCTGGAGAAAAGCAAAAGACAAAAGATTGTCTTAGAGCTATGGAAGCTCCTCGAAGAGTAAGTACCAAATTGGCAAAACACTGTGGGCCCTATTACATTCTTCACGTAAAAACGCACGCAGAATGCGTGAATTTTTGCGTGAAGCATTAAACGTTAACGCGCGTAAATCAACGCTGGTATTACAATCCTCGCACATTTTTTCATCTGTCAAAAAATAGCGCGTGTAAAACGGACGCGCAAAAATTTGCGCACAGCAAAGTTGCGAGCAGAAATCAGTGTGCGGACTATTTTTTCTCGCGATTCAGCCAATCAGAATTAAGAACCACAATTGTCTCACGTTAAGTTTTTGTGCCTGTCAAAGTCAATCAATAAAAAAACACACACAACTTCTCAAATTTATTGGTTTGGTATGTGTAGAATGTGTAACTATACTTTGCTGCGTATTTTTTTTTGGCTGGTGTATTTGGTTTCGGCCAGGTCGTTCAGATTTGCAATTAACACCAGCTTTTAGGAGTTGCTAAAATTATGCGCGCAAAGGCTGTGTGTTACAAACTGCGAATAGATTGTAATACCATCTGTGTACCAGCGCACAAACGCATTTGCGCTCACAATGTTAAGTATAGGACGCACAAAGTACAGTAAGCTCACGCAGCGTTCACGCAGGTTCACCCGCGGTAGACGTATACGCGCGTTTCTTGTGCTGAGATTGTAATACGACGTTCTGCGCAAATGGTTTTGCCCCTCGCGTTAATGCGTTTTTGCGCCAGCGCAGACGTTTGCGTGAAGAATATAATTAGGCCCTGATTGTATATACTTACCTTGGATCTACACAAGGAGAGTCCTTCTCTGTCTCTTCTTTTCCATACATCATTTGGAGGGAATAATTCCTGTAGATGTATGGGCCACCCGAGAAATTAGAAGAAAATCACCCACAGGCGTGCACCCACTAAGAGCCAGTGCTAGGGCTCTACCATTGTGAGTGGAATAACCTACAAATTTGTTTGTTATATAATAATTGACTTACTGCACCATAAATTCTCTTAATTATATTTATTACATATCCACTGAAAACTGTGAGAGACATCGGGAAACCCCCACGAGCAATCTCTGCGCCTACCAGACAATGTGTATGTAAATGTGATTTTGGTTTAGGGGAAACCACTATTTTCTGGTATTGGCAGTGAAGGTCCCCGGTGCTGGTATACGTGTTGTGTGGCGCTACACTGAAAACTCTTGAATTCACCAATCCATTTCATGGCAGGTCCAGATTGTGCAAACCCTAGAAGTAACAATATTATGCTGTAAAATATCACTTTTATTCCATATGTTTAGCAAATATTACTATGCTGAGATTCTAGTATGTGTAATCTAACCCCTAATTGATATTCTTTTGACATTGCAATGTATTTGTGTGTCGGGATTCCTAGTATTGCTGTCTTCCCCATTTGTAATGATATTAGCATACATAGCATTGTGTACTGATGTGTAGGTGGAGGTATTTACAGAGCACATTGCTGCTGTCCTGCAATAGGCACACTGATACTTAATTAAATTAGTGTTTGTTTATTGTCTTAAGGGGTCTTTAGGGTCTGTTATTCAAATCCCGATTGTAAACCTTTCAATGTCCATCCACCCACATCCCTACCTGATGTCCACCCACACCTCAGCAGGACTGTTTTAGCCCATCTGGACCAGGCCTTTAATTCATCCCACAATGAATGCTATTGCTGGGTGTAGATACTGTCTGTCACTCAGTCGCTTCCAGGGAACAGCTGATTCTTCCACCATCCATCTTATCAGTGACAGAAAATGGCTTGTTTTCATTAAAAATGCAAATGATTTTGTGTATTCAAACAAGCTCCCTCCTGATATGTTCTGACATGTTCTTCTGAGTTTTCTAACAAAAAAAAAAAAGACCAGCTTTCTGAAATAATTATTATAACAGAGGCTGAGCTTGGTAGATTCAGCATTTATATTAGAGGAATGAAATTTTATTTATTTATTTATAAAGGATTTTACCAGGAAGGATTGAGATTTCTCTCGTTTTCAAGTATGTCCTGGGTTCTATATGTATCTATCTTTACATCCACATATCTATCTATATTCATCTTTACCTCCCCATATATATCTATATGTATCTATATTTACTTTCCCATATATATCTATATGTATCCATCTTTAATCCAGATATATATCTATATCTATCTATCTTTACATCCCCGCATCTATTTATTAGGGCTGTGGAAATTAACGATTAATTGATCGATTAATCGTTAATTTCTTTGGTCGATTAACTTTATTTTTAATTGCCTGCCGGCCGTTGCATGCTCCGCGGCGTACTTTGCTCCCAGGAACGTGCATGAAGCTTGGCCGCTCAGTACACGTGAACTCCGGGATCTCGCGAGAACGCGGCTGGTCAGGTGGTTCCCAGGCGAGCGGCCAAGCTTCATGCACGATCGTAGGGAGCAAGCACGCGGCGGCCGGTGGGTCGGTAATATATTTACTCAGAGGGGCCTGGCAGACGCAGAGTAGGTGAGAGCTGGGGGCAATATATCCATGTGAGCTGGGGCAATATATCCATATGAGCTGGGGGAAATATATCCATGTGGGCTGGGGCAATATATCCATGTGTGAGCTGGGGCACTATATCCATGTGTGAGCTTGGGCAATATAGCCATGTGAGCTGGGGCAATATATCCATATGAGCTGTGGGCAATATATCCATGTGAGCTGGGGCAATATATCCATATGGGCTGTGTGCAATATATCCATGTGAGCTGGGGGACAATATATCCATATGAGCTTTGGGCAATATATCCTTGTGTGAGCTGGGGAAATATATCCATGTGTGAGCTTGGGCAATATATCCATGTGTGAGCTAGGGCAATATATCCATGTGTGAGCTTGGGCAATATATTCATGTGAGCTTGGGCAATATATCCATGTGAGCCTGGGCAATATATCCATGTGAGCTGGGCCAATATATCCATATGAGCTGGGAAAAATCAATATATCCATATGTGAGCTGGGGCAATATATCCATATGAACTGGGGCAATATACCCATGTGAGCTGGTGTCAAATCAATATATCCATATGAGAGCTGGGGGCAATATATCCATGTGTGAGCTGGGGCAATATAATATTTTACGTCAGTGCTACAGTTTGAATTTAAAACGTATTTGTGTGAACTGTGAAGTAAAGTCATGGATTGTTGAAACTAACTAGTGTCGGGTGATTGTATAACGTGTATACCACATTTACCACTGACTAATGCAGAGTTGCAATGCATGCAGATCAGCTAAAAGTAGTTGCATCTGTATGTGCGTTATAATTAATCGAAATTAATCGATTATTCGATTTTAAAAAATCGATTAATCGAACACGAAAATTTGAATCATTACCAGCCCTACTATCTATCTATCTATCTATCTATCTATCTATCTATCTATCTATCTATCTATCTATCTATCTATTCACCCCATCTCTCTCTATTGATCGTCACATCTATCATCTATCTCTCTATCCATCTTTACATCCCCGTATCTATCTACCTATTGTCACGGTTCCCGGATCCCACCACGCAGTCCTTAAAGCCCAACAGAATAGTCAGTAAACAAGCAGAGGTCAATAACAGGTTAAATCACGAGAGAATTCAGGTACAAGGAACTCAGGTATGGATAACCACGATCTGGCACTGCTTAGAAGGAACTGTGGGTTTTTAAAGACCTTCACCAGACCGTGCCCCCCTCTCAAGCTGCGCCTCATGCAGCCACCTCCCTGCCTGTCTCTATTTAAACCGGGTGTTGGTCAGCGAGCAGCATCAGACATGCTGCCTTCAAGCACACTGGAGAGGCTGGAAGCCCCCAACGTTACACCTATCTATTCATCCCCATCTTTTTATTCTATTGGTCGTCACATCTATCATCTATCTATACATTTTTACATGCCCGCATCTATGTAAATCTATCTATCTATATCCATCTTTACTTCCCCATATATATCTATATCTATATATCTACCATTACATCGCCATATATATCTATACGTATCCATATTTACTTCCCCATATATATCTCTATGTATCTATCTTTACATCGCCACATCTATTTATCTATCTATCTATTCATCCTCATCTCACTTTCTCTATAGATCATCACATATCTCTCGCTATCTATCCATCTTTACATCCCCTATCTATTCATCCCCCTCTCTTTATTCTATTGGTCTTCACATCTATCATCTATCTATCTATCTATCCATTGTTACATGCCCACATATATGTGTATTTATCTTTACATCCCTCTATCTATCTACATCCATCTTTACTTTCCCATATATATCTATATCTATCTTTACAACCCCGTAGCTATCTATCTATATCCTTCTTTACCTCCCCATATACACTATATTGCCAAAAGTATTCGCTCACCTGCCTTGACTCGCATATGAAGTGACAACCCATTCCTAATCCATAGGGTTCAATATGACGTTGGTCCACCCTTTGCAGCTATAACAGCTTCAACTCTTCTGGGAAGGCTGTCCACAAGGTTTAGGAGTGTGTTTATGGGAATTTTTGACCATTCTTCCAGAAGTGCATTTGTGAGGTCACACTGATGTTAGACGAGAAGCCCTGGCTCTCAGTCTCTGCTCTAATTCATCCCAAAGGTGTTCTATCGGATTGAGGTCAGGACTCTGTGCAGGTCAGTCAAGTTCATCCACACCAGACTCTGTCATCCATGTCTTTATGGACCTTGCTTTGTGCACTGGTGCACAGTCATTTTGGAAGAGGAAGGGGCCAGCTCCAAACTGTTCCCACAAACTTGGGAGCATTGAATTGTCCAAAATGTCTTGGTATGCTGAAGAATTCAGAGTTCCCTTCACTGAAACTAAGGGGCCAAGCCCAGCTCCTGAAAAACAACCTCACACCATAATCCCCCCTACACCAAACTTTACACTTGGCACAATGCAGCCAGACAAGTACCGTTCTCCTTGCAACCGCCAAACCCAGACTCGTCCATTAGATTGCCAGATAGGGAAGCGCAGTTCATCACTGCTGCTCTAGAATCCAGTGGCGGCGTGCTTTACATCACTGCATCCAACGCTTTGTATTGCACTTGGTGATGTATGGCTTGGATGCAGCTGCTCCTCCATGGAAACCCATTCCATGAAGCTCTCTGCGCATGTTCTTGAGCTAATCTGAAGGCCACATGAAGTTTGGAGGGCTGTAGCGATTGACTTTGCAGAAAGTTGGCGACCTCTTCACACTATGTGCCTCAGCATCCGCTGATCCCGCTCCTTCAGTTTACATAGCCTACCACTTCGTGGCTGAGTTGCTGTCGTTCCAAAATACTTCCATGTTCTTATAATACAGCTGACAGTTGACTGTGGAATATTTAGGAGAGAGGAAATTTCACGACTGGATTTGTTGCACAGGTGGCATCCTATCACAGTTTAACGCTGGAATTCACTGAGCTCCTGAGAGCGACCCATTCTTTCACAAATGTTTGTAAAAACAGTCTGCATGCCTAGGTGCTTGATTTTATATACCTGTGGCCATGGAAGTGATTGGAACACCTGATTCTGATTATTTGGCTGGGTAAGCGAATACTTTTGGCAATATAGTGTATATCTATATGTATCCATCTTTACATCGCCGTATCCATCTCTCCGTCTATCTATCGATCCATTTTTACAACCCCATATCTCTCTCTATCTGTCACATCTATCTATCTATCTATCTATCTATCTATCTATCTATCTATCTATCTATCTATCTATCTATCTATCTATCTATCTATCTATCATCTCTCATAGGTCTCCACAGAAAGAATATTGACAATCAGTAAAAGTTTAGCAAGCTTTTGTGACTGCACAATTTAATGTCCAAGAGTATTGGGCCAGCTAATCCAATGTACAGGACTTTAGTGAAAGGAGGGCTACTTAACAAAAGCAAACAATGATCATGTTTGGCAGAGGGTTCTTTAAAAGACTCTTTCTGTTGCTATTAGATTGATTTTTGCTGTTTTTTTTTTTCTTCTTTCTGGAATAGAATGTTACTTTACATAAATTTCAGTAAGAAAAATGACTTGTTTAAACAGGTGCATATTGTAGGCCGCATTTTACGTGGCATGTATTTTAAAATTGAAAGCAAGAATGGGCCAAAACCAATCACATTCTGACCACCCAAGAGTTGTTTAAATGTTTTCCATCTGGGATTATTGGGGTTAGTACAATATCTTTGTGATGTTCTATTCTCCGTCACCACTCCCATTTTTTCCCATTGTCCATTGAATTATGTAGAAAGAAATGGAAAATGTTTTCTTATCTGAAAAATAAAATCCAATCCATCACATATTTCTTTATGCTCAGCTGTAATTCAGCCATGAGCGTTCAAACTTCCTTTACACGTAAGCTAAGGAAAATATCTATGGAATATATGCAACCGTGGTTTGTTGTTTTTTTTGTTGAACTTGAGATGTATCCTTTTAATTTATGTTAGCTAAGAACGTTATATACAGAGGGGCCAAAATCTTTTTTACACACTTCAACATTTGTTATATATATCCTTTCAGGGTTATTCACAAAGAACAGATCTGGTCCCAAAATGGCACCGAACAGTGAATTTCCACGTACGGTGCAATTTCGGGGCCATTCAACTATTCAGAAAGCAGGTAGTTTGCCAAATTTCGAACATCCCCATAGAGAAGCAATGGTTTGTCTATTCACAGAACAGCAGTGAAAAGTTGTCAAAAAGCCCCGATGTTTGGCGCTTTTATTCGGCAGGTTTAATCAGGCGAATTCCATAGGTTTCAATGTTAAAAATATTCCCGTTTTTATCCAATACCTAATAAACCGTTTATTGTTTTAATCTGCAGCAAAAAGTCACTTTATTTGTTAATTTGTTTAGGATCTTTTACAGGTTTATTCAAAGAGCTCTGAATTGCTGGCGAAAGGTAACCAAACGCTGAAATTCAGCGTTCGGTTACCAAACGCTGAAATTCAGCGTTCGGTTACCTTTCTTGGCCACTCGGCTATCCAGAGAGCAGGCAGTTCGCCAAATGTTGGCGAACTGCCTGCACATACGGTGCCTGTTCGAGGGCAGTGAATCCCCATAGAGAAACAATGCTTCGGCTATTCAGAGAACAAAAACAAGCAGTAAAAAGTTGCCGAATTGCCCTGCTGTTCGGTGGTTTCATTTGGCAGGTTTATTCAGGTGAATCCCATAGGCTTCAATGTTAAAAATATTCCCGTTTTAATCCAATATGTAATAAACCGTTGATTATAATATTCTGCAGTAAAAAGTCTCTTTATTTATAGATTTTTTTAGGATCTTTTAGGCATTTTTCGGGATCGTCGGCTTTTTATTATTTCGTGTTCGGCGGATCATCGGATCGGTTACAATTATGAATGCTATAGCAAAAAATTAAAAAAAAATTGAATTTCCATTAAAATTTCAATCATCTTCAGCGTATAAATAAATTTTTTCACGTTTTATCATCCAAGGTTATATATTCTATACGGTACACTTTAAAAAAAAAATAGAAATGAGAACTCGTTACTGTATTTTTCTGCGTAAATACGTGATTTTAGCTTAAAAAACATAATTTTTCTTTCATGCAGCACTATTGTTCACATTATAACTGAAAAGTGAACAGTAATGCTGCATTAATAAATTTAAGAAAATATAAATTTTTATTTTATTTATTTATTTATTTTTGTTACAGGTAACCTGGTCATGTTTGGTATTTGTGGACAGGCCATGCTCTGGATTGTCCATTTATACCAAACATGACCCTCTGGCTGCCAACGATCAGAAGATACAGTAGTTCAAACGACCCCTTTATCTTCACTATAGGATTTCCTTAGGAAATCCCTGGGCATCTAGGGGTTACCCAGCTAACTGACATCATCGTGCCATGTGATTTGGGTATGGAGGCTTTTTTTCTCACTTTTTGTCGTCCTCCTCCTCCCTGGGCCCTGTGTCCCTTGAAATCATACATGCAGTTGAACCCCATTGTTAATGCTTTTTAAACCATGTGAAAAAATCATAAAAAAAACTAATGATGCTTTTACATGGTTTCTTTACACTTTATAGTTTTGTTTTTCATTAATTATCTCTTGTTACTTTCTATCACCATAATTTTCCATGTTGTCAGCATGCTCTCCCTGTATTTCCATCGTGTCTGCTCATGTCCCCATTCCTTACCCCTTCTGCTTGCTTCTCTTCTTCTCTTTCAACAAGTTTTTTAAAGGTTTTTTCAAAACACAATCTCACCAAGCCTGTGTTTCGTAGAAAGCCCGTCTTGGACTCTATCTCCCATCATGGTCTTCCTTCTCGTTCAGGCCCGCCATTTTTCTACCTCTCCCACAGCCTGCCATATACCCGCATGAGGCTTGCCCCAGCCAAAGCTTCATTCCCACTTTATCCCCTACAGGAAAATCCTGCCTGTATGCTGCCTGTCTGCAGTGCACTGCACTAAATCCAACATTATAATGCATTGAGCCCCGAACAGGATATCACAGGGCCCGGTGCAACTGCCAAAACAGGAAGTAGTGACTGCAGCCCCTAGCTTAATCCAGGCCTGGGCGAACGCATTCGCTTCAATAATGGACATTAGGATAACTTGAGAGAATTTTCAAACAATCACAAAACACTTGAACTGCTATTTTTTGTCATGAACAGCTATTATTCTTAAAGTTTGCACATCAGTTACAAATAAGGCCTAGTAATGGATACACACCGTGATGCTACAATGTGTCGATTCAGCAAGTCTGTTGGCTTTAGACATTTCATTTCAAAAGCTGGATTGTTAACTGATCATCATATTTAGCTGCCCTGCATCCGAAAAAAATATGGAATAACAACTACTTTTAGATCTTAAATATATAATAAGTGATTAAAAAATGTCGACTTCAGGACTCATTGCAGATCCAAGAATTTCCAGAACAACATGACTTACCCTGCCGAGGTACAGTCGTGTTTCTGTCATTGAACCTATGATGACAGACAAAACTTGAGTCAGCACGAGAACTTCATTAAGTAAAGTCTGATTTAAATAAGCCTGCTTCTGTCAAGATATCGAGCCAACACTGCTCCTTCCAGCTGTGCCCGAGCTATAATTCTCACAGCAGGGAAAAAGCCACAGAGTTTGCAATACCGATAGAGCATACAAAAAAAGAGCCTCTTCCTCAAAAGCGTGACCATTTTTTTTAATAGTTCCCAAAGCACATACACAATTTCTGTAAGCAGTGAAATCTCGCTGTTTTGTCATAATTCAAGTTGAGTTTAACCCCTCGGCTGCTGCGCTATTTCACCACTGTGTGCTGAACTAATTTTCACCATTTTGTGCTCGTCATAGAAACATAGAAACATAGAAAATGTCGGCAGATAAGAACCTTTCGGCCCATCTAGTCTGCCCAATTACATGGATACTTTACCTGGATTTATCTTTTGTTTAGGATAGCCTTATGCCTATCCCATGCTTGCTTAAATTCAATTACTGTTTTGGCCTCTACCACTTCTACTGGAAGGCTGTTCCATGTATCCACCACCCTCTCAGTAAAATAATGCTTTCTGATGTTACTTTTAAACCTTTGCCCCTCTAATCTAAGACTATGTCCTCTTGTTTTGCTACTTTGTTTCCTTTTAAATATACTCCCTTCCTCTACCTTGTGGATTCCCTTTACGTATTTAAATGTTTCTATCATATCTCCTCTGTCTCGTCTTTTTTCCAAGCTGTACATGTTAAGATCATTAAGCCTTTCTTGGTAACTTTTCTCCTTCAAGCCGTACACCATTTTAGTAGCCCTTCTCTGAACTCTCTCTAAGATGTCTATATCCTTCTGGAGATACGGTCTCCAGTACTGCACACAGTACTCCAAGTGAGGTCTCACCAGTGCTCTGTACAGTGGCATGAGTGCTTCCCTTTTCCTACTGCTAATACCTCTCCCTACACAACCAAGCATTCTGCCAGCATTTCCTGCTGCTCTATTACATAGACTACTTACCCTTAGATCCTCTGAAATAATAACCCCTAAATCCCTTTCCTCAGATGTTGAGGTTAGGACTGTATCAAATATTCTATATTCAGCCCTTGGGGTTTTACGTCCCAGGTGCATTATCTTGCACTTATCCACGTTAAAACTCAATTGCCACAGCTTCGACCATTTTTTTAGTTTACCTAAATCATTTGTCATTTGGCTGATCCCTCCAGGAACGTCAACCCTGTTGCAAATCTTTGTGTCATCAGCAAAAAGACATACTTTTCCATTAATACCTTCTGCAATATCACTAATAAAAATATTAAATAGAATGGGTCCAAGTACTGACAGTACTGTACTGACTGGGTAGTGGGACATATATGGGAGGAATGGGCAAGTCCATGGACATTATCAGTGTTAAGGGATAATGTGAAGTGGGATGGGGCGAGTCCGTGTTGGGGATTTATAAGTCCCGGATCTCTCATGTTTCTCTCAGTCCGTGACATTCTGTGACGTATTGGGCAGATATTTCCACCGCCGGCTCCTCTTCTCCCAGTATGATGTGGAGTTTCCTCGTCTCTTCTATAGAGGTGAAGTCCGGGATGAGAGCGGAGAGTCTCTGGAAGTGAGTTTCCCTCAATGCTCAGTACTTCGAGCATTGTAGGAGGAGGTGGACCTCATCTTCCAGGGCCCCCTGGTCACAATGCTGGCACAGTCTATTCTCCCTGGGCTTGTAGGTCTGTCTATGCCGCCCTGATTCGATTTCCAGACTGTGGGCACTCAGTCTGTAGTGGCTCAGGATTTGTCTGTCCTTGGGGTCTTGTAGTACCTCCAGGTATGGCGCCAGTTTGTATTCTCTCTGTAAGGATTGGTAAATGGTGAGTTTCTGAGAGTTTGCTATATCATGTCTCCATTCTCTGATATAGTTTTCCCTGGAATCATTAATTAGGGCCTTTATTTGATATTTTGTCAGGTTGCATTCATGGGGGCTTTGGATGATCAGGGTGGATATGAGTTGTTGCAGCCCACATGGTTTGGGGTGGTCCTTGTTGGCCAGTTGGGCTTTATGGTGGTATGAGTTGAGGCTGCTGATGTTTAGGTGGTCCCAGTATGATAGCGCCCTCTCCTGTACTGCAAGAGGTAAGGGGAGTCTGCCCAGCTCGGCCAGGCAAGCTGTATTTGTAGTCTGTTGTTATGCTAACGTCTTGAGTAGTAGACAATAGCGCTTGCATTAGTAAGTTTAACATCTGGCACTGATAGTCCAATGTCAGCTTTAAACTGGTGTGAAATCAGTTCGCTCGCACATATATTTAAAATGGGGAGCGCAATCAATTTTAATTAGGGATGTGCATGGCTGAAAAATTTGTTTTGTTTAGTTTTGTTTCGTTACGTTTTTAAATCATTTCGTTTTTGGAATTTTGTAACTAATTTCGTTTCGTATTTCGTTTCAGATCGATTTGAAATTTCGAATCGATTTGAAATTTTGAATTGATTTGAATTTCATATATCAATTCGATAGTTGATATCAATTCGAATTTTGGATCACTAGATAAAACCCCAATTAATCAAATTTTGCTGTTAAAATAAAAGCTAGGGTTAAATTTTAAGCTGTGTCACAGATTTACAGGGTAATTCAAAGAGATCCGAATTGCTTGAGAAAGGTAACCGAACGCTGAAAATCAGCGTTCGGTTACCTTTCTTGGCCATTCGGCTATCCAGAGAGCAGGCAATTCGCCACATACGGTGCCTGTTCGGTGCCTGTTCGAGGGCAGTGAAAACCCCATGAAAAAGCACTGCTTCGACTATTCAGAGACCACAAACCAGCAGTGAAAGGTTCCCGAAATGCCCTGCCATTCGGTGGTTTAATTCGGCAAGTTTATTCAGGAGTATCCCGTAAGCTTCAATGTTAAAAATATTCCCATTTTAATTCAATATCTAATAAACCGTTCATTATAAAATTCTGCAGTAAAGAGTCGCTTTATTTATAGATTTTTTAGGATATTTTAAGCATTTTTCAGATTTTTTTTTTTTAAGTTTACTTAATTTTTCTGTAACAGCCCTCTTTATTATCATTCCCTGGACCTGATATGTAAATTTCAGACATTTTCGCTCAGTAGTTTCTTTGCAAACAGCGTTTCACTTTTCAATCATTCATGCAAACTGTTTTTCTAATTTATTCACTTCACTCTGCGGTCTCAGCTTTTTCCGGCGGCTTCACTGCATGTGATCGGCTCCTGCTTGGGTTTTTCCGTGGTATTCGGCAGGCTAATCCAGATGTTTTTGAGAGTTTTCGCAGTGGAGTAGCATGGGGGGAGGGGGGGCGTGGCCCCGGCGCAGTTTTCTTAGGGGCGCATAATTTCAAAAGAAATTTGCGCCCCTAAAACTTGTGGCCCGGACTGACCCACGGGCCCTCGGGCGCCGCCCAAGGGCCCGCGGGTTGAGGGGACTCAGATGCCGGGCAGCGGGAGTGCCTGCCGGCTGCCCGTCTTGAACAGTGAGTCCGTCCTGTTGAAGGGGAGGCGGCTGCGTGCAGGCGCAGGTCACGTGGTCCGTCTAATCAGGTGGTACTGAGTCTCTGTACCACCTGACTGGCTGGACCGCGTGACCTGCGCACGCACACAGCCGCCTCCCCTTCAACAGGACGGACTCGCACGCTGTTCAGGACCGGGCAGCTGGCAGGCACTCCCGCTGCCCGGCATCTGGGTCCCCTCAACCGCTGCTGCCTGCTGGATCCGGAGCTGGGGCAATATCCAGGTGAGAGCTGGGGCAAATCCATGAGCTGGGGCAAATCCATGTGCTGGGGCAAATCCATGAGCTGGGGCAAATCCATGTGCTGGGGCAAATCCATGTGCTGGGACATATCCATGTGTGAGCTGGGGCATTTCCATGAGCTGGGACAAATCCATGTGTGAGCTGGGGCAAATCCATGAGCTGGGGCAAATCCATGTGCTGGGGCAAATCCATGTGTGAGCTGGGGCATTTCCATGAGCTGGGGCAAATCCATGTGCTGGGGCAAATCCATGTGCTGGGGCAGTATCCATGAGCTGGGGCAAATCCATGTGCTGGGGCAAATCCATGTGCTGGGGCAGTATCCATGAGCTGGGGCAAATCCATGAGCTGGGGCAAATCCATGTGTGAGCTGGGGCAAATCCATGAGCTGGGGCAAATCCATGTGTGAGCTGGGGCATTTCCATGAGCTGGGGCAATATCCATGTGTGAGCTGGGGCATTTCCATGAGCTGGGGCATTTCCATGAGCTGGGGCATTTCCATGAGCTGGGGAAAATCCATGTGTGAGCTGGGGCAAATCCATGAGCTGGGGCAAATCCATGTGCTGGGGCAAATCCATGTGTGAGCTGGGGCATTTCCATGAGCTGGGGCAATATCCATGTGTGAGCTGGGGCATTTCCATGAGCTGGGGCATTTCCATGAGCTGGGGCATTTCCATGAGCTGGGCAAATCCATGTGTGAGCTGGGGCTAATCCATGAGCTGGGGCAAATCCATGTGCTGGGGCAAATCCATGTGCTGGGGCAGTATCCATGAGCTGGGGCAGTATCCATAAACTGGGGCAAATCCATGTGTGAGCTGGGGCAATATCCATGTGTGAGCTGGGGCAAATCCATGTGTGAGCTGGGGCATATCCATGTGTGAGCTGGGGCAATATCCATGTGTGAGCTGGGGCAAATCCATGTGTGAGCTGGGGCAAATCCATGTGTGAGCTGGGGCAATATCCATGTGTGAGCTGGGGCAAATCCATGTGTGAGCTGGGGCAATATTCATGTAAGAGCCAGGACAATATCGATAACGTGTCCACAGGTTGGGGGGGGCGCACAATTCTTTGCTGGCCCCGGGCGCTGACAACCCACGCTACGCCACTGGGTTTTCGGTGTGCATTCGCTGGGTTTTGCGGTTAGTTTTCGTCAGGTTTGCGGCAGCTTTTCCCTGCAATTCGGGGGCCCTGTGGTGCTTGCTGAATACACCACAGGGTCACCGAAATGGGATCGGCAAAAGGAACTGAATTGAAGAGAACGAAAAGTCACCGAACGTACGGTGACTTTTCGAATCTCTTTGAATTACCCTGTGAGTATTTGAGTCAAATTAAACAGTGAAACAAAATTAATTTGTTTCATAAAGTGCTTTGCTTACTATTACTTGTATTGTAAGTTAAGACCAATTTGATAGTTGATATCAATTTGATAGTTCATTTCAAATTCGATAGTTTATATCAATTTAATAGATCATTTCAAATTCGATAATTTAAACAAAATAATGTTTTTCCACTTTACACAATTATAGATAAGAATATAAATGAATAGATCACCCCCTTACCTTTAGGATTCACCACCAATACAAATGATTGGAATAAATACAGTTGCAAGAAAAATAGTGACCCAAAGCATACAAGTAATTCAACAAAAGAATGGCTTCAACAAAACAAAATATGCCTTCTGGAGTGGCCCGGTCGGAGTCCTGACCTAAACCTTATTGAAATGCTGTGGCATGACCTTAAGAGAGCGATTCACACTAGACATCCCAAGAATATTGCTACACTGAAACAGTTTTGTGAAGAGGAGTGGTCCAAAATTACTCCAGATCGTTGTGCAGGTCTGATCTGCAACTACAGGAAACGTTTGGTTGAGGTTATTGTTGCCAAAGGAGGGTCAACCAGTTATTAAGTTCAAAGGTTCACATACTTTTCCCACCCTGCACTGTGACTGTTTACATGTTATGTTCAATAAACACATGAAAACATATAATGTTTGTGTTGTATTATTTTAAGCAGACTGTGTTTTTCAAATTGTTGTGACTTAGATGAAGATCAGAGCACATTTTATGGCCAATTCATGCAAAACTCCACATAATCCCAAAGGGTTCACATACTTTTTCTTGCAACTGTATTTTGAAAGCAAATAAATAAAAATAAATAAATAAATAATATATATTTTCTAACAGTTTTCACATATATGTAGTAAAAAATCAGAACACCTAAGCAACACTGAATACACACTCTATATATTTAAAATGATTTAAAAGTTACTTTTATAATTTTTTTTGAACACCCAAAATATCGATATTTAATTTACATTCACATTTATTGTTTTAACCATACTGGAAAATTAAAATAATGTCCGTTGGCCATAAAAATATTCCGAACAATATATAGGGATCTCATTATTATTATTATTTATTATCTATAGCATACAGAGACTCTTTCGTTCATAAGCTGAGAATGAGAGAGAAAATTGCATATATGAAAATCAACTCCAGCAACAACTGGGGAATCCTCACACGTCACCTGTATTGGAGAACCTTGACGCACTATCAAACCGTGATTGGCTATATTGAAAGCACATGGAACGCAAGCTAATACGTCATCAAATTGCGACAGCAAATTGTTGGAATATGCAACACATGCCCAACAGCTAGCGACCGCTGAAAGCGATAACGAAGACACAAATAAGAATATAAAGGGAAACTTACAAGCATATACATTTACTGACTGATGAAGCCAGGCTATACTGGTGAAACGAGTCTCAGGATTCATGTAATTTTCAATTTTGTTTTAAACTGTTTTTATTTGTATTATTTATGAATAAACTTGACACTGCTAACTAGTACCGGATCCAGGCTCTTTCTTCCCCTTGATCAATCCATTTGGGGTTGAAAACAAAAACATGGAAAAAGGAACAGCAGCAAAAACTGGTGTTACAGCATAATATACATACATACAGAAAAAATAGCGTTGCGCCTGTACTCACCAGAGCGGCTGCAACAGCCAGGAGTAACAACCCAGTTCCAGGGCCGGATTAAGGGTATCATGGGCCTGGTGCTGAGGATTTTGTTGGGCCTATTTTTAGATACTGAGGCAACAAGCACCAACTAAACTGTCAAATCACCAAATACTGCCGAATAGACAGAGAAATATGGTGCAGTTCGCAACAATTAGGCAGTCTTCAGCAGCAGCAAAATTGTCTTACAGAGAAGTAATGGTTAATCTTATTCACAGATGAACATATCACAGAATCCACAGCAATAAAACTCATGCTCAAACACACTACACATTACTGTGAGTTTTATTGTTGTGGAGCTCTGTGACACACTCATACACACTGCACATTACTGTATCACAGAGCTCCAGAGCAATAAAACTCATAGCAATGTGCAGTGTGAATTAGTAGGCTCTCATTTCTGGTTAGGCTGGCGTCAGACGAGCGCACTATGTGCACCCATACTGACGTGCCTTCTGGCGTCTGTCACAGCATTGAGATGCTGCGACGGGGCCAGCCACACGCTGTTGCGCGCGCAGGAATTTTGCACGCAACAGCGGCCATGCTGCAGCCGTGCATCAGCCCTCTCCGTCAAAGTGCTAGGACGCGCGTTGACGGGGCTGCAAAACGCGATTCTCCATAGGAGGATCGAGCTTTGCAGCGCTGAAGGCACTAACTGCGCTCAGCAAGGTGGCCAGACGGTGCGTCGAGTGGAAGGAACGTCCACTCTCACACTAGTCTGACACCAGCCTTACTCTCGCTCTCTCACCCGTCACATCTCTATGATCACGGTGTGACCCTCACTGTGTGACCTCTCGCTCTCTCTGTGACCTCTTTCATCCCACTTACTGTAAGACCTCTCTGTGACCCCCTTCCTTTTCATTCCTGTGACCCCCTTTCTAATTTCTCTGTGTGACCCCCTTTCCTTTTCTGTGTGACCCTTCTTCATTTCTGTGT
Organism: Leptobrachium leishanense; assembly: GCA_009667805.1. Classification (NCBI taxonomy): domain Eukaryota; kingdom Metazoa; phylum Chordata; class Amphibia; order Anura; family Megophryidae; genus Leptobrachium; species Leptobrachium leishanense. Next base: position 138,539,370 of record CM019066.1, on the reverse strand, counting down.
GACCCCCCTTTCATTTTTGTGTGACCCCCTTTCATTTTCTCTGTGACCCCTTTCCTTTTCTGTGTGACCCTCTTCTTTTTAATTTTTCCTTTTCTCAGTGACCCTTTCCTTTTCTGTGACACCCTCTCTTTTTCATTTCTCTGTATGACCCCCTTTCTTTTTCATTTGTGTGACCACCTTTCATTTTGTCTGTGACCCCCTTTCCTTTTCTGTGTGACCCCCCTTTTTCATTTCTCTGTGACCCCCTTTTTCATTTCTCTGTGTGACCCCTTTCTTTTTCATTTCTCTGTGTGACCCCCTTTTCTCAGTGACCCCGTCTTTTACATTTCTGTGACCCCTATCTTTTCATTTCTCTCTGTGACCCCCTTTCCTTTTCTGTGTGACCTTCTTTTTAATTTCTTTCCTTTTCTGTGACCCCCTTTCTTTTTCATTTTCTCTCTGTGACCCCCTTTCCTGTGTGACCCCCTTCTTTTTTATTTCTTTCCTTTTCTATGACCCCCTTTTTCATTTTCCTGTGTGTGACCCACTTTCTCTTTTATCCGTCTCCACTGTGTGCTGCCCCCCCCCCGCATGCTACCCCCCTCCTCCTCCCTGCAAAGTGAGATCAGAGGAGAGCTGCGGGGGGGGGGGGCTCAGTAAGTTAAAAGAAACGCTGCTCACCCCAAGAGAATGATAGGGGAATCTTGCCTTTCCCCCTGGCTGCTGGTCGGCTCTGTTTCCTCACTGCCCTTCCACGCGGCTGGAAACAGGAAGACTTGCAGGAGGATGGGGAGGAGCAGCCAGTGTGTCTCCCTCAGCAGCTGATCAGCGCCACCTACTGGCTGCTCCTCACAATAATCCTCCTACATAATCCACCTTTCCATCGGCTGCAGTCTGTGTGTGTGTCAGGCCTGCCAGCCGCGCGGTGATTGTGTGTGTGTCCTGTCGGCCAGCAGCTTATTCTTGAGGCAGCTGTGGGCCTATTTAATGGAAGGGGCCTGGAGCTGCCGCTCCATCCGCCCCTACATTAATCCGGCCCTGCCCAGTTCATGTGTAAAGTATAATAATAAGAAAAAAAAAAGGAAAAAATTATGTTTTGTTGCACATGGAAATATATAGAAACGAGCTCAGATGACATCATTTTTTTTTGTTATGTCTTATATATAAACTGTGCTGTAACACCAGTTAGTCATTTTTGCTGCTGTTTCTTTTTCCATGTTTTTGTTTTCAACCCCAAATGGGAAGTGCTTGGTGCGTGTATAAATGAAACCCACCCTTTTTCTGCCTCTCCTTAGCTGAAAAGCAGCAGGAGGGCATGTAGTTGCTCAGAGGAGCAGCTTTTGGTACATTGGTTAGGACTCACTCTATCGAGAGGCGCCTTGATGGGGCGAGTGAGCTTATGCTGCAATGGCCATTTAAGCAAACTAAAACCTCTGACAGTGTATTGTTGCACATGGAAATACGGTATATAGAAACAAAAAACATTTTTTTTCTTTTTATGTTTTATACATGAACTGGGTTGTTACTCCTGGCTGTTTCAGCCTCTCTGAGTACAGGTGCGACGCCATTTTTTTTTCTGTATGTCCTGTCACGTCAGCCTGGCTGGAGCCTTCGCTGGATGCAGAGGAGACGGAGGGCCCACGTCTCCTGACTGCCCTGGATGTGTGTCTGGTGGGAGCTGCGGACGGATGTTCGACGGGATGTACCCCCCTCCCTGCGGAAGGTACTGACGTCTTTCTTGCAGGTCTGGAGGCCTGCGTAGGACTGTTCTAAGGGGAGGACATGGACAGCCCACTCACCAGGGGCTTCTGGCGCCGGGCGATGCTCGCACTGTGTGGCTGCCGAGAGGAGGATGGCACGGGAGCTGAGGCGATTGAGACCATATCAGCCGGGCACCACAAGGAGGCGTGTTTCACGGCAACAGCTGAGACACCGACACCTGACTTTGGGACCCCCCGGGCGCTTTTGACGGTGCTGGTCGAGACCGACGGCTGCTGTGCTGTGGGGAGGCGGTGCTGGCCCGGGCCTTGGATTGGAGCTGTTGCGGCGGACGAGGGGGCATGGAGACTGGTGATCCGACAGGCTCTGTGTGACATCAGCGGGCTTGAGGTGGCCCCCGGCCCCACGTTTCTGACAGACAAACTTGGCCTATTTGATTTTGCTCTGCCTGCTGTCGGTCCGCTGCCGTTCCGAGTCACTGGCTGAGTGCAACCATTTCTCTTTTTTCGGCGACACCCCCCGCCTTTTTGATGACCCTCCTATTTTTGGCTTTTTCCCCTTGGACGCTCACTGAGGACATTTGCCTTTTTTTAAAAAATAAAAAAAATATTTTCCCTCTCCTGATGCAAATTTTGTGATTCCTTTTTGTCCCCACCTCCTTTTATTTTTATTTTTGTTCTTTCTCCCTCCATAGTTTCTTTTGGCGGACTTAGGGTGTCTCGATCGGGGTCACTGCGGACTGGTGCCCAGTCTGGCCTCCGAGTACCTGGGCCTAGTGCCACTTGTCTCCCACGGCCTCCCACGGGTTCTTGGACCCAGGGGACTGCGCCGGGGATTGCACAATTTTAGCCTTTTGCCATTTCCCTCCTTTTCTTTTTGCATCATTTTACATTCCCCTACCATTTTTCTTTTCCTTTCCTCTTATCACAATGCGGTACTGCTTCGATGTCTTTTGCTCCCCTCCCCACACCCCCTGTTTTCTGTTGAAACTTGTCCTGAAGAGTCCTGTGGACTCTTTCTGATTCTTTCGCAGTATCTTTTTGCAACTCAATATGTACCACTTTCATGCAGTGCTTCCTTCAGATGACATGTTTGTTCTGGTCCTTCGCGGCCATTTTCTGATCTTTATGATGACATGCTATGGCCCTGTGAGGCCATTTTTGAATGTTTATATTGCTGACTACCTGTTTTAACAATAAAACTTTAATACATAAAAAAAAAAATATAAGGATCCATTCTCCACCTGCAATTAAAAAAACAATATAATTGACTGGGTGACTGTCTGACACTCACCAACACCGTGGCAACAGTCAGCAGGCATCTCCTCTGTGTCCCAACGCACGGAGGCCCAACTGTCGCCTGACCACACCCATCTTTGGGATTCTCTTCTGCGTGCTCTACCCGCAAGACACACTGGAGGCTGCAGCGATGGGGCCACGGATCGTGATCAGACAAGCTCCGGTATCGGACTCCAAGAGACCGATACCAGAGCTGCTGATTAAGAAACCGGCGGCGGCCCACTTAGCCATCGGTCCGCCGGGAATCTCCCAGTCCCATTTGCCAGTACATGCCTGTTTGTGCAGATCATCAATTATTTGCTTCATTAATGTGGCATTTAGTAGTTTCAGCCCAATGCCTGCTAACCAGCCACCTCCTATAAAAATATGAGTTATAAATTAAAAATATTAGTTTATTAGAGCCCTCTTGGTGCAGTTTCTTGACACCTGTCTTTTACAATATAGCTGTCAAAGAATCAGTCTTGGATAAAGGGAATTGAGAGACAAAGTTAATTTCCGTTGAATTATTTTTCAAACCAAGGCTTTTTAAGGGTGCTTTAAAGATAGTTTGATCATACTGGGGCTCCAAACATCCTGAGCTGACCCTCTTTTGGTTTGGTTTGATTTTGCAGAAGTGCTGCTTAGTGAACATGTCTTGTTAAGTATGTTGGAATCAGTGTTCATCATCACACAAGAGATCAGAGGAAGTTCTGTGAAAAGCTTACTATATTTTTTTCATGAAGCACAGTTTCTATTTACTACAGGTTTTTATAGGAACTGGCAAAATATGAAAGAGACAGCTGCACTTCAGAAGTCAAGATAGCCTTTAAAAGAAAGTAGGATTACAATGAAGGTTTTCATGGAAGGATGAAAATACAGCATTCTCAGCTTCAAACAGAACTTATAATATTAATTTGACTTCCAAAATTGACCACTAATCCAATTTGCATTTGTTAAATTGTATTATATTATTAGACATGTGCACAACCACCAAAAAATTGGTTTGTGCCAGTTCAGAAAAATTGGAAATACCAATATTTCAGATTCGGAAGCATTTTCGGAATTGCCGTTCTTTTCTTTTCAATTTACTGATGTCATTAAAGTGGAGAAATTGACGCTGGGGTTATTGTTAGTATTAGAATTACCTCAAAAGTATTAGAAGGTATATTCATTCCCATTTTTTTAATCAGACGAAAGTGGACTTACGTCGGTGAACTTCGGCAAACTATGGTGGGCCAACTACTGTGAAACTATGGTGAATTCAATAGTTAGGGAAGATCCACCGCAGTTTGCCTTAGCGTTCATGTTGTTTCTGCCGAAGTTGTTCAGTTTTGGTTTCAGCGTAGTTTTCTCTTTTGTTCTCCCACAGTTGTTTCAGATGGGGTTGGCCGGTATTGTGAAACCTTTGTTTCAACTGTGCAAAGACCCTGTATCAGACAGGAATTCAGTTTTAGATCAGTGCCTGTCAGTGTCGTTACTAAACTTCTCCGTAACCAAAAAATGAAATACCAGTCTGAACCTGATCAAATACCAGCAATGCTGCTGAAAATCAGTGCACCGGCAATTGCAAATCCTGTCGCAACCCTAATCAATGAATCACTGGCGACTGGATACATACCCAAACTCTGGAAGACTGCTAGAGTGGTACCTGTGGCAGACTAGATCTGTATTTCTATGTGTCTAAGTGCCTGTTATATAGATATAGATATATATATATATATATATATCCTCCATATCGTCATATTCATGTTGGGGTCTGACCATTTGGGAAGCGTATCCCTGTGTCCACAGCTGGTGAGGAATTAGCATTTTACCTGCTAAAATGTAATTAAAATGGTTAGCTTTCTCCCATGGGGGGAGGATATAACACGTAACTGTAAAAGGGAATGTCCTTTGCACCTTGACATATTAATCACACCTTGGAAGCCAGCCAGGCACCAAGATTTAGACCCGATCTTCAAAGACAGGAAGCACATCCTTGATCTCTAAGGGGGGTCTGGGGGAAGAGGGACACTTTTTGGGCAATTAAAGATTAATTGACCAGCGTACTGAGCACGATCGAGAAGAGCACTCTGGGATATGTAGTACTGGAGCCTGGGCCATTTGTGGGTGGGGGTTGGAAGGATCAGGAAATGAATAAATTCTGAAAACTGGCCATGTGCTTTGGCTGATCACTTGGGGTACCTTCGAAAGAGGACTGATCTGTCCATGCTCTATCTCCAGGCTCCAGGAGACCATTGATGCTAGCTTAATGAGTAACTCTTCGTAAGTAATTGCTCTATGGTTCACCCTTTTTCTTTTATTTGCTGTGTAGTGTGTAATTATTTGATTTATTCTAGCTATAATTTTCCTGTAACAAATGCACTGTGATTATATATATATCTTTGTTCTATATCCTAAATAAATAACCTATTTAAATTCTGATTCTGGCTGATGAAATCCACGCTAACTAAGAGATTGGGAGTATTGCTATTTGCTTTAAGCTCGGTTATATATAAGAAATTGCAAGTTGCGGTCGTCAGACGGCAGGGATTGTGGGATCTGTAGTCACTGTCAGAGTCTAGGGTAGGCAGATAGTGCGTTGCTAAACCCTGCATTCCCATCGCGACCTGCGTAGTGTCCATGAGGACTGGTGGCAGCGTTACTCTTAGAGTAGGAAAGTGAGCTCAGGGATTGTGGGAGACGTAGTCATTACCCGCTTCAAGAGAAGATTTGTACTGCGTTACAATCCTGGGATCAGTATATCTCGCTCTACGTGCCTGTTGTGAGAGAAAGTGTGGCCGGGATGGGTAGATAAGCGCGCGTGATTATCTGGGTCTAGGATAGACAGCTAGTGAACGGCTTAACCCGGCGTCTTTTCTCAGCAGCGCGCGTAGTGGTCGTGACAGTACCTATCCATAAAAGTGGTGACAGTACTTTGGTATCCAACTACCGTCTGATATCATTGCTCCCTGTAATGTCAAAAATTTTGGAAAAATGCATCTACACACAATTACGTGATTATTATCAATATTGGAACTACTTAACGCCAGATCAATCCGGCTTTCGTCCAAATCACTCAACTACAACCGCCCTTTTAAAAGTCTGCAATGATATCCAAGCTGGGATGGAACAAGGAAACCTAACTGGAGCCATCTTCCTTGATTTTGCCAAAGCCTTTGACACAGTAGGCCATGGCATCTTGTTAAAAAAACTTAAAAACTATGGTATTGGTGATCTCACGCTAACCTGGTTTCAATCATAGGTATCCAACCACTCGCAATATGTGTCCATTTCTGGCAGCTCCTCCCTCCCAGTCACTTGCGGTGTACCCCAAGGCTCGATACTCGGCCCTCTGCTATTCACGATATTCATAAATGATCTGCCTAACATCTGCAAAGCCTCAACTGTACACATGTACGCAGACGACACCGTAATCTATACCAGCAAACCAAATCTCCTGCAGCTGGAGGCCGTGTTGCAAGAACAATTCACAGAGGTAGAAAAGTGGATCAAACACAACAAACTTTTTTTAAATACTGACAAAACTGTAACGATGCTCTTTGGAACAGCACCTAAACTACATAAATTGCAAAATCCCCATCTATGTGTTGGGACAAGAACAAATGACACGCTGACCACCGTCCCTTCTCTCAAATATCTAGGTATGTGGTTAGACCCAAATCTATCCTTTTGGCCCCCACATCGAAAAACTCTCATCTAAACTTTACCCCAAACTAGGTGCCCTGTACAGAAACAAATCCTGCCTGAGCCCCGCGGTAAGATAGCCAGCATAAGCATTTGTTGCACAATCTGCTATTGAATATGGAGATGTAGTGTATGCAGCTGCCCCGCAAACGCACCTTCAGAAACTTACTACATTGTATAACTCATTCTGCCGCTTTGCGCTACAATGTAACTACATGACCCACCATTGTAACATGTTAAAAGAGCTAAACTGGCTGTCACTGGAATCTAGATGCACCCTTCACCTTTCCAACCTGAAACTAAAAGAAAGTGGCTCGATCCTCATTTTCCTACAGAGCACCACAGTTATGGAATAACCTCCCAGATTCCATCAAATCTTCCCCCAGTCTAAAGTCACTCAAGAGCTCCCTATTAACATACCTCAATACAGAATGCACCTGTAAACATGTAACATAATGACTATATTTCCTACATATTTATTTTCTGTTAATATGTATATTTGTGTTGTTTTTTAATATCTTGCATTTATTACTTTGAATTGTTACAGTTGTTACAGAAATACAATGTTCTTGAACCCAGGACATACTTGAAAACGAGAGAAATATCAATGTATCCTTCCTGGTAAAATACTTTATAAATAAACTGAAGTTCAATGTGATCACCACTTTATAATTGGCAAGCTATATTCATTGTAGTTGCCAGCAATGGTGGAACAATGTAAATAGAGGGTAGTAGAGAATAGACACAGTTGATCTTCTACGGAATAATAATGGTGGTACAGTTCTTCAGCTTTGTTCACCGTTGCTTGAAGAAACTTAGCCTGCCATTGGTGATTTTTTTTTTTTTTTTCTTCTCAGGGTTATTCAGAGAGAGGTAAAAATCAGGAGAATGAACTATCAAGACCAAATAGACGATTTGGAAAGTGAGATAAATGGGAGAATTTTTCTGGTTTGGCTATTTTGACCTAGAATTTTCAATTCTCCAGTCATTCTCCTGGTTTTCATCTTTCTCTGAATAACCCCCTCTGTGTATAGTTGTGCTCACAGGATTATAAATTTTAGTATGCACAACCATATAAATACTCCATCTCCATCTCAGCAAACTCTGGAACCCACTGAACCTGACCAAACCTCAGACTGGTGCCGGCAGGACTCTCAGGTCATCATATATGATTTAAAGGTGAGTAAATGAGCAACGGCTGAAAGATAAGTAATAGGCAGAATACCAGTAAAATAAACACTAAACGTTATTAAAATCAATATACAGGGGTAATTTCGACACGTTTCTTCACTCTGATGTGACTTCCTCAAGCAAATTTGAGTTATCTCCTGAAATTTTTGCAAGTTTCACATGTAGATTTGGATGACGTACACGGAAATTTAGTATATCTGTGTTTGCTCTTACTTATGGCTAGTAGTGATACACGATCCATTTTGTGCTTAATTTTTTTAAGTTTAGTAGTCATTTAAAATAGTACTTTGCCTTTTTGTTCATAATTAGTAAATAGTCCAAAGAGGTTAAATGTACAACCTTATAAATTGTGAAGGACACCTGTATGGTATCTGGAGGACCTCCAATACTACTTCTCTCTGAAATAAGTGTCTATAACACCATAGAAAACATGACAGAAATATTTTATTTATTACTTTTTTACACAAATTCATTGTTACGGCTCCTGTTTTTCTGTTTTACACCAGCTATGAGTTAGTTACTCAAATCAACATGAAGCAGCTTCGGATCTAGGGAGGCCCTAAATATGAAACACATGAGGTGCAGCAAGACCCCAACAAAAGACTCTTTCATTCTGGTCGGTGCCACAAACATCTTGCACATGTGTCGCTTCGGCATCTCTTAGTTTGTGACACTTTGTTGTTGTTAGATGCCTGTTAATTGCATGGAATGGCCACATTAAATGAATGCCATTGCTCTGAAAGTAATTTTCCTATTCAGCATTGTGGTCTGCTCCCAGAGAAAGCGTGCCCTTGTGTTTTTGATCTGTTTCTGCTTCCGGTAACAAAAAAATAGGCAACACAAAGCAAATGGGAAGACAGTGACTCACGCTAACACTATTCCCTTGCCACCAAAGTCTTTATATATAACGGCAGCTTTGTGCTGAATATCTGAATGTGATCTGCAGGAGATCTCTGAACCTTATTAACGAAGACCACCACCATACTGCTTTAATAATAGGAGACGGTGATGCAGCATGACATAAGTGTAGTTGTGGTTGAAGGGTATACATACACGCACTTTAACCAAGAAACGGGATACCAATGATAGATTTACAAGTAAATTCAACAGATTTATATTACATATGTATGCTTGAAATCTAAATTTCACAACTCACCTCATTCCAAACAAAAGAAAAATGTATATTTAGAAACTGTAGTTTATTAGTCTTATTTAAAGTAGTTTCAGCATGTTAGATATTAGATTTTTAGAAATACATATCACTGTGTAATGACATTAGGATTTATTAACAATACATTAAAATCTAGTAATTATTAGTGAATATCCTGCTTAGCTGTAGATACTCCGTATATTCCCATAAAATGCCGTGGTAGGATATATTTAACCCTTTGCTGCTGAGTCATTTCACCCACGTTGTCATAACCTTGCTCCTGAATCACCCAACCCCTCCAGAGTCCGCCGCTCGGGTCGCCTATGTCATGCTCCTAAAGCTCAAGCCATCGCCGGTATAACGCTGCGTGCAGAGTCTTCTGCTCATGTGTGCCCAGACCCTGCACGGAGTCCAACCGCAAGAACCTCCGCGCATGCGCTTTCGGCTACAGGAGCCCCTCTTGGCGTCTGATGTCATACAAAGCGCCCAGGAGCGCCAAACTATAAAACTCCAAACCACACGTGTGACAGCGCTCTGATATCGTTTAGACCAGGCCATACTTTTCTGTAACGTTAATCTATTGAAGACCCGGACCACTCCATCGACCTTTGCCTATCTGCCTGCTCCCTCATCTCTACCGCGACCTCAAAGACTTCCAACGTTGACCCGGCTTGTTTCCTGACTCCTGTATCTCGCCTGCTCCCTCATCTATACTGCGACCCCAAAGACTTCCAACGCTGACCCGGCTTGTTTCCTGACTCCTGCATCTCGCCTACTCCTTGAATTGTACCTCACTTATATCCACATTCTACGAATCGCCTGCTTCCTGGTTGCTGTATATCAAGGCTGTACTGCATCTGCTATATGGCTCTACGAACTGTAAGTTCAATCCTTTTTACTTTATAACACCTGTGTACTGAGCTAATTTTGACTGATTTTTGCACGTCATGTTTAAACGTGTTTTGAAGTCATGTTTTATTATGAGACCTAGACAAATAACATACAGGTATGTTTATTTTCAGCAGACATGGCAGATTCAAAATATAACATTAATATGTGTATATGTAATAACCCATCAGAATGCTATAACAAAAATGTATATAAATGTAAATTTCCATTCAAATTTCAATCATTTATAGTGTAAAATTATTTTTTCACAATTCATCATCCAAACCTTTGTGGTTGACGAAAAAAAACCCGATAATTTTCGCTTTTATTCTGGCGTAGTGTGTTTTATGAATAATATGACTATATGAAACACTGACCTTGCTCGCAGCATGGGAAATGAGAAAGTGAGTGGTAATGCTCAATCCATACGTGACAAATGGACAATGTCATTGCCTTGAAACAAAAAATAATTAAAAAAATATTTTATGTTTGTTTTGTTTCATTTAAAACGTTTTACATGGTCATGTTTGGTATCATAAGAAAGGCCAGACTCAGACCTGTCAATTGACACCTAACATTACTTTGAGGTGCAAAGAATGGAAATACAGGGGTCCAAAGTACCCCTGCTCTCCTTGTAGTGGTGCGGCAGCTTGTGATTTAGATTGACCAATGCGTAATAACACTATACTCCATCACCTTCACATTTGGCCTCACAGCAGGAAATGAGAAGGTGAGTTAGTGCAGTGGTATTGTTTGCTTAGAACACCACCTTAGAACAGAGAAAAGAAAAAAAATTCATTTTTTTTTCTATTTTTACGCATTGCCAGACCTTTCCAATGACACCTTAGTTGACCATGTGCGGTATAAAAATCAGAGACGCAGGGTTCTAAAGATCCCCTGGCGTTCCTTGCAGCAGTGTGGTGGTTTAGGTTTCTGATGAACCAATGTGGAGTAACGCATTTTGTCATCTCCTCCACACTTGCTGGCTTTGTCAGAAATTGGAAGGTGAGTTAGTGCAGTTCATGTTATATTGAAAAGTGGACAACAGTGCTACATTAGAAAAGAAAAGAAATGAAATTTTTATTTTTACACATAATCTGGTCATGCTGGGTTCATTGGAAAGGCCATGCTCTGGCCTTTTGAACAATGCCATGCATGACCCTCTACATGCCACAGTCCAGAAGACACAGGGGTGCAAAGATTCCCTCTATCTTCACCATACGGATTTCCCTGCCCAGCCAAGGGAAGTCCCTTTCTGACTGCATCGCACCCATGCACGATGACATCAGTAGGTGGGGATGTTCCTGGAGGCAGGGATGACATCCAAGAGAAGTCTACGATTGGTGCCAGATCGGCAAGGGACTGCTATGACGCACTGTGCGTGTCCTCCACACCCTAGCGGGAAAGTGGAGGACGTGCTCAGCAGCACGTCATCCGCAGTTAAGTGGTTAAAGTGTACCTGCCATCTGTTTTAGAGATTTTTTGATATGTGATTTGTTGTAGCTTAATTAACCCAGGACCTTTTTATTATACAACTTCCAATGGAGTTTTTGAAGCACCTAATCTGCTTGCTCTTTTCATAGGGATGGCCATGTTTTTTACTTCCTCTCTTTCGTGGTAGGGAATAAACATCTAAACTGTGTGATTGACAGCTCAGCCCAGGATGTCTCAAGAGGGATGGGGTGTTTAGTTTGCAAGAATTCTTCTAAAATTAACTCTGAAAGGCTGAAATGATTTTTCCCCATCCCACTGCTACACAAATATATATATCCTCCCTCCTTTCCACGAAGAAACTATATTTATTTAGCTGACACTTGGAGGAGGAAACACAAAAGTGTAGGAATGGGCTAATAGTGGAACCATAGTAAGCATCCAGCATTCCTATCTATTCAGAAGATCCGTGAGTCATTTGCAAATGCTCTAAGTCCATAGGGATTTTTAGTTCAGCAGCTCAGGGGGAAGTATTCTACTACTGTGAGAGTCATAAATAACTCCCCAGTGAAACACATCATGCGGCCAGTACTGGATTAACGCCTTCTTGGGCCTGAAACTGAAGAGAAGGTTGTGCCTCTGCTCCCTTCTTCTCACCTCCCAATGTGCCGTCACTAGGGGCTGATTGGCAAATTTTGGCCTAGAGAGAGCAAGAACAACCCAGAGGTCCATAGTGCAGCAATCAACCCCCATTTAAAGTGTGTTGACCGCTCATCCCTCTTACACACTAATTATCTCTTCTTTTATCAATTGCGGCCACACCTCTCCACAGTAATAATACGTGGCTGCGAGTAAGTAGGAAAGAGAAGCACAGCCCTTTACTGCTGAGCCATTTCACTCCTGTGTGCTGAGCTCATTTTGACTGTTTTGTGCCCATCATGTGCAAACGCGTTTTGAAGTCATGTTTTATTACAGGACCCAGACAAATTATATATCCTTTATTTTCCGCAGACTCGGCAGATTCATAATATATAATTTCTATCAGGGTAATCCAAAGAGATCCGAATGGCTGGAGAAAGGTAACCGAATGCTGAAAATCAGCGTTCGGTTACCTTTCTTGGCCATTCGGCTATTCAGAGAGCAAAAATCCTGACGAATTGCCTGCACATATGGTGCCTGTTCGGTGCCTGTTCAAGGGCAGTGAATTCCCATAAAATAGCAATGTTTCGGCTATTCAGAGAACACAAACCAGCAGTGGAAGGTTCCCGGAATGCTCAGCCATTCTGTGGTTTAATTTGACAGGTTTATTCAGGCGATTCCCAAAGGCTTCAATGTTAATAATATTCCCATTTTAATTCAATATCTAATAAACCATTCATTATAAAATTCTGCAGTAGAGAGTCTCTTTATTTATAAATTTTTTAGGATATTTTAAGTATTTTTCTGGATTTTTTTTTTTTAAAAGAAGTCCGATATTTTTTTTTTTTAAGTTTACTTATTTTTTCTGTAACAGCCCTTTTTATTATCATTCCTTGGATCACATATGTAAATTTCAGACATTTTCGCTCAGTAGTTTCTTTGCAAACAGCGTTTCACTTTTCAAACATTCAAGTATACTGTTTTGCTAATTTATTCACTGCCTTCGTCTGCGATGTCAGCTTTTTCCGGTGGCTTCACTGTGTGTGATCAGCTCCTGCTGGGGTTTTTCCGTGGTTTTCGGCGGGTTAATCCAGATGTTTTTGCGGGTTTTTGGCGTGCATTCGCCAGATTTTGCAGTTAGTTTTCGTCGGGTTTGCGGCGGCTTTTCCCTGCAATTTGGGGACCCTGTGGTGCTTGCTGAATACACCGCAGGGTCGCCGAAATGGGATCAGCAAAACTAACCGAATTGAAGAGAACGAAAAGTCAACGAACGTGCAGTGACTTTTCAATTCTCTTTGAATTACCCTGATAGTGTATTTCATATGCCGTCAGATTGCTAAAACAAAAAATGTTGAAAAAATGTGAATTCCCATTCGGATTCAAGTCATTAACAGGTAGATACGTATCTGGTCAGCGCGAAAATCAACGCTAGGGATTTCTGGTGGCTATCACAATTTCATCATCACCATGGATACATAGGAAAAAGGAAACAAAACACAGAAATACACAGTACAGTATGTCTTATACAATGTATAGAATTGTAAGGATTGTCTTGGATAAACTCACAAATCAAGGGCCTAGACACTGGCTCTGAGTGGGTAGGCGCCTTTGGGTTGTTTTTCTGGAATTTTTCTCAGGTAACCCACGCCTTGGTACTGGAGATTTCTCGTCACAGCAGTTGGTATATGGAATATTGAGAAACAGAAAAACTCCTTGTGTATATCAGCTCTTAAAGGAGTAGTCTAGCATGATAACAAGTGCCAACTCACATTTGAAGGAGCTTATCCAAGCTCAGGATGGAACGCACATGGATTTTGTTGTTGGTCAAATCCAATATAAAAACCACCTCGCATGCTGGAACTGGTAATATAAAATTTAATAAAATAAACTGTAAATAAAACTAGACATATGTCCAGAACGCGTTTTGCCGCTAGCATACGGCTTCATCAGCTGCATCTCTTTTTGTGGGATTCCCCTGCTTGGCAAGGGGAATCACTGTTTCTAACATCAACACGCGCTTGCGGGATGATGTCAGTGGGCAGGAGGCAGTCTCACAGCCAGGGCTGATGTCAGGCCTCTCTGGGGGAATGTGGCGATTGGCTGAAATATCAGCCGATCACAGCAGTGCAGGAGGATGCACTCAGCACGTCGTCTCCACATGGAAAGCGTTCCTAACGACGCGCTGAGCGCGTCCTATGCAGTCAACTGGTTAATCACTTAAATGCATTTTTTAAAAGTATTTTAAACCACCTAACTTAGGAAGCAATGATGGGAATTAGGTCACAAAATATGATCATATGCAATAACATATATGAGGCTTTTTGTTTTACTGGAAGACCACTACACTCAATAGAACCATATACAGTCAGGTCCAGAAATATTGGGACATTGACACAATTCTAACATCTTTGGCTCTATACACCACCACAATGGAGTTGGACTGAAACAAACACAATGTGCTTTAACTGCAGACTGTCAGCTTTAATGTGAGGGTATGTACATCCAACTCAGGTGAACGGTGTAGGACTTACAGCAGTTTTCAGATGTGCCTCCCACTTGTTAAGTGACCAAAGGTAATGGGACAGAATAATAATCATAAATCATACTTTCCCTTCTTAATACTTGGTTGCAAATCCTTTTGCAGTCAATCACAGCCTGAAGTCTGGAACGCATAGACATCACCAGACGCTGGGTTTCATCCCTGGTGATGCTCTGCCAGGCCTCTACTGCAACTGTCGTCAGTTCCTGCTTGTTCTTGTGGCATTTTCCCTTCAGTTTTGTCTTCAGCAAGTGAAATGCATGCTCAATGGGATTCCGGTCAGGTGATTGACTTGGCCATTGCATAACATTCCACTTCTGTCCCTTCAAAAACTCTTTGGTTGCTTTTGCAGTATGCTTTGGGTCATTGCCCATCTGCACTGTGAAGCGCCGTCCAATGAGTTCTGCAGCATTTGGCTGAATGTGAGCAGATAATATTGCCCGGAACACTTCAGAATTCATCCTGCTGCTTTTGTCAGCAGTCACATCATCAATAAATACAAGAGAACCAGTTCCATTGGCAGCCATACATGCCCACGCCATGACACTACCACCACCATGCTTTACTCATGAGGTGGTATGCTTAGGATCATGAGCAGTTCCTTTCCTTCTCCATACTCTTCTCTTCCCATCACTCTGGAACAAGTTGATCTTGGTCTCATCTGTTCATAGGATCTTGTTCCAGAACTGTGATGGCTTTGTTAGGTGTTGTTTGGCAAACTCTAATCTGGCCTTCCTGTTTTTGAGGCTCACCAATGGTTTACATCTTGTGGTGAACCCTCTGTATTCACTCTGGTGAAATCTTCTCTTGATTGTTGACTTTGACACACATACACCTACCTCCTGGAGAGTGTTCTTGATCTGGTAAACTGTTGTGAAGGGTGTTTTCTTCACCAGGGAAAGAATTCTTCGGTCATCCACCACAGTTCTTTTCCGTTGTCTACCGGGTCTTTTTGGTGTTGCTGAGTTCCTTCTTTTTGAGAATGTTCCAAACAGTTGTTTTGGCCACACCTAATGTTCTTGCTATCTCTCTGTTGGGTTTGTTTTACTTCTTCGGCCTAATGATGGCTTGCTTCACCGATTAGTGATAGCTCTTTGGATCTCATCTTGAGAGTTGACAGCAACAGATTCCAAATGCAAATAGCACACTTGAAATGAACTCTGTTCCTTTTATCTGCACATTGTAATTGGGGTAATGAGGGAATATCACACACCTGGCCATGGAACAACTGAGAAGCCAATTGTCCCATTACCTTTGGTCCCTTAACAAGTGGGAGGCACATCTGCAAACTGCTGTAAGTCCTACACCGTTCACCTGAGTTGGATGTACATACCCTCAAATTAAAGCTGACAGTCTGCAGTTAAAGCACATTGTGTTTGTTTCATTCCAACTCCATTGCGGTGGTGTATAGAGCCAAAGATGTTAGAATTGTGTCGATGTCCCAATATTTCTGGACCTGACTGTATTTTGTTGTCTGCTTGAACTGAGAAAAATCTATGCAAACGTGGGATACCGTTAAGATTTGTGAATAATAATACCAAAATGGATCTATGGAACAGAAATGGTTGTACTTTTATATATGAAACTAATTTTATTTTAATTATATTCACAAACTATCCATACAGGGACTTTTTAATAAGATGTCCTGGCGGATATGTTACCTTTTAGAGAAATTATTGCAGATCAGAACAACAAAAACAGAAATTATATTTCATATGAATCATGTCCCTATAACTATAATTAAATAATATAATATTTAATAAGAATATACAAAGCCAAAGTGAGTTATCCAAGAAATTAAATGTGACAGAAGAAAAGCTTAACGACTGAATGTAAAGTTTGTTCTGAATGATAACTTCCTGTCACTGATACTGGCTCCATCTGATGTGCCATCTCATGGTTGCTAAAGGCCAATAAAGGGCACAAAAATGAACTAATGACCTTGTGAGTTGTACATGAACTTACTTTTCCCAGTCACATGAATCAATCCTATGGCCCCTCATCATGAATAGAACTGAAAGCAGCCGCTCTCTTTTTTTTTTCCACAATTATTTGGAAAACGTTCCAGAATCACAAATCTGTAATCATGTTTTCATTCCTGACATGGGAAAATGGTGCCAAAGAATAGCCATGCTTGTGGTGCCATTCACTTCCTAATGGATGGTCTACAATAACAAATTGGAAAGGATTAAGGTATGCTTGGGGTTAGGATCAGAGGGGGAAGGGGATATTCAACGGCAAGGTCAAAATGCTTTGGAATCTGACGTATTGTGGGAGCAAATCTGGTGACTACAATTGCTGTAATTCATCGTTGAAAATGAAAATAACTGACAGCGCTAAGAAAAGATGCATTAGAATAGGGTTCACTTCAGGGTAAATTATGTCAAAATGTTGGTAACCATTAAATTAAAACATTAAATTGATACTAAAATGGTCATCGGTATCTTTAAATAAGATAATACTATGTATTCATGTATTTGTCTTGCGCAGAACTGATGCACAAATAGTAATCTTGAATTATGCTTCGTCCCGTGTCATTTGAACAAAAAGCTTTGAAAATGAACTTATTTTTGAGAAAGAAATAAAACACATACATTTACATGATAGTGTGTTCGTAAGTGGAATAATTCAGTGAAAACCAATTTCAAAGCCTTTAAGAAAGCCAATATATCTTGATGGAAGATCTCATGGATCAGGGAACATATACGTATTTTTGAAGATAACCATTAAATTTCTTTGAGATACTGTCATTGACCTTTGTAGGCTTTTTGTAAGTTAGTCCTTAATTATAGACACAGATCACATGACCACTTGTTTACTGTTATAAAGTAAATATATGTCCATCACATATATGGAGTTTGGGTTGACAGGCAATTTGCACAGTTACAAGGAAGTGCACTCAGTTGTCCACCTGGAGTGAAATGTGTTCATTGCATCTTAGGTTGTGACTCCAGGAGTGGAGACTCCACAAATGCTTTGTATTGAGAAGCATAATACTCACATTCAACCATTTGACTCCACCTCAAACTACATAAGAGCACCATAGAGTGCTAACATCATTTCTGGTTCTGAGAGAACCTCAACCCTTGAAGACTGTATGACTGCTCCTGATTGACAACCTACAAGGCATAGGTAACACCTTTCTCCTTTCTAGTCAAGGGTGTGAGCACCAGCTGTGGAACGGAGAAGGCGGGACAGACATGGCGGCTACAGTATCTCTTAAATTTTTCATACTTACCCTATAACAGCATGTCATGTTAAAAGAATATTCTTGCAGTGTCTAATTGCATCTCCTCCCCTCTCCTCCTCAGCAATGATCACTCCCTGTCATGATACAACAATATGAGGAGAGTATGTGTGTGTGTGTATATATATATATATATATACACACGATCAAAGGTAAACCAGCACTCACTTTACCATCGGTGTTGCTTTAATCCAATGCCTGGGTGCAGCAAATCCAATATGCATATAAACGGTCCAAAAAGGGATGCACACCAGGTTACATTAAAAATTACCAACGTTTCAACCCTGCACCGGGTCTTTATCAAGGTAAAGACACGGTGCAGGGTCGACACGTTGGTCATTTTTAATGTAACCGCGAATACAAAAATATATTTCTTACTTAAGCCCTGGTGTGCATCCCTTTTTGGACTATGTGTTTGTATATATATATATATATATCTTATACACACTACAACTCCACAGGCATACAATAGTTAAATTCTTAAATTTGCTAAAATACATCTTTTACCAGACTTGACTTATTAAGACTTAATTCAATAACCACTAGAATGTCCCTTTAAAATTTGCTTGCAATGCTTCGTCCTATTATTATATTATTGTTATTGTCGTCATTTATATAGCACCAACAGTTTCCGCAGCGCTTAACAATAACCAAAGGGAACAAGATACATATAAACGGACATAGGATGGAAACACTAGGCGTAGAGGGCCCTGCTCATTGGAGCTTACAGTCTAGAAGGATTGGGGTTGAGGAAGACAAGAGGAATTTCACTAGATAGCAGGATCATTAGTGCCAGTGGTTTGGGAATGGTGGGGCCATAGAAGTGGCTTCAATCATGTGTGAGTAGGTGAGCAGAGGGAGGAGTAGCGTCAGTAATGTGGTACGCTAATCTGAAGAGATGGGTTTTGAGGGACTTCTTGAAGGCCTGAAGATCAGGGGAGAGTTTGATAGGGCGAGGCAAGTCATTCCACAGGACAGGAGCTGCCCTTGAGAAGTCTTAGAGGCAAGAGTTGGCTGTGCGGTTGTAGACCGATGACACGTGGAGATCACCCGCCGAACGGAGTTCTCCAGACGGGACGTGTTTGCATAATAACAAAGTCATGTAGGGAGGGGTTGAGTTATTGAGTGATTTGAACGTGAGCATCAGTATTTTAAACTGTATCCTGGAATGTACAGGAAGCCAATGGAGGGACCGACAGACAGAGTGGGGAAAGTATGCGAGGTGCGTACACTATACGATGCATTAGCATAACCCTGTACATTTTCCATTTCCCATCCTGGGTCTCACTCTTCCTACTTGCTTATGCCGTGTAATTCTCTATGTGCATTCTCAATAAAAAGTGTGAAAATAAAAATATGATCAGATGCTTATTTTATTTTTAAGTGTGATACTTTTGCGATAGCTCCCTTAAATAAAAAAAGTAGGGTCTTATTCTTCCTGACATAATAATTTTAATTATATACAAACAAAACGTGCCTTTCTATTACTGACCAAATGCCTAACTAGACACATAAATTCTACATGACAAGTCAAGAGCAACTCATATAAATATATTGAAATCCCTGTTGAAAGTGAGCTTGCGGATTTGGTTGTAAATTAATTTGAGCAGGTCTCTCCGTCCGCACCTTAATTTTTGGCAATGCTATTTAGTTTGTAATTTTTTCTTTATTTATGTTTTAATGGTAGAAAGCGCTACAGAAACTGTTGGTGATTAATATATGGTGATGATAATAATAAACAGTAACTTTGATACTGCTCAGTTTTTATTGATTTCTATCTTTTATGTCTTGTCATTTTGAATTGATTTCCTGTTTAATGACCTTCTAGTTATCATTCAATGTGCCAGGGAGCTTCAAAAGGATCCAATTTGTAGACAAATTTCTATCAGCAGGAAGTTTGAGCTTTCCTGGGATGTTGGATAAAGAGTACCTGTAACCTCTCTCTGTCCTGCTGTGAGTTCATTGCAGTTCAGCATTATGCGCAGAACCCATAATACCAGCAGCTATCTGAAAACCAGAGGGTCCGTTGTTTATATATATTTTGCTGATGCTTAAGATCTCATTACTCTTTGCTGCGCTGGTAAACATAAATTACACCCTTTTAATGACTTGGGGAATATGTCATTTTATTTTGTGAACACGTGACCATGTTTTCATGGATGCCTGAGGAATTCAGTCACATAAAGCCTAACAAATTGCACAATTCCCCGCACATTTATAATTGCATTAAAGTATATTTCACCGTGGGCTTACAATCAGTTACATTTCTGTCTTCTCCATGTGTGATAATTTTTGTTCTGTTAGAGAAAGCCAAGCGTGGGGGCAAACAAAGACCCTATTCTTAAAGCCTGGCTGTGAGAGAAGAAAGATTCCACATAATGCCAATAAATCTGATTAATTTACCTTGTGACAATCCTAACAAAAAGTTAAGGGTCAGAGACTTGACTGGGTAGTGACCTTTCACCTGTAGTCACATGGGCACAATAGGGTCTCGAGTTGGTCAGCGGAGTGACCCTGCCTTTCACAGCTACCTGCTGCTCATCACAAAGAGATTGGACACAGTTTTCAACATGATGGAAACACCTTCGGACCAAAGGCCCCATCTTCTTTACCCATGGGTGGGGAGAGTTCACAGAATTTCCGCTATAGAAGTTCTGGATCTATAGCAGAGAATACCCAAAATGTAAACGGAAAGAACCCCCCCTGAAAGCATATTGATAATGCTGCTATTGATCGGAAGTCGAAATGTTCCTTTATTTCTACCAAAAAAAGAGATGAGACCATCTGTGTGACCAGTTTCCAAGTGTTTCCTTCAACATAGGTCTTCTGCTGTATTTTTCCCTTCGATTTTGCATTCACTATGGTTTGATTGTGTTTTATATACATGTAATTTCTTCTTGTCACGTGGATAAACATGATTGATGAAGGCCTTGGTGCTCCAAATCTTTGTAGGCCTCAACCATAGCCTTCCTTCTGTTAGGCAGGTGGTTTGAATTCTCCAAAAACAATAAGCACATCACTATGTACATCTGTTATTTTTAATGTGCGCCATTTCTATTACTGTGCAAGTGATTCAAGGGCTTGGCAAAGTGGTGCATGTTATATATGTCCTGAGACTACATATTATAACTACTTTAAACACCCTGGACAAATGCGCAGAGCGCTCAAATTAGGAATATTGATATATAATGTAATATTTGATACAGAATGATTTTTTTTGTACATATTTTTAATTAATATTTCCCAAAATACAACATTGAGTACACATTGACTCATACATTACATGCTGTATTTTGCAACGGCAAGTATTAATTTTCATTTAGGCTCAAATAGTCCACTTTGTCACAAATCTAATGTAAATATCAAATGTTTGGCTCATACTTGTGGTGAAGATCTCTTTGGCAGCAAGAAGCATCGATGTGAAGGGGCAGTGAGATTCCTTAAATATCATTTCACTAGACATCAAGAGGACATTTCTGCTGTGGTTTCAAACTACAATTGGGACTGCATGCAGCGAGTGAAAGGTAGGGGGAAATCTCACAGTCTCAACTGCTTGTTGTAGGCTTGTGGTGGCTACACAAAATGAAAAACACATGGCTATTGTAGTATTTCTCTATGAGAAGCATATCATTGGGCAACTGGGCATCAGCTATCTCTTGCAACTCAATACCTGGTGACATAGGGTTTATTTTATAACATTTCCCAGTAATAAAGAGTAATTGTAAAATACATGAGAAATAGAAATAGAAGAGAGCTAAGTGGTTTTTATAGTGAATACTTATCTAAACCAAATGAAGAATCTCAAAAAGTGGTCAGCTAGTAGAGTTCTGTCTCCCAAAATGGGATGACAACAATACACAAACCATGAACCCAGAGGAAGAGAAAGAGGCAAAAGAAAAAGGTATAATAAAGTCAGAGTTAATATCAGAGCAGCAAGTCTTTGATGGAAAACTGCCCAAACAATACTGCGCATGGTCGGGAGCCTGTCATGTGAAATGAACATAGGCACTGTTTTATTAATTACAAACTTAGGCCCCTATTACATTCCTCGCGCATTTGTTTTTGCACACGCAAGTGCGCATTTGCGCGAGGGGCAAAACCCTTTGCGCTGAACATCGTATTACAACGTTCGCGCAAACGATGCGTGTTATCGTTTAACGCGGATGGACCTGCGCGAGCGTGATGAACTGTGCGCGTCCTATACTTGACATTGTGAGCGCAAATTCGTTTGTGCGCTGGTACGTATTACAATCAATGCTTATCTTTTTACGAATGACGTTTGCGCGCATAATTTTAACGTCTTTGAAAAGCTGTTGGTAACTGCAAATCGGAACGTTTTGGCTGAAACCAAATACACCAGCCCAAAAAAAAAATACAGCACAGTATAGTTACACATTCTACACATACCCAAACAATAAAATTGTGAATTTGTGCATTTTTTTTTATGGCTGCAGCATGTATACTCAGATTTACTTTGACAGGCGCAGAAACTTAAGTGAGTCAATTAAGGTAAATTGATGTCAATTAAGGTTCTTAATTCTGATTGGCTGAGTCCCGCGAAAAAAAACAGTCCGCACACTGATTTACGTGCGCTACGTTACTGCGCGCGTATTACGCTTCGTCTAACGCGTCGTTATTACGAACGTTAATTTTGGACGGACAAGAAAATGCGTTCGGATTGTAATACCACCGTTAATTTTTGCACGATAACGCTTAACGCTGCGCACACAAAAAAAATTGCACTGCGCGGATGAATTTGCGCGAAGAATGTAATAGGGGTGATATTCTTTAAAAATCATCACAAAACACAGAATTTATAATTGTGTATAGAAAAACACAAACAAATAGAACAGATTTCTTTATGTACATTTAATCCTTTCAAATGGTGTTGCAAAATACTTAAAATTTTAACAATATTTTTTTGTACATTTAACCCATTAAAAGAGTATGTTATTCCTAAAAAAAATAGGAATAACACCCATTATTTTCTACATATAATCATTTTGAGGATGAAGTGGTCAGAGTATTACATAATGTACTGACATTTTTTACAATACATAAAATAAATAAATAAATAAAATACAAGTTTTTTTTTAGTAACTCCTCTTTTCTTCAGGTCAGGAGCAAAATCAATGCATAGCATTGCAAATGACCAGAAGAAGAGAGGAGACTCTCAAAAGCTTGCCATTTATTACAGCTATGTATTGCTCATAAAAAATAATTTTGCATCCTGCAATACTCTGATTATTTCATCATCTGTGTTTCTGTAGTAAAACAGCTTCTCTTTTCTATAGTTTAACATTTAACATTATCACATTCTAATTGCGGGTTCTTTGTATATTGACATCATTTGAAATCCTAAGTAAACTAGTGGGGATTTGGATGGGATTCGGGTGGGACAAAGGCCAACGCACCCATAGTATTGCCCATAGGGTACACAGTAATATTTAGTATAATGGTCCTGCATATCTCTCATAAAGTTATCAACCTATACCTTTTGAATAATTTTTTGTTACTTCATGATAAAGGAAACTTGAGTCACGAGAGAAGGTGGAGATGAGGGTCATGAAATGTGTTTGCTTGACAAAGGATGGAGCAAAACTATAAGAATGGAACATGAATTAGTAGTGAAGGAAGTCAGTTGTAGTGCAAAACTTCATCCAAACACATTCAGCTATCCTGGAGCACTGTCGAAGGTAGCGTATGATTTTAGTGAGCCATGGTTGGAATTTGAAGCTACAAGAAGGATGGAGAGTGGCAGGTGCCAATTTCTCTAGAGGGATTGAGAAAGCAGAGTTGTAGATGTTGGTAATAATTATATCAGGATATATTTGGCAGTTAAAATGAGTGGGAAGAAAGGATGCTTTTCAGTGGAAACTCGCTGTAGATTGAAGGTATTAAGGTGCTAAGGTTGAACTGGATTTGATGTAGAGGTGGGAGGCTGGGCAGGTGGCAGGAAACGTTTACAGGTGGTGTGATGGATATGTTGGAAACTGTATACAGAATGGAGAATATTTGCTCCAGAGTATTGCCAGCTTAATCAGTAGAGGAATTGGACCACTTTGTGAGCTCAGTGGAAGAGATGATGGAGACTGGAGAGTAATTAAAAGGATTGATGGATGACAGAAACATAGAAACATAGAAAATGTCGGCAAATAAGAACCTTTCAGCGCATCTAGTCTGCCCAAATACATGGATACTTTACCTAGATTTATCTTTTGTTTAGGATAGCCTTATGCCTATCCCATGCTTGCTTAAATTCAATTACTGTTTTGGCCTCTACCACTTCTACTGGAAGGCTGTTCCATGTATCCACCACCCTCTCAGTAAAATAATGCTTCCTGATGTTACTTTTAAACCTTTGCCCCTCTAATCTAAGACTATGTCCTCTTGTTTTGCTACTTTGTTTCCTTTTAAATATACTCCCTTCCTCTACCTTGTGGATTCCCTTTACGTATTTAAATGTTTCTATCATATCTCCTCTGTCTCGTCTTTTTTCCAAGCTGTACATGTTAAGATCATTAAGCCTTTCCTGGTAACTTTTCTCCTTCAAGCCGTACACCATTTTAGTAGCCCTTCTCTGAACTCTCTCTAAGATGTCTATATCCTTCTGGAGATACGGTCTCCAGTACTGCACACAGTACTCCAAGTGAGGTCTCACCAGTGCTCTGTACAGTGGCATGAGCACTTCCCTTTTCCTACTGCTAATACCTCTCCCTACACAACCAAGCATTCTGCTAGCATTTCCTGCTGCTCTATTACATTGACTACTTACCCTTAGATCCTCTGAAATAATAACCCCTAAATCCCTTTCCTCAGATGTTGAGGTTAGGACTGTATCAAATATTCTATATTCAGCCCTTGGGTTTTTACGCCCCAGGTGCATTATCTTGCACAGGTGCACAGGTGAATCTGTTGGAATTTTGAAGTCGCCAAGTTTGACAGATGGGATACCAGAACAGACAAAGTGAAGATGCCAGGCTGAGAAGTATTTAGAAAAATGTCCAAGAGTCCAAGATAACCGTGAGGTTGGTGTAGATTAGTGCTCTACAAGCTGTGTGAAGTTGGCACCCCATGTTTGTAAAACCTGAATAAAAATATACCATTCGTTTGTGCTGCAAAAATGAACGTTTGTGCCGGTTTGGTTTTGAAGTTATTGCACATTTAATTTTAGATTATGGGACTGCAAGCCACGCCCACTTTGCACCCCATGTTATTACATTTTAAAAACAAATATACCATTTGTTTGTGCTATGTTTGTGCTGCAAAAATGAACGTTTGTGCTGTTTTGGTTTCAGAGATATTGTGCATTAAAGTTGATGAAACCCCGCCCACTTTGCACCCAATGTTATTAACTATTATATTCCTAACGCAAATGTTAACGCTCACTTGCGTGAGCATTAACGTTTGCTGCGGTATTTACCGCATATTACAATCCAAACGGGTTAAAAAAACAGTTTGCGTTTGTTACCTTGCGCTTCTCAGCGCGAGGTTATTGCACTTTGCGCTCCCTATACTTAACATGAGGAGCGCAAAGTGTTAATCAGGGCTGGAATTACAAAGTCCCAGCGCTGATTAATGTCTGGCTCTGGTTAGCGAAAAGTTAACCAGAGCCAGAACCTGGTGTTAACGGATTCCGCTTCTGCAGAATCCATTAACACCAGGCGAAAAAATTAAAAAACAGAACAGATACTCACCCTCTGTCCCGCGGCAGTTGATTTTTGCAGCACAAACCAGCACAAATGTAGCACAAACAAATGGTATATTTGTTTTTAAAATTTAATAACATGGGGTGCAAAGTGGGCGGGGTTTCATCAACTTTAATGCACAATATCTCTGAAACCAAACCGGCACAAACGTTCATTTTTGCAGCACAAACGTAGCACAAACGAATGGTATATTTTTATTCAGGTTTACAAACATGGGGTGCCAACTTCACACAGCTTGCTCTGCACAGTGAGTTTTGGTGGAAGAAGGAAATGACATGGACTTCAAAGGACAATAAGGTATATGGAATCGAGAGAATAGACTGAAAAACAAATATGAGAGATGGAATGAGAGACGGAATTTATTGAACGTATGATTGAAATGTGAGTGAGTGGAAAGATTAGGGTTGAGTAAAAGAGAATCTAGACCTTGAGTGGAGAGAATGGGTGATGGAAGGAGTGAGGGAGAGATAATGATGTTGCGATGTGATGTTGGTATATAGAAATATAGGTCGGGTTTTTTAAAAATGGAAGCAAAAGTAAAGGAGAGAGAAAAGCATTCTTGAGGAAAGTGGACAAGATGGAGGGGTCAGATATAGAATAAGTAGGAGGAGACAGAACAAGACAAGTGGAGCATGAGGAGTAGGAATGGATGCGGATGTTGATCTGTTTCAGGTTTCCTGCACACCAATCTACAGCATACTGTATTTTTAAGTGATGTCCTGTAATAGGAGTCACATATCCAAGGTACATGAGTGTTACACCTATTGATCTCTGGGAAATAACTTCATAGAAAGTGCAATGTGTTGTGTGTTTAAGGTGCAAGAAAAAGAATATTAAAACAGGCAAAATAGATCTGAAAATATTGGTCCTAAACCTGTGCTCCCAAATAAGCAAGTATTAGATGATTGCGTTAAAATCCCCATATAAAGCTGTATATATTCATCTGTGTTAGCACCTGGACCAATATGGAATTTCTGCTGGAAACAGAGGGAAGCTTCATCCCTCAGCTCACCTACTCACACAAGACTGAAGCGGCTTCTATGGCCCTACCATTCCCAAACCACTCTCACTAATGATCCTGACGTCCAGTAAAATTCCCATTGTCTTCCTCAACCCCAATCCCACTAGATTGTAAACTCCTATGAGCAGGGCCCTCTACACCTAGTTTTCATCCTATGTCCATTTACCTGTATCTTGTTCCCTTTGGTTATTGTAAAGTGCTGCGGAAACTGTTGGCGCTATATAAATGATGATAATAATAAACAATAATAATAATAATAAGTTAAGTTCTTTTCAACCCAGGACATAATTGAAATTGAGAGAAATCGCAGTGTATTCTTCCTGGTAAAATAATTAGCAAATAAATAAATAAAGTAATTTGTCATCTTCTAGTTTCAGCTGGCCAGCATGTTATTATTATTATTGTCATCATTTATATAGCGCCAACAGTTTCCGCAGCGCTTTACAATAACCAAAGGGAACAAAATACAGATAAACGTACAAATGATGGAAACAAGAGGTGTAGAGGGCCCTGTTATAACCCATTTCCTCCACTCTGTCTTTGCACATATTCTGCAACTTGTTCATCATACTATGTATGCGGGTCATATTATTTGAGAATATATATACATGTTTGAAAAAGCTAAATAAAATAAGATTATCATATATTTCTTAAAAAAATATATAACAATTAAAATAATAGCGTGTGGATAAAGCATATAACCAAGATGTCTTCGTGTTGTAATTAATAGGTCTGCAATGAGGTTTATATTCTGCTGTTGTCAGTAAATGTGTATTAAATTGTAAGCACGCGTGTGTGAGGCTTTTGATCATCACCTTCCACCCGGACGCTGTCATTGTTTAGATACTACATGTGTGATTGTGCATTAATCATTTTCAGCGATATTTTGCTCTTGAAAGCAAATCCAATGTGTATAAGTGAATGATTTTCTGAGCCCTAGCGCCTTAATCGTTTTTACTTAGTCACACAACACAAATAAGTTTGTTTTAAAATATCATAAAAAATAATATTTTAAACTCCCCATCTACAATTTGCCATAGTATGCTTTGCTTAATGGGCCAAAGCAAATCAATTAGACACTGTAGTTCAAAGATAAGGACCCTGCTCCAGCTAGGCAGCTTTAGTTCTGGGTATGACCCCATGGCCCCAATCAATCTATGTCTTCAGAAATCCTCTGAAGATTTAATTATCCACTCCTCTAATTAACTCATTTAACACAAGCGGACCCTGCATCTTATCTCTCTGATGGTTTTGCCAGACCTTTTTTTTTATATACAAAAGTGGTTAATGGCATTCTAGATTTGGAACAGATGTTCAAAAAGGAAATAAGAAAAGAAAAACTCAAAACACGCTTTTCTTAACAATTTTAACTGATTGTGCCCTGATATCTATCAAGGAACAGCTTGTAGGAAACTGGCCTGAAATGATGAGTGGGAAGAATTTCCCCTTAAAAGACATCTCTTTGAAGAAACGCTTTGAAAAGGTGAGGTGTCAATATAGGTGAGTGTAAGCGTGTGCTCTCCTGATGGATTACTTGGAGTCTCTAATTACTCTTAAAAGTAGTCTATGCCTGTAACTTCTCTGTGCTTTATTAAAGTCTGTTTTACGGTGCTACAAAAAATGATTGGTATAGGTGCGCAAAGCCCATATCTTTGAGGGTGAAATTATTACATGTTACAGTTATCACTTCCAAACCGCAAATAATCACATTGTTATTAGTAGGTTCATGATAAAGAACATGAAAAATCTAAAATGTTGTAAGCAGGAATAATTAACCAAGCATGTACACCCTTCTGCACACTCCTATGATTTAGTATATTGATATAATTAATTGCAATACTCCCTAATGCCAAAGACACCATTGTTGTATATTATGATACAGGATGATGACGCTTAAGTCTACTACATGCTGCAATAGATACACCATGCCATTCTACTTTCTGATCTATCCATATAACTATTCCATTAAAACCATCAGGGTTATTCAGAAAGCGGTGAAAACCTTGAATGACTGGAGAATTGAAAATTCTAGGCCAAAGTAGTCAAACCAGAAAAATTATCCCCTTTTACCTCACTTTCCAAATTGGCTATTTGGTCTAGATTTTTTATTTCTCCTGCTAATTCTCAAGGTTTTCGCCTCTCTCTGAATAGCCCTGCATGTTTTTTCATGCATTCCATTAATGAATGAATCCCAAACTGAGAATGTTTGTCATACATCCATCGGGAGCTGCTCAACCAGCGAAGAACTCATTAATGGGCTGAATCGGTCCAGTAAGTTTTTATTTTGGTTTCTGGAACTAGAGTATTCAAAGCGAGCCGAAGTTTCACCAAACAGTGAATTTCTGTGTACGGTGCAACTTCTTGGCCATCGGCTATTTAACCACTTCGCTGTGGAGGACACGCTCAGCACGTCCTGCCGCAGGAAGGGTTGGCTGCGGAAGACGCGCGTCCTCCCGAAGCAGCCTGCGATCGCTGTGCCCCCCAGTGCGGGCTGACATCTTGGATGTCAGCCCGTCAATCCGGGACCACCGCGGGCACAATAGATGTCATCGCGGCGGCGCGATGACATCTATTTCAGGCGCCCCCCCGTGTGTGCGGAGGGGAGGAGGCGCCTGAAAGGGAGGGGGGGATGTCCTTCGGACCTCTCTCCCTCCCGATCGCCGGGGAGCAGGGAGTTAATACAGGCACCGCTTGGAAGGGCACAGCCTGCCCTTCCAAGCGGTGGCTGTCATTAACCCCATGGGAGCTGGATCACGAATCGGCGCTGAAAAGCGCCGGTTCGTGATCCTTTCCCGGATCTGGCCGACATCTTGGATATCGACCAAGCCTCCGGGAACTCCCCCGAGGACTGGCGTCATCGTGCATAGCACGATGATGCCAGTCCTGGAGTTAACCCCTAGCTGCCACCAATGGTGGAGATAGGGGGTTCATTGAAACCCCCTATCTCCCGATCTGTGGGAGCTAGGGGTTAAAGTTTGGTACTGTTGGACCGGCCAGAGCATGGCCATTCCAACGATGCCAAACATGACTGAAAAAAGTTTTAAAAAAAAATAAAAATTAAAAATATTTAAAAAAAATTTATAAATAAAAAATACGTTTTTTTTTTCTTTTTTTTTTGGTTTGTTAATGCAGCAATATTGTTCCCATTTCAATTATAATGTGAACAATGATGCTGCACTAACTATTTTTGTATGCGGTGCGTTTGTTAAAAATCGTGTAATTTTCCCCAAAAAAAAAATGTAACGAGACCCCATTTCTAATTTTTTTAACAAACGCACCCCATACAAAATATAACCGCAATTGCTCGCATGTTAAAATGTGAAAAAAAAACACTTTACACGTTGCAATAAAATATGAATTTAATAATTTACATTTTTTGTTATAATATACAGACAGGTCATGACGTGAATATATATATATATATATATATATATAATTACAGTTGTGTTCAAAATTATTCAACCCCCAATGCTGTAAAGGGTTTTAGGGAATTTAGTGTACATTTGTAATTGTATTCAGAATGAAATCCTACAAGGACTTTTTAAAGAACCATATGCAACTAAAATGACATCAATTGGTTTTGTAATACAGTAGTAAATGTTTCTTTTGTGAATTCTTCATTGACACAATTATTCAACCCCTTAAAGACTACCACTCTGAAGAACAGAGGTTCATTCAAGTGTTTTCAATCAGGTATTGAAAACACCTGTGGATGTCACGGAGCAGCAATAAAGCATAATAAGCACCAATTAGGCAGCTTTAAAATGACTGTGATACTCAGCTCCTTCTAGACATTTACTGGTGTGGCTACAAACATGGTGAAGTCAAGAGAATGGTCCAGGAAGACAAGAGAAGAGGTGATTACTCTTCACAGGAAGGGCAATGGCTATAAGAAGATTGCAAAGATGTTAAACATACCAAGAGAGACCATAGGAAGCATCATTCGCAAATTCAAGGCAAAGGGTGCTGTTGAAACGCTACCTGGTCGTGGCAGAAAGAAGATGCTGACTTCGACTGCTGTGCGCTACCTGAAGCGTAGAGTGAAGAAAAGTCCCTGTGTGACTGCTGAGGAACTGAGAAAAGATTTGTCAGATGTGGGTACTGAAGTTTCAGCTCAGACAATACGGCGCACACTGCGTAATGAAGGTCTCCATGCCAGAACTCCCAGGCGCACCCCCTTGCTGACTCCAAAGAATAAGAAGAGTCGACTGCAGTATGCCAAAAGTCATGTGGACAAACCACAGAAGTTTTGGGATAGTGTTCTGTGGACTGATGAAACAAAATTAGAACTGTTTGGGCCCATGGATCAACGCTATGTTTGGAGGAGGAAGAACAAGGCCTATGAAGAAAAGAACACCTTGCCTACTGTGAAGCATGGCGGGGGGTCAATCATGCTTTGGGGCTGTTTTCTTCTGCAGGTACAGGGAAGCTTCAGCGTTTGCAAGGTACCATGAATTCTCTTCAGTACCAGGAAATATTGGATGACAATGTGATGCAGTCCGTCACAAACCTGAGGCTTGGGAGACGTTGGACCTTTCAACAGGACAATGATCCCAAGCATACCTCCAAGTCCACTAGAGCATGGTTGCAGATTAAAGGCTGGAACATTTTGGAGTGGCCATCGCAGTCACCTGACTTAAATCCGATTGAGAACCTCTGGTGGGACTTAAAGAAAGCAGTTGCAGTGCGCAAGCCTAAGAATGTGACTGAACTGGAGGCTTTTGCCCATGACGAATGGGCAAAGATACCCGTAGATCGCTGCAAGACACTTGTGTCAAGCTATGCTTCACGTTTAAAAGCTGTTATAACTGTAAAAGGATGTTGTACTAAGTACTAAGATTGAATGTCACTTGGGGGTTGAATAAAACTGATAATGATGTGAGCACAGAAAAGACATTTGTGGTTATTTCATTATAAATGTTATGTTATATTTGTCTGACCTACACGTGCCTCTTTGATTTAATTGTAAGCAAGATGACTGAATGATCAAAATCAATGTCAAACTGGCCAAAACACTCAATTTCAGTGGGGGTTGAATAATTTTGAACACAACTGTATGTGTGTGTATATATATATATATTATATATATATAATGAATCTGACGGAAAGAACGATATATAATATGTCTGGGTCATATACTAAAATAAGCCTTCAAAACACGTTTAAACATGATGAGCAAAACCGGTAAAAATTACCTCAGCACAGAGGCGGGAAATGCCTCAGCAGGGAAAGGGTTAAAAGCTGGCAATTCGCCAGCAAAATACAGTGCCTGTTCCACGGCAGTGAAATCCACATAAAGAAGCAATGGTTAATCTATTCAGAAAACGAACAGCCGTGAAATATCCAGCTGTTCAGTGGTTTCATTCGGGAAGTTTAATCCGGAGAATCCCATAGGTTTCAATGACCATGTAAAAAATATTCCTGCTTTAATTGAATATTTACTAAACTTTTTTTTTTTTTTTTTTTAATCTGCAGCAAAAAATAGTTTGTTTTTTTTTGGCATTTTTCGGGATTTTTTCATAAATTTTTTTGTGTGTAAAATTATATATCTTTCTTTCTGTAACAGGCCTTTTTATTATTCATAGGATCTTATATGTTATCTTCGTGCAGTCGGGTTTTTTTGCAAACAGCTTTTAAAAGGTGTGTGTGTGTGTTTCACCCGCTTAGCCGGCTTTCTCTGGTGGCTGGTCGGTGCTCTATTCTGCAGAACGTCAGCTTTTTTCAGATGTGGTCGGCGGTTTTGCAGCCAATCGTTTGGTGCGTTCAGATTTTTTTTCGGTCCGACTTTTTTTAAAAGATTTTTGATGTTTTTTTGCGTTCGAATCGCAGTTTTGTTGCGATTTTTCAGATGTGGTCAGCAGATTTTCCCTGTACTTCGGGGACCTTGCAGGTGAATGCTCAATTCACCACAGGGTTGATGAATTTGTTTCCCCGACGTGCAGGGAACTAAAGAGCACCGACATTCCGGTGGAATTGCAGCACTCTTTGAATAAACCTATGTTTGCTCAGCTGTAGGTAGATCAATATACTGGAAATCCATACTCCCCTCCTACCTTGTGCAGGTTACCTTGCATATTAGCTTAACGTGAACAGTAGAGATGCTCAGATGTAATGCCCTTTGTGCTTGGCTTATCTCCTCACATATGGATTCTCAAACTCCTAAAAATATTTTGCTGACTTATGTAATACTGTATTATGATGTAGGGAACGCCAGATATTGTCAGACTCAAGAAAACTGCAGAAGAAATTCTCTTATTTTTGCTTTTTTTCCCCCTATTAAAATCAGTTTTTTTTTTTGAAGACAACACCTCCAGGCATTGCTTACACGCAGCATCTCCGGTTCAAGGAGCAAAGGAATACATCATCCATAGTAGCAATCAGCATGCCAGGGAAATTGTGGGTTTGATCAAGAGACTCTGTGTTGAAAAGGAGGTTGCAAGCCCCAGTCACCAGGTGAGGGGAGCGGTGTCTACACCCTTACAACTCCCAAAGTATGACCAGTCATTTGGAGCATGACGTCTTTTCTACCCATTATGGAACTAGAAAGACCTATAAATTTCCAGCATAGAGTAACTGCTGTATAGTTGCTGTTTCCGGTATAAAAGATAGATTTGAAGATCATTCAACATCACCTATTTTTATTTAGAATTTATTATTATTTTTCAGGCCTCAATAAATTCAGCCGTACCTCACAGTGGGAAGAGAAGCAAAAACGTAAGTGACAGGGCTATTAACTTAAAGGACTGAGGCTTTATAGCCTGGCTGCACATTCCAAGGACCGGCTAAATTTTGCAATTTTTATTGTGTACATGTCCAGATTAGATTTTTCATTTTCATACTTGCACTGCCACTTCTTTATATACTGTTCTTTTAAAAAACATATATTTAACATTAATAAAAAGTCATAGGAAAAGTAAAAATGGAAATTCTTTAGACAAGTTCAGAGTTTTAGATATTCAGTAATTTGAATACAGTGTAAATTCTATCCAGTAAAGACAGTGATAAGATATGAAATAAATGTATGCACATTTATTTGGTGTCCTGGCCACGGAATAAGCTGTGTGAGGTTGCCACCTCTTGCAACAGCTACAGGTGTATTGACTGAGGTGCCAGGCACTTGGCAGCAGCAAAAAATGATATGACCAAGTGATGGTCTTTGCCAGTACCAGTTATTAACGCAGGGACTATGTGCTGAGAAACACTGTCCTCTAGGCTGCAGTCTGAGCGCACTCTGCGTGCTTGCATAACGGACAGATGTACTGATGGAAGAAACTGTAGACACCACACAATCAGTTTTTTCTTGCTGGACGTAGAAAAAAAAAAAAAAAACTATGGGAAATAAAATTAATATAAAAATTTGAAAAGGATATGAAAAGCCATTCTGGACGTCGCAAATGCGCTGTGTCTGACCTCTCATCACTCACACAGAACGCTACGTGGATGTGGCGCACTCTGCACGTCCATCTAGCGGTTTTACGTTCTTGCCTAACTTGCGTCTGTTTGCCACGTGCGTTGTGCGTGCACAGTTCGGTGCGCACGTACTTCATGTGTGGGTCTATTGATCATGATTATATGCTACAACAGACGTTAAACTGTGCGGCAACACGGACGTGCTAACTGCGTTCGTCTGACACAGGCCTTAGGCTGGCCGTCCACTGGATCCGTTTTCGTGCGATCATCCGATATCGGGTTTTTTTATCGTCGCTCCGATTACACGCATGCGGTTCACCTATCATCCATTGCGTCCGACTTCCGATTTCCGGCGGCGCGATACGACACTACCAGACACGCGGCACTTCACGTCAGAGGGGAATTTATTGCGTCAACTAGGCACAACCATCCGACAGAAGATGGATGCTGAGAAATTGATCAGGTAAGTAAATGCATTTTATAATAAGTCCAAGTTTTGTGTAGGGAGTAGGTGGGACTAGTCCTGTTTAGGTAGGGGATGATTTCTGATGACAGTGACCGGTCAATCATTTTTTTTATAAAAAAAAATTAACCGTGTATTCATTTAATTAGCAGTAAAAATTATTTTAATTTATTTTTCTGAACATCTTTTTTTTAATTTTGGAGAAAATTTAATTACCAAGGGCCCTATTACATTCGTTGCGTTAAAACGCTTGCGCAGCGCATGAATTTTTGTGCCCTTCGTTAAACGTTAGCATGCGTATAAAATCAACACAGGTATTACAATCCTCGCACATTTTTTCATCCGTCAAGAAATTGCGCGTTTACGGACGCGCACAAACGCGTGCACAGCAACGAAATTTAGTGTGCGGACTGTTTTTCACGCACTTCAGCCAATCAGAATTAAGAACCACAATTAAGTTTTTGCGCCTGTCAAATCTGAGTATATATGCTGCAGCAATAAAAAATGCACACACACAACTTCTCAATTTTTCTGGTTTGGTATGTTTAGAATGTGTAACTATACTTTGCTGCATTTTTTTTTTTTTTTTTTGTGCTGGTGTACTTGGGTTCAGCCAGGACGGTCAGCTTTGCCATTAACACCAGCTTTTAGGAGTTGCTAAAATTATGCGCGCAAAGACTATGCTCTACAAACTGCGCATAGATTGTAATACCATCTGCGTACCAGCACACAAACGCATTTGCGCTCACAATGTTAAGTATAGGACGCGCGCAGTACAGTAAGCTCACAAAGGGTTTGCGCAGGTCCACCTGCGTTGACGAGTGCGTGCGTTTGTTGCGCTGACTTTGTAATACGACGTTCAGCACAAAGGGTTTTACCCCTCGCGTTAATGCGTTTTTGCGCTGGCCCTAAATTGTGCGAAGATTGTAATAGGGCCCCAAATGTTAGATAATTTCTGTTTTCCTTTGCCATTTCTTAACATACAAATTTTAATGTATCAACAGTATTGTGCGTGAGCTACGCCCTTTGTGGGACATGCGCGATAAAAAATACCATGCCCGTGATGTCCAGAGGAAGCTGTGGCAGCAGGTCGCACATGAGATGGGTGCCAAAGGTAATTATAATAAAATAATTCATACATACATTTTTGATTTCTGAGCTTTCAAAATGTATTATTATTCTTTATTTATAAAGCGCCAGCATATTCCGCAGCGCTGTACAATAGGCACAGTATAGACAGGGTTACTATAGAATACATTGAACAACATTTGACAAGCAGTACAGGAGGAGATGAGGGCCCTATTCCTGTAGGAACTCACAATCTGGGAGGGTTGGGGTTGGAAACAGGAGGAGAGGACTGTAAGGTGAGAGTGATTGATGGTTGCGTCAGTGAGTTGGGTGGTAGGCTTCCCTAAATAGGAATGTTTTAAGGGAGCGTTTGAAGGAAGAGAAGTTAGGGGAAAGTCTGACAGTACGAGGGAGAGTGGGGGCTGCGCGTGAGAAATCCTGCAGTCTATCATGGGAAGAGGTGATGTGGGGAGACGCTAGGCGCAGGTCGCTGTTTGACCTTAGGGAGCGGGCTGGGGTGTATTTGGTGATTAGTGAGGACAGGTAGTGGGGAGCTGAGTTAGTGAGGGTTTTGTAGGTAAGGATAAGGATTTTGAACTTAATTCTGCAGTGGATGGGGAGCCAGTGAAGGGACTCGCAGCGGCAGAGACAGAGCGGCGGGTGAGGTGAATTAGCCTGGCGGAGGCGTTCAGGATGGATTGTAGGGGGGAGAGGCGGGACAGAGGGAGGCCAGATAAGAGATTATTGCAATAGTCGAGTCGGGAGATTACCAGGGCGTGTATGAGTTGTTTTGTGGTGACAGCGGTAAGAAATGGCCGAATTCTGGAAATATTACGCAGTTGGTATCGGCAGGAGGAGGAAAGGGACTTGATGTG
This sequence comes from Leptobrachium leishanense, assembly GCA_009667805.1. NCBI lineage: Eukaryota > Metazoa > Chordata > Amphibia > Anura > Megophryidae > Leptobrachium > Leptobrachium leishanense. Next base: position 138,503,077 of record CM019066.1, on the reverse strand, counting down.
GGGGATGAAGGAAAGAGCAGAGTCAAGTGTAACTCCAAGACAGCGAACTTGGTTTGATGGGGAGATGGTGATACCCTCCACTGTGATAGAGAAGTCAGGAGGTGGGGAGGCATTGGAGGGAGAAATAAGTAGGAGCTGAGTCTTTGCCATGTTGATCTTTAGGTGGTGGGAGGCCATCCAGGAGGAGATGCCAGATAAACAGTCACTGACTTTGGAAAGGACAGGGGTAGAGAGGTAGATCTGAGTGTCATCAGTGTAGAGGTGGTAATTAAAGCCAAAGCTGTTGATGATTTTGCCCAGGGAGGAGGTGTAGATGGAAAAGAGCAGAGGACCAAGGACAGAGCCTTGAGGTACACCAACAGATAGAGGCAATGAGGAGGAAGAGTTACCAGCAAAGGACACACAGAAGGACCTGTTGGATAAATAGGAGTCAACCCAAGCAAGTGCAGTGTCACCGAGACCCAGAGAGTTGAGGGTCTGTAGAAGGAGGGGGTGGTCAACAGTGTCAAAAGCAGCCGAGAGGTCAAGCAGGATGAGAATAGAATAGTGGCCGTGTTTTTTAGCAGTTAGGAGGTCGTTGGTGACTTTGAGGGCAGTTTCAGTTGAGTGTAGGGGACGGAAGCCAGATTAACATAGGCAACCTAAACACACACACTATACACAACAATCTATCCCAAAAACAGTAAATATATATATATCTATCTCTTGGTCCAGCAACTACCTTTCTTGTCTCCAAAAGGGATGAAATGAAGAGACACACACGTGAAGTTAAAAATTATATATAATATATATATATATATATATATATAATTTTTTATCGCACGCATCAGAAAACAACACCCTCCCCCCCCCCAAAAAAAACCAGGTAAATAAGCAAAATGTTCAGAGGTTTACTTCAGTTGCAAAATAGGTTTTAAATTTGTCACGGGTGGTAATTGCTGTGGTTACAGCTCTATTTTCACCGCTAGATGTAAATCTCCTTCCTCTGAAAAATGTGGGTGTTGACAAATTTGCCACTTGCTGCTCACCCTCTTTTTCAATTATAATATTGTGAAACAAGCAAATGGTTTGTACAATTTTTTTTTGTCCTCAAATGGTGGTTTTACTTCCATCGCCTTGTGCAAAATACGCCATTTGCTCGTCATAATCCCAAAGGCACACTCCACCACTTGCCTTGCTCTGGATAGGCGCCCATTAAAGTTGCTCTCAGAGGGCCAAGTCTGGCTGCTGGGTACGGCCTCATAAGATATTTTTTAAGTGGGTAAGCCTCGTCACCCAAAAGCACATGTGGGGCTAGAATGTCGGTGCCAGGTAGGGCGGTGTGTGTTTGCACGCCCAAGTTGGAATTGCTGAATATTCCTTCATCACTTTCCTTCCCATAAGCACTGACATCGATGGCAATAAACCGGTAATCTGGGCCAGCAACTGCTTGGAGTACTATTGAAAAAAATTGTTTCTAGTTGCGATACATACTGCCCGAATGTTTTGGATTTACGATGGGTAAATGTTTACCATCGATGCACCCCACACAGTTTGGAAAGTGCCACTTTTGCCAAAAGCCCTCAACAATGGGTCCCATCTCCTCGCTCTTTGGAAAGGACATGTGAAGCATTATGAAGCTTGTCCCAGATAACTCGGCATGTCTCCTGGACGATCCGTCCCACTGTCACATCCGCTATTCTAAAAGAATAGCCAAGTGTATTGAATGACGATCCTGTTGCCATGTATCTTGAAATAAAATACATAACATTAGTAAATACACATAATAAATCCACAAAATATGGTCATTTACATTCTCAATCAAACGTTCTTTTTATTACAGTGGAAGAGGTGAAGAAGCGTTGGAGGAACCTCCGTGACGTTTTCCGTAGGGAGTATAAAAAAAATTCTATCCAGCAAGTCGGGAGATGGAGCAAATCCAGATGCCTCTACCAGTTGGGCATTTTACGAACAAATGCTCTTTAGTTGTCGCGGCTCCACTGTATCAACAATAGAAGGCAACGTATCACCAGTGCACAGTGTCACACCAAATGTGGAGGAGGAAAATTGTAGTGTGACTCAAGAAGAATTTCAAACCGAGGTTTCGCTCTCTTCTCTACCACATACCCCCAAACACCCAAGATTTGAGCGAACCAGCAGCCATGCCGCACACGTCTATTGAAGAGACGTAGGATTGAGAAAGGTACCGAAGAAAATCTGGTGCTAATAGAAAAGGAGAAAATGAAAATCCTGTCGGAAAGTGTGCAGATGAGGGGGAACAGCAATTTCCACTTTCTTGTCAGCATGGTTCTGCTCCTCGATAGGATTCCAATGGAACGTCACTATTCGGTTCGCAGGAAATTACTAAAAATCGTAAGCGATGAGGAAGATGATTCACACCGTCCCAAGTCAATCCAAGCAACCCAGACTTGCTCTACCCTGGAACCAATCCATCATCCACCAAGTGTTGTTGCTCCACTTCAACCCACACCACCGGTATCAGAACCATTCTTTAACCCTGGCTTGAGGGAGTTCTACCGCTCTTCTGATTCAGCACCCGATGACACAAACATGCCATAAAATTTTTTGAAAATAGTGTTTACAATTCTTTATATGTTAACCAAATGTTTTATATTTTATCAAAAAAAGTTATGATCTAAATTTAAAAAATAGGTTAGTTTGGTGCCCCAAATAATGTTTATGTTACCCTACTGTGGTGAGTGTCATTTTATTTTCCTGATATGTCTTATATTCACAAGTAGTCATATATACACAGATCATTGTCGGCAATGGAGTTCAGTGTGTGTGTGTTTAATATATCTCTCTCACACACACACACCTCCATTACCTACATGATGTGTGTGTGAGATAGATCTATCTATCCGTTCCGCGGGGGGTATTGTCTCTCTGAAATTAGACTTCTCTATAGATGGACCAACCGCTTCTAAAATGTAGTTGAAGGTCTCCGGAACCATCTGATAGTAATCGAAGAACTTTGCAGCGTCTTTATGGAGTTCTTCATGCAGATGGTGGAACTCCCCTAATCGACTTTTCTGCAATATTGGGTTCACCCAACACCGACCCTTCCACTTCAGCCTGCGTTGTATAAGGTATGGATTTTCTACCAAGAAGAACAGCTCTGCCGCCTCAAGATAATCCATAGTGGGTCAGACACAAAGTGTACGCAGCAATATGTCCGTCACACACACGAAGTAAGCAGTACACTATATTGTCTCTGCAAAAACCAGAATGAACTGGTTTTTATTTACTCCACCTCTTCTGGATCGTCCCTTAGTCGTCCGATAAATCGCTACCAGTGGACGAGGGTAGTCGGAGTTTATCGTACGACCGACGTCGGATGAAACAGTCGGTCGTCCGACCTACGGATCCAGTGGACGGCCAGATCAGCAGAAACCATGAGTTGTTAAGGCATTATCATTATCAATCACTTAATAGATAAATAAATAACCAATCCTCCTTTTTAGATGAATGTAAAGAATTTTAAAATGCATTCATCTTTGTTTATTGACACCTTTCAAATGCCTGATAGTAGAAAACAATACAAGTTTTTGAAAGGGGCAGAAATTTTATCATTCGGAACTATAGGGGTTATTCAGAGCACTGAAATGTCGGTGCGCTCTCGTTCCCCGCACTTCGGGGAATCGTATTCCCTGACCCCGCGTTGAATGTTAAAATCCTATGCTATGATTCCTCGAAGTGCAGGAAATGGATCCGTAAATTTGCTGACAAATCCACCGATAAGCAGCCAATTACGATCTGAGAAATCCGATTGATCTGAATCGTTGAAGAAAACCCGCCAACCACATCTGAAAGAATCCGAACACAGCACTGACAAAAAAAAAACAAACCCAAAACAACACGATTGAAAGTTTCAAAATTTTAAAAGCTGTTTGCAAAGAACTACTGGGCAAAAATGTCTGGAATTAACATATACTGTATGTCTTATATATATATATATATATATATAATAAAAAGGTCTGTTTAGAGAAAAAAAGCTATTTAAAAAAAAAAGAGAAAGAATTTCACTGAAAAAATCCTAAAAAAATTAGTCTCTTTGCTGCAAATTAAAATAATAAATGGTTAAAGAGATATTGAATACAAACAGGAATATTTTTAACATTGAAACCTATGGGATTTGCCTGATTAACCCTGCTGAATAAAAGCACCGAATATCAAGCCTTTTTTCTGACATTTCTCTGCTGTTCAGTGTTCTCTAAATAGATTAACCATAGCTTTACTGCCGTTGAACAGGCACCGTATTTCGCTGGTAATTCACCAATATTTGGCGAATTGCCAGGTTTTGAATAGCTGAATGGCCCTGAAATTGCACCGTATGACATTTCATGCCCATTCGGCTATTCAGAGGGCAGGCAGTTCACCAAATTTTGGCAAATTGGCAGCAAGTACGGTGCCTGTTCGAAGGCATTGAAATTCCCCATAGAGAAGCTATGGTTAATCTATTCAGAGAACACCGAACAGCAGAGAAACGTTGTTCCCTTTAATTATTGTAAAGCGCTGCGGAAACTGTTGGCGCTATATAAATGATGACAATCATAATAATAATGTTTGGTGGTTTCATTCGTCAGGTTTATTCAGGCGAATCCCATAGGCTTCAATGTTAACAATATTCCCATTTTTATTCAATATCTAATAAACTATTTTAATCTGCAGTACAAAGTCTCTTTTTATAAAAAAAAATTAGGATCTTTTATACATTTTTCGGGAATTTTAATAGCGTTTTTTCTTTTCTCTTTAACAGACCTTTTTATTATCATTCATAGGACCTTATGTGTTAATTCCAGACATTTTTCAATCAGTAGTTTTTTTGCAAACAGCATTTCAATCTTGACACTTTCAATCGTATTGTTTTTTTTCTACCCGTCCTGCGGCTTGTCGGCTTTCCTATGAGACTGGTCGGTGCTGGGCTCGTCGGCTCCATTTGGCGGCCCTCCGGCGGATGTCCGGTGGGTTTGCAGCGGATTTGCGGTGACATTCGGCAGCCGATTCCCTACACTTTGGGGACCCTGCGGTAAATTCAGGGAAAGGAAATTTGATTCCCCAAAGTGCGGGGAACAACAGAGCACTGAAATATCGGCGACATTTCGGTGGTTTGTGAATAACCCCTTTATAGATAAAATTTAAAACTCAACGCTGCCATATTGGAGAAATCACAAGTGAACAAGTCTCCAAACCACTGAACATTCACAGAAACCATACTATACATTGAATACACTTACGGTTTCTAAACAGGTAAACAGGCTGGGCAGGAAAACCGAGAGAAACATATTTAGAAACAAGCTGGACCTTGTACACAAAATTTAGAACAAAACAGAGAGTGCAGTCATACAGAACAAGGTCTGCAACGTGACAGGGAATAATGGTAAGAGGCTGATCTTAGGAAAATGTCGTGATGACATTTGGCGTAGCTGACACATGACATCAGGTGGGGCCGACACACAACATCAGTTGGAGCCAATATGCCTTGTGCCAACACTGGAAAAAGCCGAAATAAAAAGTACCGGCAATGAGCGGTTGGTGTCAATTAGAATGCTGAAACCAACCTGCAATTTGGATGGATCCAACATGAGCCCTAACAAACATAAAAAAAAATGAAGACTTGTCCAAGAGAATATCAAACACTCCTATTTACTGTAATTGTTCAGCAAACTACAATAACGCTCTGAAATAATTAATTACTAAGTATTGCTGTGACTTCAAAGGCCTCCACGTCTTGAGACATGGACTTTATAAGGTTAAGATAAATGTTACTTCCCCTAGGTTTCATGGATCTCCTTTTTTAATCTCTGCTCCAGCTCTGGAATGTTAAGCTGCAATAAAAGGCAATATTTCTGCTATCCAGGGGCCATAAGCACCATCCTACATCATGGGCAGTGGAACACATGTTGAAGAATAATTAGCTGACTTATGTTCTTTTTAACTTTCATTCACTCTCTTGTTTGTCAGCCCACAATGAACTTGTCTCTTAATTTGTTGCGGTACCTGTCAAGTAATTTTCTTTTCTTCTCTGCATGTTCAAAGGTTTTACAAATAAGAGATTAGTTCTCGGCTTTTATAAAGCAAGACAATAAGTGGCTGCTTTCTTCCAAATCTGTTGCTGTAGCGTTGTTGCCCTGGACTTTATTGTGCCTCTTTGGAAAATGTCTGCAAATAAAGTGCCACACAATGTCAAGTGGGCCTGTTTGACTTCAGGCAGGATTCTGCTTTGTTTGAGGTTTTGAGGGTACTCCTAGTTGACTTCAGACTTTGTTCGTCGGGTTATAAACTAAGTCGGAAGAATAACGGAAAGGAATTTTCACTAATCCTGTATTATTCCATTCTAAATAGGGAAAATCAATCGTTTTATATATATTTATATTTTTATTCTTCCAGACCTGAGGTAAAAGCTCTCACCATGGCAGCTGCTGCTGAATGTGAAGGAGGTTTTCGTTGTTCTGTCTGAGAACCAATTATTGAACTCAAGTTAAATGTAACAAGGTATTCTCTCTAGGACTTAGACTGAAAGTCCTACAAGGAAGCTTATCTCAACCAGTCTGCCTTTAGTCATTAGAGAAAGGATTTTACCAGGAAGGATACATTGAGATTTCTCTCGTTTTCAAGTATGTCCTGGGTGGTGAGTATGTACCGTTAGGTGTCTTGCCAAGGACACTTACTGGAGAGGTTGCTCGCTGGGATCGAACCCATGTCTCCACAGGCTCTCTCCATGCAGAGCAGTGACATTACCTCTACTCCACCAAGCAAACTTCCTACACTTAAAACAAAAGAGGTGCATTGCATCTACCTAGTCTGAATATATGTATAAGCTTAGCAACCAAAGTATCTGAAAGAAATACAAAGTTGAATTTGTCATTCCTCTCATTAAACTGGCAATGGAAAACATATACATATTACTCCATAAACCAGGGATTATTGTGAACTGAGGAACTTGAAGTTTAAGACCATAGATAAATTATATGGAAAAATTCTCAAACTCAGCAATTTTTCCAGTTTCATGATTTTAGTATAAAACGTTAAATTCCCCACTCAGTTCACAGATAGTATAGGTCCGCAGATAGCAACCTTGGACCTCCCTGATGTTTTTAAACTACATTTCCCATGAGGTTCTGCAAATCTAATAAGTAGCTGAGCATTATGGGACTATATAATTCCTAAGGATGTGGAGGGCCAAGGGTACTGACCCCTGGTTCAGAGAATAATTACGGTACTTGATATAAATTAGAGATTGTTGCACTCTGTGCCTGTCATTGTGCATTACTGATAAGGACTACTTAAATTTAAGGTTATCCTGTTCAAAAAAATACAATTAAAAAGTAAATTTGTGTTACTTGCCTATTTGTATTCTTTTATTAGTTAGCGGTGATAGATGTATATTATCGTGTATATGGACACTTCCACAGACATTAATATAGTATATGGACACTTCCCTACATGTGTATTTTGTGATCAGTGGATACAGTATATTTATTATAAGTGTATTCTGATGGCTCCAAATATTGTTGCTGGGTTTACTATATAAAGTATTATTACATTGCTTGTGCACTTTTATGTGACACTACTTTCTACTTCCTGTTTCCTGTTCGCCTCTGACCTGGATGTCATTCTTGATTAGAAACATAGAAACATAGAAACATAGAAAAATGTCGGTAGATAAGAACCTTTCGGCCCATCTAGTCTGCCCAATTACATGGATACTTTACCTGGATTTATCTTTTGTTTAGGATAGCCTTATGCCTATCCCATGCTTGCTTAAATTCAATTACTGTTTTGGCCTCTACCACTTCTACTGGAAGACTGTTCCATGTATCCACCACCCTCTCAGTAAAATAATGCTTCCTGATGTTACTTTTAAACCTTTGCCCCTCTAATCTAAGACTATGTCCTCTTGTTTTGCTATTTTGTTTCCTTTTAAATATACTCCCTTCCTCTACCTTGTGGATTCCCTTTACGTATTTAAATGTTTCTATCATATCTCCTCTGTCTCGTCTTTTTTCCAAGCTGTACATGTTAAGATCATTAAGCCTTTCCTGGTAACTTTTCTCCTTCAAGCCGTACACCATTTTAGTAGCCCTTCTCTGAACTCTCTCTAAGATGTCTATATCCTTCTGGAGATACGGTCTCCAGTACTGCACACAGTACTCCAAGTGAGGTCTCACCAGTGCTCTGTACAGTGGCATGAGCACTTAAAACATGGTTCCTATCACACACAATTTGAAGTGACTTTATTACCCTTCATGAAACAAATATAAGCAAGCTAGCTTTGCTGTTTGTGTACCTACTGGTTCTAAATATCTGTTACATCATGACACTCACTAATGCATACAAATGATAGATGCTGACTCTGTACCTATTGCATGTGCAATGGAAATAGATTATTTTGAGCTTTCACATATGTGGATCTTGAGAGAGCCTGTATTGCACTGTAAACATAAAATTATACCCTGCCATGAACAGAGAAGTAATAATGTTACATGCATGCAACAGAATGAATTTGGAATAATTTTGAAGGCACCGTATTGATAGCACTTGGACGAGAGGAGATAATTGAGAGACATGCTCCTACAGTTACTACTGGAAATGGTCTAAGATGTTGAATCAGTATAAAACTCAGGGCCTATTAGACTCCTAATGCTAGCGCTCACCTGCGTGAGCACTACCGTTAGCTGTGGTATCTACCGCATATTACAATCCAAACGCAAACGGGTTAAAAACCCGTTCGCGTTTGGTACCTTGCGCTTTTCAGTGCGAGGTTAGTGTACTTTGCGCTCCCTATACTTAAAATGGGGAGCGCAAAGTGTTAATTACCGCTGGTATTACAAAGTCCCAGCGCTGATTAACGTCTGGCTCTGGTTAGCGAAAAGTTAACCAGAGCCAGAACCTGGTGCAGAATCCATTAACACCAGGCGAAAAAAAAAATACTCACCCTCTGTCCCGCAGTGAGGACTGCGGCTCTGTTCGCCTCCTCCGGCCGGCGGGAGCAGGGAAAGACTGTGGGGGAAAGTCCCCCCAAGTCTCTCCCTGTGTATCACTATGCCGACCGGCCGGATCTCGCGAGGCAAGATCCAGCTGGTCATGTGACCATCAGGGGGGAGCTCAATGGAGTCCTATGGACTCCATTGAGAGCAGGGCTCGAGTCGAGCGGGAACGCGCGGGAACGGCGTTCCCGCACTTCTCCCACAGCGGGAACGCTGCGGGAACGCAGCGTTCCCACTGTGGCCCGAGCCCGAACGCTTACCAGGCGGCCGCCGCACATTGCCGGCGGCCGCGTGCTTCCTATTATAACGGCCGGTGACCGGAAGTGGACCCACTCTCCTGGCTGTTTCATAGATCCCAGGCGAGCAGCTGCACTTCCTGTCAGCGGTCGCTGAAGCAGGAAACACGTGGCCGCCGGCAATGTGCGGCAGCAGCAGCAGAGGGAGTTGGGCTGGGGGCAGTATCCATGAGACCAGGGGCACTATCCATGAGACCAGGGGCACTATCCATGAGACATGGGGCAGTATCCATGAGACCAGGGGCACTATACATGAGACCAGGGGCACTATCCATGAGACCAGGGGCAGTATCCATGAGACCAGGGGCACTATCCATGAGACCAGGGGCAGTATCCATGAGACCAGGGGCACTATCCATGAGACCAGGGGCAGTATCCATGAGACCATGGGCACTATCCATGAGACCAGGGGCACTATCCATGAGACCAGGGGGCAGTATCCATGAGACCAGGGGCACTATCCATGAGACCAGGGGCACTATCCATGAGACCAGGGGCATATCCATGAGACCAGGGGGCAGTATCCATGAGAGTTGGGGCATTATCCATGAGAGTTGGGGCATTATCCATGAGAGTTGGGGCATTATCCATGAGAGCTGGGGGCATTATCCATGAGACCTGGGGGCATTATCCATGAGACCTGGGGCATTATCCATGAGACCTGGGGCATTATCCATGAGACCAGGGGGCATATCCATGAGACCTGGGGGCATTATCCATGAGAGCTGGGGGCAATTATATCCATGAGAGCTGGGGCAATATATACCCATATGAGCCGGGGGCAATTATATCCATGTGAACTGGGGAAAATATATCCATATAACCAGTGCTGTGCATATTATTCTTGGGGTTCAGTGCTGTGTATATTATTATGGGGGCTCTGTGCTGTGCATGTTATTATGTTATTGTTGGGGCTCAGTGCTGTGTATATTATCCTGGAGGCTCAGTGCTGTGTATATTATCCTGGAGGCTCAGTGCTGTGTATATTACTCTGGGGGCTCAGTGCTGTGTATGTTATTCTGGGGGCTCAGTGTTGTGTATATTATTCTGGAGGCTCAGTGCTGTGTATATTATTCTGGGGGCTCAGTGCTGTGTATATTATTCTTGGGGCTCAGTGCTGTGTATATTATTCTTGGGGCTCAGTGCTGTGTATATTATTCTTGGGGCTCAGTGCTGTGTATATTATTCTGGGGGCTCAGTGCTGTGTATATTATTCTTGGGGCTCAGTGCTGTGTATATTATTCTGGGGGCTCAGTGCTGTGTATATTATTCTGGGGGCTCAGTGTTGTGTATATTATTCTGGAGGCTCAGTGCTGTGTATATTATTCTGGGGGCTCAGTGCTGTGTATATTATTCTTGGGGCTCAGTGCTGTGTATATTATTCTTGGGGCTCAGTGCTGTGTATATTATTCTTGGGGCTCAGTGCTGTGTATATTATTCTTGGGGCTCAGTGCTGTGTATATTATTCTGGGGGCTCAGTGCTGTGTATATTATTCTTGGGGCTCAGTGCTGTGTATATTATTCTGGGGGCTCGGTGCTGTGTATATTAGTCTGGGGGTCTGTGCCTGGATATATATATATATATATATATATATATTATATATAAAATGCGTTAGTCCAGTTGCCACAATCGCGAGTATACCTGTACGTAGTGATACCTTTCACTGATCAGTATAGTTTCCAGGTTACACTCTTGAAAGTTTGTCTTTTAAATGTAAAGTTAACCCAATAAAAATGGTATCACCGGCTCGTCCGGCTATACTCGTGATATATATACCGTATTTTTCGCTCCATAAGACGCACTTTTTTCCCCCCAAAAAGTGGGGGGAAAAGTGGGTGCGTCTTATGGAGCGAATATGGCCCAGCAGCTCGTGGATGTGCCTCCGCTCACCTGCCGCCGCCGCGTTCGTCTCCCTCTGAGCATGCGTCTGGCGGCAGGAAGCTTGGGCACTCGCCTGGGGGAGCCACGTGACCGCGATCTCCCGAGATCGCGGTCACGTGGCTCCCCCAGGCGAGTGCCCAAGCTTCCTGCCGCCGGACGCATGCTCAGAGGGAGACAAACGCGGCGGCGGCGGCGGCAGGTGAGCGGAGGCACATCCACGAGCTGCTGGGCCATATCCATATGTGAGCTGGGGAATTATCAATGTGAGAGCTGGCTGGGGCAAATCCATGTGTGAGCTGATGGGGCAAATCCATGTGTGAGCTGATGGGGCAAATCCATGTGTGAGCTGATGGGGCAAATCCATGTGTGAGCTGGCTGGGGCAAATCCATGTGTGAGCTGGCTGGGGCAAATCCATGTGTGAGCTGGCTGGGGCAAATCCATGTGTGAGCTGATGGGGCAAATCCATGTGTGAGCTGATGGGGCAAATCCATGTGAGAGCTGGCTGGGGCAAATCCATGTGTGAGCTGATGGGGCAAATCCATGTGAGAGCTGGCTGGGGCAAATCCATGTGAGAGCTGGCTGGGGCAAATCCATGTGTGAGCTGATGGGGCAAATCCATGTGAGAGCTGGCTGGGGCAAATCCATGTGTGAGCTGATGGGGCAAATCCATGTGAGAGCTGGCTGGGGCAAATCCATGTGAGAGCTGGCTGGGGCAAATCCATGTGTGAGCTGGCTGGGGCAAATCCATGTGTGAGCTGATGGGGCAAATCCATGTGAGAGCTGGCTGGGGCAAATCCATGTGTGAGCTGATGGGGCAAATCCATGTGTGAGCTGATGGGGCAAATCCATGTGAGAGCTGGCTGGGGCAAATCCATGTGTGAGCTGGCTGGGGCAAATCCATGTGTGAGCTGATGGGGCAAATCCATGTGTGAGCTGGCTGGGGCAAATCCATGTGTGAGCTGGCTGGGGCAAATCCATGTGTGAGCTGGGGCAAATCCATGTGTGAGCTGGGGCAAATCCATGTGTGAGCTGGGGCAAATCCATGTGTGAGCTAAGGCATATCCACGAGCTGGGGCAATATCCATTATTACACTATTTCATTCAGAATATTTATTTTCCGGTTTTCCTCCTCTAAAAACTAGGTGCGTCTTATGGTCAGGTGCGTCTTATGGAGCGAAAAATACGGTATATATATATTTTCTTAAGGTAATGGGGGTTGTGGAATTCGTGGGTGAGTTCCCTCACTTTTTTTCCCAGGACTTGACCCCTGATTGAGAGGATGCGTGCGGCTGCGCTTACTAGGAGCAAACAATGCAGACAGCATTTTTTGCGCCTGCATTGTAATCCCCCGTTAAAACGGGGGCGGTAGGGAGAAAACTGTGGGCGCAGTTTTTTCTCCCTACCGACCCCGTTTTAGCGCGGGGATTGTAATAGAGCCCTCAATGTTTAATCTAAATAGAATAACTTGTAATGTGATTGGAATTGGCATCTTATATACAGTGGATATATATATATATATATATATATATATATCCGCTTACAAAGAACCACAAGCAATGGGTACAACTGAGCATCAATGGGACCAGGACACCGTACATGACAGTCCACATTGCCCCCGTGATAAAAGAGCACTGCCAGGACCAGTAGATAAGTCCCTCTAACAGACTCTGCATTGCATTTCACTCCTGCCTTACCATTTAATTTCTTTTTGTGGACAGGAGAGTCATGCTGCCCTGCAGCTGGTCAGATTCACTTCAGACTATGGGACTGAACTAGAAGCCAAAGCCTTGGCCAAACAAGCCCTTCTGAGCAATGAAACCAAAAGGAGCCCTTTGGCAAATATTCAACCCCCTGAGTTTTTTTATGAGGGACTGCTACAGTCTGCATAACTGGATTAACAGGGGCAACTTGGCCACATCCTCAGAAAGTAGTTATGACACTATCCTATCTAAGTTTAGATATGAAGTCTACCAAGCTTCAAATCATTTATGTGATCATGTAAGACTAGAAAATTGTCCCTAACCTTGTCCTCAAGTGTCTCCACAGGCTCTCTTCATACAGAGCAGTGATGTTACCTCTACTCCACCCAGCCAGGGAAGTACAGTTTTTAAGTAGCAAATCATAACCCCTGTGCTGTGCTTCAGAAATCTGGCAAACCTGGCCTGTTAGGTGAACTTGAGAACCAGGGTTGGCAGCTACTGATGTATAGGATACAAAACAAAAAAGCTTGTAGCTGGTGGGGTGACTGGTGCATTGGTTGCAGGAACCCAGAAGTGGCAAAACAGACTAGTAGCAGAATGCGACAAGTAGAACACACAAATAGTACAATGGACAGTGGAATAGGATTGCATGAACAGTACAACCAGGTTTCTAGTACTTGACATTTATCTAATAGTCAACAGGGTCTTAACACATTAGCTTCTAAAGTACCATTCTTTGTATGTGATGAGTGCACATTCTAGAAGTGTTAGTGCTGTAAGTATGCCCTGACATCAGGATCACCACATAATGTTATGAAATTCTCAAATACAGGTCTGGTCCCTGCAATGTGTAAAACTCATTTATAGCAATTAGCACCATGCCTTAACAGGGAACTAGGATCTGTGCCTCATGGAGGTTAGTAAGTTTTTAGAAACCTACTATAATTCCTCCTTAGGAGAATTACGTAAGTACACGGAGAGGCAAATCGGATACTGCCTCTTATGAGCACATTGTATTGACAGGTCTCTTAATATGTTTACTTTTCTTTGGACAGAACAGAATTTTCAACAGGTTTGCATAGTGCCACGTATGTGATGGCCAGCAGCCATATAATCATTAACTCTGTGTAGCTGGGTCCATCTCAATGGTCTTCAGCTGAATACTATGAAGCTCTTAATATGATTTTGATGGAAGCTCAAGCAGGATTACATGATCCTTGGAAAAATTTGGGGGTGATGATAAGCAGTAGCAAGATCTGTTCTACACTGAATGTACACATTACAACAGAGAGATCCATGGCATCTAGTGATCTCATGCTAGCAATTAACACTTTCTTCCTAGAGTATATCTTGCTGTTTTCTAATAAAAATGTCATTGAGACAGGAAGAATGCTTTGTTATGTATACAATCCACTGAAATATTTATAAAGTTAATAGAAACATGTGTAAACGACAACTGTTATCTTAGTAGGAAATATCATGGATCATTTATAAGAAAAACCAAGAAAATTTAAATTATCTAACATGTTAAAGAAGTCTATGGTCTTGGAAATAATATCCGATGTAGGGCTTTTTTTTAACCACAGTGCAGTTTGTTGTAGCCCACCAGTCTTCCAGAAATACTTTATCACATCCCCGTTTACATAATGTCCATTTTTGTTTTGTGTGTGTGTGTATATGTGTGAACACTTGTAGCATGTCTGTGTTTGTGAATATAACATTAAGAATGCTAATGGCAATTGGTCTTCTTTTCTTGGCTATTCTAAAGTTAAAAATGCACTAGTGGGTGTAAGAGAAGGCCAATTCATTCGTAAAATGCAAATGTCTTCAGAATACATCAGTAAATATTTGCTCTCTTTAATTGTTGTGTTATCTGACTCTTTCAGACAAACCTTCACCTTATATCATCAACAAACCCATACATTTAAATACATCCAACTCCTTTACATGAAAACGTGTCTTTAACCACTTGGCTGCTCGCGTCCAGCCAAGTGGTTCTCCTGTGCTATGGACGCGCTGAGCGGTGCGGGCTGACATCAGCCCAGCACTCGGGACCCCGGCGGAGCAATTAGATGTCATCGCGGCGGCGCGATGACATCTAATTCAGGCGCCCCCCCGCATGTGCGGAGGAAGCGCCTGAAAGGGAGGGGGGAGGTCCTTCGGACCTCACTCCCTCCCGATCGCCGGGGGGCAGAGCGTTAATCCAGGCACCGTTTGGAAGGGCACAGCCTGCCCTTCCAAACGGTGGCTGTGATTAACCCCTAGGGAGCCGGATCACGAATCAGCGCTGAAAAGTGCCGGATCGTGATCCTCTCCTGGAGCTGGCCGACATCTTGGATGTTGGCCAAGCCTCCAGGAACTCCCCCTGACAACTGGCGTCATCGTGCATAGCATGATGACGCCAGTCCTGGAGTTAACCCCTAGCTGCCACCAATGGTGGAGATAGGGGGTTCATTGGAACCCCCTATCTCCCGATCCGTGGCAGCTAGGGGTTAAAGAGCATGGCCTTTCCAACGATACCAAACATGAACATGAAAAATGTTTTATAAAAAAAATAAAAATTAAAATTTAAAATATTTAAAAAAAATTCTAAAAAAAAATAAGTTTTTTTTTGTTTTGTTAATGCAGCAAATTAATGCATTAATGCATTTCAATTATAATGTGAACAATAATGCTGCACTAACGATTTTTGTATGCGGTGCGTTTGTTAAAAAAAGCTAAATTTTCCCCAAAAAAAATGTAACGAGACCCCATTTCTAATTTTTTTAACAAGTGCACCCCATACAAAATATATCCGCAAACGATCGCATGTTAAAATGTGAAAAAAAACACTTTACACATAATAAATTATTGAAAATTCAAATTTTATTGCATTTTTTGTTATAATATACAGACATGACATAACGTATACATATAATAATGACATATTATGAATCTGCCAAGTCTGCCGGAAAGAACGATATATAATATGTCTGGGTCATATATCAAAATATGGCTACAAAACGCGGTTAAACATGATGAGCGAAAGCGGTAAAAATTACCTCAGCACAGAGGTGTGAAAAGCCTCAGCAGCGAAAGGGTTAAAACCGCACAGATGCATTAACACCCATAGTAATTTATATTAATGCCCGCCTTTATTTTTTTGCAAAACATCCAAGCTTTTATTCTTTAACCACTTCAATGCTAAGGACGCGCTCAGCGCGTCCTCAGCATTACCACTGGTGTGCTGAGGACGCGCTGAGCGCGTCCTCAGCTTGGGGTCAGCGTTCGGCCGGGTTCCGGCCGATCGCTGGCCCCTCCGGTGCGGGCTGACATCCTGGATGTCAGCCGGCATCCGGACCACCAGCCGCCATTATTAGGTGTCATCGCGGGGGCGCGATGACACCTAATTCAGGCGCCCCCCCCGCATGTGCGGAGGAGGCGCCTGAAAGGGAGGGGGGAGGTCCTTCGGTCCTCTCTCCCTCCCGATCGGTGGCACACAGGGGCTTAACCCAGGCATCATTTGGAAGGGCACAGCCTGCCCTTCCAAATGATGCCTGGCATTAACCCCTGGGGAGCTGGATCGCAAATCGGCGCTGAAAAGCGCCGATTCGCGATCCTTCCCGGGAGCTGGCCGACATCTTGGATGTCGCCAAGCTTCCGGGAACTCCCCCAGAGGACTGGCGTCATCGTGCGTAGCACGATGACGCCAGTCCTAGCATTAACCCCTAACTGCCACCAAGTGTGGAGATAGGGAGTTCCAATGAACTCCCTATCTCCCGATCCGTGGCAGCTAGGGGTTAAATTTTGATATCGTTGGATCGGCCAGAGCATGGCCGTTCCAACGATACCAAACATGAAAGTTAAAAAATTTGTAAAAAAAAAAAAAAATGAAAAAAAAAAAAAAAAAAAAAATTAAAAAAAAAAAAAAAAAAAAAATAAACACTTTTTTTTTATTTTTTTGGGTTTGTTAATGCAGCAATATTGTTCCCATTTCAATTATAATGTGAACAATGATGCTGCACTAACGATTTTTGTATGCGGTGCGTTTGTTAAAAATAGTGTCATTTTCCCCAAAAAAAAATGTAACGAGACCCCATCTCTAATTTTTTTAACAAGCGCACCCCTTACAAAATATAACCGCAATTGCTCGCATGTTAAAATGTGGAAAAAAACACTTTACACGTTGTAAATTATTGAAAATACATATTTTATTGCATTTTTTGTTATAATATACAGACATGACATAACGTATACATATAATAATGACATATTATGAATCTACCGAGTCTGACGGAAAGAACGATATATAATATGTCGGTGTCATATACTAAAATAAGCCTTCAAAACACGTTTAAACATGATGCGCAAAACAGGTAAAAAATGACCTCAGCACAGGGGCGGGAAAAGCCTCAGCAGCGAAAGGGTTAACACTTTCACTGCTGAGCCACCTATGTGCTGAGCTAATTTTTAGTTTTGTGCTCATCATGTTTAAACGCGATTTGAAGTCCCGTTTTTATTATACGATCCAGACAAATCATATATCCTTTTTTTATTCTCACAGATTCATAATAGACCATTATTATATGTATACGTCATGCCCTGCCAGAATGCTATAACAAAAAATGTAAAAAAAATGTGAATTTCCACTAAAATTTTAAGAATCTACAGCATGTAAACGGATTTTTTTCACATGTTATCATCCAAGCCTTTGCGGTTATATATGCTATGGGGTATGCTTGTTAAAAAAAAAATAGAAATGGAATTCGTTACTTTATTTTTCTGAGAAAATACACAGTTTTAGCAAAAATTTAAAAAAATAGATTTTTAGAAGTGCGGCATCATTGTTCACATTATAATTGAAAAGCAAACAATAGTGCCGTATTAATAAATATAAGAAAAAAAGATTAATATTTTTGTTTTTTATTTACATTTTTTTTAATATTATTTTTACACTTAACCTGGCAATATTTGGTATCATTGGAAAGGCCTTTCCAATGATTTCAAACATGAGCCTCTAGCTGCCACCAATTAGGAGATACAGGGTTCTAAATGTTCCCCCTGTCTCCACCATACAGATTTACATTAGGAAATCCCTGGGCAGCTAGGGGTTAATGCCCTAACCGACATCATCACACCCATGCGGAATGACATCAGTGAGTGGGGGAGGATCCGGAGGCTGGCTGACATCCAAAATGTCAGCCACCTCTGGGAGAAGTCCACATTCCGGCGCCAGATCGTGGACTGGCACCAAAGGGGTTAAAGAGAGGCATCGCTGGAAAGGTTTGTCCATCAGCTTAAGGTTTCGGATTTTGGCTAATACTGAGCTTTAAAGCTCAATTTTTATTTCATTTCTCCTCCAGTCTTCCTTCTAGATATGCCATCACAGGGTTTATTCTCTCACTCCAACTTTTCCGGGTAAACATAGTTTTTCCCAAAATGACACATGTGGTTTCCAGTGAGGAGTATAATAGCAATTGGATATGACCGTGCTATAATATCCAGTGAATAAAAGTCCAGTAGAAAGCAAATGGAGTTTTCCGTTTATTTACATTCATTTATTTCGGAATATGTTTTTGACCTCTAATCATTCTGTATTTTGGAAAGAAAGTTGCACTTCTAATTTATAAGTTACCTTTTAAATCTAGAGCGATATCCATATGCTCCTTTTGGAGACTGTGTTAATTTAAATAGTAGAGGGAAAATCTGAACAGGAAGAACATTAGTGAATCTATGGTCACCAAAACAGAGGTGACAATGTCCCCAAATGAAACCTGCTGAGTTTAATCCAATCAAATGAGTCTTCCTGGGGAGAAGGAATACCACTGTCTGTGAGGTCCTAATCTGCATCAAGGCTTCTAGAGTATTAGCCTCTCACATAAATGGAATCCAGCAGGTGGATTTGTCTTTAGTAATTGGCCTATTGTCGGAACGCTGAACTTCTAAAAAGTACATAGTTCACAGATGTCATGCGTGCCTTGGAAAATGTTTTAAAGCCATTAAAAGGTCAGTTTTGTGCTATATTTTCTATTTAAGTTTGTGATTAAATATTATTCTGATTTACAGTTGTGTTCAAAATTATTCAACCCCCCACTGAAATTGAGTGTTTTGGCCAGTTTGACATTGATTTTGATCATTCAGTCATCTTGCTTACAATTAAATCAAAGAGGCACGGGTAGGTCAGACAAATATAACATAACATTTATATTGAAATAACCACAAATGTCTTTTCTGTGCTCACATCATTATCAGTTTTATTCAACCCCCAAGTGACATTCAATCTTAGTACTTAGTACAACATCCTTTTACAGTTATAACAGCTTTTAAACGTGAAGCATAGCTTGACACAAGTGTCTTGCAGCGATCTACGGGTATCTTCGCCCATTCGTCATGGGCAAAAGCCTCCAGTTCAGTCACATTCTTAGGCTTGCGCACTGCAACTGCTTTCTTTAAGTCCCACCAGAGGTTCTCAATCGGATTTAAGTCTGGTGACTGCGATGGCCACTCCAAAATGTTCCAGCCTTTAATCTGCAACCATGCTCTAGTGGACTTGGAGGTATGCTTGGGATCATTGTCCTGTTGAAAGGTCCAACGTCTCCCAAGCCTCAGGTTTGTGACGGACTGCATCACATTGTCATCCAATATCTCCTGGTACTGAAGAGAATTCATGGTACCTTGCACACGCTGAAACTTCCCTGTACCTGCAGAAGCAAAACAGCCCCAAAGCATGATTGACCCCCCGCCATGCTTCACAGTAGGCAAGGTGTTCTTTTCTTCATAGGCCTTGTTCTTCCTCCTCCAAACATAGCGTTGATCCATGGGCCCAAACAGTTCTAATTTTGTTTCATCAGTCCACAGAACACTATCCCAAAACTTCTGTGGTTTGTCCACATGACTTTTGGCATACTGCATTCGACTCTTCTTATTCTTTGGAGACAGCAAGGGGGTGAGCCTGGGAGTTCTGGCATGGAGGCCTTCATTACGCAGTGTGCGCCGTATTGTCTGAGCTGAAACTTCAGTACCCACATCTGATAAATCTTTTCACAGTTCCTCAGCAGTCACACGGGGACTTTTCTCCACTCTACGCTTCACGTAGCGCACAGCAGTCAAAGTCAGCATCTTCTTTCTGCCACGACCAGGTAGTGTTTCAACAGTGCCCTTTGCCTTGAATCTGCGAATGATGCTTCCTATGGTCTCTCTTGGTATGTTTAACTTTTTTGCAATCTTCTTATAGCCATTGCCCTTCCTGTGAAGAGTAATCACCTCTTCTCTTGTCTTCCTGGACCATTCTCTTGACTTCACCATGTTTGTAACCACACCAGTAAATGTCTAGAAGGAGCTGAGTATCACAGTCATTTTAAAGCTGCCTAATTGGTGCTTATTATGCTTTATTGCTGCTCCGTGACAGCCACAGGTGTTTTCAATACCTGATTGAAAACACTTGAATGAACCTCTGTTCTTCAGAGTGGTAGTCTTTAAGGGGTTGAATAATTGTGTCAATGAAGAATTCACAAAAGAAACATTTACTACTGTATTACAAAACCAATTGATGTCATTTTAGTTGCATATGGTTCTTTAAAAAGTCCTTGTAGGATTTCATTCTGAATACAATTACAAATGTACACTAAATTCCCTAAAACCCTTTACAGCATTGGGGGTTGAATAATTTTGAACACAACAGTAATTACTTCCTGTAGTAGTTGTGTATGGTTGCTGGAGCCCAGAATTGTTGGTTTCACTTCAAACATTACTGGTTCAACACACAAAATCCCATCGTAGGGTGCTGAATTTCTGTTTGCCATGGCATCTTTAATGTACGGGTGAAGGATAGAATGAAAGTATTTCTATCTTATTGCGAACCTTAGTTTCAAATGAGTACACTCCTCAAATGATCTCTATCAAGGATAACTCCTAAGATCTTACACGATACGTGATTTAATGCCGACATTAAGTTAGAGAAATTGTTGAAGGATCAAAAAGCGAGAACAGAAATAGCTGTAGTTAACATCTCAGTTAACCTCAGTGGTGCGGTAATTAGCGTTAGGACTTTGTAATCCTAATGCTAATTACTCTTTGCGCTCTCTAGGTTAAGTATAGGGAGCGCAAAGTACTGTAAACTCGCATAAGCAATTCATTAGCATTTGGAATGCAATATGGGCGGCCTGTGCTAGACCCACTTAAGCTAGTATTAACGCTCACATATGTGAGTGCTAATGCTAGCGTTACGTTTGTAATAGGGCCCTAAGTGTATAAATGTAACTTTAGTTGGATTAACACCAGGGGTTGATCCAGACACATGTTTCGGGGGGGGGGGGGGTACTCTATCAGTTTTGGCTTAGAGCTGGTGTTGGGTTCACATTGACAGGCAGGGTTGGGCGTTATCACATGCTGAGCTTGTCACACTCACTTTCTCCAGAACACTGCAATGGGTCTGTCCTCATGCTGCTCAGGTGACACAGGATAAACGCCACACTACAATGCTCTGCATTCTGGCACATGCTCTGCCTGTCACTGAGAATCAAGCCCCACCGGCAGTAACACGCCACAAGACCTTGCACCCACTGACACCCATACATAGCCATGTAACTCAGAGATACTGTAGCTATGCACACATAAACACACACCATTTAGGGAAGCCGCTAAAGCCAGGATCAGAAACTCAGCTATTCCTAGACATTTATTTATTTATTTATTTATAAAGGATTTTACCAGGAAGGATACATTGAGATTTCGCTTGTTTTCAAGTACGTCATATTATAGGCAGCGTCACAAAATATTGGGCCATTTATGTCATTAAAATTGTTAACTAAAATCAAAGTATCTGATTTACATTTATTATAGTTTACAGACTCATTGCTGGGAGTTTTACTGCTGTGAAGCTCTGTTATACACAGGAAAAAGGGGATTTGGGCTCAAAATAGGGACTGTCCGCCATTTAGGAGATATGCACCCAGGTACACACACATACACTGCTGTATACAGATAAACACTCATTAACATACACTCAAATAAAACATACACATACAGTACATAGCTATGTACACCAGATACAGACAAGCTTGGGCAGTGTACACACCAGGCATGTACTGGCCACACGGACTACAGGGAGATTCCCGGTGGGTCGATGGCTCAGTGGGCCAGTGTGAATGCTGGTTTATCGTGCGGCTCGCGCTGCCCTTAATAACATAGAAACATAGAAACATAGAAAAATGTCGGCAGATAAGAACCTTTCGGCCCATCTAGTCTGCCCAATTACATGGATACTTTACCTGGATTTATCTTTTGTTTAGGATAGCCTTATGCCTATCCCATGCCTGCTTAAATTCAATTACTGTTTTGGCCTCTACCACTTCTACTGGAAGACTGTTCCATGTATCCACCACCCTCTCAGTAAAATAATGCTTCCTGATGTTACTTTTAAACCTTTGCCCCTCTAATCTAAGACTATGTCCTCTTGTTTTGCTATTTTGTTTCCTTTTAAATATACTCCCTTCCTCTACCTTGTGGATTCCCTTTACGTATTTAAATGTTTCTATCATATCTCCTCTGTCTCGTCTTTTTTCCAAGCTGTACATGTTAAGATCATTAAGCCTTTCCTGGTAACTTTTCTCCTTCAAGCCGTACACCATTTTAGTAGCCCTTCTCTGAACTCTCTCTAAGAGGTCTATATCCTTCTGGAGATACGGTCTCCAGTACTGCACACAGTACTCCAAGTGAGGTCTCACCAGTGCTCTGTACAGTGGCATGAGCACTTCCCTTTTCCTACTGCTAATACCTCTCCCTACACAACCAAGCATTCTGCTAGCATTTCCTGCTGCTCTATTACATTGACTACTTACCCTTAGATCCTCTGAAATAATGACCCCTAAATCCCTTTCCTCAGATGTTGAGGTTAGGACTGTATCAAATATTCTATATTCAGCCCTTGGGTTTTTACGTCCCAGGTGCATTATCTTGCACTTATCCACATTAAAACTCAATTGCCACAACTCCGACCATTTTTTTAGTTTACCTAAATCATTTGTCATTTGGCTGATCCCTCCAGGAACGTCAACCCTGTTGCAAATCTTTGTGTCATCAGCAAAAAGACATACTTTTCCATTAATACCTTCTGCAATATCACTAATAAAAATATTAAAGAGAATGGGTCCAAGTACTGACCCCTGAGGTACCCCACTGGTAACAAGACCTTGTGCCGAATAAACTCCATTTACCACAACCCTCTGTTGTCTGTCACTCAGCCACTGCCTAATCCAGTCAACAATATTGGAATCTAAACTCAAAGATTGCAATTTATTGATAAGCCTTCTATGCGGAACAGTATCAAAAGCCTTACTGAAATCTAAATAAGCAATGTCTACTGCACCACCTGTGTCTATTATTTTTGTTACCCAATCAAAAAAATCAATAAGATTAGTTTGGCATGATCTCCCTGAGGTAAACCCATGTTGTTTCTGATCCTGTAATCTATGTGTTTTTAGATGTTCAACAATCCTTTCCTTTAACATGGTTTCCATTAATTTCCCCACTACTGACGTAAGACTAACTGGCCTATAGTTCCCCGATTCCTCCCTACTACCCTTCTTGTAAATGGGCACAACATTTGCTAATTTCCAGTCTTCTGGGACGACTCCCGTTAACAAGGATTGGTTAAATAAATCTGTTAACGGTTTTGCTATTACATCACTGAGCTCTTTTAATAATTTAGGGTGGATCCCATCAGGCCCCATTGACTTATTTGTCTTTACTTTAGACAGCTGCTGTAGAACCTCCTCCTCTGTAAACTGATATGTAAATGTCTCTTTAGTGTTCTCTCCTAACTGAGGTCCCTTTCCTTCCTTTTCTTCTGCAAAGACTGAACAAAAATATTCATTGAGGCAGTCAGCGAGACTTTTATCCTCTTCTACATACCTTCCTTCCTTTGTTTTTAATCTAACTAATCCTTGTTTTACTTTTCTTTTCTCGTTTATGTATCTAAAAAATGTTTTGTCCCCCTTTTTTACTGACTGAGCTATTTTCTCTTCTGCATGTGCTTTGGAAGCTCTTATAAATTGCTTTGCCTCTTTCTGCCTAATCTTATAGGTTTGCCTATCTTCTTCACTCTGAGTTGTTTTATAATTATTGAATGCTGTCTTTTTGTTCTTCACTATTTTGGCCACTTCTGCAGAGTACCACAGTGGTTTCTTCCCTTTTTTGTTTTTGCTAACAAGCCGAATGCAATTTCCTGTGGCCTTCAATAATGCTTCCTTTAAATAATCCCATTTCTCCTGGACTCCCTTTAAACTCCTCCAGTCTGATAATGACTCCTTCACACAAAATCTCATTTTAGAAAAATCAGTTTTTTTAAAGTCTAAAACTTTCGTTCTTGTGTGGTGCGGCTCCATCCCTGTTGTTATATTAAACCATACTGACTGGTGATCACTAGATCCCAAATTTTCACCTACAACAACGTCCGATACCAAACCTCCATTTGTGAGTATTAAATCCAATATGGCCTCTTTACGGGTCGGCTCCTCAACTACTTGTGTTAGAGATAATCCCAGTAGGGAGTTTAGAATATTTGTACTCCTGGTGCACCCAGCTGTTTTGGTTTTCCAGTTCACATCAGGAAGATTAAAGTCCCCCATGATAATAACTTCCCCCTTCATTGCCATTTTGGCTATTTCCTCAACCAGCAGATTATCTAGTTCTTCTGCTTGTCCAGGGGGTCTATAGATCACACCTACACGAGCTACTGTATGATTGCCAAATGTTAGCGTAACCCAAACTGACTCTATGTTCACCTCGCTCACTTTTATTTGGTTCGTTTTTATGTTGTTTTTCACATACAGGGCCACTCCTCCTCCTTTCCTACCTTCTCTGTCTTTTCTATATAAAGAGTACCCCGGTATTGTTATGTCCCAGTTATTTTTCTCACTGAACCATGTCTCAGTAACCGCCACTAAATCTACTTTTTCAGCTGCCATCATTGCCTCTAGTTCATTGATTTTATTGACTAAACTGCGAGCATTTGTAGACACGACTCTGAGCTTGTCATTTTTTACCTCGCATGTTGCTTGCACCCTCCGATTTAGTTTTGGGGGACAATCGGGCAGATTGTTTTTTACCCTTTTTTTGTCCCCCCCTCCTAGTTTAAATATTTCTTTGCGAAACCTTTGAACTTCTCACTGAGAACATATGTTCCCCTATGAGTAAGATGCAAACCATCTTTTTTATACAGTTCCTTTCTGCTCCAATTAGAGCTATCATGGGACACAAAGCCAAATCCTTGCTCCCGACACCATTCCCGAAGCCACAAATTGAATTCCCTATTGCACATCTGCCTATCTTGAATGTTATGCACAGGCAAAACTTCAGAGAATGACACAGTGGACGCAATCTGCTGTATTTCACCTCCAAGAACACAAAAATCTTCCTTAATCTCAGAAACCTCATTGCTAGCCAAGTCATTTGTCCCTAGATGGACTAGAACATCCACTTCCCCTTGTTGCTTTGCTTGTTTGACAATATTGAGAATACGTCTCTTGTCTCTACGAGCAGTAGCCCCAGGAAGACATCTCACCAAACCACTACTCTCCAGCTCAACACCTCTTATGATAGAATCACCCAGCAACAATTGCCTTCTATCAAGTCCCACCTTTTCATTTTTGTCCTTGGTTGCAGTGCTGCATACCTTAGGCATAGTGGATGGTGGTTCCTCAACTATGGTGTCTGAGCCTACATCCGTCTTATCACTACACTCTGAAAGTGCCTCAAAAGAATTAAGAAGAGCCACAGATTGTGGGACATGCCTTCTCTCCACAACTCTAAGTCTACCAGATCCTACAGTAGTCCATCTGCCGCTCCTAGGAGGCCTCTGTGGCAGTGGTTTAGTAACAGTCATAGCCTGAGTTTCTCTAACAGATAATTTACAAATCTCAGACTTCAAACAGGCAATTTCCTGCTGCAATAAAGAGAGCTGCCTACATATCAGGCACACTCCAAACCTCCAAAAATTGGATCATCTAATAGGTGAGGTGAGAACTTCCTCACCACCTGTAAAACAGAACAGTCTGTCACAGTCTCCTAGTGGGCTGCTGCGCATCCGCCTCACCTTAAGGCATGGTGCGCACTCAACTTCAGTGCCGTACATTGTTTTACCCAATCGCTATGCAGCAACTCCGGTATCTGTAGAGCGATTGGTTGAGCGATCCGGTTGGTTTTATATACTATTATTGTGTGTGTATGCATAATTAAAGTGGGCTGGTCTGGATGAAGTCCAGGGCTGATTTTTTATCTCAGTCCAGCCCTGGTACACACTATAGAGGTTTATATATTTTGAGTGTATCCAGGAAATAGCCTTGACAAATGAACTCCAGAGGTTCATACATAGACGTTAACCCCTTTGCTTCCGAGCCATTTCAATTCCCATCCTTCATTTTTCTAAGGAAATACATAATTTTTAAACAAATTGAGAAAAAATACACTGTTTTCTCTTATGTTTTATTTTTATTCCGTACATTGTAATAGTCATCATGTTTGGTTCCAGATTCTGGCCTTTCCAATGATATCCCAATGGTCTACGTAGGATGTGCACAACCAGAGATACTGGGTTTCAAATGTCCAAAGGCCCCTGGTATCACCAACAATGGGTCTACAGCTCAGGGGGGGGGGAGTGCAAATGCCCTCTTTGCCCTCTCTCTGGATCCACCAGTGGACCTGGGCCACAACAGAAGTTGTGGTTCAGCTAGGAAACAGAGGTGATCCGTTAGCATTTGTTAATGGAACCTCAAGAGTTAAAGACTCACTCGCAAATGTTAAACTGAGCTGGAATCAAGCTTCAGGATTTTGGAAAGTATGACTTAATACATTTTCATGCCAGAATATATAGGAGTAAAAAAAAATTAATAATTAAAAATAGCAATTGGTATTGTTGAAATATTAGTAAAATTTAGTCTCCATGTGGCATGGTTTTCCTCAAATACCATAATCTCTCTCAAAAATAATTATCCAGGTTTTGTTAGATATCTATCTTACCAGTGTAATTTCTTTTATTTGTTTTGATATATCTATTTTTTTTTTTAGCGAGACACATAGTTTGTTTCTAATGACTGCACATAATATTCACTTGGAAAGGGATTAGGGACTTTTCGCTGTAGCAGTATGTCTGATGTAGAAGGTTAGTAGATCATACACAATATAAATCATCAACATAAAAATATAACCTCTGACGTGCCTTTGGACATGTTTTCAGGCTCAAACACCTTTTAAAATCCAATGACATCATGTCTGTTGCTATATTGTTATAGGTCGTTCAGGCCGAACTATTTTCCATTATGCTTCTAAAATTGTCATAACTCTCTATACAAGTTTGTGTTTCTTTAAATGGAAAAATGTATATCATGCTGCAAGGTGGAATGAAATATACTTAATATATACTAAAGACCTACAGGGTAATTCAGAGAGAGGGGAAAACCAGGAGAATGGTTGGAGAAGTGAAAATTCTAGGTCAAAATAGCAGATTTGGAAAGTGAGATAAATGCGAGATATTTTCTGGTTTAGCTATTTTGACATAGAATTTTCACTTCTCCAGCCATTCTCCTGGTTTTCACCTCTCTCTGAATAACCCTGTTTGATTATACTTGCATATTGAGCTAGTCAGTGTCGAATTTAAACTCTGTCAATCAAAATATCTTCCAGTGGCATGAGCTTAACTTTGTACCTACAAAGAGTGACAGGTGAGAGAAGGTGAGCCGGTCTACAGGTTGACAGCTAGCACTGCATGGCTGCTCACATGCTGGCAGTGAAGCCAGGGCATCACTCGGGAGGCTGCTAAGGATCACCCACACACTATGGAGATTACAGCACCTGATGAGAAAAGGTCCGTAGCAATTGCAATACTTCAATGAGGCAATAAGTTCTAACATTGGTATATTTTATCAATGCTATATCCTTTGCTTTTATTAAATGGGAAATAAGGCGTGAATGTCCAAACAGCCTCAACAAATGGACCAACACCACAATGTCCAAATAAATATACTCTGATCTATTTCAGCACAGAATATGACAACTGGCGGGTTATATTCACACCCAACACCAGATACTTCCCAATAGGCGTAAAGAAGAAAATGAGGACAGGGTGAGCAGCAGATAGGGATATATTCGCAAAAGTAGTCAACAACAGAAAAATGGGTTAACTGCACAAATCCCATCACTAATGGGCAGCACAGTAAAGCTAAGAGACAGCCACATCTTATACAGAGAGAAGTAGTATCAGCGACACTCAGAAGTCTATAAACCTACAAGAAGAGAGATTGTTGGTCTACTTAAATGGCCATTGAATTAATAAGCCACGCTGCCACATAATGGCAATCTCGAAGTTGAGTCCTAACCAAGTGAGATACAAAACTAAAAATAATATGTAGGGAAAAAAAGCAACACAGTAAAACAAAGTGACTAAGGCGATTCAAACCAGCCACTCTGAGCATTGACTACTACTGGGAGATTTGTGGGTTTGGGTTCTGTGTGCAGGGTATAGTCTGTCGTCACATAATGCACTTGTATAACTGAGCCTGACATAAATGTTGGTGCTTGGGAGTCGGGACATAAATCCTTATATTCCCAAGCACAAAAGAGCTGAGAGTAAAGGAATTGTCACATGCTCACATTTGCATCAGAAAATAATCTTATATGAAGATTAAGGAGGTTATTCAGAGAGCACCGAAATGTCTCGTTCCCCGCACTTCCCTGCACTCCGAGGAATCAAAGTTCCCCCACCCTGCGGTGAATTTAGCTACTGCAGTGGCCCCAGAGTGTAGGGAAAACACACTACAGTCGCACGGAAAACCCGTCAGAACCACCGCAAAAAAAAAACACCTGAAAAAGCCAGCGAGCTGCCGATCACAGTGCAGACCAGCCACTGGAAAAAGCGGACAAGCTGACGAACAGGGTAAAAAAAGAAAAAAAACATACGCTTAAATATCTCAAAATTGAAACGGTGTTTGCAAAAAACTACATAACGAATATGTCTGGAATTTATATACAGTT
Source organism: Leptobrachium leishanense (assembly GCA_009667805.1). NCBI lineage: Eukaryota > Metazoa > Chordata > Amphibia > Anura > Megophryidae > Leptobrachium > Leptobrachium leishanense. The sequence continues at coordinate 138,474,203 of CM019066.1, read as the reverse complement.
GTGTTCAGAATTATTCAACCCCCAATGCTGTAAAGGGTTTTAGGGAATTTACTGTACATTTGTAATTGTATTCAGAATGAAATCCTACAAGGACTTTTTAAAGAACCATATGCAACTAAAATGACATCAATTGGTTTTGTAATACAGTAGTAAATGTTTCTTTTGTGAATTCTTCATTGACACAATTATTCAACCCCTTAAAGACTACCACTCTGAAGAACAGAGGTTCATTCAAGTGTTTTCAATCAGGTATTGAAAACACCAGTGGATGTCACGGAGCAGCAATAAAGCATAATAAGCACCAATTAGGCAGCTTTAAAATGACTGTGATACTCAGCTCCTTCTAGACATTTACTGGTGTGGTTACAAACATGGTGAAGTCAAGAGAATGGTCCAGGAAGACAAGAGAAGAGGTGATTACTCTTCACAGGAAGGGCAATGGCTATAAGAAGATTGCAAAGATGTTAAACATACCAAGAGAGACCATAGGAAGCCTCATTCGCAAATTCAAGGCAAAGGGCACTGTTGAAATGCTACCTGGTCGTGGCAGAAAGAAGATGCTGACTTCGACTGCTGTGCGCTACCTGAAGCGTAGAGTGGAGAAAAGTCCCCGTGTGACTATTGAGGAACTGAGAAAAGATTTGTCAGATGTGGGTACTGAAGTTTCAGCTCAGACAATACGGCGCACACTGCGTAATGAAGGCCTCCATGCCAGAACTCCCAGGCGCACCCCCTTGCTGTCTCCAAAGAATAAGAAGAGTCGACTGCAGTATGCCAAAAGTCATGTGGACAAACCACAGAAGTTTTGGGATAGTGTTCTGTGGACTGATGAAACAAAATTAGAACTGTTTGGGCCCATGGATCAACGCTATGTTTGGAGGAGGAAGAACAAGGCCTATGAAGAAAAGAACACCTTGCCTACTGTGAAGCATGGCGGGGGGTCAATCATGCTTTGGAGCTGTTTTGCTTCTGCAGGTACAGGGAAGCTTCAGCGTGTGCAAGGTACCATGAATTCTCTTCAGTACCAGGAGATATTGGATGACAATGTGATGCAGTCCGTCACAAACCTGAGGCTTGGGAGATGTTGGACCTTTCAACAGGACAATGATCCGAAGCATACCTCCAAGTCCACTAGAGCATGGTTGCAGATTAAAGGCTGGAACATTTTGGCGTGGCCATCGCAGTCACCTGACTTAAATCCGATTGAGAATCTCTGGTGGGACTTAAAGAAAGCAGTTGCAGTGCGCAAGCCTAAGAATGTGACTGAACTGGAGGCTTTTGCCCATGACGAATGGGCGAAGATACCCGTAGATCGCTGCAAGACACTTGTGTCAAGCTATGCTTCACGTTTAAAAGTTGTTATAACTGTAAAAGGATGTTGTACTAAGTACTAAGATTGAATGTCACTTGGGGGTTGAATAAAACTGATAATGATGTGAGCACAGAAAAGACATTTGTGGTTATTTCATTATAAATGTTATGTTATATTTGTCTGACCTACACGTGCCTCTTTGATTTAATTGTAAGCAAGATGACTGAATGATGAAAATCAATGTCAAACTGGCCAATACACTTAATTTCAGTGGGGGTTGAATAATTTTGAACACAACTGTATAAGGTCCTATGAATGATAATAAAAAGGTCTGTTACAGAAAAACGAAAAACCGCTTAAAAAAAAAAAAAAGGTAAACAATTTTGCCAAAGTAAATTATGAAAAATGCCTAAAAGATCCTAAAAAAATCAATAAATGAATAGACTTTATACTGCAGATTTAAAGAAGATACGGTTTATTAGATATTGGATTAAAACTGGAATATTTTTAACATTGAAGCCTATGGGGTTCGCCTGGATAAACCTGACGAATGAAAACACTGAACAGCAGGGCACTTCGGCAACTTTTCACTGATGTTCGGTGTACTCTGAATAGATTAACCATTGCTTCTCTATTTGGATTTCCCTGCCTTCGAACAGGCACCGTACTTGCTGTCAGTTCGCCAAAATTTGGAAAACTGCCTGCTCTCTGAATAGCCGAATGGCCTTGAAATGTCACTGTACAGGGAAATTCCCAGTTCGGTAACATTTCGGGGCCAGATCGGCTCTCTTTGAATAAGCTCTATAGGAATACTACATTAAAGATGATGCACTGCAGAACAGGATGTACTAAATACCCAGAACTGTGATCAAACAAGCACGTGTGCTGGTTGATGGGAAGAGGAAGGAGAAGGGCATAAGATTGGCTTGGGGTTAGGATTGAGGGGGAGATTGAGGGTACCTGTCTGTAATATTGCTAGCCTTCACCTACTAATATTAAATACCACTCATCCAAACCACCAGTCCAAAAGAATATTCTACAAAATAAGTGTATAATTTTAATGTTGGCGTCACAGTTTGCTTTAGAAAAGTAGAACTGCATTAGTGTTCCGTCAAATGAGTGACCCTAAAATGATCTGTTATGTACCCTTGCATTTTCTCACAGTATTTTTGCCTAATCTATTGGCTAACATCATTCTATTGAGGAATAGAAGCAGAGGCAGATCATTCTATCAAATCTGGGAATACTGTAGCGTCTTTCCTCTGTTTCCATGGTGCATTCTCTTAACTCTGAGGCTAATGGATGCCGTTTATGTCTTTAAATCTACCGATCGTTTGTCTTTTTATTGTTTCCTGGCGTCTGCATTGTTATGGATGTAGATGAAATGAGTCGAGGTTTGCAAAAGTTCTTAGATCGGTGTATATCTGCTGTTACCTACCTGAAATCTTTTGTTTCGTCTAAAGGCAACCCCAGCTTTGTCTCTTGCAAATTGACACAGCTGTACTTTCAGCAAACAGATTCTAATGTTGTGTCTTTGTGGGCACGTCTCAAATTTGGAATACGTCTTATTTTTTGGAATAATACGACAGAGAATTAGGTTTAAATCCTAAACTTCTGCCAGCAATAGAGAGCGAGTATTTATCAGAATGTTTATCAACGTAAAAACAAGGTCATCCTTTCAAAATAACAGCTGTCACTCCAAAGCTGTCATTTATATCTATTGCAGCTTTTTGAGGAAAGAACTCTTCAAATGATATACCTATGTAATTCTCACAGCCTCCTATGAAGTTGAATGGGATCTTGAGGCAAAGCTTGTATGGGGCCTTGAGGCAACGCAAAGCTGCTTTGTTTTTTGCTTCTTTAATTAAGGCTTGTATTATAACACTTGCATTTTTTTTAAAAGTTGCAATAATGTGTGCAATGCATAAAAGCTTTTAAACAAATAGATGCTTGGTAACGTTAACGATTTTTTACTTTTCTGCACACATTCCTTTTGAACTCCCTTTTTAACTGTTGAACAGTAGACAATCAAGATTGCTTCAAATAAATATGATGCGTTTAGTTGAAAATGTGGATTTACTGAGTAAAATGCATTGAAGATGTCTTTTGTTTCAAGAAAAATCCTGAAAAACAAGTACAAATACAGCATTTTACATTGAAAATTTGAAATATGCACTAAAAATTAAAAAAGAAAAAAGAGAGGGGAATGTCAACCTTCACTACAATAATGAAATCCTACAACAAAAAGGAAAGAAAAGGTAGCGGCGAGGATACAAGAAATACCCAGAAATAGTCCCAAGAATTTATTTATATACAGTCAGGTCCAGAAATATTGGGACATCAACACAATTCTAACATCTTTGGCTCTATACACCACCACAATGTAGTTGTAATGAAACAAACACAATGTGCTTTAACTGCAGACTGTCAGCTTTAATTTGAGGGTATGTACATCCAACTCAGGTGAACGGTGTAGGACTTACAGCAGTTTGCAGATGTGCCTCCCACTTGTTAAGGGACCAAAGGTAATGGGACAGAATAATAATCATAAATCAAACTTTCCCTTCTTAATACTTGGTTGCAAATCCTTTGCAGTCAATCACAGCCTGAAGTCTGGAACGCATAGACCTCACCAGACGCTGGGTTTCATCCCTGGTGATGCTCTGCCAGGCCTCTACTGCAACTGTCTTCAGTTCCTGCTTGTTCTTGGGCCATTTTCCCTTCAGTTTTGTCTTCAGCAAGTGAAATGCATGCTCAATGAGATTCAGGTCAGGTGATTGACTTGGCCATTGCATAACATTCCACTTCTGTCCCTTCAAAAACTCTTTGGTTGCTTTTGCATTATGCTTTGAGTCATTGTCCATCTGCACTGTGAAGCGCCGTCCAATGAGTTCTGCAGCATTTGGCTGAATGTGAGCAGATAATATTGGCTGAAACGCTTCAGAATTCATCCTGCTGCTTTTGTCAGCAGTCACATCTATATAATAAAACCGTTTTAAAGTCCGTCGCCATCAAGCGCTGACTGCGCATGCGCGACGGACATTTAAAAACGGTTAGAAAAAAAAAAGTGGAGCCGTTGGAGAGGCGCGCGCCTCTCCCTGTCTCACCTCCTCACAGCTCAGTCACTGCGGAGGTGAGAGAGGCGCTTTGCGAGCGCCTCTCCAACGGCTCCGCTTTCTTTTTTATGGCGGATCCCTGCTCGCCCGAGGCTGGGCCCATGTATGCCCACCGGCGAGCAGGGACTAGAAGTTAGCCGCCGACGGGCCCCCTCTGATGATTTCAGAGGAAGCCTGCCGGCGGCCATCTTTAAGTCCCTGCTTGCCGGTGGGCTCAGCCTCCGGCGAGCAGGGACTTCAAGATGGCCGCCGGCGGCCCCTCTGATGTCAGGGGAAGTCCATTGGCAGCCATCTTTAAGTCCCTGCTCGCCGGTGGGCTCAGCGTCCTGCGAGCAGGGACTTCAAGATGGCTGCTGGCGGGCCCCGTCTGATGATGTCAGAGGAAGCCCGCCGGTGGCCATCTTTAAGTTCCTGCTCGCCGGTGGGCTCAGCCTCCGGCGAGCAGGGACTTCAAGATGGCTGCTGGCGGGCCCCTTCTGATGATGTCAGAGGAAGCTCGCCGGCGGTCATCTTGAAGTCCCTCTTGCCGGTGGGCTCATCCATGTGAGCTGGGGGAAAATATACCCATGTGAGCAGGGGGCAATTATACCCATGTGAGCTGGGGCAATTAAACCCATGTGAGTTGGGGGCAATTATACCCATGTGAGCAGGGGGCAATTATACGCAGGGGGCAATTATACCCATGTGAGCAGGGGGCATTTATACCCATGTGAGCAGGGGGCAATTATACCCATGTGTGCTGGGGCAAATATATCCATGTGAGCTGGGGGAAAATATACCCATGTGAGCAGGGGCAATTATACCCATGTGAGCTGGGGGCAATTATACCCATGTGAGCAGGGGCAATTATACCCATGTGAGCAGGGGGCAATTATACCCATGTGAGCAGGGGGCAATTATACCCATGTGAGCTGGGGCAAATAAATCCATGTGAGTTGGGGAAAATATACCCATGTGAGCTGGGGGCAACATATCCATGTGAGCTTGGGCCAAATATACCCATGTGAGCTAGGGGAAATATATCCATGTGAGCTGGGCGCAAATATACCCATGTGAGATGGGGTAAATATACCCATGTGAGCTGGGGCAGATATACCCATGTGAGATGGGGGCAATATATACCCATATGAGCTGAGGGCAATATATACCCATATGAGCTGAGGGCAATATATACCCATATCGCCAAAAAAATTGCATTGCTGTGCTTTCATTTCAGCAAACATTCATGCACACCTCACTTAACAATAGACTGCCCTCTGGGCAGGCTTTCCACTTAGTCATCAATAAATACAAGAGAACCAGTTCCATTGGCAGCCATACATGCCCACGCCATGACACTACCACCACCATGCTTCACTGATGAGGTGGTATGCGTAGGATCATGAGCAGTTCCTTTCCTTCTCCATACTCTTCTCTTCCCATCACTCTGGTACAAGTTGATCTTGGTCTCATCTGTCCATAGGATCTTGTTCCAGAACTGTGAAGGCTTTGTTAGGTGTTGTTTGGCAAACTCTTATCTGGCCTTCCTTTTTTTGAGGCTCACCAATGGTTTACATCTGGTGGTGAACCCTCTGTATTCACTCTGGTGAAGTCTTCTCTTGATCGTTGACTTTGACACACAGACACCTACCTCCTGGAGAGTGTTCTTGATCTGGCCGACTGTTGTGAAGGGTGTTTTCTTCACCAGGGAAAGAATTCTTCGGTTATCCACCACAGTTGCTTTCTGTGGTCTCCCGGGTCTTTTGGTGTTGTTGAGCTCACCGGTGCGTTCCTTCTTTTTGAGAATGTTCCAAACAGTTGTTTTGGCCATGCCTAATGTTCTTGCTATCTCTCTGATGGGTTTGTTTTGTTTCTTCCGCCTAATGATGGCTTGCTTCACTGATAGTGACAGCTCTTTGGATCTCATCTTGAGAGTTGACAGCAACAGATTCCAAATGCAAATAGCACACTTGAAATGAACTCTGGGCCTTTTATCTGCACATTGTAATTGGGGTAATGAGGGAATATCACACACCTGGCCATGGAACAGCTGAGAAGTCAATTGTCCCATTACCTTTGGTCCCTTAACAAGTGGGAGGCACATCTGCAAACTACTGTAAGTCCTACACCGATCACCTGAGTTGGATGTACATACCCTCAAATTAAAGCTGACAGTCTGCAGTTAAAGCACATAGTGTTTGTTTTATTCCAACTCCATTGTGGTGGTGTATAGAGCCAAAGATGTTAGAATTGTGTCGCTGTCCCAATATTTCTGGACCTGAACTGTATTTATAAAGTATTTTACCAGGAAGGATACATTGAGATTTCTCTCATTTTCAAGTATGTCCTGGGTTCAAGAACATTGAAATATTACAGTCGTTACAGTAATACAATGTAAGATATTAAAAAACAACACAAATATACATATTAACAGAAAATAAATATTTAGGAAATAGTCATTATGTTACATGTTTACAGGTGCATTCTGAGTCGAGGTATGTTAGTAAGGAGCTCTTGAGTGACTTAAGACTGGGGGAAGATTTAATGGTGTCTGGGAGGTTATTCCATAATTGCGGTGCTCTGTAGGAAAATGAGGATCGAGTCACTTTCTTTTTGTACTGTTGTATTGTAAGTAAGGTGCAGGTCCTGGATCACAGGTTATAGGATGAGGGAAGAATTAGTGACTATAAAATAAAATTACTGTAGATACTCGAGTATACTGCTAGATTTTGATGACAAAAATTTACCTTAAAATTGGAGGGGTCGTGTTATATTCGAGACAACTGCACGGCGTGTAAAAAAAATAAATTGCCATGCTCTGAATCTCAAGTTTCCCAGAAGTTCCGGTAGTCTCGCTGAAGTGAATGCGAGCTCCCTGATGCTTGCAAACACTTCAGGAACTCCCAGATTCGGGAGACTTGGGATCCATCACGGCCAGAGTGCATTCTCGGTTTAATCATTCACCTCGCTCGCCTCCGCTGACCATCTAATCGCTAGTAAAGAAGACGGGTGGCCGGCGGCTTCATACTTAGTAACAACTACAATCATTCTAGAGCAGAGCACCCTGACCTGAGGGGGAGCCTGACTGTGTTAAGAGAACCTGGAAGGATTTTAATGGTTTACTGGTACAGTAAAATTTTGCTCCTCGCGTTATATTCGAGTCTTGAGTATCCTCTCATTTCCATAATAAACCTCTATCCATCGTGTTATTTTCGGGTCGCGTTATACTCGAGTATCTACGGTAGTCAATAAAATCAGTGTGAACTGTATATCTGTATATTTATATAAATACTAGAGTGGGCCTTGAAGCAATAAGTATTCTTGAGGGCAGGGTTATCTTTTTTTATTGTTTGTCAGGTATGTCATATACATTCTTCCTTTATGTTCCGTAATATATATATGATTAATTGGGGTTGAAATTTTTTATTTCTCCTATTTTAATGGTGTATGTTTAATTTATGTTTTATATAAACATTTATTTTTTCTCACAAATTCGTGTGACATTGTCTAGGTACTCCGGGGTTGGTGCTAGCTCAGCACCTCGACCCAGAACACAACACTATACCTCTTGGTAGTCCATAGGACTCCAGGGTAGGTTGCGTATGGGATTTGATGTTTTTTTTTAGGGGGTGCTAAATGAATTTGCATTTGCAGAATCAATTGACGCCAGCCTTTAAGACTCGCTAAAATTCTGGCTTGATATAAATCTTGCTCTCCACGTGTTAGGTATAGGAAACGCTTAAGAACAGTAACCTCGGACAAGCTGCAAAGGGTAAAACATTTTCACCCGAGTGTAACGTCAGGATCAGACTATCGATGGCAGATGTTAAACTTACTTGTCCTAGTGCTTACATAATAAGATGCTACATTAGCACCAGCTATGGAATAGAGCTATGGAATAGAGCCCAAGGTCAGGTGTGTTTGATAAATTTGAATGCGTTTGATGTTTATAAAATATTGAGTTTGTCTGTAGGGCAGTACATTGACGTTTTAAAAAAAAATGTTGTCCTACAGCCACAACATGAAAAAGGCACACTCATACAATGGGGCAGCATTGCACAATGCAAACTTGCACACAATGTGTGAAATATAGAAAAGGGCTGTGTTCTGTCCGAAGACATCGAGCTAAACCTTCTTGTCTCACAAACTTGGATACCATATTTATTTTGATCTCAGATTTATTAAGACAAGCCAGGTGAAACTGTAATACAGTAAAAACAAACTTCATAAACATCACATTACATGCATAACAGCATTTTCATTACCAGATGATACAGTAAACTTACTTTTTTAGCTCTCTAGGGGTAGATGGCGATGGATGAGAAACACATGCCTCGCTTCAGTAATAACTTTCAGACACAAAATGGTGAATGCTTCACTTCCTGTCAAGATTCTACCCAGCATTCTCTGATAATGATAACTTCCTTCCTATACATTCACTAATATATATGAAATGGTTTAACAGCCGTAATACCACAAAAGGACACTAGATGGTGCTACACTCCACTATAACTAATGTACCATACATTACAACTTTACACAAATCTATCACTGATTCTTCTTATTAAAGCATAAACATTCTGATAGACAGCACACTCCCCGTCTGACGTCACACGACGTCACTAGCAGAGTCTTCCATAGAAAACAACAGAGCAAGTTCGTTCACTGGTCTTAAGAACACTTTAACCTCATTCTGTTGAAAGGTCTTAACCTCGACCTTACGGACACGATTATCTTTGCTTGGGAGTACTTTGGTGATCAGACCTAAAGGCCACATGTTCCTTAGCGTCTGACAGTCTTTCATTAGCACAACGTCTCCAGGTTTAAGATTGGGCTTTCCAGTGTGCCACTTTCTCCTCACTTGTAGAGTAGATATACATTGTTTCTTCCACCGGCTCCAGAAGGTATTGGCAAGAACTTGTACCTGTCTCCATTGTCGCTTGTAAAGATCTTTCTCACAAAACTCTCCAGCTGGAGCACCGGCAAGATTAGTCTTTTGCGTGAGCAACATGGCGGGTGTGAGGATCACCGGGTCTTCAAAGTCACTTGAAATTGGTGTCAAAGGTCTGGCATTAATGATAGCTGTAACCTCTGCCATAAAGGTCACTAAACACTCGTGAGTAAGCCTTGCAGTTCCTACTTGCAGGAAGATAGAGTCAAGAATTCTGCGGGCTATGCCTATCATCCTCTCCCAGACACCTCCCATGTGAGAAGAGTGAGGTGGGTTGAAGATCCACGTGCAGTCTTGCTCACTCAAGTATCTTTGTACTGTAAGGACGTCCAAGTTAGAAGGAATTTGAAGTTCTCTTACTGCTCCTACAAAGTTTGAGCCCCTGTCAGAACGAATGAGTCTCACTGGACCCCTGATTGCTATGAAACGTCTCAGAGCATTAATAAAACTTGAAGTGTCCATTGACTCAATAACTTCAATGTGAACCGCTCTGATGGACATGCAAACGAATATAACTGCCCAGCGTTTACTGTTTGAGTGTCCCCTCTTTGTGTACCGGGTGGCGACAGACCATGGACCGAAAACATCAAGGCCAACATTGGTAAAAGGTGGATCCATGCTAAGTCTGTCAGGTGGTAAATTGGCCATCTTTTGCGTCTGTAACCTTCCACGAAGTTTTCTGCAGATGACACACTTGAAGAGGATCCTACTCACACATCTCTTAGCTCCGACTACCCATAGTCCAGCAGCTCTTACAGCTCCTTCAGTAAACAGTCGACCCTGGTGTTTAGTTTGGTCATGGTAGTGCTGAATGAGTAAGTAGGCAATATGATGGTGACCGGGAATCACTAACGGATGTTTCTCTGAGAGTTCTAACTCGCTTTCTCTCAAACGGCCTCCTACTCTCAACATGGCATTTTCATCAAGAATTGGATCAAGTTTCTTTAAACTACTGTCTTTAGGAACAGGTTTCTGGTTGAGAATACAATTAATTTCTTTAGCAAAGACCTCTCTTTGTACAACAGATATTAACCAATTTTTAGATTGTTCTAGGTCAGTCGCTGAGTAGCCGTTTTTGCAGTGGTGCCAACCTCTGCAATTGTCTGGAGTCAGTGGTTTTTGTTTATAGGACTGAGCTATGTGGTTCAGGCAAGTAATAGCTCTAACTAATGACCTCCAGGTGAAAACCTATTGAAACGGTGAGTTTTAAACTGGTTAAGAGAAGTTGTTGTAACTGCAGTAGATACCTGAGGGCGAATTTCCTGATCCTTGTCTGCATCTATTAACTCGAATGTGGCGGGGTCTTTAATGTTACAGTCGGTACTGCGTAGAAAGGTGGGACCTGTGAACCACGAAGTACTCTCAAGGCGGCTGGCTGCTACAGATCTGGTCGCTAGGTCTGCAGGATTACGGTCTGTGGGCACGAAATGCCATTGCTCTGGGAGGGTAGACCTCCTTATCCTCAATACTCTGTTATTGACATAGACGTAGAAACGTCTAATTTCATTATGGATGTAACCCAAAACTATTTTGCTGTCTGTATAAAACTCAGCTTTTTGAATTTCTACGTTTATCTCTGTTGCAATTAGTTCAGCTAGCTCTGTAGCCAAAACTGCAGCACAAAGCTCCAGCCTGGGTATGTGTGTGTTCAGAAAGTGGTGCAAGTTTGGCTTTCCCCATTACAAACCCTATGTGGCATTGTCCTTTATTGTCTATGGTTTTCAGGTAAGCTACAGCAGCAATTGCCTTAACAGAAGCATCTGAAAACACACAAAGTTTTTGCGTCTGATAGTCTTCAGATGACAGAGGGACATATGGTCGTGGGATGTTAAGGTTAGATAAAACTGTCAGTGAGTCCTTCCACTCTGTCCATAGGTTCTTCTTGTCAGTGGGGAGAGGGTGGTCCCAATCTAACGACTCACAGGTCAAGTCTCTCAGTAGTGCCTTACCCTGGATAGTGATAGGTGCTGCAAAACCTAAAGGATCGTACAGGCTATTTATGGTAGACAGGACGCCTCTACGGGTAAAGGGTTTTTCCTCTGTGTTTACTTGAAAGGTAAAGGTGTCAGATTTTAAGTCCCATAGCAAACCAAGACTGCGTTGCATGGGAAGTGAGTCTGTGCCTAGATCTAAGTCCTTTAACTCGTTAGAACGATCTTCGACAGGAAAGGCCTCCAAGACTTCTCTACTGTTGGAAGCAATCTTGTGAAGTTTTAAGTTGGAACAGGCAAGCATTGCCTGAGTCCTTTTGAGGAGACTGATAGCGGCTTCATTTGTAGGCAGTGATTTCAAGCAGTCGTCTACGTAGAAATCTCTGTCTACAAATTGTCTGACATCTGACCCATACTCTGACTCGCCTACTCTAGCAGAGTGTCTGAGGCCATATATAGCAACAGCAGGGGAAGGACTGTTGCCAAATATGTGTACCCTCATACGGTATTCTGTGATGTCTCCAGAAGGGTTGTTGTCCTTGAACCAGAGAAATCTCAGAAAGTTACGGTGTTCTTCTTTAACAAGAAAGCAGTAGAACATTTGTTGTATGTCTGCCATGAACGCAACTGAATCTTTGCGAAAGCGAAGAAGCACCCCTAACAGTCTGTTGTTAAGGTCAGGGCCCGAGAGAAGGACATCATTTAGAGAGACACCCTCATGCTTGGCGCTAGAATCGAACACCACTCTAATCTGCCCTGGCTTCTTAGGGTGGTAAACCCCGAATATGGGTAAGTACCAGCATTCTTCTGTGTCTTTGAGGTCTGGGGTTATCTCAGCATGACCGTTCTGGAATATTTTCTCCATGAAGGAAAAGAAATGTTCACTCATCTCTGGTTTCCTTTGGAGATTGTGTCTTAGGGACGAGAGGCGTTTATGTGCTAGTTCTCGGTTGTTAGGCAAACGTCGTCTTTGAGGTCTAAAGGGAAGAGGTGCAACCCAGCTATTAGTCACATCTTTCTCTATACTCTTTTCCATAAGTTCTAAGAAGAGTCTATCCTCTATGGACATTGCTACCTGGTCATCTTCCTTTGTCCTCTTAAACACTGTGCTTCCTAAGTCATTTTGGTCGTCGTCGTAGGTGTTGTTGTGTGGTAGCTCTTTTATGAGGATGTGATTCTGACAGGGTTGGAGAAGAGAAGGACGACCATTCTCGAAGGTACTAGTGAGCAGGTTATTAACAGATGCCGGTTTGTGAGCACCCCCTAGGCAAACATCACCTATAATGACCCACCCGAGGTCTAGTTTTTGGGCATATGGGGCGTTTTGGGAACCGTTTATCAGTTTTCTAACTTTATGGACTTGCAAGATATCTCTCCCAAGAAGTAAGATTATCTGAGCCTGATCGTCTAGTTCTGGTATGAGATGTGCTATGTGCTTTAAGTGAGTGTGGTGAGCTGCTGCGTCTGGTGTGGGAATCTCTGACCTGTTGTCTGGCATATGGTTGCACTCTATTATGGTCGGTAAGGGTAGGCATGTCTTACCATCCATAGATTCAATTTGTAGCCCGTCAGCTCTTCTCCCCGCCGTTTCCACTGTACCTGCACACGTTCTAAGGGAGTAAGGGCTGCTCGGGCTTTTAAGGTTTAGAATGTCAAAAAACACAGATCTCGCTAGTGACCTATTACTCTGATCATCCAAAATGACGTAGAGCTTGACCGCTTTGTCTCTGCGTCCTTTTGGGTAAACTCTCACAGGACAGATTTTGGAGCAGGATCTGCCGCCTGTAGTTCCTTTGCAGACTTCAGTACACTGTGAAGTGATTGCCATGGCGTCTGTACTAGAGTCTTTGGCTTCCCTGCCTTGCTCTGTGTCACCATGCACAGGTGGGAGGGTTACTTGGAGTAGGCCTTGGGTGTAGAGCTGTGTTGTGCTCTGTGTTGCCACACTCTGTACACTTGACACTGACCTTGCAGTCCTTGGCGAAGTGCGTAGATGAAGAGCAGCACTTGAAACAAATGTTGTTCTCCTTGAGGAAAGCTTTGCGCTCCTGGATAGTCTTTGTCCTGAAGGCTCTGCATTTCTGTAGAGGATGTGGCATCTTATGTAGAGGGCAGAACTTTGTAGGGTCGCTGTCTCGATCCTCTAGTTGAGACTCTGTAAACCTTTGGAAGAAATGTTAGTTTTGTGCACGGCTACTGGAGCTCTGGGTTGTTTGGGGCCAAAGGAAGTGGAATAAGACACTGGAAAAATGAAACTGGGATCATCTTTCATTCTTGCTTGTCTGTCTACAAAGTCTACAAACTCACTAAAGGGTGGAAAAGGCACATTGCGATCTCGTTTGTAGTTACAGCCATGAGTGATCCATCTTTCGTGTAACTCATAAGGAAGTTTTTGTGCTAAGGAGTGAATCCCTCTGGCAGAGTCAAGATAAGAAAGGCCAGGTAAGTCTCCTTCTGCTTTAGCCACTCGTAACTCCATACACAGATCACTGAATTCTCTGAGCCTTTGATAACCTCTGCTGGGCATTTTTGGGAAGTCTTCTATCCTTTTAAACAGTGTATTCTCTATAGCTTCTGGTGAACCATAACACCTATCCAGTCTGTCCCATATGTTTGTAAGGCCTATCTCAGGGTGATTTATGTTAATGTCTCTGATCCTTATGGCCTGTTCAGCAGACTCATTGCCGAGCCACTTTACAGGAGGTCTATCTGTTCCCTGCAGGATAGATCTAGACCATGAATAGCACTCTGGAAAGAGGATCGCCACGCCCTGTAGTGTTGAGGGCGATCACTAAATTTGACAAGACCTTGGGTAACTAACTCACGTTTCGCAAGGAATTTTGCAAAGTCTATAGTAGCCTGATTGTGATTGGGTAGGTTGCTGGTGTATTTTGGTGCGGTGTATAGGCATACCTGATAGAAGTCTCCTCTTTAGGTGTGTTGGGCTCATACCTGCTTAAGATTGGCATTTCATACGGACTCGTTGCATACACCTTTGGAGTGAAGACAGGTGTTTGGTAGTTGTATGAAGGCTGGGTACCTTGTGGAATAGAAGGTCTGGTTGGGACGGGAAAGTCTGGCACTCTGTCAGACCTTTCTTGCTTGTCGCACTGGGTTCCGAGGTCGTCTCGTCTTTGCTTTATCTGTTGTGACTCACCGACGTCCTGTTTGGTTTCTTTTTGTGGGATGCTGCTTGGGTTATAGTGCTGGTGGACATATTCTGAGGTTCGTTGCGTTGCATCTTGACTGTCTTCCTCTAAACTCGGCATGCTTCTACATTCCTTTGACTCAATGTAGACAGCTGCTTCTAATGCTTCTGCTTCTGCAATGGCAACGGCAACATCTCGGTCCACTGCCAGCCTCTCCATGTTAGCTTCTAAGATAGCTTGCTGTAATTTCAGGGATGTCTCCTGCTTTTTCATCTGTAGCTCTTGGTCTGCGAATGCGACCCTGGCTCTTGCTGCTTCCGCTTTCGAACGGGCTATGGCTGCTGCATTTGCGACAAATGACTTGGATGAGCTTGCTTGTGATCTTGTTTTGATTGAAGATGTCTCACTGTGAGGCATGGCTGCGGGGAAGAAACTGTCTTGCTGTATAGAGACCGCTCGTGACGACGCTGCGCGCCTCTGTGTAGCTTGGCTGCTTGCTTCGCCTGCCGCAGGTATGTTTCTTTAAAGCCTCTGACTGTATGGATGCTGTGTAGCCCCGGGCTGTACAGACTTCGCAGTCAGCTTATCTTCCTCTCGGAGGTCGGCTAAAAATTTCACTGTTCTGTCCGAAGACATCGAGCTAAACCTTCTTGTCTCACAAACTTGGATACCATATTTATTTTGATCTCAGATTTATTAAGACAAGCCAGGTGAAACTGTAATACAGTAAAAACAAACTTCATAAACATCACATTACATGCATAACAGCATTTTCATTACCAGATGATACAGTAAACTTACTTTTTTAGCTCTCTAGGGGTAGATGGCGATGGATGAGAAACACATGCCTCGCTTCAGTAATAACTTTCAGACACAAAATGGTGAATGCTTCACTTCCTGTCAAGATTCTACCCAGCATTCTCTGATAATGATAACTTCCTTCCTATACATTCACTAATATATATGAAATGGTTTAACAGCCGTAATACCACAAAAGGACACTAGATGGTGCTACACTCCACTATAACTAATGTACCATACATTACAACTTTACACAAATCTATCACTGATTCTTCTTATTAAAGCATAAACATTCTGATAGACAGCACAGGCTGCGCTTCTCTATAATTCATATGCAGTGAATAAGTTTGCAGCATACAATGCATGAAAAGGGCTGCCTTATGTGATGCACAATGCTGACCTATTGCACGAGTGTGAAATTTTTTTAAAATGTTTTGTCCCATGTTTATGACATGAAAAGAGACTGTCCAACAGTCCTACTGCCCTAATATTCAATGATAGTTTTTAAAGTCCAAACGGATTTGATATTATCAAACGTCTCCAAATTTATATTTAAAAAAATCGCATGGATTCAAATTTATTCAGTGATATGTTATTCAGATGCATTTCGGTCCAGCGACTCAGCTCTTCCAGTTTTCTGATATTTCAAATGGTTGATATTCGACCAAATATCAATTTGATCCGAATCACACAAGTCTACCATCAATCAAATACCTTTACTTTGGACCTCTAGTAGACTATGACAACATACAGCATATGGTACTGTTGGACAGTCCTGCCTTGTATGATCTACGTCAATGCACAAAATGTCTTTATTAGTTTAATATTCTGTGTTACGTTGTCTCTTTATACAGTATATGCTTAATGTGTTTTGCTCTTTTCCAGGCACAGTATACATTACTTTGTGGGATTTCCATTCTACAATGACATACTTACTTCACGTTCTTACCTCAGCCCTTTCACCATTGATGTGGTGAAATTCAAAGGAACAGGTGCAGGGGTTCAAATTTTGTCTCTGAAGTCAACCTTCTCTCCACCTTACAGAGATCAAAGGATCTAGCCATGAGCAAGATGGGCTACTTTGTGTCAGAGCAAATAGATTTACCAGGGTTTAAAAAGAAATAAATGCATTGCTCAAGCAAGATAGTTTTTATCTTTTTTTGCCCAACATATCACACAAAGTAAGTGGAAAAAAAACTCGTCCACTAAACGGACTAAGCCTATTGATGCCTTCTAATACCCTTTACCAAACTACCGCAACATACGTCGCATCCAGAGAATTCTAAAATAAGTACTTTATTGAGTATAATCCTAAAAATCACAGAATAGATACACAAAACGTCATAACACTGAAAAACAAACATTAATACGATATAGGTCAATGCATCAATCGATCACCAATCCATACGCCCCAAGATAGCAATGTGTAGGTCTTAAGTAGGCAGCAAGAACTGCCGAGGTATGCGATTAGGTTAAGTGTGGCTCATTATCTATAATCTTCATCTATTGGTGCATTTTAATGATGTATATGTTACGGGTAAAGCCGAAGTGCGGTTAATCCTAGGATTACCCGGGTAATCCTGATATTACCCAAAACCGCTGGGTAAAGTTGCAAAAATTTGAAAATTTCAGACTTTACCCGGGTAATCTTAGGACTAACCAACAGCCCTTGGGTAACAGTCTGGAAGAGCTGAAAAATCCACACTTTACCCGGATAATGTGCAAGTCTGAAGCTTCACCCGGGTAATCTGAGGACTATCCACCGCTTCACCTGGGTAATCTACAGAGCATCCAACCCCGCTTGGGTAAAAGTGAATTTTGCTATTATCTATGGATATTATCAATGAAAATGGCAAAATATAAACATTAAAATGTATTGCGGATATAATGAATATACAGAGTAACAGGATATGTTTCTTATATGAATGTGAAAGAGTTACATGATCTTTATTATGTGTCATATGTGCTTATATATCATTTATAAAACATAATAACCATCAGGTTACTCTTTATATAATATCTTTATCTTCATAAATTCATTTTCAGACAATTAATGCACAGAGTTACACGACGGTTAATTAGTGTGGTATGTGGCTGTGGATACAAACAATTTTGTTATCGGTCAGATAACAGTTTGCAGCTTTACCCGGGTAATCCTCGGAATTCAGTCAACTGTAACCTGCTGAAAACCAAAGAAAAGCGGAGAACCCAGAGGGGTTTGGATATTTTGCAGATTACCCGGATAAAGTCCGATGTTTCATTGCACATGACACTTTATCCAACAACACTAGGGTAATGTGCGAATTACCCAGTTAAAACAGTGCAGAAAACCGGGGTACCCAGAGGCCTCTGGATACTTTGCAGATTACCCAGGTAAAGTCCGTAATTTAATTTCACTTAAGACTTTTGCTAATGACGCCTGGGTAATGTTAGGATTACCCGGATTATCCTAGATTAACCACACTTTGGGCTTTAACCATAACATATATATTGGCAATATGAATTGATGTTAAGGTCTACACTTTGCTTGATTAAAAAAGGTAACACAAGTAAATAAATAAATTAATAAAGGTAATGCTAAGCTGCGAGCTCTTGGTTATGCGTAGCTATATTATTACTATTGCTACTATATATTCTTTGGATATTGTTGCACCATAATTATAAGGATCTTGAGTATTAACTGAGATTGGGCCTATGTACTGTTCCTGTGCAATACTTTGCACTTTTTTGTTACATAAGCCTACAGACTCTATGATGATTGTTTTTCCATCTATGTCAGGACTTACCTCTCCTGCAGGGGTGGCCCCGGCATGCTGGGCATCATGCGGCGAGCGTCCGGTGCAGCGACTCAGGCCGGCAGTCCCCACACGCCGGCCTGCCAATCTTGCATTATTTATCATAACTTAGTTATTAGGCCCTACTTGGTTTATATAGATCCATTGACACCATACATACATACATACATAGCTTTATACTCAAGAGGTGAGGTGCTATTAGGATGCAAAGGTAATATATAAACCATCTATTTACCTCTTTCACTGTCTTGGGGCGTATGGAGTGGTGATCGATTGAGGTGTTGGCCCAGGTCGTGTTAATGTTTGTTTTCCAGTGTTATGTCGTTTTGTGGATGTATTGGGTGATTTTTAGGAGTAAACTTAATAAATTATTTATTTTAGAACTCTCTGGATGCGACGTATGTTGCATTAGTTTGGTAAAGGATCTTTTTTCCACCCAATGCTTTATCCAAGACGGTAGTTCAAATATTTTTCTTAAAAATGTTGTCATAGAACCGTTCTCTATGTAAAAAGCAATCATGCATGGAAACCCCCTATTTTACCCTAAATTAGAGGTGTGGGGGGATAAGCTAAACCTGCAGTAAATTGGAGTGTGTTGTATTTGTTTGTTGGTTAAAATGGTTCCCAATGCATCGTATGCATATTCAGATTGAGTGCAGCCCTCTTCTTCTGTAGTTTCATATCACCCTCCTTAGATTTGCACCCCTGTCTGACTTGGGTGCTTAATTTCTGGGTCCCGTTCAAAGAATTAACTAATTGCTGCTTGCCAGCCTGATCCTTCTGGTCTATCAAGACCATATATAGAGGGAAGAATAAAGTGGATGCTGATATACAGCTCATAGATATGCAGTATATAACAGCAGCGTTTTTTTGTGCAACTTGCCTGAGGGTGTTGGACTATAGACACAATCTGATATATAATATTTTGTTCTTGCTTTCTTTAATTTTATGAGTCATTCCTGAGTTGCAGATAGCCTTTTGATGTCACCTTGTGCTCATATTAGATGTAGAAACTCTAGGTAGAGCAACCTGTCCCAACACAAATGAAACTTGATACTGTGTGTAATACTGAATCTATCTCTTTTGATTGCTGGCAGTAAACTCATCACAGCAGTGAAATGCATCCAATGCAACATATTTTGATATGGTGGAGACATCAGCAAGCTTTTTATTGCGCCGTCGGTCAAATAAAATACAGAGGATTCATGGCGTCATTTTTTTACGTGCTGATAAGATTATTGCCGACAGCATTCTGTAGAGGTGACGCTGAGGCTGCCTCTGACATGCACTATGGCATCTATTATACTGCTGGCACCATAGACGATAGCTTAAATCATATGTACAAATACATCATAACTTAGAACTCTTTCTGTGTGGTACAGTTACAAGCAACAACAAGTTCTGTAGCGCTGTATAATGGGTGGGACATAACAACAACATAACAAATATCCATACAAGTTAGTCACACAGAGAACAATGGGAGCGAGGACTATGCTCAAGAGTTTACAATCCAAGAGTGGGGCGACACACAGATGTGAGGGTAAGTAGCTGAGTATGTGAAGTAGTGGGGTGCATGGGGACTGTATGGGAAGATGAAGCAAGAAGGTATAATGGGGTATTATGGAGTAAGATGACAGGCTTCCCTAATGTAATGTGTTTTTAGACACTTCTTGAAGGTTGGAGGCATGGGGAGAGTCGAATGTTGAATGGGAGAGAATTCCATAGAAAGTGAGCAGCTCAGGAGAAGTCCTGAAACTGCTCTTATAGTTATTTGACTTTTACAGTGTATTGGACCAATCGACACATAGGAGACCTCTTCTCAACTCACTGGCTTGAGAAACATCTCTCTCCTACAAAATGTTGACTGTCTGCTTCCCTTTAGCATCAAAATAGCAATATAACCATCATTGTGAGTACATTCTTTCTCTCTCCTTCACATTCATTATGGAAGGGCTACAACTCATCCATAGTCTATTCTTTCACGGTACAATAACATCCTGATGCCAAACATGTCTGCCATCGGCATATGACTTAAATGTTTCATTTACTTAATTTTCTAACTGTTTGTAACACAATCAACAAAATGCTGTTTAGAGACGCTGCCCAATACAAGTTGTCATCTTTAAATCCTGCACCCTAGATCAAGTGTGTGATACAGAAATATCTAATACATTTCTACATAAAATCTATTTCCATCTTTTAAATTGAATGATTTAAATCTACCTGCAACTCAAATCTTCTAATTTGCATTTTAGTATCCTCTACAGATGCTTTGGGGAAGGGGTGAGTGTCAAAAGATTGTACCCATGGACACCCCATCACAGCACCTACTACATCGCCTAGGTACCTTGGAAGGGGATTTTATGGATAAGAGTTGTCCTTTCAGCTCCCTTCTGATCCAAACTCTGGATATGAAAATTGCTTCATATTCATTCTTCACTTATGTCTATTAATCACAAAAATACCTTGGGCACTATTCCCTAGTGATCATTAGCGTTCAGACGTATAAGCAATATTGGTAGGATAAGTAACTTTAATGCATGCCCCCCATATTACCCTCCGAACGCTAACCCAGTAAGAAATCACTTAACGCATCGGGGATTGAACTAGCCTCCGTAAACTTACTGTCTTTGTGCAGCCTATACTTAACATGGGGAGCGCAATCATTAATTAGTGTTTCAATAGATAAGGTATTACAAAGTGCTGGTGCTAATTACCGTCGGGATGTGCAAAGCAACATTTTAGCTACTCTTAAAAGCTGGTGCTAAATGATTCCACATTTGCAAAAACATTTAGCACCCCCTAAACCCCCCCCCCAATAAATCCCAAACTCACCTCTCATACTGCAGTGAGAGCGGAGGCCCGACCTTCTTGTTGCCGGGAGCAGAGTGAGACTGGGAACAAATAATTCCCAGTCTCCCTCTGCGATCACTCCGTGGTGCAATCTCATGCAGGGCTCGCGGCCCGGAAGCGTAACCCTCTATGCAGTCATATGGTTAGAGGTCAGCACTGCATTCCGGGGCAAGGTCCCGAGGAAGCTCCTGTCCCGGAATGTCGTGCTAAAATGGGAACGCTACAGGGAATCCAGCAGGCGCAGATATTCTCTATTAGCGTCCCCATTTTAACGCAGACTTGGGAATAGGGCCCCTATTCTTTTATGCATAATGTACACTTATGTTTCAATATAAGTGATTTTTTTATCTGAATCTCTGCCTGATTCAATACAGATATTTTTTGGAAAAAATTATGAGATCCCTACAAAGTATCAATGCCTTTGGTTAATGAAAATGAAATAACTAAAGAACCCTAGCCATGCATTTCAACAGGACACATCACACCTTCTCTCAGGATGTCCAAAAATGTAATCTATGACATTCCATGTATCTGTGAGCCAATTCAAAATACTTGTCATTAAAACCGTTTACAGGCAACATTAAAATAGTTTCCTCCTAAATCAAACACCATCCTGCAACTTTACAGTCAACAACAAAGCTCCCCGTGAAATCTCTTCCTGACAATAACTTTTCTTTTTTAATGAACTGTTTTTCTTGTCAAACAATGCACTGTTTTCTCAAAGAATTACAAAGAAATCTAAATAAAAGACCCAATGCAATAATCTTTCATGACATTTAAGTGTACATAGAGCGCTCGCTCACAAAGCCGCGTGTATACCCAGAATGTCAGACAAGATAAATAGAAGAGAATTTGACAAGGCACGTCATGTTAATGATTTGATAGCCGTCTAAATAAAATAGCCCAAAATAAAGCTACAGGGGCCCTTTAGTGGTTTTACATGGCTGTAAATATGTATTAACTTGGTAACTGCCTGCAATTAAGGGCCTGCTTAGGAGCAGTTAGGAGAGACAAAAGACATTATTATACTTGGAAATGGTGCAGTAAAAGCAGAAAATCAAGAGAATTCATTCCACTCAGCTAATGAGCACTTGTATAGGTATGTTAATGACGAAACAGCTCCTGGAAATGGCTTTATATTGTTTATATAGCACTGGCAGAAGATAGCTGTATAAGGTACCTTCTCACCATGTCCCCCAGGCTCTTTGTAATAATGTTAATGAGAAGAGGCGCTATTTTGGCTTGTTTATCGCTAGTTAAAGAAGTATCACTATAGTTTAGGATGAATAGAATAAGCACAGGCCTCAGTGAATCCTAATAGAGAAGCTTCATTTTCAAAGGTTTATTTGAAGTTGATAGTAAGGTGAAAAGTGCACAGATTACGATGGATAAAAGAAAATACAGACAATTGGGTAATGCTGTCGTTATATTACGTTCCTGTTAGCATAATGATGGTTATATTGCTATTTTGATGCTAAAGGGAAGAAGACAGTCAACATTTTCTAGGAGAAAGAGGTTTCTCAAGCCAGTGAGGGGAGAAGAGGCCTCATGTTTTGGATGTCTCGTTACCCTATAAAAGTCAAAAAACTATAAGGGGTATTGAGAAAGCTCCACAATTTCACTGAAATTGTGGTGCTTTCTCGTTTGGCGCATTTCAGTGCACTTCTGTGATTCCAGTTCGCCGACCCTGCAGTGAATACACTATTCAATGCAGGGACTCCGAAGTGCGCCGAGCGTGGAGACTCCCAAGACCCGCCGACCAGACCGCTGAATGTCGCCAAAGAGTGCCGAACTGGCTGCCGAACGCCACTGAACTGCAAAAGAAAAGACGAACTCTGGTATTCTTCTAAAAGGTGTTTAAAGAAAATAGGTGGAAATAATAAAAAAAAGTCCTATAAAAAAATTTGGAATCAAAAGTTTCGCCTAAAAAAATAATACAAAAAATACATCAAAATGGTTCAAAAAATAAATAAATAAAAAAACTATTTGCTGAAAATGAAAAGAATAAATGGTTGAATGAAAAAAAAGAAAGAAAGGATTTATATTTTTTAACATTGAATCCTATGGTATTTGCATTTTTTAAACCTGTTGAACTGAGTTTCTGAAAATCAGGGAATTTCACTGACACTTTGGTGCAGTTCGGCGTACTCTGAATAGATTAAGCATTGCTTCTCTATGGGACAATTTCACTGCCGGTGAAGATCACGAATTGCAGTGATCTGCAGCGAACTGCCTTGTATTTCACTGTCAATTCGTCAGTATTTGCCGAATTGGCATCTGAATAGTAAAAAAAGAGAAAAGTTTCTGGTCTCACCACTCTCCCCACAGAAACTGTTTACACATATGCTGTTATAGTTCAGAGCCGGCTGCTAATTGGCTCTTGTAAAAGTGAGCAATTTTCTTGGCTAGGATACTGGAGGGTCCATTATACAGGATATACTATACTATGTGCGATTTCTTTCT
The DNA here is from genome assembly GCA_009667805.1 of Leptobrachium leishanense. Taxonomy (NCBI): domain Eukaryota; kingdom Metazoa; phylum Chordata; class Amphibia; order Anura; family Megophryidae; genus Leptobrachium; species Leptobrachium leishanense. The sequence goes on along the minus strand of CM019066.1, from coordinate 138,450,853 downwards.
TTTATTTCAGGACCGCTCCATGTGAGAAATATTTGAGAAGCACTCACCAACGTGCTGGGATATGCATGCGCGAGGACTTTTCTCTTTTTTTACTTTCAGGGTTATTCAAAGAGCTCCGAATGGCTGCCGAAAAGGAACCGAATGCTGAAAATCAGTTACCTAATCGGTTACCTTTCTTGGCCATTCGGCTATTCAGAGAGCAGGCAATTCGACAAATGTTGGCGAATTGCCTGCACATACGGTGCCTGTTCGGTGCCTGTTCGAGGGCAGTGAATCCCCATAGAGAAGCAATGCTTCGGTTATTCAGAGAGCATAACCCAGCAGTGAAAAGTTGCAAAATTGCCCTGCTGTTCAGTGGTTTAATTCGGCAGGTTTATTCAGGCTAATCCCATAGGCTTCAATGTTAAAAATATTCCCGTTTTAATTCAATATCTAATAAACCGTTCATTATAATATTCTGCAGTAAAAAGTCTCTTTATAGATTTTTTAGGATTTAGTATTTTTTTCGAGATTTTTTTTCAAAACAATTTTATCCGATTTTTTTATTTTTTTTAACGTTACTTATTTTTTCTGTAACAGCCCTTTTTATTAACATTCATTGGACCTCATATGTAAGTTTCAGACATTTTCGCTCAGTAGTTTGTTTGCAAACAGCGTTTCACTTTTCAAACATTCAAGCGGACTGTTTTTTTTTTTTCTTCACCTCCTTCGTCTGCGGTGTCGACCTTTTCTGGCGACTGCGCTGCGTGTGATCGGCTTCTGCTCATTTTTTTTCCAGATGTTTTTACAGGTTTCGGTGTGCGTTCACCCTCGTTTTGTGGTGAGTGTTCGTCAGGTTTGCGGCGGCTTTTCCCTGCATTACGGCGGCCCTGTGGTGCTTGCTGAATACACCGCAGGGTTGCTGAAATGGGATCGCCAAATCACACCGAATTGAAGAGAACGAAAAGTCACCGAACGTGTGGTGGCTTTTCGATTCTCTTTGAATAACCCTGTTTATGTTTTGTGGTATAATCAAGTGATCATATACTGGGACTTGCAGCACTTGTCTACGATCCCTTTAATTTTGTGAATTCAACCTGCGCTACTGCTACTGTTTTCCACTCCATTATCCGTATACAGCTTTCTGAAAAGACAAACTGCAGCGAAATTGCACCGTACAGTGAAATTCACAGTTCAGTGCAATTCGGTGGCAAGTTCGTCGCTTATTGAATAACCCTTTATTACAGTACTGCAACACCTTTTCATAAGAAGCCTTTCATTATTTATAAAGTATTTTACCAGGAAGGTAAAAGGTATGTGTATTTTACACATAGAAACGAGCGCAGATGACACTTTTTTTCCTTGTTATGTTTTATACATTAACTGGGCTGTTACTCCTGGCAGTTGCTGCCACTCCGGTGAGTATGGGTGCGACGCCATTTTTTCTGTATTAGCCATATATAGTATAGGTGCAGAATAACTCTTGATTCAGTGTGATATGCACTGAAAAGTGTGCCTTAATAATGTTCGGTGCAGAGCCAGTGCTTTGATGTATATGGAATGTATATATCTACTCCTATTTCCATCTACTGGTCACTGTGATAGGTTCACCTATATCCAGATATATCCGTGTTTAACCAATATGTTCAGCATCTGTTTTACTAGCATACGACTTAATAAAAGTGATGCCTTTCAAACACTTGGGGCCAAATTACATACTGTAGTGAGCGTTAACGTTAGCCCAAGTAGTTTCTGCATATTTCAATCCAAACGCTAACGGGTTAAATAACCCGTTACCGTTTGGTACCTTGCGCTTTTCAGGGCGAGGTTACTGTACTTTGTAATACTAACGCTAAGTATAGGGAGCACAAAGTACTAACGCTGATTAACGTCCAGCTCCGGTTAGCATAAAGTTAACCAGAGCCAGGTCTTGGTGCTAACGGATTCCGCTTCTGCAGAATCCATTAGCACCATCCAGAAACCCCCCCAAAAATTCACTATACTCACCTCCTGTCCCACGGCGAGGACCACGGCTCTGTCCGCCTCCTCAGTCCGGCGCAAGCAGGGAAAGACTGGGGGAAAAAGTTCTCGCAAGGCGAGATCCAGCTGGTCATTTGACCGCCAGCGTCTGCTTCAATGGAGTCCTATGGACTCCATTTAGAGGATGCGCGAGGCTGCACTTAGCGCTGCTGCACGCATTTCGGAGGTTAGCGCCCTCAATCAATGCAGGCTTGATTTAGCGCTAGGAATGTAATTTGGCCCTAAATGTGTCGTTCCTACACATACATACAGCAAGCTGTAAGCAGTAAATTCATTCAAATAATAATTAATAAAATATAAATGAATATTTTTAGCTCATAGTAAACATTGTCCAGCAGAACGGCTCAAGCTCTTTTTAACGGCATATTACATCCGAGACACAAGCTCAGGTTACGGTACATTAGCATTTCCTATACTTTGTATGGGAGACGCTAATGTGGCGGCAGCAAATGGAGAATAAATTATTCCATCCAGCTCGCTCTCCATCTGTGCCTGACATAATTCTAAAAAGAATAATGTCTTCCAGACGCTGATGTTATGTGACTGCGCTTCTGCACAATCTACTATACAGTAGAGTCCTAAAGAATTGTATCATGTTGACAAATCTGTCATAAAAATACATAATAATATTTTTATTAGACTATTTTCCTACGTCTCACAATACCATTTTTTATTTTGAAATCCTTAAAGAAACTTAAGACTGGATGGTCAATACTCTTTTAGTTGAACATTTCTGTTATTTTCTTTTTTTTTACAAGCCACTGTTTAGTACTGTACTTGCTTCTCATAAATATTTTAAGGTAGTGGAAGTCTTAGAATATTGAAATTAATTGAATTAAAGCCCAGGTCTGTAAATTTAGGTACTTCCCTTGTTGTTTCATGGTAACTCAAGCCATGCACACTAATGCTATAGGTTCGAACTTTGGAGCCTGGTAGCCGGAATGGCCCTTATGAAACATGTGACTCAGTGGCTGTGAATGTTTTTCAACATAATAATTTATGGATAATGAGAGGAAACCCACAGAAGAATTTTACATTGTCCACGTGGGGCCTGCACAATGCACATGGGGATGTTGAAGAATTAGGTTGTGTATTTTAACAAGGTCAACATTGTTTGGTTTCATTCATTTAAACTTTTCACTGTGTACATCTTATCCATAGCCCTTTCGGATATTGTGTTGTAGTAAAGCCCGAAAGACTGCTATTAAAAAGAACACAACACTAATAATTGCAATTAGAAATATAGAGTTACAGTCAGGTCCAGAAATATTGGGACATCGACACAATCCTAACATCTTTGGCTCTATACACCACCACAATGGAGTTGGAATGAAACAAACACAATGTGCTTTAACTGCAGACTGTTAGCTTTAATTTGAGGGTATGTACATCCAACTCAGGTGAACAGTGTAGGACTTACAGCAGTTTGCAGATGTGCCTCCCACTTGTTAAGGGACCAAAGGTAATGGGACAGAATAATAATCATAAATCAAACTTTCCCTTCTTAATACTTGAGAATGTTCCAAACAGTTGTTTTGGCCACACCTAATGTTCTTGCTATCTCTCTGATGGGTTTGTTTTGTTTCTTCAGAATAAAGATGCCTTGCTTCACTGATAGTGACAGCTCTTTGGATCTCATCTTGAGAGTTGACAGCAACAGATTCCAAATGCAAATAGCACACTTGAAATGAACTCTGGGCCTTTTATCTGCACATTGTAATTGGGGTAATGAGGGAATATCACACACCTGGCCATGGAACAGCTGAGAAGCCAATTGTCCCATTACCTTTGGTCCCTTAACAAGTGGGAGGCACATCTGCAAACTGCTGTAAGTCCTACACCGTTCACCTGAGTTGGATGTACATACCCTCAAATTAAAGCTGACAGTCTGCAGTTAAAGTACATTGTGTTTGTTTCATTCCAACTCCATTGTGGTGGTGTATAGAGCCAAAGATGTTAGAATTGTGTCTATGTCCCAATATTTCTGGACCTGACTGTATATTACTGCATTTTTAATTTTGATTGCTCATTAAGATTCTCCTTTATTATGTATTCTTGTTTATGCAAATACTAGTGAAAGGGCTTTTAAACATGGCCATTTCTACAGTTTTACCAAAACCCGGAGTGTTTATGACTCTGAGTTTACTTTAGCTTGTCTACTTCTACCTCTCAGGCTCGTTGCCGCGGGGTCCTCTTGGACTCCGATCTATCCTTTACTCCTCACATTCAGTCACCAACCAAATCTTGCTACTTCCACCTAAAAACATTGCACGCATCCGTCTCTTTCTTAATCAGGACCCTTCTAAAATGCTCATCCAAGCTCTTATTATCTCCTGCCTTGACTACTGTAATTTCCTTCTCTCTGGCCTTAATAGATCCCAGATTCTCCCTCTGCAGTCTGTTATGAATGCCTGTGCCAGACTCATTCACCTCACATCCCGCATCTCTCACACCTTGCATCTTTTTCAATGCTGGCTCCCTGTTTCCTTTAGAATCCATTTCAAAATACTGGTGCTCACGTACAAAGCTCTCCATAACCGCGCCCCTGCCTACATCTCCTCCCTTATTAGAAGGTATATCCCGCCCTGACCACTTTGCACTACCAATGATCTGACGCTATCAGTTCCTCATACCCGCACCCCCAACTCCCATCTTCAAGACTTCTCCTGAACTGCCCCCTTTGTATAGAACACCTTCCCTTGCAACATCAGACTCTCTCCATCTCTCCAGTCCTTCAAGAAGTCTCTGAAAACACATTACTCTAGAGAAGCCTACTGGCTCACTCCATAATCCCCCATTGTTCATTTCTTGCTGCTTTTTCCCACACAGTCCACATGCACCCTGCTACTTCTTGTACACTATTCCCCCTCCCCTAGTGTCACCCCTCTCCTCTTAGATTGTAATCTCTTGAGCAGACTCCTCTCTCCTACTGTTCTTTGTGTGTAATGTGTATGAATATTTGTTCTTATGCCTTTCCCTTTGTACAGTGCTATGGAACTTGTTAGCGCTTGTAACTGTAATAACATTGAATCACGAGAATGCCCAATAAAAAACTGCCTCGTTAAATAGGACACACTTGAGAGTGACTGCCAAAATGTCCATCCAGCTTCTTTAAAATAGAGAAACTACAGACTGGGATCCTGGATAACCCAACAATTGCTTTTTCCTCCTTTGTGATTGCAGGACAGGTATACATGGCTGGACTCGCAAATGTTAATATAAGAAATCAGGGTTTCCACTCCAATGCAAACTTAGAGATAATGAGTCTCTGGACAAAGCTCAAATAAAGCACCCACTTTGTTATCAAGAAATGGAAAAATGTGTAGTTCAACCCAAAATAATAAACAGTGCTCACACAGGTCAACTGGATGACAGGAGAATGTGAACATCAGAGTTAATTGGTGTGGATTGGCAGTATGTACATGAATGCAGACACATACATGTATGGACTATTTTATGTGTATATGTTTTAATGCAGTGTGATGGTGCACATTTGTTCACGTTCAACATTTTGCTGCTCCATGTGTCAATAATGTTGGTTGTATTGTGAGTGAATAAATAGTTGAGTAAATCCAGGTCCTTGAAGACCAATTCAAGCTTCAAGGTTCCCAACCTACCATTCCGTCATGAGAGGATACACTTTTTGTTGGCTATAGGTGACTGTCTGATTTTATCACTCATAGGGCTACCACTGCATTCAGTCAGGTTCATAAAGTTAGTAGTTCCTATAGATTATTCAAGGAAATATGCTGAATGTCAGAACAGATGCACAATGTATGAAAAAGAGACAGAAAAGGAGAACTATTTAAAAAACAGGATTTAAAAAATGGAGTGAAAGATTTAATGAAATGGAGAGAAGAGACAGAGTGAAAGATGAAAAGAGAAGACTTGAACGTTGCAGATAGGGGAGAGAAGAAGTGAAACATGGTGAAAGAGGGAGTGAAAGATGAAGAGAGAGGGAGCAAAAATGCAATGAGAGGGCATAAATGTTGGACAGTGTGAAAGATGGAAAGAAGTGCAAGATGGGAAGAGGAGCAGAGAAAGATAGAGAGAAGGGTTTAAAAATGAAGAGAAAGGAAAAAGACAATTGTTCGTTAATTGCAAAACCATCCATAAGCTTTTCACTTTTCTATCACATACATCTATAATCTTTTTTTTCTGTATTACTCCAAATGTACAGACTTGGTGGAGTGGAGGTAACATCACTGCTCTGCATGGAGAGAGCCTGTGGAGTAATGGGTTTGATCCCAGCGAGCAACCTCTCCAGTAAGTGTCCTTGGGCAAGACACCTAACGGTACATACTCGCCACCCAGGACATACTTGAAAATGAGAGAAATCTCAATGTATCCTTCCTGGTAAAATCCTTTCTCAAAATATTTTTTTGAAGAAAAGCAATTTATTATTAATTAGAAAATGACTGGAATAAACATAATTACACCCCAGGTTACATATATGAGAGGAATTTCCCGTGCACCACATACTACTCCCAATCCACATGCCCTGAAAGTTAAAACTTTTCAGATTTGGCAATATGTTTTTATAAAACTATTCTACATTTTAATTTTTGATAGCTTATAAAAGTTGATTTATTTTATTCATACATGAAGATTAACAAAGACAATGTATATCTTTTTCTTGTTTCAAATATTTACTTATATTATCATTTGTACTTTAACATGAATTATAGTTAAAATCTTTTTCTCGTGTCATTTTAGATTTAGTAATAAATTTAGGTAAAAAAAACTTTGTATGACCAATAAACAAGTTTACAAAATTGATCTTGTAAAATTTGTCTACTCGCAATTTGGTGAGAAATCAAGATTTTCGGACTATTGTGCTAAACTCTCTAGTGACATTTCAAAAGAAATGATTTTCTCCTTTATGTGTGGCATTAATGTCTCAGAGAGGTGTAAGGTTTTTTGACATTTCACCTTTGCTCTGGACATATTGTATTGCAGAATATCCCTGGGCTAGTGTAATCAATCAATTCTAATTAGTAGGCAAGGACAAGTATTACTCTGTAAGTCAATGTTTCCACATAATGAGTGACTAAATCATTTCTACACATATCATAGCTCAAGATAAACACTAGAAGCATCCTCTTATCCACTACTAATATTTTTCACAATTGTGTTGCCCATGTTTATTTCTTTAATGTGTAAATAGAACATGTATTTGAATGTGTATGTCAAATGACCAAACATGGGGTTTGTATCACTTCTATACACTCTTTGGCTCTCAGAACCAGATGGAGACCATCCTCCTAATATTGATAAATTAATATGCATGTGTTGTGTCTTTTAATATACACACAATGATCAACATTTTTCAATTTAATAAAGTAGACGTATTCAAAATCAGCTCATCAGTGATATGAAGACGAGAGCTGTTGAGTATGGCATGATGCTGCACTACTATAACTTGGACTCCACAGTTGTTGTTTTTTTTAAAAAGGATTTTACCAGGAAGGATACATTGAGATTTCTCTCGTTTTCAAGTATGTCCTGGGTGGCGAGTATGTACTGTTGGGTGTCTTGCCTAAGGACACTTACTAGAGAGGTGCTCTTGCCGGGATCGAACCTGTGTCTCCACAGTCTCCATGGTCATAGAGCAGTGATATTACCTCTACTCCACCCATTTGGTACTATTTTGTCCAATGTTTCACCCTCATGAGATTAACCCTTTCACTACCAAGTGATTTTCAAAAAAAACCATTGTCAGAAACCAGTGTTGTTTTTAAAAAAATAATTTTAAATTAATTTTAAAGAAATAATTGAGTTTATACCTATTTTATGTCTCAATGTAAATAATGTATTTTTGGCCAGTAGTTGGCGCCGTCTACGGCCAAATTGAGTTAGCGGTTTTAACAGCAGATCTATTTACTTCTATTTCTCCTGCATCGGCTGCTGAAAGCTCGTTATTTCAGAGCTTTACAGTTTTAGCTCTTTGAAACAAACTTTGGGGGCATCTTCTGCAGCCCAAAAGCTAACTATATTTGTTTGCACCTAACAAATTTAATTTGCTTTTGGGTTGCAGACCAGCATAACTTGATATCAGGGCACCAGATGGTGCCTTTGAAGCCCGAGATATCTCGATATCGGTATTGAAGGGGTTAATGATGAAAATAATTATTTTGAGAGATATAAGGGCCCTATTACATACTTAATGCAAAAATGCACGCAAAACGCTGTTTTTTTTGCGCGAAGCATTAAACGTTAACGCACGAAAATCACCGCTGGAATTACATTCCTCGTGCATTTTTTCATCCGTCGGGAAATTGCGCTCATAACACCGACATGCAAAAATGCACGCAAAGTACAGTTGCGCGTAGAAATCAGTGAGCACAATGTCCGTAAGACAAATGCATTTTGTGCGGACTGCGCACAACAGACGTACGTTCTGACGGAAGACAAGGTAGTGGCCGTCATTTTTGACGGTTCTAGTAAAAAAACCTGCGCATCGACGTTCTCCGTTGTGAATCCGCAGTTTGGTACAGTCAGGATGTTACAATTTGCCGTTACCACCAGCTTTACAAAGACGTAAATTGTCCATTAAATTTTGCGCTAAGATTGTAATACCATGCGCGCACCAGAGCACAAATGCATTTGCTCTCACATTGTTAAGTATAGGATGCGTGCACTAAATTGCGCTCGCAAAGGGTTTGCACAGGGTCACTCGCGTTAGACGTTAACGCACATTTTGTGTGCGAACGTCGTAATACGACGTTCAGCGCAAAGGGTTTTACTCCTCGCGTTAATGCGTTTTTGCGCACGCACAAAATTGTGCGCAAGGAATGTAATAGGGCCCATACTGCATTAACTGAACAGATTTCCCTAGACATGCTAGTGACGTCCTTCGAATGAATGAATTGCATAAATAGCATCATGAACCTCTGTGCTTTATGGAAATATAATGGATGTCTCTTACAGAGGAGGCTTTATGTAAAAAAAACATATTACATATTAATAATGTGAAGGTCTAAGAATATTCTGTTATGATGATTCTAACAGTAAATTACATTTTGCTAGTCATAAATAATATTAATACATATATGTTGCACTGTTTGGGGGATTTAAAGGTTTTTACATGTAAGAAATTAGTAACAGATACACAAAACTCGTGTGTTTATAGCTCTAAAGCCAATGTGTCACAATTTGCATTTGAGTGTCTCTGTTCTTATAAAGTTAAATTGAAATTTGCTCTAAATATTGAGATGCCACAAAAATAACAGTTGTATATAAGAAAATATGAATGAAGGTTGATTTGCATAGCTGGAATAACTAGACATGAGTTTGCGTAACACTTTTTTGGTATCAGCTTTTTCTGCCACCACAAAACAATGATCACAGCAATGATCTTTCCATGTGGTCTTTTAGCTCTGAATCTTTACATGGATTTATCACTGTACAAAGCTTCTTAAAGTCAAATCTAATACTGAAAGTTATCGTTTTCTTAATGAGAAACGCAAAGCTCTGGTTATGGCAAAGCTACAACTGCTAAACTATTCCGAATGTCGATCTACTGCTTGTACACCATCACACTAGGTACACACCTTCAGAGAATCATAGTAAGAAGTGTCCTAATTGTTATCCTGCCATCACAGTGTGATACATGTCAGATGTTTATTGCCTCTCTTTGGAGTTGAGCTCAGCAAAATTTTGCTTGTTATTACACCCACAGGGAGGTTCTCCTTGTGGACTACATGATGGTCTTGTCTGCAGAAAGTCCTCTAGAAACAAGTAACCAGCCTTGATGAAAAGATGATTTTCTTGAGTGCCTGGTGTGGAGAAATTAGGAGAAGAATTTTGCTATTATGGATTTTGTATGTGTGTATATATATACAGTATATATATATATATATATCTGCTGAATGAAAGGTGCTACATTAGAGAAAAAACTGTGAAAAGGAACTTTTCAGTAATTAGGACATAATGTCGATCTTTAGTATAGAAAGGGAATATACATCCTCTAGAAAATGAAAGTGACAGATTTGGAAGTCGTCTGATTTCAGACAGGAAGAAGGGACACCATTAATTTTGCTTAAATATGTAAATGGAAGAAGATATTGATACACGGATGTATGTTGTTCATAAGAAGAGCCCATGTATGTTATCTTAAGTGATGCATGTGACTGTCTTTTCTAAGCCCGAGACAAAAATTTGATATATTATCATTTGCATCCCATTTCAAACACGTCACCTATATATTTATCACTTTACCTATATATTTATTGAAAAATACAATTGAAAGATAAGGCAAATATGTTTCTGCCTTAGCTTATCAAAATATATTCATTCATGGAAGATATGGCAAATGGTGGAAATTTCTTGAGCTTCCTCTTGGTTGTACTTCACCATCAGAAAGGTTGGCATGCAAGTGAAGGTCACTGGAGGATTCTGTTCTTGTGCAGTATTCACTATAGACTTGTATGTGGTAATGTACATGTAGAGTATTCCTTATTTAAAATGTTTTGGACCAGACGTGGTTTGGATTTTTTCCAAATTTGGAATATTTGCATATAATAATGAGATCTTAGGGATGGGATCCAAGCCTAAACATGAAATTCATATACGCCTTATACTCATAGCCTTAACGTAATTATAGACAGTCAGGTCTATTCAAAGAAAGGTGAAACTGAGACGAATTGGCAGAAGTGAAAATTCGAGGTCAAAATTGCCAAACCAGAAAACTTCGTCCATTTATCTCACTTTCCAAATTGACTATTTGGTCTAGATTGTTCATTCTCCTGCCAGTTCTCCTGATTTTCTCCTTTCTTTGAATATACCTGAATATCTTTTAATAATTTTCTCCCCAACACATGAGGTCTGGTATAGAATTTTCCACTTTTGATTTTGTGTCGGAAGTAAAAATTTCTGATTTAGGAACACTATAAGGGTTATTCAAAAGGATCCGAATTGGGGCCGAAAGGTAACCGAATGCTGAAATTCAGCGTTCGGTTACCTTTCCTGGCCATTCGGCTATTCAGAGAGCAGGCAGTTCACCAAATGTTGGCGAATTGCCTGCACATACGTTGCCTGTTCGAGAGCAGTGAATTCCCCCATAGAGAAGCAATGCTTCGTCTATTCAGAGAACAAAAACCAGCAGTGAAAAGTTGCCGAATTGCCCTGCTGTTCGGTGGTTTCATTCGTCAGGTTTATTCAGGCAAATCCCATAGGCTTCAATGTTAAAAATATTCCCTTTTAATTCAATATCTAATAAACCGTTGATTATAATATTCTGCAGTAAAAAGTCTCTTTACTTTTAGATTTTTTAGGACCTTTTAGGCATTTTTCGGGATTGTTTTGCGACATTTTTTTATATCGTTCTTTTCGTTTTTCTGTAACAGCCCTTTTTATTATCATTCATTGGATCTTATATGTAAATTTCAGACATTTTCGTTCAGTAGTTTCTTTGCAAACAGCATTTCACTTTTCAAACATTCAAGCGTACTGGCTTTGTTTTTTTTTCACTCCATTTGTTTGCGGTGTCGGCTTTTTCCGGTGGCTGCTCTGCGCTGTGACGGCTCCTGCTCAGGTTTCTCCGGCGTGTTCGGCGGGGTTAATCCATTGTTTTTGCGGGTTTCTGTGTGCGTTCTCCTTGTTTTCGGCGGCTTTTCCCTGCATTACGGCAGCCCTGTGGTGCTTGCTGAATACACCGCAGGGTCGCCGAAATAGGATCACCAAATCACACCGAATTGAAGAGGACGAAAAGTCACCGAACGTTCGGTAGCTTTTCGATTCTTTTTGAATAACCCTGTATGGATTTCAGAATTTTGTAAAAGGGAGACTCAGACTCTCATTTTTCCCTTGTGCAGCAATACAGAGTCAAAACATTTGGAAAATGTCCTATGTAACACTCCCAAGTGACAGTAGCCTCATTAAATATGAATATGCAAAAGAAATGGTATGTTATTAGTACTGTAGGCAATCTAGTATCTGTGTTAATAAATATATATTATATATTCACATACATTTGTATGTGTGAATATAGAATATATATTTATTAACACAGATACTTTCTTACACACTATTTTTCAAGTCTGTTACTTGCACCAAACTAAATGTAATTCTATTGCGTCTGTAAGGCTACATCCACAGCCATCAAACCAACCCCGACCCAAAACAATAATGCACTGACTATAAGAAAGGACATCTTCATATAAAAAGCCTTAATTAGAGCTTGATTAGATGAACTTTCCTTTCTGCTAATAAAATGATTGTACATGTGTAGGAAGCAGGATGTGTGCAGGCCAGGAGCTTGATCTTGTTTCAGAGATCAAACACAGCAGCATTGTACGGAGGGTGTGGAGCTGATGTAACTTGCTGGAATGCTGCATGTGATCACTGTGGTTATGCAGCTGGACCGGAATAAGGACAGGATGGATGTGAACTCATTATGTTTTACTACAACCATTCCAACTGCAATGCCTTTCTTAAAGACAGGGTGCATGTAAACAGGGAGTCTTCAAGTCATCAGAATGTACAGTAGATAGCCAGATAGTTATAATTCGTACATAAATCCCAGGACATACGTGAAAACGAGAGAAATCTCAATGTATCCTTCCTGGTAAAATACTTTGCAAATAAATAAATGAATATAAAACTCAAACATGCATCCTTCATGTGCTCTTTCAAAGCAGCCCACGCTAGATGGGCAGAAGACATGTTCTCTGGTGCAAAATAGTAATAAAAAAGATAAAATGCCACCTACAATGAAATTTCTCATCTGATCCTTTAGGCTAGGGTCAAACAAACGCATTATTCGCAGCGACCGTCAAAAGGTGCGTCCGAACGCATTGACGTATTTTTTCACGGAATGCGAGAAAACGGTCAGACGGTGCGCATTTTCATCTGTAATTTTTTACGGATCGTTGATAAAACACTTTTTGCGTCTGGACGTTATGTAGGCTGGACATTAGCAGCGTCTGACATCTCCTAATCACGCACACATGCTGCTATGCCGCCGCAGCGCACTCTGTACGTCAGTACTAGCGGTTCTGCGTTCTCGAAAAAATGCGTTCAATTTCCACTTGCGTTGCGCAGCCGGACTTTCGTGCGGCCGTACTTCGTATATTGTCTGTCATTTGCTGCTACTGCGGCTGTGATTAAGTGCGCCTAAACGCACGTTAAAAATGCGCTAGTCTGACCTCAGCCTTAGAAAGGAGCAAGGCAGAGTAAACCGCCAACTTGGCAGTATTATAACAAGTGTATTTAAGAAAATATTTTTACATTTTAACATTTGGACATGGTAACTTTAAGGATAATGGTAATTTGTTCCAAATTTCCATAACCATAAATCACAATAACACATCAGTTGCTTAACATAGATATGGATTCCGACCCCAATAAAACCAGTTTTCTGATATTTTACTATAGATACGCTATATGTGAAAGTAGGTTTTCCACAATGCCAAAATCTACTATGTCCAATGCATGTACCACAGGTATTAAACCATTTCTTCGGATGTTTTAATTCAGTGTTCCTCCAGCCAATTTATTTCAGTATTTTTCAGCTTGCCATATTTATTTATTTATTTATAAAGGATTTTACCAGGAAAGATACATTGAGATTTCTCTCGTTTTCATGTATGTCCTGGGTTCAAGAATATTAAAATGTTACAGTTACAGAAATACAAAGTAATACAATGTAAGATATTAACAACACAAATATACAGATTAACAGAAAATAAATATGTAGGAAATAGTCATTATGTTACATGTTTACAGGTGCATTCTGTATTGAGATATGTTAATAGGGAGCTCTTGAGTGACTTAAAGGGACGCTCTACTAAAAACATCACCCCCCTTTTTTTAATCCTAACCTATCCCTATTCCCTTAATAAATAGTTTTTTTTTGTTTATGTTTTTGTAACTGTAATACCTACCCTAAAATCCTCTTGTTTCCCGCGGCGTCTTTTTTTTTTATATACTCACCTCCCTCCTCTTCCGCTCTCCCATCCTTCTTTCTTCTTCTTGCCTTCTGGTTTACGTGAGAAGCGCGCATGCGCGCCTCTCACGTAAGCCAGCCAATCGGCAGGCTTCCTCCCGGCTCCCTCTGAGGATTAGTGTTGCGCACAAGAGGATGCACGCAACACTAACCCTCAAAAGGGAGCCGCCAGCTTCTGCGGTGAGTTGGAGACGTCATCGCGCTGAAAGCGCGATGACGTCTCCTACTCTGCAAAAGTCGGCAGAAGCGGGAAATATGATTCCCGCTCTGCTGACTGACAGCTGGGAGGGCGGAGTAAACTCCTCCGCCTCTCTCAGCTGTTTTCAGCATTTTCTGCTGAACCGCTGAGCGGAGGGAGGGGGGACAGAGGGCAGGATACTCCGGGCATCATGACCACCTAAATTAGCTTAGGTGGTCATGTTGCCTAGAGTGTCCCTTTAAGACTGGGGGAAGATTTGATGGTGTCTGGGAGGTTATTCCATAATTGCGGTGCTCTGTAGGAAAATGAGGATCGAGCCACTGTCTTTTTGTATTGTGGTATTGCAAGTAAGGTGCTGGTCCTGGATCGGAGGTTATAGGATGAGGGAACTGCTGGGGGAAGCAGTCTATTCAGGTAGGGTGGCAGCTTCCCAGAAATGCTCTTAAACACCAGGCTGGAAAGGTGATCCTTAACCTCTTCAATACCGATAACGAGATACCTCGCTCTTCAAAGGCACCATCTGCTGATCTGCAGCCCAAAAGCAAATTACATTTGTTTGCTGCAAATGAACTTTCAGGGTTATTCAGAGAGATTCAAAAAGTCACTGCACGTTCGGTGACCTTTCGTTCCCTGCACTTTGGGGCGATTCGAGTTCGCCGACCCTGCGGTGTATTCAGCAAGCACCACAGGACCCACCGTAGTGCAGGGAAAAGCCACCGCAAACCCGACGAACACTCGCCAAACACTCACCAAAAGACCACAGAAACCCCCGCAAAAACCCCGCCGAACACGAAGGAAAAAGCCGACAAGCCACCGATCACAGCGCAGAGCAGCCACTGGAAAAAGCCGACAAGCAGACGAACGTGGTAAAAAAAAACAGTATGCTTGAAACTTTGAAAATTGAAACGCTGTTTGCAAAAAACTACTTAATGAAAATGTTTGGAATTTACACATAAGATCCTATGAATGATAATAAAAAGGTCTGTTACAGAAAAAAAAAATACGATATATAAAAAAAAAACAAATAATGAGAAAGGGGTAAGGAATGTGCAAAAAGACAGAGAATAAGGACAGTGAGGGGGGAAATGGTGAACATAACACCAGTAACAAACTATGCAGTTTAATGAGCATGGTACAAAACAGTCATAGTCCACAACAATCAGGGTTAATCACAGAGCACTGAATTGGCCACGAAATTGCACCGAACGGCAAATTTCCCTGTACGGTGCAATTTCGAGGCCATTGCAGTATTCAAAAAGCTGACAGTTCACCAAATATTGGCGAATTGCCAGCAAAATACGGTGACCTTCGACAGCTTTGAAATTCCCCGTACAGAAGTAATGGTTAACCTATTCAGAGAATACCAAACAGCACCAAAATGCCAGTGAAATGCCCTGATTTTCGTGCTTTCATTCAATAGGTTTAACCACTTGAATGCTAAGGACGCGCTGAGCGCGTCCTTAGCATTCCCGCTGGTGTGCTGAGGACGCGCTGAGCGCGTCCTCACATTGGGGTCAGCGTTCGGCCGGGTTCCGGCCGATCGCTGGCCCCTCCGGTGCGGGCTGACATCCTGGATGTCAGCCCGGCATCCGGACCAGCAGCCGCCATTATTAGGTGTCATCGCGGGGGCGCGATGACACCTAATTCAGGCGCCCCCCCCGCATGTGCGGAGGAGGCGCCTGAAAGGGAGGGGGGGGAGGTCCTTCGGACCTCTCTCCCTCCCGATCGGTGGCGCACAGGGGCTTAACCCAGGCATCATTTGGAAGGGCACAGCCTGCCCTTCCAAATGATGCCTGGCATTAACCCCTGGGGAGCTGGGTCGCGAATCGGCGCTGAAAAGCGCCGGTTCGCGATCCTTTCCCGGAGCTGGCCGACATCTTGGATGTCGGCCAAGCTTCCGGGAACTCCCCCAGAGGACTGGCGTCATCGTGCGTAGCACGATGACGCCAGTCCTACAGTTAACCCCTAACTGCCACCAAGTGTGGAGATAGGGAGTTCCAATGAACTCCCTATCTCCCGATCCGTGGCAGTTAGGGGTTAAATTTTGATATGGTTGGATCGGCCAGAGCATGGCCGTTCCAACGATACCAAACATGAAAGTTAAAAAATTTGTAAAAAAAAAGAAAAATAAAAATAAAAAAAAATTTAAAAAAAAAATTTAAAAAAAAAAATAAACACTTTTTTTTATTTTTTTTGGTTTGTTAGTGTAGCAATATTGTTCCCATTTCAATTATAATGTGAACAATGATGCTGCACTAACGATTTTTGTATGCGGTGCGTTTGTTAAAAATAGTGTAATTTTCCCCAAAAAAAATGTAACGAGACCCCATCTCTAATTTTTTTAACAAGCGCACCCCATACAAAATATAACCGCAATTGCTCGCATGTTAAAATGTGGAAAAAAACACTTTACACATTGTAAATTATTGAAAATACATATTTTATTGCATTTTTTGTTATAATATACAGACATGACATAACGTATACATATAATAATGACATATTATGAATCTACCGAGTCTGACGGAAAGAACGATATATAATATGTTGGTGTCATATACTAAAATAAGCCTTAAAAACACGTTTAAACATGATGCGCAAAACAGGTAAAAAATGACCTCAGCACAGGGGCGGGAAAAGCCTCAGCAGCGAAAGGGTTAAACAGACGAATCCCATAGGTTTCAATGTAAAAAAAATCCCTCTTTTCCTTTAATATTTATTCGACTGTTTATTTTTACTACTTGCAGGAAAAAGTCTCTATTGATTTTTTTGACATTTTTCAGGACTTTTGACAATTTTTTTCCCAATTATTAAGAAAAGGTGTTGTTTTTTTTCTGTAACAGACCTTTTTATTAATATTCATAGCATCTCATAAATTATTTCCTGGCATTTTCAGGCAATATTTTTCTTTAAAAGCCTTTTGAAAGTATTAGTGTCTTTTTTTTTTTTCTTGTTGGTCGGCTTGTCGACTTTTTCAGGCAGCTGGTTGGCGGTCTTTTTGGCAGGGCGTTGGCTTTTTTTGGATCGATTCGACAGTTTTGCAGCGGATCGTTGGATGCATTCAGCCTCACTTCGGGGACTCTGCGGTCAATGCTGAATTAGCCGCAGGGTCGGCAAAACAATCTTGCTGAAGTGCGGGGAACGTGAGAGGAACGAAATGTCAGTGACATTTCGGTGGTCTCTGAATAACCCTGTATGTGTGATACGGCAGGTGACGGAGTTTGAAATGAATATGTGTGTTTCGTTCCGAATCGCAATTTGGACGAAATTGTACAGATTCGTATTTTGGAAGCACTTCTGAAATAACAAATCGACAATGGTTTTTTCTTTGCCGAACGCAGTGGGATTTTTTTTCTTCTTTCCTTCAGTCTGGCTACATCCGGCGGGTGCTGTCCTTGGTGATGAAACCTATTTAAACACCAAGGACACAGTTTTTTTTTGCTCTGAAGCCCTGTGGAGCTGCAGTCCTTCGTGCTGAAACACATTTCTCTTTTTTTTTTTTAACCCTTTTCTAAGTAGTAAGTCATCCATTTCACATTCCGAAATAACAAATCAAAATGAAATAATGAATAAAAATGAAATAACGAGTCGATACGAAATACGAATTTCTAATCTCCGGAAAAAATGTATCAATACGAAATACAAATCACTGTATCATAACGAATGCACCAAAATGAACTAAAATTGTAACGAATCGATCAGAAACAAAACAAAAAAATTTTTGTTCTTGTGCACATGCCTAGTTTGAAACAAGAAAAGAAAGTGGTAAAAGGTGAAGACAATCAAGCATTCGATCTGTAATGGAGTCAGGAGCCAGGGAATGTTGAGGATCTTGGAGAGGTGTCATAGTAGTTCAAGGAATTGTCAACGTGGCCAGAACCCTGCAAACATCCTCCAAGGGTGCTGCAGAGTGAATGTTACCATCCTTAATCACCAAAAGAGATCCGGTAGCTCCCCAAATGTACTTCACACTAATGTATAGTAAGTGACTAGTGACTTCTTGGACTCTTCTCGCTGCTAAGGCCAAAAAAGTTAAAGCATGAATGTAGAAGACTCAAAGTTAGTAGAAAATGAAGGTCCAGGTCCCTGCCAAACCATTTTCCTGCGCTGAAATGTCGCTGGTCATTGCAATATTCAATCTCTGGGAGCATCCACTGGGACAGTGGACCCCTCCAAGGTTTGACTTTTCTGGTCTAGCCTTATCCAGACAGGTCTAAAGTGATACTCTAGTGTTCATTACATATTGCAATATCACTAATTATATTAAATATATACATGTGTTTAACTAAACATTTATCTTGGTATAATACATCCATACTTAATCTGTGAGTGTCTCTGTATGAATAATCTTGCGGGAAACAGGAATACCCCAGTCGTTTGGGTGTATCATAATTTTTCATTTAAGGTTAATTGTAACCTAGAGCAGTGATATTCAATCTTTTGTTGGAGCAGGCCACATACCATGGCTGCGGGGCAAGAAACTCCTATTACAGTAAAGCCCTTGTAGGTACTCTATAATTGTTGAAGGGCACATCCAGATGCACTTCCCTGACCTTGAGCCTCTGAGCTTTTTCATAAGAGATACAAAAAGTGGAGCCACACAATCAATAGCACAGAGTGACATGACAGAATTCTACGTCTCCCTCTTCAGTGTTCAGTCCATCGATCATCTTCCCCTGTCTCTTCTTTCATGATCACTACAAGTACAGCAGTTTCTGGGTGTTCTTTGCTCTTCTTTTTTGTTGCTTGCATTAGACTTGTATTTCATAATTTCTGTATTGTGGAATCCTGAGTAGGGTGTGTTTACTGGTTGGGTTTTTGGGAACTTGTTACCTGCTTGCAGGCTGTTTCTCCTCACTCTTTGAGGTGGATTGCACATTAAAGTTTGCCACTCTGAGGACCAGTTTTATATCTGGTTTATGCCTTTCCTAGTTTCCGACTCTTCCAAGGTTTGTTAGCCCAGAATTAAAGTGCAGTTTTCCCTTTCCTGACATGTAGGCGTAAAGAAAAGTTATGGAAATGCCATGGAGATGCAACAATCCCCCTAGATGGAGTTTTATTTATTTATTTATTTATTTATAAAGGATTTTACCAGGAAGGATACATTGAGATTTCTCTCGTTTTCAAGTATGTCCTGGGTTCAAGAACATTGAGTGGTTACAGAAATACAAAGTTACAGTTATAAGTACTTATACAGAGCCAACAAATTTCATAGCGCTTTACAATGGGGATGCACAAACAGCAGACTTACATGATACAAGAGGAAAGCTCAGGCAGACATCCCATGAGCTTACACTCTAACAGGGTTATCCAAAGAGATTCGAATTGCTTGAGAAAGGTAACCGAACGCTGAAAATCAGGGTTCGGTTACCTTTCCTGGCCATTCGGCTATCCAGAGAGCAGGCAATTCGCCAAATCCTGTCGAATTGCCTGAACATACGGTGCCTGTTCGGTCCCTGTTCGAGGGCAGTGAAATCCCCATGAAAAAGCACTGCTTCGGCTATTCAGAGAACACAAACCAGCAGTGAAAGGTTCCCCTAATGCCCTGCCATTCGGTGGTTTAATTCGGCAAATTTATTCAGGAGAATCCCATAGACTTCAATGTTAAAAATATTCCCGTTTTAATTCAATATCTAAAAACCGTTCATTATAAAATTCTGCAGCAAAAAGTCTCTTTATTTATAGATTTTTTAGGATACTTTAAGCATTTTTCTGATTTTTTTTAAAAAAAATTAAAAGTCCGATTTTTTTTTTTTTTTTTTTTCAGTTTGCTTATTTTTTTTGTAACAGCCCTCTTTATTATCATTCCCTGGACCTCCTGTGAAAATTTCAGACTTTTTCGCTCAGTAGTTTCTTTACAAACAGCGTTTCTTTTTCCCAGATTCATACAAATGGTTTTTCTAATTTATTCACTGCCTCCTCTACGTCACAGCTGCTTCGGCTCTGTGTGATTCGGCTCCTGTTCGGCTCCTGTTCGGCTCCTCTTCGAAGGTTAATCCAGATGTTTTTGCTTGTTTTCAGCGTGCATTCGGTTAGTTTTCGTCAGGTTTGCGGCAGCTTTTCCCTGCAATTCGGGGACCCTGTGCTGTTTGCTGAATACACCGCAGGGTCACCGAAATGCAATCGGCAAAAGGAACCGAATTGAAGAGAACGAAAAGTCACCGAACGTGCGGTGACTTTTCGAATCTCTTTGGATAACCCTGTAAGGGACTAGGGTAACAGAAACAAATGGGAGCAGAGGGAAGGTGAAACTGGTGGTCAGAGGGATTGCATGAAATGGACCAGATTTTTTTTGGGCTTACTAAGGGTAATTAGGGAGAGCAGTGGAGACAGCTGGAAAGAATGCCTGAAATTAGGGACCAGCTCTGGGTGGGCGGGTTTGCTCAGTTTCTCTCCTTTCTATCTCTAAATCAGTGGTTCTGAAACGAGGATTTATTCAAATAATAAAGTTTCCTGATCACATGGTAGAGTTCTAAGGCAGCGTGCAGACGCTGTGTGCAGCTCCTGTAAATAAAGAATAAGAATCTTCCACAGCCTGTCTCTGCTTTCAAAGATATGGAGATATCACATTGGCGACGAGGGTAAACAGGTTGTACTGTGGAACGTGTATGTGCAGTTGCAAGGTCTGCAGAGCAGAAAAGAAAAAAAAAAAAAAAAAAATAAGAAACAGAAGAAACTACAAGGACGTGAATTGCTGAGACAGAATGGCTGCTCTTGTGGGAACAGTGAGCCCCTTTGACTGTGAGTTGCAATCGTGGGACGAATATATTGAAGTGTTGGACTATTTCTTTCAAGCTAATGAGATTACTGATGCCGGTAAGAGGAAAGCAGTGTTATTAAGCGGGGTCGGCGCGTCAACTTATAGTTTGCTGAGAAGTTTGCTGTGTCCTATGACGCCAGCAGAGAAAACATATCAGGAACTTGTCGTCGTGCTCAAAGCCCATTATAATCCGAAACCAAGTGAAATTGTGCAGAGATATAAATTTAATTCACGCACATGGCATACTGGCGAGAAGGTGGCTGATTATGTGGCGGAGTTGAAAAAGTTAGCACAGTATTGTGAATACGGGCCTACACTGCCACAAATGCTGCGGGACAGGCTGGTGTGTGGAGTAAATGACGACAGGATGCAGAGACGGCTGTTGTCAGAAGTGGATTTAACCTTTGAAAAGGCTCTTACTATGTGTCTGGCGATGGAGTCGGCTGACAGAAATATAAAAGATCTCCAAGGCTTCTCTGGGGATGAAGAATCACAGTCTCAAAGGTCTCATCAGGGACAATCGGTGGTGCATAATGTGGGTGCAGTGGATAAGAGGGGGTGGAAGACGGACTATGAGTGTTTCAGGTGCAAAGGGAATCATGCACCCCACGAATGCAAATTTATAAATGAACTGTGCCACCATTGTCAGAAACGTGGACACATCAAGCGGGCGTGCAAATCCAAGCACGTGATGCAGAGTCACAAAACCCCATTTCAAGGACTGAGGGGGGAGAGGAAAGGAAAGGAGAAGGCTGGGAGGTCGCATTTAGTGAAAGAAGAAGACGTTAGTGAGACAGAAGATGCAGGTGACATAAACACGATATACAGTGTCTCACATAAAATGCCTAAAGTGGCTCCTATTCTACAGAAGTTAAAGGTGAATGGCATGAACATCGAATTTGAGGTGGACACAGGTTGTGGCATCACACAAATCAACTTTGAAAACTTGCAAAATCTGAACTTTTTTTTGAGAAAGTATTTTACCAGGAAGGATACATTGAGATTTCACTCGTTCTCAAGTATGTCCTGGGTGGTGAGTATGTACCGTTAGGTGTCTTGCCCAAGGACACTTACTGGAGAGGTGGTCTGGCCAGGATTCAAACCTGTGTCTCCACAGTCTCCATGGTTGAAGAGCAATGATGTTATTTATAATCCACCCAGCCGTTTGCCAATTGTCTTTGTGAAATGGATTAAAATATCCACTTTTGGTGTCTGAATTATAGTATTTGTGGTTTCATTTCTGTAGGTAAGCACCTTATACTGCCTGGTCAGCTCTTGATTGTAGAGAAATAGCTCAGAACATTAGAATATTCAGTGGATCATCCCGATAGTGGGTCCCCGATAGCTGACTTTCTTGCCCCACTAGGGGCTTTTCTGGCTCTTTCTTAGCCGCATCAGTGTACAGGAGGGTACAGGGCACCCGAAATCGGGGATTTGCGGCGGTTGCTACCTCCCGCAAGCAGACTTTTTCGAGGCCTTTTTTTTGAGGCCTACGAGGTGGGGGAACTTGCAGAGCGGAGCCGACCTGTGCCGCACGTGGGGACTTGGACGATCAGGACTCCCGCACACGAGGTACAGCCCCATACCCAGAGACAGCTAGATGGGGAAAAAACTACAGTCGAAGTCCCAACTGGCTGCGGACAGCCGCCAGCAGGACATAAGAGAATCTATGGGGGATGAAACCAGGCACAACCAGGAGGCCTTGGAGACTTCCGTACCGCAGGTGCAGGACACCCAGGGGGAGAACAAGGGAGCCCAGACTAGGGAGACGTCCCCGCTACTTCGGGAAGGTCCTACCACGGAGCGGACGTTGGGACGTGCAGGGACTGCACGTCTGGTGGTCGATCCAGCTGTATTACCTCCCGCAGTGATTGGGAGTGAAGCTGTAGTGCATGATGATCACTTGCTCCCCACCAAGGGTGACCTTCGAGTCATGCTGGCAGATTTAAAAGCGACCTGGCAAGCTGACATTGCTGGAATGAAAGCTGAGATGACCGGAGTCCGGTCTCAGGTGACTGGGTTCCCGAGAACGTACGTCTGAGGTGGAGGCGGCCCAAGGTCACTTGCAGACCCGAGTGGAATCCCTACAGGTTCAAGTGGACTACCTTTCGCGATCAGTGGAGCGGTTAGAAATCCGTCACCGCCAGCGGAATATTAGGATCAGAGGGATCCCAGATGAGTTATCGATCCAGGCGGTCTTAGAGCTGGTGAACCGACTCGCAGCTCACCTACTACGATTGGAACCGACCGACCCTGGAGTTTTTGGCTCTGTGCTGCACTTCAGAAAGTCCCCAATGGCCCCAACTACAGCCTCCCGGGACGTTCTGGCAGTGGCGAGAGATGTAGCTGTGAGGCTTAGGCTTCTGGCGGTCCCGGCTGCACGTTCACCCCTTCTTTATGAGAGGCTGCCTTTGTCCCTCTTCGCTGACCTCCCATTTGCGACATTGATGGCCCGAAGGTGCTTTGAGGAGGTGACTACTCACCTACGTGCTGAGGGGGTTCGCTACAGATGGGGGGCCACTGGCACGATTTTCCTGACGATTAACGGGGTGGTGCAAGTAGCCTCAACACCTAACGAAGCATGGCTATTGCTAGCTTCGCTGGGGTTCTCCCAGACCCCTGCCTCGGATGATCCGGGTTGATACAGGCGCTTTGCCCCCTTGTGGACATCGCCTTAAGTTTTGTTTCCTCTGCGCCTATCCTTTGTCTCCCTCACCCGTTTTCCCCTATCCCCCACCCTCATGAGGTTCCCTAAGGACTTTTGACTCTGCTGAACTTTGATCGTGACATATTTTATTTGTCTGTTGGTTATTAAGATGTCTTTCTTAGGGCAACACGCTGACTACTTTGGGCAAGTGTCATAGTGCGGTTGGTGGCTCTTATCCACATCCCCCCTTTTTTTTTTTTGGCACTTTCCGGGTTGCCACAAGGTGTGCCACTGTGGCGTACACCATGGCTCTGTCTGCCACACTTGGCCCTTGGGTATCCGGGCCTTGTGACGCTTGTTTTCCATGGCCTCCTTTCGTCCTCTGGACTTTAGGGAGTGAGCCAGGAAAGTCACAATAAGGGCTTGTGCCTTTCCTCACCTCCATATCTCTTTTTTTTTTGCCACCTTCTCGCATGTATACTGTCCATACCTTTTGGACCCATATGTAAAATTCATGTTGATTCTTTTAATTTACAACGTTATCACAGTTTGGTTCTATCTGCCCTTTTCATATTTGTAGCATTCATATTGTTATCTTACGTAATGACTCCCTCCGAGTATTACAAAGGTATTTTTTTTTGGCCCTGCGCGGCCGTCATCTCATATTGTGTGTTGTATTGCTGACATATCTTTAAAATAAACACTTTTGAATATAAAAGATGAATTTGAGCAATTGATATCAACTCTCGAATTTGAAATGAACTATGAAATGGATATCAACAACTATCGAATTTGAAATGATCAAATGGATATCGAGTAACTATCGAATTTGAAATGAACTATGAAATGGATATCAACAACTATCGAATCGATTTGAAATTTCAAATCAATCCGAAACTAAACGAAATACAAAATGAAATTAGTTACGAAATTCCAAAAACGAAATTATTTAAAAATGTAACGAAACGAAACTAAACAAAACTAATTTTTCAGCCATGCACATCCCTACGTACATTGTATAACTCATTCTGTCGCTTTGTGCTACAATGTAACTACATGATCCACCATTGTGACATGTTAAAAGAACTAAACTGGCCGTCGCTGGAATCTAGACGCACCCTTCACCTTTCCAACCTGGTGTTTAAGAGCTTTTCTGGGAAGCTACCACCCTACCTGAATAGACTGCTTTCCCTAGCAGTTCCCTCATCCTATAACCTCCGATCCAGGACCAGCACCTTACTTGCAATACCACAATACAAAAAGAAAGTGTCTCGATCCTCATTTTCCTACAGAGCACCGCAGTTATGGAATAACCTCCCAGACACCATCAAATTTTCCCCAGTCTAAAGTCACTTAAGAGCTCCCTATTAACATACCTCGACACATAATGTAACTGTAAACATGTAACATAGTGAATATATTTCTTACATATTTATTTTCTGTGTTAATCTGTATATTTGTGTCTTGTTTTTAACATCTTATTTATAAAGGATTTTACCAGGAAGGATACATTGAGATTTCTCTCGTTTTCAAGTATGTCCTGGGTTCTTGCAGTTATTACTTTTTTTATTTCTGTAACTACTGTAAAAGTTCAATGTTCTTGAACCCAGGACATACTTGAAAACGAGAGAAATCTCAATGTATCCTTCCTGGCAAAATACATTATAAATAAATAAGATAAATAAATTACTGAATTTTTAACCCTATAAATTGATATTTAGCTGGGAGTGCTGCTTTGTGATATATTTGTAGATACAGTTACTGTATATTACTTCTTTTCCTATTATTGGTTACAAGATATTGATTTTCTAGTCCCACTCTATTTAATCATTATTTTTTCAATTCATGCACTTGCACTGCAGCCCATATGTAATTTGAGAATATAATCTATTGGAAAAATCAGACAATCTGGATGCAGCAAGTTGTGTGTTTATTTTGGTGTGTGTTTTATGTAACTGTATTTTTTTCATAATTTTTGTGTTTATATACATATTGGCTTTCTTTTCTGTGAGGTTGGGGCCATATTTTCATCATGTAGGATTTTTTTATTTTTAATCTAGACCAATAAAAGTTATGTTTATACATATGACAGGTAGAATAGTTGGTATTTCTTGCAGGGTTATCCAAAGAGATTCGAAAAGTCACCGCACGTTCGGTGACTTTTCGTTCTCTTCAATTCGGTTCCTTTTGCCGATTGCATTTCGGTGACCCTGCGGTGTATTCAGCAAAGAGCACAGGGTCCCCGAATTGCAGGGAAAAGCTGCCGAAAACCTGACGAACACTAACCGAATGCATGCTGAAAACAAGCAAAAACATCTGGATTAACCTTCGAAAAAGCCGAACAGGAGCCGAACAGGAGCCGAACATGAGCCGAATCACACAGAGCCGAAGCAGCTGTGACGTGGAGGAGGCAGTGAATAAATTAGAAAAACCATTTGTATGAATCTGGGAAAAAGAAACGCTGTTTGCAAAGAAACTACTGAGCGAAAATGTCTGAAATTTTCACAGGAGGTCCAGGGAATGATAATAAAGAGGGCTGTTACAAAAAAAATAAGTTAACTGAAAAAAAAATAAAAAAAAAAATCGGACTTTTTAAAAAAAATAAAAAAAATCTGAAAAATGCTGCTTAAAGTATCCTAAAAAATCTATAAATACAGAGACTTTTTGCTGCAGAATTTTATAATGAACGGTTTATTAGATATTGAATTAAAACGGGAATATTTTTAACATTGAAGTCTATGGGATTCGCCTGAATAAATTTGCCGAATGAAACCACCGAATGGCAGGACATTAGGGGAACCTTTCACTGCTGGTTTGTGTTCTCTGAATAGCCGAAGCAGTGCATTTTCATGGGGATTTCACTGCCCTCGAACAGGAACCGAACAGGCACCGTATGTGCAGGCAATTCGCCAGGATTTGGCGAATTGCCTGCTCTCTGGATAGCCGAATGGCCAGGAAAGGTAACCGAACGCTGATTTTCAGCATTCGGTTACCTTTCTCAAGCAATTCGGATCTCTTTGGATAACCCTGTTGGTGTTCAGGAGACCGACAGGGTTATTCAAAGAGATCCGAATTGCTGGCGAAAGGTAACCGAACGCTGAAATTCAGCGTTCGGTTACCTTTCCTGGCCATTCGGCTATCCAGAGAGCAGGCAGTTCTCCAAATGTTGGCAAATTGCCTGCACATACAGTGCCTGTTCCGTGCCTGTTCGAGGGCAGTGAAATCCCCATAGAGAAGCAATGCTTCTTCTATTCAGCGAACAAAAACCAGCAGTGAAAAGTTGCTGAATTGCCCTGCTGTTCGGTGGTTTATTCAGGCGAATCCCATAGGCTTCAATGTTAAAAATATTCCCGTTTCAATATCTAATAAACCGTTAATTATAATATTCTGCAGTAAAAAGTCTCTTTATTTTTGGTTTTCTTTAGGATCTTTTAGGCATTTTTTGGGATTTTCTTGCAAACTTTTTTTTTCCTTTGTTTTAATTCTTTTTTTTCTGTAAAAGCCCTTTTTATTATCATTCATTGGATCGTATAAGTAAATTTCAGACATTTTCGTTCAGTAGTTTCTTTGCAAACAGCGTTTCACTTTTCAAACATTCAAGCGTCGGTTTTTTTTTTCTCTCACTCTATTCGTCTACAGTGTTGAGTTTTTCCGGTGGCTGCTCTGCGCTGTGATTGGCTCCTGCTTGGGTTTTTACGGCGTGTTCGGCGGGGTTAATCCAGATGTTTTTGCAGGTTTCGTGAGCCTTCGCCGGGTTTTGCAGTGAGTTTTCGGCGGGTTTGTGGCGACTTTTCCCTGCACTACGATGCCCTGTGGTACTTACTCAATACATCACAGGGTCACCGAAATGGGATCGCCAGATCGCACCAAATTGAAGAGAACGAAAAGTCACCGAATGTGCGGCGACTTTTCGATTCTCTTTGAATAACCCTGCAAGTGATGTCGTTGATACTACCTTAATTTCACAAGAGTTGAATTCAAAATGCATGAAATGGAAACCACATTATAACTATATGAACAGAAATACAACACAGCGCTTAAAAAGACCAAAGTCCAAATAAGACAGTGGGGTAGACACCCAATATGTCCACAGGTAGAAGTCGCTATCTTTAGGAGTAGATCTTCTCAAAAGTACAGATGCAGTATGAACTGTAAGGAGGAAACACAAAAAGGAGGGACCAAAATTGCGCAGTATGTCAGTACTCAGAATGAAAGTAATGCGTATTGGTGGTAAACGCACATTCTGTGGAGCCTACAACCGGCTCTTAGGAATAAGGCAGGCTGGGACTTTATTTCAGGTGCCCATAAGACCTCCAGATGACTTCTCCAGAAATCTCCAAAGATGGGAACAATTAATTATTTTAACCCCTTGGCTGCTAAGGATGTTTTCCAGATATCCTATATCTGGAAAACATCCTTAGCAGCCAAGGGGTTAAAATAATTAATTGTTCCCATCTTTGGAGATTTCTGGAGAATTCATCTGGAGGTCTTATGGGCACCTGAAATAAAGTCCCAGCCCGCCTTATTCCTAAGAGCCGGTTGTAGGCTCCACAGAATGTGAGTTTACCACCAACACGCATTACTTTCATTCTGAGTACTGACATACTGCGCAATTTTGGTCCCTCTTTTTGTGTTTCCTCCTTACAGTTCATACTGCATCTGTACTTTTGAGAAGATCTACTCCTAAAGATAGCGACTTCTACCTGTGGACATATTGGGTGTCTACCCCACTGTCTTATTTGGACTTTGGTCTTTTTAAGCGCTGTGTTGTATTTCTGTTCATTCAATTGCCACTCGGGTATTTAGAGAAACCCCCATACACAGCATTCAGCGAGTGGGATAGACACTTTTCCGGTGGGCGCTTCACCTCTCCCCCTTTTTTTTTCTACATTATAACTATAGTTGAACATTTATGGCATTGATAGCATTCAAGTCGTTGACCTCTCCTAGGGACTTGGTTTAGAATCTGAGTTTGATTGTTTGTAGATGTAAGTTTATCAAAGGCTCATTCCTGATCAAGGAGGCACAGAGAAATCTTCAACAGATTAGCATTTCATCAGTGACTCGGGACGTCTAGTGATGAAACTGTCTAACTATAAAAAGAACTTAGGGTTCTATTTACTAAACATTGAGCCATAGCCTCATTAATAGCTATTGTAGCCAAGTTGCATTTTTTTGGTTAGGGTTTCTGATTGGAAAGATAGTTTGGATGATTCCTCCAACTAAGTTTCTCTGTCTTATATATCCTGGGGGAGTGAATTCACTGGTGCACACCTCTTGAGAGAGCTTTGAGCACATCCAGATGTACCCCCATACTCCACAATTGGCAAGCCCCTGAAAATAGAAAGCATTTTATTATTTCATGTATTTTCGGATTAACCTTGTGCGAAAATCATTTTTTAATTTGTATAATTACCAACCTTTTTAACATTATATGAAGCAAGCTTATAGAACCAGAAAACTTTGTAAATTGCTTAATTTTACAGCTATTAGTAACTATGTCAGGAAACCTCCATGTGCTACAAGATTCTCACGGAGTATAAGTTCTTAAGGGGCTCTGTGTTCCCTGGAAAGGGTGGAGAAGTGAAGAGGTTCCTTCTCAAATGCACACATGCCTGAGAGGCACTGCAATAGTTAAATCAAGAACTGCTTTTATCTTATATATGGAAACTGAACTACTCGTCTTTTTTTTATTCTTCCCTAATATTAAACAAAATCCTTTCTTGATTCTTACACAGATATCTAAAAAGGATGCCTTGTAGATGTGTTTTTCTTCTTTTACTGACATTTTACAACAGTTTTAACAAGCAAATTAACTTGTATATTTACTGTGTCATCATTTTAATTGCTCCACATACGGTGGGAACTCTTCCATAAAACTGTGTGTTCAGTCAAACAGCACTGTCATGTAACAAAAGTTTGTTGCTGATGTCTGGCCATAGACTTTTTAATAAAAGATAATGGTTTGTAGTGTGCACAGCATGAGTGTTTCTTTTTCGTTTTAAAAACAAAAAGTCAATACTTACTTTTACACAGAGGCATGGTTGACGGTTCCCTCATATAGCCATATTTACTAAACAACGATATCATCTAAACTCAGAATGGGCCACAGGATTGATAATTGGGTAAACCACCTTATTTGTCTGAAAACTGTGTTTTGTGGTATAATTTTGGAAACGATCCCTGAATCAAAACAATTAACAAGAGTAAATCTGTGAGAGAAAGGGGGGTTTGAGGATCCTGAGGACAAGCAACAACACTAGTGGTCTGCTCTACGGTGGGGCCCGCTCAGGTCTCACAAGGTTTTAGCTTGCTTGTGCCATTACAGGGATGAAAGCTCCATATGCAAATCAGCCTGCTCTCACCCAATGAGGGTGGTCGGTACTGACTGCCAAGGACGTCATCCCTGCATGAGAGGTGCAGCAACCCCCGACGATCGCTTCGGGCTTGTTAGGCCTCGTCAGGAGGGTATAGCTGGCACCCTTCTAGGCACATCAAGCAAGGGGTCCACGTCTTGATGACCCTGTAAACTTATAGTGAGAGAAAGGGGGGTGTATGCATATGGAGCATTCGTCCCTGTAATGGCACAAGCAAGCTAAAACCTTGTTAGACCTGAGCGAACACCCACCGTAGAGCAGACCACTAGTGCTATTGCTCGTCCTCAGGATCCTCACAACCCCCCCCCTTTCTCTCACTAAGAGTAAATCTGTGTTTGCTAGAAAAACAAAAAGTCCCAACATGTTTGTATTACACATTTAGCATACATAGAACAAACAAAAAATATTAGTTCCACCTTTTGGTGTGCCAAGTGATGTCTTCCTGTCACTACAGTCATGCTCTATGCACTGTGAGCACTCAATATAATTGAATGGTCACAGTGCCCTGAGCGTCCTCAGCCCTCTTCCACCCTGGGATGTCTCTCGGAGAGATGATTCAGCCTTACAAGTTCTGGGGCTTGGCCCTGCCAAGAACTTGCACTCAGTAAGCACTGAGCTCAGATTCCTGCCATCAGCACCTATGGGAACCTGTCCCATCCACCGGCTGTCAGTGCTGTCATTGGATTAGCTGCCTCCCTCCTCAGTTAGAAGACAAGTATTTTCCAATGAGAGCAAATTGTGCCCAGTCTCGAAAGGAGAAGAGAATTTTAAACTTAACTAAAGGGATAAAATGGAAGAGGGATGAGGTAGTGGGGAAATATTTAACTCCTCTGTTCCCCCCTACCATTTAATCATAGAGTGTTCCTTTACTTAAGACCCCCACTTATAAGGATATATGTATCTAAGTTAAAAATTATCTGTATTATCCATAACGCTGTCATTTGTGGAATATAAGTATTTTTCCACTTATTATTCACAATTGTTTATATGTTAATGTAAGGGTTAATGCATCTTTACTTGACTACATTATACAGAAATATTCAATACAAAAGCAAACATACAGAACAAAACAGGAAGAGTTCAAATTAGTGGTAATATCTCCATAACACACAGCATCTACCAATTCTCTTCACCCTTCCTTGCTTTTACCATACCAGCAAACTATTATTACACACCGAAAAATCCATGAAACTCAATAGTTTGAATCTGCACACAAGACATGACAATTCTCTTTTTGTTTGCAGGATCTATCGCAGAGAAATCTGTTTTCTAGTTCCTGACTTGGCACCAATATTCCCCGTTGCCTTAAATTAATTAAAAGCAAGTGTATTGATGTCACACGAGAAAGGCTTAACTATAGCAGTCAATTTCTATTTCCCCCTGTCATGCAACAATCATGAAGAATCCCCAGAACGTTTTATATATCCCAGCTAATCCTCTCCCACATGCTTACAGTAACTTTAATGTCACACTCGTTGCTCTCTGGTTGCACATCCTGGCTTTTCACTGCACATGGTGATCACTGGACTTTTACATCTCGTAGCTATTTTAAATGCTGCTCTCTAACTTATCACAAACACTGACAGAATAATTACATCAACTCATGAAAAATTTCACATACAGTCAGGTCCAGAAATATTGGAACATCAACACAATTCTAACATCTTTGGCTCTATACACCACCACAATGGAGTTGGAATGAAACAAAATGCACTGTGTAACGCCGTCCTATGGGTTCTGCAGCATTTGGCTGAATGTGAGTAGATAATATTGCCCGTAACACTTCAGAATTCATCCTGCTGCTTTTGTCAGCAGTCACATCATCAATAAATACAAGAGAACCAGTTCCATTGGCAGCCATACATGCCCACACCATGACACTACCACCACCATGCTTCACTGATGAGGTGGTATGCTTAGGATCATGAGCAGTTACTTTCCTTCTCCATACTCTTCCCATCACTCTGGTTTCAAGTTGATCTTGGTCTCATCTGTCCATAGGATCTTATTCCAGAACTGTGAAGGCATTGTTAGGTGTTGCTTGGCAAACTCTAATCTGGCCTTCCTGTTTTTGAGGCTCACCAATGGTTTACATCTTGTGGTGAACCCTCTGTATTCACTCTGGTGAAGTCTTCTCTTGATTGTTGACTTTGACACACATACACCTACCTCCTGGAGAGTGTTCTTGATCTGGCCAACTGTTGTGAAGGGTGTTTTCTTCACCAGGGAAAGAATTCTTCGGTCATCCACCACAGTTGTTTTCCGTGGTCTCCCGGGTCTTTTGGTGTTGCTGAGCTCACCGGTGCATTCCTTCTTTTTGAGAATGTTCCAAACAGTTGTTTTGGCCACGCCTAATGTTCTTGCTATCTCTCTGATGGGTTTGTTTTGTTTCTTCAGCCTAATGATGGCTTGCTTCACTGATAGTGACAGCTCTTTGGATTTCATCTTGAGAGTTGACAGCAACAGATTCCAAATTCAAATAGCACACTTGGAATGAACTCTGGGCCTTTTATCTGCACATTGTAATTGGGGTAATGAGGGAATATCACACACCTGGCCATGGAACAGCTGAGAAGCCAATTGTCCCATTACCTTTGGTCCCTTAACAAGTGGGAGACACATCTGCAAACTGCTGTAAGTCCTACACCGTTCACCTGAGTTGGATGTACATACCCTCAAATTAAAGCTGACAGTCTGCAGTTAAAACACATTGTGTTTGTTTCATTCCAACTCCATTGTGGTGGTGTATAGAGCCAAAGATGTTAGAATTGTGTCGATGTCCCAATATTTCTGGAACTGACTGTATACAGTATCTCACAGAAGTGAGTACAACCCTCACATTTTTGTAAATATTTTATTATATCTTTTCATCTGACAACACTGAAGAAAGAGCACTTTGCTACAATGTAAAGTAGTGAGTGTACAGCTTGTATAACAGTGTATATTTGCTGTCCCCTCAAAATAACTCAACACACAGCCATTAATGTCTAAATTGCTGACAACAAAAGTGAGTGCAACTTAAATGAAAATATCCAAATTGGGCCCAAATAGCCATTTCCCTCCCCGGTGTCATGTGACTCATTATTGTTACAAGGTCTCGGGTGTGGAGGGGAGCAGGTGTGTTAAATGTGATGTTTTTGCTCTCACTCTCTCATACTGGTCACTGGAAGTTCAACCTGGCACCTCATGGCAAAGAACTCTCTGAGGATCTGAAAAAAGAATTGCTGCTCTACGTAAAGATGGCCTAGGCTATAAGAAGATTGCCAAGACCCTGAAACTGAGCTGCAGCACGGTGGCCAAGACCATACAGCTCTTTAACAGGACAGACTCCACTCAGAACAGGCCACGACCATGGTCGACCAAAGAAGTTGAGTGCACATGCTCAGCGTCATATCTAGAGTTTGTCTTTGGGAAATAGACGTATGAGTGCTGCCACCATTGCTGCAGAGGTTGAAGGGGTGGGGGGGGTCAGCCTGTCGGTGCTCAGACCATACGCCGCACACTGCATCAAATTTGTCTGCATGGCTGTCATCCCAGAAGGAAGCCTCTTCTAAAGATGATGCGCAAGAAAGACTGCAAACTGTTTGTTGAAGACAAGCAGACTAAGGACATGGTTTACTGGAATTCTAAAATTCGGAACACTCCGAAAACCGGAATTTTCAGAGATGTCTGAATTTTACTAATTTTGTATCAGGGGCACTCTGAATACCACTTGGGAACCATCTTCCAAGCACAGCAGCAGACTTCGGCATATGCCGGGAGCCATTGGGTGGCCCCACCATGTGACATGATGCCCGGAGTCACCCATTGTTATTTACAGCATATATACGGAGTCAAATTGACTTCGGGAATCATGTCCACAAAAAAGGGCTACAGAGCACTCAACATGTATGTACACACTGGGAAGGAGAACGCCGCTCTCTTGCCTTCCACTAAAACATTGGATTCTCTCCGATTTTGAAATCCAGAAGAATCGGAAATTCAGAATGCTCTGCATTTTTCCCTGCAGAGTGGAATTGCAGAAATTAGAAAGGTAGTCCATATATGGATATGGAGGAGTATTTTTCTACTTATGAAAATTGTCCTTTCTGAACGGCTTTACAGATGTTACAGGTTTTGGGGGCGGAAGTGATTTTTTTTTGTGCAGGTGTGGTGACGCCCAATCTTTAAGTGTCATGGAAGATGTAATCAACAAACATTTTTCAAACAAATGCATTTCACAAACAACATCTCATTTTTCAGGATTAGAGCCTGCTGGATCACAGAAATCATTCCGAAAACAAAACATTTTAGTTACAGAGACAAAGTTTGCTGACCATTATGTTTTGTATTGATGTGACTTTAATCACAGCATGACCCGTCACCAATCCAAACACCGGATGGTATGAGTCTCTAATACAGGTGAAGGAGGAGTTGTTTGCCCACCTGTCTCCTCCATCAATCCATGTACAATGGAAAAGAGCATTTGAGCACAGTCCCCTCTTCAAACAGTGTTTGTCCTCGATATGTGGAATCTATTACCCTTAAATACCTATCATGATGATGTGAATGAACCCATTTTGCATTGCTTGCATGAATGATCAGTATCTTTAATAGTAAACTGAGGAGACTATTTAACTGCCATAATGTTCTAGACAAAGCACTGTGTGTAGAACATATAGACGATAGGCAAATTACTATTTCCAATCTACAACAGGAACCACTGATGTGCATATTATAACCTGGCAGATGTCACTTTAAAGCACACTTCTCGTTCTTACCTACAGGGTGCCAACATCTTGGTGGCAGTACTGTCATGGCAATAGAAAGTCCAATAAGAGCTTCCGATGTTAGCCTTTCAGGATCAGAGGAGCCGGTCTATAAAAAACAGACAATGACAGTGCCCAGCATGTAACTCTGATAAATAAATCCAATTAGTTGGTGCACCAACAATTGTGCACAACACTCCACTCAGTGTACACTTAATTTTTCAATCTCGAGAGCCCGAATCACAGGGTACAAAAAAACATGTTATCCGATTGTTTGGGAGGAGAAAACTTCTTTGGTTTTTCTGCAAACAATAGTACTAGCCCACCTGTTTATTTTAATTGCAGCAATGATAAGTATCTGAAAATAATATAAAATAAAGTGATATAGTGGCAAATCAAATAAAAAAAATGAAATCAAATAAATTATATGCTGCAAATAACAATGGGCCCTATTACATAGTTGTTGTTATTGTAGCTCCTCCATATGTAAGTGTAAGTGCAAGGATTAATAAATTTAAAGTCTGGCATCGATAATCCATAGTTGATGCTATACTGGGGTGAATTCCAGGCTGGATTAAAATAGGGGATATTGGACCTGTTGCTCCAGGCCCATGTCCCCTAATAGGTCCAGAGAAAGGATAACTACTTATATCTGCATTGATGGGCATTTGGACTACTGCATCTCCAGATCCGAAGCAGCTATAGGCAGTGGTGTATTTAGGTTTTGTGCTGCCCTAGGCCTGACTAAACTCGTGCACCCCCTAATTTAAATTTGAGGCACCCCTTCCTGTCAAGGACACACCTCTTCCTGGTTAATCCCCATCCTTCCTCTTTAAGCTCCACCTTTTCCTCTTAGAGCTCCGCCTTTTCCTCTCTTTATATTAAAAGTGGATACCAAGTGCCTACTTGTATATTTTGTATACCATTTCAAATGTATCTATTGAGATAAATAAAATTATGAAATGTTTAAATTCAAGCATTTTTACAAAGAACAGCCACGCATGTCAAGTATACTGGATCACAGCCGCTCTAATTGGTTGAACAAAAAAATCCACAGAAACGTGCACTGCATATGAGCGTATCACAGAGCTGCACAGCAATAAAACCCACAGAAATGTGTACTGTGTATGAGCATATCACAGAACTGCACAGCAATAAAACTCACAGTAATGTGCAGTGTGTATGATCGTATCCCAGAGCTCCAGGGCAATACAACTCACAGTACTATGCAGTGTGTATCACAGAATCCACAGCAATAAAACTCCCAGCAATGCAATGTGCATTGTGTAGGAGTGTATCAGAATCCACAGCAATAAAACTCCCAGTAATGCAATGTGCGGGTCAGCGTATCAGAATCCACTGCAATAAAACTCCCAGCAATGCAATGTGTGATGTGTATGAGTGCATCAGAATCCACTGCAATAAAACTCCCAGCAAACCGAGTGTATATGAGCACACAGCAATTATTTATTCTACATTTACCGGCCTCCATCCGCGGTAGGGCTGTGTGCAGAGTCAGCAGGGACTGTGTACAGACTCAGCAGGAGGTACCTCCAGGCCACGTTAGGATCGTGGCTGTGCCTGGAGCCATCTTGTCAGCAGTGGGGTGCCACTGCCAGAGGGTGCACGTGGCTTTGATTCCCTTCCCGGTGGGTGTTCAGTCCAGAATAGAGTGACAGTCCATGTTAACGAAAGGGCGGGCAGCTGCGTGCGTGCGTGTCACGTGGTTCAGCCAGTCAGGTGGTACTGAGACTCAGTACCACCTGACTGGCCGGACCGAGTGTGACCTGCACGCACGCAGCCTCACCAGGAGCCAGGCAGCTCAATGACAAATTTCTATCACTGCAGTGCTGGTTAAGGAAAGGTCCACTTTAAAAAGCAGTAAGCAGACAGGGCTTCATATTCTGCTGATACCCCCACCCTTTACCTGCCGTTTACGGTCATCTTCTCTCTCTGCACACAAATCACATCCCCCTCCCCTCTCCTATAGCTGCTGCGGGGCAGGGGAGGAGCTATGGAGGGAGGAGAGGGGGATTTTTATTCTATTCGATTTTATTCCGTATGCAAACGCCCTGCTCCGCTGCTTGTTGTTTGAGAACACAGCTCAAAGCTGACACACAGTGACAGTGACACCTCCTAGTACCCCCTAATGACACCCCAATAATCACTGGTACCTGGGGCGGCCCGCCCTCCTCCACTCCTCTAAGTACACCACTGCTCTGGTGATATGCTCACACACAAGTTTGGCGAACTGCCAGCAAGTACGGTGCTGTTTGAAGGCATTGCAAATCCCCATAGAGAAGTAATGGTTAATCTATTCAGAGAACACCAATCAGCAGAGAAATGGCAGTGAAATGCCCTGATGTTCGGTGGTTTCAATCAGCAGGTTTATTCAAGCGAACCCCATAGGTTTCAATGTTAAAAATATTCCCGTTTTTATGCAATATCTAATAAACCATTTATTATTTTAATCTGCAGTAAAAAGTCTTTATTTATCGTTTTTTTATTATTTTTTTTAGTACCTTTTTAGTAATTTTTCAGAATTTTTTGGGCAAAATTCTCCCCCCTTTTTTTTAATAGCGGTTCTTTTTTCTGTAACAGAACTTTTTATTATCAATCATAGGATCTTATATGTAAATTCCAGACATTTTCGTTCAGTAGTTCTTTTGAAAACAGCAGGCCATGGGTTTGCGGTGGCAGCATACAGCGGCCGACTCCATGCACTTTGGGGACCCTGCGATGAATGGTGAATTCACTGCAGGGTGGGGAAATTTTATTCCCCGAATTGCAGGGAACTACAGAACACCAAAATGTTGGCGTCATTTCGGTGCTCTGTGAGTAACCCATTTAGTGGTGAGGTTTTTTGTTGCCCCCTGGAAAGTGAAAGCCTAGGCCTTGCCTACCCAGGACATACTTGAAAATTAGTGACATCTCAATGTATCCTTCCTGGTAAAATAATTTGCAAAAGTAAAAAAAATTTTTTTTTTTTTTTTTTAGGGGTGGGGCCACCCGGCGGGCCGCCGCCCCCTGGAAAGTGTCGCCCTAGGCCTAGGCCTTGTTGGCCTAGGCCAAAATACACCAGTGGCTATAGGGTCATGTGATGTGTATCATTGGAAGGACCAGAGCATGGCCTTTCTAGTGATTCCAAATATGTCCAGGTTTTATTTAAAATCAAAAAATAAATTAGTAAAAAAAATAAATTTATTTTTCTTTCTAACACAGCACTATTGTTCACTTTTCAATTATAAAATGAACAGTGATGCTGCACTAACTCACCTTCTCACTCGCTAATTTCCCCTTTTGCGTGCCGGTTTTACCATTAGATTACAGGGCAGGCGCTGAATTCTGAAGCCTACCATATAGCGACCGCTAGGGTCCTGAATACTCAGGGCAGCACTAAAGCGTCGTCCCGTGCATCCCCTCCATGGAGTCCATAGGACTCCATGGAGGTTTCTGCTGCCAGGTCACATGACTGGCAGGATCTCACCTCTCACAAGTGAACACGGAAGGAGACTGGGGACTTTTTCCCCCAGTCTCGCTCTGCTACCGGTGATTTTTTTTGGGGGGGTTTACAGCTGGTTATAGCTGATTCCACAGCAGCAGAATCAGTTAGTACCAGCTATAAGCTGTTGCAAACTTTTTGAGTTAGCGACAGCTGTGAGTAGCTAGCGTTAGGACTATGTGATCCTAATGCTAGTTACTCTCTGCTTACACTGTGCGCTCCCCATTTTAAGCATAGGGAGTGCAAAGTACAGTAAGCGTGCGCTAAAAAGCACTAATACGGATTCGCTAATGGGTTTTTTCACCTGTTAGCGATTGGGAGGTGATACGTGGATAACGGTAATGCTCATTTATGTGAGCGCTAGCGTTAGAGCCCCAACTGTTTGCCCAGACAGTGTCAGCAAAGAAAGAAGTCTAAAAGCGATATATGGCAATATATATGTCTATGTCCCTTAGATTGGTCCCTCAAGAGATGTGTGAGCACCAGAAAATACACTCCCCTCCTTCTGAAGACTAAAACTACCCAGATCACCAAGGTAAAGCAATCGATATCATGCAAGCCATGGTTGGCATAGGGACTGATTAGGGAAATGATCCCAAAGGCAAAGCCCAGAGCCAGATCTCCACTTTTCCCTCCAAAAGCCTGGCATCTTTATTACAGAATAAGTGAATGTAAACTCCAAACACCTGGCCAATTCATATTTAAACACCTCGGGAGGGAAGAAATCAATTTTAATGGTTCTACGGATTTGATTTTTAACTTGATTCAGGTCATTTTCTTTTCCTCCGCTGGTTTTTGGCCAATAGACAGAAACATCCTTAATATTTTTTTATTACCAACTTGGTCTTAGTTTTGCCATTACAACAGTGGGCTCGAGTTAATTCTGCCAGGTAGCCAACATCAGCACCTTTTTCAGATAAATTTCAGCAATTTTTTGGTTCGTGGATGGGTTTCAAATTCTGATAACCAGCATTCCCAATACAAAAATTCTTCCCAAATATTGGCTCTTGTGGCTATTTTTAATGGAAATATTGACTAAATCTATTCAATACAATTTGGCGATTGTGCTGAAAGTTGTTGATAATTGGATTCTCAAGCAGAGAAATAGAAGGTATAAGACTGAAATCTTTTTCTAATTAATAGACATGTTTAAATGTAAAAATGTATCTGAGGCTGGCTGAAAATTAACTTTTTCGGCATTTTACCAGCCTCCTTTTTTTTACTTGCCAAATTTTTTCAATGAATCAACTGGTATTTAAAACAATTTCAGCTGAAATCAGCCTACCGGTATGTTTTTTTCCAAAAAATTGGCCGATAGAATTAAATCGGGCATTTTAGAAGAAAATTAAATATTTAGACCTTTGCAATATCACACCTTTTTGGGCAGACCCCACTCAATTTTTTTTCTAGTTAGATTCTTATCTAATATTTTTGTAATTTTAGTGCTTTTTACAAGTAATGATAAAAAAAATTTAAAATGCACAATTTTAGAAAAAAATAAATCTCTTTTTTTTTTTTTTTGCTAGGTAGGGAAAAAAGTATTTGATGTTAAAAGTTTAATTTCATGTCTATCCATTATACATTTTTTCTCTTTATACAGAAAGTAGAATTATTAAATAAATATTTATGACATTTCTCTTATGTTATGTATCTATCTACGTAAAGGTATATTCAGTAAAAGGTGAAACGCTGGAGAATTGGCAGAAGAGGAAAACAATCTAGACCAAATAGCCGATTTGGAAAGTGCGATAAATGGGAGAATTTTTCTGGTTTGGCTATTTTAACCAAGAATTTTCACTTCTCCAGCCAATTCTCCTTAGTGTTTAATTGAAAAGCTCTTTCACCTTCCCCAGATCAAGCTATTAGTTTTCAAGAATGAAATACTTTGCTATGTTCTACAGTTGATCGTAGTCTGTTGCCCTGTTAAATTCCAGAACACTCTTATACCCTGCCCAATTAACTAAGCTGTGTAAAAGGATTTAAATGTCTTTTATTTAGGGGGATACCCTGACCCATGACAGGGTGAGTCATATAAACTCTCTAATTAACTTAAGGACGGGATCAATTTAGTCTACCATGTGGCACTTTATAACTAATTTATTCCCCCCTGCTAAGCCGTAAAGAATGAAATCATTCTAGTTTCAGATAATAAGTGCAGTTTTATAGGGGACTGATGACATCACTTTCAGCACAG
This sequence comes from Leptobrachium leishanense, assembly GCA_009667805.1. Classification (NCBI taxonomy): domain Eukaryota; kingdom Metazoa; phylum Chordata; class Amphibia; order Anura; family Megophryidae; genus Leptobrachium; species Leptobrachium leishanense. Next base: position 138,410,460 of record CM019066.1, on the reverse strand, counting down.
CACAAAAACACAATAGCCATTACACACAGGAACACTTGCTATCATCCTTTCCCAAGGTTAGTGTTTGAAATGGGATTCACAAAACAATTAAGGGATAGTCAAGGTTCAGAAAGATACATATGTGTCGAGGAATCTATAGAACCAATATTTGGCTTCTCTTGCACCTGTTTTTAACTTACCATTAACTTCAACTGTTCAAGTGAACCTTAAAAGCAATTTTTCTTAAGCAATTTAAGAGTAATATCCTCAACCGTTTTATACAATTATTATTTAAGTGATATATATACAATGTGCTGAAGATGTGATGGTTGTGGAATGGGAAGTTAATGTTCTTTTTAACGGGTTTTCCTGGTCTTCTTCCGCTGTTGTTTAATTTTCTTCGTATTACTGCTAGACCTTTCAGTTCACTTTTTCTGACATTTTCTGAGACCCAATTCTGTACAAATATGTTACATCATGTAAATAATATTTATAATAAGGTAGGAGGAAAGTCAATACGAGGAAAACATGGCTATTATATACAGTTTCAAGAAAAAGTATGTGAACCCTTTGGGATTACGTGGAGTTTTGCATGAATTGGTCATAAAATGTGCTCTGATCTTCATCTAAGTCACAACAATTTGAAAAACACAGCCTGCTTACAATAATACAACACAAACATTATATGTTTTCATGTGTTTATTGAACATAACATGTAAACATTCACAGTGCAGGGTGGGAAAAGTATGTGAACCCCTAGCCTAATGACTTCTCCAAGAGCTAATTGGAGCCAGGAGTGAGCCAACCTTGAGTCCAATCAGTGTGATATTATTGGATGTGTTGCTGAAAGCTGTCTGCCCTTTAAAAACACACACCAGTTTTGGGTTTACTGGTTTCAAGAAGCACTGCCTAATGTGAACCATGCCTCGCAGAAAAGAGCTCTCAGAAGACCTACGATCAAGAATTGTTGACTTGCATGAAGCTGGAAAGGGTTACAAAAGTATCTCCAAAAGTCTTGATGTTCATGTGTCCACGGTAAGACAGACTGTCTACAAATGGAGAAAGTTCAGCACTGTTGCTACTCTCCCTAGGCGTGGTCGTCCTGTAAGGCTAGGGTCAGACGAGCGAATTTTGTACGGACTGTGCGTCTGTGCAGTACGGACGTACTTTCTGATTGACGACAGGGTAGTGGCCACACAGTCCGTTTTTTTCACTGACGTATTTTTTGACTGATGTAGCAGGGAAAATAAATTACAATGATAAAACATTTTGTCTGTCAAAAATGCTGGACGTATAAATGCAGTCCGTCTGACCACGCTCCATCACTCACACACAAAACTATGCGGACGTTGTGGACGTGGCGCACTCCGCACGTCCGTTCTAGCAGTATTACGTTCTTGCCTAACCTGCGTCCGTTTGCAGCGTCCGTCAGCCCCCGCACTTCTGTGCGCACGTACTTCGTGCGTGGGGCTCCATTTAACACAATTGTATGCTATCACGGACGTACTTATGTGCAGCAACACGGACGTTAACACTGCGCTCGTCTGACCCCAGCCTAAAGATGACTGCAAGAGCACAGCACAGAATGCTTAAATGAGGTAAAGAAGAATCCTAGAGTGTCAGCTAAAGACTTACAGAAATCTCTGGCGCATGCTAACATTTTTGTTGACACATCTACAATAAGGAAAACATTAATACAAGAATGGAGTACATGGGAGGACACCACGGAGGAAGCCATTGCTGTCCAAAAAGAATATTGCAGCACGTTTGAAGTTTGCAAAAGAGCACCTGGATGTTCCACAGCACTACTGGCAAAATATTCTGTGGACAGATGAAACCAAAATTGAGTTGTCTGGAAAAAACACACAACACTATGTTGGGAGAAAAAAAGGCACAGCACACCAACATCAAAACCTCATTCCCACTGTAAAACATGGCAGAGGGAGCATTATGGTTTGGGGCTGCTTTGCTGCCTCAGGGCCTGGATGGATTGTTGTCAATGATGGAAAAATGAATTCCAGAGTTTATCAAGACAATTTGCAGGAAAACGTAAGACCGCCAACTGAAGCTCCGCAGAGGATGGGTGATGCAACAGGACAATGACCCAAAGCATACAAGTAATTCAACAAAAGAATGGCTTCAACAAAACAAAATACGCCTTCTGGAGTGGCCCAGTCAGAGTCCTGACCTCAACCCGATTGAAATGCTGTGGCATGACCTTAAGAGAGCGATTCACACCAGACAAGAATATTGCTACACTGAAACAGTTTTGTGAAGAGGAGTGGTCCAAAATTACTCCAGGTCATTGTGCAGGTCTGATCTGCAACTACAGGAAACGTTTGGTTGAGGTTATTGCTGCCAAAGGAGGGTCAACCAGTTATTAAGTCCATAGGTTCACATACTTTTTCCACCCTGCACTGTGAATGTTTACATATTATGTTCAATAAACACATGAAAACATATAATGTTTGTGTTGTATTATTTTAAGCAGACTGTGTTTTTCAAGTTGTTGTGACTTAGATGAAGATCAGAGCACATTTTATGACCAATTCATGCAAAACTCCACGTAATCCCAAAGGGTTCACATACTTTTTCTTGCAACTGTAGACACTCATTTATATCTATCTATCTATGGAAACCTCAAAAATTAGGTGGACGCACTCAAGGTATTCAATTTAAATAAAAAGTGATGCTTTATTGGATAATCACATTAAAATCATGCCCATACGCTTCTCCCAATGTTTCAGCCCTCTCAGGGGCCTTTATCAAGGTGGAGGGCAATGGGTAGTGTACTCATATTTATTCAGCTGCGATCAGCGTGCATACTGATTATGTCAGTGGCCAGCGACAGTAGCCCTCCAAGGCAACTGTTGCCTAGGAAACGCATCCATGCCGGCTGAGAATGAAACCATTATCTATCTATCATCTTTACATTTACTCATCTGACTTTTTATTTTTCTCAGTATTTCCCAGACTTTGTTGTTGTTGTTGTTAGTTGCAAAGTCGTGTCCGATCCATCACGACCACATGGACAACGTTCCTCCAGGCCTTCCTGTCCTCTACCATCTTCTGGTGTCCATTTAAACTCACGCCTACTGCTTCAGTGACTCCATCCAGCCACCTCATTCTCTGTTGTCCCCTTCTTCTTTTGCCCTCAATCTTTCCCAGCATTAGGTTCTTCTCCAGTGAGCCCTTTCTTCTCATTAGGTGACCAACGTATATGAGTTTCATCTTCAGGATCTGGCCTTCTAAAGAGCAGACTTGGTTAATCTCCTCCAGGACTGACCGGTTTGATCGTCTTGCAGTCCAAGGGACTAGCAGGAGTCTTCTCCAGCACCATAGTTCAAAGGCCTCAATTCTTTGGCGCTCAGCCTTTCTTATGGTCCAACTTTCACAGCCATACATTGCAACTGGGAAAACCACAGACTCGACTATACACACTTTTGTTAACAGGGTGATGTCTCTGCTTTTTAGTATGCCATCTATATTTGACGTAGCTTTCCTCCCTGGGAGCAAGCATCTTTTAATTTCTTGTCTGTAGTCCCCATCTGCGGTGATTTTTGAGCCCGGGAAAATAAAATCTGTTACTACCTCCATGTCTTCCCTATCTATTTGCCTGGAACTGAGAGGGCCGAATGCCATGATCTTAGTTTTCTTAATGTTGAGTTTCAAGCAAAGTTTTGCACTCTCCTTTTTCACCCGCATCAAAAGGTTCTTCCTCACTTTCTGCCATTAGAGTGATATCATCTGTATCTGAGGTTGTTGATATTTCTCCTGGCATTCTTAATTCCAATTTTTGATTCATCTAGCCCCGCCTTTCTCATGATGAGCTCTGCATTTAAGTTAAATAGGCAAGGCGACAGTATACAGCCTTGCCGGACTCCTTTCCCAATTTTGAACCAATCAGTGGTTCTTACTGTTGCTTCTTAACCCGCTGCCCCGCAAACACACCTCCAGAAACTTATTACATTGTATAACTCATTCTGTCGCTTTGTGGTACAATGTAACTACATGACCCACCATTGTGACATGTTATAAGAACTAAACTGGCCATCGCTGGAATCTAGACGCACCCTTCACCTTTCCAACCTGGTGTTTAAGAGCTTTTCTGGAAAGCTGCCACCCTACCTGAATAGGTGCTTCCCTCAGCAGTTCCCTGATCCTATAACCTCCGATCCAGGACCTGCACCTTACTTGCAATACCACAATACAAAAAGAAAGTGGCTCGATCCTCATTTTCCTACAGAGCACCGCAATTATGGAATAACCTCCCAGACGCCATCAAATCTTCCCTCAGTCTAAAGTCACTTAAGAGCTCCCTATTAACATACCTCAACACAGAATGCACCTGTAAACATGTGACATAATGACTATTTCTTACATATTTTTTTTCTGTTAATCTGTATATTTGTTTTGTGTTAATATCTTGAATTTTACTACTTTGTATTTCTGTACTCTGTAACAATTCAATGTTCTTGAACCCAGGACTACTTGAAAACGAGAGAAATCTCAATGTATCCTTCCTGGTAAAAATCCTTTATAAATAAATAAATAATAAAAAATAGGCTTCTCAAGAGACAAATAAGATGGTCTGGTGCTAAATCTATCAATAAAATTACCACTTGCAAGTATTCATGTTTAAATATACACAATAGAAGAATCCTCAGGAAAATGTATATTTAAAAGCTTGACAAGTAGTGAATTGCTGCTCTATTATACAGTCCAATTAAAAGTAAAAATAATTTATTTTCTTCTTTGTACATTTTGAAATAATTATGGCAGACAGTAAGAAAATCTTTGAGGGGGTTACGTAAATAGTTCTCGCTGCAGGCAGGTAAATGTTACGGCATTTGGAAAATTAGCATCCAGCCATCACTTTTATTAAAACGGAGCCCATGACCCCACCGTGCATGTGTAAAACCCATGTATCATGTCCCCCAGGGATACATTTCAGAACAGACTTTGGTTTCCCCCAACGCCAAAACAGAAAAAAAATGAAACTGCCTCTCTCATTGCATTACAGTCCGTAATGTGTTGCCATGGTTAATTTCCTTGAATTGCCCATGCCCCCCTACTGATTTCCCTTATGAGCTAGTGTCCTGGAATGTCTCTTTATTAGGTGTCTAAAGAGGTTCAGTTGAGCTGATGCCAGCAGCCCCACACTGAGGCATTTATTAGTTTTTGTACACTTTCTGTCTGGGTGCTCTCCCATGCATCCAACTTTCCACAGCTGTTACCTAGTATAAGGAAATATGCAAGGTTTTATATCAAAGTTCCTTTTCTTGGAATATCTAATAAGCAGCTGAAAAAAGCATGGTCTGTTTAAAAAACACACACACACACAGTGGAAAAAGAGACACCTGTTTCTACTGTAAAATTTTACAGTGCAGTTACACATGGAAGATAAAACCCTATAACTCTTTGCGTATATAATGTATCGGACAGTTATTATATAACTCCATACTGCTATGCACAGCGGAGGTAGAGATTATTTTTAATTTACCATAGTAACATACAATGAAAAATAATAAATCAGGTCTATCAAGTTCAGACCATCAGACATCTGTTCTTCTTTTGGGCCAAATAAAAGCCAAATGCCCCATTTTAAGCCTTTTCAAATATTTTTCAAAATGCAATATATTCCATTCTTTCCGAGATAAATTTGTGGTGCGTTATTGTGCGAGTCTTTTTATGTTATATATACTGTTGTATAAAGATTATAGGAACTCAATAATAGGAATTGTAGTTAGAGAACCAGAACATTCTAGTAAAAATAATATGGATTTTGATCATTTAATGCATTCTGACAAGTTAAACTGTAAGATGCTGATATTTGCATTAAAGCACACCTTTTAACCCGTTCACATCACAACCGAGAGATTATTGTTGAAAACATTTTTATCGCAACATTTTTTTTTAAATACGCGACTCAAAGATAACAATTAAATATATAAGGTAAAATAAAATGTTGAACAGAGATTGTTGGTCTGAGAAAATTAAAATAATGTAAATTCGCTCATTTTTTATTTTTAATGTATTCATTTATCCATTACAGAAATATTGTTGGAATGAAAGGTTCTGAACTCTAGATGGTGTCCCTTATCACAATGTCTCACGGGGTCTGCATTATCAGTATCCAGGTAGAATTGGCTTATGTGTAAAATACTGTAACTGTGATAAACATAAATAATAAAAATGGTCAGATCTCCTGCTTATAGGGATTTGTAGTGAGCATAATGAGATTTATAGCAATGCAACTTCCAAAAATACCAATAGAATATAAAAATAATATCTTTATGTGACATAATGCCTGTGTATGGAAATTACAGTAACATTTTCTATCTGTACTGTACTGGGAATTTCAGTCATTATAACCCACTGAATCTTATCCCTCTACAGCAGTGAGTGACCCCATAGATCTCCATGTATTCTGCCCTCTCTTAGTAGTTGTACTGCAACAGTAATGTGTTTGAACTTTTGTTACAGTGAGGTTTGGGGCTGCTATAAGCAGCTTGTTTTATCTCTCGGCATGGTGACTGGAGAGAAATAAGGATTTAATTTCTCCACAGGGTGCACACTAAGGCTAGGGTCAGACGAAAGCAGTTTTAACGTGCGTTTAGCCGCACGAAATCACGGCCGTGCTAGCAGCAAATGACGTCCAATGCCGGGGAACATACGACGAACGGCCGCACGAAAGTCTGTCCGCGCAACGCAAGTGGCAAACGAACGCATTTTTTCGAGAATGTCAAACCGCTACTACTGACGTACAGAGTGCGCTGCGGCCGCATAGCGGCGTGTTTGCGTGATTAGGAGACTTCAGACGCTGCACACGTCCGGCCAACATAACGTCCAGACGCAAAAAGTGTTTTATTGATGATCCGTACAAAATCACGGACGAAAATGCGCATCGTATGACAGCTATCACGTATTCCGTGAAAAAATACGTCCATTCGTTCGAACGCACTTTTTCACGGACAACGCGAAAAATGCGTACGTCTGACCCTAGCCTAATCTGGCTTTTAAAAAGTGTGAAAATTGGTTTTGTTATGCTAATGAGTGCTTGTCAATGTATTAAAATGCTAAATTGAGATAACCCCTTCACACCAAAATCGAGGTAAGGTTAAAAATCAAAAACATAAGAATGTTTCAACTGCATATCAGTTTTACAGTTTAAAAGCAATTTCTTTTATAGTGGTTTAGTTTCTAGTACGAAATTAGTTGTTTGCATTGGAACCATGAATCGGAGTTCTGAACAGTAAGCAATTATATATATTTATTTTTTGTCTGGATTTCCTTAGCACTTGGAGTCACTGTAAGCGCAATATTGTGCTTTTAAATTCTAAGTAGTATTTGCAGTTCTCTCATATCTACAAGTGAAGATTATTTTTCCTTTTTTTTTTATTATTTTGCGTTAACCTTGAAAGAAGGATAAAAATTGCTTGAATAAAATATATTTCAAGCTTGAAGTAAGCTTTATTTTATGTTAAATCAAGACCACAAATATCAAAATCAAGGCCACAATAAAGATAGAGAAGGACATTTGTGGCGAGGTAGATCTTAAATGGGAATAGATTGAAAAGCCACAAGTGGATAAGTGCATCTGTCCTACTGACCTACAGGTTGCCGCCATCTTGGTGCTTGCATTAGCATGGCAATGGTATAGCACTAGCACAGGTCCAATCAGAGTCGCTGATGTTTACCTGTCAGGGGAGATTAGAAGAGCTAGCCTATAGGAGACAGGCACTGATACCTAACAGGTGATTTTTAGGATTCCAGTTGTATTTTAGGATTACACCAATTTTATGCTCTGAGTAGGTCTTTACAGACTTATTGCTCTTTTGGTCTTTATTATATACAGGTAAAATATATAATCGCTTATCAACATATTTCAGACAGGTAATGCCACCCATTTGAAACTATGAAAACACAGCTCTGGATAAAAATTGCCTGGAGGCCAAGAGGACAATTGTTCCCCCGAGCTTGTGTCTTTAATGGAAAATGAGGTGGTTGATAGATGGCAAGAATCATGGGCAGTCCCAATGAGCACCTCGCTGCCATACAAGTCAAATTGTAGATGCTGGGCAGCAAACTGTGTATGCCCCTAATGTACTGAGGCAACATACTGGGTAAATCTTCTGCATTAATTATACTGTAGAGGTGCTGCCCGGCAGTGGGCGGATTCATATGCTGCATTAATTATACTGGAGAGGTGCTGCCCGGCAGTGTGCGGATTCATATGCTGCATTATTATACTGTAGAGGTGCTGCCCGGCAGTGTGCGGATTCATATGCTGCATTATTATACTGTAGAGGTGCTGCCCGGGTAGTGTGAGGATTCACATGCTGCATTAATTATACTGTAGAGGTGCTGCCCGGCAGTGTGCGGATTCATATGCTGCATTATTATACTGGAGAGGTGCTGCCGGCAGTGTGCGGATTCATATGCTGCATTATTATACTGGAGAGGTGCTGCCCGGCAGTGTGCGGATTCACATGCTGCATTAATTATACTGTAGAGGTGCTGCCGGCAGTGTGCGGATTCATATGCTGCATTAATATATACTGTAGAGGTGCTGCCTGGCAGTGTGAGGATTCATATGCTGCATTAATAATACTGTAAGGGTACTGCCCGGCAGTGTGCGGATTCATATGCTGCATTATTATACTGTAGAGGTGCTGCCCGGCAGTGTGAGGATTCACATGCTGCATTAATTATACTGTAGAGGTGCTGCCCGGCAGTGTGAGGATTCACATGCTGCATTAATTATACTGTAGAGGTGCTGCCCGGCAGTGTGCGGATTCATATGCTGCATTATTATACTGGAGAGGTGCTGTCCCGGCAGTGTGCGGAATCATATGCTACATTATTGTACTGTAGAGGTGCTGCCGGCAGTGTGAGGATTCACATGCTGCATTAATTATACTGTAGAGGTGCTGCCCGGCAGTGTGAGGATTCACATGCTGCATTAATTATACTGTAGAGGTGCTGCCCGGCAGTGTGCGGATTCATATGCTGCATTATTATACTGTAGAGGTGCTGCCCGGCAGTGGGCGGATTCATATGCTGCATTAATTATACTGGAGAGGTGCTGCCCGGCAGTGTGCGGATTCATATGCTGCATTATTATACTGTAGAGGTGCTGCCCGGCAGTGTGCGGATTCATATGCTGCATTATTATACTGTAGAGGTGCTGCCCGGCAGTGTGAGGATTCACATGCTGCATTAATTATACTGTAGAGGTGCTGCCCGGCAGTGTGCGGATTCATATGCTGCATTATTATACTGGAGAGGTGCTGCCCGGCAGTGTGCGGATTCATATGCTGCATTATTATACTGGAGAGGTGCTGCCCGGCAGTGTGCGGATTCACATGCTGCATTAATTATACTGTAGAGGTGCTGCCCGGCAGTGTGCGGATTCATATGCTGCATTAATTATACTGTAGAGGTGCTGCCTGGCAGTGTGAGGATTCATATGCTGCATTAATAATACTGTAAGGGTACTGCCCGGCAGTGTGCGGATTCATATGCTGCATTATTATACTGTAGAGGTGCTGCCCGCAGTGTGAGGATTCACATGCTGCATTAATTATACTGTAGAGGTGCTGCCCGGCAGTGTGAGGATTCACATGCTGCATTAATTATACTGTAGAGGTGCTGCCCGGCAGTGTGCGGATTCATATGCTGCATTATTATACTGGAGAGGTGCTGTCCCGGCAGTGTGCGGAATCATATGCTACATTATTGTACTGTAGAGGTGCTGCCCGGCAGTGTGAGGATTCACATGCTGCATTAATTATACTGTAGAGGTGCTGCCCGGCAGTGTGAGGATTCACATGCTGCATTAATTATACTGTAGAGGTGCTGCCCGGCAGTGTGCGGATTCATATGCTGCATTATTATACTGGAGAGGTGCTGCCCGGCAGTGTGCGGAATCATATGCTGCATTATTATACTGTAGAGGTGCTGCCCGGCAGTGTGCGGATTCATATGCTGCATTAATTATACTGTAGAGGTGCTGCCCGGCAGTGTGCGGATTCATATGCTGCATTAATTATACTGTAGAGGTGCTGCCCGGCAGTGTGCGGATTCATATGCTGCATTAATTATACTGTAGAGGTGCTGCCCGGCAGTGTGCGGATTCACATGCTGCATTAATTATACTGTAGAGGTGCTGCCTGGCAGTGTGAGGATTCATATGCTGCATTAATAATACTGTAAGGCTAGGGTCAGACTGAGGCAGTGCGAACGCGCGTTCTGGCGCACTTAATCACGGCCGCACTAGCAGCAGATGCCGGGCAATGACGGCCAATATACGAAGTACGGTCGCACAAAAGTCCGGCTGCGCAACGCAAGTGGAAAATGAACGCATTTTTTCGAGAACGTTAAACCACTAGTACTGACGTACAGAGTGCGCTGCGTCCGCTAGCGGCGTGTGTGCGTGAATTGGAGACATCAGACGCTGCTAATGTCCGGCCAACATAACGTCCAGATGCAAGAAGTGTTTTATTGATGATCCGTACAAAATCACGGATGAAACTGCGCATCGTATGACCGCTATTGCGTATTCCGTGAAAAAATACGTCCATTCTTCGAACGCACATTTTCACGGACAACGTGAAAAATGCGTTAGTCTGACCCTAGCCTAAGGGTACTGCCCGGCAGTGTGCGGAATCATATGCTGCATTAATTATACTGTAGAGGTGCTGCCCGGCAGTGTGCGGAATCATATGCTGCATTATTATACTGTGGAGGTGCTGCCTGGCAGTGTGCGGATTCATACGCTGCATTAATTATACTGTAGAGGTGCTGCCCAGCAGTGTGCGGATTCATACGCTGCATTAATTATACTGTAGAGGTGCTGCCCGGCAGTGTGCAGATTCATACGCTGCATTAATTATACTGTAGAGGTGCTGCCCGGCAGTGTGCGGATTCAATGCTGCATTATTATACTGTAGAGGTGCTGCCCGGCAGTGTGAGGATTCACATGCTGCATTAATTATACTGTAGAGGTGCTGCCCGGCAGTGTGCGGATTCATATGCTGCATTATTATACTGGAGAGGTGCTGCCTGGCAGTGTGAGGATTAATATGCTGCATTAATAATACTGTAAGGGTACTGCCCGGCAGTGTGCGGATTCATATGCTGCATTAATTATACTGTAGAGGTGCTGCCTGGCAGTGTGCGGAATCATATGCTGCATTAATTATACTGTAGAGGTGCTGCCCGGCAGTGTGCGGAATCATATGCTGCATTATTATACTGTAGAGGTGCTGCCTGGCAGTGTGCGGATTCATACGCTGCATTAATTATACTGTAGAGGTGCTGCCTGGCAGTGTGCGGATTCATACGCTGCATTAATTATACTGTAGAGGTGCTGCCCGGCAGTGTGCAGATTCATATGCTGCATTAATTATACTGTAGAGGTGCTGCCTGGCAGTGTGCGGAATCATATGCTGCATTATAAATAATATCAATATCTTGTACTGTTAGACTGGGGATTTAGGGAAAAGCTAATTAAATATTTAAAATAATATATTATTTATTGATGTAGAAAGAAAGCACTTACAAGTGAAAAAAGTGACTGACATTACGAAATCGAAACGGACTCGAAACGATATGAAATTAAGGAATCAGCAATGGAACCGAAACGGACTCGAAACGATACAAAAATACGATGTACGAAATGAACCAAAACGGACTTGAAATCATGAATAGAACGAAAATGACTAGCGATTTTACAAATTTCACGTTCATACGAAATAACAAAATTATTTTGTTTCGTATCGGAAATTATTTCGGAAGCTGTGTATTTCGTTGCCGATCTGATTCGGAACATCGGATGAATCCGAAGCCCGTTTCGTGTAAAAAAACGAATCGGTCCGAAATGAAATCCACATCCCTAATTTTCACTAATTACCTCACTGTCTTCTGTCCTATCCTACTTGGATTGTACTCGGTGGCATCACAAGGGGGGGGGGTAAGGGTGCGGCCCGCACCAGGTGATACCACCCCCCCTAGGGTGACACCCTAAAAAAAATATATATATATTTTTTTTTACACAAAAATATTTTGCCAGGAAGGATACATTGAGCTTTCTCTCATTTTCAAGTATGTCCTGGGTAGGCAAGGTCTAGGGTGGCACTTTCCAGGAGGCGGGAAAAAAAAAACACCATTGAAGGGGATATTCACAGAGCACCGAAATGACACAGACATTTCAGTGTTCTGTTGTTCCACACACTTTGGGGAATCTAATATCCTCGGTGAATTCACCGCAGGGTCCCTGAAGTGCAGAGAATCAGCCGGCTGTTTTAAAAAAAACTACTGAACGAAAATGTCTGGAATTTACATATAAGATCCTATGAATGATAATATAAAGGGCTGTTACAGAAAAAAGAAAAACTGCTTTTTTGAAAAATGCCTAAAAGATACTAAAAAAGAATAGAGATCTTTTTGCTACAGATTAAAAGAATAACGGTTTATTACATTGGATAAAAACAGGAATATTTTTTACATTGAAACCTATGGGGTTCGCCTGAATAAACCTGCCGAATGAAACCACCGAACACTGCTGTTCGGTGTCTCTGACCACAGCCGGCTGGGTGGAGTAGAGGTAACAACACTGCTATCCGTGGAGAGAGCCTGTGGAGACATGGGTTCGATCCCGGCCAGAGCTCCTCTCCAGTAAGTGTCCTTGGGCAAGACACCTAACGGTACATACTCGCCACCCAGGACATACTTGAAAATGAGAGAAATCTCAATGTATCCATCCTGGTAAATTACTTTCTCAAAAAACAATTAAAAAAAAAAATTAACCATTACTTCTCTATGGGGACTTTCACTGCTTTCGAACAGGCACCGTACTTGCTGGCAGTTTGCCAAAATTTGGTGTGAGCATATCACAGAGCTCTGCAGCAATAAACCTCACAGTAATGTGCACCGACGGTAATGTGCGCCGTGTATTATGAGCATTCAGTGTTATTTGGGAGCACTGAGTTATGAGTAAGAGTAGTTAAAAAAAGAAACCGCAAAACTCGGGGGGGTGACACTATCAGGGTTATTCAAAGAGATCCGAATTGCTTGTGAAAGGTAACCGAACGCTGAAAATCAGCGTTCGGTTACCTTTCCTGGCCATTCGACTATCCAGAGAGCAGGCAATTCGCCAAATCCTGACGAATTGCCTGCACATACAGTGCCTGTTCGGTGCCTGTTCGAGGGCAGTGAAATCCCCATAGAGAAGCAATGCTTCGGCTATTCAGAGAACACAAACCAGCAGTGAAAGGTTCCCCTAATGCCCTGCCATTCGGTGGCTTCATTCGACAGGTTTATTCAGGAGAATCCCATAGGCTTCAATGTTAAAAATATTCCCGTTTTAATTCAATATCTAATAAACCGTTCATTATAAAATTCTGCAGCAAAAAGTCTCTTTATTTATAGATTTTTTAGGATACTTTAAGCATTTTTCAGAATTTTTTTTTTTTTTTTTAAAAGTCCGATTTTTTTTTTTGATTTTTTTTCAGTTTACTTATTTTTTTTTGTAACAGCCCTCTTTATTATCATTCCCTGGACCTCCTGTGTAAATTTCAGACATTTTCGCTCAGTAGTTTCTTTGCAAACAGCGTTTCTTTTTCCCAGATTCATACAAACGGATTTGCTAATTTATTCACTGCCTCCTCTACGTCACAGCTGCTTCGGCTCTGTGTGATTCGGCTCCTGTTCGGCTCCTTTTCGGGTTTTTCGAAGGTTAATCCAGATGTTTTTGCTTGTTTTCAGCGTGCATTCGGTTTGCGGCAGCTTTTCCCTGCAATTCGGGGACCCTGTGCTGTTTGCTGAATACACCGCAGGGTCACCGAAATGGAATCGGCAAAAGGAACCGAATTGAAGAGAACGAAAAGTCACCGAACGTGCAGTGACTTTTCGAATCTCTTTGGATAACCCTGTATGAGTTACCGCACCGGGTGACACCACTGATTGTACTTATTCTACAGGACCAGACTAGGCCCTTCAATCTGGGTAGGTGGCTTGGCCACATGTGGGTGGGGGTCTGTCAATAGAAGGGCTTGAATTGGATTACAGGGAATATCAGAAAATCAAGATGGAATCTCTGGAATTGCAGCAGAAAGCCAGCACAGTGCCAGTCAGGATCTTTTTATCTCCCCCACCTGACCTGTTCAGTAATAGTGGGGATTCTACCTAGACAACTGAGAAGATTAGTTGCTTTCTCCAGTTGGCTTCAGTACATGACCAATGCGGCCAGCTCTTTACCCGGTTTGCTCAGCGATCAGTCCAGGCCTGCCCTCACTAGTGTAGTCCTCGAACCTGTCCCTAAACTCTTTGTGTATCCTGGTCTGAACTAGGTACTAGGCACATTTTCATTCCATTTTAAGATCCTCCTATGATTCAGTATTCATTTATAAATTAATAGAGTCATCAGACATTATTTAGAAATTCAGGTGGTGGTACTCCGAATTAATCCCCCACCGGCTATACCCTAAATTTACAGAGCTTCATGCTCATGGAATGATGAAAATTGTTGTCTGTCAGTCAGTGTCATTTTCTTTGCATCACTAGGTAAATATCTATAATTGCAATTAATTCAACTTCTTGTTGCTCCTTGAAGGGTGACATTAAAAAAAGAGATAAAAAAATTGTCTTGAAAAGAATGCTTAACCTCTGATCCACTTTTAATAAGTCTCAAGGGAGCCCCTGTGCATTGCATTAGACATGTGAGTGAGTGGAGTTTATGAGTTGCAGAGATTGTAATCAGCGTGGGAACAGAAAGTCAGGGCTTGATGTAGCCTCTAATGCTCGTGACGCCTGCTTGTTTCATAAACTTTTATCACAACCCAACATCACTGATAAACCATAATAAAATGAGGTCAGAAAGCAAGAGAGCAGGAGGTGCGCTCTGGGGAAAATGAAACAGGTGTGACAAAGCACTGTGTCAATGTTAGAAGCCATGATTAACCCTTCCTCTCCACAGCAAGACAGCGTGTGCTGCTGTTCCACCTCACAATCATCATCTGTGGTATGATTTATGGATCAAGTACATTAAAATGCCACTTTCCAACCCAAATGCCCATACTATTGATAAACCTTTGCTAATTGAGGTCCTTGGTAGGAAGTGGTTAGAAGTGGCAGGTTTCGACTTCCAGTTTCACAAAGTATGTGTTTTTATCAGCCGATGCAGTTCGTTGCTCAAGTTCAAGAATGAATGTAATTTATTTAATTGTATTCATTATGATCCAACATAATCTTAGATGTTGTATAAAAAGGCTGCAAACTTGTCCACAATCAGGTATACATATTTCCTTGATGGGTGATCAGATGTGTATCTTTCTCTCATGTTTGCGAGCACACATTTCTTTCCACACTATCACTTGTGTATGAATTATAATTAATTTAGTCCAACATATTCCACAGAGTAATGCAATCTTTCATAGAAGGCATGTTTGAATGTGGACAATGATACGAATGATGCAGCACAGAAGGTCCTTGTGGCACATGGGGAAAGCTGCAGATCCCTTTTCAGTTTGATAAGTTACTGTACATTACTGATACACTTGTAAACGCTGCACATTACAGTGCTCCACAGCAATAAAACTCACAGTAATGTGCGGTGTGTATGAGCATATCACAGAGCTCCACAGCAATAAAACTCACAGTAATGTGCAATGTGTATAAGCGTATCACAGAGTTCCACAGCAATAAAACGCAAAGTAATGTGCAGTGTGTATGAGTGTATCAAAGAGCTCCACAGTCCTAGAACTCAAAGTAATGTGCACTGTGTGTATAAGGCTAGGGTCAAACGAAAGCAATTTTACACGCGAACGTAAAAAAGTGCGTCCGAACGCATTGACGTATTTTTTCACAGAATAGGCTAAAACGGTCATACGATGCGCATTTTCGTGCGTGATGTTTTACGGATCCAAACCAGGAAACTTTTTGCGTCTGGACGTTATGTTGGCCGGACACGAGCAGGGTCTGACGTCTCCAAATCACACACACACACCGCTAGTGGACGCAGCGCACTCTGTACGTCCGGACTAGCGGTTCTGCGTTCTCGAAAAAATGCGTTAATTTTCCACTTGCGTTGCGCAGCCGGACTTTCGTGCGACCGTACTTCGTATATTGGCTGTCATTGCCCGTCATTTGCTGCTAGTGCGGCCATGATTAAGTGTGCCAGAACGCACATTAAAAATGCGCTGGTCTGACCCCAGCCTAAGCATATCACAGAGCTCCATAGCACTAAACTCAAAAACAATTATATTTAACTTATTATTTATTAAACTAATGTTATATAAAAATGGAGTATTTTAGTAAAATATATTTAATTAAAATATTTATATAAAATATAAAAACTATATTATTTAAATAATTATATATTAAAATTAATTTAAAAATTTTAAAGTATGTATAAAAAAATAAATGTTACTAATAAATAAATAAAATTAGTGCAGTAGCATTGTTAATTTTATAAAAGGGGAAAAAACAATGCTGCTGCTTATAGAACATGAAAGATCTTTTTAAATTAGATTAATTGTATTATTTTTTTGATTATAAGTATTATTGGAAAGGCCAGAGTCTGGCCTTTTTAATGACACCTCAACCTTCCCTGTACCTCTTACGGATCTGGAGATACTGGGTCTAAAGGACCCCTTTATCTCCTGTACAATTGGGTTCCCAGAGCGTGACGTCATTGCATGCATCGACTCATTTGTTTTTAATTTGCATGGACATGTTCTGTACTACATTGCTGTGTGCTATGTCATGTAAATTAAAAACGTACTCTGCATATATAACGAATTTACGACAAAAAAAGCACGTCCGAGTGCCTCTTAGAATATTAGTCAATATTCGTGTGTCTGTAAGAATGATATTGCATCTGTTAATAACAGTAATATGGGACATTTTGTATGAATATACAATGCCGATATTAAGCAATGCTAAAAAGTGAAAACATTCACATTAAAAATACAAATAAGCTTTGATTTACCACACAAGAACTGAAAGGGTTAATCCTGAGAATTTCCACCATTGCCTAGCTTTCCTGATGAAGCATGTTCCCTGGAACAGATATTTACATGCACCCATGTGCCCTACAGAGGGGGCAGTTGTCTTGCTGAGAATAAACATCTGCGCATATCTCTGGATCCTCACTCCTGACTGTGTGGCTGTTAGTCTGCGTGTGCCTGACACACTTCACTGCCTCTGCTCATGTGTGTCTGGCGGCAAGCTCCTGTTTTATGATATACATGTCTGATCTCAGACAGCCACCAGGCTGGACTTTTTAATGCACCAAACCGCTTTTCTCTTGTTGTTAAAATGTTAGTCAGAATGCAAATTCTTTTAACTGCGCATTATACTGTAGGTATTTACTGTGAAACAAACAAACAAAAAAATAGAATACTGTTAGAAGACTAAAATATATTAACAATGTATCTAAAGATTTAAAACTGATGATTGTAAAAATAATATTCTGCCAGGGTATTTAAATCAAAATTTGATTAACTATGATAGTAACATTAAACTTTCCTTATCCATGTAATAAACAAGTCGCTGTTACAGTAAAATTCATTCCCTCAATTTCTGAACATTCTAAAAGATCATTCCTTCAGTTCACATAGGGCATTGCGAGTAGGTTTGTTTGGCCTCTTTATTAATGTTAGCATTCTTTAATTAACAATGTAATAAACCATGTAAAACAAATAAACCAGCAAAAATAACAAACCTATTTGTGTGAAATGACACAAGAAAACTAGAGGTGTAGGTATACTCAGTAGTGGAATGAACCTATTCATAAGGAGCTCTGAATGAATACGAGTCACTCTACACCCCCATATACTTGGCAAAAGCCAAGTATCCTCTGGGATTAAATATCAAATCCCAGCATTAACGTGAATTCCCTTCTAACTCTATATTTGCCCATATATACACTCTACATGATGAGATCATCAGTATTTTTTGTGTGTTTCATTCATGTTTTAGCTGTGGTTAAAAGGATGAACTCATACAGGCGGACCTGCACAGGCACGTCTAGTTAGCAGAGCCAGAATCTCAATTACCAGGCAAAGCATTTGCCTAGAGCATCTAATTTTGAGGCAACCTGAGCACAGAGGGTTACAGTTGACCTCACCAAGCATCACCGTTAGCATGAGTAGAGACATGACAGTCCACAATGCCGCCACCGTTCCTATATCATTACAAGTTATCTCAATAGCTCATGAAAGAAAAGGATATCTGCATATTGGGACAATTAAATCCATAGCTTTATGAAAATATAAACATACCACAATACAAAAAGAAAGTGTCTCGATCCTCATTTTCCTACAGAGCACTGCAGTTATGGAATAACCTCCCCAGACACCATCAAATCTTCGCCCAGTCTAAAATCACTTAAGAGCTCCCTATTAACATGCCTCAATACGGAATGCACCTGTAAACATGTAACATAGTGACGATATTTCCTACATATTTATTTTCTGTTAATCTGTATATTTGTTTTGTGTTAATATCTTGCATTTTACTACTTTGTATTTCTGTACACTGTAACAATTCAATGTTCTTGAACCCAGGACATACTTGAAAACGAGAGAAATCTCAATGTATCTTTCCTGGTAAAATCCTTTATAAATAAATAAATAAGATAAAACTAAAGTTGGTAACTTATGAGCTTTCCTACTCTATCCTGTCGGAGGTAGGGTTCGGCCAACATACAGGTAATGACATTGAGCAACAGTTAGGTCCTTTTCAACTTTCCAGCAGGGCAGGAGGAGCATCCCACTCCAAAGACTCACATCAAACCACTTTTCCTTTCCCAAGAAAAGCACAATACAATGAGGACTCTATCCCCCTCTTGCAGTATAATCATGGATTTTTGTGTACGATATACAAATTAAATTAAAGATTATGCATCAGTTTGAAAATGTCTTCATATCTTACTAGAATGTCCTCATTTCCTCTTCAGTTTTCAAACATGTGCTGCTTGCCTTGTGTAAGGTTTTCATCAGATTTTTGGTACAAAACCTGTTTGCATGATCTGCATAATTCTACTGGTAGAGAATCATAAGTATGTGTCACTTTTATATCATTCAGTTGGACTTGGTCATTTATATATTTCAAAATATAACTACTTGTTGTTGCAACAATGAGTAAAATGTTCTAGATATTTTGGAGTCACTTGTACCATGTACTCACACTCCGTTGGGTATGATGCTCATGAGCAGGGTCCTCTCTTCCTATCTTTCTAAATTGTGTCTAAGTTGCTTGTTAATTTGGTTTGTTTTGTTTTACCCATTGGTCAACACTACACAATTTGTTGGCTCTTTATAAATACTTGCATCTGTAATTAAGTGAGTGTAAGATCCATGTGTGGTCAGAATGGACATCTTAGTGAAAAACCAAATGGCTGCAGCAAAAAGTAACATTAAATTAATGTTAAGAGAGAGAGAAAGAGAGAAAGAAGAACAAAAATCCTCCAGCTGAGCAAAAGTCGATTTACGACTGTACATATATACCTGCGTTTTTGTCCACTCACAATGGTGTAAATGGAAAGCTAGAACGATAAACCAGACATTTATTTTATTTATTTATTTATAAAGGATTTTACCAGGAAAGATACATTGAGATTTCTCTCGTTTTCATGTACTGTATGGCCTGGGTTCAAGAACATTGAAGTTTTACAGTACAGAAATACAAAGTAATACAATGCAACATATTGAAAAACAACACAAATATACAGATTAACAGAAAATAAATATGTAGGAAATATAGTCACTATGTTACATGTTTACAGGTGCATTCTGTATTGAGGTATGTTAATAGGGAGCTCTTGAGTGACTTTAGACTGGGGGAAGATTTGATGGTGTCTGGGAGGTTATTCCATAATTGTGGTGCTCTGTAGGAAAATGAGGATCGAACCGCTGTTTGTTTGTATTGTGGTATTGCAAGTAAGATGCTGGTCCTGGATCGGAGGTTATAGGATGAGGGAACTGCTGAGGGAAGCAGTCTATTCAGGTAGGGTGGCAGCTTCCCAGAAATGCTCTTAGACACCAGGCTGGAGAGGTGAAGGGTGCGTTTAGACTCCAGCGATGGCCAGTTTAGAGGGAAGAGGTTCCTCCCTCCTGAACAAGGCTTTTAAAGAAAGAGTCTTCTAATAAGCATTTTGAGTCAGTTTCCTTTTAAGCTCTTAACTCTTGTAACAGTTCCCTGATCATATAGTATATGAGGATTAAGTATCCTGCTCAAATAGTAGAATATAGTTAATATCTAGAAGGTTTTTTTAAAGCATTCCTGTGTAGTTGAAGTGGGTACAGCGAGACAAGAAGGATTTGTGTCTTGATGATCAAAGAATAGTACTGGCACGTCAGCAATGCCTGTTACGAAAAATAACAAAATTGTCAGAATTTTAAGAATATAGCTCCCAAAGGAGATTATGTGTTGCAGTGTGGTCTCATTAGAGGAATTCCTGGAGTAATTCGAAGTGAAAGTGGGAGTGTTTTCCAGGTATCTGGAATTTTTGCATTGAGTATATACAGAAGCATTCCTGAGGAGGGGGAGGGAGGCTTGGTTGCAACTTAAAATGGAACCATATATGTTCCTGATGAGCTCTGATTGGATGGTATGCAATTTAAGCAACCACACCAAATAAATATAGACAGTGATTAGGAATATAGTTTTTTGGGGAAAAAGCAGTAAAATGTTATTTCAGTGTTCATTCTTTATAATAATGTCAGAAGTCCAATGGTTTATAAATGAGTAAAGTCATTAGGAATCTCTTCTCTCAAGAATAATCCTTATGTATATACATATGTGCTTATATACACATATTAAACAGTACTTATATGACCATAAATACACATATAAAACATATAGGTTCCGAGTTTCTCTGAACAAACATTTCTAAAGGCTCTTCAACTTAACTAAACATTTGTTTGGAACTAATAATTACTCTCGGCATAATAATTCAAATATAAAACACACAAATCTAAGTTATGCAAAATACATACCAACCGTCCACCATATTACTTAAGACCGTACATTACTATGAATGTCTTTACACCATGTTTTTCTCTTAAAGGGACAATCTGGAATTTTTTTAATTCAAGTTGTTATAGTAGCAAACTTCATTAAAAAGTGAAGGCAATGTAGAGATTAACTTTAGAATATATTACACTGCTAAGCCACAAGGATGATCCTGGTTACTGATGCTAACAGGTTTATTCACAAGTCACCATAGTTTGCTGTTGTTCCCGATAGGGAAAAATCAAATAGATACAGGCAGGGGCGTACCTAGAACATTTGGCACCCGGGGCGGATCCTATATTTGGCACCCCCCCAACTTTAAAATGTAAAAAAAGAAATTAAAAAAGTGCGTCAGATTTTTTTTTTTACATGTTTTCAAAAATATTTTTAGTTATAGCATTCTGGCAGGACATGATGTATACATATAATAATGATATATTATTAATCTGCCGATGGTGGATCATGTTTCCTCTGTGCTGTGCAATAAGAGGTGAGTGTACATTTTTTTAATAATTGTTATTTTTAACTGATTTTGCAAACTCACAACATATCAATCCTCATGCTATGAACAAAAGTACACATGTGGCTTGTTTTGTTGATTGGAGTTGTGTGTGTGTTGGGGTGGCTTGTTTTGTGTGATATGAATTGTGTATTGGTGGCTGGGTTGTGTGTTGGTGGCTGGTGTGTGATGGGGTTGTGGGTTGGTTGGTTTTGTGTGATGGAGTTGTATGGGTGGCTGGTTTTGTGTGATGAGAGTTGTGTGTGGGTGACTGGTTTTGTGTGATGGGAGTTGTGTGTGTGGGTGGCTGGTTTTGTGTGATGGGAGTTGTGTGTATGTGCTGGGTGGCTGGTTTTGTGGATTGGAGTTGCTGAGCAGAGAAAGGGTGTGTGTTTTGCAGGTATAAGATGCTGCTATGGTATTTTTTCTTTACTTTTCCACTTGTTTAAGACTCCTTCCCTTTCCCTGTTTACCCTGGGCTGCCTATTCACTGGTGATGCAGTGACTGCAGCCTGGTCCCCTCTATGCAGGTCCTCACCAGGAGCCAGGCAGCTCAATGACAAGTTTCTATCACTGCAGTGCTGGTTAAGGAAAGTTCTACTTTAAACAGCAGTAAGCAGACAGGGCTTCATATTCTGCTGATACCCCCCCCTTTACCCGCCGTTTACTGTCATCTTCTCTCTCTGCACACAAATCACATCCCCCTCCCCTCTCCTAGAGCTGCTGCGGGGCAGGGGAGGAGCTATAGAGGGAGGAGAGGAGGATTTTTATTCTATTTTATTCCTAATGCAAATACCCTGCTCTGCTGCTCATTGTTTGAGAACACAGCTTAAAGCTGACACACAGTGACAGTGGCACCTCCTAGTACCCCCTAATGACACCCCAATAATCACTGGTACCTGGGGTGACCCACCCCCGCCACTCCCCTAAGTACACCACTGCTCTGTGATATGCTCACACACAAATTTTGGTGAATTGCCAGCAAGTACGGTGCCTGTTCGAAGGCAGTGCAATTCCCCATAGAGAAGTAATGGTTAATCTATTCAGAGAACACCAAACAGCAGAGAAATGTCAGTGAAATGCCCTGATGTTCGGTGGTTTCAATCAGTAGGTTTATTCAGGCAAACCCCATAGGTTTCAATGTTAAACATATTCCCGTTTTTATGCAATATCTAATAAACAATTTATTATTTTAATCTGCAGTAAAAAGTCTTTATTTATTGATTTTTTTTAGTACCTTTTAGTCATTTTTCAGAATTTTTTTCGGCCAAATTTCCCCCCTTATTTTTAATAGCGTTTTTCCTTTCTTCTGTAACAGAACTTTTTATTATCAAATCATAGAATCTTATATGTAAATTCCAGACATTTTCGTTCAGTAGTTTTTTTTAAAACAGCAGGCCACCGGATTGCAGTGGCGGCATTCCGTGGCCGACTCCATGCACTTTGGGGACCCTGCGGTGAATGGTTAATTCACTGCAGGGTGGGGAAATTTTATTCCCCGAAGTGCAGGGAACAACAGAACACCAAATTGTTGGCGTAATTTTGGTGCTCTGTGAGTAACCCATTTAGACGTGAGGGATTTGCTGCCCCCTGGAAAGTGCCAGCCTAGGCCTTGCCTACCCAGGATATACTTGAAAATTTGTGAAATCTCAATGTATCCTTCCTGGTAAAATACTTTGCAAAAGTAAAAATAAATATATATATTTTTTTTAGTGTCACCCTAGGGGGGGTGGTGCAACCTGGTGCGGGCAGCCCCTTCCCCCCCTAGGTTCCCCCCCTGGATACAGGAGACGGTTCACTGATGACGTTTCTGACACTGTTTGAATTTCCCTATTGGGAAACACTGAAGTTTACTGCTGTGGCAAACTACGGTGATTAGTGAATTACCTCTTCATAGTTCTGGTAACAACCCAAGTATAGTGGGGACTTGAGTATGTGGATATATGTTTTTGCGTTATGAACTACTTTTGTATTTTATAGCCTTGTTGCACCAGCCCATATTTTTCATTATTTCGTTTTCACTGGTGAAATTTATAAGAAAATTGCGTTTGTCTCTGAGATTTACCCATAGCCAGCTCTTAATCTCTGTGGGATCCTGGGAGAACTGAATTCATACCTCTCAGTTTTTGACAGCGTGCTCCGGTACTTATTTGGGTGGATCCAATACCGCACATGGTGTAAAACCAAAATATTAATTTTTAATTATTGCCATAACATTTATATCCTTCAAACGCTCCCTTAAAACATTCCTATTTAGGGAAGCCTACCACCCAACACACTGACGCAACCATCAATCACTCTCACCTTGCAGTCCATCACTCTCACCTTGCAGTCCTCTCCTCCTGTTTCCAACCCCAACCCTTCTAGATTGTGAGTTCCTACGGGAATAGGGCCCTCATCTCCTGTACTGTTTGTCAAATGTTGTTCAATGTATTGTAACCCTGTCTATACTGTGCCTATTGTAAAGCGCTGCGGAATATGCCGGCGCTTTATAAATAAAGATTATTAATAATAATAATAATATCCTGCAAATTACACTATAGTGCCAAAAGTATTCGCTCACCCATCCAAATAGCCAGAATCAGGGGTTCCAATCACTTCCATTGCCACACAGGTGTATAAAATCAAGCACCTAGGCATGCAGACTGTTTTTAACAAACATTTTTGAAAGAATGGTTCGCTCTCAGGAGCTCAGTGAATTCCAGCGCGGAACTGTGATAGGATGCCACCTGTGCAACAAATCCAGTCGTGAAATTTCCTCGCTCCAAAATATTCCACAGTCAACTGTCAGCTATATTATAAGAACGTGAAAGTGTTTGGGAACGACAGCAACTCAGCCACGAAGTGATAGGCCACGTAAACTGACAGAGCGGGGTCAGCGGATGCTGAGGCGCATAGTGCGAAGAGGTCGCCAACTTTGTGCAGAGTCAATCGCTACAGATCTCCAAACTTCACGTGACCTTCAGATTAGCCCAAGAACAGTGCGCAGAGAGCTTCATGAAATGGGTTTCCATGGCCGAGCAGCTGCATCCAAGCCATACATCACCAAGTGCAATGCAAAGCGTTGGATGCAGTGGTGTAAAGCACGCCACCACTGGACTCTAGAGCAGGGGAGACACGTTCTCTGGAGTGACGAATCGCGCTTCTCCATCTGGCAATCTGATGGACGAGTCTGGGTTTGGCGGTTGCCAGGAGAACGGTACTTGTCTGACTGCATTGTGCCAAGTGTAAAGTTTGGTGGAGGGGGGATTATGGTGTGGGGTTGTTTTTCAGGAGCTGGGCTTGGCCCCTTAGTTCCAGTGAAAGGAACTCTGAATGCTTCAGCATACCAAGACATTTTGGACAATTCCATGCTCCCAACTTTGTGGGAACAGTTTGGAGCTGGCCCCTTCCTCTTCAAACATGACTGTGCACCAGTGCACAAAGCAAGGTCCATAAAGACATGGATGACAGAGTCTGGTGTG
The DNA here is from genome assembly GCA_009667805.1 of Leptobrachium leishanense. Taxonomy (NCBI): domain Eukaryota; kingdom Metazoa; phylum Chordata; class Amphibia; order Anura; family Megophryidae; genus Leptobrachium; species Leptobrachium leishanense. Next base: position 138,385,497 of record CM019066.1, on the reverse strand, counting down.
GATGAACTTGACTGGCCTGCACAGAGTCCTGACCTCAACCCGATAGAACACCTTTGGGATGAATTAGAGCGGAGACTGAGAGACAGTCCTTCTCGTCCAACATCAGTGTGTGACCTCACAAATGCGCTTCTGGAAGAATGGTCAAAAATTCCCATAAACACACTCCTAAACCTTGTGGACAGCCTTCCCAGAAGAGTTGAAGCTGTTATAGCTGCAAAGGGTGGACCGACTTCATATTGAACCCTATAGATTAGGAATGGGATGTCACTTAAGTTCATATGTGAGTCAAGAAAGGTGAGCGAATACTTTTGGCAAAATAGTGTATTAGTAAGTGGACATTTGAGTACATAGCATGTTGTTTTCCACACCGTGTTCTAAACGTGTTCTGGTTCCTTAAGCCCGACTCCTCGCTCATATGCACTTTGTGTTCTAGCAACTTCTGATATACAAAGTAAGAGCTATCCATAGGTAAATAAGTATATGTTGCCGAGAGTGAACATATTCATACTTTATCTTGCTGCTTGAAGAACAATGGTTTGAGCCATATTATTCTGTAGACCCTTGGGACACTAAGGCAGTATTATAAAGTTGGTGCTAACTTAACCAGAGCTGTTGTAAACTTAACAACTCCATAGACTATAATGGCTTTGGTAAGTTTACAACAGCTCTGCTTAAGTTAGCACCAGCTTTGTAATACTGCCCTAACACGTTGCCCTTGTTAAAACCAGGACGCTAAGGGGAAAAATTAGCGTTTGTTTATTTACTCTTAGCGCTTCGGCTTCCCCGGCAGATCACAGAGCAGGCACTGAGTCCGGCAGCCTGGCCCTTAGCAATCACTAGGTTTGCGGATACTGGGGGGCAGCGCTACAGCGCCGTCCCCAGCATCCCCTCCATGGCATCCATAGGACTCCATGGAGGATCAAGCTGCTGGGTCACATGACCAGCAGGATCTCGTCTGAAGCAGCGGTTGGGCCGCAGATCTTGCTGCCAGATAAGATATATTTGATTTTTGGGGGGTTTCGAGCTGCAAGTAACGGATTCTGCAGCAGCACTTACACCTCTGAGCTGGCGTTAACTCTTTTAGGTAGCACCAGCTCTTAGTTATTAGCATGTTACTAACAAGTGATCCTAACGCTAGTTAATCTGTGCTTGCACTTTGTGCTCCCCATGTTAAGTATAGGGAGCGCAAAGTACAGTAAACCCGCGTTTTTTGAATCGCAAATTAACGAGCGCTAACGGGTTTTTTAACCTGTTAGCGATTCGAAGGCGATCTGGCTGTAGCGCTATGACCTCCTTTAAGCTAGCGCTGACGCTAGTGTCAGATTGAAGGAGGTGATAGAGCCCTTGTATAGATTTCCCTGGTAGATGTTGTGACAGAAGTCCCTTCCGCCATTCCCTTCACATATGTCATTTTCTGTGTACAATTCTTATGCAACTAATAGTTACTTTTTTTATGATGTTTTATGTCCATCATATGCTAATGTTAGAAAAGGAAATCTGAATCCTATCCAAAATTCTATATGATATTGTGGGGTATACACCAGAGCATTTTATGCAAGCAAGAAACTTAAAAATCAAAGACAAACAAAGAATAAAAATTACATCATTATCAACTATTACATCATTAAAGACCATTATCGAGAAAGATATGCTTTTTCAACAGTACATTAGAATTCTTGCCTCTTTGAAATACATCTCTACCTGCTGTTCTTTTCCAAAGTTTGAAGTGCAGCCAGCTTCCCTCTTCACAATTTCACATTGCTTTATGCAGTTTAAATATTTCCACTGGTATTAGAGCTAATTCCATTAAAACACTGTTTTAAAAGCATATTTGGCCTTTTTTGCAAAGTATACGGTCTACGAAAAGATTTTAGAACAAGGGTGTTACAGCCAAAAATGCATTAATATGCTCAGAAACAAAATTTGTCTTGCAGTCCCATCTAATCAAATGGATGCCTGGCACTCGAAACAATCACACGATTTAACGGGACATTCTATTGGTTTTTGCACTTTGTCTAAAACAATTCAGCACCTTAAGAAAAAAAAAAAAGCATTTTACTAATTTCCATCCATTATTTATTTATTAGTTTTAGGACGTTATTACGGTTTAACAGAGGAGTCTGTGGACTTCTTGAGTCCGACCAAAAACACATAGATTTCCTTACTGTTTATGATCCAGTGCTGATTGATGCTGTGTACTGTAATGAGGCACTTGGGCAGAGGCAGGAGTAGGCACAAGTACTGTATGTTGCTGGTAAATAATATGCATGTGCTGAATGAGAAAGTATTTGGGTTTATCCCTGGTGGCACCTTTGTTTCAGCTTTACAAGAGTGCATTCACTATTGCTCGTACCTCTCTTGGACAACACAGGTTATGGAGGCCCCATGGCTGTGATCCATCAGTGCCCCACAGCCAACGATTTACTAACAGGGTTATTCAAGAGCACCGAAATGTACACCGACATTGATCTGAAAAACAACTGAAACCCCACTGAATGCATCCGATGATCTGTCGCCAAAAAACACCAAATCGATCTGAAAAAAGCTGACGACCTGCCGAACGGAGCAACGGCCAGCCGCCGGAAAGAGTCAAAAAGAGTTAAAAAAATGCAACTTTTAAAAGGTGCTTGCAAAAAAAACTACTGCATGAAAATGCCTAGAAATAACATATAAGGGCCTATAAATAATAATAATAAAAAGGTCAGTTACAGAAGAAAAAAATCATTTTTAAAGAATCGGGAAAAACAATTTGCACAAAAAATGCCTAAAAAAATCCTAAAAAATAGATAGATAAAGGGACTTTTGCTGCAAGTGAAAAGAATAAACGGTTTAATAAATATTTAATAAAAATGGGGAATATTTTTTAAATTGAAAGCTATGGTATTCACCTGTCGAATGAAACCTCCAAAAATCAGGGCATTTCACTAACATTTCTCTGCTGTTTGTTGTTCTCTAACCATTACTTCTCGAGGGGGATTTCGCTGCCGTCGAACATCACCGAATTTCACTGACAATTGTACCGGCTGGGTGGAGTAGAGGTAACATCACTGCTCTGCGTGGAGAGAGCCTGTGGAGACATGGGTTTGATCCCTGGCAAGAGCACCTCTCCAGTAAGTGTCCTTGGGCAAGACACCTAACGGTACATACTCGCCACCCAGGACATACTTGAAAACGAGAGAAATCTCAATGTATCCTTTCTTCAAAAAAAATTTTTGCCAACATTTGGCGAACTGACAGTTTTTTGAATAGCCAAATGGCCATGAAATTGCACTGTACAGGGAAATCCACTGTTTGGTGCAATTTTGCTCTCTATGAATAACCTTGTATGAGAAAGACGCAGCTTTAAAGTTTATCAAAAATGACACGGTAAAAAAACGTTTTCTTTTGATTTGGATGCAGGCGAATTGAGCACCTGTCAAATTTGTCTTCGGACCAGCTGCAGAAAAAAATCCGAACAGCCGCTAAACAGGGGTAAAAATGTAACTTTTAAAAGGCGTTTTAAAAGAAAATAATTCATGTAAATGCATGGACATAATGTATAAGGTCGTATGAATAATAATGAAAGGGTCTGGTACAGAATAAAAAGCAAAAGCAATTTAAAAAAAACTGAATCAAAATTTTCGCTGTGAAAATCCTGAAAAATGCCTAAAAGTTTCTAAAAAATAGGTTAATAAAGATACTTTGCTGCAAATGAAAAGAATAAATAGCCGACTAAATATTTAATAAAAACAGGGATTTTTTTTACATTGAAACCTATGGGATTCGCCTGGTTAAGCCTGTCAAACAGGGCTCGAGTCGAGTGGGAACGGCGTTCCTGCACTTCTCCCACAGCGGGAACGCTGCGGGAACGCAGCGTTCCCGCTGTGGCCCGAGCCCGAACGCTTTAGCAGGCGGCCGCCGCACATTGCCGGCGGCCACATGCTTCCTATTAGAATGGCCGGTGACCGGAAGTGGAGCCGCTCGTCTGGCTGTTTCATAGATCCCAGGCGAGCGGCTGCACTTCCTGTCAGCAGCCGCTGAAGTAGGAAGCACGCGGCCGCCGGCAATGTGCGGCAGCAGCAGCAGAGGTGAGCTGGACTGGGGGCAGTATCCATGAGACCTGGGGGCAATATCCATGAGACCTGGGGGCGGTATCCATGAGACCTGGGGGCGGTATCCATGAGACCAGGGGGTAGTATCCATGAGACCTGGGGCAATATCCATGAGACCTGGGGGCAATATCCATGAGACCTGGGGGCAATATCCATGAGACCTGGGGGCAATATCCATGAGACCAGGGGCAGTATCCATGAGACCTGGTGGCAGTATCCATGAGACCTGGGGCAATATCCATGAGACCTGGGGGCAATATCCATGAGACCTGGGGGCAGTATCCATGAGACCTGGGGGCAATATCCATGAGACCTGGGGGCAATATCCATGAGACCAGGGGCAGTATCCATGAGACCTGGGGGCAGTATCCATGAGACCAGCGGGTAGTATCCATGAGAGCTGGGGGCAATATCCATGAGACCTGGGGGCAGTATCCATGAGACTTGGGGGCAGTATCCATGAGACCTGGGGGCAGTATCCATGAGACCTGGGGGCAATATCCATGAGACCTGGGGGCAATATCCATGAGACCTGGGGGCAATATCCATGAGACCTGGGGGCAATATCCATGAGACCTGGGGGCAATATCCATGAGACCTGGGGCATATCCATGAGACCTGGGGGCAGTATCCATGAGACCTGGGGGCAGTATCCATGAGACCTGGGGGCAATATCCATGAGACCTGGGGGCAGTATCCATGAGACCTGGGGCAATATCCATGAGACCTGGGGGCAATATCCATGAGACCTGGGGCATAGCCATGAGACCTGGGGGCAGTATCCATGAGACCTGGGGCATATCCATGAGAGCTGGGGGCATTATCCATGAGAGCTGGGGCATATCCATGAGAGTGCTGTGTATATTATTCTGGGGGCTCAGTGCTGTGTATGTTATTCTGGGGGCTCAGTGTTGTGTATGTTATTCTGGGGGTTCAGTGTTGTGTATATTATTCTGGGGGTTCAGTGTTGTGTATATTATTCTGGGGGCTCAGCGTTGTGTATGTTATTCTGGGGGCTCAGTGCTGTGTATGTTATTCTGGGGGTCCAGTGCTGTGTATATTATTCTGGGGGCTCAGTGCTGTGTATATTATTCTGGGGGCTCAGCGCTGTGTATATTATTCTGGGGGCTCAGTGCTGTGTATATTATTCTGGGGGCTCAGTGCTGTGTATGTTATTCTGGGGGCTCAGTGCTGTGTATGTTATTCTGGGGGTCCAGTGCTGTGTATATTATTCTGGGGGCTCAGCGCTGTGTATATTATTCTGGGGGTTCAGTGCTGTGTATATTATTCTGGGGGCACAGTGCCTGTGTATATAATTCTGGGGGGTCTGTGCCTGGATATATATATATATATATTATATATATATAAAATGCGTTAGTCCAGTTGCCACAATCACGAGTATACCTGTACGTAGTGATACCTTTCACTGATCAGTATAGTTTCCAGTTTACACTCTTGAAAGCTTGTCTTTTTTAAATGTAAAGTTAACCCAATAAAAATGGTATCACCACGCACTGCTATACTCGTGATATATATATATATATTTTCTTAAGGTAATGGGGGTTGTGGAATTCGTGGGCGAGTTCCCTCACTTTTTTTCCCGGGACTTGACCCCTGCTGTCAAATTAAACTACCGCAAATCTGGGCATTGCGCCACCTTTTCTCTGCTGTTCTCTATAGGAAGTTTCACTGCCACCGAATTGCACTATATTTCGTTGGTAGTTCGCCAATATTTGGCGAATCTCCATCTTTTAAATAGCTGGATTACCATGAAATTGCACCATACGGGAAAATTCATTGTGCGGTGCAATTCGTTGGCAAGTTTGGCTCCCTTTGAATAACCCCTTCAGTGTTCAAAATTAGGGTTAGAAATTATGGTTAGAGTTACAAACAGGGTAACAAATTAGGGTTAACTTACTATTTGTGCTTGTTTTAGACCTATCATTCTGCTCCATTTTTGCTTAATTTTTTAACAGATTATGATTTGCTTCGCGTACATCAAGAGAAGAAGCAGAATCTGTTACCTAAAAACAAAGCAAAAGAGGAACATAATGTTAGGGCTAGTGATTAGGGTTAACCCTACAACAAGGACAAATAGTAACCTAAGTTCAACCCTAATTTATAACCCTTATTTCTAACTGTATCTCTAACCCTATTTTATAACACAAACCCTAATTTGTAACCCTAACCTTGACCATTTTGTGCAATGTGTATAAATCGGAGCACAGAATTCCGAATTTGACAGGCGCGCAATTTGGATACATCTAATTTTTAACACTGAAGGGGTTATTCAAAGGGAGCCAAACTTGCCACTCACTCACACACAAAGCTATGCAGACGTTGCGGACGCAGCGCACTTTGTGCGGCCGTTCTAGGGGTTGTACGTTCTTGCCTGCCTTGCGTCCGTTTGCCGCGGCCGTGGTGCGTCCGCAGTTCAGTGCGGACGTACTTCATGTGTCAGGCTCCAATGGGCTTTCTTTCATGCTATCACGGACGTACTTTTAGGCGCAATCACGGACGTGAACACTACGCTCGTCTGACCCCAGCCTTAAGTCACGTATTATTACACCACCCAGAAAAATTATATATCGTTCTTTCCGGCAGACTCGGAGGATTAAGAATATATCATTATTATATGTATAGGTCATGCTCTGCCTAAATGCTATAACAAAAAATGTGAATTTTCAATAAAAATTTCAATCATCCACAGTGTGTAAAGTGTTTTTTTTTTTAAATTGTATTATCCGAGCCTTTGCGGTTATATGCTATGGGGTACATTTATTAAAAAAATTAAAACAGGGAACCCATTTTGTTTTTGGGGAGAAATTGCGTGATTTTAGCTAAACCCCCCCAAAAAAATCATTAGTGAAGCATCATTGTTCACGTTATAATTGAAATGTGAACAATAGTGCTGCATTAAAAAAAAACACGTTTTTATTTTTTTACTAATTAATTATTTTTTTTATTTTTACATTTTTTACACTTTTATTTTACTTTTAACATGGTCATGTTTGATATCATTGGAAAGGCCATTTTCCTTAGGAAATCCCTTTGCAGCTAGGGGGTTCCCCGGTTAACTGACATCCTCGCACATGGCGCGATGAGTCAGTTGACACGGGGGACCCAGAGGTGGGGGCTGCCATCCAAGATGGCGGCCCCCATGGGAAAAAGGCCACGGTCTTGCACCGATTTGTGCCAGGCCACGACCTGGCAACTAAGGGGTTAACCCCCTACATCGCTGGAAAGGTCAGGCTGTGACACTTCCAGCGATGCTGGCCACAGCCTCCTGGTCCCCAGCGATGGGGAGATAGAGGGATCCAAAGGATCCCCCCTCCCCTTCAGGCGCTTCCCGGGGGGGGCACCTGAAACTGCCTGTGGCGCGATGACGTCAGTGCGCCGGGAGGAGGGATACATGCCGATCTGACTCCGCGGGAGTCAGAGCAGCGTGGGAGCGACCGGAGGAGGTGACTATCGCCGGAGGGGGGGCTGCAAACGCCGAGGACGTACAATTACGTCCTGCGGCATTAAAGCCCACCTAATGCAGGACGTAATTGTACGTCCTGCGGCGTTAAGGCTGGGGTCAGACCAGCGCACTTTTAACGTGCGTTCTGGCGCACATAATTACGGCCGCACTAGCAGCAGATGACGGGCAATGACGGACAATATACGAAGTACGGTCGCACAAAAGTCCGGCCGCGCAACGCAAGTGGAAAACGAACGCATTTTTTCGAGAACGCCGAACCGCTAGTACGGACGTACAGAGTGCGCAGCTGCGGCATAGCGGCGTGTGTGCGTGATTAGGAGATGTCAGACGCTGCTAATGTCCAGCCTACATAACGTCCAGACGCAAAAAGTGTTTTATTGACGATCCGAAAAAATCACGCACGAAAAATGCGCATCGTATGACCGTTTTCGCGCACTCCGTGAAAAAATACGTCAATTCGTTCGGACGCACTTTTTTACGTTCGCGTGTAAAAATGCTTTCGTTTGACCCTAGCCTTAAGGGTTAATAAATTCCTTTTACATTGTGTGTAACTATAGCCCATTTCATCTATTCTCTAAGACTGTTTAGACAGATCTCTTTTAAGGGGTTGTTCAAAGAGCCGGTTCTTTCGCTTTCCCTGCACTACGGGGAATCAAAGTTCTCCACCGTGCGGTGTATTCAGCATTCACCGCAAGGGCCCTGGAGTGCAGGGAAAACCCGCAGCAAACCCGACGAATGCCGAAAACTCACCAAACACTCACCGAAATCCCGCAGAAACCGTCGCAAAAAAACGCTGAACACGTCGGAAAAAAACGAACAAGCTGCCCAAACAGTGCAGACCAGCCACCGGGAAAAGTTGACAAGCTGACGAACGGGGTAAAAAAAAATCCCAGTACGCTTGAAATTGTCAAAATTGAAACGCTGTTTGCAAAAAGCTACTGAACGAAAATGTCTGGAATTTACATATAAGGTCCTATGAATGATAATAAAAAGGTCTGTTATAAAAAAAAAAAACCCTTTAAAAAAAATAAAAACTATTTTGCCGAAAAATTCACGAAAAATGCCTAAAAGATCCTAAAAATATGTAAATAAAGAGACTTTTTACTGCAGAATAAAATAATAAGCGGTTTATTGATATTGAATTAAAACGCAAATATTTTTAACATTGAAGCCTATGGGATTCGCCTGATTAAACCTGCTGAATGGCAACACTGAACAGCAGGGCACTTCGGCAACTTTTCACTGCTGTTCGATGTTCTCTGAATAGATTAACCATTGATCTCTATGGGGGATTTCACTGCCCTCGAATAGGCACCGTACTTGCAGTCAGTTCGCCAAAATTTGGCTAACTGCCTGCTTTCTGAATAGCCGAATGGCCCCCGAAATGTCACCGGATGCTGAATTTCAGCGTCCGGTGACACTTCGGCGACATTTTGGACCTCTCTGAATAACCCCTTTAGTCTCTTGTCCCTAACACCTACATTTGCTATAATCAGCTCAATGTACAGCTTTGCAGCACATGTACGCATATAATGAATAAAAAATAAATAATAATAACATGAGCAGTGTTTTAAAAGAGTTGGTCCTGATTGCGCAATGGCTCTCTCGTGATAGTTCCTAAGTCTGGTTCTTGTTATATTTCAGCAATGTGGCTTGATTTTTTTTTTACTTGAAGCATAAGCTTGTCTGGGTTTTGCTTCATGAAAGAGATGAAGTGTTGAGTGAAGACTTATAGTAGTGGCTCAGAGACATCAAAGTTCACATTGCAGAAAAACAGATTTTCGCCTTAAATATTATCCAGTTTGGTTAAGTGTTTGAGGACTCCATAGCAACTAAAAAGAGCACCACCCTTTGCACTTAAAAAAATAACTCTACTGGAACAGTAATCTGTGCACTTATGGACCCTGGCTACTAGTTCAGTTGGACACTACAGACTGGATTTTATTCCTTTATTCGTACGGTGCTATTACGTGCAAGTTCGTCTTTTCACTAAGCTGTCAAGTCGCCAAATACAGGTGAACTGACAACGAAAAATGGTGCAGTTCGCCGCAGATCGGCGATCTTCGGCGGCAGAAAAATTGTCCCATAGAGAAGTAATGGTTACTCTATTCAGAGAACGTCGAACTGCACCGAATTGTCAGGGAAAGGCCCTGATTTTTGGTGATTCAGATTGACACTTCAACTATGAGAGACAAAATGAGAAACAAAAAATCCAGAAAATCACATTGTCTGATTTTTAAATGAATTTATTTGCAAATTATGGTGGAAAATAAGTATTTGGTCACGTACAGTACAGTACAAACAAGCAAGATTTCTGGCTCTCACAGACCTGTAATGTGTTCTTTAAGAGGCTCCTCTGTCCTCCACTCGTTACCTGTATGAATGACACCTGTTTGAACTTGTTATCAGTATCAAAGACACCTGTCTTATTTTCCACCATAATTTGCAAATAAGTTCTTTAAAAATCAGACAATGTGATTTTCTGGATTTTTTTTTGTCATTTTGTCTCTCATAGTTGAAGTGTACCCATGATGACAATTACAGGCCTCTCTCATCTTTTTAAGTGATAGAACCTGCACAATTGGTGGCTGACTAAATACTTTTTTGCCCCACTGTAAATCAGCAGTTATCCAAAAAGAGAGGGCCTCGCAGGGCCACACATAATCAACTAAAGTTCAGCAGAAGAAAAATAAATAAATAAATCAAAGGAAAGTCAACTGAAGGCATCTTATATAGTAAAGGTGGGAGGAGGGGGGACGGGACATATACAATAGGGAAGAGGAGAGGTGCAATACACTTCACCGTTTAGAAGATGGCAACCCAGATTAAAAAGGGGAAGGGGGGGTGAGGGGAATGGCAAAGGCCATCACGCAACGCTCCTGGCGCACTCCCGAAGGAGGCCATTGAGGGATAATGTCACGAGGCCCAGAAGCCCGAGGGCCAAATATGACTGACATAGCCTGGAAAATGCCAAAAAAAAAAGGGAAGGGGGGTACATCATCGCCAGCAGGATGAGCACCATAAAAGAAAAACAAAAATTCAGAAATTAAGGGAAGAGGACGAAAACTCGACAAGGGATCAGGAAAGTCTCCAAAACGTCTCAAAAAGGAGATAAAACAAATGTCCTCAAATGAGAAAGTAAAAACAAAATCATAAAGACATAAATTTCGACAGCGTAGACAGTCCATCAGCAAAAGTGTCAGCAAAAGGTGTCTTTAGGAAACAGCCGAAGAATAGCCCCAGGATAGTCCGCTGAAACCGCCCAAAGAGGCAGAAAGTCCTCGGTAAAAGGCAGAAAAGGGGTCATAAAAAAAAATGGGGTGTCTCATCTAGAGAAAAAAATAGAAAAGATTACTCTCAGCCTGTGTCCCGAAATGGCAGCAGACGCTTAACAGGCAGGGTGACGAAGAGCAGGCCAGGCCAATCAGCGAGGAACAAATCCGGGAGGTCAGGCAGTCCTTGATCCGCACCACAACACCTAAAGGCAGGGTCACGGGGCAAGGTCACGGGCAGCACCGCAGCGAGGGACCGCAGAAGGGGTCCGGACGGTACCATCTTCTCAGACGCGTAGTGTAACACCGCAACCACCAAACACCGGACAGGCAATCCCCAGCAGTCAGGCACTCCTGGGTCACGCAGCGGGGACAACTCCTCCATCTTGCCATCCGGGGCACCGGCCCCCTCCCGCAGCACCCTAGTCACCGCTCTCACCAGTACCTCACAGCCGCGCAGAGCAACAGCGGTCTATCCCCCACCAGGAACACCGCCGCATGGAGCTTCCTCTTCCTTTGGGTATGCAGTCTCCCGGCCGACTCCCATCACTGCCATCAGCTGCCACCATGCGCCTCTGGTGAGCGGCCTCTCCTCGTCCCCCGGCAACTGTGACAGGCAGGCCTCAGGGCCACGAACATAGCCTCCATTCAACCAACACGTGGTGGGTGCTCAAAACTGTGCACTCCGAACGTCCCTCCGTTTTCCCTACCGAAGGGACATCAATTGCAGCCGGAGGATGGGGGTCCTCCATCCTCGCAGCCTGCAAATAACAAGCTCCCGGTGGGGGATCTCTTCAGGGGGAAGCAGGAGGAACAAGGAACACGTTTGAGGATGGCAACGGGCAGTTGGTCACCATGGTGAAATATTTTATAAATAAATTTATGTCAGGATTTTCTAAATCATTTATTTAGATTGTCACTTCTTTCTTTTTACATGTGCATTTTTGTATTCCATGCTTTTCACTGGTGCTTGTCTTTGTCTAAAATACAGTGTGCTTCATGCACACAGCACCAACAGGATTTACTGGTTATCAAGGTGTATTTTTGCACAGGTCAACTAGGCCTGGGCCTAGGTCAGCAGACTGTAAAGCGGAAGCAAAGTAATGTTTTTTTCATTTAGAGGTCTAGTATAACAGAGCTGCATGCATAGCGACAAAACTCTCAATATAAATTAAAATAAATGTTAGAAATCACGTGGTTCAAATAAGATACTTTGCACGTGTCCTATATTAGGTTTTTATTGAAATAAATAGGCTCCAAATAACAGACATTTGAAATTCTGCTGTTCACCACCAGCAAATATATATGAAGCTAAACATGAAATTTAGACAAATATTCATAACCTAATGACCCCACTCACATATATTAATGGCTTCCATCTTAATCCTAGCTCAGGGGTTAGCAACCTTGGCTCTCTGATGTTTTGGGAACTACATTTCCCATGTGCCTCAGTAAGCCTAATTGGTGACTGAGCATCAAGGAGATGTAGTCCCCAAAACATCAGGGAGCGAAGGTTGCTGACCCCTGTCCTAGCTGATTCATAACTCCTTTTCGCTGGGTACTTTAACCCCATAGTGACCAGGTGGTTTTACCATTGTCAGTCCGAAAGTGCCCGCTGCTGTTTTTACGTTTCTGCGCTGTTTGTGTTAACCTGTAGCTATAATTTTCCTCTTACTCTTTTATGGAACCCACACATATTATACACTGTTTTTCTCGCTATTAAATGGAGTTTCTAAAGATACCATTATTTCCGTCATATCGTATAATTGACTATAGAAAAAAATATGAAATATGATGAAAAAATGGAAAATACACACTTTTTCGAAATCTAATACCAAAATCTACAACCGCCAGAAAAGACCCCGGCTAAATAGTTTCAAAATTTTGTCCTGAAATTAGAAATACCCAATTTTTACATGTTTTTAACCCCTTCACTGTGCCATTTCATCTCTGCGCACTGAGATCATTTTGACCATTTTATGCTCATCATGTTCAAACATTAATTGAAGTCCTATTTTATTATACGCCCAGACAATTTAAAAAAAAAAAATTAAAAACCCACTTTTTTATTTTATTTATTTATTTCATTTTTCTTTTCTTTTTTACTTTTACACCAAACCTAGTCATGTTTGGTATCATTGGAAAGGCCATGATCCGGATTGGGAGATACGGGGATCCAAAGGATCCCCCTAGCTCCACTTGACAGCCTGGGGGGTTAACTGGCCAACTGATGTCATCGCACATACGGTGACGACATCAGTGAGTGGGGGGTTACCCGGAGTCGTGGCTGACAACCAAGATGTCAGCCACTTCCAGGTTCGAATCACATACAGGCACCTAAGGGGTTAAAGAGAGGCACTGCTGAAAAGGGCAGACTCTGGCCTGTCCACCAGTGCCATTCTTTTGTTTCTAGCCCTAGCCTTTCAGGAGGGAGAGGCGTCTAAGGGACCTACCCACTCCCCTTTCAGATTCCCCCTGCAGGTGCAGGGGGATGTTGGAAAGTGACGTCATTGCGCACTGCGATGACATCACTGTGACAGCTGAGGCCCATAAAACCATTGGGTCAGGGAAGCCAGACCGACGTGGGACCCCCGCCAGAGAGGTGAGTATAAGGAGGGGGGGTTAAAGGACCATGACGTACATAGTACGTACTTGGTCCTTAAGGAGAATTTTCCCAAGGACATACTATGTACGTTGGTGGTCCTTAATGGGTTATGTTTATGCTTCCTAGACATTCTATAAGAAGTGGAAGCCAGAGAATAACAAGCAATTTTACAGACTGGCCCACCTGAACCACCTCTTCCTCGCTCCAAAATATGAAGGACACAGACAATAGTTCTCCAGTGTCCTATTGCAGATACTGCACAATTCTGAGTCTATTTTCAGGAATGTCCTTTGAGTCTCATGAACCCAGGAGATAATACCAGTGGTGGTGTCTGATGCCACTGGTTTTATTTATTCGTTACTCTACAATTATGAGTCAATTACAGTCGAGCTGGTAATATTGAGGCTGACTGGTAATCAAACTTGTAAAATGAGCCAGCCATGTAGTTAGCCAGAATAGGGGACTAAGGGCAGTATTACAATGTTGGTGCTAACTTAATCAGAGCTGTGTAAAGTTAAAACCTCCATAGGCTATAATGGCTCTGGGAAGTTTACAACAGCTCTGGTTAAGTTAGCACCAACTATGTAATATGGCCCTAAGTCTCTAATGTTGAATGAGTAATGAGTTGTACACATACTGGTGTGTTAGAGAATATACTTTTAATGTACTGCGTGTCTCTGTGAAGTTTTATAAAAACCCTTGTGATACTCTTCTAGCCTGATAAATTGTTATATACTAATGTTATTCCACAGCATATCATGTTTGTCCATCATTATCCAATCTTGCTCTTCAAAGAAGACAGACCACACTTTGCTATAATATGTTATTTCTAAGGGAATTCTCTAACCAGCCGTTATTGGAAAATTTTTCCTGTGGCGAAGTAAAATCCTAGACACGCACTGAAGACTAGATCATTTTAACTGGATATATAATGCATTACAAGTTAAAATTAAGTGTATATTCTCAAAGATTTATTTTTATATGGGTTTTTTTATTATTATTCTGTAACAGACCTTTTTATTGTTATTCATAGGACCATATATATTATTTCCATACATTCTCATCCATTATTTGTGTTTAAAATGCAATTTAAAAGTTTTTTACCCGTTTGGCAGCTGGTCGGCTTTTTTTTGGCAGCTGGTTGGCTTTTTATGGCGGCGTCCGGTGGTCTGCTTGGTTGGTCGTCGCTGCGTTCAGTGGACAAGCAGCTGCGTTGGACGGGTCGTCAGTTGTGTTCGGCACTCTTTCGGCGGCATTCCGCAGATCGTCGACTGCAGTCAGTGTTTTTTCTGGCGGTCAGCGACTGCTTCCATGGGTTGATCGGCAGCTTTTGACAGATCCCTTCGGCATACTTCGGGGACCCTGTGGGGAATGCTCTATTCGAATGCGAATTGAGGGCACCGAATGAGAGAGGAATGAAATTTCATTGAAATTTCGGTGCTCTCTGAATAACCCCTATAATCTTGACATCACAACTGTCATAAAAATGACATCACTCACACATTTTCAGAGATATACCTGTTTAATGGTCTAGGTTCGAGCTGAATGTGAGCTTAATGGCTGACAGTTGGTCTGATGGTCAGATACTTTCTTCTAGATACTGAGTTTGTTTTTACATGCATCCTTTTTTTTAAAATGTATAATTCTTGTGCTTTATCTAAAAATAAACATTAAAATTTGATGGCTTTCATTACTTATTGCAATTCTTTTGCTGTTATCTGAAAATTCCTTGGGGAATGACCTAATTCTATTTCTGTGCACCTCTTTGCCAAACAAATAGGGGCCCTATTACATTCTTCGCGCATACGTTTGCGCCCGCGCAAAAATGCAGTGACGCGAGGGCCAAAACCCTTTGCGCTGAACGTCATATTACAATGTCAGCGCAACAGACGCGCATATACGTCTACTGCGGGTGAACCTGTGCGAGCTTACTGTACTTCGCGCGTCCTATACTTAACATTGTGAGCGCAAATGCGTTTTGCGCTGGTACGCGGATGGTATTACAATCTATGCACAGTTTGTAACGCACAGCCTTTGCGCGCCTAATTTTAGCAACCCCTAAAAGCTGGTGTTAATGGCAAATTCTATCAACCTGGCCGAAACCAAATACACCAGCCCAAAAAAACCCCGCAGCATAGTTACACATTCTAAACATACCAAACCAATAAATTTGAGAAGTTGTGCGTGCTTTTTTTATTGATGCAGCATATATGCGCAGATTGACTTTGACAGGCGCAAAAACGTAACGTAATTCTGATTGGCTGAATCGCATGAAAAAAACAGTCCGCACACTGATTTCTGCTCACAACGTTGCTGCGTGCGCGTTTGTGCGCATCCGTTTTACGCAAGTTATTTTTTGACGGATGGAAAAATGCGCGAGGATTGTAATACCAGCGTTGTTTTACGCGCATTAACGTTTAACGCTTCGCGCAAAAATTCACACGTTGCGTGTGCATTTTTGCGTGAAGAATGTAATAGGGCCCTAACAGTGTAGAAACGTAAAAAAACAGCAGCGGGCGCTAAAGGACGGATTTGCATAAAACCGGCCAGTCACTAAGGGATTAAATATTTATTCAACCGTTTATTCGTTTATTCTTTTCATTCGCAGCTAAAAGTCTTTTCATTTATTTATTTTTTTAAAGAATTTTTAGGCATTTTTTGGGATTGTTTAGGGGTGAAATTTTTAATTTATATTTTTTTTTTCCATGGCGTTGTTTTTTTTTATTCTGTAACGGACCTTTTTATTATCGTGCATAGGACCTCATACAGTATATTATTTCCAGACATTTTCATGCACTAGTTTATTTTTAAAAAGTGTTTTAAAAGTTGCGTTTCTTTTGTACCCCTGTTCGGCTTCTTGGCGGCTTTTTCTGGCGGCTGGTCGGCAGTCTGTTCGACGGGTCGCTGGCTGCTTGAGGATAGATTCAGAGGTCTGTTAGGCGGGTCGTCGGCTTTTAATCCCATACCCTGTGCATATCTGAAAAATAAAGAATCTATTTAGAGGACTCTATTGTCCACTGCCCCATTTACTATGATAACTTAGTCAGGGGGTACGGAGATCTGAAGCAGACTATTTTAGATATCATTATGTTGGGTTATAGTGATCAGAGTTTTGCTGTGATAGAAAGGGGGGTAACAATATATATCATTAAAAAGCAAACTGCACAAAAGAAGATACAGGGTCCCTTTGCCATCTCTTATGTTATGTCAACTAATAACATGTGAAGAATAAAATTGTTTGGCATTGGAACCAAGGCATTTTGCTGTACATGTACAGGCACCATCTTACATTGCCTACATGGTTGGAATAATGATTCCTTTTCTATTGCTGCTGTTTTGTAACCATCTGCAGAGTTATACTGCCTAAAGGGATATTTTTAACTGGGAACATTTGCAAATGTTCTGCGTAGGCGGCTGCAGGGTGGAAATGCCATACCCTCTGCCCAAAATATTCTCTTTCTAGTTTTAATTGGTGCATTGAGGTTTCTTCTTCAATCATCTGGCACCTCAAAGGTACTGGTAACTGGAGCACTGGTATGCCTGGCACACTGCACTTTAACACACCTCCCTCCACTTGAATTTGACTTTGATTAGTCTCTGTTTATTCACCAAGCAGACTCTTCCTTTTGGATAGAAACTGTAACCCTCCACCATACTGTCCACGATCAAAAAGCCTTTAATCCAGCGGGAATGCATGATAGCTAAGAGGGGTTTTACACAGTGACAAGCCTTTAAGCTTTACATCTCTAAGGGGCTTTGCACTTGAAAGTGTCCCTACATGGCCAGAGGGCCCAAGGCACAGGTTTTGTTGGCATAGGAATCCTTTGCATGTCTGTTCATCTTCAAGCATAGTAGAGCATCAGGATTGGAAGATAAAACCAGGATCTCTGATGGATCAGAATAAATGTAAGTGTACAATCCAGTTGCTGCTGTGAGGGCGCACTGCGGAAGGGTCTAAACACAATTTCAGTCCTTTGTGTTTTTCTGTAATTCACCACATTTCGGACGATTCCATTTAGCCGAAAATACAGCGAACTCACTATTTAACGAACGGTCACCATGATTTGTCAAAGTTGGAAGCAGTTGTCAGACATCAGGGAAAACTGACGAATTGCACCAATAACTGCTGAATTGTGTCGAATTAGCATCGGCAGATTCCACCGAACTACAAAAAAAACTTCTGTTCGCTAATAGAAGTATAAGTCACTAAAATGTGTCCGATTAATAAAAATAGTCCTTTAACCCTTTCCCGCCACACAACGTGACTGCATAGAGTCGACCTGAACTCAAGAGGTCCCCCCCAATGATGCATGTCATACATTGAATCGGAGGCCCGTGGTGGCACCTGGCGACGCCGCGCCAGTGTTAACCCCGTCCCGGCAAAAGACACCCATCTGTCGTTAAGGGGTTAAAAGAGAATATAAATGTTTGTTACAAAATAAAAAAGTCTCTTAACAAAATTAAACCAAAAATGTTGTCTAAAAAAAAAAAAAATACAAAAAATGGGTTCTGAAAAATATAAAAGGTTTTTGCAAAAAAATGAAAATAAACGGTCTTAAAAAAAGATATTACTTTTTACATTGAAACCTATGTGATTTGCCTGTTTATGTCTGTCATGTTAAGACAACAAAATCAGATTATCTCACCATAATTTTGGTGCAATTTGGCATTCTGTGACTAGAATACACGATAGTCTTTTATGGGGCAATTTCAGTGCTGCCAAATTGCAGCGAATTGTACCGTAGTTCACTGTCATTTCACCTGAATTTGGTGAATTGACAGATTAGCGAATAGACAAAGTGGTCCAAAAATTGCATCGAACTGTGAAATTCCCCGTCCAGTTAATTCGTTACAATTCTGATCTTCGGTGGTAGCGAAATTGTCCCATAGAGAAGTAATGGTTAATCTAGTCACAGAATACCAAAGTGACAGTGGAATGCCCTGATTTTCAGTGATTACGTTCGACAGTTTTAAACAGGCGAATCCCATAGGTTTCAATGTAGAAAAATATAATTTTATTCTTTTTTTTCAAAAAAACTTTCATTCTTTTCATTTTCATCTTTTTATTTATTTTTTTGATGAAATTTTTGTTTCCCAAATTTTTTTTGAAGGCTTTTTTTGTTATTCTGTAACAGACTATTTTATTATTTTTTTAACCCCCTTAATGCTGGGCGAGTTGGGTTTGTTCTTACCGGCCTCCTCGGTGGGTGCCTCCTCCGGCCTGATTCGCCGCTGACGTGACTGCTGGGTGGGGCCTAGGCCATAGAAGTCAATGGGGCGTACTAGTATGCCCACGTCTCCAAGGCCCTTCCGCTGCAGGGATGGCATGGTAGGCCCTATGACCGGAAAGGGTTAAAATAACCTTTTTTTTATTAATTTAAAGACATTTTTATAATTATAAACACCTAATAGGAGCGTTCCATTATTTTTCTGCAGTTCGGCGGTGTTTGGTGGTCAGCGGCGAGCAGTTTGGTGGTCTTCGGCAAACCCATCTTCAGTGTACTATATTGAATTCACCGTAGGTTCGGCGAAATGGAACCGGCGCAGTGCGAAGAAATAGAAAACTTTGTGAATAACCTCTTATAATTCTGAACTGCTCGCCAGCACAGCACATTTCCACCGTTTCAAAATCTCAGCACTCTAGTCTAAGCTGCAACCAGATGCGTTCTTGTTTAGGTCCACCTGCCAGATGACAGCATGAAAACCAGTTCTTTGGGGGACAGCAATAAACCAAGAGCATGAGTACTGCGTTTATTGCTGATCTCCAGAGAACTGGCTGAAATGCAGGTTGCTCTGCTTGAGGATGTGTTCCTAGGTAGGAGGGCATTTGTGTAAGAGGGAAGAACAGCCACCCTTAACATGTACATGGACTGGGAGCAAAGGGTGTTGCAGGAGCATAGGCAAGTATGCCAGATAATGCCTTCTGACATTTTTGCATTTTATCCATTAGAGCTCAGTTTTTAAAAAGGCTCCAGACCCTTATGTAATAGCAGAGCAGGCATTCTTATATAGAAGCACAGTAAAAATGAGGTCTAGCTGTAAAATCAAATGATTAAAAAGATGTTGCAAAATGACCTGTCACTTTAATGCAGAAGTACAATGTGAAAATGAAATAAACCAGATATGCAAAAGCTGCAAAATACTATTTTAAAAGATATTTTTTTTTATCTTTTCTTTTAGGTAGGGCTGGCAGTGTCTGTAAGCTTTAAACTTTCATTCTCTGTCAGGGAGGCCAGCACAGAGTTTCAAGGGCTGAGAACTCCCACAAAGAGGAGCTCAGATGTTCTTTGTCATTCCCAGATGTGGTGGCTGGCAGAAGATGTGCGGAAACCAGTGGAGGAAGCTGTAGTTCTAAGTGAGCTCCTGTTTCTCTAGACGCACGACCAAACTGGGGCAAGGCAGCTGCTGAGAGTTCACTGGAGCAACACTTTCCCACAGTCTGGAGATGTGACACATGGCTCTCACACATTCCACAGCCGGCAGACTCAGTCCAAGCTTGGCCAAGAGTCAATGCTGCACAGAGAGCTGCCGCTGGGAGCTGCCGATTAGCAGGTTCCGGAAGCTTTGGCGCACTGAAGACCTCTTAAGGGGAACTATACACAGGATGCACATTTCAACAGAGAGGACATAGGTTACAGCACTTTCTTCATTAACTGTTCGAATAACTGTTTGATACATTTATTCAGCACTAATTAGTGATTAGTAATTTACCGCCAGCAAATTGAGAGTATTGTGAAACGTTTTACAGAGCTACGGAACCTGTTAGCGCTCTATAAAAACTTGTAACTGTAACTGATGTATGAGAAAGCTCTGATTATTTTGGAATATTTATGGCTAGAATTCCATTCCATTACTCCTGGACTAAAACCTTCATCATGCTAAGCCAGTGCTCTCCAGCATGGGAAAAATTGTTATTCAGGCACCAGGCTATGCCTATTGTAATGCTCCAGCAATCTGCACCAATGTCACGACCATTCCACTCAGGACATCTGGGTATGAGTCCATCCTGGATAGCACTAGACAAATCAAAATGCACATACTGTCTGTCCCTTTAATGGTTTATCATGTAACCTATGTTGTTTCCATATGGCCCTGAGGGAACCTAATCAGCCTGGAAGCAGCAGATATCTTTGCAAAGTTTGCAGATGATATGCAGGTCAGGATGGCTCTGGCTTCTTCAGGTGAAGATGCACTGAGGGTAAAGGCATTTGTAATTTTCTGATCCTGTTACATATCAACGAGATATCGCCAGCCTTGGTGACATAAATGCAGTTAAACGCTGTTTATTTGTAAATCCATTTCATGATATATTTCCCAGCATGCTCAGCCAGCCTAAAGGCAGTATTAGCTGATAATCCTGCATAGCCCATAAAATGAATGTAGGCCCATAAGTAGTAATATACTGCAAAGACATCTCTAGAACTGGGTGTATCTTGCTAATATAATATAATATAACATAATATACACTGCTCCTGAAGCCATTCCCTCTCTTACCACAACTCTTAAGGGATTTTCAGAAAGGACTGAATTTTCAGTGTAATTTCGATACTTTGTAGTTTGGCATCGTTATAATAACCCCAACCAGCACCAAAATTTCAGTGCTCTCTCATTTGGCGCACTTCGGCAATTTCAGTTCGCCGACCTATGGTGAATTCAGCATTTACTGCAAGGTTCCCCAAATGGGATCTGCCGAACGCAACTGACAACCGCCATATGCAGTCAACGATCCGTCGAACAGACCTCCGAATGCAGTCGGCGATCCGCCAAATGCCATCGAACTGACCACCGATCAGCCGTCAAAAAAAGCTGACAAGCCACCGAACTGAGGGTAAAAAAAACCAGCAATTTTAAAAAAGGCATTTCAAACAAAAAAATGCATGGAAATAATAAAATGGTCCTATAAAAAATTATAAAACGGTTTGTTACAGAATAAAAAAAGAAATGCCATTCAAAGAATGGAAAACAAAAATTTTGCATAAAAAATACGGAAAAATGCCTAAAACATTCTAAAAAAAATAAAAAGAATTTTTGCTGCAAATGAAAATAGTAAACAGTTGAATAAAAAAGTAATAAAAACAGTAATCTTTTTTCAATTGAAACCTGTGGGATTTGCCTATTTAAACCTGTCGAACCGAAGCACCGAAAATCTGTGGATTTCGCCAACATTTTGAGGCAGTTCATCATTCTCTGAATAGATTAACCATTACTTCTCTATGAGAGAC
This sequence comes from Leptobrachium leishanense, assembly GCA_009667805.1. Classification (NCBI taxonomy): domain Eukaryota; kingdom Metazoa; phylum Chordata; class Amphibia; order Anura; family Megophryidae; genus Leptobrachium; species Leptobrachium leishanense. The sequence goes on along the minus strand of CM019066.1, from coordinate 138,363,823 downwards.
TTTCAATGCCACCGAAGGTCCCGAATTGCGGCGACCTGAGGTGAATTGCACCGTATTTCACTGGCAATTCGCCAATATTTGGCAAATTGTCAACTTTCTGAATAGCTGAACTGCCATGAAATTGCACCATATGGTGAAAATCACCGTTCAGTGCAATTCGGTAGCAAATTCAGCTCTTTGAATAACCCCTTTAGGTGAGCTTCGGCGATTCCACTTCGCCGATCCTGTGTTGTGCACCGAAGATGGAGACGCTGAAGACCACTGCCGGCTGCCGAACACCGCTGAAATGCAGAAAGCCCCCCACAGAACTCTGCTATTATTCTAACAGGGGTTTAAAAACAAAACAAATGCATGAAAATGTGTGTAAATAATAGAAAACGTCCTTTAAAAAATAGTAAAAAGGTCTGTTACAGAATATAAAAATAACACCTTTTAAAAAAAAATTGGGAATCAAAAATTTAGTCTAAATTTTTTTTTAAAAAAAGGTGTTCCAAAAAATTTATTAAAAGACGTTTTGCTGAAAAGGAAAAGAATATACCTTTGAATTAAAAAAAAAAAGGAAAATGATAACATTGTTTTACATTGAGTCCTATGGGATTCGCCTGTTTAAACCTGTCGAATTGAATCACTGAAAATCATGGCATTTCACTGACACTTGGGTGCAGTTCTTCATTCTCTGATTACATTAACCATTACTTCTCTATGGGACAATTTTGCTGATGCCAAAGATCGCCGATCTGCAGCAAACTGCACAGTATTTTGTTGACAATTCACCAGTTTTTGGCAAATTGACAGTTTAGTGAACAGACGAACTGCCACAAAATTGCAGTGTACGGTGAAATTCACTGTTCGGTGCAATTCGGTGTCAAGTTCAGCACTTTCTGAATAACCCCTTTAGTAATACCAGCTGCAGGAGTAGTATCACTCCTCTGCCAGGGTCTGTGAAAGAGCTGCAGAGGCGATAAACGCCTATACTTTCTGTGTTAATCTGTATATTTGTGTTTTGTTTTTAATATCTTGCATTTATTACTTTGTATTTCTCTAACGACTGTAAAATTTCAATGTTCTTGAACCCAGGACATACTTGAAAACAAGAGCAATCTCAATGTATCCTTCCTGGTAAAATACTTTATAAATAAATAAATATTTCCCATAATGCTCAGCTAGCCTGTATGCAGCATAAACAGTTACTCCTTCCTGCAGGCTAGCTTATCATTGTGGCAGCAGAGTCTCATTCATCTGACATTATGTCACCAGTCAACATAAACAATAATCAAATAAATGAACACAGGTGAACAGAGTTTTTTAACTATGGGGTGAAAAGAACAGACATGCATCTTAATGGGAGAATCAAGGTGCTATGACTTTTCAATGTTATTTGCTCTCTGCCCTTCAGTTTTCAGCATGTAGTGTTGTCATCGTTCAAAGGGACTTCAGGTAAGTATGGAAATTTTCAAGATTTTTTATTGTGTGTGTTAATTGCTTTGCTAATGCAAAATCAGTTGCCATAACGTTTAAGCAGACAGATATTAGTTTTTTTCATTACTGTTTGCAAGCAAAAATAATGTGCAACCCTGGAATCGTTCATTATTCTCTTGCTGCCTCAGCATTAGCGCTTATTATTGTACAGAGGAAGAATTAATTTACAGTACGCAACTTTACCACTGAGCCACAAAGGGGATTTGCGGTTGATCTAGATTAAGATGGAAGCTTTAACCCCTTCACGACTGGTGGGCGTCACCCATCGGGAGGAGGTTAACGCCGGCAAGGTGTACTGGTATTTCTTGACGGCAGGTACTGCTGCGAGCCTCTGATTAGACCCGCCCTCGCAGTCGACTCGCGACACGCCTCATTGGCTGCAGGGGGACGGTCTGAGTTCAGGCTGTCCCACTGCAGCCAATGGCACGCAGCGAGCGCTGGCTGCGAGAAGGGGCCGAGGTGGCCCATTGAAGTCCTACCCCCGGACGTCAAAAAGCCCTCTACATCAAAAAGCTACAACAGATGCTGACGGTCTACAAAGCGTGATCCTCCATGGGAGGATCTTCCATTGTAGCGCTGAGTGCACTAAATGCGCTCAGCGAGGTGGCCAGATGGGCGTCAGAGTGGAAGGAATATCCACTCTCACGGATGTTTCTTCCACTCTGAAAAACATTCATGTGACCGCAGCCTTAGGTGGAATAGAGCCATTGGTATTTTTTTGTCGATCTCCAGGAGTTGGTGGCTTCACTATATGTAATGTTAAATTCTTCAATTTGGGGCTTCTCGGGGTAAATCATTACATAACATTTCTATGCTACCTTCCTGTAAGTTTAAATCTCTTATATAGTTTATTTTTAATATACACAAACTGGTGAGTACTAAAGCAGCTAGATAACATTAAAGCTGTTTTACAGACCCCACACTGCCAGAAAGCTCCTTTATTACTTAACTACGCCTTCAGAGAGCTATTATAAAATTCTAGTGGGGAGGAGAGACTTGTCCAAACAACGTTCTTTTCTATTATGAATGTAAAACTGATGAAGATGGTTTGTGGCTCTTTTACTGGTTAATTACATGTAAAATAAAGGGGATTTAGGATCCGAACCAAGCCTTTGAAGTATTTACTGAGGTCAGAATTGATTTTCATACTTGAAAGTTCATGCCAGAAAAAAAAGAATGAACAATGGAACAATAGCAAAAATCCATAAACCAAGAACAATGCTGTCAGGTGGCTTTGCTAAGGTCATGTAGGGAATAAGTGACATATTTAGGATCAAAGAACATGAAACAAACTACCTAAAAATAAACAAATCGATGCAGCCTCTCTTTTTTGTAATTGTAGTTAAGAGTAGATTAATTATTTTAAAATGTGATTAACTCTTTAGTCACAGGATATCAGCATTGTGATACATTATTAAGGGGTAGTACACAAACGTTCAGCTAAAAGAACCATAAAGCTTCCTATCAACTGGTCTTTATGTGTTTACCTTTTTTGCATTAGAAACAGAACCATCTTCTTATGTTAATGTTAAGATGCAGAGCTGGATATTCTTTAGTAAGACTGGGGTCAGACGAACGCAGTGCGAACGTGCGTTTAGCCGCACTTTATGACGGCAGTGGCAGCAGCAAATGACGTCCAACGCAGGCCCACACACGAAGTACGGCCGCACGAAAGTTCGGCCACGGAACGCAAGCGGAAAACGAACGCATTTTCGCAAGAACGTCGAACCGCTAGTACTGATGTACAGAGTGCGCTGCATCCGCACAGCGGCGTGTGTGCGTGATTAGGAGATGTCAGACGCTGCTCATGTCCGGCCAACATAATGTCCAGACACCCAAAGTTTCCTGGTTTGGATCCGTATGAAATCACGGCCGAAATTGCGCATCGTATGACCGCTATCGCGTATTCCGTGAAATAGTACATCCATGCGTTCAGACGTGCTTTTTTTTATGGACGATGTGAAAAATGCATTTGTCTGACCCTAGCCTTAGAGGTTGCTAATTAATCAATCAAGCTGTGTCATCCAACCACAGGTCTAGCCACAATAAGAGGGTCAAATGAACAACATAGATGAAATAGTCTCTGGAGCAAAGGACAGAACTTTTTGATCAGCGATTTATTCAAGACATAGGATAATCAAATAAATATTACAACATAATATTTTTCAATGGCAGATTAACTTTAAGGTGTCATTTTAGTAGATGATCATAGTAACGTCATTATAGTGAACCTATAGTGGTCAGATTCACCTTCTCTGTGATATCCCATCCGGGAATGAATACTGCAATGGCTTTAAAGATCAATGCAATATTTCATTCCTTCAGGAGATATGGCAGCCTGCACTGAACCCTCGACAACGCTGTGTGCTGCCAGGTTTCTGTTAGATGAGCATAGCTGTTAAGAGAGCAGTCCCGCACTACTGCCCAACTAGCCCCTCAGCTGCAACTCCGGCATGTTGGCTTGTCAGTCAATGCACTGGCCTGCAATCAGGCACACAGAGTCTATCCGGTAGGTGGCTCTTCCTTTCACAGCTGTCATTTACCCTAGAGCATACTATCAGAATTGTCTGGCAGTGAAACTTCAGTAAGGAATTACTCTTAAAAAAAAAAAAAAAATCGCTAAGACATAAATAGGGTGTGATTACCTGTCATATGAGGTCAACATACATTGGACATGATACCTGTAAATGCACTACTCAGTGTATGTGTGATACTTTATTATTTTTATTTTGAGAAAGTATGTTACCAGGAAGGATGCATTGTGATTTCTCTCATTTTCAAGTACGTCCTGGGTGGCGAGTATTTACCGTTAGGTGTCTTGCCCAAGGACACTTACTGGAGAGGTGCTCTTGCCGGGATTCAAACCCGTGTCTTCACAGTTTCCACAGTTTAGAGCAGTGATGTTACCTCTACTCCATCCAGCCGGTACTACTCCATCCAGCCGGTACTGCAGCAGTGTTCCAGAACCGGAATGTAGGATGGACTTTTTAGGTGGTATAAAAGTATTTTATGCAGATGAAATAAGAGTATTTGCTCTGAAATTATCCTTATGAAAATTACATAATAACTATTGCTGTAATTGCTAGTTATAACAAAGAGATGGAATTTTCCGCTCTCACACAGCGAGACTCAAGCCATCAATGGTAAAGCAAAAGAAAACACATGTAGCTATAGCGGGAAGTCTAAAGCGGTGCCAATGATGGGAACTCAAGGAGTGAACCAGCAAAGCAGTTTTGAAAGCTCCTTGACATTGTCACTTCCTGAGTAATTAAGAGCTTCTACAGTTCCATGTCACTGGCAGAGCCTAAACATATTAAAAAAAGATCCCTATTCTCCTGCCTCAGTCAAGATCTCTTCAGTGAAAAGAGGAAATAAAGGCAGTTTGTTCAGGGAGTCCGTGAAAGGGAAGATGAAAGAGGAAACCTACATTTTTCAGCGCAGTCTGTTTCTGACATGGGAAAATAGCACAGACAAGAATAGATAGTTTGTTCATTCATTTTTTTTTTCGCTTGACAGATTATCTGTGCGAATGTGGGGTATTAGAGAGGATGGAAGACGCCAACTTTTCTTTTCCTTTTTTTTCTTGATACCTTGAAAGTAATAATCAAAGAACTGTAGCGTGAAAAGTACCAAAAGGATTTTTTTTCTTAAAGAAATGAGACCCTGTGTTTTCTCCCCCCCCCAGTTCCTTCTTCATAGTCCCCTTACTTACCTTTTTTTCTATAAAAAAAAATGTAAAAGTGGTGGCGGATAGGCAACTGGACATGTAGCATTCGGTTTCTTATACAGTGATGAATTTAAGCCCCCCCCCTTAACATGGGCCTTATTTCCTTTTTGTGCGAAAGAGGGAGCCACTAAGGGAAAGTATCAGCCTGAGCCGATAACCCTTAGCGACTTCATTACTTTTACAACCAAGCTGCTGTATTAATGGATCAAGCTGTAGTATCAGGGAGCTGCTCCCAATACATGGTGCGCCATGCCTTGCACCAGATATGCCCTCCCCATGTTAAGTATAGGATGCACAAAGTACTGTGAGCTTGCGGAACCAAGGGCAAAAAACAATGCGCTAACGGATTACTTATGGGGGTAGCATCAGGAATGTAATATGGGTGGCATGCGTTAAATACAGTTATCCTAGCGATAATTTTGCATTCACTAGGGATAGTTCCCTGTGTATACCAAAACGATATGTGACTCAAATTTGATAAGACACGAGTTCATCTATAACATAATGCAGTAAGGCCAAGCGTGTCCGTCGCCACGCTGCCTCTGCGCATGCGCGTACAACCAGCAGCGGTTGGCTGCGAGCGCATCCAACCGCCGCGGCACAGCCGGCGCGCGCCAGCATAATATGCTGGCGGCGTGCCAAAACGCCTCACAGGCAGGCTTCACTCAGACGCCGTGAGCGCTGGAGAGGAGCCACCCACAGACGCCATGACCTGCAGCCCCCTGATCACACTGCCTCTGGAGCCAGACGCCAGGACGTGCAGCCCCCGGACCACACTGCCTCCGGAGCCAGTCAGCATACAATCTAAGTGGTTCCATAAGTTTACAATCTATCCCATGAGCTTAAAATCTAAGTGGACCAATGGAGCTTACAATCTATCCCATGCATTTACAATATAAGTGGTCCCATGAGCTTACAATCTATCCCAAGAGTTCACAAACTATGGGGTCCCATGAGCTTGCAATCTATCCCATGCGTTTCCAATCTAAGGGGTCCCATAAATTTACAATCTATCCCATGAATTTCCAATCTAAGGGGTCCCATAAGCTTGCAATCTATCCCATGAGTTTACAATCTAAGGAGGTCCCTTACACTGATTTTTATGTTTTTCCACACCCCCTGCAAGCACAGACAACCCGCTATTAGGGGGAAAAAAAAGATTGTCTTTCCTTGACGTTGCTGTGCTTTCATTTCGGCGAACATTCATGCACACCTCACTTAACAATAGACTGCCCTCTGGGCAGGATTTCCACCTAGTTTTTTTATAATACATAAGAGTACACTCAAAGGGACACACTAGGCTAAACTTCTTCCTGACCACTCTCAAGGTTTTCTTTGCCCAGTTTGTACTCTATCGAGTTAAAATAAACTCCTATATCACCTTATTAAGTGTGTGTGTGTGTGCGCTGTGGTCTCTGTACTCTTCCAGCTGGATGGCACCGACTACAGGAAGCAGCAGACACCATCTCCTATTGCTTGGTGAGTGCAAGACCAGCATGCGCACAGTTAATCTGATGGCCTTATTGCGAAAGCCATTTAAAACTTAATTAACCCACACTATCCCAGCCACCAGAGGCTAGTCAGAAGATGCTGAGTGCTGGCCTTCAGAGTGCAAGACAACCACCAGAGCTGCTGAAAGCTGGTCCACTTGTGTAGCCAATTTAATTAATATGAAGAGGCACAACCATAAACGTTTCAGCGCAAAGCTGTTTTCTTAGTGTGAATGCTCACCATACAGCAACATGTTTATATACACAACCTCCTGACTGGCCTTCCTATCTCCCACCTTTCCCCCCTACAGTCCGGCTGATCCATCTCACCCGTCGCTCTGTCTCTGCCGCTTCTCTCTGTGAATCCCTACACTGGCTCCTCATCCACAGCAAAAATCTAATTCAAACTACTCACCCTGACCTACAAAACCCCCACTAACACCGCTCTGCACTACCTGTCCTCACTAGTCACAAAGTACACCCCAACCCGTCCCCTAAGATACAACAATGACCTGTGCCTGGCATCCTCAATCATTACCTCTTCACATGCCAGACTGCAGGACTTTTCTCATGTGACACCCACCCTATGGAATGTGCTTCCTCGCACTATCAGACTGTCCAAGTTTGGCTTTATCTAAACGCTCCCTAAAGACCCTTCTGTTTAAGGAAGCCTACTGCCTGACTCTGTAACAAGACATCCGTCTGACCCAAAAACGGTCCTCACCACTCCCTGCATTAAATCGTCACTGCAGCCCCCCTCCGGTTTCAAATCCCCTCCCCCATTGTGATTGTAAATTCCCGCTGGAATAGGGCCCTCATGTCCTCCTGTATCTGTTGGCAGGAATACTGACCGGCCTCCTGCATGTATTGTAGAATTGTCCTGTCTTTACCCATTGCACCTTTGTACAATGCTGTGTAATGTGTTGGTGCTTAATAAACAATAAAAATAATAATTTATTTTATTTATTTACTTATAAAGGATTTTACCAGGAAGGATACATTGAGATTTCTCTCGTTTTCAAGTATGTCCTGGGTTCAAGAACATTGAAGTGTTACAGTTACAGAAATACAAAGTAATACAATGCAAGATATTAACAACACAAATATACAGATTAACAGAAAATAAATATGTAGGAAATAGTCATTATGTTACATGTTTACAGGTGCATTCTGTATTGAGGTATGTTAGTAAGGAGCTCTTGAGTGACTTAAGACTGGTGGAAGATTTGATGGTGTCTGGGAGGTTATTCCATAATTGCGGTGCTCTGTAGGAAAATGAGGATCGAGCCACTGTCTTTTTGTATTGTGGTATTGCAAGTAAGGTGCTGGTCCTGGATCGGAGGTTATAGGCTGAGGGAGCTGCTGGGGGAAGCAGTCTATTCAGATAGGGTGGCAGCTTCCCAGAAAAGCTCTTAAACACCAGGCTGGAAAGGTGAAGGGTGCGTCTAGATTCCAGCGATGGCCAGTTTAGCTCTTTTAACATGTCACAATGGTGGGTCATGTAGTTACATTGTAATGCAAAGCGGCAGAATGAGTTATACAATGTAGTAAGTTTCTGAAGATGTGTTTGCGGGGCGGCTGCGTACACTACATCTCCGTAATCAATAGCCAGCATAAGCATTTGTTGTACAATCTGCTTTCTTACCGCGGGGCTCAGGCAGGATTTGTTTCTGTACAGGGCGCCTAGTTTGGGGTAAAGTTTAGATGAGAGTTTTTCGATGTGAGGGCCAAAGGATAGATTAGGGTCCAACCACATACCTAGATATTTGAGAGAAGTGACTGTGGTCAGCTGGCCATTTGATTTTGTCCCAACACATAAGTGGGGATTTTGCAATTTGTGTAGTTTAGGTTTTGTTCCAAAGAGCATCGTTACAGTTTTGTCATTATTTAAAAAAAGTTTGTTGTGCTTGATCCACTTTTCTACCTCTGTGAATTGTTCTTGCAGCACGGCTTCCAGCTACCGGAGATTTGGTTTGCTGGTATAGATTACAGTGTCGTCTGCATATATATGTATAGTTGAGGCTTTTCAGACGTTGGGTAGATCATTTATGAATATTGTGAATGTCACGTTCAGCCACTATGGCGGTACCCGGCATGCGCCAAGTAGGGCTCAGGTATGCATAAAAGCCGCTATATGCAGAGATGCGTGACACAATGATCTAGGATACGTAAATAAACCACAGGAGACACTGGGGACCTCTGCACGGCTATACCGAAGGAGCCCTATACTGATAGATCAGTCCTTAGAGTGGCCGAATCTGCACTAATAGAAAAAGGTTACCTTGTAGCCGTGCAGAGTCCTGGGGAAAACACAGCAACCTGAAGGAGTTATATTCAACAACGTGCAGGGAAGGACTTCAATATACAAAAGCCGTGGTCAACAGGGATACACAAGATATAATTCAATAAGCACAGAACTGCTAGGGATTCCCAGAAGAGTGGTCAATGAATAAGCCAGGGGTCAAAACCAAAACGTATACCTTGAGCCAAAGAGGGGATATAGCACCAGAGAAAATCCGTCAGCCAGGCCAGAGGGTCAATACCAGGAAGTCAATCAGAAACCTAGAACTCAGACAAGGGGGAAACACTGAGAAAGCACTAGGATAGAATAACAGGGAGCTCTCAGGAACAAATCTGTAGCTGAAGTGAACCAGGATGCAAGAGCATGGTGATATGGGCCCATGGCTTTATATAGGGGAGTAATCAGCCCATATCACCAGCAGAAGCTCAACGAGCAAATAGCTTAACCCCTGAGCTGCTTGTCAGGGAAAGCAGCACAGGGAAACACAGACATAAGGAATACAGAGGGCAGGGAGACAGGGTTGGAACGTGGGAACGTGACAGTAGCCCCCTCCAAAAAAGGTGACCTCAGGGCACCTAAAACAACAACCATGACAGACAGAATCAGGAAACCAGATCACGAACACCAGTCACCAAAGTCCTTTGAGGTCCCACTCAGAGTCGTCATCCTCCTCCACAAGACGCCCCCGTCTATGAGGGTTCCTTTGTATGGCAACCCAGTGGTCCTTCCTGAACACCAGTCCAAAGGGCGACTGCACATAGCCCTCAGGGACATGACGGGGTAGGGGGATCTTGGCATCAGTTAGACTGGACATAGAATCAGTGGGACTAGGGTTAGACACCTTTTCCCGTCTTCTCCTTGAACGAGATCTAGAACTGGTGACCCCCCCACACGACACAGCAACAGTGGGAGTAGGCTCGCCTACCTGTGCCTTACCATGAGGTTTGGAAACCTCAGACTCTCTGTGGGGCATGGGTACAGTGGTGTTGCAATGTAGCTCTGGCACTGCTGACACACAGCTTGACTGTGTTTCTGGAACCGCTGACACACAGCTTGACTGGGTTTCTGGCACCGCTGACACACAGCTTGGGACTGACACCGCTGACACACAGCTTGACTGGGTTTCTGGCACTGCTGACACACAGCTTGGTACTGGCACACAGCTCGGGACTGGCACCGCTGGCACATAGCTTGGGACTGGCACACAGCTTGGGACTGGCACCGCTGACACACAGCTTGGGACTGGCACCACTGACACACAGCTTGGGACTGGCACACAGCTTGGGACTGGCACCGCTGACACACAGCTTGGGACTGGCACCGCTGACACACAGCTTGGCTGGGTTTCTGGCACACAGCTTGGGACTGGCACCGCTGACACACAGCTTGGCTGGGTTTCCGGCACCGCTGACACACAGCTTGGGACTGGCACCGCTGACACACAGCTTGGCTGGGTTTCTGGCACCGCTGACACACAGCTTGGGACTGGCACTGCTGACACACAGCTTGACTGGGTTTCTGGAACCGCTGACACACAGCTTGGGACTGGCACCGCTGGCACACAGCTTGGGACTGGCACCGCTGGCACACAGCTTGACTGGGTTTCTGGCACCGCTGACACACAGCTTGACTGGGTTTCTGGCACCGCTGACACACAGCTTGGAACTGGCACCGCTGTCACACAGCTTGGGACTGATTTAACTGGAAGCTTGCCAGCCACAGGTGTGACAACTTCACTGCCAGAAAAAGGCAACATGATAGCGGTTTCCCCACCAAACTCCTTGGTTGTGACCCCATCGCCAGACCCCATAATAGCGGCCTTGCCACCTGGCACTATGAGTGCGGTGGGTAATGCAGATAAGCGTACAGCACCGCAGGTAATACAGCCTGTAACAATCTTACGCCCTGGACCACCCTTAGGGTGTCTGGCCGTTTGGCGAGGCCACATACGAGAGGCATTAATGGGAATAACCTCCATGGCTTCATCCTTTGACTCCTTCTCGGCCAGGGAGTCAAAGTCCATTTGTGCCTCGGGATCAGAAGAAGGGGAATACTCGACTGGGTCTGAGATGTCAGTTACCCCCTCCACAGACCTGGTTACCCCTGGAAGGGCTCTCCTAGGCCTGGATGGTAAAGGGGGTCTGACCTCGGATACATGGCAGGGACTGATACCATCTGACCCAGTACGGGGCCTGGCACCATCTGACCCATCGTCGGAATATTCAGCAAGGTTATTAACATCAGTTGCCCCCTCCACAGGTCTGGTTGCCCTAGGAAGGGCTCTCCTAAACCTGGACGGTACAAGGGGTCTGATTACTTTGGATTTATAATGGGACCTGGCTTTGGTGACCCGACTGTGGGTCGTGGGCGCAGCGGGCATCTTGCCAGCCTCAGCGCGCACTGGCATCTTGCCAGCCTCAGCGCGCACTGGCATCTTGCCAGCCTCAGCGCGCACTGGCATCTTGCCAGCCTCAGCGCGCACTGGCTTGAGTGGGCACCATGATATAAAATGCAATGAACTGGCACAATAGAAACAGAGCTTGTCAGTTCGCCTTCTATTCATTTCCTCAGGGGAAAGCGGACCACGTACCCTGCTTTCTAGAACAGCTTGATCATTAGAAGGGAGAAAAGCTGTGTCCATTAACTCCTTCCACTTAGACATGAAATCATCAAACAGGTGCAGCATGGATTCAAACAACTTACGCAGCTCTGCGGGCTTTATGGTTGGCTCTTGCATTATGTCACGTTCAGCCACTATGGCGGTACCCGGCATGTGCCAAGTAGGGCCCAGGTATGCGTAAAAGCCGCTATATGCAGAGATGCGTGACACAATGATCTAGGATACGTAAATAAACCACAGGAGACACTGGGGACCTCTGCACGGCTATACCGAAGGAGCCCTATACTGATAGATCGGTCCTTAGAGTGGCCGAATCTGCACTAATAGAAAAAGGTTACCTTGTAGCCGTGCAGAGTCCTGGGGAAAACACAGCAACCTGAAGGAGTTATATTCAACAACATGCAGGGAAGGACTTCAATATACAAAAGCCGTGGTCAACAGGGATACACAACATATAATTCAATAAGCACAGAACCGCTAGGGATTCCCAGAAGAGTGGTCAATGAATAAGCCAGGGGTCAAAACCAAAACGTATACCTTGAGCCAAAGCGGGGATATAGCACCAGAGAAAATCCGTCAGCCAGGCCAGAGGGTCAATACCAGGAAGTCAATCAGAAACCTAGAACTCAGACAAGGGGGAAACACTGAGAAAGCACTAGAATAGAATAACAGGGAGCTCTCAGGAACAAATCTGTAGCTGAAGTGAACCAGGATGCAAGAGCATGGTGATATGGGCCCATGGCTTTATATAGGGGAGTAATCAGCCCATATCACCAGCAGAAGCTCAATGAGCAAATAACTTAACCCCTGAGCTGCTTGTCAGGGAAAGCAGCACAGGGAAACACAGACATAAGGAATACAGAGGGCAGGGAGACAGGGTTGGAACGTGGGAACGTGACAGTGAATAGCAGGGGGCCGAGTATTGAGCCTTGGGGTACTCCGCACGTGACTGGGAGCGGGAGGGAGGAGCTGCCAGAAATTGACACATATTGTGATCGGTCGGATACATATGATTGAAACCGGGTTAACGTGCGATCACCAATGCCAGAGTTTTTAAGTTTTTCTAACAAGATGCCATGGTCTACTGTGTCAAAGGCCTTGGCCAAATCAAGGAAGATGGCTCCAGTTAGGTTTCCTTGTTCCATCCCAGCCTGGATATCATTACAGACTTTTAAAAGGGCGGTTGTAGTTGAGTGATTTGGACAAAAGCCGGATTGATCTGGGGTTAAGTAGTTCCAATATTGATAATAATCACGTAATTGTGTGTAGACGCATTTTTCAAAAATTTTTGACATTACAGGGAGCAATGATATCGGATGGTAGTTGGATACCAAAGTACTGTCGCCACTTTTATGGATAGGTACCACTCTCGCAGTCTTCTAGAGTTTGGGTATGTATCCAGTCGCCAGTGATTCATTGATTAGGGTTGCGACAGGATTTGCAATTGCCGGTGCACTGATTTTCAGCAGCATTGCTGGTATTTGATCAGGCCCAGACTGGTATTTCATTTTTTGCTTACGGAGAAGTTTAGTAATGACACTGACAGGCACTGGTCTAAAACTGAATTCCTGTCTGATACAGGGACTTTGCACAGTTGGAGGGGCCTGACCTGCATGAGGCCTTTCTGATTGCATGTCATTTCCTAGCTTGGCAATCAAAGTGGTGGCGCATCCAACAAAATAACCATTAAAGGCATTTGCTACATCTAGGGGGTGTTGCAGGGTTTGGTTGTTTACTTTGACAGCAGCCGGCTGGGAGTGGACTGGGGGTGCTTGTATGTTACTTGCGGTTCTCCAAAAGTTTCTAGGGTTTGATATGTTATTGTTTAGATTTTCATTGAAGTAATGGGCTTTAGCCATTTTTGTTTGTTTTGTGCATTCATTCCGGCCTTTTCGGTATTCGCAGTGATCGTTCATGGAACCAGTACTCTTGAAATTTGACCACAGTGAATCTCTAAGATGATACATTAGTGTAAGATCAGCTGTAACCCAGGGGAGATGGGTCCCTTTTACTCGCACTTTACGCAGCGGGGCATGGGAATTCCAGACTTGCAGGAGCTCAGACTAAAAGTATTCAATTGCACAGTCTAGGTCTGGGATTAGGTTTAGTCTGTACCAGGGGAATTGTTTGAGATCACTTAGGAAGGATTCAAGAATAAATTTCTTGAAAGACCTGGTGGTTATTACCTTTAGGGGAGATTTCATGGCCTTTATTTTGCGCACGCAGTACACTAGACAATGGTCACTAAAGCTATTAGCGAGAACACCTGCCTCCTGTATTCGATCAGGAGATGAGGAGAGAATCCAGTCCAGCAAGGTATGGTTAGGGCTTTTCATATTAATGCGAGTGGGGGAGGAGATTAATTGAGTTAGCTGCAAAGTTTTAAACAGTGAGCAGTGTTTATTGTTTTTAGGATTTAGCCAATCTGTATTAAAATCGCCAAGGACCAGTATTTCACTTTTTGGTTTTGGGCAAGTAGGTTATTAAGGATTTGAGATATGTCAGAGAGGGAGTGCAACAACAGGTAATGAATAATGCACAAGAAAATCAGACCTCCATGAGCACCCTGAAGACACCTGCTGCTAATATCCTTCATGGTTGGAAGCTGAAACTTCAAATGGAGCTGCCTCCTCTATCCACATGTAAAAGCCTGGAAGTCCAAAACAAAGATGGCGGAATAAGCTCAATAGGGCATGTGAGAGTTTCTGGAGTTCAAACTTAACCCATTTCACATGCATGAGACCCGGCAAATCTCACGAATTACAGACAGACAGTTCCAAAAAGGAGAATCCTCTCTATTGGCTCCTCTATTAATGGCAGCGCCCATAAAACATAGAAACATAGAAAATGGCGGCAGATAAGAACCTTTCGGCCCATCTAGTCTGCCCAATTACATGGATACTTTGCCTGGATTTATCTTTTGTTTAGGATAGCCTTATGCCTATCCCATGCCTGCTTAAATTCAATTACTGTTTTGGCCTCTACCACTTCAACTGGAAGGCTGTTCCATGTATACACCACCCTCTCAGTAAAATAATACTTCCTGATGTTACTTTTAAACCTTTGCCCCTCTAATCTAAGACTATGTCCTCTTGTTTGGCTACTTTGTTTCCTTTTACATATACTCCCTTCCTCTACCTTGTGGATTCCCTTTACGTATTTAAATTTTCTATCATATCTCCTCTGTTTCATCTTTTTTCCAAGCTGTACATGTTAAGATCATTAAGCCTTTTCTGGTAACTTTTCTCCTTCAAGCCGTACACCATTTTAGTAGCCCTTCTCTGAACTCTCTCTAAGGTGTCTATATCCTTCTGGAGATACGGTCTCCAGTACTGCACACAGTACTCCAAGTGAGGTCTCACCAGTGCTCTGTACAGTGGCATGAGCACTTCCCTTTTCCTACTGCTAATACCTCTCCCTACACAACCAAGCATTCTGCTAGCATTTCCTGCTGCTCTATTACATTGACTACTTACCCTTAGATCCTCTGAAATAATAACCCCTAAATCCCCTTCCTCAGATGTTGAGGTTAGGACTGTATCAAATATTCTATATTCAGCCCTTGGGTTTTTACGTCCCAGGTGCATTATCTTGCACTTATCCACATTAAAACTCAATTGCCAAAGCTCCGACCATTTTTTTAGTTTACCTAAATCATTTGTCATTTGGCTGATCCCTCCAGGAACGTCAACCCTGTTGCAAATCTTTGTGTCATCAGCAAAAAGACATACTTTACCATTATTACCTTCTGCAATATCACTAATAAAAATATTAAAGAGAATGGGTCCAAGTACTGACCCCTGAGGTACCCCACTGGTAACAAGACCTTGCGCTGAATAAACTCCATTTACCACAACCCTCTGTTGCCTGTCACTCAGCCACTGCCTAATCTATTCAACAATATTGGAATCCAAGCTCAAAGATTGCAATTTATTGATAAGCCTTCTATGCGGAACAGTATCAAAAGCCTTACTGAAATCTAAATAAGCAATGTCTACTGCACCACCTTTGTCTATTATTTTTGTTACCCAATCAAAAAAATCAATAAGATTAGTTTGGCATGATCTCCCTGAGGTAAACCCATGTTGTTTCTGATCCTGTAATCTATGTGTTTTAGATGTTCAACAATCCTTTCCTTTAACATGGTTTCCATCAATTTCCCCACTACTGACGTAAGACTAACTGGCCTATAGTTCCCCGATTCCTCCCTACTACCCTTCTTGTAAATGGGCACAACATTTGCTAATTTCCAGTCTTCTCGGTCGACTCCCATTAACAAGGATTGGTTAAATAAATCTGTTAACCGTTTTGCTATTACACCACTGAGCTCTTTTAATAATTTAGGGTGGATCCCATCAGGCCCCATTGACTTATTTGTCTTTACAGTAGAACCTCCTCCTCTGTAAACTCATATGTAAATGTCTCTTTACTGTTTCCTCCTAACTGAGGTCCCTTTCCTTCCTTTTCTTCTGCAAAGATTGAACAAAAATATTCATTGAGGCAGTCAGCGAAACTTTTATCCTCTTCTACCTTCCTTCCTTTGTTTTTAATCTAACTAATCATTGTTTTACTTTTCTTTTCTTGTTTATGTATCTAAAAAATGTTTTGTCCCCTTTTTTACTGACAGAGCTATTTTCTCTTCTGCGTGTGCTTTGGAAGCTCTTATAAATTGCTTTGCCTCGTTCTGCCTAATCTTATAGGTTTGCCTATCTTCTTCACTGTGAGTTTTTTTATAATTATTGAATGCTATCTTTTTGTTCTTCACTATTTTGGCCACTTCTGCAGAGTAACACAGTGGTTTCTTCCCTTTTTTGTTTTTGCCAACAATCCGAATGTAATTGCCTGTGGCCTTCAATAATGCCTCCTTTAAATAATCCCATTTTTCCTGGACTCCCTTTAAACTCCTCCAGTCTGATAATAACTCATTCACACAAAATCCCATTTTAGAAAAATCAGTTTTTTTAAAGTCTAAAACATTTGTTTTTGTGTGGTGCGGCTCCATCCCTGTTCTTATATTAAACCACACTGACTGGTGATCACTAGATCCCAAATTTTCACCTACAACAACGTCTGATACCAAACCTCCATTTGTGAGTATTAAATCCAATATGGCCTCTTTACGGGTCGGCTCCTCAACTACTTGTGTTAGAGATAATTCCAGTAGGGAGTTTAGAATATTTGTACTCCTGGTGCACCCAGCTATTTTGGTTTTCCAGTTCACATCAGGAAGATTAAGGTCCCCCATGATAATAACTTCCCCCTTCATTGCCATTTTGGCTATTTCCTCAAACAGCAGATTATCTAGCTCTTCTACTTGTCCAGGGGGTCTATAGATCACACCTACATGAGCTACTGTATGATTGCCAAATGTTAGCGTAACCCAAACTGACTCTATGTTCACCTCGCTCACTTTTATTTGGTTCGTTTTTTATGTTGTTTTTCACATACAGGGCCACTCCTCCTCCTTTCCTACCTTCTCTGTCTTTTCTATATAAAGAGTACCCCGGTATTGTTATGTCCCAGTTATTTTTCTCACTGAACCATGTCTCAGTAACCGCCACTAAATCTACTTTTTCAGCTGCCATCATTGCCTCCAGTTCATTGATTTTATTGACTAAACTGTGAGGATTTATAGACACAACTCTGAGCTTGTCATTTTTTACCCCACATGTTGCTTGCACCCTCCAATTTAGTTTTGGAGGACAATCAGGCAGATTGTTTTTATACCCTTTTGTCCCCCCCCTCCTAGTTTAAATATTCCTTTGTGAAACCTTTGAACTGATATGTATTCTGCAAGCATCACAGGAATGGCCACGGTCCAGTGATGATAGAGATAGCTGCTTTGTCACCAGACCCAGTGACCATACAGGAAACAACTTGAGTGAAAATAAAAGACCAGGACACAAAATCTGTCTTGGGTGTTTCTTATTACTCTGGCAAATTTCATACATTCAGTCAGTTTTGTCAAAATAGGAGTATCACAAATTCATGGATTACAAGCCAATAAAGAATCAATACGTCAGTAATATAGGAAACATGTTTTTTCTACTTTTTATTATTATTCTTTATTTATAAAGCGCCAGCATATTCCGCAGCGCTGTACAATAAACACAGTATAGACAGGGTTACAATACATTGAACAACATTTGACAAACAGTACAGGAGGAGATGAGGGCCCTATTCCCATAGGAACTCACAATCTGGGAGGGTTGGGGTTGGAAACAGGAGGAGAGGACTGTAAGGTGAGAGTGATTGATGGTTGCATCAGTGAGTTGGGTGGTAGGCTTCCCTAAATAGGAACGTTTTAAGGTAGCGTTTGAAGGAAGAGAAGTTAGGGGAAAGTCTGACAGTACGAGGGAGAGCGTTCCAGAGAGCGGGGGCTGCGTGTGAGAAATCCTGCAGTTTATCATGGGAAGAGGTGATGCGGGGAGAAGCTAGGTGCAGGTCACTGTTTGACCTTAGGGAGCGGGCTGGGGTGTATTTGGTGATTAGTGAGGACAGGTAGTGGGGAGCTGAGTTAGTGAGGGTTTTGTAGGTAAGGATAAGGATTTTGAACTTAATTCTGCAGTGGATGGGGAGCCAGTGAAGGGACTCGCAGAGGGGAGCAGCAGAGACAGAGCGCCGGGTGAGTTGAATTAGCCTGGCGGAGGCGTTCAGGATGGATTGTAGGGGGAGAGGCGGGACAGAGGGAGGCCAGATAAGAGATTATTGCAATAGTCGAGTCGGGAGATTACCAGGGCGTGTATGAGTTGTTTTGTGGTGACAGCGGTAAGAAATGGCCGAATTCTGGAAATATTACGCAGTTGGTATCGGCAGGAGGAGGAAAGAGACTTGATGTGGGGGATGAAGGAAAGAGCAGAGTCAAGTGTAACTCCAAGACAGCGAACTTGGTTTGATGGGGAGATGGTGATACCCTCCACCGTGATAGAGAAGTCAGGAGCTGGGGCGGCATTAGAGGGAGGAATAAGTAGGAGCTCAGTCTTTGACATGTTGATCTTTAGGTGGTGGGAGGCCATCCAGGAGGAGATGCCAGATAAACAGTCACTGACTTTGGAAAGGACAGGGGGAGAGAGGTCAGGGGTAGAGAGGTAGATCTGAGTGTCATCAGCGTAGAGGTGGTAATTAAAGCCAAAGCTGTTGATGATTTTGCCCAGGGAGGAGGTGTAGATGGAAAAGAGCAGAGGACCAAGGACAGAGCCTTGAGGTACACCAACAGATAGAGGCAATGAGGAGGAGGAGTTACCAGCAAAGGACACACAGAAGGACCTGTTGGATAAATAGGAGTCAACCCAAGCAAGTGCAGTGTCACTGAGACACAGAGAGTTGAGGGTCTGTAGAAGGAGGGGGTGGTCAACAGTGTCAAAAGCAGCCGAGAGGTCAAGCAGGATGAGAATAGAATAGTGGCCGTGTTTTTTAGCAGTTAGGAGGTCGTTGGTGACTTTGGTGAGGGCAGTTTCAGTTGAGTGTAGGGGACGGAAGCCAGATTGCAGTGGGGCAAGTAGGGAATTGGAGGACAGGAAGAGGGAGAGGCGGTTGAAGACTAGTTTTTCTAAGAGCTTTGATGTGAAGGGAAGCAGGGATACAGGGCGGTAGTTGGATAGAGAGTTGGGATCTAGGGATGGTTTCTTTAGTAAAGGGGTAACTAGCACGTGTTTGAAGGCGGATGGAAAGGAGCCAGTGGAGAGAGATAGGTTGAAGATGTGTGTGAGAGCAGGGGTGAGGGAGGAGGAGAGGGGAGGAATTAAATGTGAGGGAATGGGGTCGAGCAGGCACGTGGGCAGTACCTAGACTTACACAAACATTTCCTGTCCTTGCCTAGTAGGCACGACTAAATTGACGTCACAGCTATATAATGTTCCATAGGATTATATTGAACAATTAAACATCTGTGTCCCTCCCTTCCTCTCGGCCAGCCAGCTTTTTAGTTTCAAGAGGAAGTGGAGTTGAATAGAAAATTTGCACTCCTTAATAAAAACAGGAAGCCAAGAGAAAGACCAGACTCAGCATTACCTCATGAACACATTAGGTATTTGCTGAGCAGTCAATCAGGCCCTATATATTTATATAGCTATCAAATATTACTAGAATATAGAAATATGTATACAATGAATTAGCTACCATATTTCAAAATTCCTTTCAATCCGTCTTTTGATCACGAATCATGTGATCATTAATTAAAAAAGAAAACTAAACTAAACTAGTGAACCTATTACAAGTGGGGTTACATTGTCATCATATTATACCTATAAATCATTCCAATACGTAGAAATAAAAAAAAGAAAAAGAGAGGTTAGAGGTTAGTAATTACTCATAACAGGGGAACGTTGAAGAGGAATCAAAGTAGGTGGGGGTGGAAGTATAGGATAGGCTGGCATCATAGGTGAGTTAGAAACGCAACATTTCTCAAGGCACAGCATCAACAATTTGTAAAAAATGGCAATAACAAGAATAATCATAACGAGATACATTAAACCATGTAAAATAGTTGAACCTAGGCTACCAAAAATAGAACTAAAGCCAAAGGTCCAATCAAATCCATCTAAGGGACTTAATACTTTCCTGAGTTGGGTTTGAATTTCCTCAATATCATGTATATCTTGAGAAACTTCACCTGAAATGTCATCAATGTGAAAACAACAATGGGTCAAATTAAGAAGACCACATACACCACCCTCCTTCATTAACAAATAATCAAGGGCCATACGATTCTGAATTACTGCATCTCTATTCTGACGTTGCTCAGCAGAAAGAACTGCTAGAGCATGTGTAGTGTGATTAAACAAGTCATCTACAAAAAGGTTCATTTTAGAATACAAACGAGCAACACCATATGCGGGTAGCAAGATTCCACCAAATCGCTCTGCCTCAGAGGTTTTGACAGATATGGAGGAGCGACAAGAGCGATGTACAGTGTTATGTAGGCCAATGCGCATACCAGACGGAACATAAGGGTGAATAGTATGAGATGGACCAATAAGACCCAAAACACATTCACCAACATAAGTTCTAGGTATTACCAAATATGCCCATTTACCACATAACCAGTAAAAAGGGGGGTTAAGGGGCAAGGTAGCATAAGCATCAATATAATATGTTGCAACCATTATCATACTAGAGTATGTGCCATCTTCCACTTGCAAGGTCCAATCTTTTGGACTGTTGGAATCATGTAAGTTAAGTTTCCCAAAAGATTCTACATTCCACACAGTATTTTTAAACAAAACATGGGTAGCATTAATTTGGGATGCGTTAATACATCCAAACATGAAATCAGCAGAGTTGGCGTTGCCAACACTTACAGGGAAAGTTTTATCCATCCATTGCCATAAACTTACACATTTATCTGGTATACCTGGGTTAGAACAAAGGAGGGGGACACTAACTTAGAATGCCAAGGGGTGCTGAACCAGGAAGAAGAACTATTACCGTAAAGAAAGGAAACACGAAAAGTGGCTTGTAGATTCATCTCAGAATTATTAGGGACATACATATGATCCATTATAACCTGGCAAGGAGGTTCCTTTCTGTTAGGTTCTGGTGAAGGCATTCTACCAGTAATGTTAAATCTCATTCGTATCACTGCAGTACCACGATGTTCCTGTAAGAGTGGAGCACGTATAAAAGTGGCACCTGGATTGTTAGTAGTTTTAGAGAAAGTAGGCAATGTAAACAAATCATCATCAAAAAGACTCAGATTCAAAGCAACTCCTTCATACGGTATACCATATTTAGAACTAGTCGGTTTGGCCATACATATCCAGCAGGACTTGTTGAAACCTGAAAGTTCATATATAGTCTGAGCAGCATATGCATAGTTATTAGGTCGATGCAAGTCTCTTTTCAAACGCATATTAAGAACTGGGGGACGAGCAAAGGAGATATTGTGGGGACCTACAATATCTTTCCAAAAACATCTGTGATAGTAACATGAACTACCAGTAAGTATGATGAAATAAATCATAATGATTAAAAGCGGACCAACAAAAATAAAACAGTTCTTGGAAAAAGAGCAAAACATCTCAGTAGTAGTTCTAGCAATAGACACTGCAAGTGTAAAATCAGAGTTAATACAATATGTATTACTTTGTGAAAAAGGAAAGTTCATCAAAAAATAAACAGTTCGTGTAAATGAGGAAAAAAAGTACTACTCTTCAGGTTGAATAGGACAGTTAAAAGGCATAAAAAATAAATTGGGGGGGAAAAACGATTCTTCAGCT
Source organism: Leptobrachium leishanense (assembly GCA_009667805.1). Taxonomy (NCBI): domain Eukaryota; kingdom Metazoa; phylum Chordata; class Amphibia; order Anura; family Megophryidae; genus Leptobrachium; species Leptobrachium leishanense. Next base: position 138,341,988 of record CM019066.1, on the reverse strand, counting down.
GGGAAACCAGCCAACAGGTTAGCAGGGGCTTACAATTGCTGTGGCCCACACTCCAGATTCATCAGCGGGATACGTCACAGGAGGAGGTCATCTAGAAGCAGGGGTCAACGATTCCACGTCTGGGGTTGAGGTCACAGGTGGATCAGGAATGAAGTCATCAGGGATGAATGGCGCTTTCTTTATCCTTGATGCATGGATCCAGGAAGGTGATTCATCAGTCAGCACGGCGGTTCTGGTCACAGCAAGGACGGTAGTCGGCTCTCCATATGGTGGATCAATGGTTTTGTGACGATGCAGGGCCTTCACGAGCACTCGATCTCCTGGAACAAAACGGTGAGTAGGATCTGTGGAGAGAGGCGGAAAAGAGCAGGAGACCGTTCTATGGAAATCATGCAATGTTTTAAGCAATTGAGTAACATATGCTTCTCTAAATTCATCCAGATCACCTGGTAACATTACCAGGGGACCTTGCTTAGGAATCCATGGGGTAGGAAAGGGTCTTCCCATGAGAACTTCAAAGGGGGAGAGACCAGTGACAGAATGGGTGGTCATTCTTATTTCTGCAAGAATGGCTGGAAGGTAATCCGGCCAGTTCTTGAAGGTACCCTCAGTAGCTTTTCTAAGTTTATTTTTGATATTTCTATTTTGCCGTTCCACGATTCTGGAACTTTCCGCATGGTATGGGCAATGAAACTTCCATTGAATGGCCATTAATTTTACCAATTCCTGTGTGATCTTGGAGGTAAAAACAGGACCATTATCTGAATCAATAGATATGGGGCATCCATATCTGGGTATTAATTCTTTACAAAGAATTTTGGCAACAGTTCTGGCATTTTCTCTTGCAGTAGGAAAGGCTTCAGGCCATCTAGAAAACTTGTCAACTATTACCAGAAGGTATTTCAGGTTACCTTTTGCAGTGGGCATGTGTGTAAAATCAATTTGGAGTTCCTGGAATGGACCATTAGCTGGCGGTAGGTGTTGAGTTTTAATTTTTGGGCCCTGTGTATTATTTCTGGCACATATAAGGCAACGAGAAAGTTGGGAATTAATCATAGCCTTAAGATTACAAACAGAAAAATGCTTAGCCATTTCGCTGTATGTGAGTTTGGGAGATCTGTGGCCAGGACCGTGAAAAGAAAAAATAAAGATTGGCGCTGCTGCAGCAGGTAGGCCCACTCTCCCTCCTTTCTCATAAATTCTAACATCAGGCGGAATTTCTTGAGACTTCACAAGGCCTTCTGAGGCCCAATGATAAACATCAGCTTCAGTAGCACCTGCCTGGAGTTCTTTAAGCATCCATTTCTGGGGCAGCAGAAAAGGAGAAAGGTAGCAGGTGACAATTGGAGGGTGAGGAACAAGAGAAATGGTAGGAGATGAAAGAGCAGCAGCTTTAGACTTAGCGTCAGCAAAGTGATTGCCACGAGAAACAAAAGAGTCAACAGGATCATGACCTTTGCATTTGACAACAGCAAGACGAGAAGGCAATAGAATAGCAGACAGGAGATCAGAAATCAGATCAGAATGAGAAATAGGACGTCCATCAGCCGTAGTAAAACCACGGCGATGCCATAGTGCACCAAAATCATGCACAACACCAAATGCATAACGAGAGTCAGTATAAATGGTAACAGGGAGATCTTTAAAAAGTTTACATGCAGCTGTTAAAGCAAAGAGTTCCGCAGCTTGCAAAGAATTTTAAGGAATGGAAGCAGATTCATGCACAATGTCAGGCAAATCAACCACAGCATAACCAGTCAGATACTGTGAATCAGAAGGACGAGAACAGGAGCCATCAACAAAGATATGACGAATATCAGGACCTTCTAGAGGAGTGTCAGAAAGATCTGATCTAGGAGAGGTCGTTAGTTGAATGAGCGGAAGACAATCATGTAATTCACGAGGCTCCTCATGGTCTTCGCGTAGACGCAGGAGAGCGTTAAGAACAACAGAAGGACCAGAAGTGACAGAAGAGTATTTGACAGACAAATTAGAGGTAGAAGTTAGTACAGTTTCATAACCAGACAAACGTTGGGAAGAAATGTGCTGGGTAGAAAGGTTACGAAGTACATGCAAGACATTGTGTTGTGTATGGAGAATCGTGTCAGTACCTAGGGTTAAGGACTGAACTGTTTCCACAGCCATGGCACAGGCAGCCAAGGAGCAGAGACAATTTGGCATTCCCTGAACAACAGGTGGCATGACTTTTGACAAAAATGCAGTTGGACGCAGCGCCCCCCCGTGGACCTGTGCAAGAACATCTGTGCGCCCATCCTCCCTACAGTAGAGGTGGAAAGGTAGTTTATAGTTCGGTAGCCCCAGTGCTGGTGCAGTAGCCAACAGTTCCTTTAACGTATCAAAGGCAGACACCATGTCCGGAGACCAAAGAATTTGGTCCGAGCTGTGTGCGCAGCAGACGCACGAAGAACAGAGTCATAATAGGAACAGTCTGGTATCCAGTGACGACAAAAATTCCCCATCCCTAGAAAGGACAACATATCTGTTTTGGAGGCAGGACGCTTGAGCTGGAGCAGGCTCTGAATGCGGGACGGTGAGAGAACACGAGATCCCTGAGTGAGAACGAAACCCAAATATTCAACAGAGGTGGAGCAAAATTGCATCTTTTTTCTGGACACCTTGTGGCCTTCTGAGTGTAGATGGTTGAGGAGAGCAACAGAGTCAGTGTGACATGCAGCTTGGCTGGGGCTACAAAGGAGGAGGTCATCCACATACTGTAGTAAGGTGGAGCCTTCTGGCGGACTGTAACTCAACAGAGTCTCACGCAGTGCACGTGCAAAGGTAGCTGGGCTATCAATAAATCCCATAGGTAATACTGACCAACAAAACTGACTACCTTCAAACGTAAAGGCCAAAATGTGTTGTGTATCTGGATGTACTGGGACCGAAAAAAAGTCATTTTTTAGGTCTATGACTGTAAAATGTGTGGAGTCTGGAGGTATGGAGGTGAGAAGGGTTGGGAGGTCAGGTACAATTGGAGAAATAGGAATTATGATTTCATTGAGAGATCTGAAATCCTGAGTAAAGCGATATCCATCTCCTTTAGGCACAGGATTTACAGGAGTGTTGTACGAACTTACAAACTTACAATGGGACGCAGAATGCCAGTAGCAAGGAAGCGGTGAATGAATTCCTGTATCCCTTCAACTTTAGCAGGTGACAGATTATATTGATTGTGATAGACAGGAGTTGCAGATTCTTTTAATTTTGCCGAATATGGTGTGCAGGAGATAGAACCCACATCATATTCGTCAATTGCCCATACATCCGGATGTACACACAATTCGAGATCAGGTGCTGAAAGGAAAGCACAGTGAAGAGGAGAGAAGGAATGGGAGGAAGAGCGAGGGGGAGAGCAGGGAGGGGGGCTGTTGGGGGATGAAATGTGCTGGGAGCAGCTTCAATAGAAAAGAATGGAGAATCCACATGTAAAGATCCAGATGGCATGCAGATAATAGACACAGCAAGCAAAGAAAGCAAATCTCTGCCTAACAAATTAACAGGACAGGTAGGGAGAACATGAAAAGAATGAAACACAGAGGCAGGAGAAGAATTTGAAGAAATAGCAATGGGTGGGGTGACCAACGTTTCTGTTAGGACTCCATTAATCCCCAAAGATGGCATCTCAGCAGGTTTAATTGACCACAAACACCACTCTATTGTAAGCGTCGAATTTGTAGCACCCGTATCCACAAGGAATGGGGTTTTATGATCCTCCAAATTAAGGATCACTAGGGGCAAATGGTCAACTGTTTCTGAAACCTGAACACATGAGATGGAGCATGCCTCTAGGCCACATGAGGAAGTGGAGTTGAATAGAAAATTTGCACTCCTTAATAAAAACAGGAAGCCAAGAGAAAGACCAGACTCAGCATTACCTCATGAACACATTAGGTATTTGCTGAGCAGTCAATCAGGCCCTATATATTTATATAGCTATCAAATATTACTAGAATATAGAAATATGTATACAGTGAATTAGCTACCATATTTCAAAATTCCTTTCATGAACTTCTCACTGAGAACATATTTTCCCCTATGAGTAAGATGCAAACCATCTTTTTTATACAGTTCCTTTCTGCTCCAATTAGAGCTATCATGGGACACAAAGCCAAATCCTTGCTCCCAAGGACAGTTCCAAAAAGGAGAATTCCCTCTATTGGCTCCTCTATTAATGGCAGCGCCCATAAAGGTGGCTGTCAGTCTCCCAACATTCAGCAGAACTCTTATAGTGGTAGTAGTGAGAGTTCTCACATGCAGAATGGAGACATACAATATAATCTGCTGCCTTCTGAATGATATCAAATTAGTTTTAAGTCCTTTGATTTTGCATAATGGATGGATGGAAGAGATGGACCCCCTTTCTGTAGCTATAAGAATCTTTGAATTTATGTTCTTGCAAGTGGATGACAAGGTGTATCCAAACCTTTAACTCAGTTTACTGATACATTTTGCCTTGATACTCCAAAATTAGAGAGGTGTATATACAGTATATATAATGTATAATAAAATTAAGAGAAACCTTTAACATTTAAAAGCAACCATGGTCTACCATGCTACTAAAACTCCTTTGTTTGTCCGCATAAACGCAAATGAAGGAGCTATTATGTTATAGTACAGAAACATATCTTAGTACAGGAAAGGCAAGCCTAAAAAGTACATTCAGGTTGCGCCCTGATATGGCACTTGTGTGTAGACCAAGTGAGAAATGTCCAATAACTTGTGTAAATACAGCATAGCAAATGTGTAACATTGCAGTTTTGTTTGCAGACGGGGAAGACGCGTACGCCATGGGGCGATAGCACTTATTGTGGGATTCAGTCGCGTGCATCTACCACCCTCATACACTGTACGTGCGTTTCTGTCAAAGCTTGGAGCTTAGCCTGTCAGCACGAGCTGCCAGTCCCCAGACATGACTTACGCCCCAGGAATAAAGGAGACATTTTGAAAGATTTGTTGTAAGTCAGGCATCACGTCTTCTGTTTGTAGAAACGAGGAGTCCAGCACTGAACTCTGCTAACCTCTCCCTGTGCAAACAACCACACTGAAAACCTGTTTGCTAATATTTATTGGAGAATAGTACCTTGACACGCTCCAAACTCTTTCTCTGCGCATAGGCTTAACCCCTTAGCAGAGAGGATGATTGATGGCCACCAAGATGTATCAAGAAACAGGACGCAATTATATCACAAATGACATTGTGAAAACAATACATGTCACTTGTTCCACAACTTTTGCATTTCTTTGTAGAACCTGTTTTTATTCATTTGAACAATCATCGCAAAGGATTAACATTTCACACTCATGGAAACCAGACTGCGTTTATGTTTGTGTAGCTTTCTATAAAATTTGAAGAATCCGTCTTTGCATGTGGTATTCCATCTTAAATTTCTGTGAGGTTTATTCAGCACCAATGCAAATCAATAACAAATGTGTCTCCTTGTGACTTAACACCAATTAGTTTGGCCATTAACTCACCAGTTTCTATGACCCTTTTTCCTTTCACGTTCAATAGAAAGTCTATTGTTTCTTGGGTTTTCTCTTCAGTGTAATCAGTGGAAGGTGAAGGAAGCTTTCTGAGGAGAAAATGTTATGCGGAGAGAAAATTTGTGATTGACTTCACAAAAATGTCTCAAATGTGCAAGGTGATTTAAAGTTTGGTTTAAAAATAATAATAAAAAATTCAATTACAACAATAGTATACAGAACTTTATTAAAGCAGGGTTTACATGTGAAATTATAAACCTGTTCTAGATCCGAAACACATCTGTAACTTATATTAATTACATTTAATGCCCACGTTTAGTAGGATACACTAGAATTAAGGTACTTGACATGGTTCTATGGCGTGACTAAATACCAATATTTTCCAGTGCAGGAAACTGATTTAAATAGCCTTGGACGATGCAACACTATATTTTGCGTTTGTGTATACTTTTGAGGATAGTTTAAGAGCAGCACCACTACATATTGCTGCTTCCCAAATATATTTTTCTTTGAGGATATGTCACCATATATTAATCCCCGATGTACAGACTGTGAGATGTGTAAAACAATATGGCTGACACTTATCTCTATTGCGTAACACTTTATCTTAAACGGAAGCAACCTGTACTGAGGGAATCAGGTCATATGAAGGAACCAAACCCTAAATTTGAATTAAAGTTGTTGTTTTTTTGTTTTCAGAACCAATTGTGGGTACTCCATCACATATCAAATGCTTTGTACAAAAAAACAGACATTCGTCATATATTTTATGCACACAAACATATAAAGTAAACAAAGTAGCAAAACAAGAGGACATAGTCTTAGATTAGAGGGGCAAAGGTTTAAAAGTAACATCAGGAAGCATTATTTTACTGAGAGGGTGGTGGATACATGGAACAGTCTTCCAGTAGAAGTGGTAGAGGCCAAAACAGTAATTGAATTTAAGCAGGCATGGGATAGGCATAAGGCTATCCTAAACAAAAGATAAATCCAGGTAAAGTATCCATGTAATTGAGCAGACTAGATGGGCCGAAAGGTTCTTATCTGCCGACATTTTCTATGTTTCTATTATTAAACAATAAGGGTAATAATGGAATATTTGCTTCCTAATCCATAGGCTTAATCATTTCGAAAGGGTTAATCTGTGTTCACAAACCACACATTGCTGAAATGTTAGATTTGTATGACTTTATTTTCCTGTTTTACCACGTTTGTGATGTTCTCTGTCCTGGAGCAGCTCTCCCGGCTTCCAGACAGACAGAAGTAAAGCATGCAGTTTGGAATAAGTTCAACATTATCTGTGAACCTACCTGAAACGCCTCTGGGCTCATCAAAAGAAGCAGACAGCACATGTCTGTCTGTGTTAGTACATGAATTTACTTCCTTCCACTAGATCTAAGCCGTGTCAGCCCAAGGCAAAGCATCAATGTGTTGTCCATGACAGTATGTACTTATACATCACTCATAGACATCATCTTCATCAGCTCAATCTGTTGTGATTGTACCTCACTTTTTTTTTTTTTTTACTTTACAGTTTGGTTTGATATTGTTTGGTTCTCAGAACCAGATAACGCATGGAATACAAGTCATTCATAACATCCATTGCTTTCGTAAACACACCATCTAATGTCTATGCAGTTAGTTTGCTGCCAATTTTGAGGCTGACCCAAACCAATAAAACTCATCCCACCCTTTTATAGTTTTATACAAAGTATTTAGTGATGCTTTTATTAAAAACAATACACAATAATCTTACGAAATAATCTATAGTAAGGATATACAACCAATATACTATTTAAAGCACCCTATAAATTAGCAAATTAATTAAATGAAAGGGTGTCTCCTCTGCTATTGTGTATTTAGACAATACCATCACACCTCACACTGTATTTAATCAACAGAAGAATGGTACTGGGAGCTTGTGGCTAACATTTTCCTGCATAATGGAAGGGACAATTATCCTGCCTCTGCCACCTCTGCCAGCCTTCTCCTGAGGAGAAATGTCTCTTGACTGTGTATAGTAAATTGGCCAAAGGCTGAGAGTCCTTAAGTGGACCATTTTAGGTTGAACCTTAGAGTCTTAAGTGGAACCTTTTAGTGTCATCCTCTGGAAACATATATACATTTTTTTTTGAGAAAGTATTTTACCAGGAAGGATACACTGAGATTTCTTTCGTTTTCAAGTAGGTCCTGGGTGGCGAGTATGTACCGTTAGGTGTCTTGTCCAAGGACACTTCCTGGAGAGGTGCTCTTGCTGGGATCGAACCCATGACTCCACAGGCTCTCTTCATGCAGAGCAGTGATGTTACCTCTACTTCACCTAGCCGGGAATTGACAGTCTGTTCATAAAATGAGATGTTTGCAAGTCTAAAAAGTATGAAAAATCACCAAATATACATTACATTGATATTAAGACATTTAGCACTTTATTATTATTTGTTTATTTTTATTGCCCCAACATATTCCCCACAGCATGTTACAGGAGTTACAATAATCTAGGGTAGTACATAATCATACAGACATGAGGCAGAGAGAGCCCTTCACCATTGGGAGGCAGAAGGTGCTTTACCTTATACCTCTGTATACAGCGCTCTGCATAATGCTCTCTTTATAACATACTCTATATACAGCGCTCTGCATAATGCTCTCTGTATAACATACTCTATATACAGCGCTCTGCATAATGCTCTCTGTATAACATACTCTGTATACAGCGCTCTGCATAATGCTCTCTTTATAACATACTCTATATACAGCGCTCTGCATAATGCTCTCTGTATAACATACTCTATATACAGCGCTCTGCATAATGCTCTCTGTATAACATACTCTATATACAGTGCTCTGCACAATGCTCTCTGTATAATTTACTCTGTATACAGTGCTCTGAACAATGCTCTCTGTGTAACATACTCTATATACAGCGCTTTGCGCAATGCTCTGTATAACATATTATATACAGCTCTCTGCACAATGCTCTCTATAAAACATACTCTATATACAGCGCTCTGCACAAAATTCTCTGTGTAACATACTCTGTATACAGCGTTCTGCACAATGCTCTCTGTATAATGTACTCTGTATACAGCGTTCTGCACAATGCTCTCTGTATAATGTACTCTGTATACAGCGTTCTGCACAATGCTCTCTGTATAATGTACTCTGTATACAGCGTTCTGCACAATGCTCTCTGTATAATGTACTATGTATACAGCGTTCTGTACAATGCTCTCTGTATAACCTACTCTGTATACAGTGCTCTGCACAGTGCTCACTGTATACTCCTACCCAGCCTCTGCTTGGGCACCATCAACCTCACCTCTGTCCAGCAGTGGCCCCTACCTCAAGCAGCAGCCCCTGAAACTTTTCTCCCAAACACTTGCCCTTCAGTATGTCCTCACACACCTTGGACTAGTGTTATTTGCACCAGAAGAATTATTTCCTTTTTTCCTTTGAATTCTAGGAATAGGATGTAGGATATTGTTGATGTCATTCTGTCCGTCCTTCCAGGGGGACACAACTCACAAATGTTGTCTAAAGTGTGATATGTGTAATGTATGTGTATTTAATTTGTGAAATGTAACGTATGTATGTATATATATATATATATATATATATATATATATTGGGTGATTACAATTATTGTCATTTTATATATAGTGATATATGTATTGTATCTGTGGGTGTAATGGGTGTAATACTGTGCATGTTTTACAAGTTACATAGGAATACATTATATCCCCTATTACACACATACACTACATATGAGACTTATGTCATATCAGCCATTACACAAATCACTCACATATCACACATTACACATACCACGCATTACACATCATATCATATATTACAGGCCTCAAAATTTCCACTCGCCTACTAGCATTTGGCGAGTGGAAATTACATTAGGGCGAGTGGGAATGCAGATGCAGGCAGGGCAGGATAGGAATTAGGTGGGACAACTAGTGGCGAATAATTCTTAAGGCCTGGCTAGTAGCTAGGGACTTGAAATTTTGAGCCCTGATATATTACACATGTATCATATATGGCATGCTGTAAGCGTTTGGAGCGAAAGATGTGGCCCCGACCAGTGGTTCAGTAAGGGGCCCCAGAATTTCTGATGGAAGCCCTGGGTCATACAATGAAAGTAATATATTAAACGTAAGGCAAAGGCAGAGTGACTGAACAATCCAGGTCATACACTTATTTGTTTATTTATTTTTAGTTATGACAATATAGTAAACGTAAGGCAACAGAACTGGGAACACAATGCAAAGGGAGCAAGTCAGGTAATAGAGGAACAGAGAAACAAGGGATAAGTGACGTGCAGTCAGAGTCCACATGGAAACCACGACAGGGCGCCATGTGGTATTAGCATCCGGAAGATAGGGAAGGATGGCGGCTGTGTTTGTCGCTGCTGAACGCATGCACGGACTGCCATAATTGGCTGCTGCTACGTCCATGCTTCGATGCCCGCCTCCGGAAACAGCAGAGAAGGCTTCAGCTACACCCAGGGAGTAAACAAAGGTTCTAGGCTAGTACACCAGATGGCCCTGAGTGGAACCGCTTGAGTGCGTGCCGAGAATGCCCGACAGGGAAGCCCTCCCCGAGCTTGGGCATGACACATATGACATGTGGAGAAGGTCTTTATGGTAGGATAGCAGGATAATAAGGTGTTATTATGGTTTATTTCACAGAGCTCAATGTTTCTGAATTTTTAAGAAAATGTTTATGAAACCCCTTGAGGGAGTAAGCCAGAAATCCATAACAAATTCCTCTTAATAAGAGTCAACAAACTATGGCAAATCGTAAAAGAAAGAGAAATTTTGGTTTAAGTGGGTGTGAGATGGATACTGTTAGGAGACCACAAGGATAATTTGCATATGTGAATAGCTGAAAACATAAACTAGTCTTTGTATAAGTTGCTCAGTCACATGATCACATTGGTAGACAAAGTGTGGCACCTGAAAGGTTAAATTGAGCCTATTTACAGAAAAACTAAAACATAAATCATCCCCTTACAAGCCCCCAATGTCTACTAGTGTCTGGCGATGACCTCATAGCAGCCAAAGTTCTCATGGTTTCAGCTTACAGCCTCTATCAACAAGTCTTTCATCACCAAACTACTTACATCATACTCTTCAAAACACCTAAAACTGCCCATTATCACTGCACTTACAACACCTCCCTATGACAATGGTTTATGGTTTCAATTAACCCTCAAGTTCTTTGCAACTATCTACTGCTAAGGGAGTGAGTGGGATTATGTTAACACTTTATCGGCTATGTGATCCCAAGCCTCTGCATTATACCTTATTTTTACCAATATAACAATGATGCAGTACTTCTGATTAGCTACCGTTAATGGTTCATTAGGGCAATCCATTATTTCTGTCCAGTATTGATAATTAATTTTCTTTAGTCCTCACTTTCCACTGTATATAATTAGATTTTAGTGTTGTATGTATTTTAGATTTGTTTAATTTTTGTTATAACTTTATGAAATGCCCCCAGATTGCACTTTATTGATTCAGTCATTTCAGTTTAGAAAGTTTGATGTTTTTATGCCTATCCTCTTCTTAACTGACTATTTATACACTTGTAATATAAAAGATGCCAGCAGCTCATTAAACAAGCTTTAAGTAATCTAAGTTGGCATGGAGAGAATGGGGAATAAAGAGCAAGAATGAAAGGTACAATAAAAAGGACAAACTCGTTAGATCACCAAGTAGTAAAAATATGAAAAAACAGGTATCAAATGAACAGAGCGCCAATCTAAAAAAAAGAAAGTCTAAAGAAAGCCATAGAACATTATGGATCAGCTAAAGTCATCAACCTAGATCGTGAAGTAATTAACTGGTAAGGAGTGTCCCTCTAGATTTGGCAGTGAGTCCATACTCATGTCCAGCATTATGGCCCATGCTTCTGCTACAGATGATGCAAAATGGACAAGATCATCTTTTATTATCAGCAATCAGCCCATAACACCCCTTCGCTAAAAGACTTTGGGAAGCCTCAAGATGCCGGTAATCTCCCTAAACTTCATTCATGCAGTGAAGTAAAGGAAAGGTAAGTCCTGGGAAGCAAGATCTCTTAAATTTCACAGATGGCGTGTTAATGGCAGTAGATATGTGAGGAAATCATGCTCTTCTACACCCTATCAGAGGTACCTTGAATCTTCACATTCCATCTTCTATGCATCACCTACATCCATGCAACCTTAGACATCATTAGACATTGATTTAAATTTAGGTGATGCCTGAGAGGTAGCTCCACCTTGTGAGCTGCCAATTACCTGCCACTGGACACGCTTCCATTATTCGGCACTGGTGGAATTATTATGTCAGCCTGTGATCAAGAGCTGAATTAGTATAAAGAGTAGTCAAGAGGTTGGACAAGTCTTCAGCCAGCAGCTTGTAATGCTTCTCACCGTCAAGCTCTTGATTGGCTGTGTACACCATTCATTCTCAATGTTTCTCGAGGAAAAGCTTTTAGCTGGACAGGGGGCAACTAGCTAATTTCTGTAGCTGGATGCCTGACTTTGGAGAGAAGGAAAGGAAACAGCAATAGTGGATAAAAAAGGTAAATTATTAACGCACTTAATTTATATACATTATAATTATCCATTTTTCATAAACTTTCTTAAGCACACTGTTCTTTTTATGTTGATATTTTTCTATATATAATTTATTATAATATATATAATATATAATTTTGACAAGTTTTGCCTTGCACTTTATATTACTCAAGAATAGACACACTGCAGTGTCTAGGTTAAAGGCTAAAGCCGGCCTACTGTAGACACTCTCTATTCCTGTTTAAACAGGTTTATATTTCACAAGAACACTGTATAAAAAAAAATTTCACTTAAGTATACAAAAATAGTTTGCTGAGGGGATTTGGCAATACAATTTGATACTCCTAGTGTATTCCCTCTCTTGGTTATAATGTACATTAGTTTGAATGCTCATCAAATTTGTCTCCCCTATAGAACCAGCATGGAAGTACACAGTACCAGAATGGGGTTTCCATGACTACTTGGTATGTTGATACCACAGTAAGGAAGTCCTTTGTTAGACGTTACGCGTCTGACCAGGAACGATGCGCCACTTCTGGTTTCCGAGTGGGCGTAATCAACGGCAGCACGGCACAAACTCGGTAAGTCTTGATGATTAATCAAAGTATAAAAACATTAAGGTACATATTGTTTTTAACCTTGAAAAAGGCTCATGTATGAGCCGAAACGTCGGTTGATTTTTAATGTAACCTGAATAAACTCTATTATTTTTTATTCAAGACCTCGTGTGCAATCCTGTATATGGTATATTTTGTATGAAACGCTTGGGATTTGTTTGCACCGCGGCAAGAACACTACTAGAAAATAGAGGGAGAGTGCAGATACTGACGGATTTCTATCTATCTATCTATCTATATTCATCATATGGACAGAAGGAGAGGAACGACTTCTAGACTTTCACAAGGCATTCAATATGTTCCACCCATCGATCAAACTCAAGATGTATTTTTCCAAGCACAGTGTGAGTTTCCTGGACTGCACCATATCAGCTGCCAATGGCACGCTGCACTCATCTGTGTACAGGAAACCCACAGACAGGCCGAGCTACCTCCACAAGGCCAGCTTTCATCCCAACCACACCAAACAAGGCATCATCTACAGCCAGGCCATCAGGTACCACCAAATCTGCTCTGACATTGGGGACAGGGATGAACACCTGAACAAACTATGTGCATCATTCCAGCAGAAGGGCTATAAAGAAAAGGACAATCTCTGAAAAAAATCAAATCTGCCCTGAAAACACCGCGCGAACAGCTGTTGCGTTACAAAGAAAAGAAAAACACCACACGGATCCCTCTAGTTGTTTCCTACAACCCAACTCTAGAGGGAATTCGCAAAATCATCAGCCACTGGTCACAGAGGACCTGCGCTCAAAGAAATATTCCCACAGCCCCTCTTACTGGCATTCAAGTAACCCCCCAACGTGAGGCAAAAACTGGTCTGCAGCAAGCTCACTCAGGAACAGGGTGACATACAGAATGGGACCAAACGCTGCAACAAATCCCGCTGCAAACTGTGCCAACATATATGTGACAGCAGCACTGCACGGAACAACAACGCCACACACGACATCAAGGGCTCGTACCTTTGCACGTCTGCCAATGTGGTATACATGATCCAGTGCACGGCGTGTGATAAGGGCTGCTATATTGGCGAAACCAGCCTTAAACTAAATTTCAGGATGAACCAGCACAGACACTCCATCAAGAACCACCAGGAAAATACATAATGTACCCCAGTGGGACATCGCTTCAATCTAATAGGCCACTCCATCCAAAACCTCAAAATTAAAATCCTCAAAGGACATTTTAAAGACCACCATGAAAGCAAAACCTATGAAATGAAAATGATCACATATTTTAACACTATAAATGCTGGACTCAATGTCGATTCTGGGTTTTTAACCAATTATCATAACGTCACATAACATTTTTTTTCATGTCTCTTTCAGCCTTCACTGTTTCGTGTTTTCGTTTTTTTTCTTTTTCCTTTTTTCATTCAAGTTGTAGGATCTTATCTCTGTTGTTTTATTATGGGCCCAAGATCCCTCGTGCGTTTATTTTCCCATTTTGAACATACCATTTGACTCTCACTTTTTACAACATCTAATACCCCCACCCATGTGACCCTTAATGTCCTAATGTTCAATTCTAGGAACTGATCAGTAAGCATCCAGACCTGAGGAAGAGAGGAACGCTCTCGAAAGCTTGTCTTTTAAATGTAACGTTAGTCCAATAAAAAAGGTATCACTACGTACTGCTATACTCGTGATAGATATATATATATATATATATATATATACACTGCTCAAAAAAATAAAGGGAACACTTAAACAACACAATGTAACTCCAAGTCAATCACACGTCTGTGAAATAAAACTGTCCACTTAGGTAGCAACACTGATTGACAATCAAGTCCAAATGCTGTTGTGCAAATGGAATAAACAGCAGGTGGGAAGCATAGGCAGGTAGCAAGACATCCCCAATAAAGGAGTGGTTCTGCAGGTGGTGACTACAGACCACTTCTCAGTTACTATGCTTTCTGGCTGATGGTTTGGTCACTTTTGAATGCTGTCACTCTAGTGGTAGCATGAGACGGAGTCTACAACCCACACAAGTGGCTCAGGTAGTGCAGCTCATCCAGGATGGCACATCAATGTGAGCTGTGGCAAGAAGGTTTGCTGTGTCTGTCAGTGTAGTGTCCAGAGCATGGAGGCGCTACCAGGAGACAGGCCAGTAGATCAGGAGACGTGGAGGAGGCCGTAGGAGGGCAAGAACCCAGCAGCAGGACCGCTACCTCCACCTTTGTGCAAGGAGGGACAGGAGGAGCAATGCCAGAGCCCTGAAAAATGACCTCCAGCAGGCCACAAATCTGCATGTGGCTGCTCAAATGGTCAGAAACAGACTCCATGAGGGTGGTATGAGGGCCCGACGTCCACAGGTGGGGGTTGTGCTTACAGCCCAACACCGTGCAGGACATTTGGCATTTGCCAGAGAACACCAAGATTGGGAGCTTCGCCACTGGCGCCCTGTGCTCTTCACAGATGAAAGCAGGTTCACGCTGAGCACATGTGACAGGGTCTGGAGAAGCCGTGGAGAACGTTCTGCTGCCTGCAACATCCTCCAGCATGACCGGTTTGGCAGTGGGTCAGTAATGGTGTGGGGTGCCATTTCTGTAGGGGCCGCACAGCCCCCCATGCACTCGCCAGAGGTAGCCTGACTGCCATTAGGTACCGAGATGAGATCCTCAGACCCCTTGTGAGACCATATGTTGGTGCGGTTGGCCCTGGGTTCCTCATAATGCAAGACAATGCTAGACCTCACGTGGCTGGAGTGTGTCAGCAGTTCCTGCAAGATGAAGGCATTGATGCTATGGACTGGTTCCCCAGACCTGAATCCAATTGAGCACAACTGGGACATCATGTCTCGCTCCATGCACCACAAACTGTCCAGGAGTTGGGGGATGCTTTAGTCCAGGTGTGGGAGGAGATCCCTCAGGAGACCATCCGCCACCTCATCAGGAGCATGCCCAGGCGTTGTAGGGAGGTCATACATTCATGTGGAGGTCACACACACTACTGAGCCTCATTTTGACTTGTTTGAAGGACATTACATCAAAGTTGGATCAGCCTGTAGTGTTGTTTTCCACTTTAATTTTGAGTGTAACTACAAATCCCGACCTCCATGGGTTGCTCAATTTGATTTCCATTGATAATGTTTGTGTGATTTTGTTGTCAGCACATTCAACTATGTAATGACCACATTATTTAATAAGAATATTTCAATCATTCAGATCTAGGATGTCTTATTTTTGTTTTCCCTTTATTTTTTTGAGCAGTGTATATATATATATACTGTATATACAGTCAGGTCCAGAAATATTGGGACATCGACTCAATTCTAACATTTTTGGCTCTATACACCACCACAATGGAGTTGGAATGAAACAAACACAATGTGCTTTAACTGCAGACTGTCAGCTTTAATTTGAGGGTATGTGCATCCAACTCAGGTGAACGGTGTAGGACTTACAGCAGTTTGCAGATGTGCCTCCCACTTATTAAGGGACCAAAGGTAATGGGACAATTGGCTTCTCAGCTGTTCCATGGCCAGGTGTGTGATATTCCCTCATTACCCCAATTACTATGTGCAGATAAAAGGCCCAGAGTTCATTTCAAGTATGCTATTTGCATTTGGAATCTGTTGCTGTCAACTCTCAAGATGAGATCCAAAGAGCTGTCAATATCAGTGAAGCAAGCCATCATTAGGCTGAAGAAACAAAACAAACCCATCAGAGAGATAGCAAGAACATTAGGCGTGGCCAAAACAACTGTTTGGAACATTCTCAAAAAGAATGAACGCACCGGTGAGCTCAGCAACACCAAAAGACCACGGAAAACAATTGTGGTGGATGACCGAAGAATTCTTTCCCTGGTGAAGAAAACACCCTTCACAATAGTTGGCCAGATCAAGAACACTCTCCAGGAGGTAGGTGTATGTGTGTCAAAGTCAACAATCAAGAGAAGACTTCACCAGAGTGAATACAGAGGGTTCACCACAAGATGTAAACCATTGGTGAGCCTCAAAAACAGGGAGGCCAGATTAGAGTTTGCCAAACAACACCTAAAAAGCCTTCACAGTTCTGGAACAAGATCCTATGGACAGATGAGACCAAGATCAACTTGTACCAGTGATGGGAAGAGAAGAGTATGGAGAAGAAAAGGAACTGCTCATGATCCTAAGCATACCACCTCATCAGTGAAGCTTGGTGGTGGTAGTGACATGGCGTGGGCAAGTATGGCTGCCAATGGAACTGGTTCTCTTGTATTTATTGATGATGCGACTGCTGACAAAGCAGCAGGATGAATTCTGAAGCGTTTCAGCCAATATTATCTGCTCACATTCAGCTAAATGCTGCAGAACTCATTGGACGGCGCTTTACAGTGCAGATGGACAATGACCCAAAGCATACTGCAAAAGCAACCAAAGAGTTTTTGAAGGGACAGAAGTGGAATGTTATGCAATGGCCAAGTCAATCACCTGACCTGAATCCCATTGAGCATGCATTTCACTTGCTGAAGACAAAACTGAAGGGAAAATGGCCCAAGAACAAGCAGGAACTGAAGACAGTTGCAGTAGAGGCCTGGCAGAGCATCACCAGGGATGAAACCCAGCGTCTGGTGATGTCTATTCGTTTTCAGACTTCAGGCTGTGATTGACTGCAAAGGATTTGCAACCAAGTATTAAGAAGGGAAAGTTTGATTTATGATTATTATTCTGTCCCATTACCTTTGGTCCCTTAACAAGTGGGAGGCACATGTGCAAACTGCTGTAAGTCCTACACCGTTCACCTGAGTTGGATGTACATACCCTCAAATTAAAGCTGACAGTCTGCAGTTAAAGCACATTTTGTTTGTTTCATTCCAACTCCATTGTGGTGGTGTATAGAGCCAAAGATGTTAGAATTGTGTCGATGTCCCAATATTTCTGGACCTGATTGTATATCCATGTATGTTATGATGCTCCTCATCTGAAATTATTGAAAACCATTCTGAGAATGGATTAAAATAAAGTTACTTTAAAAATCTCAAAATAATTCATAATAGAACAGGAAGATTTGAAATCTCGCGGACAAGGATTAAAGATAAACCCAAGCTGAGATCATGTGAAACTTTTCCTCCCCTGGTTTTTTTTTCTTTTTCTTTCTTTTTCACAAAAAAGAAAACTCTCTAATCTTGTCTCAATAAATGCACAACGTGCTGTTAGCATCACTGGCAAGTAATCTTTTCTGTTTGCTGGCAGAGAAGCGCCAAGGTCCAGGGGTTATCCCAGTTGAGCTGAATTCCCACGGGAAAGTAGGTGGGTTTTGCTGTCTTTTTCAGGTGAGCTCCTTATGTTTGTCAGGTGTAATGGAGAGCACACAGCTGAGATAAAGCCTTTTCTTGCACGCCAGCTGTAATAATTTACATCCAAATGTTGCCTAGGAAATGCTTAGGTCTGCTGGCCAAATGCCTTTATCTTTCCCTGTGCTTAACTGGTTGTTTTTTTCCTAATTTTGGGATGTGTCAATGTGCCTTATTTCCCTACAGTTTCTGAACACTTCTATTTGACCCATACATGGTTAATCTTAGAAACATAGAAACATAGAAAAATGTCGGCAGATAAGAACCTTTCGGCCCATCTAGTCTGCCCAATTACATGGATACTTTACCTGGATTTATCTTTTGCTTAGGATAGCCTTATGCCTATCCCATGCCTGCTTAAATTCAATTACTGTTTTGGCCTCTACCACTTCTACTGGAAGACTGTTCCATGTATCCACCACCCTCTCAGTAAAATAATGCTTTCTGATGTTACTTTTAAACCTTTGCCCCTCTAATCTAAGACTATGTCCTCTTGTTTTGCTACTTTGTTTCCTTTTAAATATACTCCCTTCCTCTACCTTGTGGATTCCCTTTACATATTTAAATGTTTCTATCATATCTCCTCTGTCTCGTCTTTTTTCCAAGCTGTACATGTTAAGATCATTAAGCCTTTCCTGGTAACTTTTCTCCTTCAAGCCGTACCCCATTTTAGTAGCCCTTCTCTGAACTCTCTCTAAGATGTCTATATCCTTCTGGAGATACGGTCTCCAGTACTGCACACAGTACTCCAAGTGAGGTTTCACCAGTGCTCTGTACAGTGGCATGAGCACTTCCCTTTTCCTACTGCTAATACCTCTCCCTACATAAATAAAAAACTTTAATAAACCATAAGATAATATAAAATACTAACAGGGTTATTCAGAGAGCGTGAAAAGCAGGAGAATGACTGGAGAATGAAACATTCTAGGTCAAAATAGCCAAACCAGAAAAATTCTCCCTTTCATCTCACTTTCCAAATCGGCTATTTTGACCTAGAATTTTTCATTCTCCAGTCATTCTCCTGCTTTTCACTCTCTCTGAATAACCCTGTAAGTCTGGTTGATCCAGACTTAGTATTTTATATTATTTTATGGTTTATTAAAGTTTTTTATTTATCCGCCTCCATGTCCTGGAATCTTTTGGGGTTTTCGTGGATTTGACCCACTGACAAATCCACATGCCATATCTCCTAGAGCTTGGCTATAAGCTCCACCAAATGTGAGTTGATACTCCACCTGTATTATTTATTAATTTTACCGGTTGATCTGCACAAAGAAGTTCCTTTGTCTCTATGTTTTCTCCTATATCCGACGAATAAGAGAAGTCATTTACTGTATAAGGTGTGGGTTACCTTTGGAACAAAAGAAGAAAAATAACCCAGATGCATCTAACCACTCAGAGCCAGTGATAGGGCTCTGTATTTGTGAGTTGGATAATCTTATAGCATTTACCAATATTGTATTAATACACCCTGCACTATTATATGTATCTTTGCTTCTTTTTTATATAATCCATGTGGATGATGTATATTATGAGAAACACCTGAGTCCTAAGAAGCAATTATCATCGCGCTACCAGATACGTATAATTACAATTATTTATAAAGTTCCACCATATTCTGCAGTGTTCTACAATAGGTAGGACAAAATCATAATATTAACACACAGAGAAAGATAGGAAAAGAGGACCCTGCTCAAGAGCTTACAATCTATGAGAAGTAGGGTGGCACACAGAGGTGAGGGTAAATAGCTGATTATGGGAAGTAATGAGATGCATGGGGGCTGCATGGGAGGTAGACGAAGAAAGATACAATGGGGGGTTATGTACTGAACTCATAGGCCTCTCTAAAGTAACGTGTTTTAGAATCATTTTGAAAACCAGCTGGGTGGAGTAGAGGTAATGTCACCGCTCTGCATGGAGCGAGCCTGTGGAGTCATGGGTTCGATCCCAGCGATCAACCTCTCCAGTAAGTGTCCTTGGGCAAGACACCTAACAGTACATACTCACCACCCAGGACATACTTGAAAACGAGAGAAATCTCAATGTATCCTTCCTGGTAAAATCCTTTCACAAAAAAAAAAAAAAGCTGGAGGCATTGGAGAGTCAAATGTTTTGAGGGAGGAAGTTCCATAGATAGGAGGCAGCTTATGAAACATCTTCAAAGTGAGGGGGCAGATATAAGGAGTTGATTACAACAAATCATTGGCAGAGAGAAGTGACTATGATGGAACATACCGGCTGCTAATAAGGGAATAGATGTTGGAAGGAGCACAATTATGGAGAGCTTTGTGTGTGAGGAACAGTATTTTAAATTAAATTCTAGGGGCCCTATTACATTCTTTGCGCTAACTTTAGCGCTCACCTGTGTGAGTGTTAACGTTAGCCTTGGTGGCCCTAGCGCGGGCGTACCATATTACGATCCAAGCACTAACAGGTTAAAAAACTTGTTAGCGATTGGTATCTTGCGCTTTTCAGCACAAGGTTACTGCGCTTTGCGCTCCCTATGCTTAACATGGGGAGCGCAAAGAGTTAATTAACATTAGTATTACAATGTGTTAACACTAAATATCGTCCGGCTGCAGTTAACCCGAAAGTTAACCACAGCCTGGACCTGGTGGTAACGGATTCCACTGCTGCAGAATCCGTCAGCACCAGCAGAAAATACCCCCAAATTAATCATATACTCACCTTTCATCCCACGGCGAGGACCGAGGCTCCAACCGCCTCCCCCAGTCTCCCTCTGCGGATCACTACTCCAACTTGCCGGGACTCTCATCATGTGACCGGCAGAGCAGAAACTCAATAGAGTCCAATGGACTCCATCGAGTGGATGCTCACGGAGGCACTTAGTGCTGCCGCGCGCATCCCGGGGTTTAGAGCCGGATTACGATGCAGGCCGCTTTTCTAGCGCCAGCATCGTAATATCAAGCTAAAACGGGGATGCAAAGGAGAAACCTGAAGGCGCAGGTTTTTCTCCCTAGCGTCCCCGTTTTAGCGATAGGAATGTAATAGTGCCCTAAGGGGGTTATTCCGAGCACCAAAATGTCGCCGGCATTTCGGTGCTCTCGCGTTCTCCGCGGTTCCCTGCACTTCGGGGAATCAATGTTCCCCAACCTATGGTGAATCAGCATTCACCGCAGGGTCCCTGAAGTGCAGGGAAAATCCGCCAAACACCCGTTGAACTCACAGAAAACTTGCCGGAAAAAAATACACCGAACACGTCGGAAAAAGCCACCGAGTCGCCGATCACAGAACAGTGCAGCCGCCGGAAAAAGCCGACAAGTTGACAAGCAGTGTTACAAAGAAAGACATACGCTTGAAAGTGTCAAAATTGAAACGCTGTTTACAAAAAAACTACTGAACGAAAATGCCTGAAATTCACATATAAGATCCTATGAATGATAATATAAAGGACTGTTACAGGAAAAAAAAACGCTTTTTTAAAAAAACGAAAAAAAAATTGCCCAATAAATTCAGAAATATGCCTAAAATATCCTAAAAAAGCTATAAATAAAGAAACTTTTTACTGCAGATTAAAATAATAAATGGTTTATTAGATATTGGATAAAAATGGGAATATTTTTAACACTAAAGTCTATGGGGTTCGCCTGAATAAACTAGCCGAATGAAACCACCGAACAGCAGGGCACTTTGACAACTTTTCACTGCTGTTCGGTGTACTCTGAATAAGTTAACCATTCATTCTCTATGGAGTTTTTCACTGCCTTCGAACAGGCACTGTACGTGTAAGCAAATTGCCAAAATTTGGCAAACTGCCTGCTCTCTGAATAGACGAATGGTCCCAAAATGTCACCGTACGGGGAAATTCCCGGTTCGGTGACATTTCGAGGCCAGATCGTCTCTCTCTGAATAACCCTGTAAAAGAAACAGGAAGCCAGTGCAAGTACTGAGAAAGGGGTGAGATGTGAGAGTTACTGGATGTGAGGTAGATGAGTCTGGTTGAGGCGTTTATAACAGACTGTAGAGAGATAATCTTGAACGCAAAATAGTGGAGCGCCACACCAAACAATATCTCCCACACCTAGAAACATAGAAACATAGAAACATAGAAAAATGTCGGCAGATAAGAACCTTTCGGCCCATCTAGTCTGCCCAATTACATGGATACTTAACCTGGATTTATCTTTTGTTTAGGATAGCCTTATGCCTATCCCATGCTTGCTTAAATTCAATTACTGTTTTGGCCTCTACCACTTCTACTGGAAGACTGTTCCATGTATCCACCACCCTCTCAGTAAAATAATGCTTCCTGATGTTACTTTTAAACCTTTGCCCCTCTAATCTAAGACTATGTCCTCTTGTTTTGCTATTTTGTTTCCTTTTAAATATACTCCCTTCCTCTACCTTGTGGATTCCCTTTAAGTATTTAAATGTTTCTATCATATCTCCTCTGTCTCGTCTTTTTTCCAAGCTGTACATGTTAAGATCATTAAGCCTTTCCTGGTAACTTTTCTCCTTCAAGCCGTACACCATTTTAGTAGCCCTTCTCTGAACTCTCTAAGATGTCTATATCCTTCTGGAGATACGGTCTCCAGTACTGCACACAGTACTCCAAGTGAGGTCTCACCAGTGCTCTGTACAGTGGCATGAGCACTTCCCTTTTCCTACTGCTAATACCTCTCCCTACACAACCAAGCATTCTGCTAGCATTTCCTGCTGCTCTATTACATTGACTACTTACCCTTAGATCCTCTGAAATGACCCCTAAATCCCTTTCCTCAGATGTTGAGGTTAGGACTGTATCAAATATTCTATATTCAGCCCTTGGGTTTTTACGTCCCAGGTGCATTATCTTGCACTTATCCACATTAAAACTCAATTGCCACAACTCCGACCATTTTTTTAGTTTACC